>BNCR01000008.1:8482334-9780469 GCA_014656515.1 Oryzias celebensis | reverse complement strand
CGCTCATCCATTCAAGGCTGATGGAAAAATACGTGTCTTAACACTACAGGCTGGCCTCCAATTTTTTCTTAACTGAGCAAAGGATGTTGAGTAAAGGACCTTTGACAAGATTAACTAAACACCTCATTATATTTTGTGTGCTGACATAAACAGCAGTTCATCTGGCAGCTGAATGTCCTGTCCCTGGACATTAACTGGGTTATGGTTCTGCTGCGGGACCGTCCTGTGATATCATTTCTTGTATTTTTTTTTCTTCTAACCTGCAGTTTCATGCCAGGCATTCCCTCACAGTCCATGTGTACGGTTATGGATTTGCGTGTGGTTTCCCGGCTTACTGCATTTGTTCTGGCACTGTGCTCCATTGTGACGCTCGGCTTTGCACTCCTCTGATAAGAGAGCAGTTATGTCAACACTGGGCGCTGTGAAGGAGCCGTCTGATCATGTTGACATTCTACAATACTGCTTATTTACTCTGACCACAGAGTTCAGCCATCATCTAAACTCTTACACACTAATGACCAGAATCTTCCGGGCACGGAGCCCCCTTCTGGCTGTGCTTGGAAAAGGCCCTGCTTTTGTCAGCCTGTTAATGAGTCAGTGAGATAAAGACTTTATAGCACATCCTAAAAAAAAAAAAAGTGCGCAACCTCTTCCAGAGTCTAGTGGTATGAGTCTGCAGATTTAGAAGTGCTGAGCTGCACAGAGCCTGTAAGACAATCTATTTATAATTAGGATAGGGGAGGGGGGTTAATTGACTTCTTTGAGAAAGATCCTGATTTCTATCAGCCAGTCCCATAATCAAGGGATCCAGGTCTCTCATTAAGCCCTCTCTTCTCTTTTTTTCTTATTTTGTGAATGTTTGGTCTTGACTCTGTACTTCAAAAAAGCAAAAAACTCCTAATTGTATCAAGACAAGAGGAAGCAAAGTAGATTTGTAGCATTAAACATAAACATACGCCTCCATGAATGTCCCCAAAACAGATTTGTTTGTAGCTCATTTGTTTTGGCACTGAGGTTTTTGTCTGCATAATTTTCATCCCACAAAGAATGACGGATTTGCTGAATTCCGCCAGTGTTTTTCTCTTATAAAGTTAATAGTGTTTAGAGATAGCTGTCTGCGGATATCAGCTGTTGCCAAGAACATTTTTTTTTCAAAAAGGACAGCAACACAAGCAGTAAAGATGCATAACTTACTGGACTTTCATTAGTATTTTAAGACCGACTCTGATAAACATGTCTTTTTTGATGTTTTTACCATGACATTTATTAAAAAAAAATAGGATTAAAATTTCATTTCTGAGTATTTCTTCATTTAAATCATTGTGATTCAGGAGCCAAAAAAATGCAGTTGGACAAAGCTTGTAAGCTCCATACTCCGCTCCATTCTGATGCTGACACTTGATGACAAATAGATCCATGTATGTCTTTGTTTTCCTCATCTGATCTGGCATCTGGATTAAAACTGGATGGCTCCAATATTTCTTGAGTTGAGTTGCGAGGGGCTGTTAGGTAGCAGGTGAGAGCGTAAACAGATGGTTGTCGGGAAGTATAGGGGGTTTACTCCACGCCAATGGTTAGAGGAGAATTCCTAATGAACTCCTGTGCTCTGTAGAAACTGTTCTAGAAAATGACATGATGAAAATTGAAAGACCACTGGGAACACTTTTAAAATAGATCAAAAGATGATCAAAGTAGGTCTTTAAACTGACTTTCTCCCTCAATGAAAAATCAGATTGTCTTTTTTTTCTTGGAAAAAAAGGAATGAAACTTAACCGGACATGTCCTCTGATGACATCTTCCCTATTTTTCATTTGTACAAAAATATACAGCATAAAACTTAAAACGCCTCATTTGTTTCTCTGTTCGCATTATTTACCTTACTGTTACTGAAAGTGCATTATGTACTAAAGATTTCTGGTAATGGCATAGATTTCTCTCATATCAATTACAAAAGCAAGAATAACTTAGTAGGCCGAGCAGGGCGTGAATGTGAGCTGTTTCTCCATCTCTAAAGTAGGCTTTGCACCACCTATACTACAACTCAGCAGAATAAAATCTGCATGAATTCCTCTTACATCTGTTTTTTTGGGCCAAATATTATTTTCTTACACTATAGGAAGTCTAAAAGTGTTTTTACACTTCCGCCACAAAGCTACAGAGTGATTTAAAATCTTGACAAGCAGGAAGTAGTTTAGCGAAACAAATAACACAACAATTAAATATTATTTTTAGTCTCAAAAATGCCCACAAATGTCCTGCTGGACTCCAATTCTTTCACCCACTAATCTTTGGTAGTAGAGGAGAGCAAAATGCACTGAGAAGAAGTTAGAAATAAATTGAAAGATGGTGGAGGAAAATTTGACAGAGACAAATGGGAGAACTTCTATATAAACTCTTAAACGAGGAGACAAAGATATTTTCTTTTTTAACTGCCAGCGCTAACCGCCTTTCTCTTATTACATGCTGTACGTACATGAACTCCCACAAAACCAACGTTTCTGGTTTGTGCTTTGCATCGTATCGCTTATGTTTGGTGAAATGGCACCTCGCCTCCCCTTGGTTTTCTCTTTGGGCCTCTTTGTACAGATTGTTTTTTCAGTCTAAGTTGCTTTGAAAGGACCAGTGGAGCAAATCTGAATTATCTTTGCTCAAATAAAACATTTCTGGCATAAAATAAAAAGAAGGTTGGACTGACAGAAGAGGAGAAGGTTCTCCTCAGACAGTTAGTTGTATGCGCTCAGTGGGAAGCAGTCACTGCAGGATCAGGAAGAGCAGAGTGCATGGGCACCCTGCTGGGCTTTAGGTTATCTGCTGGGTTGGAGACTGCAGAGTGAGCAATGGAGCTTCTGTCAGCAGCCATCTTTTTTTGGCTTAAGTGTTTGTGGGGGTTAATGAGGATTGTTTCTAAAGGCTAAAAAGCACTGGCATATGTGAGCTGTAAAATACAGACTGTAAACAGGTTGAAGGGGAAGGAGGGCTGAGGCAGTGTAAAAGAAACTTGAGCTCTGAGCTGGATAGTCCCAGAGACTGGTGGACTGATGGAGATCCAAAAGAACTTGGGATCTGCTTTCATTCTGAATGATCGCCATCTGGTTTCGCTGGAAAAAGAGCTCGCAGATCTGGAGAAAACTCTGTCAAGCGACAGATGAGACAGCGAGCTAAGACGGGTGTGTATGTCGTTTTTTTTTTTTTTTTTTTGAGTCTGTGTACTGGTGCAGACACGGTGTCAGTATTGATCCTCAAAGCTTCATCACTTTCTGAAAGAAGATCTGTCAAATGTGAATACACACATTTCTCCAAACACACACACACACACAAGTGACTTAAAATAAGTGACTCCACAGAGTAACTAAAATTCCTTTTCTAACCTAATGGACATCTGCGGCTGCATCACAGGTTCCAAACAACCCCTCCTTCCCCTTTTGTACATGTGGTATTAATGCATCCTGTTTCCATTTGTAAATGTATTTGGTTTGAAAACAGACACAGATGACCAATTCTTCCCTTAAAGACCCACTCCGGTGAAAACTTTATTTTTTGTGTCGTTAACACATTCTTTTAGCATTTTCTTTTTGATGATGTGGACATATATGAAGCAAATAAAGCTTAAAATTACATTTCTGAAGATTTCCTTATTCAAATTGTTGTGAAGCAGAAGCAGACTAAAATATGGGTCAGAAGCTTTGTGCTCTGCTCCATTCTGATGCATCTACTCGTAGACGACTAGATCCGTGTGCGTCTTCAATTTCCTCGTCCGAGCTGACTTCTGACTCAAAACTGTTTGGCTGGATGGCTCTGATATTGCTCGCCGTTTTTGTTGCACCGGTAATGTTAGGTTGAGGGGTTTAGGTTGGCAGCTGTAAACGGAGAGCTCTCAGAAGGAGTGCATGGCAATTCCATAACAACAGTCCCAGAGGCAAATTTCTAATAAACCACTGCTGTTCAGCAGCAACTATGTCCTAGAAAACAACATTTTTTTATTTTACTTAAAAAAGACATAATCATGTTTAAAATGGATCAAAAGATGATCAGAATAGTTCTTAAAATTTCGCTGTTTTTCACAAATCACAAACTTTCTGGAAGACTTAGATCAGACAAGTTACAACGTCTGATGAATCTACCAGTAAAAAAAAGAACCTACTACCCCATTTGCAATGAGGAAGAAAAGCATTAAATAACCAATCTATTGTCATTTTAAACTCGTTTTTGCAACATCTGAGCCAAATGGCTAAAATAAAATGTTTTTGCAAACAGAGGTTTTTATATAATGTTTAATCTCAAGTGTGAAACTTCTGTGAAAATGGAAAAAGCTCTTTAAATAAGTTGTTTAAATGTTAACTAATGAGTACAGGACATTCAAAAATGGTTTGTTGTTGTTGTTTTAATTGAGAAGGTTGAATCTTTTTCAACATTTTTAAATGTGTAACTCCAAAATGTGAGTTAAAAAAAACAAACATCCACGAACTCAGCAGGAACCACAGCTACAATCGCATTCTTTTTGTCAGAAAATATATTAAGAAGAAAAACAAACTGTAGGAGCAATTCATAGCTTATTGTGAAAGAATCCTTGTGCAGTTTTTAATGCAAAATTCATAAAGAAAAAGCGAAATAACTGCATAACTATGTTGACATTCTGATCACAAAGCCACCAGCTAATCTTAATCAAACAAATTAAGCCCCACAAAATGTGTATTCCCTGCATCCCCATTGAAAAGTGAAGAAGAGAAGGATGGAATTTCAAATGCTCAGGGATGGAGCAGAATCCGGCACCTGCATCGGCCCCCATCCACCCCCACATGCTGCCCTCTCAGCTGCCTGCCACTCTTTCCTCTCACTCCTTTTGTACAGCCTCTCCAGCACACAGCTCCTTTGATTGCCATTTCCTATGGGCATGCACACTCACTCGCACACAAACAAATGCAGCGCATGTATACACAAAAACACACTCCATCTCTGCCGCTCAGAGTTGTTGCAGCTGAGTTTTGATTTTAGAAATCAAAAGTTGCTTCCACAACAAATAATGACAGGCACTCAAGAAACAAGCGATGCACCAAAATCACAAAAAGATGCATGCACACACATGCACACACCCCTGCAAAATGCTAAACTTGCAAAAAGATGCAAAAAGCGCTCTTAAAAGCACATTTAATCATGTATACACACACAGGCAACCACCCACACACTGCAAACGCAAGCGCACGAGTGTGTTCACACACCCTCCCATTATGCTGTATAACCAAAAGGCATTCAGCCTTTTCAGCAGCATTCTGAGAGCCAGCCAAGGAAGAGGGCTGTCAGTGCATTAGCCAGCATGTAATCATAGCCCAACCTCACTGCAATTAGAACTGGTTCTAATTCTTCACTGGAAGCACTGCCTTCTCCCACCACTAATAGTTTACTTTACTCCAACAGCTGACAGACCAAACCCCCCCACATCTCCCACCTCCAGCATGGCCTTTTAAACGTACACACGTGTTCACTCCCTCACACATCCACAGCTGTGGCCCGTCTGTCAGCACGTGGGGAACAGACCTCGGCCAGGTCCCACTTGTGCCACATCAGTCCAATGATTATCTCAGCTGTGCTACAGTTCACCTGCACGCGGGAACCTATGCGCCATGCAGAAAAGCCATGCCTTTAAGAGGCTGTTGACCATTTTGGGACATTAAAAGACCCAGAAAGGGGGAATGCTCTGCAGAAATGGTATTGTTGTTAGCCTGGGAGCTTGTGCGCTGGGGTGTCACTTCAAAACATTCCCTACTATTAATCAGAAGCCACCCAGCCCTCCTCTAAAGACCCTGCTGGCTATGCTGCTAACTACTCTCCTCAACATCAGCACAATGGAGCTATCATCACTGCTGTTATGCTACGCCTCTGCCCGACAGCACACCTTTATCTCCGCATTCATGTTGCACGTTCACAACCAATTAATTTACCTGCCATCTCCCAGAATAAACTGTGTGGAGTTGGCGCCGGGATGCATTCACGCGCACCTTTCCATTGTGCGGCAGTTGCTGCATTAGGGTGGGGGGTTGTGAACACCTGGCTCAGGTTTCATGCAGCAGGTTGCACGTCCTGCCTCAGAGGCTCTTTATGTAAGCACCTGCGAGAGGCTGCAGCCTGTCTGGCACAGGCCCAGAGGCCCAACTCTATCCTCATACAGCTTTCACCTGGCTTCCCAAGGTAGTTACCTCGGCATCTCCCTGTCAACTTCCCTTCTCCGCCAGGTCTCCCTGGAAACAGCCAATCAGCAAACTGCCACTTCGATCCTGTGACTTTAAAGTCCCACTCCAATCATCTTTAGATCTATTGTAAAAGCATGCCCAGTGGTTTTTAATCATGTTTGAGACAAAATGAAAAAAAAAACTGAGTTGTTTTCTTGAACATAGTTTCTGCAGAGCAACAGTAATTCATTAGAAATTTGACATTGGCGAAGAGTAACCCTTTCCTCATTTCCCAGTTGTAGATTGAACGTAACAACTACAAGATTTTCATGTTTTTTCATCCTGATTCACTACAATTTGAGTAAAGAAATGCTCAGAATCCCAGTTTTAAAATGTCCTCCATCATCAGAAAAAATGCTACAAGAACTTGTTAAAAACAGCAATAACGTTATTTAATGGAGTGGATCTTTAAGCACTTCTTGCATTTTCTTCTTTTGTTTAAAGCCGACAAAAAAACTCATTCTTTTTTATCTGTTGGTCCTTATAATGGAAGTTAATATGTGATTACATTATTTCCTAATGTCTTGCAAATCTGCGCATTCATGCTACATGAAAATGAGAGACTTTACAATACAAGACACTCACCCTCTCCCTTCTTATTTCTCCTTGTAGAGCACTGAGAAACTAGCAGTGCTGAGGGGATGAGATAACCAACCGTTCACCGCTGGGAAAAAAGGCTGTCAGAGCTCTGTCTTTCTCTTGTTTTTTCTCTGGTTCACTCTCAAAGAAATGAAGAAGAAAAAAAAGCTGAAGCGGTGCTTGCAGAAATAGTCCTGTTTCTATAATTAGATGTAAACAGATGAACCAGACTCTCGAGCTTGCTTTGTCCCACTGGCCCCATGGCCTCCTGGGAAGCGAGATGTGTAAGTCTGTGACTCTGTGCAGTGCATGTGTGCTCCTCTACATGCGTCTGTTTGCGACGCACCAGCAAGTGTTTGACAGCATGTGACACTGCGCATCAAGTCTTGATGTTGCTTTCCACTATTTTTCCTGTCTGTCAGGCTTTTCCACTTCTTCTTGGGCAAACACTAATCAGTCCCCCCACCCCCGTTTACTGGAGGGTAGGTCACTGGTTGTAAGGAGAGAAAGCTAGAATGAGCTCTTGAGCAGAGGCAGACAAACACACATCTGTTGCAGCTGAGCCAGCCATTTGCCCCAGATCCCGGTGATGCAGAGAGAGGATGCAGTGTAGCCTAGTGGCCACATCAGGCAGAGGGAACAAACACAAGCTGCATTTAAAACCACATAATATAATAACACAATAACATAATAAAAAGTGACAAGGGCGGGGCTCTTCAGTGTTAATAGAACCTCAGGAACCCACATTAGAAAGCAGGAGCAGCAAGTCCACGACATATGAAAGGCTGGACATCCGGTTGAATGATTTCAAGGGACTTATCAGCCCTTCTCTGATCTCACTGGTGAATTTCCCAATCACATCAGCCGTTTACAATGATATAGGAATGATACCGACCCCCCGTTATCACTGTTTTTATCCCAGATTCAATGTGAAGGTTTCAAAAGGTTTTTAGCTTTAAAATTTTAGTTTAAAACAAACACAAGAGTAATGACACTTAATTGTGATACCCTTTGGAATAAAAACCGGCAACATTGAGTGGATCTTCAACTGTTTTTTTAAACAATTTTCTTCTTTTGTTTTTTACCTTGTCTTTGCTTTGTTTCCAGATTTATACATTTGTATTTTGTCTCTACAGGTTTGGTCTTTAATATAAAACATAAAAACTGTTTGATCTCCAATTTTTGAGATGTTTTTTTTTTTGTAAAAAAATTGATGTTTTTTGAACAGTTTCCATTCATTGTGTAGTTATTGTGTAATGTAAAGAAAACTGTTTATGTAAAAAAAAAAAAAAAAAGAAAACGAAGCTGCGTTTGTACTAAAAAAATGGAAATCAGGCCTTGCCACCAAAAAAAAAAAAAAAAAAAAAAAAGTTTTGAAGACCCACTCCAATTAATTAAAAATGTGTTTTTGTTAACATGTTCTTCTGGCAATTTTCTCATGATGGGAGACATAGAACATTAGGCTTAGAATTGCATTGCTGAGTATTTCTTTTTCAGTTCAATGTGAAACAGGAGCAGATGAAAAAATTCCATTGGAAATGCTTGTAGCAGTGACGTAGGTGCTACAATTAGCCAGACACGAGCACCCTGCTCTGCTCCATTCCGATGTATCCACTTGGAGACAAATAGATCCGTGTGCGTCTTCCTCATCTGACCGCTGGTTTAAAACTATACAGCTGGATAACTCCAATATTGCTTGCCAACTTTGTTGCACCGGTAATGTTAGGTAGGAGTTGAAGCTAGTAAGACAGCATGTAAACAAATGGATTATGGGAAATAAGGGCAGGCTTACCCTGCGTAAAAATGAACTACTGCCGCTGTGCAAAAACTATGTCCTTGAAAAAACACAGTGATTTTGACCAAAAAAAAAGGCATAATCATAATCAAAAGACCCCTTTGAAAATAGATCAAAAGATGACTGGAGTGGGACGTTAAAAGTAAATTATTAGAGTAAACAATACAAGAGTAAAAAAAAGTTCAGAAAAGGCCCAGGACTCCTAAAGACTAAAGTAGAATTTCTAATGCTAATCCAATTTCCAATTTCCAATTTCCAAAAAAGCTGGTATTATTTACGTCCAACCAGCACAAAAACGGATGGAAATTCATGTTGGCCACACGTAATACATGTAGCCAAGATGCCCATTGCTACATTGCCTGCACATATATTAAGTGCGTTCGAGGCTAAAGTTTGTCTTTGGTCACATGTATTCAAAGTTAAAGTTAAAGGTAGAAGGTGGTTTATTTAATGTAATGTATTTATTTAATGCATTATTTCAATGTTTTGCAAAGCAGAAACTTTAATAATCTGACGTCACATTCAGCAGGGACAGACAGACGTTGGAGGGTTAAACAATGCACCTGTCTCAGCCTTACAGCCAACCACAGGGTGCCTCAGCTTCAGTCAGGGAGGGGGTCAGAGTCTGGAGAACACATCGTTGGGCAAACACGCTCACATCCCAACCTTCTCACAAGCCCGGGAAAAAAAATGAGTCCACACACACACCCATTCAGGCATACAGTTTTGTCACTGACCGCAAATCTGCTGACAACAATGGGGCAACAGGCCCCTTTTTTTGTTCTTTTTCACTGAGCGATTACAATAACAAAATTGAAAAAAAAAAAAAAAAGTAATCTGGATTTTCTGCTTGAGCTGTTAATAATGTCTAACAGCTGTCACATGCAATACGGCCATGCGCTGAGGTGTGCCTGCGGCTGCCTGATGAGAAGCCGTCTGATACCAAGAAAGGGAGGGAGAGCTGAACAAAACAAAACAAAAAAAAAAGACAGAGAAATCCTAATCGCAAACAAAACAGAAGTTGAATTTGGGCGAATGTAACTGACTGTCAGACCTTGCAAATGCCATGTAAGCCTTTCTTGTGTGCCAGCCAGGGGACGTGAACAAAAGTCTTATTGGGTTCTTAATTCAACTCCTCACTTCCTTCTGTTCAGTTTAAAAATAGGAAAGAGAGTTTTGAAATCCAATGCCTTGAAATCTGATACAGGAAGGTGTTGCCCCGCACCTCACTCTCACCCGTGGGTCTCCTTTGTGCTTGGCTTGTGTGCACGCCCCTTGCTTGAGGCCAGGGCTCTGTGGCATCACCCCACAAGGGGCAGGGAAGGTCGTCTGTCTGAAGCATTTTCATTAAAGGATTCTCAGCCACCAGCCTCGGAAATCCTTAAATTATTTTCTTTTAAGCATTTAAATCATTAAACTAAAACAGAAAAACTTCACATTTTATTTGTGTTTCTTAAGGTGCACGCAGGATGTATAAACTGTAGGAATATCATGTTTCTTTGGCAACTAAAACGGACAATAATGGGCTGTTCCCTCGCTGAAATAGCTGAATGACACTGCCTCAAATTTTGGCTTCCAGAGGGAGTGTCAAAGCAAAGGGACAGATGGCGGCAGCGTGGGGCGGGGTGTTATTTCAGCCAGGTGTAGAATGCCAAGCAACACCTCCACTATTCAGGGGGACCCTAATACCAAAACTAGCCATCCAACAAACATCGGCCCACAGTTGCCACTCTGTTTTGAATTCTCATGGGACCATCGTTCTGTCAGCTATTGTTATATTTAAAAAAAGGTCATTATTTTGTAATATTTTTTCTGGGTGACACTTTCTAAGAGAATTATGAAACTGTGCTGCTAATTGACTGTGCTGAGCATGAAACTGTGCTTGTACGGCATTGTCGAGGATGTTGAAGAGGGTCAAGGCAGACAGAGCCACCGTTTAATCTCAGTGCACACAACACTACAGGTACAAAGCCTTGAAGAAGACGCCTCCCTTCCCATGAACAACTCTCACCCACTAACTAGGGGTAATTCTTTTGAAAACACCCCTTTGCTCCACCAGGCACCTGTGAGCGACTTTGAAGAGTCTACAACCACAGACCCACGGGATATTCCAGCTTTGACCAAAAAAAAAAAAAAGAAAAAACGGATAAAGTTATGTATGCCCCTTTGGGAAAAATGAAGGAGGGCAGACAGCATGACTAACCTTTGCAGGAGGGGGTGTGCTCAGATATCCAGCTAGGACATAAAAACCAAGTGAATGACAGGGACATCCTACCAGTAAACAATAAAGGTGGTGGAAGGGACTGTTTTTTATCTTTAACAGCAGCTGTAAAACACACACAAAGCTGGGGTCTGCAACAATGGCCCAGAGGCAGGGGAGGGTGGTTTGAACAGAGGTGGCAGGAAGACCACTGCTTCCCAGACACAAGAGTCTTCCTGTAGGAACGAAAGGAGGCTGAAAAACGAGGGGGAGAGTCAAAGAGGACAGCGTGTGGAGAGGGAGAAAGGGCAGATGTAAAGGAAGGGCAGGCGGAGCGACAGAGATGACATAAAAATGACCTTTATTACACGAGGTGTTTAGAGCAGGGCTCTACCATGGACGGCCCCTGAAACCCCTTCCTTCTTACTACTTTGACGAAGCCACACCTCAGCCACCGTTAACTGATCAGAACAATATGGCTGAAAGATGAACCGACGATCATAAATGCCAGCAGTAAAGACAGCTCCTCCATGTCTCCAGCTCTGACACCAACAAACATCTGAATCCTGGCCTCGCAGCCAATCGAAGACCGTCTGCAAGTCTCAGCCAGAGCCGGCAGAAGATAAAATTACTGTTTCAGAGGTCTTGTAAAGGAACCAGCTCAGTTCAACCGTATTAGATGCTGTTCCACGTCTATGTCCCTACATATCAGCAAATGCACACTGAGAGGAGCTGCTCCAATGTCACGTCCCCAGAACACAGAGCAAGTGTGAACTATAAATCGGCCACCTGACATGCATTACAATTGACTGCCTTGTAGTAGGTGAAGATGGACAGAGGCAAATGCAAACTGACAGGGTCTCTCCATGCTGCGTTCACCATACAAGTAAGTAGAAATGTGTGCACACGTTTGCGCCTGATGTTGCCTGATATAGCTTCCCAACTCACAGGGTTCTTTTCCAAAACGAGGGGAAGAAAAAAAAATGTTTTTTGAGATATATTGAAATTCTCGGTTCTGCTAGGAACAATGCCAGCGGAGGGGGGGGTCACAACTGCTTTTTTTTTTTTTCTTAGCAGCCAACAATACATACCTCTGCAAAGACAGACGAGCTCTTTCAAGAAACCACATCAGAAACCTGCCTCTCGCTGCATTTTCACATCAACCCTGAAATATTCAGACTCTTTGTAAAGTATTCATGTGAACTAGTGTGCACATTCATCCCCAGGGGAGAAACTGAACACACTCAGCAAACAGCAAGCTCAGTTGTGCCATAGTGTTGCTGCCATACCGGTCATTAATGACCTGCATCCTCAAGAAAGAGTTTAGTCAGACAACCAACATTCATTTGACAAGTGACCTTATGCATCTATTTTTAAGCAAAAAACAATCAAACGTTTTATTTTCTAATTTCTATTGAAAAAATATGAATTTATTTTAGCCTGAATGAAACATACAATTAGATCATTGCATCCACCTTTGAGATAAAGCCAAATAAAAGTATTACATTTTATAAAGAGAGCAGTCTGTACTTTTTCAGCTGAAAGCATCTCCTTGATTTCATCAGCTTCCATCTTTAAAATGAAAACCATGAATAATTTTGAATTAAGCGTCATGTCTCATCCACCTATTTGCATCATGGCACGCTTGACATTTACAAATATTATTAAGATAATAAATCAAAGATTGCACATCAGCAGAGTGCTATAATGAAAAATAGTAATAATAATGGAACCTGGAGGAGATTTTATAAAAATTATTTGAAGGCACGTCAAAGAATTTTGTTCGTTAATTCAATCTAGTCCTTAAACTGCAGAAAAAAATGAAACTGTTTTCCACTCCAGGACATTCAGCAGTCCCTCCCATGTGTCGCTGATGAAACTGAAAAGAACAATAAACTGCCTGTGCTGCTCATTGAACAGTGATGAAATTTGGAGGGAACCGTTTTCATGTTGGTGCAGCATAACCCTACAAAACACACACACAGAACGGGACTGGTGGGAGCACCTGCACCCTGTAGCTGGCATTTGCCATCACGAACCCAGCAAAACATCTGTGGAGGGAGAAGGACACGTTCGGATGCAGGCTCTGGGTGTGAGGAGATGCATGTGTGTGTCAGTGTGAGCGCTGCCAAAAGCAAACATGAATGCTGAGCGCTGAATGGCGAACATCACTCGTGATTTCTCCTGAATGACTAATTATGGCCTAGTGTTTAGCTTGATTTTGCAAATTAATTGAGAATCTTTACAAACACTGCGAATTTGAGGAATATATTTTAGTGAGCTAGCCACAACAGTGCCTATGCAAAGCGTTCTCTGTAAAATATGAAACCAAACAAAATGTGCGATGCAGAACAACCTTTATTGTCGAAATTGGCTTTGATTCTCAATTATGTAGTTTTGTTGTATTTTATTGGGTAAAATTTGCACTAAACAGCAAAATATTTGCTTTCCAGTAGGACTAGGAAGCATCATCCTTTTATGTTTTTTTTTAATAGAATTCATTATCATACCATCAAAGAAAATGTGTTTAGAAGAGGTCAATGCCATTTTCCGGACTTTTTCAAGTGTCCTTTTTTCCATTGATGGACAAGAACAAAAGCACACATCTTGTGATGGTTTTTATGTCTTTCTGTGCACATTTAAATAAATCTAATAAATCTAATCCTAAATAAATTCAAATTGGAGGGGGGGGGGGGGGGTGTCCACAAAAATGATCATAAATCAAGTAAAGCTGTAAATAATCGTGTAGCTTCCATTTGTGTTACAGGGGAGGGGGGTGCTTGCACTGCGTGTGCTTTTCCTAAAATAAAGCAGTTCAGTAAAGTCAGCTCTTGTTTTTGTTTAACTTGCACATTTGGGCCATTTATTACCCCGTTTTCTTGTAAACCCTGACACACACGACGTGTACCTATTTTCACACTTGAAGGAAGCACGACATAGGAAAAGGGTTTGCAGAAAGCCTGCAGAAAACCTGCAGACTGACCCGGGTGGACCTCTTCATTCAGCCTCCCCCCCTTCAAGCTTTTTGTTGCCCAGATTTTTTTTTTTTTTTTTTTTTCCTTAAGTGATGACACTTATCATCTTAACATGAAGTGACAAAACCTCCTTCAGCATGACAGACATGGGGAAACTGGTGTCACTGTGCAGCCTCTTATCTCAGATCTTATATTTTCTATCATGCTTTTATTGCCTTTGATGTGTTGAAATGTATGCATAAATCAAAAAATATCCAAATTGAACTGCTAAAGGAATTTCACCTAATTTATCAAACTATTTAATCAATACAATGTCAACAGCCACACCTGAGCAGCACGAGCTTGGATCCATTGTATTTGCAGCAAAATCATAATCAGGTTTGCACTGCTTATAACTCAAGGGGAGAAATGCACATATGATGAAGTAAATTTCTTACATTGGGGAGGGAAACAAGGCATGTTTGACTAACCTGAGTGGGGAGCCATTGGTATGTGAGACGGGTAATATTTCCCCGGCGGGAAGTGACCGGCGTGCTGCACAGAGCTGTGGCCCGAGGGAGCGATCCGAGAGGCGGCTCGGTGCACCAGGGCGCCCCGCTCTGAAAGAAGGTGCGCCGGAGCAGCGAAATCCCGTCCTTCCATTCCGAGGAATGTGGAATAATCCCAAATCCGGATATGGCGGTTCAGGAAAATCAAATGCAACCCATCAAATAATCCTCTCCTTCGTTATCTAGGTGTTGCATTCGGTCGATCGTGGGCTTCTCCAGCCAAAAGCGCAGCTCCCGTTCATCTTTTCTGTCAAAGGAGAGAATCAAAGCAGTTTCTCACTACACCCAGAAAAGAAATAAATGCACAGCATGAGCAAAAAAAAAAAAAAATTCAATATTCCCAAACCCTGACAGCGCGTGCAATTAAATATACAACAGTAAATCACGCCAACAATTTGCCTCAATGCCCTTTTCGCACATTTGCATGCTGCTGGATGGTCGGAAGTGAGCCACAGCAGATGCAGGAGCGGCCAGAGAGGCATCCAGAAAGCCCACTGACACAACTCTATTGATCAGCCATGCAGGCCTGCAAAGAGAACTGCATGCTACACACAGCCAAACATCATGTAGTCATTCATTCTAAAATTCACAAAAACATATTTAATCTAATTATTATTATTTTTTTAAATGGTGGATATATTATTAAAATGTGTGTGCACGTGCAAAGAGGTGTTATTTTCCACTGAAATAATGGAATTCTACTGAGTCTACATCCTGCAACAACACTGCCTTCCTTCTGCTGCTCGTCCCATTGTCTCAGTTGATGCAGTCACTTCTCTGCCTCTCTCATCTCCATCCAGCTCTCATTGCATCCTGTACTCCACATTTTTTTTTTTTTTTTGCACCAAATGAGATCTTACTCTGCTAAAACGCACATTTTAAAAAAACTACAAAATAAAACGTTCATATAAAACAGGGTTAAATGATCAGACCGGATGCTCCTTCTCTCTGGGGAGGTGACGAATATTTAAAATGCTGAAATAACACAGAGGTGCAGCAGCACCTCAAAGAAACGGCCTTTTTTTCCTCCCTTCTTTTTGCCCGAGCGTGTGCACGCGTTGTCACGCACGTGCGCGCCCCCATTCACGAGTGTGTGAGCAGATGCGTGCATGGGAATAACTGCACTCTCAGTGTTCATCTGGCCTGACCTATTTCAGGTCAGGTAATCAAATGGGAGTAGTTAATAGGCAAAGGGACATCTTCTGTCATCCCACCAAAATAAAAGTGTTCAGCTAAAAATAAATGAATTTTCTGGCATTTAGCTTTTTTTAGAGGTTCAAAACACTTGTATGATAATAAAAATTTAAAAAATTGGTGTAATCATTTAAAATAGTATAATAAATAAATGTCACGTTTGTCAAAAATGTTGAATAATTTATTATTATTTGACTTAAAATGTACATTTTCATAAATTACATTACTAGAAAAAAAAATCGTAAATTGCAAAGTATCTGAGACTGAGCAGGCATGTAGTAATAAAGGCTATTTTGCTCCCAGTCCTATTATCTCCCCATGCAGCCAGTTACAATCCGCAGCCCACAATTCTGGGCTACATCAACAATAAAAATCGCTC
This sequence comes from Oryzias celebensis, assembly GCA_014656515.1. Lineage (NCBI taxonomy): Eukaryota > Metazoa > Chordata > Actinopteri > Beloniformes > Adrianichthyidae > Oryzias > Oryzias celebensis. Next base: position 9,764,575 of record BNCR01000008.1, on the reverse strand, counting down.
CACATCTCTGCAACATTTCCAGCCGAGGGGCTGCTGGAATAATCTGTTGGCATGCACGAGAGTATTTACAGTTAAAAAACAAATAAATAAATAAATAAATAAAGGTTGTAAACGCCTCGCTGCAGCGGTCAAGGCTTCAGTGTGTGGATTGTAAGGGGATCCAAGGTGAATGGCCGCCCGTCAGGAGGACTGCCTTTGTCTCGCAGTCGGCCATTATGTTCCCTTCGCCATGCTGTTGCATGCAGTCCTCCCTGCAGAACCACTAGTCGAATAAAAGCCTACAGCATTTATGGTTACATTTACAAAACGATGCATTTTTCTTGTAGTTATTTAGACAAAAGCTTCACATTTACTGTCGTTGGGATTTTACAAAGCCTATAAGGCGATGGAAACGGCTTCCTTTGATCGTAATTTTTTCTTTCTTTCTTTTTATTTATTTTTATTCTAACGATCCACGCAGATAATTAAATTAAAGCGATCGCATTCGCAGAAGTACGTCGACAGCGGCTGATAAATCAAATTAGAACGAACGAGGTCGGATCGTGCAACGACAGAGACACCGGGTCCTCCGTGACTCAGCTGGCCGGCGAGGAGAGCGCCCCAGCAGGGGCGTGTGAGGACACGTCTCTCGGTCTTTCCCCAAACCCAGAGGTTACATCTAAACGCACCAATAAGATTTTTACAACGTTTTAGCAGGTTGTCTGTAAAAAAATTACCAAAATAAATGTACAGTATTTACGATGAGGCGATTTTAAATAATGAATAAAAAACACGGGCTTTCAGTTAAAGGTCGGTGTTGCGTTTTTTGATAGGGAAAATTATGGCATCTTTTAGTATAAAAATAATAAAAATAAGGGGAAACACCCAGAGATCATGCAAAAACATATTATGTATATTAATATTATTATTAATATTGTAACGAATTTTTTTTTTTCAAATATATATTTTTATATTTAAATGTAAGTTATTGATGGTGTGTATAATGCACAGCATGTCGCATCACGCATTTTAAATACAGCCTTGTCCTTCTCAGAAAGCTGACAGGCCCTGGAAATAATTTTATTACTTTTAAAAATGTGTATATTTAAAAAATTACTACTTACTGGTGTGTTAAATCCTTGCATAACAATAAATTATAAAATCACAAAACTCTGGAAGAGAAGGTGCAAGTGCGCCGCCCATTTAAAATCAAAATCTGAGATTAAACCCTGTGGCTAGAATGACAGTATTTCCGTGTGAGGCTGTGCAGCAGGGCTGCTGCTGCTGCTGCTGCTGCGGCTGCTGCTGCTTCAGTCTGTGAGCGCGGAGGCCAATGGGATGGGGCTTCCGGCCAGGCTGGATCGCGGGTCGGATCTCCGAGCAGTGGTTTCTCTCACGATGCAAACTGCGTACCTCGCGTCTCGAGGGGGACAGGATAAACACGCCCTCCTATTGGTCGGATACCTGCAAGTTAATGGACTCGTGCCGCCCGCCCGTAGATAAAGCGAGCCCTGATTTGCAGGAAGGACAGACCAATGGTGGAGAGACGGGGGACGCGAAGGGAAAGAAAAGCGCCAGATTTAAAGCACAGGGACGGTGCACATCCCTCACAATGAAGCTCATTCCAGCAGAGAACTGCCTCATATTAAAGCTGCACACAGAAAACATCCAACATCCACAAATGAAATACAGAAATACCACAAAACAACATGGTTTCTTCTCCTTTAATATTTTAAAAACTCGTGTATGCAACAAAATTGACAAAATGTTATCAAATGAATACAAATACGTATTTTATTGTGTATTATTATAATTGTCTAAATTGATTAAAAGTATTGATGTTATCCTGCTATGTGTTTACATCCTTTTTTGTGTAAATATTCAAAACACAGAAATCCATTTTAAGCATCTGCAAACAATTATTTTCATTTTTTTTTTTTTGTAATGCAGCCTCATACAATTTAACCCAAACATTTAGACAAATACATTATTGACAGATATGTTATGACAGTGGATGTGCATCATTGTCTAACACTGTTTTTCCAAATGTTTGCAAATGACTCCTCTCTGTATGTAAGAATCTGATTGGTTGGCGGCGTGCCAGAGCATTGTCAGTCACAGAATGTAAACAAGACTCTGATTGGCTGATGGCCAGTCCGCATTGGGCTGTCCGGGAAGAAAAAAAGGCAATAACTGGCCTCACGGTTTCAAGGCGTCCCGGTTAGATGATGAAAGGGGGATAAGAAAGAACGGTTTCAAGGCACCTCAAAGGCGGACCCCAGTTGGCCCTGAAGCCAAATGAGTCAAGCGTGAATCAAAGGAAATACTGCAGAGAGGGGAGGGGGGTGAATATATGTCGGATATTTAAAATAATCGCGCTTATTTTTAACCTAATGCGTCCGTAGCTTTTATGTAAAGTTATAAAAGCGACAGAAGTGCGTTTCGAAACATATCGAGGGAAAGGCAGAAGAAAGAAAAGAGCTCCACTCGTGCTCGGCTCGCTTTGCTGAAGAAAATCTCCACGGAGCCTGCTTTCACCATTTAAAAACCAAGGTTTGTCGCGGATAGTGCAGTAAAAATGGAATTATTACATACTGTTTGAGTAAAATGTTTCACATTTTGATTAATCGGATGGTAACCTAGATGCGATGGCGCGTGCGTAAAATCGAAGCGGGGCGTAAAATGCTGGCACAAAGGAAACGCGCGCGGATGGATTTTGAGTTGACAACGTTGAGATGCGGTGCATGAGAAGCACTGGATTCAATCTTTATTTAATTTTTTCAACAATTTATTTACAGTATTTTATCGTTCCAACAATATTTTTGTTTCTACAAAAATGTGATTTTATTTATATGTATTGTGTTTTTTAAATCAAACTCTGAACATTTCAAATAATTAAAGTAAAATATTTGAGTGCTGATTTTTTTTAACCCTTATATTGTGTTCAGTTCAAAATTAACCCCTTTTGAAAACGGGTCAACTTTTGACCCAACCAACCAAAAATTGAAAACAGGTCAATTTTGACCCAAACACAACATAAGGGTTAGAGCAACATCATCTACTGATTATTATGTATTATTGTTGTTGCCCATTCAAAAATAAATAGACAATATATTCATAAGTAAATACATTTTTGCTTGATGGTTCAATTGCAGGATGCCAAATTTGGCATTATGTGCAGGAATGTCATCTCATCATGAGCTGCTCTGAAGTGAGCTTGCCCAGTCTCCCAGTCACAGGGCATATTTGAGTGCACGCGTTGCACGTACATGAGTGCACACGCAAAAGAAAAAGAAAAAACACACCTGACAGAGTGATAATTAATGCGGAGTGAGTGATTTCTTTAGAAGAAAGATCAGTTATATGATGAGGATTGTCCCTGGTCAATGAAGTAGTAATGATTGACAGCTTGTGCCTCCCTCCCACATCTACGCACAGATATAAAGCACTTTTCGATATTAAAGATAGACACATTCATTGTTTCCTTTATTTGTGAAAGGTAAAAAGTGCTAAAAACAAAGCATTGTTGTTTGATGGATTGTAGTTTTCCCCCCTTAAAATTAACAGTAACATTATAGGCTTTCAATCATGGCTTAAAGTAAATTCGGATCACTTGAATAAACGGTGCCTCTTACAATATGTTAGAATTTAGTGAATCATACACGCATTGCAACAAATCTGAAATAATTTGATTGAAACTATTTTTTTTGATGGATTCACCAATGTCATGGAGTTCTTTTGTTGTGAAGGTGCTACACAACTGTAGACATATGGCATCACCACATGCCTCCTAAAGACTGGCATTTTACTTACAAACGCAGCCCTACACGGATCTGCCTTCACTTCATGGAAATAAATGGCTTCTTTATTGACCACCTATTTGTTACTTGTGATGATTCTTTAAATGCTGTGGCATACAAACCACATCTGCAGCACATCTGCATCTATTATCAACATGCAACATTCAAAAGCAGCTCACACAATAAAAAGGTGGATCAGAGCATTTAAGGACCCATATACACTTATTTTAAGACTTTTTTTGGTAATAAATCAGCATTTCTGTGAATAATTTTTGCGTTTGAGCACATGTAGCATGTCATTTGCTGCATTTGACCTTCGTTACCTTTAATCTAACCCAACCTGGTGCCCTGTTTTTTCTCTTCCCCCTGCCTCACTGGGGATCTCAGGGAGCCTGAGATCACTCCATACATGTCAGCGTGCACACATTTTACACCAGTTACTGGTGCAATTCTGTGAGATTAATGCTGGACAAACAGTTTTTAGTGCCCTTGTGCAATTATTGCAAGTGATGAATTTGACCAGATCTCCGTTCTTAATTAGTAAATACTCTTAATCGTCACAATCTGATTTGTTCTTTGTCTCGTGCTCAAGATAGAATTGTGTACCAAGAAGGCCTTGTTTGACTCAAACAAGGAGGTTTGTGTGTGGTGTGACAGATTCCTGCAGCAGCTGCAGGTTGCATGGGGAAGAACTGCATTCAAGCAGCAAACAGTCAATTTGCAGATCCAGACTGAAGCCTGACACAGAAAGTCACCTCTTTGGTTTTTGCTTCTGTTTTCTACACAATTGAACCTTTTTCTTGTGTGTATATATATATGTTAAGATATATGTATTCTTCCTCTAACCACTTCTGTCTTATTCCCCCAGTATCTTTTACAGGCGACAATAAAATTAGTGGAGTCATCGTTTCATGTGACATGTATATTATTTCATACATGGCTTCTCCAATTAAAAGTGTCCTCTGCAGGACCTAAACCAGGTTTTAAGGGTGTTTCCATAACCCTTTCCCACTCCCTTGCAGCAGATAGCCCTCTGTCATATTAAATTTACATTCCATTGGCCGATTGTGGTTCCAATGTAAAAGTGATGATCTGTATTTAAGGGTCTCTGGCACAAAGACGGTGGCATTTTTTAATGGATTCCCAGCTATGCAGCCATCATTTCCCTAGTTTACAATTTTTTTTAACAGATATTGGCAGATTTGAAATGGGAGAAAAGAAGAAATAACATGAGCTGTTAATATCATTAGAAGCTTTTCAGGTAAAAAAGATGGCAATGGTGCCAACTGATTCCACCTCCATTCATGACTTAATGACTGTATTTTCTTTTTTTATTAAATGAAATTGCTTTGAACCAGTGGAAACAAGAAAGAACAAAACACCAAAAAATGTTACAAAAGTCTCAACAGACAGGGAAAGTGTTATACTCGAAAATGTAACTTGAATTGTAAATCATTTGCCAAAAAACACAATAACTATGACATGAAGACTCTAGCACATGTATTCATAAATTAATATTAAATCTATGATAAATGTTTTAAATTGTGTACAGTAAAGTCATATTTTTTTCTGTCTAAAAGAGACCTGGGAGTCATGTTTGCCGTTCACAGGAGGGCATAACTCATGGCCCAGGCCAGCAGATAGAATAATGTGTGACGGAGTGAATGGCTGCACATGCTCATTAGAATCATTAATCACTGGGGACAGAAAGGCCTAATGATAGAGAGAAGAGCGACTTTGCCAGGGGAGGAGGGAAAAGGATGTGACAGAGATGAAGGAATCATTGAGATTATTAAAATTTAAGAAATATACAGAAATTTCCAGGGCCCATCCAAAGCCCTCCTGGGTCTGACAACATCGCAGGGACTGCTAGAAACAAAAAAGGAGGAGTGTAATTAATAACAGCCTTAATTGTCAGTCTAAATTGTCTTATAATTCTAATTCAATGTGACATTCTCACCACAAGTGACAGAGAAAACTGGGCTTGGCCAAATCCCATGTGGAGAAAAATGAAGATATCTGTGCTGATAAGATGGATGTGTGACATTTTCTCAGCAATCTTTGATGGGGAGGTGAAGGACTTTTTTCATGTGGGGCAGTTTTTTTGTACCTCGTGGCCTGTAAGGAAATGAGCAAAATCCCCACATCTCAGACTGAAAGAGTCGGGTGGAACCGCACACCGTCGACCCTTCCACCGCCTGTTTGGTGAGAGCAGGAGGCCCTGAGCTTAGCCGTCCCTCTGCAGCAGCAGAGGCTCTGGAAACATTCACACACAGGGAGGGCAGGCTGTTTGATCAGCACATATTTTTAATTGGCTCCAGGCACCCCGGAGTGTCAGAGCTGCCATGGAATAGATTTCTACGGCACCTTTCCTAATTAAAATCATTATAAATTCCAGGCGCATCATAAAGGATTAAACGAGATTCTGTGTATGTGCCTGTGTGAAAGTGTGTGTTTTATCAATTGGCGTGCATGGGTGTGTTGTTTCCTTGATAGCCTACACACACAGCTTAATTGTTTTCTTCCTCAGTAACAGTAAATGAAAGAAGGATTGCTGCAATCCTGGACAACTTATCAAATTACTTGAGGGGAATTTTTCCACAATTTTCAGACATTCAAATGCAAAATTCTATTGAGAATCCAACAACCTGAAGGCTTCTTCAGCGATAACCTGCAGTTTTGTGTGAAATACATAGACGATTAAAATATTTTATTGGAGCTCAATTGCTGCTCTGTGCTTTTGGGATGGAGAAGGGATGGGTTCAGTTGCTCAGACAAAGAAGGCTTAAATCTCTTAAATATCTTTCACTGCCACTTTGCCCCGAGGGAACATAGAAACAAGGGAGTGTTTCTTTGGTCTGATATTGGAAGCTAAAGTTCATAAGAGTAAAAATGGAAGCACTTAATATAAAGGGGTTTTAAGAGTTGCCTCTTAAGAATGTGCCTCAAAAACATGTGCCGCAATCGCGCAACTTACATCCTCAGGGAACAAAAAAACATTTAAATCATGTGACAGAAAAAAATTACTTTAATTTATAAAGTTAATAACCACATCTGAGCAAATTTTGGATGAATACTTCAGAGCTGAGCTTTTATTAAAATAAAAAAGCTAATTTTAATGGGCTGAATAAAAGCCTTTGAGCTAATTACTATATTTTTAAGGCTAATTTTGTCCATTGTTGGAAACTAATGATTTCTTTTCACATTCTAAACTGATAAAACAACAGAAAATGAAAATAAATGATATCTTTCAAGAATTTTGGAAAAATCATTGGCAGGCAGACTGCAAGAAATCAGCTTATAGGTTTTTGGGTCAGGTTTGAAAATTAAAACTAAAAACAGTGGTAAATGTTCAACCAAAAAGGAAGAAAAACATTTGGAAATGTCTTCAAAATCCCAAATTTAGATAAAAACATAGAAAAAGTTGGTGTGAAAGTGTTTGTGAAGTCAAAAGCTTAAAGAAAACAAGCAAATCTGGAGGTTCAGTTTTGTAAATGCTCGGATCGTCGTCATGCAAGGAGGGTAGTTATGAGAGCAAGAGATGGCAGATGTGAGAAAGTGAAAAATGGATGGGAAAGATGAGTGAGGGTGGGGTGTCTCTTCAACCATCGCGGCTTCCTGTCCGGAAAAGTCTATTCATCATTTTCACGTCTTTGTGTCATGGCTTACTTTGGCGATAGTGAGAAATGTGGCAATGATGACACAGAGGATTGATGAGGTGCAGGTGGGGGTGACTAGCAGGGGTTTGAGGTGGAGATGGTCAAACCAGATGTGGCATGAGGTGGGGCCAAGATGGACTGAGGAGAGACTTGATGAAGGTCACAATGTTTCTTACTGCCCCCATTAGCCACATCCATTTGCACACTCACATGAATGTGGGCCATTTTCAATGAGCAGATTGTGTATTCATTCAGATGCATAAACAGCACAATCTTGAGGTAGAAATTATGAAACAAGACACAACAGAACTGTAAAAAAGTAGTTTTCAAAATAATGTAAAACCTAAAAGAACAGTGGTGGGAACACTTTGCTGCCAGAAAAAGGATAAAAACAATATTAGTATTCACCATGCAGCCATATGGTAAATATAAGGCTACTGCTGGCAGCTGGTGATGGTTTAACTTTGGAGGCTAGAGTCAGCTTTCTTGGCTCTGCCTTAGAGTTGGAGGGGAAACACACATACGTCTGTGTCTTTGAAAGCAACTGTAATGGATAAAACACACCTATGTTCATGTTGCATGAATATTTACATGCAGTCATTCGAAAAACCAATAATATGTAAACAAAATATTCAAGTGTTAGTAAGAAAAAGGTCCGTACCATTTTCAGTTCCAAGGATAACCAACCAAAGCAAAAGTGTTTGGTGCCTAACCAGTAATGGGTGGTCAGAAGCTGGCTCAACCCTTACAAGTATATTTAATTGTCGTGTTTTTACACAAATATGTTGTAAAGATTACATTAAAACAGCTACAATTTATTTGTAATTGTATGTACTTATCATGTCAATATACTCATTTGGCTTTAACTGTTGAAAGTGTCTTACATTATAACGGATCCAACCATGTTTCAGTCAGCTAGTGTTGCCAGGCTCTTTAAAAGCTGCTCAAAGCCTTCAGAATCCACAAAGCAGGCTGCTGTAATAGAAACAGGGGAGACAGCTGAAATGGCTAAACAGATCTGGGGTCTAAATGCCAGCAGGAAGATGTTATGCCATGCCATGTATGACTGTGATTGGAGAAGAACATCTGATTGCAGAGGTAAAGTGAACAATATTATTTTCTTTTAGAGAGAATTTTGAATCGACGCTCCAGCTTGTTTGTCTGTGACTATCCTTGTGTCCAGTGCTTCTATTTAGAGTTGTTTCTTATAGTTAAAACTGAAAAAAGTAGACACATCTAAAGCATTGATGTTTGACGACAACAGAAAATAAGCAGATGATGGAAGTGAAACAGCAGTACAGATAGACTGTAAAGTATTTATGTGTCACTCAGAGAAGAAAAGAGGAGGGATTTTATTTTGAAGCAATATGGTTCTTGAGTGGCCGGGTTAGACTCCGGCGGCCCAGTGACCCCGAGAGGGACAAAATGAGCATAGAAAATGGATGGATGGATAGTTCTGTGGAGGAGATGCTTGTTGGTAATTGAAAACATTTGGCTTTTCTTTAATTGTAATGAACCCACTCACTGCAAAGCAAGCAGTGTGCATGGTGCACAGATGATGTTTTCTGTTGCTTTGATCTATTCTAACAAGAACTTCTTGTCGTTGGAGTTTTTTTTTGTAGTTAGGTTTGTAATTTTGTCTAGTTTTTAATGTTATGTGTGTTAAATGTTTTTATCTGACCACAAATGAGGACTTTCCATACAGGAGTTCTGTTTTGGTGCCATTGACCTGATAATGTTATGCCGTTCTCTGTGGGCTGTGCCATAGAGATGTGACTTTTGACCATGTTCAACTGTAACCATGCATGGGTTCCTGAGTCTTAGTTTAATATTGATTTTGTGAGTCATATTTAAATATGAAGGATACAGATTGTAGACAGGATGAGGAATGATTCCCTACAGGGCCTGAAGGAATAAAATACTTGAACGCCCTTTCAAAGCAGGTAGTTTGGATTTTTATAGCTTACCAGTGCTCGACCTGAGTGAAAGTAAAAACAAATGGTCAAGTTAGAATGAAAAATAATTTAAACGCATAGTCATTTTATACTGGAATTAAAAGGCCAATATCATGTTCTTAAGCCTTTCAGAGTAAACAATATCCACATACTGGATATGATAATATATTACCTTTGGGACACTTTAAAAAAAATCTAATATGACTTACTTTCACGAGTTCTTTTCCTACTTGGAAGTAAGATGTCTCGATCTCTGAGGTACTGCCTTTTGCTTCTTGTAGGTGCCTTCCACTTCATGACTTACCCGGCCTCGGCAGCGTGTCTGCGTTTCGCCCACAAAAACAAACAACATCCTAACTTTTACAAAGATGAATGTGCATAGTAGAAATGAAAACTGAAAGCACTTTGCCGAAAAAGTTGGTGTTTGTGTTAGCCTGTGGGTGAGCTGGCAGCTTATGCTCTTTCTAGAAAGGGTTGTTCCCCACTTTGTGACGTCACAATATGAAGACCCACTCGTTTTTGTGGATTGGGAGGGGCTGGTGCTTAAAGCAGGTTTTTAGAGGAATGTTCAGAGATGCATGAAGGGAGCCAAATATCAATATGAGGTTGGTTTTTGAGAGAAATAGCATTATAATACATGTAAAAGCTAAAAAAAAAACGTTGATTTTCATTGATGGAATCTTTCACCCATATGATCATGAACACTCAATGGACCCTAAAGTGGCTCTATCCTATTGATTGGAGTTCACTCGGTGCAAAGCAACAATGTTCCAAAAAGGGGAATTGAACAGGACAGAGTAAAGTGAGAGTTTTGTTGAGTCCACCCAAAGCTCTTCGTTTTTGAAAGCAGCTTCAAGTGGATATTTGAGGAACTGCAGGATTTGGTACTTTCGGGTATATTTTAAATTCATGAAACTAAATGTGGGGAGTTGTGTGAAATCCACCGGAGCCACCAGTAGAGAATCCACAGAACAATATTTTCTTCTATTCTCCATTGATTACTATTAATAATTAATATTGATTTTGTGAGTCATATTTAAATATGAAGGATACAGATTGTAGACAGGATGAGGAATGATTCCCTACAGGGCCTGAAGGAATAAAATACTTGAACGCCCTTTCAAAGCAGGTAGTTTGGATTTTTATAGCTTACCAGTGCTCGACCTGAGTGAAAGTAAAAACAAATGGTCAAGTTAGAATGAAAAATAATTTAAACGCATAGTCATTTTATACTGGAATTAAAAGGCCAATATCATGTTCTTAAGCCTTTCAGAGTAAACAATATCCACATACTGGATATGATAATATATTACCTTTGGGACACTTTAAAAAAAATCTAATATGACTTACTTTCACGAGTTCTTTTCCTACTTGGAAGTAAGATGTCTCGATCTCTGAGGTACTGCCTTTTGCTTCTTGTAGGTGCCTTCCACTTCATGACTTACCCGGCCTCGGCAGCGTGTCTGCGTTTCGCCCACAAAAACAAACAACATCCTAACTTTTACAAAGATGAATGTGCATAGTAGAAATGAAAACTGAAAGCACTTTGCCGAAAAAGTTGGTGTTTGTGTTAGCCTGTGGGTGAGCTGGCAGCTTATGCTCTTTCTAGAAAGGGTTGTTCCCCACTTTGTGACGTCACAATATGAAGACCCACTCGTTTTTGTGGATTGGGAGGGGCTGGTGCTTAAAGCAGGTTTTTAGAGGAATGTTCAGAGATGCATGAAGGGAGCCAAATATCAATATGAGGTTGGTTTTTGAGAGAAATAGCATTATAATACATGTAAAAGATAAAAAAAAAACGTTGATTTTCATTGATGGAATCTTTCACCCATATGATCATGAACACTCAATGGACCCTAAAGTGGCTCTATCCTATTGATTGGAGTTCACTCGGTGCAAAGCAACAATGTTCCAAAAAGGGGAATTGAACAGGACAGAGTAAAGTGAGAGTTTTGTTGAGTCCACCCAAAGCTCTTCGTTTTTGAAAGCAGCTTCAAGTGGATATTTGAGGAACTGCAGGATTTGGTACTTTCGGGTATATTTTAAATTCATGAAACTAAATGTGGGGAGTTGTGTGAAATCCACCGGAGCCACCAGTAGAGAATCCACAGAACAATATTTTCTTCTATTCTCCATTGATTACCTGTTACTTTTAGAATATGTTTTTAATACCTGTTTTAAGGACACCTTCTCTAAGTTTCCTCAGATTGTCAGTTTTGTTTGTAAATTGCAAAAATTCACTTTAACTCTGGTGCAAACCTACAAAGGAAACTCATTTTGACCAGAAAATGAAGGTCTGTTTGAAAGTGAACCCTGGTGCTAACCAGTTACAAAGTGAACAAAACCAAAGAGAATAAGTGACATAAAGAGTATGGATTTTGAGCAGAAAAAAAAGCAACTGCACATATCAGAAATGGTTGTAAAATGTCAGCATATGAAGAGTAATCGGTGAGTAAAAGCACTTTTAATGAATGATTATCAAAGGGCTAGAAGGACTAGCTGGATTTCAATGTTTTTTTTTTTTTTCCATTGCTGTTGCTTATTTTGGGCAATAAGGCTCCATGGCAGTTTCCTGGCAGTTTCGTCTCGAGAATGGAGCCTGAAAACAAACCAAACCAAATGTTGGTGTGAAATTTTTCTGCACTGACCTGCCCAATCAAACCAACTCTACAAGATCCTCCTGCTCCAAAGCGCTCTAAGACTCTTTATTTTCTACCTCCTCAGCAGACTTCAGACATGTTGAGGCCATAATTATGGTCTGCATGATGTTACAAGAGTGTTTAGCTTACTGTCTGTTCTTTTTGATTCATTAAATTTCTGAGGCCGCTTTTGTTTTGCTTGTATAGAATCACCAAACAACATTAATGCATTTGTTTTTATTGTTGTGCTTTGAATTTTTTCAACATTTATCAAACCTTCTTGAGACATGTTGTTAAATGCTTGTAAAAATCCTTTATTAGACTGATTCTAGAGCAAACCCACATATGCACCAGGAAAACATGCAGACGCCACACAGAAAGGACTCAACTGGGCTTTGAACCAGGGTCTTCTTGCTGTGAGAGATGAGAGTGCCAACCACTACCCCAGCACGCAGCCTGTGAAAATACAGGGTTGTGTCAGGAAGGGCAACCAGCATAAAACTCTTTGCTTAAACCACCTGTGTGAACCAGTGAAAGTTGATTTGCTGTGGCGGTTCCTGACAGGATAAGCCAGAAGGTGAACAACCACTTGTGTTTTATGTGTTATTAATTATTCATTATCAATTCATTATATTAATTATAATTACTCCTTTTAATTTTTTAGAATTAATTTTCAGCCCATTTGTAGCTATATATATATATATATATATATATATATATATATATATATATATATATACTGAAGGTGCCTCACAGGACATACATGAATGAAATTCACAAGAATTTTATAAAAAAAAGTTAGTCAATAAAGAACTGTGTTGAAAATCCAACAGTGATATGTTCACATCTTTAGAAAGTAAAAACAACAACAAAAAATAATTTCTCTTTTGACAAATGTTTTGTAGGTTCTGCAGTCACAGCTCTGGTTCTGAACCCGCCACCATTTCCTGTGGATACACATGCAGTCTGGGTCCACACAGGTTTTGCCTTTTCTGAGCTCTGTTCGATGCCAGCTTCCTTATGTTGCTTTCACAACTTGTGTGTTGACTGTCAAACCACACTGACAGACAAGTGTTTCTAATTAGTTTTCAGACTTCACACCATTTGAAATGTTGATCTCAATCTGTGCTGGTTTTGTTCACATTCACTTCATGGGGTGAAGGCTAAACATGAGAAACATGATCACCCATACATGGGGGTATTTTTTTATTTTATATTTTTTGAGGATCTGGGTGAAATATCTGGGTTAAGAAATCCATGAACAAAAGATAAACTGATTGTGACAATCTGAATGTGACTTTCATTAAAATTATAAGAAAATACGTTATACAACCATTCACTTATACATGTAATGTCATTTTCAACTGGAACGTTTCCTGGTAGGAGGAAAATTGCAAAGATAATACAAATTTATAAAAGTGGAAGCAAACACACTTACTATAAACCAATATCCCTGTTAACACAGTTTTTCAACTCATTGAAAATAATTTGTCACCAGATTGGACAATTTCCTATGCAAAGAAAATATCTTAAACAATAGTCAGTATGGGTTCAGAATTAATCACTCCACAACAATGGCACTGATAAATTTAACTGAAGAAATATCCACAGCAGTTGACAAAGAAAAAAAATCAATACAAAAACATCTCATCGATATCTTTATCGACCTTAAGAAAAACATTTAACACCATAAACCACAATCTTTAACAAAAAAAACCCCCCAAAAAGTAAACATGGCATCAGAGGAGTCAATCTTCTATGGAAAACTGCATAGAAAACAGTTTCTACAAATAAAAGACATAAAATCCACAATAAGTTGTGTAACATGTGGGGTATCCCAAGGGTCAGTCCTGGGTCCCAAACTGTTCAACATTTATACTAATGATATTATAAGTGTATCCAATTTATTAAAATGCATTTTGTTTACTGGAGATACAACATTTTACCATCTGAGTGATAACATAAAAACAAATGGAAGAGTTCATTCAAACAAAGTTGGGAAAAAATAGTTCGATTCAAATAAACTACCAATTAACTGTGAAAAAACATATGTCATGATATATAGCAATCACAACATAAATTCCAATATCTCATTTGAAATTGTGGTGATTCAAATAAAACATGTGAAGGAACCACATTTTGGGATTAAATATAGATGAGAAAATGAACTGGAAATCTCATATCAGCTGCATTAAAACAAAAATATCAAAATAATAGCATTGTTGTATAAAGTTAAATGGTCATTAGAAAAAACAAAATTCTTATACCCAGGCCTGGCCCAGGGTTGCATGGCGCCCACCGTCTAAAAACAAAACCAAAACAAAACAATGTAAATGTTTTGAATATGTGGAAATAAAAATTTCTTTACTTTTCTTTACCACTGCATCACCATATGATTCTCAATGAGAAACATGGTAGCTTATAAAAAAGGGTTCCCCAGTGTGAAAAGGTTTAAGGATCTCGGTTGTTAAAGATTTAAAGATTAAAAAAAAAAAAAAAAAAACCTAGATCGCTGGTTAATTTGTCTTTTTCGACCAAAAACGAGTGTATTCTTCGACAGAAATGCAGGCAAGGGGGTTGAATTTCCAAGCAAATGAATGTAAATTAAACAGACAAACCTCTGCTTTGAGCTCATTTTTCCTTCTCTTCCTTCCCTTTTTTTCTTAAAGCTGTCCCTGAGAGCTTGTTTTGCTGCTTTTTCATCGTTAAAGTATTAAAGAAGCACGAACAACGGCACCTCCTCACCCTGCCTAGCTTAGACAGCGGCAGCATCAGGTACGGAGCGGCGCTGCACTGAGAAAAGTTATTGATTACTTCAAACTTTTGATTTATTTTATTCATGTTTTAAATCATTATTTTTTATTTTTAAACGAAATGAATGGTGTGTCCAACTGTTATAAACTTGTAAAAAATGTCAAAAACATAAAAGACAAAAAGACCTTAGGCTAATCATTCCTAATCATTGTCATTTGGCGGCCTCTAGGCATCTGCCTAGGTTGTCACCTAGGTCGCCTGTGCCCAGGGCTGGCCCTGCTTATACCTTATATATATAACTCATTGGTTGTTCCATATCGGATGTACTGTATAGAAATTTGCAGAAAAGCAAACTATGCATCTACAAACTCTATATTTATGCTACAGAAACAAGCAATAAGAATAATCACAGGAAGTAACAATAGAGACCCATCTACACCACTATTTATAGAGCTGAAAAATATTAAACTTTAATGACTTATTAGATCCATCCATTTTAAAACTAATGCATAGAGCATATTACAGAAGTCTCCCATATAACATACAGAAAAAGTTTAAATAAAGACAGAATAATTGCAATCTAAAAGGACATGAGAATTTCAAAACTAATAAATTCAGAACAAAAATGAAGGAAAAAAGTGTTTCAGTGCAGGGTATCAGATTATGGAATAATGTTGAGGAATTAATAAAAGAGTCCAACTCAATTATTACATTAAAAAACAGTGAAAAAAACAAGAATATATGAATGTTCAGAACAGGTTATATTAAAAAAATTGAGGCATTTGGTGCATTTGCTTTTTTATGTTTTTTTTTGTTAGCTTTTGTTTACCAGCCATTTATGCTGTGTTACAAAGAGATATATTTGGTTAAAATAGCTTGATTGGTTTAGTTAAATGGGGCAGAAATGATACGTTTTCTTTTTTCTGTCCCCTTTCATTTTCACCAAAAACTAGAACATTATGTAATTTATTGTTGTGTGCTATGAAAAGGAAATAAATACATACAATTCTGACAAATTCTTCTGCAATTCTAGCATCTGTAAGTTGTAGCATAAACACAAGGGTAGGAGTCGAGAATTTGAATACGATCAAGGCTAAGTTTAAAAGTTTTTTACAGCCTTTTTTACAGCAAAGGAAATCACGTGTTACTTATTTATCCTGTTCTTTGTCAAATGTTTTGGCAGACTGACAACTGGTTCAAAGGCAGTATTGATTTTCTATTAGGTTTTAATCAGATAACATCTGGCTGAACCTCGAGCACAGATGTGGCCACACAATACATGGGTGGGTATTGCGCGAGCTCCTCCTCATAGTAAAATTCTACGGATTAAATAGTCATACTTTACACAGATAGTTCAGGAATGGCTGAACTCTAACGAGTTTAATTAGAGTCAGGGGTAATACTCCAGGGTGTCCCTTCCTGCTTTCATGTTCCCGTCTTCGCACTCGGCTCTGTGGAGTGTGTTCTTGCTGGCACGAGGCGCGCTCCAAAAGAGTGTGGCTCTCAAATCAGTAGCTGATCAGAACCAGGTGGGTTAGACCTCCATGTGCTTTCCATTTGTTCAGGATGTAAATGGACTCAATTAGATCCAAATGCCCAACCTGTCAGCTGGGGGGGTGGCGTTAGACTTTTAAAGGCCATTAGATCATGGACAGGATTTGGAGCGAATACATCGTCGACCGATAATTGTGCCAATAAATTGGTTGATGTGAGTCTACTGGAGCGATCGGACCTTGGGTGCTGACCGTGCGTTATTCAACTTCTGTCAAAACAAAATTTATCATCAGCAGCCCCCCCTTCCATTTGTCTTTTTTTTTTCCACCCCCACCCCCTATTTCCGCTGTCACCCCTGCAAAGGCAAACACACAAACGACAAACATTAAGCTCCACCATATACTGAGACATGCTGTGGCCACGCAGACGAGCATACATTACAAACAGGGGCTCTTACAGCTTTAAAGGCCTGCGGCTCCATCAGTCATGGCTGTTAAAAAGCCCAGCCATAAAAATTAAAGACTTCCAGCAAACGGACTAACTCTAACACATTTCCTTTGTTTTGATTGGCTGAAAAAATAACCCCTCTTTTAAGGTTTGGCTTTTCTCTTCATGTCTTACATGGTAAACTGTGGAATAAGGTTAAACACACAAAAGTATTTTCCTACTTTGCAGAAAGCCTAAAGAAAAGAACATTAGCAGGCTAAGTAAGCAGCTGTTTTCACACAAAGCAGGTTTGGTTTTGATGTTGGGCAGGTCCAGGCAAAGAAGCTGCTCAGCTAAAAACAGCCCAACACACCAGAGAGGCTTCAGTTGACCTATGGGTTAAATGTTGGAAGGCCTCAACCTCACTAGCCTGATATAGATGATCAGTGGGACATTTCTATCCCATTATTATCCATCACCATTGCTTGAGACGTACTAATGAGTTCATAAGACGAGATGAACACCAGACTGATTGCAAAATGGGAGCAAGTAAAAAAGCGAGATGTGGAGAAACATGATAGAGGAGAGGAGGAATAGATCTCATGAATCTCCACGAAGAGAAGAATTAAAAAGTGAAAATACATGATTAGGAGGCAGGCCATCCATCTTTTGCTGTACAACTAGTTGAGATTCTTGATCTGAACTTTCGATGTTCGTTTTTTTTGTTTCATTTGCAACAAATTACACATAGAGATGAACATAAAGGCAGATGATACAGACTCAAAAAAACCATGGAAAAGTGCATAAATTTTCACAATTCCATTAAAAAAATCATTTTAATATAATATATATTCAGGGCCCAATGATTTCAACTATTTATTTGTTCCACAAATTGGGTTCCACCTCATAAAACTCACAAAAACAGGATTTGAGAAAATTAGAATACTGTGGACATCATATACTTCTCAGTGTTTGCAAAAAGATAAAAACAGAGATTCTGATCACATCAAATCAATCAAAACAAAGCATTTTTAAAATGATTTGTCCATCTTTATACTTCAGTATTATGGGCAGGGTCTAGGTCCTGCTGGAAGATGAAACCTGCATCTCCATCCAGATCCTCAGGAGAAGGAATCAGGAATTCCTCTAAAACATTCTGGTAGACCTATGCAGTGATTTTGGATTATAAAAAAGCAGAGTTTACCAGCATCAGCATTGGACAATGCAGCCAAAACCATGACTGACAGTGGAAATTTCTCACTGGACCTCAAGCAGCTTGGGTTCTGCTCTTCACCAGTCTTCCTCCAAACTCTTGTACCATGATCCCAAATTGAAGGCTTTACACTTTTCCTACATCAGAAAACAGGACCTTGGACCACTGGCCAACAGCTCAGTCCTTCCTTGACCTTGAGATGTTTCCTCCGTTTGGCTCAAAAGCGACTTGACCCGAGGAACCTTACAGTTGTAGCCCATTTCCGGAATGCTTCTAAATGTGGTGGTTTTTGAAGCTGTTCCTCCACCTCCACTCAAACTAAACTGTTTGAGTTTAACAGATGATACAATGGTAAAACCAAATTAAAAACATTCATGCCCTGCAGACTTTGGGCAGATTTCTCGACAGTATCACACTGTTTTACAATCCTGTTTATGTGTTTTTTTTTGTTTTTTTTTTTTAAGCTTAAACCGTTTTTATGTTAGAATAAACAAATACATGCTTGAAAATAAATTTAACAATGAGCCCTGAATCTACATACAATAAAAATTACATTTTTTAAATTATTTTTGGAATTATATATGAAAACTTTTCCATGACATTTACACTTTCAGAATGATTCTGCAAGTAAAGCTGCAAAAGAAAAAACAAAAAAAAAAAAAAAGGGGATTTTGATTAAAGTTTTAGCAAAAAATATATATATAAGGCCAGAAGGATAGCTCAATTTCAAAAATCTAGAAGTGCATTGAGAAGTCAAAATATGTAAAAGAGGGTTAGAATAAAACAGAAACAACCCACTCTGTTTCCACTTAGAATGGAACAGATGTGCTCACAACTCCAGCTGTGCCAGATGTAGCTTTAAAACCGTCTGCATGAGTTGTTTCTCTATTTGTACAGAAAAAAGTGTGTGTGTGTGTGTGTGTGTGTGTGTATGTGGGTGCACTGACAGCCGAGGAAAACTGAGTTCATGTCACTATTTTGAAAATTTGATCTGAACTCACCCGCAACAGTTGCCCCACATCAAAATTATAAAAGATCACCCCTACCTTTAATGTGCTTGCTGGCAGTTTTATAGGAGGAAAAACAGCTAAATGTTTAATTAGTGGAACATAGTTTCAAGTGTGTACATAAACTTTCAGGATCTTGTCACACTTGAATCCATTAAAAAGCAGAACATAAACTGTAGCTGGAGTGCACAACTGCCTCTATTCATCAGCAGAATCCCACTGATATACAGACTTGCATTAATTTAGGGTTTAGAATGACAGCAGTATTATTCTCCATTTTATTTAAAAAAAAAAGCCCAACAAAGTGGTGCTTGAAAGATGTTTATTATATTATTTTGCAATTTTCTGCATACAAATAAATCAACCATAAACAGTTTTTCACACTAGCAGATCAAACGAACCGGGTTTTAAAAGATGGAAGTGATGAATAATATATATCTTTGTTAGTTGAAGGAAATTACCCACTTACACAAAATTGGGAAAACCTCCACAATTAGTCAGTCCAGAGGTGAAATTAGAATCGGATGTTTCTATGGGATGAAGGTCACGTTTGAGTGTTTACTCTTTTTTTTTTTTTTTTTTTTTTACTGAATAAGGGGAATTTATCACAGTGTGAAATTCACAGCTCGTGGGTGGAAACAAGTCTCAACCAAAAAACAAAGAGTCCCGGAAGGAGTTTGGGCTCAACAGGTTTGCAGTTTCAAACAAGCAGAGGAATTTAATGGATGTTGTTAACTTGGTGACAGAGGTAACAAAGGGAACTTGTGAGCAGTTAAAAACCTTTCCTAAAGGCTCTCATAATTACTTTATTAAACAAATGGCAGAGATGAGAGGAGAAAAACAGCTGAACTAAAATGTTGTTTTTCTGGTCATTTTTAATGTAAATTGTGCATAAGGACGTCAAAGCAGACCTTTCTTTTTGTGTAAGTGTGGAAAGTTATAGCTATGTGTACCAACAATAATAACTTGTTCAGCCCATTTATAAATACCGATTTTTATTTATTTTAAATGTTAAAGAAAAATAAAAATCTATATTCACATGTTTTATTACAAGGGAAAACAAACTTATTAATGAAGAAAAAAAAATCCAATTTATTGTTGTTAAAAGACCAAAAGTGAACTAATGCACACCGGGCATTTGACACGCATTTTTGAAGGCGAGTGTAGCCCATTGACTGTATATTGAGAACTGGACTTAGTTACTCCTCCCCTCTTGCGTTCCAAACAGGAAGTACCTTCTGGCTCCAAGAAGCCAGAATACCATAGACTTTTATTGAGAAATAAACAGCTATTATTCATTCATTCTATTTGCCAGAATAACCATTGTTGCTCTAATAGGGCCTACCTTTTTCTTAACATTCTCTTGCTAATCCTTATTTTTTGATAATATTTTATTTTTCTATCTCAAGTTATTAAAGCCATAAACTGATCAATCAAATTCCTCAGTAAAACCATGTGGTTCCTGCTGGCCCCCACCTCAAACGTTAGAATTACAGAATCTCCCTATTCTGCTTTCGGTGGAAGGGGTGTGGATCTCCAACAAGCTTACTCCTGATTGGCGACAGTTGTTGACTTGGAAACATAGACTTACAGATTCGAACCAATCACTGTCGTCTGGCTCCAACTTGCCAAGTCCGTTTCGCGGAAAAATGACGACTGAATTAGTTTCGCTGGAGCTGGAGGCAAGGCATGTTCTCTGGTTGACGTCACACCCGCTCTGTCCAGTTCTCTATATACAGTCAATGCTACAGCCCCTGGTGTTCACACTGGATGGATGGGGAGGGAATTCTTTTTCTTTTCTTACTTTTGCTGGAGGCGGAGCACAAATTGTCTGGGCACAAACTGCAGCTATAAATTTCTCCTCCATGAACAGTTTTCAGATAGTTGGTACATCTGTGAAATAAAAGGGACGCCATCTAGACTGATCAAATCAGATCCCTGATTGGTCAAAGTTCGACCTGGTTTAATTTGCAATATGCGTTCAAGAGCTGTGCATTTTGCACGTGTAGCCTCAAAATGGTCTTAAAAATGTACGTAACTACGCATGAACATGAGCGTTTTGAACACAGAAACAGGAAATGCGCATTTACATAGCATGGCTTGAACGCGCAATGCCAAAGGCATTGTGAATGTAGCTTGACACATGTTTTTGCTTCTGTCGGGTATCTGGGGAAAAAACAGTTATTCTCATTCAAAAAATAAACAAGAAAGTCACTTTATTGAAACAGTTTTTTTTCTGCCTTTGACAAATCCAAATTTTTTTAAGTGAATTTGGAGCAATCAATGAAAGATTAAAACAAGTGTAAAACATGCAGACACAGCTCTAAAAGTAGTGCGAGACCCCAGGATTTGGTAGATTAAAAAGTACGAGCAAGATTCCCACCAATACTGGTGGAAATAGCTATTTCACCACCGCTGTGCTCTGCTCCATCAGGCAAAGAGAATGGGCCTGAAAAGACTTCACCATCCTCCCTAAAGCCATGTCTAAACCCACTTCACAAAATGGAACAGAAACCAAGCCAATCAATTAATGCCCCCCAGACAATAACGAGAAATGCTTTCAGACTTGGTGCACGTATGAAACTTGCTGGGCTCCAGGGTTGTGTGGCATTGAGCAGGAGAATCAGGGTCTACGTTCACGGCTGTTCCGTCTTTGTGTGTGGATTCCTGCGCCTGCGTTCTAATGCGTGTGTACGTCTGTGTTGAAAAGTTCACTATTGAATGAGTACATTCAACAGAGCACTGTGCTCTTTAAAGGCCAATGAAAATAAAGGAAGTGAAAATGTAGGCACTCCAAAGCAACGAGGAAAAAACCAACAGAGTGAAACGAAGAAAGCGAAACCTCACAGCGCCAAGAGACTTCACAAGGTTTAGCAGCCCTCTACTCAAATATATAGGGGCCATAAATCCCCCACTTAATATCCTTTAGGCTCCACTTTTTATGCTTAGCAACAATGACAGTGAGTGACTTCTCTTTAGAAAATGTTAGTTAAGTTCCAACAAACACCAGGTTTGACCCAACTGCAGGATTAAAAGTCAATATTACACACTGTCAAAGAACACAGGCACTAACTTATGTCTCCTCTGAAGAAAGGAGCGGTAAATCACTGAGAGAATGGAGGCAACCAAAGCTTGACAGCGTGTTGAGAAGACCTCACATGATCAGACAGATGGACTTTTGCCGTTGGGTCTCAAAAATACTTTAAAAGAGCAAAAAAAAACCTGTTTACTGTGAGCTTTCATGCATGACCTTTTGTGAGTAAAAGTTAAACTTAAGGATCAGCAGTAAAATTTATTACTCAGTGATCAAGAGTCATCTTTTTGAGGAATGGCCCTTTTCAAAATCATAAATTATCAGAGCAGACAGCTGTGGGGAGGATTTTGAAAACTACTCTGTCATATCTTGAGAAGTTTGAACCAATATTTTTGGTTTTAGATGGGAAATATAGTTTCCATGTAACAAAGCAGAAAAACAGCTGTAATTTGATATGATTTCACTTGTTTTGCGAGAAAAGAAACAAGGTAAATATAATGACATGAAAGTCAATTTAATTTGTTTTATTTACATGTCAAGGTTCAAAATCTGAACTCTTATAATTAATTAGATTAGTAACTCTGATAGATCAATGCTATGCTGCTTTATATCTATGAAAAGGTTTACATGCAAGTGGCAGGTTTATTAACACTTGGGCTCTTAAAAGAAAAAATACGTCAGACTTTATAAGAATTGAAGTTAAAGCACTTCGACAGCACTTGTTATGCTTTCAAACCACAATTCCTTAATAAGAAAATACACAGTTTGACATATAAGACAAAGAGTGACGAAGAGTGACGAGGTCCATGCATCGAATTATGGCAGCAGGTGGGTTTCTAAAAGAACATGAAGATGAACTTCATTCGGGGTCATTATCAGCCTTATCTTTAGAGTACAAACTCCTTTAGCGTCACCAAATAGAAATATAAATAATAGCAATAAATGTGTTGCAGGTTTACATTAATACCGGTAATAAGCTTTTAATTAATTTTTTTAATGCAAAATATTTTGCTTTCCTTAATATGTCTTTTAGGTAGTAGTTTCTATTTCTTAATGCTTATAAATCTGAGGGTTTTGATTAAATATAACATTTTTGAAATAAACCTTATGGGTTTTTATGTCATTCCAATGAATAATCATGTTAAGAACTGTCTTTATTTTAAGCTTATGTCGTAACAGCAAGAGCACTGAGTTTTTTTTTTTTATGAACACATCAATAATCATATTTGTGTTCACTGCAACACATAAAACTTCTGTTTTGATTATTACTCATTCTTTAACACTTCCTCTTTGTAAGGGGTCCAGCACAGACAAGTGTGTACCATCAGTCACAGTGGCATCAAAGTGTTTCAACGGTTTGGCATGCTCCAACAATGCTCTATCCAAGGATTACTCACTGTTTTCTTTGGAGACTCAGTTTATTATTATATTCCGTTCATATATCAATGACTCCATATGCCCGGGCTTTGTGATGTCAGCCTTTTCTCTCCGTATTTGTTCACAGTCGATCTTGATGGCTCATCAAGTCTTAGCCTTCCAACTTTTAGAGCTTTTCTTTATGTTTTTTTTCCATCAGTGTACACTGCCTGTGCTGTAAAATAAGCCAGTGAATAGACCGAAAGCTCTGAGGTGCACTCAGGGCCAGGCGTGTTGTGTTGGTATTAGAAGAGTCCAACCTTCCCCTCGGAGAGGGATGCCACTTTGGACTCGGCCTTCCTTTTGGGGGAGCAGTGGGAGGTCACAGGCTTTGAATGCATTTTGTGAGCGAAAATAAAAAGATCGGCGGAAAATAAGGCTTACGTGGGAGTTAAAGCCCACACGGAAAAGGAAAGTTTGGTCACTTCAGCCTTGGTTTCAAGTTCAACGCCGGAGTGATCATTGGCAACGAGGGGAGGAGGGAGACAGTCATTGAACGACTGCTCTCCCAACAAATGTGATAGATGCCTTTAATAAGCCGGAGCTGCTGCTTTAGTGTCCTGCGGGATGTGCTGTTATTAAGAAGCAGGCCTTCTTATGATGCCCACCTCATGTCATCTTAAGCTGGGCATCATCCCAGGTAGTCAAAATAAACACTAAGTCGAAAAAGTCCCTCCTGCGTTTGTGCTGACAGTGCACTTGTTGATGATGACAGTGCGTCCCAGGCATGACTAAGGAGGACGCAGCCTCACATTATCCAGCAGAAAAACCCGCTTTTACGACCTGTTGATGCAAGCGGCCGATCTCCCTTTAGCGCATTAGGATGAACTGCAAAAGCATTACTGGCTAAATGGGTGTTTGATGGTTTTAATAAGCATTTCCATTATGACAAGAAAGGAAAAGGGGCTTGAGAGGGGCTCGCTGGGAGTGCACACAGGACAGGGAGCCATAAGAACTCATCACTGCTGAAATGAGGATGTTTTATTGTGCCTCAATTTCTTCTGCAAATAACAATCACAAACTCCCTTTCCTTTACTGTGTCTAAGTAGCTCGCATCGCAGACGTAGAGTCGGTGAGGGCCCATGTTTTATTAATTTGCAGATGAGCTCAGCTACTGATGGTGTTGGCCGCCCATGGGTTCAATTAGGATAATACAGGGAGAGGGGCAGATTACAGGCCACTTTTTAAGTGAGAGCATATCTCTTCTTGACAGTTATAGTCCGAATGCAACGAATTGCACCTTGGTGATCGGCGCCATGTCAGACCTACGGTGATGAAACATGCCTGCATGGCGGGTCAGCTGTGTGTAGACAACATCAGGCCGCGTGAGCCATGTAGCCTGTCTTCTGCGAGCTAACAACGCTGGCCAGAATTCAGCCCATTCCCATTAAAGTTAATAGGGGGGCCGTTTAGAAAACAGGGGCTCATGCGATGTTGAGTGTGTGTTCTACCTAGTCAACTCTAAACACAGCCCACTCATCTGTTGCTGTTCTTCTCTGTAACACAAAACTCAACCATCCTGCCTTTTACTGTGAGTCCATTGTGCCAAGTTGAATAGACAAGTCGTAAAGTAGAACTGGAAACACTGACAAAAAGGGCTTTCCTCTAAAAAAGGAAATAAAATGCTGGACGTGTCTTTAGAGGGCCTGTTTCTCAATGTGTTTAAAGCCCAACTGTTGCAGGAAAGCAGCATTCTTCAGATCACAGCAGCCGGAAGGGGAACGAGTAGAACTCAGAGGAGCAGGCCGGTTTTCCAGGTTTCCAACGGTCTCTGTTCAACTGGACTTTTAAGGTTGCTCTTTCAGGTGGATGTCTTCTAGATCAACCAGTGAAGTCCAGATGTCCTGAAGAACAAAATCCTGAGATAAAACCACCTGAATGACTCAGATGATTTCAATCTGAGGACAATGCAAAAAAGCCACGTTTTGAATGCCGGTAACTTCCGCACTTCAAGCCTCCATATAAAATAATTTAGTTTTTTTTAAATTTGATCTCTTTGATACTAATTTTTAAGACTTCCTAACTTGTGCTAAAGTTAAACAAATATGACCAGATTTGACCTTTAAGCCATTTTTTCTCATTGAGGCCTGTTTCTGAGCTAAAAAATAATAATAAAAAACAATGATTGTGGCACCACACACCTATAAATGTAACAGGGTTAGTGGAAATCATAGCAGCATCAAGCTGAAAAAAGGGTTTGAAATCCTGAGATATAGAAATCGATGAATGCTCTATGGCTCCTGAAAGCATTGGTAGCTCGCCCATGGCTACTTTCATCTTCAAGCACACCTGTCAGATCTCTTCTAAATATTTCATATGCAATGAAAAAAGAAACAAACAAAAAATCTGCGATAAAAATTTCCATCTCAGACGAGACCGAAGCATTAGGACACAGCTAATGTGCTTTTTGGGTCATTAACTCTCAGGATGACCATGAGAGAAGCAGAGCAGGCAGGCTTTGTTGTTTGATACGGGCTCAGCAAAGCAGATGTTTGTGTTGCCTGGTACAACAAATTTGATGCCAACCAAAAATCAACATTTCAGGCCAAACAACAGCTGTTTAAAGACAGTGTGGCAAAGAGACAGAAGTGACCAAAATCCTTTAAAGTGCATCTTTTGACCTTTTTCAAGCATCATTGGGTAAAAAAAAAAAAAAAAGAAGGAAAATGATGAACTGGGCACTAAATGATGAAAAACACATGCGATCCTGCAAGCATTGGTTGAACAAAAACAGAGAAAACTCAAAGAATAACCCAGATTTTTCCCATTGGCCACAGTAAAAATATAACAATTTATGTGCATACATGGATCCAGGAACAAGGACAGCTAATTGAACTCTCTGAGGCCTCTGCGGTCGACTGATATGAACCATTCATCATCAGCGAGCCTCATATCTGTTCGCTGCACAAGGAAGCACAGTATGGAGGTAGATTTGTTTTTGTAAACAGATCGAAGATAAATATTCTCGTCAAGGCGTCTCAATTCCAGAGCAGATCTTTTAGGCATTTATGACTTTTAAAGGGAGAGAATAGTTTGTGTTTGCTGCCCTCTGTTGCCCTGTTTAGGAAACTTCTTCACATATTTCAGTGTTTTGTTGTTTTTTTTTTTTATGAATTTACAAAAATAAGGCTTTCAGTAAAAAATATACATGTTCTAGTGTGTTCACACATAAAATTAAGGTATTTAATGAAACAAATCTTAGCATGCATGAAGCACCATCAAATACTATACTTCTATGTTTTTTTCATAGACCTTTTGAAAAAAATGCTTATTTTAAAGGCCAACATCATGCTGGCTAATTAGATCTTTATATGACTTCATGCAATGAAAATAAAACTGAAGATTTTTTGCGATAAAGTAAGAAACCCTCTAATCTTGAGTTATCAGAGCTTCATTTGTCATCTGTAATTTGGTAAAGGTGGAGTGTTGGAATTGAAGCAAGCTGGTAATGAGGACCTGGAGGGCCAGTGAGGTTGCCGTGGTTACGCACAGTGCATTAATGTATGTAATCCGTTACTAGGCTGGTGACAAGGACGCGCAGCACGCTAATTAAAGAAACCTTTCACTGCTCCTCCTTTTGACAGGGGTCACGTCCCTGTTAAAAATGGTGTGGGGGGTAATAAGGAGTGAACAACACACATTGTTTACATAAACAACTCTGCACCAGCCAAATGAGGAGAATTACCTTGACAGACAACAAAAGGAAAACAAGCTGTACGTACAAATTTAATTTTATTTGACAGAAAAAAATCACCAGAAAGTCAATGTCACATCAATATGGTACATTTCAAATTTTAAAATATAATTAATTAGGGGGAAAAATAAGATGTATGCAAATGCAACACATTCAGTTAAAAACATATGATTTTACCCTTAAAAATAACTACCAAAAAATATTGTGCATAAAGAAATGTCCTCGTATGAGAATTTCAGGACGTTCACCTGAAGGTTTGAAAAGACAGGGATACTCAATCGGGAGCCTTTTGTTGAGTGCAAAAACAGGAAGTCTTTTCTGCAGTTAAAGCAGGATTTCAGTGCTCCTTGTGATTTTGCAAACAAAGCTTGGATATTAAAAGCTCTCTGGAGAGAAATAACCCCATGCCCTTATAGGTATCATTGAAAAATAAAAGATACACAAAAGCTGTTGATTAAAAGTGAGGGCTGCTGATGGAATTTTGACATAGATAAGTAAATACACAAAAAAACCATCTAAATTATCTTTAGGCCTCAGCATTAAACACCAGATAAGTGCAAAAAAGACAGAGATGACATACACTGATACAAATTATGACAAGACATCTAATTAGCTCTGCTGACCCCAATTTCACCCTTGAACTAACATGTTTTTGTGTTATTGTCTATACCCTGCTTTTCTGAAAACTGTGCCCTCTTGTGGAATCATCTGGTAACAGCTGCAGTAACCCCTTGAATGTATCACAGCACTAATTCAGTGTGAAGTTGGTTAGGAAGAAAATTATCAAATATAGATTATGGGGTTAACTTTTGTGACACTGGTCTGTAAAATTAGCTTTCAATCTAGAGATTTTAGACAAAATTCTACAATATAGCCTTGGATTTTTTTTAGACTTTTGATCATTTTAAACCCTGACCAACTACAGTTCTTTACTTTGATCACTTCAGGAGATTTCTAAATGTTGAAGCAGGTGTATGATTTTACCATATAGCAGAAAATGTTGTTCCCACATTGTTTTAACTTTTTTTTAATGCTAAAATGAAGTCAAAGTGAAAGCCAGACTTTAAACTTTTAAGAGGAAAAAAAAAGTTAAAGCACATCATCATTGTCAAAAGCATGTTGGGAGAAAAAAGAAGGAGCTGCAGGGTAAAAATGCTGACTTAAATAAGATACAACAATCTCCATCTCAAGATTGTAAAATCTTTTCTTATGTTTGCAAACATTGGATATGTTGTGCTTTTTCCCATGACTGCAGATCAAAATAATCTTTATTCTTATGTGTTGAAAGAATTGATCATTAAAAAAGAGGCAAAAACCACCTTGTTTTATCTTTAGGATCAAAATGTTTGCTTCATCTTTGTCCCACGCTCATATTTTGGTTGACTTCTTTCAGGAACCGCAAGCTGTTATGATGGTGCTGCCTTTTCCCATAAGACAGTCTACAGTGTCGTGAATACCCTGAGAGAAGAGTTGTGTCACATATCCCCCCCTAATCGGTTATAAGGCAACAAGAGGTTCTTACAAATTCATGATATTGACTTTAAACAAGGGTTATGGTTAAAAAAAACATTAAAAATCATATTTTAATCATCAGGTATGACTTAAATTGTAAGATTGTTGACATTCAGATACAGGAAATTCTTTTAGGTTACGCTGACGATGGAGAGCATGTGACCGAAAAGGTCTGCCTAAGCTAGTGGTATAAAACCCTGTTAAACTGTACCCAGTCTAAGATTATATTCTATGCTCAACTGCCTAAACATCCTCACATGTATCTCAAAGCTATTGTTCTAATGACACATAACTAAGAAAGGGCTAAAAAACTTGCCCCCCCTACCCAAACTACCAGTTGGGGTCCTCCAGCTTCTTATAGGGGAGTCCCTGTGAGAGTATGACAGGAAATGAGCAGTCTAAATTAAGAGAACGCTCTCCCTGAGACTGGTCCAAGCACTTGCAGGTATCTGCTTTAGCATTATAAAACCCAGTTACCAACTATTACAACTAAAGTCACACTAAAAGGCCTAAAAAGCTGGGTTTGTGCCTTTTCATGATAAAACATTTAAGACAAAACACAAAGTTTGCTCGTCAATCAGTCCCAATGAGGCTCACAAAGCAGTAAGTAAACATAGCTGGTCAGAAAACAAGAGGAGCGAAGATTGTTTCAAGATGATCACAGTTGTCAGTTTTATTGCTAAACTGAAAATCTCTGTCTGCTCACACCTGACCAGATGCTGGCCTACACACACATCTTTGTTGTAACATGATATATGTGGAGAGGAGATGAGTGACGAGATTCAGCATTTGATGTTGTGACATGCTTTAGGGCATCTGTCCTTTGGCGGCTGACTGAGGGACATTTTTTTTTCCCCATCACGTGTCTCTGAGCTGACCTCGGCTTTGAAGGCTGTAGAAGTGGGCCTCCCTGAGGATGCGGTTGATCTGCAGGTATGACGCCTGGCTGGTCTGACCGAGCAGCTCTGAAGAGGTGCCAAAGCTGAGGGGACTGCAAGGGCCCACGGCACACCGACTGCCCGCTGCATGTTCTGGACTGTTGATGCTGCTGTTGCTCTCGCTGTTGGATGACTGTTGACATAAAAAAAATTAATCACTTTAATTTTTTCTTTCATAAAATTCAAATTGTAAAATGTAACAAGTCACAATTAACTCAAGCAAGTAAGTAAAATAAAAGAAATGTTAACTTAAGGTATTAATATTTAATTTTTGTTTTTATAATAAATATAAATAAAGACCAAATTTTTTTCTAAATCATACCTAAAGTCTTGTTCTCTATGAAAACAAAGTACTATTCTTGTTATTAAATTGTCACATAGAGACAAGGGAAACTGTGGCATACATTTTGTTTATTTGAAATAAAATACTTGCTGTAGATACAATTATAGAGACATTGGCCAAATGATTTATATCCTTCTGCTAAGAGGAAAAAAACACTGAAACAGCTTTAAAAATTTAGAAAATGATCACATAAATGAAAGGTACAATGACAATCAGGGACTATGGAACAAAAAATGTGAAAATCAGTGTCTTTGTGGTTAATTTTCAGAAACGTCTTAGTACTATTTTTAGACATTTGTACAGGTAGAGACTTATTTTGTAATGTATTCATTGAAAAGTGTTAGAACTCAAAAGTGAAAATAATAATTAGCAACTTTTCAGTTTAAAAAAATCCACAGCAGCATATTCATGATAAAAAAAAGAGTGATAAAATAACTTTTTGGAAACAGAAACAGGTCTTGATTTTAGCTCAAAGGTTTTTAGAGGTTTTTTTTTTTTTTTTTTTTTTTAAGAAGCTCACAAAAATGTAACATGAAATGTTATCAGAACAATAAAAAGAAAGGACTGCACAGCTAAATGTAGACACAATGCCTGTCTTTCTAAATAATTGTATTCTTTTGGATTACACCAACTCTGTTTACCTCAGAGTCCCACGCATCTCGCCCTGGCGCCGGAGAAAGAGGATGAGCTCTGCTTTGTCTTTTGGCTTGAGGCACCAGGTGGTCACTGTGCTCATTGCCACCACTGTGCTGCCGTTTCCTGTATTGGTAAAAACATTTAGTTAACTGGCCAACACACACACACACAAACAAAGTTTCACCATTCTGTTTAAAATAAATAAAAACAACAGAAAATGCAAACTTTGTACTGCGCTGCATGGATTAGTGGTCTACCAACACCTATAAAGCTCCTCTTGACAAAATTCCCCTGCATCTTTCTTCAATTGAAACTAACCCACAATCTTTTATACCCCATGTTCACATCACATTTACCACCTAATAGTGCCCCATGTTCAATCAGAAACTAGGAAAAGAGGCTTTAACTTTGCAGGCCCTCAGTGGGGAATGATCTCTTAATTTCCCTCAAGATTTAACATTTAAACTCAGTAGAAAAAACACATTTTCTACATTAAATATGGATCACTGCTGGTGTATCAACTCACGTTCGATATCTTATTCTTTTATTATGCCATCCTTGTTAGCAATTTGTATGTATTAGCCATTGTTTTTTTTATACATTGCACATCTCTAAAGTGCGCTGCTCACCTTCAGGACAGATGCCTCTAAATATAAAATAAGATTCAAGGGAGTTTTGTCAAGTAAAAATGAACATTCATTTAAAGAAAACGTATAATATAAAGACTTATTAGAAATGTATAGATTTAAAACACCGTTTCACACCCAAACAGCCATAATTCACTCTTATCTGCTTCAGCCAAAGCTTATAGATTACACAACAGAAACCCAATGCAGATATAAGTAGCAATTCCGAAAAACAGAAGCATTACAGGCAAGCTAGTCAAAAATAATAGAGGTTTCTAATTATAACCCGGACACATGTATATGAATTTACCATAAACAGCAAAAAAGAGCCATCTTTAAAAGAACCACGGCTAGATGGGAATGAATATAACCCGTGTTTTAAACTGATTGCACTTAATAAATGAATATATAAATACTGTAAGCCTCACTTACCTGCTTTCAGTCAGCATGGATAGTTCTTATTTGTTTTGTTCAAATATGATTAAGGGTGCTCAGCAGTTTTCCTTTTGTGAGACGAGGTGTTAATTCATGGCCTACTACTGCCTTTTTTTTTTTTTTGGCCTAACAAGCCAATTACGTTAATAATGACGGGACTCCCGGATTCATTTTTTGTCAGGTATCACAAATTATTGAATACCAACGAGAAATAAAAAAGGTACTTGGGAAATAGCGTTAAATAGCACCTAAACGAAAAACTAACCACCTTATCCTGCTAGCTTGAAGCCGATCCTCCGCTTTGTCATTGGTTAAAAGCTAATGCTAACCACCATGAGCTAACACTGCCTTTTGATTAGACATCGTTCGCTCACTAATGCACTATTAACTAACCATTAAACTGTGTTAATACGTGCCTATAAATTTTAGAAAATGTATAAAGAAATATATAAAAAAAAAGGCTTTTACACCACAACAAAAAGCGCTCTATGGAATGGTACTATTATCAGATAGCAACACTCGCCTGCGACAGTTGTGTTTACATGTTACTGCGCCTGCGCAAAGACAAGGTGCTTTTAGGGCCTTCGGGTTTTCTGGAAGCTTAACGCGTCAAGGCAAAAACGTTAAAAACACATATTTTGTAGATTAAATAAATATACGCTATTATATTGTGGTGTTTTTTAAATCTTAATTTAGAGTGGTTTCTTTATTTGCATAGATATATTTAATTAAAACAAATTGGTGTAATCAGGAACCTTGTGAGTAGCACGTAAAGGCAGCATGGTTACTGGCGTGCGTGATACATTCGTTTCCATTAAACTATACATATGTACAATGTAGTATATTTGGGATTGTTCTTTATTAACTTATCTAACTAATGTATCACAGACTGAATATTATGACCAAAAGATATGCACAAAATAAAAAAAACAAAACAAAAAAAAAAAAAAAACACACCTTTGTTTTTTTCTGTGCATGTTTATTATGACCATTTAGACAGTTTATTAAAAAGTGAATCGTCACCCGGAAGTTACACCCTGCCGGTGTGTCCAGCCAGCCAATAGTTTAGACTAGCGCCTCCGCCAATGACGGCTGCGCAGGACGGAGGTGAGATTATCAGGCTTCTTCTTCTCAGTCTCCGCGGACCTTAACGTCTGAGAAACCAGCAGCAATGGGCAGCAGTGATTCGAAGCTGAATTTCAGGAAGGCGGTGATCCAGCTGACGACCAAAACACAGGTAAAGGCGCCTCCGTGTTTCTGAGCGGAGCGACATGATCAATAATACGCAGAGCTGGTGGGCGCATCTCCGACAAGATGTGGTTGCAACAAAACAGCTTTAAGCGGGATATATTTGTCGTAAATATGCAGTTCTGCGTTCTCCATTATCATATAATGATATATTCACATTTGAAAATGCGTGTTTCGTAAGGCATTAATCGGATTAAGGGGTCGTCGGTTCTGGGATGCACCACAACCATTTATGTATGCATGCTTTTTCTGACAGTAATAGGCTACGCAGTTGCTTTTCGCAAAATCATTGCTGATGACGTAAGCACCACGTTTTCTTATGCGCGCGCGCTTCTACCAGAACAAACGTGCATGTTTACATTCCCCATTAACGCACCTGTTTGCATTCAGACAAAAAGTTCCATGAAAAAACATGGACCCTTACTCAATTAATCTGCTTTATTATTATTATTATTATTATTATTGTTATTATTATTATTATTATTATTATTATTATTATTTAAAATTGCCTCTTTGGTTATTTTTCACAGCCAGTGGAAGCCACAGACGATCCATTCTGGGATCAGTTCTGGGCAGACGCCACCACCACAGTCCAGGATGTTTTTGCACTGGTGCCAGCAGCTGAGATCAGAGCTGTGAGAGAAGAATCCCCTTCTAACTTAGCCACCCTCTGTTACAAGGTATGGCAGACCAACTGTGTTATATAGCAAAGTTGTGTGTATATATTCATAAAATGGACATAAAAAAAAAAACAGTTTTTTTTTTTTTTTTTAGCCAAGTACAGATTTCCAGAGAAAACAATTGAGTCCCTTCCTTTCTCTTTACTTCCTGTTTCTCGCTCCAAGCTTGGAGCTGCCCATTGGAGACAAATCGGAGGCAGGGGTGAAGTGCATAATCCAATAAAAATGAGCCCTGGAAGCTATAGGGCTTCATACTATGTTTTTTTCACAAATAGTTATAAAAGATAAATCCAATATTTAATTCTGATTTTAAAAATAACACATTTTTCGTGATTTCAGTCCTAAAGACCCACTCCAATGAAAATCCTGTTTTGAATGTTTTTAACATGTTCTTGATGCATTTTCTCATTGTGGAGACAGAAAATTAAACTTAAAATTGCATTTATGTGTATTTATTTACTCAAATTGTCACAAAAAAAATAGTTTTCCTCGTCTGAGCTGGCATTTGGCTCAAATCTGGATAGCTCTATTATTGCTCACCATTTTTGTTGCACCAGTTTTGTTATGTTGGGGTTGTGAGGGGCTGTAGGCTAACAGGAGAGCATGTAAACAGATGGATGATGGGAAAATTGGGGGCGTGCCAGTGTCTCCTCTCACAAATTAGAAGCAAATTTCTAATGAACTGCTAACGCTATGCAGAATTGTTGCAACACAAATTTCAGAACAATCAATTAAAACAATTTGCCCCAAGTGTTTTTTTCTTCAAGCGTGTGTTCTGATTATCCAGGCTGTTGAGAAACTGGTGCAGGCAGCAGAGTCTGGCTGCCCCTCTGAGCGGGACAGGCAAGTGGTCTTGAACTGCACTCGGATCCTGACTAGGATTCTTCCTTACATCTTTGAGGACCAGGACTGGAGAGGATTCTTCTGGTCGACCGTGCCCGGTGCTGGACGGGCAGGGGTGAGTGGGCACAGGTTAACAAAAGAAAACAAGAGAATTGGAACAGTTTTCTTATACTGAATACTAAATAAATAACTTTTTTATGTATGTTTGTGGTTATTTTGTGTAGAAAAAAGTTCTTTTTTTTTTAAGTTCCTTATGAACTTTTTTTAAATTTTAGGTTACTGTTTAAGAAATTGGGTTTATATTGAATGACTTAATGCTTTTTGAGAATTTAGCTGAAATTTAACATATATTTTGGTATTTTTTCTGTTTTGCACACCTCTGGTTATCTTTTAGCGTTTCGAAAGATCATTTTTGAAATCTGTTTTTGTGATTAGGGATTTTTAATCTGTGCTCAGCTTAAATTGAAGGTTGATTTTTTTTTTTTTTTTTTTTTTTTTTTCCTCAAATGTTAATAATTGCTTTAAGCGGACCATTGCATTTTTAAAATGTAGCCATAGGGATATAATTGGGTAATTTAAGCAATTTAGCTCAATTCGAGATGAAATTATGCTGATGATGTTCTTGTTTTCGCATTCAAAGCAATCCCCTTGTCCTTTATTTTCAGATGAATGAGTTGGATGAAGATGATGGAGCTCGACCGCTGGCTGAGTTGCTTCTCCTGGCTGTTGCTGACCTCCTCTTTTGCCCTGACTTCACTGTGCACAGCCACAAGAGAGGTCCAGTGAGTATTCAGTGTCCTGACACCGACTGCCCCCCTGCCATTCATGTGTCATCTCACCACCTTCCAGCAAAGGAACTGTCAGTGACAGCCTGCAGTGAGATGGAGCCTTCTTCCTCAGCCTTAGTCACTTGTTGTTTTAAGGTTTGGTCCATGTTTGTCTGGGACCTGTCTCCTTCTTCCTGTTCTGTACTTGCCTAACTAACCTGCCACTCAAGTTTCACTGAAGGAACAAAATAGAAAAATGCTTTACTGTCAGTCACACCAGGAAGAAATCTTCCCATCTCGACGTGATAGGAATGCAGTACACGGGGTACAGGCTTGACTTTCGAGCGGATATTTATATTCACATGTAGTATTTATTGGTTTATGGACATTTGTTCATACCTAAAAGAATTAACTTATAAACCCATCTTTTGATGTATTTTCAAAGCAGTTGTCTTTTGTTTACAATTACAGTATGCTGTTTAAAAAAGCAAAAAAAAAAAACTTGTGTTGGTTTCTAGGACTTAGTTTCTGCAGAAAGGCAGTAGTTCATTAGAAATTTGCCTCTGATTTCTGTGCTGGACCAATGGTACGGAGAAACTCCGCCCCTTTTCCCCTACCTGTTGCAGAGAGCTCTCTGTTGACGCGCTCCCCTGCTAGCTTACACCTGCCCAGGGTATTTTCTACATCATAAATACAGCCTTTTTCATACAACTTCTGCTCCTGATTCATGGTTTAATGCCATTTGGAGCTTGTTTTTCTTTATTTATGTCCTACATTATTATAAAATATGCCATGAACTCCAAAAACACAATTTTCGTCTGAATGAGTCTTTATAAAATAGCTTTTTCTGTTTGGGCAGGATTCAGTTGAAAGCATGCAGTCGATAGACAGCTGTGAATACATCTGGGAAGCAGGGGTGGGCTTTGCACAGTCTCCGCCTCTCAACTACATCCACGACTTGAATCGGTGAGTCGACCGGTTTTCTGCAGCTGCAACATCAGCTGTCTTATCAAATTCCCTCGTTTTAGTTTTTCTCACTTGCTCCATGCTTTTCTAACCTGCAGGACAGAACTACTGAGATTGTTACTGACCTGCTTCTCGGAGGCCATGTATCTGCCCCCTTCATCAGACAACACCGTGCTCAACCCCTGGGTGACGTTCTTCTGCTCTACTGAAAACAGGTAACGAAACAAGCAAATGCAGGCTCTTCCTGATATTACATAAGAAACACTACAGAATAAATCTGTGCATTTCAGCGAAAGACATAGAAAAAACAATGAAAACTCACCTTGTTGTTTTTCTTTTTTCCACAGACATGCACTGCCTCTGTTTACGTCTTTGCTGAACGTGGTGTGTGCTTACGATCCCGTGGGCTACGGCATCCCATACAACCACCTGCTCTTCTCTGACTACAGGGAGCAGCTGGTGGAGCAGGCCGTTCAGATTCTTATTGTGACGCTGGAGCATGATGCAGGAGTTCCTCACCCACCTGCTTCTACGTCCAGCATTGAGGAGCAGGAGGTACAGCACAGCAGAAGTTGCTCAGCTTTTCACTTCTCAGTGCTTTACAATAACCTTATTCATCTGTATGTGCAGCCTACAGGCCCGGAAAACCTGTTTGTGAATTATTTGTCAAGAATTCATAGAGAGGAGGTAGGTTCAATATTATTTTTATATGGGAAAAAATAAGGCATGAGTGTGTCTTGTTCAAAGTTTTCCTTGTGATTTCCCACTCGTAGGACTTTGACTTTGTACTGAAAGGTCTTGCTCGTCTGCTGACCAACCCTCTGACTCAGACTTATCTGCCAAACTCCACCAAGAAGATCCAGTTCCACCAGGAGCTGCTGGTTCTCTTCTGGAAGTTTTGTGACTTCAATAAGGTTAAACCGAACTTAAGTAAAATGGGAATTCTTAAAGATTTGGGTTTCTTTCAGTAACTCGGTTCCATTTGCGTTCTCTTCACAGAAGTTCTTGTTTTTTGTCCTGAAAAGCAGCGACGTTCTGGACGTTCTGGTCCCTATTCTTTATTATCTTAACGATGCCAGAGCTGATCAATGTGGGTCTCCTTTCTCACCTCATTTCATCAGAGATTTTCACCAGACAAAAATGATTTAACCTCGTCTTTGATGACTCCTTCTGCAGCGCGTGTCGGACTCATGCACATCGGTGTATTCATTTTGCTCTTGCTGAGTGGGGAGAGAAACTTCGGGGTGCGCTTGAATAAGCCGTACTCCCTGCATGTCCCCATGGACATCCCAGTGTTCACAGGCACTCACGCTGATCTGCTCATAGTGGTGAGACACAGTGGTGGATACAGCTTTATTGAACTACAGGTAACTCTCACAGCTGTCACTGTTTGCTTTCTAGGTGTTCCACAAGATAATCACTACGGGCCACCAGCGTCTTCAACCTCTCTATGACTGCCTTCTCACCATTATTGTAAATGGTAATTACTTCATTTCTGGATTTTCATTCTATTATATCAAATTTTTTGCATTTTTTCAATACAATATAATTATTCAACATATTTCTTTTTAGTTTCCCCTTATTTGAAGAGCTTGTCCATGGTTGCTGCCAACAAACTGCTCCACCTGCTGGAGGCTTTTTCCACCTCCTGGTACCTTTTTTCCACAGCCCAGAATCATCATCTTGTCTTCTTCCTTCTGGAGACGTTCAACAACATTATTCAGTACCAGTTTGATGGTATGAAAAATATCAAAAAAATGCCAGAATTCTTTCTAGAAATTTGTTTTTTTTTTTTTACTCTCATGACATTTTTGTCACTGTCAGGAAACTGCAATTTGGTGTACGCCATCATCCGCAAGAGAAATGTATTTCACCAACTGGCCAACCTGCCCTCTGACCCTGCTTCAATCCAAAAGGCTTTGCAAAAAAAGAAGAAATCGCCAGATTTAATTTCCCGCACAAACTCCCAAGAGACTGTATCCATGGAGGGTTCACACCCTGCAGTTCCTGCAGAGCCCGGCACTCTGAAGGCCAGTCTGGTTGCCATGCCAGGTATGGCTTTGTGTTGTTTGATGTACAGATTTTTTTGTTGTTATTTACTATTTTAATTGCTTACTTTAATTGTTATTTATCGTATATATGAAAAAAAAAACATGACGTACACAATGCACATGTTTATCCAGAATCCAGTTTTTTTCAAAACCTTTCTTTCTTGACAGAATATTAAAGTATTTTTGTAACGTTTGACATAACATTTTGCACTGTTTACATTGTTGGGCGGCTTTGGGATGCACTCTAGTCCTTGTAGCAGAGAGTTCTACCCGAATCCTTATCCTCAAATGAACCCACATGAGAATAAATCCTGGGAGCAGAACATTTAAAACATTACCATTTCACATTTAGTATATTTCCATACAGGGAAATTATTGTTCCATGTTTATGAGAGGATAAGTTGTTTTGTAATAACTTAAGTTAATCCCTTGACACTAATTTGTGCAAATATGTATCAAAACACTTTGTCTCCAAATTTAACTTCATTTAGCGTCTACTTAAAAGCAAAAGGTTTTTTTTCATAGCTGGAAACAAGGCATCAAAGGGTTAAAGAAAAATTGTTTCCTGTCTGTTGAGACTTTTTGCTCAGTGCAGCTGAAGGAGTATTAAGTGATCCTCCTCAGGTCAGAGAAATAGAGTAGATCTGTTTTGCTGTAACACAAAAAATTAACATCAGCTTTTACAAATCTAACTGAAATTCCCCAAAACTTCAAATGGATGTGTACAAATTCTTTCAAGATTTTATAATCAACAAAAAGTAAAATTGAAGTACATTCAGATTGCTCTTTCCTAATGTTCCTCAGGTATCGATAAACTGACGGAGAAGTCTCAGGTGTCAGAGGATGGCACCATGGTTTCAGTTCCAAAGACGGATTCCCCACAGCCTGTCCACTCAGACCAAAGTGCAGCAGCTGGAACCAGCGACACAGAGTCCAACTCCGGCAGAGACAATGAAGTTAGTACGTCTTTTTTGAATTCACGTGTCAACTCATCTATAATTATGTTAGTTCATTTATTTTCCCTCATTCTCAGGATGTTTTCTACACTGAAGCAGAAATGCAAAGAAGGCGTTTATCGAGTGCATCTTCTACGTCATTATGGGTTCCCACACCAGAATGGGTCAGTGTTCTCTGCTTTAGGATTTGATTAATTTGCATAAACCAGTAGCTCAAGTAGACATATATTTTTTCAGGTCCTCTCTTGGAAGTGCAAATTACCCTTGCAGACCATTATGCGTCTTCTGCAAGTGCTAGTTCCACAAGTGGAAAAGATCTGCATCGACAAGTTAGTATTACATTTTGTTTCATTTTTTTAGGTTGACTCGCTTTCTCCAAGTTCCAATAACACATCTCCACATTACCTGAAGTGAGCTGTGTTTTCCTGCAGAGGCCTAACAGATGAATCCGAGATCCTGAAGTTCCTTCAGCATGGCACATTAGTGGGCCTGCTGCCAGTTCCTCACCCCATCCTCATCAGAAAGTATCAGGCCAACGCCGGGACGGCCATGTGGTTTCGTACCTACATGTGGGGTGTTGTTTACTTACGGTAAGTTGGGCGTAATAGCAGTGCAGACTGGATACCAACATCTTAAAAACTAAAGCCAGTATCCTCTCTTTGTCTAGCAATGTGGATCCTCCCATCTGGTATGACACTGATGTCCGCCTTTTTGAGATCCAAAGGATGTAAAACTGAAAGCTTTATGACTGAAAAACAAACTGGTCTGACTCCCATCGCTCTCTGCTTCTCTCCTGACAAACCACACTGTGTTTAACTTTCTCTGTGTGATCATGTTTGTCCTTTTAAAGGACCCATTTAGAGAGCAGAAAGTTTTTTTTTTTTTTTACCATAAGCACTGAAGTCCATACAACTGTGTTTGTACATTTCTTTAAGCTTCAGGACCACTGAATGTCGAAGCACCGAAATGATGGCAGTGTTTGCAAAAGGCTGAGGCTCTTTTCTTGACACTGCAGAATAGAAAATATTTAACTTGTCAGATTTGTTATAGATGATAAGAGCTCTTCAGCTAAGGTGTGTGCTCTGTCCTGGATGTAACAGTGATATTGTTTCACATTGTTTATTGTACTTTTTTGTACTTCAATGTGAACTTGCTCCTTTGAGTTGTCTGCTGTGGTTGTATAGTTTGTGTTTGCAGGCAGATGTCATGTTTTTAAGTGAATGACCATGGGTTCATTTTTTTTCTGGATGTCAACGCTTACTGTGATTCATGCTATTGCTGGTAAGAATATGTATTTTCCTTAAACTATATATCTATCTCTAAAGCCTGCGTGGACTGTTATTGAAAAACTTGTTTTGTCGAAACATTTAAAAATGAATTTGTACCCTCACGAAACAAAAAATAAATAAATAAATAAATAAATTATATATATATATATATATATATATATATATATATATATATACACACACACATACATTTTTCCGTGTATTAAAAAAAACTGCAATTACTGCAGTTTTAATTTTTTCATTTATGGTATTATACTATGCAATATATTGTGATTTATATTGAAATGTCCTATAATATACTGAATTACTGAATAATATACTATGTAATATATTATATCCCACAATATCATATGGCAGAAGTCATTTGTTGATAGAGTTAGGGTTAATATAATATAATATAGGGGAACATAACTATATTAATATATTTCATACAGAAATGACTTGTCCATCCTTATATTGAAATATTTTTAAAAGTATAATTAAGTTGCTTATATATTGAAACATGATATTTTTATCACAATATATTTTTCTTTTGTTAAGGTAGCAGCTGTTGTACTGTTTTTGCTTTCCTCCTTGGCTGCTCTCTTCAAGGGATGCCACATTGAATCACCGTGTGGTCCCTACATGTGATTTAGCTTCAGTTTTACTGGAACTTTGAGACCGGCTCATTTAAACACTCGAAAAAGCCCCCATGCGGTTGCAGTAACTTACAGCACCTGGTAGTTCCAATAAAAAAACAATCAAGCCCAACTGTGCTTAGCTTTCAATATCAAGCGTGTCTGTGTCATTTTACTGTATCACTGTGTCTTAATTTCTAATTAATTTTAAGCTTTGCATCCTCCAACTGTAGCCACTAGATGGCACTCATCTCCTGAGCAAGTTTCCCTTTGACCCTATAGATAGCATACAACTCCAATTAAAGATCTAAGGATCAGATTTTTTTTTTGTTTTGTTTTTTTTAGAGAGCCTAATTTCTGCTGATGAGAATTTTAATATGAAATGTTTAAGAGAGCTTTCAAAATTAGCTTAATTTTCTTTGCTTTTGTGTAGAAAAAAAACTCTCTGCCACCCGATCCTTCCCAAGAAAATACCCACTGATTGCCAAGTGTTTATACAATGCAACCATCCATGCAAAGTCACATTTGTAACTATGACTATTTATTTTTTTATGCTTATGAGTAATGAGGTCACCTGGGGATACTTAACGCTGCACCCAGATCAGTTTTGATTTCATTGAAGGGATATTTACATCAGGGGTGTCAAAACTTTTTGCAAATAGGACTAGGTTTGGTGAGGTGGAATGTGAGAGCTAACCATTAGGCCTGACATTCTTTGAAGTATTTTAGTAACATTAAGTGCAAATTAACTATTTAATGAACAATTTTTTGCCATGTTTTACTTTTCACTTTATCACTAATACATTTTTACACTGAATTTGTCAATTTTCCGCATTATTCCTTCCCAGTTAGCATGTCTCATCTGGTAGTGCCTTTTGACATTGAACTTCTTGACAACAATCATTGTCTTTTGGCATTTTAGGTAGATAAAAAGGGTTTCTTATTTCGTTGAAAAAAAAAAAACACATTTCTACTTATCTTGAAAGCATTGACCCACCTGACAACTTCTCTTCTACAAATGACGCCCTAAAAATGTCCTAGATAGTGTCACAGAAGGGTTCCACGACAGTTGCCACAAGTTTACAACAGCGTAAAAAAAGAATTTAGCCAACCATAACACAGTTTTTACAAAGTGACATTCAACCTTGAGGCAGATGGGCTACAGCAGCAAAAGACGGTGCCACTCCTGTCAGCTAAGAACAGGAAACAGAGGCTGCAATTCAAACA
The DNA here is from genome assembly GCA_014656515.1 of Oryzias celebensis. NCBI lineage: Eukaryota > Metazoa > Chordata > Actinopteri > Beloniformes > Adrianichthyidae > Oryzias > Oryzias celebensis. The sequence goes on along the minus strand of BNCR01000008.1, from coordinate 9,722,371 downwards.
GGCTCACCAAGATTGGACAATATAAGATCGGAAAGGTCAGGTTTGTTGATTGATTTGTGCTTTCTATGATCGATTTGTACAAAGACCTTTTCTGCTGTGACATTCGAATGGAAGGGTCAGAATCACCAACATAGATCATCAAAGCCCTTTATCTGTGTTGGAATGTGAAACAGTATCTCCAGATCTCGTAGCTTGTGGAAGATACAAAGACATGAATTACTTTTTGACCAATGAAAAATCTTAAAATTCAGTCTCAAGGTTTACATTGAGTTCAAAACCAATGGGGGAAGTGAAGAAACCACATTAAGAATTAAAAGAAAATGATTTCTCTTGCAAGAATGTTGTTTTGACGTACACACTCTCTCACATGAACAGAGTGCACGGAAGTCAAAACGCAGGGAGCTGTTAAGTTTTGCCAACATTGCAAGTGTATGCAATAACAACTTTTTGGTTAGTATCAAAGTGCTTTCTTAGAAATCAAACGACATGGATTATTATTACCTCTTGCACAACAGGAAATATGAGTCAAGAGGTTTAAGTAAAATGAAAGTAACCCACGTACCCAGTAGTCTTCATGTTGCCCTTTGATAAACAAGCCTAACTGTAGCACATTTTAATTTTTCCTCTTTGGAGCCTTGTGGTATGTTCACACCCGGCATGTGTTTTGCGTTCAAGAACTCAGGAAATTACTGTAAATTAGGCAGAACCCAACAACGGCTTTCTTTTCTTACATGAAAAACGTTTGTTGCAGTTTCTCAATAACAAAGTTGGTGCGTCAAAAAAGTAATAAAATAGGCATTTAAAAAAATCCTTGGCTCTGTTCTTATTTCCATTTAACGTGACCAACTGCTTGAAGTGCAGTTGATAAAAGTAAACAGGTTTACTTGGTTCTGCTTGTCAGCAGACTCACAACAGAAGGCGTCTTTATTGCCGTGTTTGTTTTCCCCATAGAAAGATGTGTTTTTGCACGTCCTTTTTCTAAGAAGCGATTTGGTCTCAGCGTACGAGAGGAAACCTGCCGATCAGGTCACTTGACATTTGAAAATCCCAGGAATTCAGGCGAGACGTTTTAATGATGGAAAAAAATACGCAGAAGGATTCTTGAATGAAGAAAATAGATTTTGGAAAGTTTTTACTATAAAGACCTGAAAAGTTAAAAAAAAAATTTATTTGATACATTTGAAATTCTCAGTAACACACTTTGACCAGCAAAAATAGGAAATTCCAGTAAAACTTTAGAGAAAAGGAATTTAAACTCTGTTGTTATTTCACTCACATAGGGCTTCAGAGAATGTAAATCTTTTACAGAACTCAGCAGTGTGCATCAACCTCATGACTAGTCACAAGGCTGGAGCCAAAGGTCACAGAACATCAGTCACAAACGCTGAAGATGCTGCAAGCACCAGGTGTGCTCCTGCTGCTCTGTCTTGGGGCAACAGACGCTCTCTTAAAACAGTGGATTCCTGATACCAACTATGAGAATAAGACTAACTGGGACAATGGAAAGGTTCCGTGTGGCAATGATGTAGTTCTGTTTTCAGCTCAAAGACAAGTCTCGGTGTTTGTGGAGACCACGCATGCTGTGCAGGAGATGAGACTGCCGGTCGACGGAGAGCTCATACTGAATTCAGGTGCTGGCTTTTATGTTCTCAGTGGAAAAGACCCGGCCTGTGGTGCAGGTGCCACGACACAGTTCCAAGACTCGGAGTCTCTGCAGTGGTTCGATCCAGCTATGTGGCAAGCAGCTGCGACTCAGAATGACCTCCAGCTTGGAAATTTCCTGTTCTCAGTCCACGAGGAGAGTGTCCCCTGCCAGCATGATGATGTTGTTTTCAAAGCCCTCTCCTCCTTCAGAGTGGACACCAGTTCCAGCCAGCCTACCATCCCTGTGAAGTCTGTGTCCGTGCTGGGGAAATTATTTGAAAGCAGATCAGAGTTCTCTCAATATCTCAGTACCCACACGGGCCAAATGCAGTTTAAGGGATCCTCAGCTGTCACTGTTGGAAACCCAGGGTGTGGGGACCCTTCTGGCTGTGACTGTGGCAACTCTGTAAACCACCAGCTCATCTGTAGCACCGTGAAATGCGCCACTGTGAGCTGTAAGATGCCACTCTCTCCGGTGGGACACTGCTGTGACGTGTGTGGTGCCATTGTTACCATCCATTACACCACAGGTTTCAATATGCAGACCTTCAGGGAACGGATACACCGTCTTTTTCTTAATCTGCCAGAATACAAGTCCATCCAGCTGGGCATTTCTAAAGTCTTCAAGCCGCAGAGGTGGCTGGGGGTGATTCCTTTCAGCACAACACCTGAGATCCAGGTTGCAATTATGGATGGAGAGGCCGGGAAACTCTCAGAGGCTCTGGCTCAGGACATAGTAACGGATATTCGTTCTCAAGGCTCGGAACTGGGAATCACAGGAAGTGAATTTCAAGCTTCTTCTGGAAACAGCAGTGATCTTTCTGGAGGCAATGCAGGGATGGTGGCTGGAGTTGTGATTGCAGTTTTATTACTGGTTGCACTCATTGCCATTGGGGTTGTGTTGATCCAAAAGGGGGTTGTTCGGCTTCCATCCATGCCTACAATCACGATGCCATCTCTGAGCAGCTTTAAAAGAAACACGGATGTTGGAGATCTCGGTGGAACTATTGATCGCGGCTTTGACAACCCTATCTTTGACCAGCCGGACATGTTGTCTGACATTCCTGGTCTGTATGGGACTGACCGTCACTCAATTTCTATGACACAGACAGCCGTTCAATTTATAAATCCAGTGTATGATGAAAATGAAACTGACATAACAGTGTAAAGACTTCTACTAATATGATTCTAATGCTTCTTGGAATTTGTTTCTCTTTAAACTTCATTATTCACAACTGAACAGCTCATTTTTAACTGCTGACACAAAAAGCTTTTAATGATCAAATAAACTAGCAAAACAAACACCAGAACAAGTGGCAGTATGAGCTCTTGATTTGCTGTTGCCATCACATTTAAGGGCAGTAAAGCTCCTGTAAACCTGCCACACCCTCTGCTTCGCTGGGCTTTTTTGCAGGTGTTGTACAATAATAATTTACCATGACATGTATGTGACAAATCTCCTTTATGTACAATTCATTTATGCAACTGAAATTACAGTCTATTTTATAGTCTGTTTGAGTTTTACGAGCTTACAGCAAAGGCAGCTGGGAAGTGTTTGAAAATAAATCACTTTGAGATGAGCAGATGAACCGAGCTGTCTTTATTTGACAGACTATCATATATAAGGAGTCAATGCTCTTCATAAAGCATGATGCTTTTAAAACTGAGTCTCTGAATTCTCACAGAAAACTAAGATACATTTATGGGGATGTTCTCTTTACAACAGCATGTCAGAAAGATAAAGACTGAATGTTTCTTCTTCCTGCATTAGAAAAGGTTTAAGATATAAGGTTCTCCAGTCTCCCGACTTTGGGATCAAAGTTCTTACCTGATGTTCTTACCATCCTAGAACCATGTTGAAAATAGGATGCCCTGTTCATGTGTGATGGAATATTCCACATAGAGAGACTAAACAAGACAATAACCTTGCTTACTCTTCAAAACAAATCGAGTGAGAATAGTGCAGTTCGTGCGACTAAAACCAATTCACCCAGAAAAATACAAGGAAAAATACAGAAGACATAGAGGCTGAGGTCAAATGATGATAGTATTTCACCACTTTTAAAAGTTGTTGATTGTCCCCAATCAAAGGACAATTATAATCACACAAGATCTAGGTTTGCTTGGACCAATGAATTTAAATGGTCAAATCTCCTGATTTCATCCAACAGACATTTGTGTATCTGCCCGTCCTGTACTTTGACACACAACTTTTTAGTGTGTTAGTAAAAACCTTGCTTTTTTCTGACTTATACAAAAACACAAATAACTATACAGCATCCTTCTAGTTCGATTCAGGAATATAATTCTTAACCTGTGAATATTTTACAAGTATCACACATTTGGGTACACAGGTCAATGGTTGGAAAAAGTCTGGTTCAGTTGAGCTGTTGAAAAAAAGTGATGTGAAGGAAAATAACTATTGTAATTGGAGACATCCTGCACTGAAGACTGAGGAAGAATGAATGCATTGCATTTTAATTCAAAATTTTGATCACTTAATGTGATGTCACTTCATGATCACTTAAGTTTATGTTAGTATAATGTAAAAATGACCAAGTGTCACTGCAGCAGACAACACGCATGAGATGCAGCAAAAAACGGTCAGACCATCATTACAGTCCAATGTGTGGAAACAAAGAATTTTCCAAAGACATGACCATACAGTGTAGAATGTTCTAATAATGCTTGGTTTGTATAATTTTGACGTGGAAAAACAATAGTGGACTGAACTTTATGAAACTATGAAACTAAAATGTGAACCAATTTGCCATTTATTCTTGTTTACTTGTTTGTTTGTACACATCTTTAACTTGCACTTGATAATCTTGAAAGAAATGGAAGAAATTTGTAAAACTTCACCTGCACGATCCAGTGCCAGGTATTTATCTTTTAGTCACACTGGCTGAATTTTTGGCTAAAGATGTCCTGATTCAATTTGAGGTCAGTGAATTGGATTGTTCAAAATAAACCAATTTTGACTATGAATTGTATCAGCAATCACAAAATATGATATGAAGTGAATCGTTAAAATGAATCGTTACATGCCAAAAACTTAGATAAAATTGCACAACATTCCTAAGCGTAAACCAGTTTCAAGATAACTCTTGATCTCACTTGAAATACTTTGATTTCTAGGTTCAAGTGTTTTCTTGGGTCAACATTGATGTTGAAATGTTAAAAGAAGCAAAACGAAACAGCCAACTAGGTTGAAAAAGAAAGCACCCAAAACTGCGAAGACAGACTTATAACGTTTCTACCAAACCTTCAGAGAATATTTCTCAATCTGTCTGAACTGTTGCAATGACCGTATAGATGTGAGCACCTAAGAAATATGATCGTATACTTTTTATTTTAGAGTTTGCAACATACCTAAGATTAAGTTTGATTTCACAATTTTCTCCAACTAGAACCTCAACCCTTGTTGGAGTCACAGCTGACTATGGCAGCAGGAAAAAAAGAAATAGACTGTCTAGACCAGGGCTGGCCAACCCTGGTCCTCAAGAGCCTCAACCCTGCCTGCTTTCCAGCTCTCCCTGCACTATTTGATGCTGACAACCTAAATCAGGTGTGTTCAGTCAATCAGTACGTGGAATTACTTGAGTCAGCTAATCAGCAGAAACTTGTTTAGAGAGAACTGGAAAAGAGACAGGGATGAGGATCTTGAGGACCAGCCCTGATCTTGAAGCCTTTTTGTGAGCATTATCTCCACCCAAGTTCAAAAGAGAGCAACGCTCATTAAAATGTGATAGTGCTGAATTTCAGGAGTCCCATGAAATCGGATCCATGAATCCACTCCTTTGGACTGCGGTCCTTCAACACAGACGCTCGGCGCAGAAAGATCCCGATTCACAATTCGTCTAAAAAGGAATTTAATTGAGGTGGAATTTCAACGCGTGTCAGCTGACCCAAACTGGGTGCACAGCCATCTTTTTTCCAGCCGGATTCTACTACATTGACCACCATTTTTGGCTGCGCTTGTGTTGTCTACATGCACAAGTCTCTGGGAACCTGTTGCACTCAACTCACCTCTGTCTGTGCTGTCCTTGCTGTCCTGTGCTGTGATTCAACAAACTTGTGGTAATATCCTCAGCTGTTCATGTTTCTGTACCACGCTTAGCCTGCATCTACTCAAAGGTGGGGTGATACATGCCTATTATCTGACGTTTGCTGTAAATAAAAGAAGTCAAAAGAGGACACTCTGGCAACATTTCCTCCACCTGACAGGAAAAGCAGGCACAGTGACCGAATTCAGAAAGACACCAGTTAAAACTAGTCTAAGTTGGATTCAGATGAGTCATCATTTTTATCAGAAGCATAAACTAAGAGGAGAGAATTTTTTTTTAAATTTAAAATCCAATTTAGCTACAACCTGAAACACTAAGATGAGTACAAAAGCCTCTCAGAGGACCCTGGTGCATTTGGTTTATCGTGAACAAAAACAGAGACTCTGACAGAACTCAGCAGATACAACAAAATCATCAAACTCTATTCTGTTGTATTTCTACAAGTTCACTTTGAAACTGTTACCCATTCAATTCCTGGATTTAGTGAATATTTTTCTAAATTTCACTATGTCCAAACTGTGAGTTTTCCACAATATCTCCAATTAATTTAGTTGAATTTATCCCATGTATTTAAATTGTTTCGTTTAGGCTCGAAATTTTACTTTTCTCTTAATCGCAACAATAAATGCATTTTAAACATCATTAATCTTTATCAACAACACATGTATATTGTCTTTAAAGAAACATTTAAAATGTGGAAAATAACTAAGATATATTGATATTAATAGTCTCTATTTAGTTTTTCCCTATAGATTACTGTCTTCCTCTAAATCATTGGGTAATTATTGAGCTCACACATAATATAGACACACTTACATAGACATTCAATATCTACTTTAACTTTGCGATTGTTTTATTTTTGTTATACTTTTTGAAAATATAGTTTTCTTACTTGTTTTGCCATCTTGTAACAGAACTTACTGCATACAGCTTTAAGATTAAAAATTTGATTACTTGACATTTGTAGTCCTTAAAAAAGCAAGTTTTCCAGCTATTCCTGCTGCACTGCATTATTCAGTGGTGATCAGATAAACCAATTGATTCAGGGATTTGATTGACTGAATCTCGGCCATCAGCAGCAGGTGGAACTTGAAACCAAGCAGGTGGGTAGACCTTAAAAACTAGGTTTTATTACATCTCGAAATTATCAATAAGTGACCTTAACTTCTAGTAGGGAGGTTGGGGCTCCTTCAAACAATCTATTGGGTTTTCAAAAACAAAAGTTGTTTATGTTGGGGTAAAATGAAATGATAAATGGCGCATACTTATATCAGCTCATCCTGCAAATCATTATGATGACACATTCTGAAAAAGCTCATCATAAAATTCAAACTACATAGGTTAGTAAATAAGAAATTGCTCCAAATAAGTTAAAATTGCCATATATTTGATAAATAGTGACAATGTTTGATGCCATGTAAAACAGAGAAAAATAACGTATTTCTTTATTTCATAACAATTTAAGCTTTCTTTTTGTGTCCCCTCCAAGAGGTGTTTGTGTGTCCTTTGTGTGTCCAAGTGAACACAGCAGCAACAGGCCAGAAGTCTTAGATAGATGATGAATTTCGCAGCTTAAACATTCTGTATCATGAATGGATTTACCAAGTGATGACTCTGAAATTCAGGTTTTGACCACCTGAGGTAGCTTTTTCTGCTTTACAAGTCAGGAAGATTTCAGTGCTTTGCTGCAGCTCCATGCAAGAATTGCAGAACACAATGCTTCATGATCCTCCAGCTCTATAGCTTTATCCCTAAATTGTTGTGTTCTTTTGATCTGTTGTAACAGCGTTCCTAGTGGTATTCTAGTAATGATGATCAAAAACCTGTGTCGTTTTCTTGGACATAGTTTCTGCAGAGAGGCTGTAGTTCATTAGAAATTCACCTCTGAGTTGTGGGTTGGACTGCTGTTGCGGAGTAAGCCTGCGCCTACTTCCCAACATTCATCTGTTCACTCTCACTGGCAAAAGTCTTAATTAACGGAGCATATCTATAAAAATAACAAAACAGCAAAAACATCGAATTAAGGTCTGTGCAAAAAAATCACATTGATTTTTTTACTCCTGTTTCCACGTGAAACCCTTTCAAATTTGCATTTGTGTGGGGTGACCCTTTAATCCATAGCTGTAACTGTTGTGTTAAAATACAACAACACAAGCAATAAACACCTTTGGAACCATCCTTTGTTTATTTACAGAAAAAACAAAATACTGGGAACTGTAGGAAAGAAAAAGTTGTGAAAACAAATATTAATAAATGTTAACAAGAACGTACGTCATAAAAAAAAAAAAAAAAACACTTTAGGTAAATATTGCTGATTTGTTTGCTAATAAAAGGCCTGAACTAACATTTGTGCAACCTTGATACTATAGAAAGTGGCTTAAATGTATCTTACACATCATAAACTGGACTTTCACATCACAAGATGAAATTGGCTTTTTAAGACTAGTGAGTCACATTTGGACAAACACAGCCTGCTAAATGTAAACAAACTTAAAAGATTAAACTGTCATTTTAATAAACATATCTTTTGAAAGTTATATTTAAGTTTGATTCCTTTAGAGTTGCATTCATTTTTTTTTTTTTAAATAAATGCATAGATTGTTATTTTAAGCAAATGCACAGGCGATGCAGGCACTTGAAACTTCTAGATTTACCCCTTAGGGGAAAACATATTCCAGGAGACGAACCCCACAATAAGCTCTCTGTTGGTAACACTGTGAGGCATTCAAGAACACCGCACAGCATCCGATAATTATCTTTCAGTTTGTGAAATTGCTCATTGCAGCGGATCCAACCATTCAACCAGTTGGGAGAGTTAATTTCCGGTGAGCTTCCTGAACCAACAAAGCACTGAAAAAGAATCATGTTAACCATTTATCCCACCATTATTTTTCCAAGTTTGATGTATTTGTTGTGACAGAGGCTTTTCAGTTTTTTTTTTTTGCCATAGAATGTAGTTTACAAAAGCATTGCTAATATTACCTTGAGGTTGTGACGGGTGTAAGCTAGCGGGAGAGAGTGGGGCCTTAAGGACAGTTAGCTAGTTTTGATGGTAGCTAGACTTTAGCACGTAATAGTGCTTATATTTAAAAACAAAAACAGCCTGTGAATATAAATATATGTATACTTTTTAATTTAATTTTAATTATATTTTGCTTGAGTAAACATCTCCAGTGCCTTATGTGAGTTTGCAATCAAATGTAAATCTGCTATTTGAGACTGCTGCCTATGCTCCAGTTAAGTATGGAAGCCTAGAAAGGCCATGTTTAAAAAGTATTTATTGATGGAATTTAAAAGAAACTAAATAAAAGTTTTATACATGTAAATATTTTCTAACCATGGCTGCATTTTTTAGATTAAAAGCCTTACCACATTTTTTTTTCATTTGTAAAATCTGACTATCTGAAAATCACAAAGAAAGCCTTGCCAACAACTAGTTCTTGATTAAGTTGTGTAACAATGGTCTCATTTATTAGAGCTTTCATTTTTATAATATTTTTAAAATAATTGCTTTAAGGCAACATACAAGAAAAAAAATATCTCAAATTCTACACATTCTACAGACTTCTACAAACTCCATCACTTACAATTCTGTATCCTCAATGCAGTCCGGGTCTTCTATGGTCTCCACTCGTATTCTACAGGCATCTAGAATTTTTTTCCTTGGTCCTAAAGGTATATGAATACTCTTGAGGTCATGGTCAGAGCACAGCAGCAGAGCTGGTAGGTCAATCTTTTCCCTCTTGAATATGGAATAAAACTCGCTCATGCTTTGTGTGGCAAGAAAAACCTCCAAAGGATTTGTCTTGGGTTCATCATCATCATCCAGTCCTAAATCGACATCCTCCCAAGGCAGTTCCTCCATGTTCCTCTCCTGCAGGCTGTGTGCGCTGCCAATACTGTCTTCATCTTGATTAGGGTATGGCTGCAGTCGACTGCGTAAACGAACATTATTACTTGACTGGGCCACACTGGCTGCATCACCACCACCAAGGTCAAACATTCCCCCGCTCACATAGTTCCTCCTGAAGACCATAGTGCCAAGACCAGGTCTGTTGAAAAGGGAATCTTGTCCAGAGTCAGTGCTGATCTCAGAATAGTCCACATCTGGCCCGTGGAGGTCCGGCTCACTAATGGCACGAGAAATGGCATCGTCGTTGTCTCTTGGGAACATGTCACGCACATTGCGGCGTCCCCGGTCCTTTGGGTTGACATAAGTCCCCTGTCTGACAAACATGACATCGTTACCCAGCTGAAGTCCTGAGAGGGAGCGCACACTCTTCCTCCCATCTTCATAGATTTTGAAAGTGCTATCGCCTTGTTTCCGCTTCTCTAGCTTCTTCTGGATCTTTGTCTTCCCTCGGTTTGTGGCATGAAGAGTCGCCTAAGATGACAAAAACAAAGATTTGCATAGGTGAAGTGTCTATGATATAAGTTTTTCTATATGTTACAATCTTACTAATAAATGAATTCTTCTGTTCTTTATTATTGCTTTGAGATAACTGACGTACAAGATGTTTTTTCTGTATATTTAGCTTGTTAGTCAAAGTTTTCTGCAACCGAAAAAGTCCCACAAAGTCCTAACCTGAGAATATGGCACACTGACAGTAGTTGTGTTGAAGTTACGTAGCTTCTGGCTAAAAGTGCTGCTAGAATAACTGGAGAAACTCATGGCGTCTGACGCAGAAGCTTCAGACGTCTCTTTTTGGAACTTCCTTTCCATACGCTTTCGGTGCTTCTTTTGCATCTTCACGCACTCTTTGATACGCCTCTCCGCTTCGCGGAACGCGCGGTCCTTAAGCTTGCTGACCAGCTTTGGATTGAGACCCGTCTGCTTTGCGGCAATGGAATCCAGGTAACGCACGCAATCCATGTGATTCTTCATGGCTGCCATGTCCAGAGGTGTGTGATAGTCATTGTCCAGGCACCATATGTTGGCACCAAAAGACACCAGGAAGAAAAGGCAATTGAGATGACCGTTGGCTGCAGCGAGGTGAAGTGGTGTGTTGCCCCATATGTCACACTTGTCTGGGTTGCCTCTGAAAAGAGAAAATGTATCAGAAAAAAGTACAGAAACATTTACATCTTTAACTTCTACAAAGTGACGAGTCACTCCTGACTAATTATCTACAAGTTAATATTAAGATGTTATTTGACAGTTCAAAGTCTTTATCTTTATCAGGGACGTGCACAATAACATTTTCACAATAGGTTGAGCTCAGACAGACCGAGTTCAAAATCATGCGTTGCCATTATTAGTGTTACACCAAACACTCTTCCCTACAGATCAGCCTGCGACCTGTGGGTTACCCCTATGAGTGTCGCACTGTTTCTGCTCTGTAATATGACCACAGGATTGGCTGCACTCGTGCTTCACTGCATGTATCCTGTTTCAAGGGAGGCCACATACGACATGGCTGGCTCAGAAAGCACAATTGTTACACAAAATTCCTCGACTCAGAACAAAGAGTTGCACACTTTGTTGAATGATGTGTCAGTGAAATGCTTTTTTGGTTTTTATCTATCTACTTTTCCTTTTTACAAAACAATCATAATTTGAAGACTACTTCACAGGTTTTCTTTAGACGTTTTTACTCAAATGTAAACACATTTTTATTTAAAATAGATTTTTAAAAATGGCATGAAATGCACCTATTTTGCAGGAACCAGACTAAACTTTAGTGACATAATCTCAACAAGAAATTTTTAAAATTGCTTTGTCTTTTTCAATATTGGATTTCTTAATTGGTATTTTGTGTCAAAAGATGACCAAAATGCTCTCATCCTATCTTGCAGGCACATCCAGGCTTAAAATATTTAGAGCAAATGGACGTGAAACTATGTCCACGCAGCCACATATATTATTGATGGTGGCACAAGGTTTTCTCAAGGAACATGTGCTCGATCGGCGATTACCAAAGCTCCACTCTGATTTCAGCAAAGTGGATTTAGAGACCAAAAAGCAACAGAACAACAAAAATCAGACAAGAAAATGACATCAAAAGCACAGAGCAGACATGGGAATGAAGTTTGCAAAGTGTCACATTTATTACCATCTGAGCTAAGATTACACAGAAAGGTAAACTGCCGTTATACTGTTTGGGATGACATTGTGTGTCATAGTTCATATATATTTATGTCTGTGATAAAAAGCTGAGCGCAGCAGTTTCGTCTCACTTCTCTGCTCGTTATCACATTATGATCTCTTTATCATCCCATAACCTTGACAGTTTTAAGTTATTACAGGTAGCCCAACGAGATGAACATGATAAATATAGCAAAGCAAAGTAACTTTCCCATGAACTTGTAATACTAAGTCAAGCTTTTCTTTGTCATATCACATCTCGTGAGTTTGACATTTTAACTGTACATGTTTCATTTGAGGACTGCCTGCAATTTAGTTGTTTGTGTCTGATGATATAGGAATGCTACATCTATGCTGATTTCTTAGTCAATGTCTCGTTCGTCGCCTAATTTTTGACATTATTTGCATTTTATAGTGCAGATCTTTTCTTTCTTTTTTTTTTTTTTTGCAAAGCTTTTTAGTTTTTCAGAGCTGAGCCCACCAAATCAGAGAATGTTTCCAGAAAACAACATTTGGTTAATATTTTACTTAAAAACACAATAACTTATCAATAAATAATTACTGTTGTGCAATACTTTAGGTATTAGTGCAATGTACGGCCAAAATTGATAAACTGAGCCAACAAAAGCCCTCTGATTGCTCATGTTTAACAAGCTGTGAGAGTGATGCCTGTCTGTGGAGTCTCTTTTCTGAGAAGGGAGACACATGTGCTTTTCATGCCAGACAAAAAAGTGATATTTGACCTTCAACAGTGCCGTTGTGCTCAATGGTGCAGCTGGGAGAAAGAAAAATTTCCGTTTCAGCAATCAAAGCATGCACGCTCCAAACTGTGATAACATCTGAGTCTAGGTTTACTCAGACTTTTTTTTTTTTAAGTTGTATTTATGAGTTGGGTTTGGAGTCAGAGCTCCTCCTCCTACTGGTCTGTAAAATAAAAGCTGCACCTTCAAAAGTCTCTCCTGCCAAAAAACAGCGTTTGGGTGCAACAAGCAGTGACATTTTTGTCTATTTTTGGATCTATTTGAATGTATAAAACAACAATTAGAATAATAAACAAATTTATATTGCTGCATTTGAGATTTAATAGTACACTGGTGCTTCTTTGGTTGCATCTTAGCCACTCAAGTTGTCGGAATAAATAAATAAGTACAAAAAATGCTGATCTATTCTTTGATGGGAGTATTTTGGCTGAATCTCTGGTCCTGCGTCTTCCCCTCCATCCATACCCACCCCGGGCCACGATGAGCCGCAGAGCCTCCAGGTTGCCGTGGTAAGCGGCCCATAACGTCGGTGTCATTCCATCCTCGTCCGGTGCATTGAGATCCTTCCTGGTGGCCTCTTTCAGCAGGTCCAGGTAGCCATCCCGGGCCGCTCTGTGGTATTTGTCATTCATGGTGTGGAATCAACCTACTCTGCGCGACTCCATGTCGTCTCCTGAGCACCGCCACCATGGCAGCCGTCATGCAGGCATGACAGCACGCCGGTTGCAGAGGGTTTGTCCCCGCTGCTTCACAAAGAGGGAGCCATGTCTGCCTGATGGAGCTGCGCCAAATGGAGCGCGTCGGTGGTTTCCAGGGACGCAACGGCGCCCTAGGACGCAGGGAAAACACTGCTCCCCATGGGCGAGGCGTCCGCATCGGACAGGTCATCCAAATCCAGAAAAACTGACATTTGACATCCCTGAACTGAATAAAAGGCTCTGTTGTCTGATTCCCTTCAAGACAGCAAAAAGAACACTAATATTAATGGGAAAAAATACCTAGAAAATAGTAAAATTATCTCATATATACTTTTCAAAATTTAGAGGAAAAAAAGTTCCACACAAACATTAAAAAAAGAGAAAAATAAGCTACCCAATTGCACAATTATAATAATTTTTGCTACTTCTATGCAAATTGTTTGTATTCTTTGAGCTTTTATGTAGTTCATTTTAATCATAATTACAATAAACTTGAGTAATTAGTAGAAATGAATAATTTTCTAACAAATTGTGAACAGACTGAGAATACAATTTTGGTAGAAGTTAAATCTAAAACTTACTTATTCTTTGAAATTAAATCTAAATTTCTGTTTCCAATTATTTTTGTCAACATATATTGAACTTTAAAATAACATCCATAAAATACCTACCAAAAATTAAAGAGAAATGTCATTTTTTTAGTCTTAAATATTGTCAAGAGTTTGGACCAAAAGGATTTAGACTAATTTTCATAATAATTTCGTTGTTTCTAGATCTTCATGAGAAAAAACTTCTTGACTGAGCTGATTTTTAGAAAAGCTTGAAATATCTTGAATGTCTAAAAAAAGATTTGAAATCTTTGCAAGTATCAAATAGTCTGCAGTGAAAACAGTTTGCTGTGAAGCATTTCGATGTAAGATTATAATTAGGTTACATTTAAATGCTGTTTTTACTACATTATTGAGAATTTTTTTCACATTTTAGAAGGTCTCATTAGGAAATTACAAAGCACAATCATTTTTGGAACAAAAAACCTACTCATTGCGACTTGCATAACACCTGCCCTACCTATAAAATAAATAATGAGAATACATTTGAGTAGCATCATAATTCTTAGAAAATGTACGAAAGCAAAACATCTATGACAATTGACACAGGAAAAAAAATCTGGTTTTTCTTGCACCAATCCTCCAATCGCTTAAAAGATTAAGTTTCAGATGGACTACATTAACCTGGAGGATTTCGATAAGCATTGTTTTGGCTGTTTGTGGACACATGCTTGTTGCTATGTAAAGAGAATTCATTATTATGTAAGGATACGCCAACAATTCAAATGTACAATACAAAAAAATTACCATCAGAAAAAAAATTCTTGTTTTTCTCAAGACAAAAATATTCCTGAAACTGCATTTTCAATTTTATGCAATATTATGACTTCAACACTGTGTTTGGTGATAATATGTTGCAAAACAGAATGACATTTATGACCCTTTGCACATAAACACCTGTGTTTTGGGAGTATATAAAAGCCCTGACAGCTTCCTCTGCTGTCAGGATCTCTCTGCATCAGGTAGGCTCACATGCATCGCAAAACTTTTGGTTTAATTAAAAAAAAAAACAAAAAAAACATGCTTTCTGTTTTATTGTATCACTTTGCATGCTTTTTTGATTGTTAGTTTAAAAGAGTTCATGCTTTTTACTTTACATATATTTTATGCCAGTGTTATGTCAAAGAGGGAGGAGATTTGTGATGCAAAGAAATTACTCAAGTCTTGTGGAATTCTTTTTTTTTTTTTTTGGTGATGAAGCAGAGGGATTTGCCTTTACAAGGACCCATGAGCGGGTGTAGCTGATAAACCTGAAATATCTCATATCTGGTTCCAGGTGCAGGGCACTGACTCATTTGTGAAGGATCCCAGAGAGAGGAGGCATGTGTTTCAACCCTGGATACCCATGCGAATGTTTGGCCAGCGGCAATCTGTGTGAACCCTGCAAGATGACAGCCAAAGACAGAGATATGGAGGAGGCGCACCTCTCCAACAACATAAATGCAGCAGGTCAAGCTTCGAATGAACCCAAGCTGAACATCTCCTCTGGAGTTGGTCGGGACCGGGGTCGGAGCTGGGGATGGATGCTGTCTGCGTTCATCTGTCTGAACATTCTCATTCTGGGATGTGCCTTAGTCAGTGGCAGCGCCTCCGTTAATGCTAAAATCAGCACCTCAGATCTGCAAGTTTTTCTCATCATCCTCCTCCTCCTCACCTCCACCTGGATGATCTACTACACCATCTACATGCGCAGAACAGAAAACGCTGTTATCTACAAGGATGAGCATGCTGGACCCATATGGCTCAGAGGTAAACAACATTTATTATATATATTTGTTAAATATTTGTCTTCCTTTCAAAATTAATATTTTTTTCTTTTTTTTTTTAGGAGGACTTGTGCTTTTTGGGATCCTCAGTATCATTATGGACATTTTCAAGATTGCTAGTTATGTTGGATACCTTCACTGTGATTCAGCTGTTAAAGTAGCCTTCCCGGTGGTACAACTTGTCTTTGTTATCGTGCAGGTAATAATGAGACCCCCCCTAAAAAAGAAAAAGAAAAAAAAAAGAAAGAAATTCCAGAGTGATTCATTTAATCCGGCTGCAGAACAATAACTTCATTGTCGATTCAACTTGCAGACATACTTCTTGTGGATCCACTCGAAAGACTGCGTTCAGGTCCAAAAGAACATTTCATGGTAGGTGTTCCTCCTTTTTTCATTTCCCTCTTAAGTAATTGAGCGCTACCCAGATAATTGATGGTAAACCCATAACGGTGCAACCGCATACTTCTGCCACTTGAGCCACCAGTTAGCGGATTTATTATTTTCTTAGAATCAACATGTAATTTCAAGAAGAAAATAATGTCAATTAGAGGCAATTCCCAACCAGTTAAAAACTTTGGAATAAATGTCTTGGTAGATGCTTTTAAATGTCATTCTTCAAAACAATTTTTGATTGAAACCCAATTTAACATGATTATTTTTTTCTTTCTCTCCGGTGTTTTAGCTGTGGCCTGATGCTCACCCTTTCCACAAATTTAGTTTTATGGATGACGGCAGTCACTGAGGAGTCGCTTCACCAAACAGTTCTTCCAGACTATGAGCATAATGTCACAAAAATGTCTGCCAGAAGCTTGTACATCAGCAAGGGTGATTGAAGCACATGAACCCTTTAACACTGTATTCTGTGAGGAATCAACAACTGAAAAATCTCTTTTTGTCATCCCACAGCTGGTTATGGAGAAGACTCATGTAAATGCAGCCACACCTCATGTGGAGTCTTCAAGGAAGCCTATTACTATCTCTACCCTTTCAATATCGAGTACAGCCTCTTTGCCTCTGCCATGTCTTTTGTCATGTGGAAGAACGTTGGACGGGTAGCGTCTGAACACAGCAGGCACCACTTCAAATTCACCCTCAAAGACATCTTTATTGGCCCCGTCGTGGGAATCCTTCTAGTGATAGCAGGCTTGGCTACATTCATTGTGTATGAGATTGAAATGAAAACATACAGGTCTGATGACGATGATATTAATGACCACGCTGTGATGATGCACTTCATTATGAATATTGTCATAGTGACCTTGATGTCTGTTTCCACTGTGATCGGTTGTGCCATCTTTAAGGTGGATCACAGGGAGCACGTGTCAGAGAAAAACCCCACCCGCAGCCTGGATGTGGGACTACTAGTGGGGGCCTCTATGGGGCAGTTCATGATCAGTTACTTCTCCATCATCGCTATGATTGCCACTGGAGCCAAAGGACACCTGAACAGGCTCAACCTGGCCTGGGGTATACTGATGGTGCTCCAGCTGGGCTTGCAGAACTTCTTTATCATTGAAGGTCTGCATCGAGAGCCCTTCCATGAAGGGGAGAAGCCTGTCACTGTAGTCGAAAATCCATACGTGCTGGAACCGATAAAAGAGGACAACAACGGCAATGAAAAACCGGAGGAGGGTAGCCTCGAGGCAGCAGAAGATAGCAGGTTGGAAAATGTGAGCACCCTGGAAAGAGGGGAAACGGCTGCAAAACCAAATCCCGTCACAGCTACTCAAAACTACAGCAGTACAAGTGAGCGCAAAAAACTACACTGGAAAAGGCGAGTGTTGAGAGAGGTCTGCATGTTTTTGCTGCTGGGGAACATCATCGTGAGTAATTTTTCTCCTGCTGTCATACGTTTAGTTTTGAAACATACAGAAATACTAAGCCTTTTTGTCTCTTTCCCAGCTATGGATCATGCCTGCATTTGGTGCTCGCCCCCAGTTTGATCATGACACAGAAGTGGAATTCTACAAATTTAACATGTGGGCTGCTGTTGTGAATGTGGGACTTCCTTTTGGCATATTTTACAGAATGCACTCTGTTGCCAGTCTATTTGAAGTGTTTCTGAATTCCTAAAACTGTAGCTTTAAATGTTTTCAGGCAGCTCTTAAGGCATTAAAATGTTTTGTATAAAATGATTTATAAGTTGAGTATATCTTTTATTTCAAATAGCCAGTAAGGAAATACATTATTACTATGTTTTTAATAGTCTTATTATTTTTTTAGTGTGAGCATGTCACTGCACGAAAGCAAATTTTATTTTTTAGAAGTCACTTATAATGAAACCTTGTAGTCTATAGCTCTTCTTGTACAATTTAATTCTGTATATTCAAATAAAATCTAAATAAATACATAGAGCTTGAATTATTTCTTTGCAGTATCTGTGATTAAGAAAACATGTTCTCCATATCACTGTAAATAATCCAAGCACAATGAATACAAACATGAAAACTGGAGTTCAAATCATTAAAATTAACTTACTCGCGGGTGAAAATAAAGAAGAGTGTGGTCAGTGGTGCCACCTAGTGGTAATTTTAGGAAATGGTAGACAGATATTGAGAAAGAAAGTGCTTTTAACACATTTTTACAAAAAAAAAAAAATATATATATATATAGAAAATATATATAAATATATATAAACATATATAAATATAAATATATATATAAATATATATATATATATATATATATATATATATATATATATATATATATATATATATATATATATATATATATATAGTATTTTCACGGAGCGAACTGTACAGTATCAAAGACATAAACAGACAGATGAGTTACTTAGTTATTTGTTGTTGATTTGTACAATCTCGAATTACATTTTTGTAAGGTTTACGGACATTTAGCGTTTCATTTACTCCTTTGGACTCTTCGATAAAGTGGTAAAAAGTTACAAGAAACACGTACCTTTACATATCCACTGAATAAAAAAAGGAAAAAAATATCATTTGAATTTTCAACGGCATATTTTTTATGTATTTTGAAACCAGTATTCAAATTGTAAATGGTAAATGTTTTTTTTAATACAGGCAAATTTAAGAACAGACCCACGGCTGGTCCTTAGCACACGCTTTTGTTTACAACCACGTCACCAGGAACTTTCCGTCTTCATCAAAATGCAGAAACAGGTGAACAACCATTAATTACGTGTTTGTACAAAGTAGAAGTTATTGTTCGTTTTTATTTATGTCAACAAGTCATGATTTTTTAAAATTATTTTTATTCTTTAGAATTCAAATATATTACAGAAATTATAAGATGAAACAGTTTTTAGTTATTGTACCGAATGTTTGTCGCGGTTTTAGGACTCGCAGTACTCTCCTCTCTTCGGGGAAGAGGAGGACAATTTCAGACAAAGGCGGCCTACTGTTAGGTATTTGGCCCTGATTTATATACAGTTCTTTAATAATTACGATTGCAATTAATAATGAGCCACTCATTTGTACTTCAGGCGTCCTGTAGCTTCGTTCTTTCACCTTTTCTTCCGGACGAGTGCCATAGTGGTGTATCTTCTGTGTGACCTCTTCAGCGGCCGTTTCATTGCCTGCATGGTCACCATCATCCTTTTGCTGTCATGTGACTTCTGGACTGTTAAGGTTTTTGGAGCGGATTGTGTTCATGCAAAAACTGAGTACTATGTTTATTTTTTTGTTTTACTAAGAATTTTTGCTTTTTAATTTACATTTTATTAATGTGCAGCTTGGATATGTAGTTTAAAAAATGCAAATGGGTACATTATTGAATATAACATAGTTCTGCACTATTATAACAGATAATATTGGGACATGCAATGAAATATTTTTACTTGTATACATTTCTATTAGCTAAATGTGTACAATTGCTAAAGCAAACACAAAAAACAACCAATGAAATGCTTTAGAATAAAGCATAGTAGACAAACTCATGTTCTTTTTGGATTTTAGAACGTCTCTGGCAGATTGCTGGTGGGCCTTCGATGGTGGAATCAAGTGGATGAAGATGGGAAGAGCCGCTGGTTGTTTGAGTCACGGAAAGTGAGCATCAGTTCTTAGGGATCAGAAGTTATCCACTGTGAATGGACTGGATAAATTATAGCTTGAATAGCTTATTTATAGATTAAACAATTTCTCAAATGTTCTCCACTTGTGGAAAAACAGGATCTTCAGATTTCCTTCTCACAATCCAACGTGTCTTTGTCAGGAAATAGCTTCAGCTCTTTGTAAAATGATATGCACCCCAGAAAGTATCTGAATAGTGAATGTGACACAGAGTCAGCTTTATCCCGGTGTGTACTTTGAGGAAAAATGAAACACCTGCAACCGTAGCTGCAGAGTTTCTACTGGCCAGCTGACAGCAATGTAACAGAAAACTGTGGCTTTGACATCCTTATCATAGACTGCGACACATGAATACATGAAAGGTTTTCTTGTGTACTTCTCTGAACAGGCAGATGGTGGGAACGTGGTGCTTAGTGCTGAATCACAGATTTTCTGGCTGGGACTCACTGTGTGCCCCCTTTTCTGGGTCGTTTTTCTCTTCAGCACCCTCTTTTCCCTGGATCTTAAATGGCTGGTCAGTTCTGAGCTTTTGCGCACAAGTATCAGATACAGTGAACTAATTCTGAATTACAACTGGCTATTGAATGATATTTTAACTTTTTGTTGCCCCCTAGGCTGTGGTGATCATGGGTTTAGTTTTACAATGGGCCAACCTGTACGGTTATGTCAGATGCAGACTGGGAGGGAAATCGAATCTAAGAAACATTGCAACAAGCTACATCAGCACCCAGATCTTTAAACAGGTATTTATGATTTGTATCTTACATTTGTAAAAAAAAAAAAAAAAAAAAAGATTATTGTTTAATTCATGTTTATATCTGTTTCCCAAATAAAGGCTATGAAGAAACCAACGGGTCCTGAGAGCTGAACAGAAAGGAAAGGAAAGCGATTCGCTAATTGCTGGAAGTTTCAAGTATATTTACTTTATTCATATGTAGAAGGTTGCTGGTCAGATTATGTCGGTGTGTTTACATGCCTGAGGATTTTTGGGGAATTTATAATAATAATAATAATAATAAGTTTGACTTGTTTCACAGGTTGACTTTTCTATTATTGTGGATGTATTTCTTTTCTTCGTGGTTCAGCTTCAGTCTTAAAATGTTTTTGGGAAGAACATATTTTTATGTGAATTTTTGTGGGAAAAAATATTTTCTGGTTACATTGTTTATGGATGTCATTACAAAATGTCTGTTTTTTAATGAAATAAAAATGTATCACTTGGGTGCAATATTCAAATTAACACTGGTTGTTTCTAGATTTGCCATAATTTTATAAATAGAAATGTACTATATGTGCTTTACTGAAGTTACTTACAGAAGTTACAATTTCACTTATAAGACTACCAGCTTGAACCAAGCTACTAAGAAACAATAATAAATAAAACCATGTCAATAAGCAGCTGTTTGAGATTTTTTTCCCCTTCTTTCTCTTTGGTGACACTCACTGAACTCTTGAAAAGTGCGTAATGGTCCATGATTTAAATGAAGATACTACTGAGGTGCTTTGCTGGTCTTTCTGTATCTTTCACACTTTAATCAATTTTCTAATCAATACTAAAAGCAAAGATTTGATTTTTTTTTTTTAAACTGGATATAAACAAGCCAGAGATTCTGTTTGCTTGTTTACAAGCACATTATCTTAATTAAAAACTAATGGAAACATAAATTCAGAAAGCTACATGTCATCATGTGTATAATAATTCCAAACCAAGTGTCACATTTAGTTTGACACAAAGGATTTTTGTTTTTTGATTAGGCAGGAATCTCGTAGAAAAATAAGAAAAAAGCCTCATTATTTAGCTGTATATTATACCACTACAATTAAAAAATAGCCAACTTTATTCATAAAGCTGATATAAATGAACCATTAATGAATGTTGAGCAGATGTTTAGCTGTCAGCTGTGTGCACTAAAAGATTCAGCCATTAGATGGCATCAAACAAGCATCCAAATTTGAGGAAGTTACTTCTCCCACATTACTGAAGTAATCTTTTCCATGTAAATACATAAAGCCTTTATATGTTTTTTTTTGTTGTTGTTTTCTCTTCTAACCTACATTTTTCCCACAGTTTATTTCACAATAGCACAACAATCAAATTAGCACATTTTATTTTTGTGTTTTACTTTTTGCCTAGTTTACTTTTGAATGTAACATGAATTATTTCAAATAACTTGTAACAGATTTGAGATGTGTGCACAATGCAGGTGAATATGAGATCACAAAAAGTCATTAATTAACAAAAAATCAGGAGATCAAGATCATAGACTAAATATTGAAAACACAATTTATCAGGAATTTGAAAGATTTCACAAATATTCCGCAATAAAAGTTATACAACTTCCAGACGTCACCTGGATGAATAAGAACCTTAGTTAATCAATATAAAAAACTTACTCTTTTAATTTTTATGACCTTTTGTACCATAATGTAGGATTTCACAAATGTAACATACTGATGAGAGTGACAGTACTTTACATCCACGCACAAACACCTGAAGAGTCATTGAGCTGCAAAAACACCTTTAAAAAGCCATAATTGAGAAAGTCAGGGTACAGGCAGACTCTGGTTCAAATCCCAGCTGGGACCTTTGTGTATGGAGTTTGCATGTTCTCCCTGTGCATGTGTGGGTTTTCTCCAGGCACTCCAGCTTCCACTCCAAAAACATACTTCTTAGGTTAACTGATGTCTCGGAATTGCTCCTAGATGTGTGTATCTGGGTTGGCTCCAGCTGGCCCATGACCAGTAAGGGGATTCAGCGCGTTCTGAAGATGAATGGATAGATGGAATTAAAAGAGTCGAGCAAAAAAAATGTGACAGTGGTTGTTGTTTAGAAGTATATGGAGTATTTTAATTTATGTGATGAAACAAATACATAATAAAATAACTTTTTTTTAACAATTTTATATGATTAAATGTCTATTTTTAATTGTATGCGTGTTTAAAAGAAACAAAGAAATGTTTGTCTCCACAGTTCCCAATATGTCAGCATCTCAGCTGTCTGTAACTTATGTCTGGATTCTGTCCTTTGGGGATTTCATGTTTAGTAAAATTTCAGGTTGAAACAAAAAGGTTTTCATTTATTGTGTCACTAAAAATGGGATCTAACTTTAAATAAAATTTCTAGGATAAATGTGATCTTTTGCCTTTTTACGAGCTGGTAAACCATGCATGTGTTATTAATTAACAAGATGGAAAAATCCTGGGGAAAAATAAGACTCCGGCAGCAAATGGGACCGCGTGCACACAAAGATAAACAACATAATGATAGGACACCATAAAATGACGAAACTATATGAAAAGGACAAATAAAATGTTGAATATAACAAAGACAAGAAATGACTCAAGGATTTCATAAATATGAATAGCTACCAGTCAAAATCACATCTTTTTTTTATTTTATGTTCTCTTCTTTCATGAAAAAAACGCAGTGAAACTCCTGAAGTACAATCCTTGATTCCCTGTTAAATGGTATTTGTCAGAGTCAATGTATACTGGATGAGAGGTCTCCAAGAACATTGCTGTGCTTGTTAATACCAGAAATCAAAATGATCCACGTTGCATTTATAAGCTGCCAGTATCCCAAACATTACAAAAATATAGATTAGCCCAAAAACGAAATAAAACAAAAAGAAGATTTTGTCCAGTTTGTCTGCAAAGATGTAGTTACGCTCTTTCTTCTTCTCCTTGTCTTCACGGCTCTGAAGGAACTTGACCACTTTTCTGAGCATCTGATTGTCTTCAGGGCCATCCGGCTGAATGACGTGGATGTTTGCTTTCAGCTCTGTGGAGACCGAAGCGATAGGATGCTCAGAACATCCGGGACTCCCTTCACCTCACTCACATTTTGGACTCTTTTGGTGCACTCACCTTCATCATCCTTCTCCTCATTGTCTTCTGTGTTTTGGGGTGCCAGATGTTTCGACTGGAAGAAGAAAATGAGGGTCCCATCATGGGCCAGACGAGTCAGCACCATGGACACCAGCATGCTCAGCACCAATAGGACCAAGCAAACACAAAAGTGTATTCCTGTGGCACGCACAAGGATGATTGGTTATTTAGCAGGAAAAGAAAAGTGTCTTAGTCTTCACAGGGGTACTCACGTATTATGGGGCTACACTCCCCATCTCCGGGAAGCTGACTGTTGAGCAGGTTGAGGAACATGACGAAACTGAGCACCAGAGTGACCTTAAACCCATTGCGTCCATTCAGCGGCAGGGCAAAGCTGACAAAATCAGCCACGACGATCAGAACAGTGGGCAACAATAATGTTATAAATGGGCTAGAAAAGTTGATTTTCAAACCCACCTGGAGTGAAGAGAAGACAAAAAAGTCACTGATCAGCCTTTTAAATTTCAAGTCCCATTGGCTGAAATGCACCTAAGTGTGTGTGAAATTTGCTTTCCGTATTTGACCCATCCCCAGAGGGAGCTGTGAACTGCAGACACAGCTGCACTCAGGAACCTTTTGGTGCTTTGACCCCACAATCCAACACCTTAATGCTGAGTGTCAAGCAGGGAGGCATTGGGTCCCATTGCATAACTTGGCCGTGGATTTGAACTTCCAGTCTCATGCCAGATAGTTATTGATAAACTGATGAAAACGTTATTTATTTGCTCTGTCACAGTTGCTGGAGCTGGAGGAATTGTTTTTTCTTCGTAATAGCAAATAAACAGATGGCTGTCATGCATGCTGATGAACTTACTGCAATAAAATTACGGTCCTCACGTTTCTTCTTCAGATATGCATATATTGTCCGCCAGTCTCCTGTTGACCCATCGACTGACCTGACTTGATTCAGTATCAAGGTTCTGACACAATCTGGATAAAAGGAAGCTTTCATCAAAAAAATAGTTTCTTGCTGTGTACATTCATGAGTATGTTATATAATGAAAAAGGTAGAATTGACTCTGACCTCGTGACCCTGAAAAGGATATAGCAAGTTTAGGGAATGGATGGACGGATGGCTTAGCCCTACATCTAAGTTTTAGGACACTTTTGCAGAAATGTTTTAGTGGTGACGCAATAAAAAAATAAAGTTTAATTCAAATTATCTTTGTACAAAATGACTGCAAACTGTATGACAGTTCTGGAAAAATTAAATAAACAGCTAAATCATTTACAATGATTAAAATGTAGGATCATCTGAATCAATTTTACATTCAATGATGTTTTTGCAAATGGCAATATCAGACGGAGGGTTTTCTTTTTTAAATGAAGCGAAGCTTACCTCCACTTGAAGGCGTTTCAATCGCAACGGGACATTCATCCTCAGCAAAGGGGTAATTGAACAGATTGACTTCACAGTTGATCTCTGCATTAATTTGTACCTTATGATCCACTGTGCCATTGCTGTACACCAGCAGATCATTAGAGTCGTGCTTCATGCTGGTCGATATTCTGCATTATTGAGAAACAGGGTTAATCAAAGAAGTCCACAAAGTGTGAAAAGACCACTGGGAGTATTCGCTGGTAATTCACCCATTTGTGACTTGAAGCTCGGGTGTCCAGATTTTACTAACTGGCAACATGACTTTATCATACGGGTAAACAGAAGTGTCCCACGCCAGCTGAGGATCAGTCCATTTCTATGAGACAATCAGTAAAAATGTGTCAGTCAGTAAAATGGGTTTTCTCTTGCTTCACGTTTGTTTTCAGTTAGTTTTGAACTTACAATCACAGCTTTCAGACGGCTGCTTAGACGGAGACTCCTTGTGTTCTGCAACCAGATTAGTCACAAAAAAGACAAGTGAAAGAAAGTTGGTTATACAAACAGAAATACACAACATCCTGTGGGGTTCTGAAATAAAAAAAGGCTTTACTTTATTGACGAATCATGACATAAAAAAGGACTATAGTTTGGTGTTTAATCCTTGCTGTAAAATATACAAGACAACAAGCTACTTACAACAGACAGTGTTTGATACTCGATAAATGGTACATAGATTGGTAAAGAGCAGTTTTCATCCTGAGGCATGGATAGCATGTCCCTGTCAATCAGCATTTCTGCCAAACATCTGCGAGTTGTGCACGTCAAATCAACGGTCCTGCTTCCTAAAACTGAGAATAAATATTCTTAAAAAGACAGTTTTATGACTTAAACACTTTTTACTAAACACATGTACTCACCTAGGATCAGACAAGCCACTAACAAGGCTGCTCTCTTCATTTTAATTTAGGTATAAATTGCAGCTTTTTTATTTTAAAAATGTTGCTCAACTGTTTTTTAACCATGGGACGTCAAATACAGCCACGCAGCATCTGACGTGACTCTTAAATAGAGCTGTCTGTAATGTTTGTCCACTCGGCTGGCCCTGACAAGCACTCGAAATTAAACGATGGCTTACAATAGCTTCGGATTCCTATTTCAAAACTAATTACAGCAGGCTGTGAAGCCTTTTCCTCATTAAGTCTTCATAAACAAGCAAACCTTATGTAATTATGCCTGTTGCATGCAGACACATACTGCTCCATCTGCCATTTGTTATCATCGCAGGCTTTCCCATTATACTACTGTTCTCATTAGCACAATAGAGACTGAGCTTTCATATTGGAAAGTGAGCCTTACCTGGTGGTAATTAAGGTGGAACCTGAAAAGATTTGCTGCTTTACACGTCAACGTGGAACAAAAGCTTGACAAAACAGCACATTTCCGGCCACTGAAAGCTGTTTTGACAGCTGGATAATTAAGCTAGTTTTTGTTTGCATTTGTGTGAGTGCTTTTGCATAACTGCTGCATCCAATATGCATGTGAAAAACATAAATATTACTCATATAAGATAATCAAAACTGCTCAACAACCAATAAGAATGTGTCTGACAGTCATCTCCGCACATTGCCCCCTTAAAAGTGCAAAAGTCAAAAAGTTTTACCTCTGTCCGCTCTAACAACATCTGCGATAAACTCAAGCTCAGTTTCATTTCAACCATCTCTGGAAAGTCGTACACTGATGTTTGAGCACGAGTGGCTGGAGGCTGGCAACCCCAGGCAGTGGAAACCACAAAATCTGGTGCAGCAAGACTTCTTGTTATTTATTCATTTTCAAAATAAATAAAAACAATTTCTCAGCTTTCTTAAAAAAATGCTGTGTTAAACCACCTTTGATAACAAAATTGATTAATTGATTGATTTGTTTATTTCAAGCATAAGTTGGACAATACATGACAATAATCACACAAAATGATCAAACTCATTATTAAGACAATGAAATATATTGATTGAGAGGAAAGAAAGAAAAGGAAAAAAACAAAAAAGAAACCAATGAAAAACAAACAAACAAAAACAACGCACTTAAGTCACATTTGTAACATATGTTCAGTATAGTGATTAATAACTGAAGTCTAGTAGAGCTTGATTAATTGCTTGAAAAGGAGTGGAAAGAAGCGAATTTATATAATCCCTCCCCTACATAGTTACTTCATTTCATAGTCTTGCATAGTTTTCATAATCCGGTTCTGATCATAAACATTATTGATTCACACTTTAGGTAATCAATATGTAATAAACATTGATTATCATTAGAACACTAATTACATTGATCTAGTAATCATTGGTACAAGTTTCAGATCAAGTAAAGAAAATTAGTAGTTCATCAATAGATTGTCATTACCTTTGAAGTAACATTTCAGTGATTATTATTACACACAACACAATTTAATATTCATAGGTATAGATTTAAAAAAAAGGAGAAAAAAATCTTTTCTCTTTTTTTTCCTTGATTATTTCTGCACATTCAAGTTCACACGTCCACATATTTGAAATTATTCAAACACCAGTTGATCTTTAACTCTTCTTATCTTCATATTGTGAGATTAGAGTTTCTTTGTACATTTTCTTGAATTTTTGGATGTTTGAACTTTGTTTGAGCTCATTACTTATCCCGTTCCAAAGTTTAGAGCCGCACACAGACACACAAAAACCTTTTTTTGTGGTTCTTATCAATTTGATCTTGAAGTTGAAAATGAATAACTGGGATGGACATTTCTGGTCCTGATGATCAGAGGGCAGAGTGGATGGGTTAGTGAAACCAGAGATGTGTCTTTCATGTCCTGAAGGTTCTTCCAAAATATGGGGCGTCAAGCCTTTGTTGCATACTGATCAAGCTACAAGCTGGGAAGGTTTGAATCTGCAAAACATCAGTCTCATCTTGCTCACTTCTTGGGGTAATGTTCTTGTATAACTAGTGCTTCAAATGTTTCCAGGGTTAGATAAATACTTTTTATTTTTTGCAGATGATGTTTTATTTTTTCTTTTATTAAGCTAGCCATGTACCCCTGAATCCATTGCAATTAGAGACTTGATGCTTCTGGGAGTCATCCTTAAGAGTTAGGATGGAATCAGGAAGAAAGATAAAGTGGATCTGGTGCTTTCTTCCTCTATTTTGAATAAAGTGCTTGTTTAGGTCACGTATGAAGGTCCCACTCTGAACATCTTTTGATGTATTCTAAAGGCTTTCTCTGTGGTCTATCTTTATTATGATTATGCCGTTTTTAGCCAAAAAACTGTTGTTTTCAAGGACATATTTTCTGCAGAGCGGAAGGAGTTCAAAGGAAATTTGCCTCTGAGTTTTAGGTGGGACTGTTGGTGTAGGGTAAGCCCGCCCCCTTCCCATCATCTATTTGTTTACTTGGCTAGTTTACACAGGGCAACAAAAATGGCCTCTGCTCCTGAATCACAACGATTTGAATAAAACAATACTCAGAAATGCAACTTTGTGCAATTCTTCACATTTGTTAGTAAAAAAAGTGCACTTTTTTCTAATGTTGCATGCTTCCTTATTGTTTAAGTACCATTGCATTACCCCTTGGATTACCTTATTGCCATTGAGGGTATGATACATTAAAACAAGCATTTGCAAACATTTGTTTTGTTATTACTTTAGTATTTGGATCATTTTAAAGTTCAGGAAGTGTCACTTTTTAATTATGGCTTATAGAGTTACTACCTGTGGGTGGTACTCTCCTCTATTAGAAGGAATTTATCTTATCTGTGTCTTCACATGTTATCTGACACACCCAACAGTGAATTGGGCCGCTTGGTTTGTGTTCTATTTTTAACCCACAACTGGGTTGTTGTGAGTTGCCAAACTTTATAGCAGCAGAAAATGTGGTGTCAAATTTAGTTTGTGTTATCAAGTTTAAGAATAATCTTTCCTTATCAGAATTAAATTGTGGATAATTAAGAAATCCTGTTGATTGAAAAGCTTCCATGGATCAAAGTTTAACTTTATGTCTTATAAATAATATTGGGTGGAAGGGACTCAATAAAATGAAAATAGTCCCCCCAATGACCTTGAATCATAAATGCTTCTCCACCTTTATTATCCTTTAGAAAAAAAATTGATTTCATAACTTCTGTTTCATCTTTGGGACAAACTGTTAGAGGACGTTTGCTTGTTTATGTCTTCTGATTCTAAAACATTCCATTGGTCATAAATCCTTTTGGACCCTCCAATGAGAAGGGAGGTGATCGCTGCAATATCAGAACTAAATGGGACTTTGCCTCAGGACCAGGCCAGCCCCCAGCAATGTCATGGTCTTCAACCAACTTAAGGTCACCGTAGCTTGTTCAGCTCATTGTCTGATGCTCGGCAAAGCTGATGAACATTAAGGACGTCTAAACCAGTGTGATTTCCATTCGAAGGTAACTGGATTTTCCCATATAATTTGTTCGTTAAAGGGCTTTCAATGTTTCCAAATTAAGAATTTTTATAACAGAATTAGGTAAAACTTTCAGGATAAAGAAAATAAATCACCTTTTGTCTTTTTGATTTAAGGTATTATTTTATCCTGCATTGTTCAATGCATAGTAAATGAATAATACAGTTAGTCTAATGGTTTTCCCACATTAGAAAGGACAGAACAAGAAGTGGAATGTTCAAATGTGTTTGCATAATGAACTTTTTAATTGATGCGTTTAGATTTTTAATTTCCGTCGGCTGATACAACAAAGAAGCATGGAGAATTTAACAAAATGGCGACAGATTCATAAACTTTAAAGTAAAATGAAATAAAATAAATAAAAATAAAGCAAAATGAGCTCAAAATAAAACAGCCAAAGTTTATTTAAACAAATGTTCTAACTTTAAAGTTGTCCCTATCAAAGTAATTATTGGTATTTGTCTTGAACTGATTCACACTTTTATCGCTCAAGAGTTGTTGGCAGTTTATGTCTGTTTCCCGCCTCCATGTCCTCGTTTACTCATAGACAACATACTATTGAAGCAGCCCTGTAACGCATGTAAACGGCATATTTTGCACCGTCCTGTCATTTTATTGCGATGGTCACCTGACACAGGTGGAAACAAACATGTCGAGAACATAAAAACAACTTCAAATTCTTGTGAGGAAATGCTCAGAAATAAATCTTGATATAGTAATTTTTCTATACGTTCCAGTGAAAAAATAGTTTTGAATCTCCTTTGAAAGGACAATCTGAACACATTTCTGCATTCAGT
The DNA here is from genome assembly GCA_014656515.1 of Oryzias celebensis. Classification (NCBI taxonomy): domain Eukaryota; kingdom Metazoa; phylum Chordata; class Actinopteri; order Beloniformes; family Adrianichthyidae; genus Oryzias; species Oryzias celebensis. The sequence continues at coordinate 9,692,237 of BNCR01000008.1, read as the reverse complement.
GCTGCACTGACATGTTCTTTAATGTTTTTGGTGTGGGTTAAAGTGATGCAGTGATTGTTTTTTTTTTTTTTTGGGTGGGGGGTTGAAAACGAATTGATCGGGGTACAAATATTTTAATCAACTTGCCTGATAGGTGTGGTGTGAAAAGTTGACACCTCTAAATAACTGCGTTTCAAAAAAATCACAGATTAACTAAGCATTTGATCAACTTAAAACATCTCGTGCAACTTCTGTTCCAAATATCTCGTATCTGAGTAATATTTAGCTCATAGGGAGCTACCTGTTCAGTGACCTGCTCAGAGATTTTTTTTTTTTATTGTGTACGACTGACAGGAAATCTGCAATAAAGTCGCACCTGGCACATGCTGTTGTGAACGCAGTTAGCAGAGACAAAAGAAGAGCCTGGTTGTATAATCAAACCACAGAAGCTATAAAATTAAATCTCTGGATAAGATAAACATTTTACATGTTCTCATTTGTCTCAATTAAGCAGTAAAAACGGTGTCTGACTGAAAGGAAGGACGTGTCTCATTACTGAATGGTGAAAAAATAAAATACCTGTAAAAAAAGCAAGTCAATGAAGTAAGGCAGAGGAAAGAGCTTCAATTGTTCTTAATCCAGTGGTATGTGTTCAGAAAAGAGAAACGTGTGGTTAAAGTTTAACACGTGTGGTCACATTTGAGGTGAATGCTTTCAGAGGTGATTGATGGATAATAATTTACTCTCATGAGGGCAGAACAGATAAAAAAAAACACAACCTGCTTAATAATTAACATTAAGGTCAAGATGTTGCTTAATGAACCTTTTTGTAATTTTCGCAGTTTCTCTGAACAATCAATTTAATGAAAGTTTAAGAACTGCTGTTTGATCATTTTTAGGTTGGATGGGATCCCACTGGCGAATGAAAATTTCATTTGAAGACTAATGATTTGAGCCAAACTGATTTAAAAAGAGATTTTCCATTATGGAGTCTTTTAAACAACAAATAAAGCCAAAGTTAATCTTGTCAGGAGGTCAAATCTCTGTAGGACGATAGATCTATGATGGATATCTTTTTAAAAAACTAGATTTAAAAAAAATATATGAAAGAAAAGGATATACCACCATTAAATCAGACAAAAGCAATTTGATATCTAGCTTCCAACAACTAATATTTGCCATAAAATTCAGATGTAGGATGCGCAAAATAGTTTTTCTTGAGAAAAAAAATGAAATGAAGGTTTTTTTTCTGGAATAATTGTTTTTGTTTTCAGTAACAAGGCTGTAATTGCTTCAAAATGCAGAATGTGCAAAATGTTGTGCCAAGAAGTTCGAGCATATAACCCCGATTTTGGTCTCTTTAAATTGGCTTCCAGTCAATAATTTGATTTTTCTAAAAGAAATTTGGTTTTTACGTTAAAGTCACTTGCAGGTAACATTTATTGATGTAACATTGCGTACAGCACTGGGCCTGCTTGAATGGTAATGGAAGGTGCTCCATATATGAATAACTGAAATGAAAAGGAAATGTTTAGCATTAAAACCTAACTTTTGTCTAAACTGTGTGGGTCTTAGGCGGTAAAGAGATTTCTAGTAAATAATCGTTCATGTTATTTTAACACCTAGAGGTGGCTGATATTTGAAATATTTTCCACCCAGAGCCAGAGGCGCGCTATGACCTTGGCTGTCTGCTCAAACATGAAGACTCACGTTGAGCAAACACGTCCAAGAAACTCAAGGATTGACGTCACATGTTATTATCCTTCATTTGTACACTCACAAACTGTTAAATGGACTCTAAAAACACAATGAAAACAGATAAATTCCTATTTTTTTGTCTTTTTACAGCAGTGTGAAAGGTCCCCTGCATCAAAATGAGCACTGAAAGAGAGGAGCAGGTTGTTCAGACCTGCTGCACCACAATCCACACGTTAGACAAGCAAAAGGGCAAAAAACAAAAGCGGGTTCAGTACATGAAGAAGGATGGCAAGTTCCCTGTGATGTTCCTGAAGGCTCCAGGAGACTGGAGCACATACTTTGTGGATATCTTCAACACTCTTATAGAGATCCGCTGGAGGACTATGTTCCTCATCTTTTTCCTGTCCTACATTATCTCTTGGCTCCTCTTTGGCCTTGGTTACTGGCTCATTGCACATGTCAATGGAGACACTGAAAGCATGGAGAACAAACCCTGTGTGGAGAACGTCCGAGGCTTTACAGGGGCTTTTCTGTTCTCTATGGAAACCCAAGCAACCATTGGTTATGGCTTCAGGTATATGAATGAGTACTGTATTGTTGCCATCGTAGTTGTGACAGTTCAAGATTTATTCAGCTGCTTCCTTGATACCATAATTATCGGCATTGTTCTGGCCAAGATGGCATCTGCTCGAAAGAGGGCTCAGACGGTGGGTTTCAGCAAGTTTTCTGTGGTCAACCTTCGAGATGGAGTTCTGTGTTTGTCATGGCGCCTCGGGGACTTCCGAGGCAATCACATACTGGAGGGAGTCGTCACAGCTCAGCTAGTCCAATGTGTGAAGCGGCCGCAGGGTTTCATCGCATGGTCATACCAAGATCTGGAAATTGAGGAGCCAGAAATTGCCCTTACGACACCAGCTACTATCATCCACAAGCTGGAACCAGGAAGTCCACTGTACAGCCTGGATCCAGACAACCTCTTGGAGGAGAACTTTGAGCTGGTCGTCTCTTTCACTTATACAGGAGACTCTACAGGAATGCTCCACCAGACACGCACCACCTACACGCCAGCAGACATCCGCTGGGGTCAGCGTTTCAAGGACATTTTAAAAGTGGGAAAGAACCACTACAAGGTGGACTACGCCTTCTTCAACGAGACCACATGGGTGCCAGTGCCCATACTGAGTGCAGAGGCGTTTAACAGGAAGAGACATCCTGAAGACGGGCAAGAGCCGTCCATTAAAAGAAACGGCGGCAACGGACATGTGACTGTTGAAATGACTCAAGAACCAGTGCTGCAGACTTATTTGTGACCCACAAAGTGCACACCAAATTTAAAGAGCCTTTTAAATAAGTTTTTTTTTTTTTTAAATATTGTCCTAAATGGGAGAAGCTCCTATTTTCCTATAACTTTCAATTCACAAGCCAATAGTTTTTTTTTGTTTATCAGATTTCACATCAAGCTGCCGTTGCTTTGCACAAAAAAATGAAACACTGTGGAAAAGATTAAAAAGATTTAAAAATTGTACAGAAAAAAGGCTTTTATTTGAAATGTGAGGTCTTTCGAACAACAAAATATTTATTAAAACAGAAAGAAATCCCCCCCCCCCCCCCCAAAAAAAAAAAAAAAAAGACAAAATGCGGATTATACTATACTTTTGGTGGAATGGGGGGGTTGAGTCAAGCAGTTGTAAATATTTGTATTTTTGAAATCATATCTATATTTAATGTTGTTTTCTTGATTTATGTATTGTCTACATGTCAAAAAGTTCAGTGAATCAATAAAAAAATCTCAGTCTGAGTCCGTTTTAAATTACTCCTCTTCTTCAATAGAAATATCTAGAAAACTAGAACAGATTGAAAGTAGTTGACACAAACAGCCTTTAAATTGTTTTTTTCTGCATGTGAATAGCGCCACCCTGTGTTTACCCAGTGCAATATTCGTGATATTGACATTCAGACAGAGAAAATCTCCACTTGTTGGTGAAAATATGCCTGAAAAATGCTCACTATCACTTGTAGTTTATGAATTTTATAATTTAACATTATTGATTTACAATTTACTCTGCCATTTTCGTTTTCAATATGACCTATTTTCCAACAAAAAAAACAAAACAAACATTTCAAATGTATTTAAAGTTTGTTGAAAGAGGATCCATTGACGTGTTGCCGTCTAAAATTAAATCATCAATGAGTTAGAAGCACCAACTGGCGCAGCGGCTTCCTATTGGCCATCCTCCCGTGAGGGGCGTGGCCGGGCACACGTGTTTTTTAAAGTCAGTCTCTTCAACCACAACTATCTTCTTCAGTGCGGACGGAGAGGGTTATGGCACAATCTACCGCTCCAGAGCTGAAAGCAGGAAAAGGCAACAAGAGAAGCAAAAGAGCGAAGAGAAGGAGCTGTGCAGATTTGGCGCAAACTGGATTTATCATAACAAGGGAAAAGCTGATTTTGCACAGTAAGCGCCAACAGGTAGGTGTGACGTTATCTCTTTTTGGAGCTTGATTGTGGTGCACTTAAGGATGCAACTCTGCTTTAAAATAGCTGCAGTAATTTTCCAAAACAAACAAATTCGCTTTTATAAAAAGTGCAGCTTTATGAATTAAAGTGCCTTTAAACAGTAAATCTGTCCTTCATTTGGAATTTGTCATCATTCTGTTTTTAATTATGTAAAATACTAATTTGTTGATAATGTTGTAAAATAGAGAAAAAAGAAGAATTTCAGAAATAAATCACCATTAAAAATAATTGTTTTAATGGTGTGTGAGTCTTTAAAATCATGTATTAAATCATAAAAAAATATTTTTCACAATGAAAATGTCAAAAAAATGGCTTTTTCAGAAGCTTATAATCAAAGATGCAGCTGAATGATTGTTCATAGTTATTGATTTGGGAAATAAAAAACAGAGCAGCTTTATGTAACCACTTTCCATCTGCCACAGCTGTTAGCTCCAACTGAGAACAAAACAAACATGTGCAGAGATTGCAATGCTTCATGTGCCCTGATATAACAACCTGACAATCAAAGATCTGTCATGCCACTGTAAAGTAGCAAACAATGTGACCAGAAAGAGTTGATGCAGTAGATGTCGCAAGTTGGAGATCTGATTTTTAAAGAAACTCTGCCTTGTTGTGCCTTTTTTAATGTGTTGGATCTTGCCATAATTACTTTTATATTACCAACATGGAGGAGTTTGTATACGGGACATCCAAATTGGATAAAGGGAAATCCCTGCATCCCAAATAAACTTTAAAATCTCTAAAATCTATGAAAGATCAGAAAACCTAAAAAAAAGACTAAAATTTAAAAAATGCATAAACACCAACTTATAAATATGCCTTTTTTAATCACTTTGAGTCCATAAAGTTAACTCAATCGACATGCTAGAATTATTATTTATCCCAATCGATAGTTTTAAAAGTTATTTTAAAATGTTTCAACTTGGGATAATTACCTTAACTCAGACAAAGCAAGTTCAAAAGTGGAAGGGAGGTTATTTTAACATGAACAGGGATTGTCCGGATGTCTATAACCTCTTAGCCTGTGGTGTTGCATTTTAATGGACCTTTCATGCCACGTACACCCAGTCAATACATTTTCTAATTCAGCCATCTTTGTTGTTCTGTTACGTATGATGCAAGGGTTCTGACTGACTCATTCTGCTGCACTTTAACTGCAAAAGGAATAACAGAAAGCATAGAAATGTGCTAGATATTTGAAGTTGTGCAGAATATGAAGGCAAAGTTGCTGGTTGTTGTAGAGATAGCTTACTGGATTTAATGGAAATTGTTGCTGGACAAAGCATAAAATGTCAACTTGAAGTGCACAAATCATAATTTTGAATGTACAAAATCCACATACAGAACTCCTATTCTGAATAATTGCTTTAAATACTTTTTTCCTGTTTGTATCTCTGCAGTTCTTGTCACGGATGAGGTTCAAATCAAGCATCGACGAGGACTGAGCTGTCCTCACCAACGCAGCACACCCAGAGAAACACTGTTCCCAGCAGGACTGAGTCCTGTCCGCTACATTTTCTGCTTGAGCTTGTCCCCTGTAGCATTCAAAACTGTTTCTCCAACGCTTCTTTCAAAAACTTAGACTGTTTTCCAAAGCAGAAGCGGCCCAGCCCCCCCAGCTGGAAGTGATGGGGAGTGTGCGAAGCCACCGTTACAGCATTGTGTCCTCTGAGGAAGATGGCATGAAGCTGGCGGCCATTGCTGTCCCAAATGGCTATGGCAATGGTGATGTCAACAAAGGACATGCAGAGCAACATCAAAGCCGGTTTGTCAGGAAGGATGGCCACTGCAACGTGCAGTTTATCAATATGAGTGAGAAGAGCCAGCGTTACCTGGCAGATATCTTCACCACCTGCGTGGACATCCGCTGGCGCTGGATGGTGCTCATATTCTGCCTGTCCTTCCTGTTGTCCTGGTTGTTTTTTGGATTAGTCTTCTGGCTGGTGGCGCTTTTTTATGGGGACTTAGAGAATGAAACCCAGATGTGCGTTTCCAACGTGGACAGCTTCACCGCTGCATTCCTGTTCTCGGTTGAGACCCAAACCACGATCGGTTACGGTTATCGCTACGTGACGGAAAAATGTCCCATTGCTGTTTTTATGGTGGTATTCCAAAGCATCGTTGGCTGCATCATTGATGCTTTTATCATTGGTGCTGTTATGGCAAAGATGGCAAAGCCCAAAAAGAGGAACGAAACGCTGGTGTTTAGCCACTATGCCACTGTGGCCATGAGAGATGGGAAACTTTGCCTGATGTGGCGAGTTGGAAACCTGAGGAAGAGTCACCTGGTGGAGGCCCATGTTAGGGCGCAGCTCCTTAAGTCCCGCACAACGGCAGAGGGAGAGTTCATCCCCTTGGATCAGGTGGACATTGACGTGGGCTTTGACAGTGGCATCGACAGAATCTTCTTGGTGTCTCCAATTACCATCGTCCACGAGATTGATGAGGACAGCCCTTTCTACGAGATGAACAAACAGGATTTGGAAACGTCAGACTTTGAGATTGTGGTGATTCTTGAGGGAATGGTGGAGGCCACTGCAATGACAACTCAGTGCCGGAGCTCCTACGTGGCCGGTGAGATTCTCTGGGGCCACCGCTTTGAGCCAGTGCTCTTTGAAGAAAAGAACTACTACAAAGTGGACTACTCTCGCTTCGACAACACCTACGAGGTGCCCAGCACGCCCAGCTGTAGCGCCAGGGAGCTGGCGGAGAAGAAGTCTGCTGCTTCCAGCATGAGGAACTCCTTTTGTTACGAGAACGAGGTGGCTCTGGAAAAAGTTGAAATGGAGGAGGAGTTTGAGGAGGAGGAGAACAGACTGATGAGGGACACTGAGGTTTGTGCACTTGGGGACACAGCCACAGATCTGGGATCAGATGCTGAGTGCAACCTGGATTCTTTGCCTATAGAATCAAGGCCTTTGACAGCAGAATCACAAATATAACTACAGGTGTGAAGTGCAGGTTACAATGAAGTTTGCTTTAACTTTGATCCTGTGTTTTTCAATCATGCATGGCAATCTGTAGACTGTCATTTGAGTGTGAAATTCAGCTTAAAGAAGGTCTCAAGACACCAGTGAAATATAAACTTTAGTCTTTTTAAGGGAAAGTTGAACTAAATACTTGTCTTGAGCTTGATGGATTGTGTGAGTTACATGTCATCATGTACATAAAACTCAGTCTGATTCTGAGAATATGACCTAACAGGATTATATTTCAATATTTAGGTTTGTTAGCCAGGATTCAGGATTTTAAAAGAAGAAACTTTTTCTAAGCTCCTTGTTTGCACTTTCTGAATTATACATCCTAGAATTTTTTTTATTAAGAATAAATGTCACATAAAGTTGTGACAGCTAAAAGAAAAAAAAAAGTAAATGGTGATCTAAATTTGATGACTTTTCAATCATATTTTGCATGAAATAATTTGAAGTCAGATCACCAGCACAAAAGCATGGTATCATATTGTTAACGAGCTGGCCTCTTAGCAAAGTCTCTTCAGTCTTTTTAACTGTGTTGGCGTGACAAAGAACAATTTTGAGTTGCACAAATACACTAAGCTCCTCAACCTATCATCCTGTCGGTGTGCAGAATCTTTTGCAATGTGTGCCTTAACAAAAGTCTCAGCTCCTGTGCAGGCGCTCTGGTAGTTAGGCTTTTTCAGCACACCCTGCATTAGATCTCACAGAAAGCAGAAGCAATAAGTTGTGACTCGCTGTGCAGGTTGCTGCCGCCTCTTGCAGGTTTTTATGTGCAATACTGTTCGGTGGAGAAAGAACAGAGGAGGCTCAACTGCGAGCTACAGCTATGAATGTTGATGAAAAGTGCTGCTACGTTACATATTGTGCGGTTAGACCGAGCCAAAATGTATTATTTGTCTCTTTTTTTTTTTTGTTTTCTTCCCATTTTTTGAGAGTGCACGTGCATTCTCTAGTATTATTTCTAGCTACATAGAAGCATGATGCTGTAAAAGTGTGTTTTCCGATGCTTCAGAGCACTTTCTTCCTTCTCTACATGATGACCAGAAGCTGTTTTATTAATCAAACCAGATGTGTAAATCTATATTACTATTATACTTATCTTTTAGCTTAAATAAAACCTGATTTCGTTTCTCCTCGACTGACACAAACTGGATGAGCTTAAGTTAACTAAACTGAGTTCAACAAAGGTTCATTTGCCATTTTGGCAGTGAAAACTGGTACAATAAATCACACAAATATTCGCAGATTCATAGCCAGATTCAGTGCAGATAAGGGAAAAACCTCTTCAAATGACTTTTTCTGTAGGTATCTGTGTTCTTAGAATGCAACTGGATGCATTTCAGTAAACCAAATCAGCTCACTAATCCTTGTCTGGTGGGATTATTACAGAACTATGGAGCCCTGGACATGACATGAGAAAAAAATGTGTTCCCCTCAAATTAATATTTTGTATGCACACATTTTTTGATCACAAATGAACATTTTACTTGCATTTTGTGTGCACAAGTTATCCTTTTGCGTGCAGAAAACACTAATTTGTGCACTCAAAATGCTCATTTGAGGGAACTTTTTATCCCCAATATCATGCCCTGGGCTCCATACAAAACAGCTTTCTTTTTTTTAAATAAAAGATCATAAATGCTCAGTACTATTTCAGTTACGATCAGAAACCACAAAAGGATGGGACAAACTCTGCTTCAGTCTTACTCAAGAATTAGCTTTACCTAAAGGCAGTGGATTCCAGATCTCTGTTCTCTTGTAGGTTTTTATTTTTCTACTGCTGTCCTCCCAATCTCCTGAAAATCCCGGACTGTACAGATTTTTTTTTTATTTTGCAAGAACTGTATAGAAATGCTGCAGTTGTTGAAAACTGTTTGTCCTCTTTTTTTTAATAAAACACACACAAAATCATTATGATATTGATGACTTATTGATTGTGTGTGATTCTTTGTATAAATAAGTCCTTTTCACCTGGTGAGAAACAGATCATTTGGAAGCAAACGTGACTGACGTGGACAGGAAATTAAAAAGAAACCATTCAGGTTTTAGAAAAAGTTTGCTAATTTCTACAGTTGGTAAGATTGTAACGTCATTTAATTTATGCTTTAGAAGCAAAGTGTGATGGAAGCTAAACAACATCAGTTTAAATTCTGATTGGCTGAAGTTTTTCTTTAAAAATTCATAACATTCTTTACATTGTCAGCAGAAACTGTAAATTCCGAATGAAAATGCGTCTGCACGATACATTGCATAACAAATCAACTTTCCACTTGGGACAAGTTGCCAGATTTGTGCACTCATCTGTCCCCCTCCTGTAATTTATCATTACCATGCAAAAAATGCTTTTAGTAAATGCATTAGATCAATAAAGTTTTATCACAGACTAGCTTATGTTAGAAGTGTGACATATCTGTCTCCAAATTTAGCTACTTTCCATCCCACTGTCTGCATTGTGCCTACACAGACTTCATGTCAGAATGCAAGTGATTGATCAGACACATCAGCAGTGAGGCAGATTTGATTTGTTTCTACATAGGAAGTGACTGCTGCCTCTGGGCATTTTCCACATTAGCCAATAAAATAGCAAAAGATTTGGGTGAAAAAACATGAAATGAAGTTGTCTTTTTTTCTCATTTAACCAAGAAAATGTTCAAGTACTTTCGAGTAAGCATCTCTCTTCTTTTTATGACAAAGAGAATCTAAATAAAATGAAAATGAACTTGCCTTTACAGTAAAACAATTTTCTCAGCTTCTATTAGAACAAATCGTCATTTTGCAAAGGATTTGTCAAAAAAAATCAGCAAAAATTTGAAAGAAATGCAGCCTTACAACACAGTGGCTGTTCAGTCTGAGCTTGGCGCTCTGTCTGAAAATCATTGACTGCCAGCGCTGGCCAGCGAGCTCCTGTCGATGGTGCTGATGACGTCTTTCCAGCTCATTCCTCTGAACGGGCTTATTAACTGCAGGCTCATCAGCTTGACCTTCACATTAATTAGGTGAACATAAACATGAGCAGCTCATCAGCACAGTCTGACACCTCTGTGCTGTTTTTTTTTCTTGTGTCAGCAAACCAGACTGAAAAGAAAAAGCGACATAACCCGTAGACACATTCCATCTTTCATTCTTCAGCATAAACCTATAAAACATGAACATAAGCCAAGTGGAAATATATCATTTTCCCTCATGCCTGACAAAGCTTTTCGAAGAAGAAACCACACTGGTTAATCTCAGTGACTGTCATTCAGAGATCGTTTATACGCATAATTTTCAGACTGTGTTAAAATCACAGGCATTTTTATCGCCGTGGAGGAAGCAAAAGTCATCTGGATAAAGTCGATTCTGAATTTATTTACAGGGATTTTTATTTGAGACCTTTTTTTTTTTTTGGAATACTTCATGCTTGTTGCATAACAAACTGTGAATTCGTTATTTTATTGTTAAGTTTGTTTTTTTGTCCTGCAGATAATTTCTCAGACAAATGTGTGCACAGGTGCAGAAAAAGTTGAGGATAATAAAAGTAAAAGATGGACATCTGAGATCAAGAAAAACCAAGAGAGTCTTGCAGTCACGCACGACTAAAAGCATAGTCTGTGTCATTTATCACAGCACATATCAGGGAAAAATGAGAGAAAACTCAGAAAATACAGTAGGATTACTGGTGACAGGTTCTTTTCTTGATAGTGTTCTTGCATGGCAGAGCTGTATAACTGCTGAAATCAACTAATATGACTCATCGATTTAATGGATGGTGAAATGTGTTTACTCATAGCGCTTTGCTGTCTTCTTAAAAGGCCTGAAGCGCTTTGCAGTCCCTGTCTCATTCACCCATGCACACACACATTCACACACTCCTCTCTTGGTCGGGTGATCCACGTCACACTTGAGGCGCGAAGTAGAAACGCATTTCTTCACGTGAGTGTGCTCTAAAGGGCAGAATTTTAAATTTAATTGAAAGCTTTTTGCTATTGCAAGGCTTTTTAAAATCGATGTAAAGTATTTTCTGAGCACTGGCCACTACGCTCTAATGCAGGTGACTGGCAACTATTGATGACATCATCAAGTGGTAGTGACGTTCATATTTGAAGACAGTATTTTTTCCCATTTCTCTCCGCTTGAAGGGATAAACGTAGGGGTAGGGAGAAGCCGTAGGGCTACGGACGCAATTTGGATTCAGCCAATGTCTCGCTTAAGGACATTGGTGGGTAGGGCAGAAACCAAACCTGCGATCCCTCCCATCAAAGGCCGACCACTCTACCTCTGCACCACAATGAGCTACTAACTCGTCACGAGTGGTCCCTCCAGGAATGATCAAGAACAATAAATCCAGTCTCCTCTGGATCTCAGCAGGACGAAATCCAGAGAAAATGTTTCAAATGTGTAAAAAAAAAATCATAACTGGGACTTTCTGAGTCTACTTAAACAGAAAAGTGAAATATGAGATGGAGATGTTTGAGCTAATTAAAAATAAACAAAAAACTGTATTTTCTCATCCCATTTTTTTATTTTAAAAACACTGAAACATGTTCCCAAAATAGGCAAAATAGAAAAAAAAAAAACTATACAACATGAGACTGAGTTATAAACTTATATAATTCTAATGACGGGCCTATTGCATAAGTCCTTTGTATCAAGTGCAGACGTGTTGTCCTACAAGTTAGTTAATGGTGGCAGTGGGATAAGCGCTGGTGTCCAGTCTGAAGATTAAGGACCAGTCCCGATGCCACCCTACTTATGTGATCCTGCTGCTGCAAACTTCTGACACATCTCATCAGATGAAAGTCTTGTTGGTTTTCTAGAAAACTCCATGTTGTAGAAACACAAACACACACAAAGTGTGCAGCCATTGTAAATGATTAACATTCATGTGTCTCTGGTGTTGCTTTCATGCATGTACAGAACTTTATTACAAGCCAAGATGGATCATTTGTAAAAACGAATAACACATTGATTTTAAACAATAATACCAAACAACAAATATCTCTATTATTTAAAGATTTTTCAACCTTTTTTCTGCCTCTAAAGCTTTTTAAAAATTCTATCCACTCGGCAAATGGATAATAAATATCTTTTGTTGTTTTAAGGTCCAAAAACACATTATAGTTACTGTAAGTTTTTCTATTTAACTTTATTATCAAAAGAAAACTAGAGGTAATGACAATTTTTTTTCTTTTTTAGACTAGACAAGGAAAAGATCAAAGCAATGTAAAAACATTGGATTTTCTTCTGTTTGAAGGGAAAAAGAAGGTACCCAGACACACAAAGCCAGGTTTTTGATGCATTTAAGACATCTTGGATCATTTATTTTACATTTAAAAAATGCACACTACCTTAAAAAATACACATTTTTAAATGAAGTCTTAAAAAAAAGGTGTATAATGCAATCTAAAAAATGAAATGAATTTAAAAAAATGTTTTTTTTTCTGCTACTAAGATCACGAAAAGCAATCCAGCTGTTTCATTAAAATGACCAACGCTGATAACAGTTTATTGCAGGTCATTTTGTTGGGGGGGACTTCTAAAGATGAGAAAATCAAAATCTAACATGAAAATTCACTTTGTTCTCACAGGATAAAAACATGAAAAGAACTCAATTGTCATCATGTTTAATGGTTTTTCCATTTTCAACAACTTCTGCTAGGACTTTTTGATCTGTGATAACCCCATACGCACAAAGCAAACACACTAACTGACTTGTTTTGAGAACATCTTTAACAGCTGAGCATCTCACGATGACATGTACAATATGTTGGACGGCATTCAGCCTTTTTCCGTTCCCCTCTCTGCTGCTGCACCGCTGTATGAATATTCATCCACGCTGGATGTGTGGCCACACAACAGAAAAGGGTCAACACAGCAGCACACATGCAGTCATGCGTGTCTAACGACAGCACTTTATTGTTTTTGCTTTATTGTTCACATTCTGTTCGTCTTTTTCGTTCGGATACATCTCCATTAGCCTGAGACTGTTTGCACACAATGTCATTTGAGCAGAGTACACTTACAGACCTGCAATCATGATGCTATTTCTATGTCAGTGACTGCCCATCTATTCATGCTACTGACCTTTATGCTATTGGCTCTGTCTCCTCTGATGTGGACAAATAAACCCTGAGCCAGGAAGTGATACCTGCTTATGCTCATTGTTGGCTCTTGACCACCTTGTACTTGGAGGACGTGACTCTCTGTGAAGTTGGATTTTGTTGCCAATAATGGACACAAAGCCTCTCTGACCTCCATTTGTTCAGCCTGTTTTCGAGGATGCTTTCTAGCAGACGAGTCGCTCAGGCCAAAAGGGGAAGATGCTCATCTCTCAACAATCATGAAATAAACATGGAACAATGAGAGCATTTAAAGGTGGAAGAATTTAAAGGATGGGGGCTTTTTTTTTTAGGGACGGCTGGGCAAAGATGGAAACCTCTGAACTTCTTTCAGCCTTGAAAGGTCTGAAAAACCTTAACTTTATTACATAGCTTTTTATAAGCACCGCTCCGATCATCTTGTGATCTCTTTTAATTACTTACCATTTCAACAAAAATGGCGAGCATTATTGAAGCTATCCATCTACAGTTGTGAGCTTGATGCCAGCTCGGATGAGGAAAACGAAAACGTACATGATTATATTCATCTGCATCAGAATGGAGCAAAGAAGGGAGCTTGTGGCTTGCCGTAGTAGCTTCTACGTCCCACCTACAAGCGTTTTTTGGTCTGCTCCTGATTCACATTTATTTAAAAAGAGAAATACTGAAAAATGAAAAAAAGTTAAGCTTAACTTTTGTTTACTCTATCATGAGAAAAAGCCACAAGAACATGTTAAAAACACCAAAAACACAATTCTTAGCCGAGGGGAACATAAGGATTGTCAGTGTCAGAGAAATGTTGCTGCATACCAAAAAACATGTTTTTTTTACTAAAATCTATTGCCAAACTAAAGTTTTCATGACATTTTGATACTTTGTATGGAAAAGGAAAACATGATTAGGCACAAAAAGCAACAAAGTCCTATTATCATTGACAGCAAGCATTTTCCTGTGAGCCTCAAGACATTCAGTTCACCCTCAAAGAAATTTCAGTCTGGATGCGATAAAACACTTTCCAGTTGGATGCCAAGTAAATCCTAAAGTTATGTCTATTCTAGCAATATTATCCATTGCTAATGTTATAAAAAAAAAACCCTAACCTTAGTTTAGGGGATGCATGAGTAAGATTTGATTTGTTTGACAAAGAATGCAAATATTTAGAGCTGAAGTCTAAGAACCACTTGAATCAGTCATATGTGACATATTATTAGCCGATTTTCATCTAAACATACACTGTGTGCTCATAAAGAGAACATAATATTTTTTTTTACATTCTTTCACAGTGATTAGTGTTCTTACACACTGAAAAGACTAGTCACCTCACTTGAATGGAAATGAATTGAAATTATTTAACACCAGAAAAAAATTGTCATCCAATGAGCCCTTTTGATGACTCAGATTTTGAATTAAAAAAAAAAAATCACATGCATGAGCACAGAGAAAGAGCGCACGAGACAAACTGATTGCAATCCTCCTCCTCCTCCTCACTTTGGATTTAATTCACACAGAACAAGATTAGAGGATCCAATCAGTAGTGACATTGAGCCTGGCACCCTGTGGAATGGGACACCGGGAAGGCCTAATCATCCCTGTGGCTTCGCATCGCTGCTGCGAGCCAATCAAATCCTCTCTAGACGAGCAGATGGTCGATATCATCTTCTTTCTTTTCCAGGTGAGATTATCTCCCCAGCTTCGGACCTTGCGGGTGAATATTCAGGGGCGGTGGCCTTTGCTGCCATCCCGATGTGGAATCTAGAGTTTTCATGGGGTCAATGTGTAACCCCAAACTGGGGGAGGTCACACTTTTTTTATTTTATTTTTAATAAAAAAGCTCAAACTCTAGAGGAACATGACATCAAACATCTTAATAAGCATCATAATAAGCAAACAGCGTCTGACTTCTATAAATAACAAAGGATTTCTTGATTCTCACAATTTCAGCCGAAAAGAAGATTATTCCTTACGTCACAACACAATTTTCTCTCCTGTTCTCCTGAGATTACAGAGTTGGCTTATGCTAGGTTTAACCAAGTCTGCTGTAAGAGAACACAATAAGACACAAGCTCGGTCAGGGAGAACGTTACTTCTGAGGATCAGATAACATCTGGCCAGGGTGGACTTGATGAGACATTTTCCGGCTCACAGATTTCTTGTCAAAACTTTTGCTTCCTCTCAAATGTGTGAAAATTTAGAATAGTACTTTGTGCCCTCAATGTGACATCCAGAAAGTGTAACAAAAGCCATCTCTGCTCTAGTGGGGCATTGAAAATAGGGCAGGTGTTCTGTGTCGAGCAACAGGTAACAGGAGAGAGGAGCATCACGCTACTTCAGGACATCCTTATGCTAAACAGGGGTTCACTGTTACACCTGAGGGCTCAGGTAATTAGTGTTGTGCTGCGATCTCTTGACTTTTCTTGTCAGCTACAACACGTGAAAGGTGCACGCTCTTCCTGTTGTAAACGAACGAAGAGAAAAGACACACAAAATGTTCTCGTCATGCTGTGGAACAACTTGAGTGTGTTGCACTATTCTGCCAGCTTGAGAGATTACTTTTGAAAAGGAGACGCGTCGTCCTTTTTCCCAGAAGCCCGGATTATTTGTGTCATTTAAAAATTGGCAGACTTAGAAATAATCTGGACAAAAGTCAACCACAATGCCAGGCCTATTTCAGACACAATGCATGATCCCATTCAAGGGATGATTGCTTTCCATCGTTAATTTGAATAAGGAAAAAAATGTAGCATGTGAAAGAACAGGCCTATATGGAGCAGGAAATGCAGAAACACTTTGCTCCAGTAAGAAAATCAAATGACTGGACATATTTTTCTTTTTTTTTCTTAATTTAAAACTCAGGTTCCCACAACATTGCATTTTGTTTCATCCTAGCATGATCTGACAGCTGTATCTTTCTACAGCAACTGAAAGCTCCTATAACTGTGGCACAAGGACAAAGTCCTCAGAGGAGCATGTCATGATCATGATGCTTTGGATTAGACTTGGCCTCATTATTTTCAGAGGATGTGGACTGCTTTAAATATAAAGAGAAGTCTGGGCAACACACTTCTTTCATCGTGAGTGCTTCACATTAACAGATGCAGACTTGCAACGAGGCCCCCCTGATGAGTAGCATCTCTCTGCACCTACCCTCACAGGGGACATGCATGTTTCCACTGGGCCAGCTGGGCTTCTCTTTAAGGAAAACATCCTGGGCTGGGATGACACAGCTCTTTTTTTACCGCACGCTTCTGATGCCTGCTTTGCATCCTAACATAAGAAACATAACATGGTGGCAACAAGGAAAGCAAGTATTGGATTTTGATTTATAGTCGATTTCAACCTGTCTTCAGTAGATGCCATCTCATGTGGATTTGGATTCATAAAAATACACAAGGAAGGAGCCCCCACCCCCCCTTGAGCAGCATGAAGTCAGACACACACAATGTGGCCTAACACTCTGCAACTCTCTTTTCTTTGTTGGTAAGAAACACAGTACAGCACATTCACAACACCCAGCGTTTTGTCAGCAAACTGCAACATGTCAAGATGACACTGCTCTCCTTTGCTGCGACATCCTCTTTCAACTGCATTCTCACCACGGAAACCACACAAATGATGAAGAAAAAACAGGAACTAGATCCAACTCTGTCTGAAAAATTCAAGCCGACACCAGAAAACATTTGTGATCAGTTGAACGTCTGCCCGAACATCACCTATTACCTGTTTCAAGCTACATTCTACAGGCTGTGCCAGGGGATCACCAGCGTCTCTCTCACGCTCGTCAAAATGCATATGGAACGTTGACTGTATAAGACAACTGGACTGAGTGACTCAGCCGCCCTCCCTTCTTAGAACCATAGGCTCTAAGAAGCCCAAAACCCATAGACTTCTGTTGACAAATAAACTGCTATTACTCAGTCATTGCATTTGTCAGGTTAAACTTTCTTTCTCTAAAATCGGTTTTTACAAATCAATTTTTTTTTCCAGTTTATTTTTTCTTTACTGACCAAATGTTGAATGCTCAAACAGATTTTCTACTCTTCAAGTGGTTGATCTCTGTACTTCCAACAAGCTCACTCTAGGTTGGTGAGAGTGGTTGTCATAGAAACGACGACTCAAACCATTTCGAACCAATCACTACTTGCTGACGGCTCCACATGGTGGCAACCGTATCGCCAAAAAAAACAAATAAAAAGGTAACTAAATTGACTAAATTTTTTTAGAGCCATTTTCTATGGGTGAAGCCACACTGACTCTGTCCAGTTCTCATATACAGTCAATGACATGGAAGATGTGGAAACTAGTGCGCAGACATCTTTCTCTGAAACTGCACCAAGACTTTACACCAAAAATGCTAAAGCTCAACTTCATCTACTTAAAAAAGCTTTATTGACATTGGGACTTTTCAGACAATAACAAACAAACCTCCATCAACTTAGCTGGAACGGCTTTCTGTCAGTGGGTCATTCATGAAAATGTTTTGGATATTCATTCTAAAAGGTTTGGACAAACTCTTAGTACATTATTAATATGTTACATTTAAACCAATTGTTGTCTAAAAGACTTGCACTGAGTCACACTGTTGTTGTAGCTAAAAAAAAGTGTGTTTGAAGTGTCATTTTTTGAATCTGCCTTTTGCCCCAAGCTTAAAAACATTCATGCATTCATCCGAGTTGCTGGAGAATATTCCAGCAGTTTGAGCAGTTCAGGGGGGGGTGTGAGCAGCCTCCCAGCGGCCTGCATCACATCTGTTGGATCAATAGCTGCTTGTCATGATGGAGGTCATCAATTGAAACATGGAAACACATTTATGTAATCAGGCAAGTGGGAAATGAGAGGTCAGAAGCGAAAGCAAAGTCCTGCTCCGTGGGCCTGGCTGCGATGTTCGGTGTGCGATATTTAGCTTAAACTAACGGCATCGGCGGGAGAAATGTAAATGGCCAGAGGTCAGCCTTGTGTGGCTCATGTCACTGCAGCTGTCCTACTTGTTGACACTGGTGCAGCTCCCATTTCTGATTGTGAATGTGAAGATATTAACTTTCACCTTCTTGGGCTGTCCCGGGTTTTAAAATAGTCCAAATGATTTGAATCATGCAGTAAACAACACACGCCCTACTTGTTTGATTGGCAGTTTAATCCTTCATAGTAGTGATTGTAATGACAGCCAAATGTCTGGAACAAAATGACCTTGAATATGGGTCAATTTTGACCAATTTATTATTTACAATTGATGATAAACATAAAAAAATTGCTGTTACTTTTAGCATATCCTATTAATGGATTGCAAACTTTCTCCAAACTTTGGTGTGAGGTCATAATGATTTGATGGTCTTTAATGCATTCACTTGTCAATTTGAGTGTGACACAACAACTAAATTGAGCTAAACTGGTAAAACTGTCTCAAATAAGGGGTATATTTGGGGTAAAAAAAAAAGGTTATGACTCAAAGGAAAACCCAACTTTAATCTCAACAACATAAGTAAGAGTCCATAGCTTTAGTATAGTTGCACTTTTCATCACCTACTTACAAAAGCATCGTTATGGAACAGTTAAACGTCAGATTTTCCGATGCATTTTTCCTTTGCGGCTCTGCATTTCGTGCTCTGTAGATCCTGACGTGAAATCCACAGGTTGGAAAGATGTTGAACTTCTTTTCCAGCCTGTGCGGAAGCTCACCGATCTCTTTCAGGCTTTGATTTGTTGGTGCAATTTGTAATGGATACACGCCAATGATTCCTTAGGGTTTCATTTCAACACTACTTTATCCAGACTCCACTATCGAAACACAATGTGTCACCTTCAAAATGAGACAAAAGGAACAAGGTGCACCGAAGGAGGGCATCCAGCTAAAGCCTTTACAGCATGCTGGTCCAATCTTCTCTACAAGAAACTTTAAAGGTCTTTTTGTGTCTTTGTTTGTAAGTAATAATTATAGTAAAAGAGTGTGAAATTGTCATTTTTCCAACTCAAAAAATCTGTCAACATAATGTCTTTTTTCTTTATGTGACTTAGTTTGCTTGAAATTAAGATGCCATATTAAAAGTGAACAGATCCCTTTAAAGCTAAAGTCAGACATTAAGGTTTGTTTGGGTTTTTTTTTTTTGCTTCTGTTTTCAAAGTTTCTTTTCCAAAATGTAATTACGTAAGTCTCTCGTCATGTTGTGGTCCCTTTTAGCTGTTTTCTTTATTGTAAGAGACATATTCACAAATGGCTTTGTCACCCAAACCTTTGAATTCTCCACAGAGGAGGATTCCCCGAGGCTTTACATCATGCATTATATAAGGTAAAAAAAAGAATTTAAAAAAGAACCCGTTTCAGACATGCTCATTACATGGGAACCAGGTAGTTTAGCAATTCGCTCTGGAAACTGTGCAAATTTTAGCTTTATGTTTCATTTTACATTTTTACCACATTTACTTTTTTTTTTTGCTTATCAGTTATATTCCTTTAAATGAGTCCAGTAATAGAAATACAAAAAATGTCTTCATATTAGCATTTCAGTCCATTTTTGTAAAATATAATGTATAATAATTTAATTTATCAGCCCTTAACGCCTCATTTGCCCCTACAGCTTGAGTTTATTCAGGACAAATGTGTATATTTTGAGGGTTTTCAATAAAATTGGATAGATCTTTCATTACATTTTACTAAAACAAGGAACCTTTTAATTGCTTTGACAAGAGATTTTCTCTTCTTCTCTGTACAAAATCTGTTTCTTTCTTGATCATTAAACTCAAAACAGAAGAAGACGTCAAGACAGTCATCCTACAAACATCTGTCCCGAGACGTTTGGTCACTGGTCGACTCTCCATGGACAGCGTGTTGCATAACAGTGTGCTGTGTCAGCCCAGAGCAAAGGCATATTTTATCCATAAAACTTCTTCTACTCCCTTCTCAGAATAATGAACTCTTTATAACTTTCCACCACAGGCGGGCCCCGTGTCATGTATGTGAAAGGCAGCTCTGAACAATGTCCTCTCCCACTTTCAAGTCCACCACCTGAGGGTCCAGAAATGCACATACTTGCTCAAAAGCGAACGCAGATGGGCTCATATGCATTTGGACAGGCGAATGGCAGCCTCAATTGCCCCCCAAATTCAAATTCTTTGAATCAATATTAGAACCAATACTCCAAAATCAACATTTTTGGGTCTAGGATGGCAAATAAACTTTATATTTATGTCATAAAGCAGTGAGGTCTAGTAGAAAAACAAGAAAACATTGTAAAAAATGTAAGTACTTTTAACTGAAATGTAGTAAACAAAACAGATTCATTCAAATTATTTTTTCGCTATAAATTTATTACTTGAGCGTGAACAGAAAGACTAAAGATAAAATCTATTCAAGTTCGATTTTTGGAAAAAACTGACGCCATCATTTGAAGTGCCCAGCTCAAACTATTTAAAAAAAAAAATAAAAGCCTCAAATCAAAATAGAGCTGAAACTTTAGTTTGAAATCGGAAAAATATGTCACATCAAAACATGTTCACTTATAGCTGGGAGTAAACGTGACTCATTAGAGCACCACTGGGAATATTCAGCTGGTACAGCAGCACATCTGTATGCTGACTCGCCCTTCACACGACGCTCTTTCAAAGCATTATGTAAGCCAATGCTCATCAAAGGCCTTACTTCCAAGAAAAGAAGGCCCTTTGGTGCGGCAGAGAACCCTGTCTGCCTGCAGTCTCCTGCCATTCAGTTTTCTCATTCTGGCGTGCTCTCATCGTTCTTTTGACTAACAGACATGCAGCAGCAGCGGCAGGGCGCTCAAAGTGGGCTTTTGTCAATTTTTCACGTCAACATTGGCAGATAAAACCAGAATAAGACCCTTTTATTCTCTGCAACCTTAAAGAATCACAGCCAAGAAGTGCACATCATTTATATTTTGTTTTTGTGTGTGTGTTCTTGCATAAGCTGTTTACAGGAAGAAAGTGCAATAATAGCCATGAGCATCAAATGATAAGAGTCCAAGCAGGTTGAGGGCATCTTGAGACTATTAACACCCACTGACCTCAATGAGTTCTTAAAACAGCTCAGGCATGGGTGAGAACAGCTCACGCAGTGCGTGATTTAAACCCCAGAGAGGACGGTGTGTTGAGTGCACCGCTGGGGAAACGTGCTTTTCCACATCTCCTCCAACATGCTGAGCCAGTGAGGTTGCAGGTGCAAAACTGGAGTCTATTTAAGTCCAAGATCTGAATAAAAAACCCTTATGATCTTTTGTAGTTTGGTGGCTTTGTTTCTTAAAAGATTAGAATTTAGTTCTAATTCTGTTTATTCTATCATCATTTTAAGTGTTTTAAGTACTGTGGAATAAAATGCTGCTCCTTTATTGAATTTATTGCAGATTCATTCAAATAATTTTTCTGAGGATGGATGACATATGTAAAGAAGATTAAGCTCAATTGTGTGAATCAGGAGCAGATGGAAAAAGGCAGATGGAAAAGGAGCGTATTTGTGACATAAACAAGACACTGGGTGGGCCACAAGCTCCCTGCTCCGCTTCACGATGATGCTTCTACTTGATTCATGTACGTCTTTGTCTTTTTCCTTGTCTGAGTTAATATCTGGCTCAAAACTGTACAGCTGAATAGCTCCAATATTTGGTTGCCGTTTTTGTTGCACTGGTAGCTCAGGTATGAGGAGTGGAAGAGGGGCGGGGTTGCTCTGTCACAACTCTGATTACAATGAATTATTGTTGCTCTGCAGAAACTACGGCATGTTCCAAATTATATTTTTTGAAATATATTTTGTCAATGCAAATGACAAATAACAGCAGTGTTGTTATTTGAACAAACCTCGTAAAGATAACAGTATTTTTTTTCAAAAAAGAAACATTTGACTGCACTTTTCCACGTTATTACACACACGTTCCACAACATTTAATACATTCTAAAAACTGAAAATAGTCATTTGTTGGATTTTCTGCATAAGGAGGTCATACTTATTGAAATCAATAGCGATTCCAATTAAAAACATCTTAATAGGTCAAGTTACATTTAAACATAGGACCGCTACTTTTGTAGCAGCTTCACAATTCTTGCATCGATTGAGTTTCTGCTTGGATTTTTTTGCAGGATGTCAGAATAGCCTCCCAGAGTTGCTGTTTGAATGTGAACTGCCTCCCACCCTCAGAGATATTTGGCTTGAGGATGATCCAAAGGTTGTCAATAGGGTTGAGATCAGGAGAGGATGTGGGGCCACACCGTCAGTTGCATGACAATGGACCATCTTTTCAACAGAGATCATTTTTTTCGTTCCCATATTGCTTGAAAATGTAGACCGTCCTTCTTTAGTAGTTTGTCTGAGATTAATTTCAATGATCCAAAGAGCGCAATGTCATCCATGGGTTTAATTGAAAACAAAAAATGTGATCTTTTTGACACTTAAAAAAAATGCATAATAATTTGTAATTCCTTGTATGAGAGAGAAAAATAACAGTAAAAACTAAAAGAATTTCAGTTATTTCTATTTTACTTTTGGACAGCATATATGCTAAAATACACTTATTTGAGTAGAAAATACCATATACATATATTTTGATGGTTTGCACTATGAAATTGTAAAATCTAACTTGATGTGAAAACATATAGTCGCTTTCATATGTCTTGGTTTTTGTTTGGACATAAGCCATCATATTTAAAAATAATTAAGGCAAACTTGCTGCAGGTTCACATCTGTGGGTTTGACTTTTAGTCAGATGTCTTCATACATCGAAAATTATCACAGTAGTGTAAAATTTTCATGCTAATATAATACAGTGAAAATTCTGAGGATTCAACATCTTGCTTTAAATTCTGACCAAAAAATAGAAATGTATAAAAGAAGAGTTAAAAAAAGTCCTTGTTGTCATGACCAACAAATAACTTTCAATAAGAATTTTGCTGGGCTATGAGAGGTCACTTCTAAACCTGCACTTAGTGGCTTTCAGTTACAGCGGAAAGCACATGCATGTGCAGCGGTGTACAGTTTCTCTTCTTCACATCAATCAGACTTTCATTACCTCGCACCTTCTTTACAGTATCACTTTTAAGAGGATGGAAAACAAACTCTTGCCAACTGGCGAGCAGGAACCTGTGGCTGTGTTGCATCTGGATCAGTCAGCTTCAGTATCTCCTCTAAATTAAACTTGCTGAGTTCCAGAAATAAAAAAAAGTAAAACTAGGAAAAAAACTGGTTAAGGAATTGTCTAATAAAAAAAGAATATTCCATTTCTCCCCAAATAGACACACTTTAAATGTACTGAATAAAGCTTTTATTTTTTGCCTTTTATGTAGTTCAAGTTTGTCAGTTCCACCAGTGAGGAGGTGGTGCACAGAGTGAAGGATGAAGAGGTAGAGCAAGTGTTCCATTCTTTTTGTTTTGAGTGTCTTAACCACATTGACATCAAAAGATGGCTGACAGAAAGAAGAAGAAATAACAGCAGCTTCCTAGTGGTGCCACTAACTTTCCCTTAAATTTTTACAATCTTAAATACTCCTAACTCACTGAAAATGCGGAGAAAACCTGTGTGAACCAGAGGAGCCACCAGTGCCGTCTTTCTCCTTAGTCTCCAAGCCAAAAGCTTTTTCTGTGTCCATGTGGAGGGGTTTCTGCATAGTGTGGTCTGACCGAACAGAGAACTGTTGCGCCGCACAGACTAAAATGAGGATCTTGGTCCAGCGCTGGAGTTGTGCACGACCTGTAGGAGGGGGAGAGGAGGAAGAACAAACAAGGAACTGGGCTGCCTCCGCAAACGACTGGAAACCTGAGAGGTGGAGCCTGACAGAACATCGATCCGAAACAGGTGCGAGCGCAGGCGTGCACGCCGCACAACCTTAAAAACTAACACCGACCATTCAGATCCTCTGGGACAGTGCCATATTCCATAAAAAGACAATATTTACATCTTTAACACATAAGTTATTTCCCTAACTTGTTGTCTTTGTAGGCATAAGAAATGCAGGAACAAAAAACACAAAGAAGTGCCTCATAAAACAAAACAAAACAAACGATTACACTGACACCAGAAATGAGGCATTGGGGTAAAGATTAAAGAGTTTCAATTCGTCTGTAATTAAACAAAAAAACAAGATAAGCCCAAAAGAGAACAAAATAAACAATTAATGCATCGATTTAGGTTTACATTTGCAACAACATGGCACATCGGAACAGATAAAGCTGTAAGCTTGACTGGACAACCCTTAAATACTTCCAGGTAGTTCCAATCACAACACTGGAGCTCAGGTTGGTGAAAGAAGAATACAACATAGTGGCTGCGACGACGTCAATGCCTCGGATCGCTGATGTTAATAGTAGGCCTCGAGTTCCCGCCATGCCGGCGGCTTTCTGCCCAGAAAGTGACCTTTGACATTTCTAATGTGTTTGTTTCCGAGCCACAGCCCATGACAACATCAGCCCCAGAGCTCTGACCCATCCCACCTGGGGTGCTCCAACAAGGCCGCAGTTTGGTAAAAATTCACACTTGACAAAATACAGTATCAAACCTTTGAGTAATGAGGAAAAAACAGATTGGCATATATAGCTTTCAGTACACAAAGCGTAGGGTTTGCGCTGGAAGGTAAAACTCAAAAAGTATGCAAACATTTTAGGTTGCAAACAAATAACTGTTGGCCCAGTCCACCTTGAAGAGAGACATAAAGGGGTCAAAGTCAAAAATAAAAATATTCGACATGGGGGGGGTTAAATAACTGTTTGAGAGCTGTGAGGAGTGACGGAAATCTCAATCAGATCAGTTTATGTTTGCAACGCTCTCCCACTCCAGTTACTGCTGGCCTGCTGGCAGTCTTTGTGTCCTCCCCCTGTCGTAAAAGTCTGTCATTCCAGTGAGCTTAATAAAAATAAAACAAAAAAAAAAAAAAAAAAGAAGTAGGACCATTGGTTCGTGTGCTAGAAGGTCCCGCCCACTTCAGCGTAAGGTGGAGCCTGGAGGGGAGCCCATTAGGCATCCAGGATGTCCTTGACGAAACTGGCCACATCTGTCTCTTTGGAGTCATGAAGGGTGAAAAATGGATGATTCTGAGGGAGGAGAGCAGGGATCAGTTACGACATCTTAAGAAAATAATCACAACACGCCAAACAACTCACCATTAACTGTGAATAAGCTGGTCTTTCCCTTGGCGCCTTTCTTAAACTGTAAAATAATATATAATGAAAGTCATGTCACAATTTTTATTTGCTAAAAAAAACAAGACAAATACACCACAGTTAAACCACCTCTTTGAAGAAACACACACTGCCCCCTGGTGGGCTTTAGCAACACCAAACCAAACCATCAAATGATGAGGAAGGGTGAAGCGACTGCAACTCACCACTGTGAGATAAAGTCTACAAACTCTGGAGAGAAACGGTCTGCAGGCAGCTGGGGAGATGGCTCATCCACCACCTGCTTGAGCTGCTGGAATGGGGTGCCCCATGAGTCATAGGGGAATTTTAAAATGGCCAGCTCGATCTACAAAACAGGAAGACAAATTGAAGAAAAAAACTAAACCATTCATGTGTAAAGCGGGGTTACAAAGCCACATGAGGAGAATTTTGGTTTTCTGATGAGATTAAAGAATGTTATCAACTGCGAAAAGCTGGTGAATTACACTTGGTTTTCGGTTCAAGAAAAAAATGTTGATTTAATTATGCAAAAATAATGTTCTTTTTTTCTACAAACATAGATGCTTTCTTGTAACAAAATCGTAGAAAAGAAAAACATTTCCCAATGAAGTATATGAGACGCTGAATCAGTTTTGGTTTCATAGTAAGAATCAAACTCAAGCTTTTGTGAAACAGGTGAGGAGCCAAAAGAAAAAAAAGAAGAATTCCAACTGCAGGCTGGGTTAGATATTCCTGAGGGAAGCAGGGGTTATTATCTACCCGGCATTCATGTACTACAGCCAGGAAAACTGCAAATGGTCATCGTGACTCAGCATTAGTCAGGGCTTGTAGGACTTCATGTAATGCAACAGAATCTCATAATAGGCATAAAATGACTGACTGTAAAAGTTCAAATGTTCATCTTTGTAAGAGAGACTCAAAAGTAAAAGCTGAAATGTTGTCAGATTGTTAAATATTACTGATGAGTTTTTTTAAGACATATGGAGTCAACTGATCTAAAAAGAGCGTCTACAACCTTAAAGAGCCTTTTGGGTGATTTTCTCACCGACTACAAGCCAGTAGGAGCCACTAAGTTCTATTTCACCATTTAGAAAAATAAGACACTGATTTGTGTTTATGTCAGAGATACTTTTATGATACATTTCAATAAACTATTGTTTTTCTTTTGCATAAGTAAAACAAATATTTATTTCTATTTTTTTTTTTTTTTTTTTTTTTTTTTTAGCTTTTGACAGAGGTTCAGATGATTTCCTTTCAAAATAAAAGATACCCATCATTACGTACGATCAGCAAATGTAGTAGTAGGCAGTGTCATGTCAGTAGTTATTGTTTTTGGTTCATTCAGTAAGAAATTCTGAACTAATTAAGTGACTATTTTTGGACCATCCTTGAATGTTGTTCAATAATAAACAGTCCAGCTTAAATTTCACTTAATGGATTAATGGATTAATTCTGTTTGCTGATCTCAAATTGATTTTCTGCGGAACATATCGCTAAAAAAATATGTCAAAATGTTTGGTAAACTACAAAATAGCACAGCGTGATGGACTGTTAGAGCATTATGGGTACTGTAGTCAGGAACCTGGTGGAGTTAGAGTACTTGCTTCAACCATTTGTGAATGAGTTGAATAAAATGTGACTTCGCGAATTGTTTTGTTTCGCTTAATGTGCCAAATAGTCCAAAAAATATGTTACAATCAAAATTAGAAACACAATTTACAAGAAAGCCTTAATTATTAAGCAGGAAATAAAAACATAAACTTTCATCCTAGTTTATGTAATTTTTTAAATATTTGTAGCAACCTTCAAAATGTTTTTGAAGGATTAGTTTAACATTAATGTTAGTTCACTCCTGCGAAAATTATAATTAACAGCTACTCTTAAGCCTTTTTTAAAAGTCAAAAAGTGCTCATATTCATACGTATTAAATAAACAATTTTTACTCAAAAACAAGCATTTCTCTCATCATCAGTGTTTTGTAAGAAGATTTACAAAAAAAAATAAGTAAACAACAAACAAATAAATAAAAGTCATAACACTCACCATGGTGATGCCAAGACTCCATATGTCCGACTTGACACTGTAGCCTTTCTGGTTAAGATCTGGGTTGATCCGTTCCGGCTGGAAGACATTTTTTTAAACGTAAATTAGAAGTTCCTTTTAAAAGTGAATTAAAAAGAAAAAAAAAAAAAAAGCAACAAAGCTTAATAAATAAAAGTCCTTTACATTTGTCTGTTGAAGTATTTGTTAAACACGGTAAAATACATTTGACTAATGATAGCTTTCCAGGGAGAACTCCTCTATGATTTCCACTTTTCCAGCAAATCAATGGTTCATCAGTGGTGCTGGCACACAACGCCGATGGGTAGTTCAAGCGCAGCAGAGTCTCTACTAACCGCCATGTAAGGCTTGCAGCCAGCATCCATAGTTTTGGCCACAGAGTCCACCAGGTGGCCGCTGATGCCAAAGTCACACATTTTAACTTGGCCCAGAATGTTGATTAAGACATTGGAAGGCTTCACATCTGGAGGAGCAAAAAAAGGTAAGAATTGAAAAAAGAAAACGACAAGAAAACGTTGCAAACTGCATTGGAGTGATTGATCTTCCGATTACCTCGATGTATCACCGACAGGTTTCTGTGCAGATGCTCCAATGCTTTGACAATCTGCAGGAAAAAAGGGGGAAAAAAGAGGAAACATTTCAAATCTGGAAGTGTGTGTCGCCTCAGAGACGGTAAAGATCACTTTTTGTTTTCAGTTTGGCCTGGCACGAATAGAAGTTTCTATTCATCAGCAGAGCCAAATCCCCTCAGAAATTGTAGAGCGCACATTTCTTTGGTTGCATGAAGCATGCAGGCAGACGGCAGAAAAAAAAAAAGTGTGGGATGCAAAGATTTTTCCTCTGATCCTTCACACAAGCAGCAATTTAACAATCACAGTGTCTGGCTATGTGACAGGCACTTCCCACTAGTTCAGCTGCCTTGCTTTGTCCTGATGACAGCATAACATACTATTTACCACTGAATAATTACACACCACAATTAAAAAAAAAAAAAGGCAGGACATACTGCTACTGCGATCTTTCCCAAGATGTCCTCAGGAATGGTTTTGCCTTTTTCAATAACTTTTTTATAGAATTTATCCAACGAGGTGTCCATCAGCTCCATACAGATCCAGACATCACCCTAAAGAACAGACACGACTATAAATATAAGGGGGGAAAAACAAGCCATAGCTGCAATGACATCCTCAGTATATAAAGTGGTCGTGCCTCTCTAAACAGGGCGCCATAAAAGGTCACAGTATAGTGGCAGTCCACTGTCCTCATGGAAATGTCCAGGTCCATCAGCAGCCTCTTCTGTTCCAAAGTATTTACGGTGGCACGGATCCTCTAAAGACACAATATTCACTGTCAGCGCTTCAAAATGGACACGTCTGTGGCTAAAATGAGCAGGAATAAAGAGTTTGCTGCAGCAGTTTTTTAACTGACCTTGACGGCCATGATAACGTCGGTGGGCACGTGTTTCATCTTGTCCACGACTCCATATGCTCCCCTCCCCAGCTCTTCAATCTGCTCCAAGTCATCCGCCTTCACCACAAAGTTCTGCGGAAAAGCAGAAGTAGCAATGATGAACGCTTCCAGCTTAACAGAAAAAACAGAACAAGCGCTGGAGATGTGGAAATTTACCTGATCGCCGATTGTGACACAAGCCTTAGAATCGAGGTCTCGAGGGGGCCTGCGGGTAGACAACATTTAGATCAAGGAAAAAAAAAAAGGATCTGATCATCTGCCCACACTGCTCATTTTTCCAGCCACCTCTGTCCTACTTGCAGCTGATTAGCTGGATCAGGTGATTTCAGGATTGCATGGACTGAACACACCTGATCTAGGTAACCAGCAGGAACAAGTAGGGCAGGAACGACTGAAAAGCAAGTGCGATGGCAGCAGCTCCTGTCAGACAGTTTTAGTTAAAACTTTATTGAGTTTTATTTGCTACTTATTTACTAGTAGAGTCAAATTTTTAAGAGGTGCAATGATTTTTATTTTCCAAGAACTGTTTTTTTTTTTCTTTGCATCTGTATTTTTCTTCCTCTTTCTAGCTCAGTTTTCCCTTCAAAACATGGAGTGGATCGATGGCATCACCTCCCACGATCAGCCCACAAAATGGACTGGATCCTAAAGATGTTCATGTCGTCAGGTTTTCAACAACAACCATTAATAAAATTCATGATAGAGCTATAGCTCTGAAGGTAGACGATGGTTCAATTCCCATCCTTAATGCCTGATTCAGTACATAAATACTTAAAAGTCAGATGTTTGGTCAGTGATTTTGGCTGAAAGTGGTTTCTAAATGACTTTACGCAGACATTCGTATGCAAAGACTGTTTGTTCTATGGATTGTTTTAGATGCAGAACTTCAGCTTCAATTTCTCCACAAGACTTAGTTTCTTTGGGATTTTTTTACTTGTCTTAAGTGCAAGTGTACAACCAAAACTCCTTTAAAATTAAATTTAATAAATTTGCTGAAACAGAATATAAACAAGCTTCTTTAAAATGTTGCCACATATTCTGCCCCTTCAAAAGGATATAAAAGTTTCATGAAATGGAAGAAATTTATATTTATATGGGCTATAATCGTCTTATGACCAGTTTTGATGCATTCATGGGTGTAACTCAAGAAAGACTCACGCTGCAGCTGTAGGTGGAGGAGACATGAAAACTTCTTTGGGCAGCTTCGGCCCAGGCATCTTTTTCTTGCCTTAAGAGAGACAAACAAGTTCAAATAAAGCATTATTCAAATAAAAAAAAGCAAAACAATCAATGAAGTTTTACTTTTAAGAGTTTTTTTTTGGTCCAGGACTCCCTTGCAAAAAGTGGTTTTTGATTTCTGTGTCTGGTTAGATAAAGATTAATATTATTTTTTTATTACATTTACATTTTACAAAACATATTACTTACAAATATGGTTCACTTTTTGGCTTCTGTCGGACACACCTCACTATGTAATGAATAAGTGAAGCATTTTTTTATAAACATACCTAAATGTAGCATCAGTGTGCCTCAGAACAAGTACCTCTCGTTGCAAACTGAATTGCTTAATTATATTGTTTTTACTCATTGCTTTATGTGAGAAAAGACACTTAAAAAACAAGGAAAATGCTCAGACAACGCAGGCAGCTTATGCATTCACTGGGTTCATGACGTCCTTCACTTTAACATCACTGATGCATCACCAGCGTGTTGAAATCCACCTTTTAGTGAGTCACCTGTCAGTTTTCACCTGGTCGGGACCTGACAGGTCTGACCTACTGGGGCTTCTGAAGCATTCTGGCAGGACGGGCATGTGTGAAAGAGGATAAACCGTCAAAAGATGTTTTTTAGTGGACACAAAGTAGACCTGTTACCCAGGAACAGATAAGGTGTGTCTAAACTTAAAAAAAAGGTGGACTAAATGACTCATCAACTATGGTGACTGATGATGACTTAAGACTGAGAGTGATGAAGGTTTTGTGGCTCCAGTCCTCATCCGTCCACCCTTTTGTATTCCCACTATAATTTTTAGGATTGTTTTGATCTTCTCTGCAATATTTTGCTACCTTTTCTGTGCTAAATGAATGACATCAGCCCGTCCTTAAACACCGTTTACCAACAGCCTCTGGGATTTCCCAGAAACTGCTATGAGGGCCCGTCTGCATGATAACGATGCAGCGCCTTAGAGCAGGAACTCCACAAAGAAAAAGAAAAAGCTCATCCTTTCCTTGACACTGGTGTTTTTGCATGTTTGTTCTTGCTGGAAGGCCAAGCGGAAAAACAGAGCACTTCACTAGAAATGTGTCGGTGTGTGTGTTCAGGCGATCGTTTATGAAGAAACACCTTGGTTTCTGCTGAATAAATAAGTTTGAGGCCAAGTTGTGCAAGAATAATCCCAGCACTGAAAAAAAAAAATGTTTGCAAAACAGAGCTAAACATTGTGATTTTAACAACCATTTTTACGGTGACATAGCATGAGTCACCTAAGCTGGTCAGACTAGTGAAGAAAGAAGACTTGGGCAAACCCCTGTTCATTGATTTCACCAGGAAAGGGAAGTGAACGTGGTGAAAGATTTCAGATATTGCATCCACCAATGACAGAGAAACATCCGCTGTGTGCTGCAAGCCTAAAATAAAAAAGTCCAGACAGAGTGAGCGCATTTCATGCTGCAGGGTGAGATTGAGTGTGATTTACTCACACATGCCGAGTCAAAAATAGACTGCATTTCCTGTGCATGAGGTAAACCAAGAGCGCTCAAAGAATTTTTATCACCTGACGAAGAATTCGAGCTTTTGGTCACAAAAGAAAGGAGGGTTTACATGCAAACACGGTGGAGCTGCAGTTCCTGCTCGTTTCAAAGCTATTTTAAGCCATTAAGAGATAATGTTCTGCTGATCGAGGAAAACTACAAGAATTATGTCATGCAGGTGCAAAAAACAAAAACAGTTCCTTTGCCATTTCACTAAAAAATTTAGTTAGAATAATGTAAAGTAATAATAGCTGGAAAATGCGGAAACACCATCTCTTCTCTGTATAGGGATGGGAAGCTGCATGCAAGAACCCCTGTCAATGTGACCGTGGGCTGGGAAATAACACAACCAGTCAGACTGGAAATATCCGCTTGAACTGTCAGGACCCTTGGGAAATATTATGTCACTATATTTGGTGCAATTGCTGTTCAGATAGCCAGGGCCAGCCTGACGACGGCAGCCTTCTCCCGCAAGATCCTCAAACTGAACCTCACAGGACACAATAGTTCCATGACATCAGCCACAACTGCAGTCAAAGTTCATCCGGGCAGCAGCAGGAAAAAAAAAAAAAAAAAAAGAATCTGAGATCAGAGCAATAAAAAGGAACAGGAAGGCAGGACAGGCAGGAGTGGCTTCAATTTCACAAAAAACTCTAAAGAGGAAAAATCTAAGTCATGTAAACAAGAATTTCTGGATTGTGCATGGGATCAATGACTATATAGCTGTGTGGCGAGTCATCATCAGGAGACACCAACCCTTAGAAAAGATCCATACACAGACACTGATGAGTCATGCACGGATACACTTCCACACCACTTTATCAGAGCTGCTGGGCAGAACCTCCTATAGTGGATCATGAACAGAGGCTCTGGAGGAGCGCGGGTACCTGCTTGCAGCCCGTGAACTGTCAACAATGGGGAAATTGCATTCGGCGATGATGCTGCAAGTCAAAACATGTCATGTAGGCCAAAGGCTCTGATTGCTTGAGCGGCCAATCTCCCTTCATGTAGCGTGCACTCAGACCATGGTAACGCTAGTATGATTGTGTAACAGCGCACGCGGCAAGCTCTAAATGTAAATTGACGTCATCATCGTGCTGTTCCTGTGACGCAGCCGGAGAACCTTCATTTTTTCTTTTTTCAAAGAGTGCATTTTAGGGAGTGGAAACTACATGCATTGTACAGTAAAGCTTCCTTTCTAAGTAGGGCGAGTGTGCGACAGTGCTGTGACTCCGTTTTGTACAGTTTGGGAAAATAAAAGCATCTTGACAACGCAAAAAGTGTTTAGGTGAAGCTAACACTTTGCAAAGTTAAAAAAAAACACCTGTGGCACCTAAATTAAATACATTTAACTCGGTTTACGGGTTTCCATTTAAGCGGAACATTGGTTAACAATAACAGCTCGACAGGCTTTACTGGCGTGAAAATGGGGTGAGCTAGCCACACGAGAACAGAAATAAAGTCGTGCGCTGGTACGCTTACTGCTCAGTTAAGTAAATATTACCAAGCAGCACATTTGATGCGTTAAATATAAAGTAGTTTTCAGACTATGGGAAGTGCGGCAGACATGCAGGTTAGCTTCGTTTTCCTCTTCTCAAGCATGCAGGTTTCCACCTGACAAGGTTATGTTTCTTACATAAAGTTATCTTAACTACTTCCGCGCTCATTTTCACCTCGGTAGTTTTGTTTTTTAAAAAGGTGCAGAAGTGAAATGTTTTTTTTTTAAAGAAAAGTGTGGGAAAATGAGTCTTACCTCCTTTGGAGAGAGACATTTCCCCTTTGCTTTGATGAGGGGGAAGGGAAGTACAAAGACTTTTAGCTTTTTTTTTTCTTCTTCTTCTTCCCTACTCCCTCCCTCCCTACATTTACTCTTACACCCGCTCAGGATCGCTGCACATCGAGCGGCAATTGAAACGAGGCGGTTAGTGCTCCTGCAAGCTTGATTCGTAAACGAAAAGTTTCCGTGATAAAATATCGATGATCGGATGGATGCACAACTTTTTAGAAATCGAAATAGTCCGCGAGTTTGCTAACGCAACCTGCACCGGGGTGGCCAAAGTCTGACAGCTGAAGGTTCCAACGACGAAGTGACGTATTTCCGGTTTCAAGCTAAGGATTGTGGGAGGTGTAGTCAAATTGAGTAGTGGCTAACAACTAAAGAAATGTTAATATTTTCTTATTATTTTATTCTTATTATCTTATTATATCTGACCGTACGAACATCCCAAGGACCAGTAATTCTTGCCTTTTATTTTCTTCTTTATTTTTTTTTTAAAGTAGCTACTACAACATAGGTTTTTAGAAGTTGTAGAATTCCAGCAAAATATCTTACAATATTGGAGCATGTGAGAAAAAGAATGCATTTTTTGAAAAAAAAAAAAAAGCAATTTGTAATAGCTTACAGCTATAGATTTTTTTTAAATTATACTTTTTACAAATGTCTTAAAGCCCCATTGCCCTTTATTTTCTCCTTTATTATTATTTTTAAAACTGTTACTATAACATAGATTTTCAGAAGTTGTAGAATTCTAACAAGGTACAATACACAGCATGTGGGAAAATAAATACATATTCTTTTTCCGGAAAACAACAGCTCAGAGAATAGAAAAGGAAACAAGGGCAAATATATAAATAAGAACCTATAATTATAATAGTTTGTTTTCATAGCCTGGCAAGACAATTAGCCTATAAATAAACTGATGATGGGGTTCCCTTTCCCACTTTTAGTTATGAATTTTAAACTAGAAGAGGTACGACTAAAAATAGATATAAGCAATAGGAGTTGTAGTTGATCTAAAAAAAATAATAAAGAAACAAGTAAAACTGGGTCAGCAAAAAAACATTGCTTGCTTAACACATTTAAGGAAAATAGGCAACCACATTATAAAATACATCAAGAAATACAGTACATCGATTTTTTTCTGATTTAAAAAGAAGAAAAGATACATTATAATGAAGGTGGCTTGGATAGTTTAAAATACTAGTTTTTTGTTTTAAATTCCCCAATCTGAACAGCTGGAAGACAATAAAATGCACAAAATTATTACAATATCACAGATATGAAGGACACACATCTGCTGTGATATGAGTGTACTTTGGAACATGTGCATGTGATTGTGTGGGTGGCAGAGGGATGGTGTAGTTCCAGTGAATTTGTGGTTTTACTTCCTAGCAACAAGCAGTGTGTGGTAGAGAGGTTTGATGACAATATGCAGATAAAGAGAACTGTCGATTAGGTAGTCTGATGAACGGCGCTGCAGATCTGCATCCACCAAAAAATCCCCAGCCTCTTCAGTACTTTGGTGGAAGTTGTAGACGTGGCGTACTACCACTTTTCCTTGCTGCTTTGCCATAACAATGACTGTTTTCTGGAAGCTGACGCCAGCAAAGTCCGGGCTAGAGGTGGCCGGAGTTACAATGATGCGAGGATGGCCAGCCTCTGTGCGGGTGGGCTGCATGGCACCAAGTTCAGTGTATGATGATCTGGCACTGAGTGGCAGCCACCGAGGAGAGAAAAGAGCATTCCACGTCACTCTCTTATTGGAATCATGACCACTTGGCCCAAGCTGTGTCTGGAAGCTAAAGCTGCGATCGTCACGAGTCGGGCTGTTGATGATCCAAGGAGAACCCCAGGAGGATGACAGGTAGTTGCGGGGAGTGAAAATACTGCAGTTGACGTCAAAGTACTTTGCCAGTTGAATTGGCGAAGCTGAGTGAAACTGGAAGGCTAGATATAGAAGATCCCGGATGGACTCGTAATACTTAATCAGAAGGAGGGACTGCTTCTGGAGACGAAAGAGATGATGAGGAGGGATCATGCCGTAGCGAACAGCCCTTAGGGCAGTTTCCACTGTTGCACTGACAGGTTGGTTCAGACTAACCCAGGCCTCCAGAGCCTCAAAGAGCTCCAGCTCACTCTGCAGAATAAGGTCGGAGCGTTGGAGCAAAGACAAGAGCAGGTCTTCACTGATGGAGCCCCATTCTTTGCTCTGCAGCACCGAAGACAGATTCCAGGACAAGTACAGGAGACAGCTGTCCCGCAGGGTCATGTCCCCAATTTTTAGTGCATAGTTATACCAGCTAACCACATGGCCTGTTGGCGAATCACTGGAAAGGTGTTGAGTCATATACTGGGTCAGACCTTGCTGCAAGCCCCACACGTGATACTTGCTGGCCAGCTTGTGCAGATATATAGCTTGATCTAGTCGTACAGAAATATCACCACAGTACAGATACCTGCAAAAGAAAGTATTGTTAAAGCAAACCCTATTTTTCTGAGCCTGGCAACACAAAAATATTTAAAAAAGGACCTCACATGAGTCACTCAAAAAGCCCACACTCTTATGTTAGACTGGAGCTAAAACAGTGAGTCTAGTTTTAGAATATTTAAAGCTGGAACAATCAAAATCTCCAAATGTGAAAAGAATAAAAAGTATCCATGCATCAGCAATCAGTTCTGCATTATTTGGTTAGTAAAGTGCACCTGATAAACTTGTCAAAAACACCAGCGCAGTTGGCCGTCTCCGTCAAAACCACAGCGCTGTTGTTGCGGTTGACCAGCAGCTCCTCAAACACATCACTCTGCAGTGTCAGGACCAAACTGTGGGCTTGGATCACCTTCACCTCATCTGTGTCAATGGTTTGGACCCGCAGAGTGACATCACTGCTGTTCCCCATGGCCAGTAGCGTCTCCATCCGATGCACAAGGCTCATGGAGTGATTTAGCACTGTGGCTCCATTGTCAAGAACCTCTTGTTTCAGAGGTGCTTTAAAAACAAGAAAGAAAAGAAAAACACACTTAAAGTTTGTGCAAGAGCTGCTTGATTTGGAAAAGCAGTGATTTAATTTCCATTATCTGCAAAAAAATGTTAGGACACAATTTGGATGTATTCTTTACTTATACAAAACTATATCTGGCTCAGAGAAAGATTGTAACCAACCCGTTCAGTTAAACCACAACCGATGAAACAAAACTCTGGAGAAACTTTTTTGTTTCCTCTCAATTAGAAGAAAAGAGTGAGGGACAGGAGGCAGGTGGCTGACTCAGAGAATCTCAGATGCACAAAGGAGATTCTTGAGTTTGCAGCCTTGCTTCAGAAGGCTGTCTTAGTGCGCTCTCTTGAGTACAAGCTGCAACATACTAAAGAATCCAACATGAAAGACTCAGCATGAAAAAAATGTTTCTGTTCTGCTCTGCCACAGCCAGCAGCAGCCTTGTTGGCCTCCTATTGGGTAATGAGACACAGGGGAAAGCACACTTGGTTCCCTGGGACGTCTCACAGTTGTCATTTCTCCACAACAATCGAGTGCCCCCACTTCAAAGTAATCTACATACTTTGTGCATAGGGGAGTGCAGCAGGGTGTACTTCAAAATGTTTCTAACACAGTGTGTCTGATTGGAAACAATAAAAAACATGTTTTTGGACGGTACTGTAAAATTTCCCTTTTCAAGTTACAGCTCAATTTTGGCACAAACACATCGGCACTGAAATAACTGCACGTCCTTAAATGACATACATTCAATGAAACTGCCAATTTAAAAAACAATAGTAAACAGCTTTTCCCGTGAGCTATTTGGTGCTGAGATTGGGTAAAGATAGAATGTGTAGGCTAACGAACTAATCATTTTTTGCCCTGAAGCAAAGCACAAGCCACACATTCACAAAGAGCTTACACTTAGCAGCCCACTTACAGTATGGGGGAAGCTGGACTGAAATAGAGTAAAACAGTTTCTCGTACAGTCCAGGATGTTAAAACTAATTATATCTGCAACAACCAATGTCTTACCTCCGCTGACTGTAGAAGAGTTGAAGGAGATAAAGAAGAGTAGGCTGCCCACATAGACCCAGGCAGCAATCTCCTGTCCACATGAGTGTACCATATCTCCGGGGTTAATCGCAGCTTCCTTTTTTCTTTTGTCCTCTGGCCTCTTTCACACTTCTCTGGTTGCAGAAAGGTGTGCTGCCCTGTGTGCTGCACGCTTCCCTGTCCTGGACTCTTTATGTAGGACGCTGGCCTTTCCCTGGCGCATCTCACAACCCCACGGACTGCATTGATTGGTGGAATGTGGCAGGGGCGTTGCTATAGCGACAGCTTTGATTTTGAATTTCTCCCTTTTCAGATGTTACATGGCATTGATCAGTGGCACCAGGCCAGCCAAAGGCTCAGCCTAATGTTTTTTGTTTTTTTTTTAATTTGTTTAAAAGTCTGTAGGGGTTTTTTGCTTTTAAGAATCAATAACGGCACAGTTTGCCACATTTGTACAGCAGTCAGAATGCAGCAGATCTCTGAGCTGAGGAGCGCATGATTCATACGTTAAATACAATCAGTGCCATAATTAGACAGCTAATTACAACTGTTGCCATTGAGACTATCTGCCAAATGTAATTGAGGTTCTAATATGTGTGACTAACTCCAGTCAATCAAATCTTATAAACCTTTTACAGGGCAGTCTTTTAGCTGGGTGCAATTATTCCTCAGATGGCATGTTAATCCCACTAATGTGAAGATAATTTCATTGGTGCAAGCTCCGATCATCAATTTAAAGTAACATTAGACTGCCAAACTTTCTTGCAAATCAAAATTTTTTGTGAACTCAGACTAAAATGCATGTTTGTATTTGAAAATCCATATGAAAAGCAAGTGTTCATAAGATTTCCTTTGGTGCTTCTTTGAAGAAACATAAATCTATTTTTAGTGTTACCGTTTTACCTCACAAACCTTTCAGAGTGTGCAGGGAGTGAATTAATGACTGTAATCCAAATTGCTACTGGATGTAGAGTTAATGGTCCACTACTTATAGGGAACACACTACCCTCCAAGCTATGATAATCAATAAAACTCCATGATGGCTAAAAGTGAGCTCTATAACTTCACATTGCATGAGAAGCACATATGCCATGACTGTGCTGGAACAGACTTCTATTTGGGTGAAAAATACATAAATGCATGATAAATTGTGCTCACATGGCTTAAAAGAGTTTAGAGTATCTTTCAACTAATACTGCTAGTTAGTAAGAAAGATTATTTTAAAAATGAAATCTTTTCAAAAGAGATCAGATGGCTCCAATTTCTTCTAAAAGAATAGAACTTCATTGCTCCATGGTGAGTATGCTTATAACAGTTTTTCTCTGTCTTGAGACAGACAAGCAGGAGATCATTTTCGATGGATTTGGGTTGTTGTGAGGCCCTGAGGCGTGCCAGGCTGCAGTAAAAATGCAGAATTAAATTGTCCTCCAAGTCCCAAACCTGAGCCACTGCTATGAATAACCTGACGTGTTCTCAAAGGAGACAGTGCTGCTGAAGCGCCCTAATGAATCCTGCTTCAGCAGGCTGGACTAGACAACACAGACAAGTAGCCTATATGGGAAAGTATTCTGCTTTCAGACCGTGGATGCAGATGCTTATAAATAGCACCCTGCAGAGATGCAAAAAGGGAGACTCACCCAAAGGCCTCTTTAGGAATCGGAACAGGACACGTCCTCCATTAAGGTCACTTTGTGGTCTCTTTTAACTTAAATTCCAATTGGGAGTATAAAAGGATCACAAATGAACTGATTGACAAGTTGCGTGATTTTTGAAAGCATCCCTCAGGACGAGATCCATTGAGAGATCGATTCGTCACAGGGGGCCCCCATCACACAGTATAAACAGCAAGTTAAGTACAGGCTGAATGCCAGAGCTACAGCTCTAGTAGAGGATGAACAGTCCTGTCCTGAACCCCGAGGGAATGCACCCATTGACCAAGCCTGCAAAAAAACAGATAGCTTTTTATTTAACACTTTTGTCTGACTGTGAATTACTGCGACCATGTTGTCTCAAAATCCTGCATTTATTTTACAAAAGTAAAGTAGCACTAAAGACCCACAAAAAAGGGGTTTTGTAGCAATTTTTTTCATGATGGAGGACATATATAAAGTAATTTAAAAATCTGAGTGTTTCTTTATTCAAATTGGTATGAATCAGAAGCAAAAGAAAAATGCAGTTTTAAAAAGCTCTATTTTGGGACGCCGCAAGTAATAAAGCTAGGCCAAAGTCTCACTGCTCCAGACCATTCTAAAGCCTCCATTTGCAGACAGATTGATACATTAACGTCTTCCTTTTCCACATCTAAGTTGGAATCTGGATCAAAACTGTGTAGATGAATGGCATCGATATTGCTTGCCATTTTCGTTGCACCGCTAATGATGCTTGGATTTGTGAGGGACTGTAAGATCGCAGCAGAGTGTAAACAATGGGATGATGGGATATCAGTGGAGGCTTAATTCCGCACCACAGTTCCACCCACAACTCAGAGCCAAATTTGTGACGAAGGACTGCTGCGCTGCACAAACTTTGTCCTAAGAAAACACAAGATTATGGACTTTTAATCCTATTTTTCAAACCAGTGGGAACGTTTTTACAACAGGTCAAAATATGATTGGAGTCGGACTTTAATCTATTTCATCACATCAAAGCTATAAAAAAACATTAATTATAATATGAATTATGATAAAAACTTAATGGTCATGGAAGCTCACATTTTCTCTGAAGATGTTAAATGCATTTTTATAAAATGATAATAATATTCCATGCAAACATGTTATTTGCAATTTTGATTATTTCCACTAGGGGGCACTGCTCTGTCAGTCTTCATAAATTGTTCCTTTTTTTATTAGTGAAAATCAGATGCAACAATTATATAAAATAAAAACTTTTAATTAAAAAAAATAAGTTTTAGTGAAATGCACCCCCTCTCTTTTTTAAATATGAAAAACAAAAGGTTAACACCGGGAAACGAATTTTTACAACTAATCAGACTAGGGGAAGGGGAGAGGGGTGTCCCTAATTATAACGTAATTAATTATGGCTGTGTTTGCATTTATTCAAAAGTCCCAGCCCAAACGCACAGGCCTGAATGCAACAGCAAAAAAACCTCTGAGTTCAGAGGTGAGCGGAGCCATTGTTTGACTGTAAACCGCCTCAAACAAACACGTCGGTCTGTCCCTAATCTCACGAACATGCAAAGCTGCAAACACTAAAGCCGAACAAAATAGCCGGACTGTGGAAACTCAGTCCACGGAGGAAGGCGCATCGTGCAGTTCTGAGCTCTTTTAAAAAATGGATGGATTAGCGCGGATTGGTACAGTCCAACCTGAAGACCCCTGATGAGTGAGAGTTTTCTGTTTATACTCAAAGAAAAAACTCTCACTAATAATTTGTTAATACCCGAATTGCCTCTGTGAAGACGGCTGCTCTCTGGTAAGGCTTTACACTAATATGAGCTTTTTTTTTTTTTACTGCTTAGGTTTTATACATGTTTGCTTTTATTTTGAAAGCTTTAAGGAAACGAATTTGCTTTTATCACTTTTTAGACCTTCAGTAAAAACACTTGATCTTTCATTTTAAATTGAGTGTACACAATTTTGGTAAAAATTGGATAAGTAAAGTGCATGTCTAATTACTACTTTAAATTAGAAAAACGTAGTTTCATGAGATTTCACTGTTTTGGCCAAGTGTGGGGCCTGCTATGACCTGGAGACCTGCCTAGGGTTTCCCCACCTTCACCTTGTAATGGCTGCATAAGTAGCAGCGATTCCCAAAACCCTGGCATGGATGAAGTGGGTGGAGGTGATAGATGGATGAACAGACGGCTATTTTTCTTTTGAGATTCATGCAAAATCTTAAGCTTGTATTTGAAAGTCTAATTAGTACAATTTGCAAAAAGGAAAAAGCAAAAACAATGTCTGCAAATACTTCAAAATGACAGAAAGTTTGGTTTGCAGCTTTTTACAATCATAACCAGCAGCGAAGCCATGGACCCCACAAGTGCTCCAAGAGGATGCGACCCCCGCATCAGCTCCATCTTTTACCAGCTGTGTGATCTGACCACAGTGTGGGGCGTCGTGCTGGAGGCCTGTGCGGCTGCAGGCGTGGTGACCTCCTTTATGCTCTTTGTGATTCTCTTGGCCTCCTTACCTTTCGTGACAGACAAGAAAAGAAAAGGTATGGTGGCTCTGCAGGCCAGTGTTCTTGTCTTCACCCTGGGACTGTTTGGACTCACTTTTGCCTTCATTGTGGACCGGTACTCTACAAGTTGTGTGGCACGGCGGTTCCTGTTCGGAGTGCTGTTTTCAGGCTGCCTGTCCTGTCTGGTGATGCATGGACTGTGGCTTGTGCTGCTACAAAGAAGAGGCAGTGGACCCAGGAGTTGGACGCTGTGGCTTGGAGCTCTGGGTCTCTGGCTAGTGGAAGTTATCATCAACACTGAATGGCTCATCATCACAGAAGTCAGGAATCCATCCACAGAATCTGTTGTCCCAGACCTGCCGTGCATCATTGCTAACCAGGACTTTGTAATGGCTCTCATTTATGTCATGGTTCTCCTGCTTGCTGTCGTTCTGCTCGCTTTGCCCTCACTGAAACACAAGCACAAGCAGTGGAGGAGAGACGGCGCTTTTATCCTTGTCACCGGGTTCTTCACTGGTGCTATCTGGGTAGCTTGGATCG
Organism: Oryzias celebensis; assembly: GCA_014656515.1. Lineage (NCBI taxonomy): Eukaryota > Metazoa > Chordata > Actinopteri > Beloniformes > Adrianichthyidae > Oryzias > Oryzias celebensis. The sequence continues at coordinate 9,650,118 of BNCR01000008.1, read as the reverse complement.
TGATGTACATCTACGGAAATCGAGCGTCTGGACACGCCAGCTGGGACGATCCCACCTTGGGAATCGCTGTGGTGTCGAACGCTTGGGTTTTCCTGTCCTTCTACGCAATTCCAGAGGTTTGTTTACTGACACAACAGGACTTGGAGCAGGAGCAGCCCCCCGATGGGGAGCACGTCTATCCTGCACGGACTCTGGTGTATGGCCCCAACCTGAAAGAGCCAGAGCCGACTCAGCAAAGTCTTTACGTGGAGAATAAGGCGTTCTCTATGGATGAGGCCTCAATAGGTAAAGCAGGCATTTACATTACAGATTTAAAAAAAAACTTTACTTGGAAGTATTTAAAGCATGATTCAAATCATATTAGCAAAAAAAAAACGTGATTAAATTATGAATCCAAAATCTGTCAATCACTTATTCTTATCTTTGGTCTACCAGAACCCACAAACCCGGTGTCTCCATATGGAGCGTATAACGGTCAGCCACCGAGCTGTTTGTACCAGCCGACAGAAATAGCCATAATTGCCAAACGTCTGCACGGGGTGAGTATGTGTGATGCCTAAACACCTTCGCTCCATTCTGTGGTGCTCACTTCTGTGAACTTTTTTTTCCCAATCAGATGGAGAAAGGTGTGGGGATTCCCCGCGCCACAGTCCCAACTTTAAACCCAGGAAGTGGGAGGAGCTCTCTGTCCCGTTCAGTTGAATCTTTAACATCTCAAGAACTGTCGTAGTTTAACAAACTCCCATTTTTTTGGTATATCTATTATTTTTGTAGCTGCTATGATCACTTTCATCATTGATATGCATCCTAATATACCTTATTTCACTTCAAATAGTTCAGCTCTCTGGAGCTTTTTCTATCCATGTTGAAGTTAATTCAATCAAAAATCCAAACACTGAAGATCAATCCAAAATGTGGCTACAGTAATGGTTGCCATTATATTAATTTATTGCTTTTCAACTGATTTCTGCCCTGCTAGAACCTCAAATGACAAGCCAATGGTCAAACAGTGAATAAGTGTTAGTCTTTAGACTGTGTGTGTTTACAAATGTGTTTCCCTTGTAAAACAAACACGATAAAAGCATGACAAGATCCGTTTCATGTTGTACATCTGCAACCTTGTCATTTATTATTACTATTGCACTTAAAAACCGGAAGAGCAAATCACTAAGCGTCTGAGTTGGGTCATTAAGAGGAAGAAAGCTTTGACCAGAGCGGGAATTTACATACGTTTCCTTGATAAGCCTCATTAGGTGGCACCTTCTATCATACAGGTTGGAAATGTAGGCTACGCTATGCAAATGTATGGTTCTTTCCTTTGGGATTGTTTTAATAAGAGAACCAAATCAAGCATGATATTAAAGCAACGCCGACAGAACTGTGAAGATGCATTGCTCAAAGGGGTGAGTGAGTGTATGCATATTCAATAGCCTCTGATGGAGCTGCAGCTGCCTTGGACTTGTACACTTACTGTTGGGTCCAAATGTCTCCTGCATGTGAAAATAAACGTAGAACTTATTAAACGAGGTTATTTTATACTAGATTAAAAACGCAGCAGTGAAAGCAAAACTTAAAAGTTGACAAGTCACAGAAAGCTGTTCCCTTTTCCTCATCGCCATGGCAACAGCCTCACTGTTAACGCTACGAGCTCATCGAAGGAAAAGCAGAATGTTTATCAAAACATGGAAATGCCACCAAGTAATAAATGTTGATGATTTCTGCAAAAAGTTCTCAGAATTTTTTCATTAAACATTGCAAATAGTTTAAATGGAAAAGTCAAAAACCCAAAATGCATTTCAACATGGGTCCTGCTAAAACAAAGAGCCTTTCACGGCACTGAAATGGATTAAAAATATAAATAGCTCAGCTAGACTTATTAATTAAAGGGCTAAGGTGATTAATTTAAGACTTAGCTTCTCAGGAAGCTAAGTCTCAGCCCGCTAATATAATGAAGTAAACGAATTCACTGTAGACGATTCAAATCAAGTTGGCTTCCTAAAAACAACCTTACACTTAAGAATGGAAAAGGATTAAATTAAGAATTGAGAGATGTTTAATAAAAAAAAAAAAAGTTTTCTTTTATAATAACTATTAATAGACATTTATTTCAGGGAACACGAGTGATTTGCAGAGAAACATGCAACATAATCCAGAATAACATGCAACCTAACTGCAAATCCAACCAAGACACAAATGACCAAACAGTTTAAAAACAAAATGTTTTCATTATTTCCACGTTTACTTAGATGTTTCAAAGAAAAAACAGAGGGCTGGCACCTCCTGAGCATCTATTCAAGTTTTATATATGAGCTGTAAATGTACTGCGTCATGGAAATGCCAATATTTCTGGACAAACATGCAAATACGAATCTGCTATAAATGCAAAAGCTTTTTGAGTAAACCTTCAAAAGGACAATGTTTTTCAAAAGGTCAGCAATGGCTGAGTTTTCCCAGTTGAAAAGTTAGTCTTATTTAAATTCAGATCAATCACAAAATGAAATATGTTTTTATCCTAAATTAAAATAATTCACTCTTTGAGGAAAGGGTAGGGTATGTCGATTCCCAAAGCCGTTTGCTGGGGATCAGGGTTTCTCCACGTCTGCCCGTTGCAGTTCCTGATCCTGATTCCAGATAAGCAAACAGATGTCCTTTTGACATGTCAGATCATGACACCAGCTTTCCCACACTGCCAGCTCTGGCCTCCAGCTGCTGCTGTTTCTGTTTCTTCAGCTGACGGTAGGCCTCCACCGCTCGTAGCCTCTCCTCCTCCATGAGTCTCTGTCTTGCCATTGAGGGCTTGGCTGTGGAGGCAACTCTGTGGCCTAACAGAGAGTTGAGAAGTAGCTCCTTCGGTGCCTTTCAAATGAGAAAAAAATCTTTTTAAATAATGAAGGGTTAGACATATGGATTGTTCTGTGTAAGAAGATTACCTGAGACTTGTTCTGAGCTTTCCTGGGTTTGATGTTCAGCGTCGGAGGAGCTATGGCAACTTCACCAAAAGGAACATTTTCTACAAAACCGCAAAACATTAGCTGGTAGAAAAAAATTAATGAACAATCTAATAATCAGTTTATCTTTTATCATAACAGACACCTCCTACTTTCAGTTCAAAACATTAACTGACATTAAAAAGAAAATCAAAGTAAAAATCCACTCTTTACCTACAAACATTTCTTTTTCCACTTTGGTTTCTTGTTTTTCAAACTTTTTCTGCTGCAGCTTGTTGCGTCTCATTTTAGCATACCTGTCAAAACAGCATAAGCATGTTAAACTCGTGAAAAGACATCAGCGTTCAACACGTCACATGAAAATACAGCTAAAGAAAATGTTTTTATAATAAGATATTTTACTGCCTGAAAAGGTATCTGAATGTGAAGTATATGATTGTGTGTGTGATTGTATGTGATTGTATATTTTGATTGGGAATTTATTGCAATAAATTGACTTGTGATGAGTTCATTTATACAGTTTAAGTGTCAAGTACTCAGAAGAATAAAACTGGAGTAAAGTTAATAAAAGTTGCTTTGTCCGTAATAATTCTGCGCATACTCACTCCTTCTTTTTGTCAGACTTTCCCCTGTCTGCAGGCTTCTCCTGCTGGTCGATGTCCAGCTCAGGTCTTCTGTCCACCTGGTTTTTGGTGAGGAACAGAACGTGTTTGGTCTCGTTCTCCATGCGCCCAAGATATGCCTTCTCACTTTCTAGTTTTCTCCTCTTGAAATGCGGGACGGGTATATATCCATCCTGGAATTTCTTTGGCTCACTGTTGGAGGCAATTACTTTGGAAACGAAATGGAAAACATAAACAACAATAATCAAATTAGCATAATACAACAGCAGAGTATTAGGGGCCACTATAAAAGAAGACTATATAGATAAGTGACCAGAAATTAGAAAAAAGTCCAGATTTTTAAAAATAAGGTTGTTCAGTTATTAGAAAAACATTTATTAGAATGAAATTGTAACTATCTTATTTAAAATGTCGTAATTTGAAAAATAAAAAAAGATATTTTTTGTAATAAAAAAAGGTAAATGAATGAAAATAAAGTTTTAGTCAGATTCTTCAAGTGAAAGCCTGTTTCTCTGTATTGTTTGCAGTTTAAGCTAAACTAGTAATGTTTGATCGTCTTTGTTGAAACAAAATTTTATTAATGTAATATTTTTGAAGCATACATTTAAGACTTAGTCTCGTAAAAATTGTCACTTTTTCATAATTATACGACTTTATTTTTGTACATTTTGACTTTTTTCTCGTAATTTTAAGACTTTATTCACACGAATGTGTTTGTTTTCCCCTACGGTGGCCTTATTACTCCGTCGTAGAATCCAACGACAACTTATTAAAACATTGAGCCAAATAATATATGAATTTACTTATTTCTTTAGTTTTACTGACCTTTTTTGAGCCTCTTAGACCCCAGATTTCCAGTTTTCATTCTCTCTTTGCTCTTCATTATCTCCCGAAGCCTGAAGGGAATGTGCTCGAGGTGATCCTCTTCTCTTCCAAGTTTCTTTGATTTATCATCTCTTTTAAGCTTCGTTTTACTGTGACATTAAAATACAAGGAAGACAGGTGAAAGAAATACATACAATTTTATCTTTATTTTAAGTTCTTCGGTTTTTTTAAAGAAACAGTTCTCAGTTTACTTCAGTGCTACATCACACGACGCTGCTAGCTAGTTTAGCTAGCTAATAGTTTTCAACACTCGAGTCTTGACGTTACCTGACATGTTTCCTGCCTTTCTCGACTTGTTCTTCCGACTTCTGAATTTTATTATTTTTACTCTTACCCATACCAGTTTTACGTTACAGCATCCCTAAACACAAGAACACCACACGTGGGTCAGTATGTAGCATAGAAACTACATTTGTCAACCAAAAGCGACAAAGCTAAAAACAGACATCTCACTCCATATCTTTTTTCTGTATTATCAAAAAACACGCGCCTTTTTAAGTTCACATGGTCACTGAAGAAAAATCGCACATTTAAGCGATACTATTTGAACTGATATAATATTATATGAAGTTATAATAAAGCTATTTAGAAGAAGTATAATTATTTTTAAATACAAAAGTTTTAAAAATTTGATCTCGAAGTGGCACTCTTGAATACAAATGAGCTCTGCAGGCAGGAACGTCCTGGTTAGGTGAAAACAATGGTAGGCTTACCTCCGACCGCTAGAGGGCAACATTACATCAACTGCAACCTTTTGCAGACAGAAGAGTGCATAGTTTTAGGAGTCTCATTACAAATTTACTTATTATTGCATAAATACATGCATATTTAATTAAAGAGAAAAAAAATAACATGATCTCAAACAATAAAAATCGGTTAAAAGAAATTGTGCTGAATCTTTTTATATATATATTTTAACAATACTGTAGTTTAAACGTTTAAAGTTTGCCAACATTGATGCAGTTCACTAAAATTTAATTGTACAGCAGACCGTTATTAATTCATATTTTTTAATCAGTTAAGTTAGACTATTAATCACAGACTTTTTTTTAGTCATGTTTAAACCCCTGTGACAAAAAATAAAAAAAAAGCTATTGTGGAATCCTCCTTCTTTCTTCATTACAGTTGTTTTTGGGACAAATAGACAAATTGGACAAAGAATTAGGCAAAGATACAACTCCATAGATGTGTTAAAGAGTCAAGCATGTACGCAGTTGTCTAAAGAGCACAATGGAGTCTAAATTAAGTTGTTAAAGGCTGCTGCAGTCACATGAACAGGCCAAGTGTGTGTTAATGTGAGTGTGAGAGAGGATGGAATGGATTATAAGATATAAACCAACTCAAGCCAAGAGACTGCTGACCAAAGGAGAATGCCCACAGATCACATTCACATGTTTCATGCATGAGTGTTTCGTAATATAAGAATCACTATAGAAATCAGTGGAAAAAAATCGGTAACAAAGCCATTTTACATCTGAATTGCACATTTCTAAAATCCAGTTGCTTTATAAAAAAGGTATATATGTTGCAGTCATGTGTTCAGCTCAAGACAGGACTCCTGTCACTTCCTGTCCATGTCAGCCACTTCTTTATGAATGTCCTGTTCTTGAACAGGTAATGACGTGTTTCTGTTTTTGGTGACAGCAGATTATAGTGATTGAGTCATAATCTTCTTAATCTATGTCATATAAATAAGCTTCACTGGACTCTGCAAGTAATCACTCGATATCACTCAAGATCACTGCAGTAAAAAAGGGAATATACAAAGCTCTATAAGTAAGTATTAACAATAGAAGTTTGTTACGAGTTGCTTCTGTTCTTGCTGGACATCAATCTTTTTGAAATGTATATTTTCTATAAATCGTCATAGCAAAAAATGTATTTTTAAATATATTGATCTGCACTGTCATATTCTAATTTCACATATTAAAAAAATAGTTTTATGGTATTTAAATGCACTTTGTATTTTTCTCCCTTTATTTTGTTTTTCTTTCCCAAATTATAGTTAGCAAAAAAATCTTTCTTTTTTTTTTTCAATAATTCATTTTTGACAATATTAAACCAACCAAAACTGATTTGCATTTATTTACTTATTTTTGCTTTTCTGCTCACATGGATAATTTCCTCTCTTGATAATGAGGTTTCAAGAATTTTCAACCTACTTAGATTTGGCAGAGATGGGTTTTGGGAGAAGCATTTGAGTGCCAACAGTGCTCTTTTGTAAAATAAATACATAAATAAAAACTTCCTTTAGATAATGGTAAGGCTCCAATAACTATAACACTGCAACTAAATAACAGGAAATCAACTCATCTAGTAGTTAATGCAATGGTTTTAAAGAGCTCATGCAACCCATGTTGCATGTTATTTTTGAATTTTTGAATACGATTCTGATCATTTTGTTTCAGTTTCTTGAACTTGTAACAAAAAAAAATACTTGATGAAGTAATATCAAAGTTTAGATTTACAATCCAGCATGTGCTCAGACTGATCTTATAAGAATGTTTTGAGATTAGATTGACTGTGGAGTGTTGGTTAGCAACATGACTGAGATTAAGATTGCAGTACCTTCTTAGAGTCATTAAGTTATTGTGAGAGCAGCTTTTTAAATTCATCAGGCAGCCAAATGTACTAAATTAACAAGGATGCTGATAAATTCATGCTTGAAATGATCAAGAATATTACATATTTGTCATGTAATTTGTTATTTTCCACCAAACTTTCAGTCCAGCAGATAAAATGAATCTGGAGGTCGCCAAACCTGAAGCAAAGAGTGGCAGCAAAGCACCACTCAGAGCCACCGGTCCAGGGTCCCCTCACAAGGGCCCACCCAAATTCAAACAGAGGAACACCCGGCAGTTCAAGAGCAAGCCTCCCAAGAGGGGAGTCATTGGGTAAGCTTCACCTGATACACTCCACCACAACCAGTGAGATTCGCACTTCTCACTCAATAAATTTGATATATATTTATTTTTCTTCAACAGCTTCGGAGAGGAGATCCCAGGAATGGACGGACTAGGCACCGGTAGGCACTGTCAAAAAATCTGTCAGACATTCCCATATGTCTCAGTTTTCATAACAACTCACGTGTGGTTCTCTTTCTCAGATATCACTGTGATCTGCCCGTGGGAAGCATACAGCCATCTAGAGCTGCACGAGCTAGCTCAGTACGGCATCATATGACAGGAATCACTGTGACATTGTTTTTGAATGTACAAAGGGAATTCGTGTAGTTAGAGAAATTGTTTTCTACAGTTAATTCTGTTTTCATAAGAGTGTCAAGATGCCATTTTCATGCCCAATAAAAGCACTGATGCTGCACGTGTATCTTTGCCTGAAACGGCAGTGAGAGCTTGGTCTTTACTTGCCTGCAGGAGATTCTGCACAACTGTCAGCACTGCGTTTTTATATGTAGTCAAAGCCAGAATAAAGACTTTTTAAAGGAATTCCAAGCTTGCATTTGTGTTTCATTCTTCAAAAACTTTCATTTGATTAAGTCATTTTGTCTTTTAAAATAGCTTTTCATAGTTTTTCCCCTTAAGTGATGTTTACAACTCAGAAAAAGACCTGAAAACACTTTCTAATCCACATTAGGTGAATCATTGTTAATATCCCTTTTTTGTATCTTCTATTCTTTCTGGGGAATTCTCCGCCTTCTGTGATCTTTGTCAGTTTGCTTTACCATGGAACACATTTCTTCTGGGCTTTTATAGTTAATTTTGTATTAATTTTGTGAAGCAGCGATACCGAACTACCAAAAAAATAAAGAGAAAAAACAGAACCCCGTAGGTTCTCCTGAAGGCCCCAAAGTGAGATAATGCCAGAACTTAAAGCAACAAATACAAACAGTGAATAAACCAACACTTATTTAATTTCACATTATTGGCTTGTCCACTCCATGTCATGCATGCATTTTGTGCCAGTTGATGCTCTCCAGCAGTCGTGTGGTGATAAACACAGCCAGAATCTGGACCCCCAGCACAACAACAGCAACGGCTCCCATCAGGCCCTGGTGCTGCTCGATCCAACGAGAGATCCCCCCAATGCAGCCTCCCAGAAAAATTGTACTCTGAGCGGTGAACTCGTCTAACCGCTGGGCTCCAAGCCCACACTGGGAGTTCCACACGGTGCCGTTGTCCAGCGGGTCGACACAACAGGTTGCAGGGACGCCACATGCCAAAACTCCTGGGGATGAGCAGTTGTAATAACTGAAAAATATATATATTTTGAGTGATTCAGGACTTCCCTGTACATGAAGATGACAGTGGAGCTGCACTCACATGTTGGTCTCCCAATCACGGTAGGTATCGGCCCCACAGCACTGCAGGTTTGTCTGAATCTCATCAGTGATGAACCTCAGATCCAGATCATCTTGATAGCCTGCCATAGCAGTTAACATCCCAGACCTCATGTAGACTTCAATCTGATCTTGCATACTGTAGGCTATGATGGCGATCAACACTTGAACAGCGATGAGTGTCATCACAATGCCTGAGAAGAGCCTCAGTAAGCAGGAGTTCTCTCGGATGGTGCCGACACACCCCGTCAGACAGAGCACAGCAAGCAGAAAGCCCAAACTCACAAGGACCAACATCGGGTCGGTGCTGATGCTGCCAATCCTCTCCTGGGCAAACGATTCTTTGCTGATGAGGCCCCACATTCCCAAACCAAGAACCATTAAGCCAAAAACTGTAAACGCCAGGTTGCAGAGGAAGAAGAAGTACTTCAGGAAATAATCTACCCAGGAATAACTATAGTGGGTTTGGATCCATGATGGGCTCTTAGGGTCCTGTCCATTGCTGGTCTCTGGAACCTCCTTATCATCTCTTCCTGCAGCCCCTGACTTTAAACACAAATTGATCCATTTTAAAGCAAAGCCCCCTTGAGTTTAGCACATTTCTGAATGTAACGCTGCTTACCTTTGGTAGGAGTGGACTGATCTCATTCTCCGAAGTGTCTCTTCCGATCCACGGAAAACCCTTAGACCAAAAATAACGCCTCATCTTGTAAACTAGCAGGAGCCGATAGTCCCGGTGCTTTTGGCTGTTCAGGAAGACAAGAGCTGAAGTTAAACATGAGGGAAAAATCTACCGCAAGACAGGCAAGTGTGGAATACCCATGCTTTGCTTTGCCCTGAGTGCTGTGAGGCCTAAGATTTCCTCATCATGTGAGAGTCACAGGGGGATTAAACAGTCATCACAGGCTCAGCAAGAGACTTTTGATGTGTTTTCTCGCATAAAATTGGACTTTTTTGGGAAAAGGAGGATCAGCAAGTAGACTACAACCACTCATTACATAAAAGCAAAATTAAAAAAAAATTGAAGAAATGTTCCCAATTAATTGTGTTACACAAAAATACATAAAAGAACGTAAGCAAAAAAAAAAAAAGATTGCCTGTTTGTATTTTAATGCAACAAACTTTGTCTTCCTGTTTTCAGTCTGAAGGTCTGTCAAAATCCTTGAAAGACTCTCGACACGAGCGTCTTTTAGAGTCAATGGGGACTTTTGTTTCTGAAATAAAAAGTAAGTTGATACTTTCTTAAAATTATTGTTCACATTTTTTTTTCTTTAAATCACATTCACATTTTAAATTACATTTAAAAACAAAGCAAACTTTATTTGTAAACTAAAAAGTACCACAATAATGTAGTACGATTATGAATATACTACTAGGAGTATGATAGTAAAAATACATTCCTTATAACAATTAAAATGTTTTTACAAGCACAAAAACTGAAGTGAAGCTTGTAGATGTTGAATATTTTGAAAATGGAGTCCATTCTATTATTTTTTTTCTTTCTGAAAGCTGCTGTATTGATTGGCTAAACTTTATTTTGTGGTGGGTTTTTTGATTTATTTCATTGTTTTACTATACATATATATATATATGTATATATATATGATATAAACAAACAAATAATTACTTGAATGGAATTTTATAGTTTCTCACTATGGCCACTGGAGGTCAGTAGAGTCATGGTTATCCTCAGTACTCAAAACAAATTTAGTGAAAATAAAACGACATGTAAATGAAAGAAGAAAAGACAGAATAAGTTTCATGAAAGACAACAGATGTTTTCCTTTTGCTCCGTATAGATAAAATCAACATCTGCAGATGATATTTAATCTCAATAAAGTTAAATATTGAGAAATGATTTAAATTTGTTTCAACACGCGAGTGAAATCACAGTTTGTCCCTAACAGCATTAAACAAAATGTCTGAAATCTTTTTTTTTTTTTGCTTTTGTATGATAGTTGTTTTTATATTCGATCTTAAATACAAACAAAGCTTTAAAGAGGTGGTATTTTCCCTAAATGTTAAAATGTCACCCATTTATGATAACAAATAAATAAATACATAAAAAGTATTCACCCTGTCATTGGCAGTATTTTAAGTTAATGTTTCTATGGTAGTAAATAGCCTTGTAACTTGAGAACTTTATGTGTGTCCTCTATAGATTTCACTTTGCAGCCTTTTTATTTCAGTGATAAAGTCACCACAAAGTTATGTGCTATTGGGAGTCAATATTAAATGGGATGTGGGGAAACAGAGCAACAATAAAGTCAGAGAGGTCTGCGAGTCCCACTCTCACACAGTCCACTGCAGTCATTCTTTCCTCTGGCTCCGTCCGGACAGAGCTGCACGGAGCTGGAAACAGTTCTGAGAATGATGGATTTGTTTTCACATTATCATTTCTTTTAACAGCATCCTCTCTGGGTGTTTGATAAAGACGGCGGTTTTTCTCAGCATGTCTGGAGAGGATCTGGAGAGGATGAAAAAGTTGATCGCTTTTACATTACATTTCTACACTAAACACTTACACACAGAATAAAACACTAGCTATTCCAGTGACTGTAACAAAAAAAATTACGCAGCTTTGTACGGCCCACAGTTGCGTCGCACCATAGCAGCCTGGCCTTGCCCTTGTCACCCCAACAAGGCTCTTTTTACCTGCCTTAACTGGCTGAACTCATGGTTTAGGCCCTACTCCCCCTCCTGGTTTTATCTCCATAGCAACCATTTCAGGTTTTGGTCACTTGGAGATACTGAACAGGTCTATGTAAGTTTCAGAAGAATTTGCAAAAGTAAACATTTGGATTTCCTTAGCAACTGAGATTTTTTGCTAAACTTCCTAATATGTTTATATCCTACATTATATCATTTCGTTCAACTCTAGCCTGGGATCCACAAGCAGGCGAGTAAGAGGAGAATGCTACTTTTGCAAACTTGCTATGCCTTTCCAAATCTACAACTTCTAATAGTAACATTTTTTGTACAGTAGCTTCCCGATGATGCAGGAGAAGTTAGGAGAAAATACATGAAAGTCCCTAAGAGGAGTTTTATAATCTGTTGTGGGTACTAAAGGGGATTTTTTTGGTAAAAATTCAAGATGGCAGCTACTTCTCGAGGTCAAAGGTCAACAAAACTTCCGTGGTGGTTGTAGACTTGAACTGGCGGTATGTGTGTGAAATTTCGTGAGGATCGCTTGAACAAATGTTTCCTTTTCCCCGATGGGAAAACTTGAAAAATGATTTTATTTTATTTTTTTAGATTGCAGATTGCAGTTCCAGTGATTCCCTGTTCACAGAGTTGGATGTTAATCTTGTTTTATAAATCTTCTGGATGGACAGGATTTAAAACACAAGCATGTCTTTTCCTTTGGAATAAAAACTGTTTTTTTGTTGTTTTGGCTGCAGAAACAGTTGAAAATGTAAGCAATGAGTGATTTTAATCTAAAACTCAGAGCAGAAAGTTTGTTTTTTTTTCCCACCATATGTTCTTATCCTTTAAAAGATAGAACAGATTAGTCACGCAATACAAGGGAAGCACTTCCTGGTAGAGATCACACCTTGACAACATTTCACATCCAGATGTTCTGGCTTTTCAATTCAGGGTCAACAGAGACAATATTATTTTATCATTTTATATTATATTATTTTCATTTCTACTAATAATCTGATCACAGAAATGGTTCAATAAATCATTTCACCAGACATGTTGCAAACTTAGGAAATTAATTTACAAATTTTGAGCAGCAACAACAGGTATTTTTGTTAACATTATTTTTGTTGCTGCACATTGTGGTACAGATGGTAGAAAGTGCTGCCCGGTTGCTCTTTTATAATCTGGAGATTGTTTTACCTCTCGTCAATAAATCACTGCAGCTGTCTGCTTGGATCAGCAGATAGCTGCACAGTGTCTGATGAAATAAGAAAGATAGATTTCAGTTTCTATTTCATATCAGAGACGGTGGAAAGCCTATTATCTTGTCTGCAAATGAAATATTGTGATACATATTTTCCTGATTCTTCAGCCGTGTATTTTTCAGCATCACTCAGTAAAGGAAATCTGTCTTAGTAACGGGAACACACAGAGTTTCTTCAGCTTTCACTGATGCTGCAATAATATTCTCATTGCTAATATATGAATTTCTCAGGGCCATGAACAGAACTTCTGGAATAAGTTATAGGCAGCTTGTTTGAATTAGAAAAGCTTTGGAGAGGGAATCTCCCAGAAGTACTCTATTTTTGTCTGATAAAGAGATACATGAAATTTCGGATTGCTTTGTTTACTAAAAGTTTACAGTAGTTTTACATGCTCATTATTCGTCTCTTTTGGGGTCTTTAAGTGTGTTTCTTCCCCAGTTTAGATAACTTACAGCACAGACTGATGCTGGCTGCATCTGCACAGCCCAGATGTTTTGCAGATTGTATTACAGTAAGCAGTAAGAATGCTATTCTGGCTCCATGCCACTGGATCAGACACCTCCTTTGAATTGGAGCCCTGGTGGAAAGTGGTGGCCCAGACTTAAAAACCACGTGGACGGTGTGTGACGATGTGAGCTTTGGGATCCCTGATCTCTGCAGCAGACACAAGAGCTGTAAGAAGAGCCACTGTAACTTGCTGGACTTCTTTTTGCTTTAGTGTCATGTTAAGAGCGTTCTAATGTTGTGGAAAACGTCAGACTGGGTGAACGCCCTGCATCCCTGACGTGAATAGGAGCAGGTGGGGGAATGGCTCCTGCAGATATAAGGGTGCTGCCCCTTCCACGATTAACCATTGTGTCACTTTTGAAGGATTGCATCGTACGTTCTGGAGCACCGACCTGAAGGAGGTCCATAGCTGCAGCGCAAAGGTAAAGGTTTTTCCAGCTTAAGCTGTTTTAAAATGTTGCTCAAACAAGAAAATTCAGAACATGTCTTGAAATATGAATGTTTGGGGAACGACTTTTTCTAGACTTTACAAATATTAACTAAAATATTAATTTAATGCTTTTCTGACAACTAAAACAAGCAGTTAGTTTCCAATTTTACTTGTTTTTCTTTGCTTTTTTCCTCAGCAATCCTTGAGTGAGTGTGTGTGTACATATATGAAAATGAAGATGACGGAGCTTCTGGCGCTTCTCTGCATGATTTCAGTCTGTGGAGCTCAGAATTGGAAACAAGAAATGTCCTCCTGGAATCCAAAAGGTCTGGAATGATGCATTTTTGGTTGAACGTAAAGAAAAAGAATAACTTTTTAATTGATTTTGGTACGCACATTTTTGCCGTTATTGTGTCCAGCAGAGCTCAACAATGGTAAGAGTTGCTCCAACCTGACTCAGGTTCTGGATAACTGGAAGTTTGCCATCCTGACTCAGGTGAAAGAGATGCTGATCAATGACCACGCCTCTGTTCTACCTGAGTATAGCAGGTGAGTCACGCGAGAAGAAGTAATCTTGCAAGAAAACCAATGATTTGTTATGAAAGTGAACCTTTTTCTGAGCCCCCAAGAAATCCTGCATTATGTAAAAGGCTCTTGTTTTGCAAATGAGCTCACTGTTCAGACTACGCCAACAGAAAATGAGAAAGGTTTCTGCCCTGTGCTCTGTCCAAAACTTTGTTTTTCTGCTCAAAACACTGAAAGCTGGTGATCTTTTTTTCTTGATCAGGACTGTAACACAAAAACCTTTATTTATAAATACAATACTTTATTTAAAAAAAACAACAACAATTTAAAAAGTTTTGATTATAATAAACATAAAAACCTGTTTTTTTTGGTGTTGAGATTTATGTTTAAGTGTGTCCCAACCTTTATGTTTTGGTTCCAATTTCCAGTTTTTCTTCTCCTAACATTCCTCCTTTCCTATAGTTTTAGGAACACAGCACAAACAAAGATCCTTGAATACATTTTCTTAAACTGAAATCATTCTCTCAGTCGGACTTTTCCACATGTTTCTGCTCATGTCCAGGATCCAGCCTCTGTCAGATGCTCTGGGGGACCTCTACCGGCAGTTTAACTCTCTAAAAGATGAACTGGGGAGGCTCACCATCAAGTTCGATAAGGTGGAGGCTTTTGTGGACATTTTTGAAGAAGGAAGACTCATCACTCCAATTACATCTAAGAGGATTCCCCACAACTTCGGTTGGAGGCCTCCAGTGACACCTCCCTTAAAAAGTCCTGACAGGAGGCTCAGCTCTCGCCGAGTCAAGAGGAAGGAGATACAGAGACCCTAGACCCTCTGACCTTTCACCATGTATTAAAAACGCTGTCATAAAATGATATTTTCAGAAGATGACAATTATTTTAACTTTAATCTCTTTACAAATTATGCAAAAAAGATTTTTTATGACTTTCTTTTCTTTCGCCAGATGGTAGCATTAACCACATCGTAAGAGTGAATTAAAAAAACCAAACACATACAATTAAAATATATTTTTTTAATTCTGCAATAAAAATTTAAAATGCGTAAAAATGTGGAAGTCTTAGTATTTTATAGGAAAAGAAATGCAAAAATGTCATTGTTTGAGGCTAAAATGAACTTGATCATGAATATGGATCAAAAGATCCATATTTTCTAAATAATTGTTTTTAGAGTTTATTATCTTCTGATTTAGTAAAATACATTTTGAAAAGTGTTGTGCAAATTCACAGTTAAATAGAACTGTACAATGGGATGTCAAAAACAGATGTTGGTCCTCTCAAATAATTTAACATAAGTTGTGTATTTTTACATTCAATTTGTTGTTTTTCTTTTTATTTAACAAACAAAACTAGTTTGCACAGTTCTCCATGATCCTCTGCAAACAATAAAGTTGAATAACTTGCATTTATAAAGACATTCATAAGCATTTTATTTGAAGCTTTGTTTTACTTTAATCACAATGATGATATTGGAAAAAAATTCACCACATCTTTTTTTTATTATGAGGATACAAACATCTGATGTTGCAATAAGAAAAAAAAAATTAAAATCATAGCATAAAATGGAATGGAGGGTGTTTTAGTGCTGAAAAAACGAGACTGAGTTTTTAAAGAAAGATTGATTATTTAAAGGTAAACAAAAGATCTTTTTCAAGTTGTTGTGATGACAACGTTCACAAGAATTTATTCCTTTATCTCTGAAAAACTATTATTTGAGAAGAAATGGTCAGAAAAGAGAGCAATTTTGTGGATTTAGATAAAAATGCTCATACCTGTGCCTGTCCCCAGCCCGGATTAAATACAGGATTGTGTCAGGAAGGGTGTCCGGCGTGAAACTCTGCCAAACTACCTGTGCCAATTAGTGAAAGCTTCTTTGCTGCGGCGACCCCTGCAGGGATGTGCCGAAAGCTGAACAACAATACAATCAAAACTCTACTTTATTTAAAATCAGATTTGGTGTTGAAAAATAGAACTGTGTCCTCCAGCTCTTCCTCTCTTCATTTATGCTAAAATCTTGAATTTGTCAGCAGTAAGGTCACTTTCCAATTATGCTGACAAGGTTCTGAGGAACGTACTCAGCACTAACCTGCAAGGAGGCTGATTTTTGGCACATCTGAGCTCCCGTTGGATTCCTCGGAGTGGGTGTATCCCTTAGCTTCATGTCATCTTGTCTCAGGTGTGAGTGGTGCGACACAGAGGACAGGAGGACGGGCAGACACCATTAACTGGTACTTCCTGCAGGACAGCTTATGGTGTGAACAGATCCTTGGAGGATCTCGTTCGAAAGAAGTTTTATCACGACAACACAGTAGTTTCCTGACATATGGTTTTGGTTTCCTCTCCTAAACCTCGCATCAATTCATCAGTCAGCACCATATTATTGTTATATCAGCCTCCTCAACAGGAGGATCGTATGCGCTTGAGATGACAAATGCTACTATAAACCGTTTAAACGTATTTAGTAAACCTTATTTGTAAACCCTCTGATGAGACTCACAATATAACCATAAAATCCCACTTTTGTCCTGCATCATTCATTTTTAACATAAACCGATTGAAGAAAAGCAGACATTATTAATCAATCATTAACACTACTGCATTTGACTTCTACATTTCATAAAAGTGGTGAGTAACTTGTAAACAACTGTTTGTGTTCTCTAAGAAACAGCTGGCCGTGGCTTTTTTATGAACCAGAAATACAATAAGAGCAGCTTGGGCATGTGTCCAGACTGAAGCCCTCAAAGCTGAAAAGCCCAGGGGATATTTGTGTGGAATATATTTGAGCTAAAGTAAAAAAAAAAAAAGCTTTTATTATTTTACCCTTAATTTTAAATCTGTGCACCTATTAATTCTTTAGTTTTGATTAATTTGCCATGTTGTCACATTTAAATAGTGTTATTTAATTAAAATAATAATTTGATAGAGCAAGTAAAAAAAAAAAACAAATCTAAATATGTAATATGAGGCCCTTTTTTGGGGGTGGCCACGGGCCCCCTGGGGAGTCTTGATCCTGTCTTCTTATTAATGGAGGCTCAGACTATTTCAGCACATCATACATTTTTTTATGATTACCCAGCATAAGAGGAATGAAGATGCAAAAATAAGAGTTTAAATGAAACAAACCTGGGCTCCTCCTGTTCAACTTGTGTACATTTATGAGTCTGAATCCTCTTCAACTCTCCTAGAGTGATCCAGTGCTGCACTCTAGTGGGAATTGAAGTGAAAAACAGTTTTATTTTTACAAATGTTTCATGTATTATTTTCACCAAAGCAAGAAAGAAAATTCAATGAATCAAATTCTATACAGGTATGAATAAATACAGAAAAAAGTAAACTTCATAAAACCCACTGTAATCACAAACATTTATAATCAGCCAAAAGCATTAAATGCATTTAGTCATGCTTGGTACATTTATAGTTCAAATCAAGCATCATGAAAAAGAAGAAGAAATGTTACTTGTTGAACATACAGTTTTTGTTTTTATTATTTTATTTTTGCAATTATCTTGAAATAGTATACTAAAGAAGTTTTCGTAATAAAGCAAGTGCTTTCTCACCCTCGAAATCCCAAAGAGATCAGAAAAATAGAGCAAGATTTTGCACAGACATGCAATTTAATTTTGCAGCCAATTTCTTTTGGTTGCATTTTTTGCATAATTTGCATCAGCCCTCTTGACAGTCTATATTCTGGAGACTTTTATTTTCACCAATCTGTAGGTTATGGTGCACAAAAGCAGGACAGAAAAAAAGAGACAGCATTGTTTTTACAATATGAACTAAGATGAATGAACTTTTTTGTGCGTGATAATGAGGTGGTTGATAGTGCAACACATTTCGATGGGATTCCTCCAAACGTCGTCCTCTTTGGCTTGCTCCTTTAAGGGTTCGCCATAGATAAACATCTCCCTCCATCTAATCACATCCTCTGCATTCTTCTAGCTCCACCAAACTTCTCTCAGGTCTCCCTTCTCTACATGCAATGCATATCCATATTAATCTTCCTCAACAGCGACGTGATTAATCTATAAACACAAATAATCCCATGATAAATGGGAGGATTTCAAACCCACAAGATATGCTGGTGTGCTGACTCAGTTTAATGCAGGCATGTCTAAAGTCTGGCCCATGGTTGCAAAGGAAACAATGTTCTTTATAACATTATAGCCGATTTAAACCTTTTGCTACTTTACCACATTATACTTACTATACTATAATATCATTTCTAAAATGTTGACCGTTGCTTTCAGGACAAGTGGAAATCGCAGTACTTTTTTCAGTGACAATCTGAGTACTTTTTCAATGACAATCGAAGTACTTTTTCAGTTAAATACAAAACATCTGTGTCTGCCTAATATGTCAAGAGACAGGCTGCTTTCAATTAGTTCAATATCCAGAAGCACTATAAGATGAGACATATTCTGGAAAGGAATGGTGCGTGATCTCTAAAAATGAAATTCACAGTAATTTTGTTCAGAAAATATTTAGCTGTTTTTTTTGTTCTCCTTCAACAAATTAAACGTGCCATTTCCATACAATTTATATTAAATAAATTAGGTTGATAGCGTTAATGATCAAGGAATGTGTGTTATTTAGGTGTCGCCGGCGACACCTCCGGTGTTAAAGGCACAAATGAGACAACGGCATCTGTTCACGATCTTTGTGTGCTGAGAGGAGGGATCCATCCTGACAACCCCTACTAAATTCTATCAGAGCAGTGTTTGGATGTATTTAGTTGTTCTGACATTGTCAAGTGACACAAACATGACAAAAGCAACGGAAGACGATTTGATTCCGTTTTTATGGAGAATCAAACAAAAACGACTCTGTCGTGTTTTATTTTGAAAGAGGCGCGCGGAAGTCCCCGCGCGGTGGAAATGTCGCTCCGACACAGTACCGAGGAGGTAACCCGAGTACGCAGTGTCTGCTTCAATCCAGCAGCTGATCTGCTGATGTTTCACATGTAAGATGTAGATCAGGGAGGGGAGGAAGAGACGGCGCGTGTTCGGATCCTGTTTGGAGCAGATTCATGACAGCAACGTACGCACAGAATACATAACGACAGATCGAACGTGCGCAGAATCTGGGAGTATTTCCATTTTAAAAAAAAAAAAAAACGGGATTCCAAACTCAGATGAGTTTGAATGGCAGCGGCCGTCTCCATGCAAATCTGCGGGTGAAGGTGATTTTCTTTCTTTCTTTCTTTCTTTTTGCTGCGCATCTACGCTTCCAGCTGATCCGCGAGCGCACCTGAATCAGGAATCTATCGTTGACACTTTTCTCCAGCCCTTTCCCCGCTTCCAGTTGACACCTTCTGCAGCGCAACGAGGAGGATCGTCTTTGCCCTTCATGTGGCTGTCATGTCTTCAGCGTTTTTCAATCCCAGCTTTGCCTTCAGCTCTCAGTTTGATACAGGTAAGACCTCAAAATAGCTGTAAACTGGTTTATTTTTCTGAATTAACACATCCGTCTGTGATCTTGCAGGCATGATGTCAAATGGTTTCGGTCATTAGGTGACTGGAGGGTTAAAAGTTGTACCTGCATCACATCTGCATGCAGCTGCAGATGCATGCATGTATCCATGTGTGTAAGATCAGTAGAGCTCGGCCGTGGGAGGCTGCAGATGTGTGATCTGTTGGTTGCAGCATTCAGTTAACCCCATGGGTGTCAGCCCAGGTGTGACTGCGTTGCTTCAGGAACATTGGCCCACAAACACACACACATTATTGGGGACGAACTGGGGCAGAATAAGTATCTGCATTCAAAGGTGAGAGTCCGAGCTCTGAGTGCAGCGTGCTGAGCACACAGATGACAGTGAGCTCAGTGCCTCTCAAATTACAAGCTCTGACTGTCCTTCCCATGCACCCAGTTTGATCCCTTATTGTCCCTTATTGTGCAGCTCATCCCTACTCCTATTTGCTGCACCCCATCCATTCCTGTCTGTGATCCGCATATATGGAATTATTCAGGCAACAAATCAAAAAACCTTTTGCTGTTAAATTGAAAATATGATAGATATGCAATCCAAACGAGCTCTGAAATATTCCCTGTACTTATAGAACCATTAGACCAGATCGTCTTAATACATGCATTAAAACAGGAACATGTTCTCATATCAAACTGGTTTTCTGAAAAAAAAAAAATTCTGACAATTTTATGCAACAAAACAAATTTTTGGGCCATACTGACAGGCCAGGATTAGTTGAAGTGGGGGGCTGCAAGCAGGACAGTGCTTGTTTAAGTAAATGATGGGTTCTGGCTCATCACTCCTGTCATAATGATCTATATTTCTAATAAGAGCATCACCTCAATAGATCCTATTGCTTCCATGTAATTGGACAGAGAATCAGTGTTGCCAAGGCGATGGAGGGGGGCGTGTGAGAGGTAGCCAATCATTCTAGTGGCCAGCAGAGAAGGACAGAGAAACGTTGAAGTTCCTTAAAGGGATGAGACACGTCCAGGCTATTCAGTTAGCTGCAGTTGCTGTATATTCTATATGAAAAGCACTCACTTTATCCTTGACAACAGGGTAAAATGGAGAGAAAAAAATAAAAGCTACTCAATTGCAACACAGCTTTACCTTTTCCCAGCTGTTTGGCCATCTTCACAGAGCTGTCCAGTTGAGTTTCTTGAGCACACAAACATCAAAGCTCAAAGTCAGAATGTTTTTAAGCCTCTGCATCCCTCAAGCTGCTCTCCCTCCTCATGCCTCGGGCTATGTGAGAACACAGTGTGCTCTCTGTCTACACACACTCATGGAAACAATCACACATATATACTCAAAGCTGGAGGAAAATGGTCATCTTGTCATGTTTGATGTTTATTTTTTAATTAAACAAACTGATGATGAACACAAATGCAGATCACCATCAGTGTGGTTCCTCTGACTTCTTCACCTGCTTCAGGACCGCTGAGAGCTCTTCCTTCTGCACGTGAACATTGCAACCTTGAAAATCTGGAATGTGATGCTCTCGGATGAGAGGCTGAACTGTGAGGAAGCTGATACGTTAACAAGCTGACAGTGCAGCAGCCTCCTCTGATACCTGCCAGTGGAAATGGCATTTGGGGATTGCAAGTTCTGCACGCCGTCTTGACGCTGACACTAAACGATGTGCTTTTTTTTTTCTTTTTTTGACTCACAAGCATAACATGTAACGTGCCGATTTTGCACGCAGCAGAACAAACGTACACGTGTGCACAGGGACACACCCCTGCAGGCTGTAACCAAGGGGATGGCGAAACAAGGATGAGAGGATGTTAAAAATGGGATCTTGACATGTTGACATAGCTCCTCCCACTGACTCGGTCAGCATAAGCTAGTCACCACTGACTGTTTGATTATTAATCTCTCCACGTGTAACTGGGAGCACTTTAGTTGCAGAAGTGTGTCTCTGGGGGCAAAGTGGCATAAGTAGAAAGTAGATTTGGGCAGTGAGGAGGAACCGTTTACGACTCAGTGAAACTGTTGGCTGTGGAGTTGTTTTTGTTCTGTGTTACACTTCAGTTTTACAAGCCTTTGCTTGTGCTGTTTACTGTGAGACATGGAATGTTTCATTTTTGCAGGAACGTTTTGAATTTACTTTAAAAGATCAAATCCCTGAAAGCCTTTTTGCTGTATCAAACAAGCAGGACACGTTTAATTCATAAAAAAGGATGCTTAATGATGAGGATATGTTTTTACGTTCTTTTTAAGTCCCATTAGCTGTCATGCACCTAGGTGTGTGAAATCTGTTTTTCGCATTTGATCCACCCCTGGGGGAGCAGTGAGCTGCACAGAAAAACATTTGGATGTTTAACCCTCCCAACCCCTTAATGCTGAGTGTTAATCAGGGAGGCACTGGACCCCTATTTTAGAGTCTTTGGTATGACTCGGACTGGTATTGAACTCACGACTTTTTGATTTCAGGGCAAACACTCTCCCACAAGGCCACTGGGTTGGTTTATGACTGAAAATGAAGTACTTTCAGCCATTTCTGTTTTCATTTTTGTTCCTTTTCACACAAACATATTTCTGCACATTTTAACAATGAAATGTTGCCTCAAGTGCATAATCTTCAATCTGCATGCAGGGATAAAGAATCCATGCCTTGACGGAAGCTTTCCTGCACAGTCTGCAACCAGCTGCACTTGCAGCTTCTGAGTGGCTGGACACACCTGATCCAGGTAATCTGTGGACTAAAAAAAATGGCCCTTGATTGCTGGAAGTGGTTGATTCCTGGTTTTGACATGCATTTCAAAAATGATGTGCTGCAGCCAGAAACCTGGAAGTGCAGAACTCTGGTGTGTCTTTTGCAGGGACAAACTGATAAAGATTTGTCACAGTTTGTCAGAATAACAGTAATAATAAAAAAAAAAAAACTGTGATAATCAAAGAAAAATAAATGCGAAAAGATGAATTAGTTCACATTCTGGTTGGATTTTTTTGAAGTCTCCTGATGATTTTGATGATTTCATGGTTTTTGTCCATTTTGATGCCTAAATCACTGAGACACACAACTGATAAATGCTTACTGTTAAGTGATTCTGTTTTTCTTTATTATTAACAACGGTCAATTTAGACTGTCCAAACTAGTGCAATATTAGTAGCTGTTACTGAGTTTAAATGTAACTTATGATTACTATTTAAATGCTTTTTATTGCTGTGTGTGTGTGTGAATGATGAGATGATTTTCTGACGAGCCTCTTTGTGCAGCTTATGGATCAAACCACTTTCTAGGAACTGTGGGCCTTGGATGGATCAATCATGTATTGAATATTCTTCTTCTGCTCCAGTCATGCAAAAAAAGAAAAAGGCAGGTGGACATGCATGCCATGAAACCTACATGGGCCTTGCAGGATTTCTAGCATTGATCTTTATTTTCTTCTGTGACCTTGACAGTAAACTGTTGGATTTTATTGCAGACAGAAGCCTCGAGCCGGAGAGGAAGTTCCCTCGCTGGGATTAACTCAAACATTTTCTCACCTCATAAATTCAAGCTCTTTTTACCAGCTGCATAAACTGATAACAGTTTTTTGTTCAATTTATATTGCGTTATATTTCTTTTACATTGCAAAAATGCTATCCAGATTGCAAAAATGCAAATGGGACTGCTTTGTTCATTCATTTCCTCTTTATTCAATTAGAACTTTCCAACATGGAAAGAGTTAATGCTAAGTCTTTCTGTCTGATAATGAAACCTTGCTGGAGCTGTCAGAAGACAGACATGACATGTAATGCAGACGCTCGGGTCCCGAGTAATGATATGTTATCATTGCTCTCTGCAGACCAGCACATCTTTCTGCCATCTGCAGAGAGCATGACTGGAGAGCAGCCGATAGGAAGTAAGCTGGTGGAAGATACCATATCCTGCCATTAATCATGTCACACTGTTTCCCCCTGCTGTCCCGACGCTTCCTGAGTCTGACATCTGTGCATACGTCTGCGGACTCTTTCCCCCCCTTTATGTCCCTCTGTTCACCCCTCTGTCATCCCTCTTGGTTCTGTTCTTTGAAACCCTTTTACTTTCCCAACAAATTTGAAACAGTTTCTTAGATTTTGCTTGATTTAGTCGCAGATATACCCCGTCCTCTAATGGCTGACCCCATGCATTTTCTTCAAATAGGATCAATATACTTAGCTTGCAGGAACTTTTTCTGCAAACGTCGCAAGTATTCTTCAGCTAATTTAATTTATTTTCCTTTTTTTTTAAAGATTGTGGTGATTTATGGTTTTTGATATGACTGATGGTAACATTTTAGCTGCATCCGAAGAGAGCACCCCCTCCCAAACCATAAGAAATGTGTGTACAGTCAGGGCAGATGGGGGAGTGTGTTTGCCCCTGCAGCTCTGTCCTAAATGTAAATGCATGCTCACAGATTTAGAGAGCTTTCTGCTCTGCCAGGCTCTTTTATTCTTGCTTTTTCTTCTTTTGTATTTTCATGTTTTCGTAACATAAAGATAAGGTGAAAGAAAAGACCCTCTATTCTTTTTATACTACAATGCTGTGATTTGTTGGTTTTTGGTTGTTTCTAGGCCGAATGGGAAAAATAAGGTGCAATTATAGGGTTTTTAATGTAGCTAATAAACACATGGTACATTTTTTTATACAAATTGAAAAATTACATAAGAGATTTTTGGATTTGATTGATTACAAATTGGCTATAAATCGTTACATCTATCCTTTGTTTGAAAGACAGTTTGATTGCAGTGTGAGACTTGGCAGAGTGCCCACTCTGCAGGTCTCTCAGTCAAAAGTAAGAGCTGCTGTGTGTGTGTGTGTGTGTGTGCGTGTGTGCAGAGAAACCATATAAACAAAAAGAAAAACGATTGAGGAGTACAGAATTGGAAAAAGATTTTTAAGTTAGTTAAGTTAGTTAAGTGCGCACAGGTTCTTACCTCTTTTGGGGGTTGCAGATGCATTCTTTATGCAGCCAAACACAATTTTTGTTCTTTATAGGTATATTTTTAGTGTTATGATATGTGAATGAACACATTCTGACCTTTTTCTTTGTTGCACATCACAAATCATCTGACTCTTCTCCCTGTTTTCTGAGTTGCCCCCTTCACTTCATGCTTTTGTCCATTTGGAGCAGATTTGTTAAACTGGATCATCTGTACTGGACAGCAGAAAACTTGACATTTTTAAACTTTAGCTGCATTGCAACAACTTTCTACTTACATATGCTTTAATTATAATGTGCCATGAAAAATTATGAGGATGTGCTTAGCACAACACTTCCCAAACTCTGATGCCTCTGCCTGAATACGCTCACTGAACATTCCCTTGGTTTTCTATATTTTATCCTCATTTGAAGCAGCGATGCTGGAAAAATATATCAAGGCTGTTTATTTTTCTGTTACACTTTTGTGAGATAATACACTTTTCTGACTGATTCCCAGACACAACTTACACAGAGGAAAGTGCTGCAGTGGACACTTCATTTATTCTTTTTATCGTCATCATCCCTCAGAATTGTGAAAGTGGTTCGATGACTTCGCCGCTCTTTCTCCCTCCAGTCCTGCGGAGAGCATTTTAATAAAGCTGGTATGAGTGCGGCTTAAAGTGCTTCATTTTCATTTTGCTGCACAGCTGGTGGAGTAATGTGCACTTTTCAAATATTTATGTAGAAACTGGGGTCGTTGCTCAGTGTACGGATCCTCCCACAGTGGAGGAGGAAGAGGAGTGGGGTGGAGGTCTTCAAATGTCACACTTATGAAGACTGACCCCTTGGTTGTCATGCGTATGATCATATCAGTACGTACGGTAAATAAAGAGTCAGCAGGCGGCTGCATCTGTTAGCTTTAAAATGTCAAAGTTTGCATATACACAAAACCTCATATAATCCATTATTAAACATGTTTTAAATCCCAGTACTCAGAAGAATAATAAATAATTTGTAAAATAGTGTCATTTATTCACATTTTATGCTAAAACAATCCAGAAAATGCTTTTAGCTTCAGATAAAACATGCTGACAAAAGGTCAATCCGCAGCTTTTCTTTGCAGACTATGTCTGGCCTGTTGTCTTTACCTCTGATTTACCTCGGATTTACTTTTTTCTTCTTTTAATTTAACTAAGCATAATAGAAAAGAAAAATCCTAAAGACCCAGTTTCCTGAAGCAGCTTTCGCTTCTTACAGGAAATATGTCATACTTCCCCCCTCCGAGTCTTCCAGTTTTTAAGGTTCAGATTTGCACCGGCTCTGTTTGAAGAGGAGAAATATATTTGAATCATTTTCATTAGATAGGAATTGTGTTTACTTGCTGTAGGAGGAAATTTAGAAAAAAAGTATTTTACCAGCAATGCTTGTTGTTCTTGATGAGGTTCAGGACATTTTTAAATCTTTGCCTCTGCAGACTCAGCATCTTTGTGTTGTAAGTTATAACCTTTCAAAAAAAAGTGCTTGTTTTTTCATTTTTTTTCTAAAAAATCGTAAAATATCATACCTAATGCGTCATTTCAACACTGAAAAAATGTGTGTGTTTATTATGCAAAAGTATTTTTAAATGAGCATTTCCTTGTTTAATAATAGCACAGGGAGTTTTTTGTTTCCACTTTTGCTTGCTGAAGCATTAAAGTGATTGTTGCTTGAGTTAGAAAAGCTCTCAAAGTTCCTACTGAAAAACAAATGCTGTAGAGGTTGTGTCAGCAAACTTCTTAGCCTCCTACTCTTTTGCAGCTCTTTTAAAACACATACAAATTATTTTTAATACTCTTTTTACAAGAAAGAAAAACAAAAAATAAAGATGATCAAAACATAATTTAATAAAGCACTAAATGTTGTGTCCCTTTGCTCACACTCTGCAATGGGGGGTGTCTTAATTTAGACTTTTTACTGGCTTTGTCTTTATTCTCCAGGTAACTTATATGTATAAAAAATTAAAACAATATAACTTCTGCCAGCCATCTGTTACCATGGCGATGTGACAGCTGCTTGTTTCCCACACATGTAAACCTGTTCACTAGTAAGAATAAGGTTTCAAGATGGAACCAGCTTCTCTCTGTTAGTGCTACAACGTATGGCGGACCTCGCAGCCGTAACCTTAGGGTCGAGCTTTGGTTGGAGCTGTTTTGTTTGGACCGGGAGAGCTGTCAGGTCTGGAACAGTGTGTTCCCTGCAGCTAAATGGGTCAGCACCACTGGGGTCTCAGCCACTGAGCTGGAAACAACCCTCGCAGTCCATAGTAGCTTCAAACTGCACCAGACCCTTGTTTCCTTGTGTGTGAGCGCCTGCCAGTCTGAGTGTTTGCCTTGCATTGAGATGAGCTCAGTCTTTCTGTGAAGCAAAAACGCATTATTTTCTTTATTGGAAACAGAAAGTTCAATCAGCGTTGCAATGCAAAATTGCAACCCTGCTGTCAAAGAGTTTTATTTTACCCAATGAGAGTTTTGTTAAGGTGGAACAGATTTGCAACAAGTAATAAAAGTCGTGATGCTTTCATTTGATTGTACACCAGGCTTGTTTCCATCCCTTCAATTCATTTTTTTCTTTTAGTGTCCTGGACAGCTACAAATGTACAGATTTTCATTCAAGTCTGCTTTGCTTTAAGTAATTCTGAGCAGAATAATCTACTCACATTGATTAAATAAATAAAATCTCTACTCCTTAAAACTCTTTTAAAAAGGTCTATTGGTTTAACTTGAACCCAAAGTGTTTCCAGGAACTCCGTTTTAAATTCTTGCATTTATGAGAGTGAAATATTCTGCTTTAAATGTGCATATTTTCTCCTGGCGCCTCTGTGAACTTTCAACTGCAGCAGAGCTTTTCTCATTCCTCTTCATAAACTGGTGAGGGAGACAGTAGTTTAATAGAAATTGAATTACCTCGGTCAAGTTTTTGATAAATAACTTCAGACTAATGCTCCATGTGTTGTATAAGCGTGAGTGACTTCCTTTTAGTGAGGATGTAAAGAGTAAAAGCCATGAATATAGAACAACCTATTTAAGGTAGTGCCTACGTGATCATATATGCTCTAAGATTTTCTCTCTTAAACCCATCAGCACACTTTTTATTTTGATCCAGCAGAAAGTTGGAGGCTGTAAATCCTGTGTTCACTGCTTTAGAAATACATGTTTTGACCTTTTTTTGGTTGCTGCAAGCTGAATCAGTTATGCTGTTCATAATTGCACTGATTTGAGAAATGTCTTTGGTTATTTTTTTACTTTTTCTTAGGTGTTTGACTACATTTGTGGCTTTAAACTTCTGCAGGATTCCAATGCAGTATATTCAGTATTTCATTTTGTAAGTGCTTGTTTTCTCAGTACACCTAAGAAATGTCTGAAAATCTAAACGGATGCCAGTGACAAGACTTAGTTCTTCTATCAAGCTGCCGGTTTAACAGCTAAAAATCATCTGTGTTTGTATAAACTCTGTTTTTTTTATTTTGATCTTCTTGACCTTGTCGTTAGCAATCTGAGCTCATTCTTTCTGCCTTTGTCCTCCTTTCTTGCAGACGGGGCTTCCCTGAGCGAGCTGTCTTGGCCTTCCTCTGTTGCAGTTGTTGCCGTCTCCTTCTCTGGCCTCTTCACCTTCGTCTTCCTCATGTTGGCTTGCCTCTGCTGTAAGAAGGGAGACATCGGCTTCAAGGTGAGCTCTATGCTGCCCCCAGTTGGAAGTGGAAGGGACTCCTGTCTGTCTTTTCTGCTTCTGTAATCTGGTTTTAGCAACAAAAATCTGAATTTTGGAAGGTTTTATTTTCTAGATGTATTAGCACCATTTCAAATGTCAAAGATTTTCCGAAGATTAAAGCAAACTTTCAGTTTGAAAATGAGAAAGATTAGATGTTTGTTTCATTTCAAAACCCCCAAAAGCCGAATTCACTGTTTATTATAAATAATATTGAGGATTATGTATGAATTTATATTTTTGAAATTCCTCAAACTTCCTAATTAACAAAAAGTATCCGAGATTGACTCAACTTTATTCAAGCGATCAAACCTATCTTACCCGTCTCAGGCTGGCACAATCTGCCTCCACGTTACTGTCGCCTGCCAGCAGGTCTCAGTCATGCGGAGTCGGACATCAGAGCTGAACTGAGACGCTGCTGAGGGCTGACAGCGACTAACACGGGGAGCGAGTGTACGGAGGGGGTGGCAAAGCAGAAACTCTGCAGCCACTGCACCGGCTGCTAAGGGTCATTTTGGGGTTTCACTTAAAAACGCTGCCAGTTTAGCTGAATACACTTTAGATGTTTGATCAAAACGGGAACACGTAAAAGATAAGTAGCTTATTTCTTGTGTGAGTTAAGGCAGGAACAGAACGGGAACAGTGTCAGACTGTCACCAATGACAGAAATTACACGTCACCAGCTTTGGACACTGTGCCTACATGATCTGCTCTGTTGTAGCTTTCTACAGTTCAGGACATTTTTGGTGATGGGACATTCTCCCTTCTGAAGCTGAGAAATGGTAAATGGACTATACTTATATAGTGTTTTTCTACCTTCCTTGAAGGCTCAGAGCACTTTTACAATCGCAGTCCCATTCACACACACATTCACACACTGATGGCAGATCAGCTGACGAACACTGCCACCAACCGTCCACCAGAGGGAATTTAGGGTTCACTATCTTGCCCAGGGACATTTCGATGCATGGTTGGGCAAGGTGGGAATCAAACCTGCAATCTTCCAATCAGGGGTCTACCGCCCTTCTGCAGCGCCACAGCCGCCCCAATGAGCCTCATTTTGTCTTCTTCAACTACTTATACACAATCACCAGGCACTCTATGAGGAACTCCTTGCTAGTACCAGCTTGGACCTCCTTTTGCCTTCAGAACCACCTTAATCCTTGGCGGCATAACATACTGGAAATATTCCTCAGGGTTCGGTCCATATTGACATGATAGCGTTATGCAGTTGGCTGCACATCCATTATGTCAATCTCCTGTCACAGTAGAATTTGAGACTTATCAGACCTGGCCACCTTTTTCTTATCTTCTATTGTCCTATTTTGGTGAGTCTGTGTGAACTGTAGCTTCAGTTTCCCGTTCTTAGCTGACAGGAGTGGTACCCGGTGTGATCTTCTGCTGCTGTAGCCCATCTGGCTCAAGGCTGAACGTGTCGTCCAATCAGAGACGCTCTTCTGCAGCCCTCCGTTGTAACCTGCGTTTACAAAGAAACCTTCATATTTTGATCAAGGATACTAAAGCAGGGTTTTAGGAGGGAAAGCGGTGACTAACTTTAATGGTGGCTTTGTATGATGATGCGACTGATTAGTTTTGAGTATGCTCTTGGTAAAATGGATTAAATGAATGCAGCAGTAAAAGGTAAAGTCGCTTAAAAGGGTACAACTCCTTGTGTTTTTCTTTGGCAAAAGCTCATCACTCAACAGCACACTTGTAAGATGTGCATTCATGAGGGACCACAAAGACGCACTGCTCTAAAAGCTTCATTATTCCTCCTCATCTCTGTTTTGGTACCGGAGCGCGTAGTGTGAGGCCGGGTATTAAGTGCTTTCTAAACTGAAGGCTCTCCTGGGAGCCATGCAACGCTGACTCACAGCCAGGTGCTCACTTTCATACTCCTCTCAGAGCGGAGTGGCAGATGGTTCTCCTGAATGAGAAACACACCTACTCACATTCCTATGTGCACACACTAAGGCTTCACCACACATTTACCCACACTAATGCGCACACAGTGAGGCATTCAGATGTTGGTTGATGTACAGCTTACTCTGCAGCTCTGAACCCGATTTTTGGGGGTTTTGGTTTGTTTTTGCTTATAGTGGAAAGCTGTTATATTTCGTAGCAAAGCATTGCAGACAGATGTAAAGAATAATATTTGGATTTCTTCACTCTTTTGAATGAATTTCAAATATATTAGATCTTTAAAGCGAGAAAACGCAGGAAAACAATGGAGTTTCACTGTTCGGACATGTTCTCTTATTGCAATAATAATGTATACAATCTGTGAAACGTTTACTTTAACTTTAAATACATGATAAAAAACATAATTGAATCACAAAAATCAAAAGGTGTGCCATTTTGTTTATTAATTAATAGATGATCAATTTGTTTTGGGGCATTCAGGGTTTGTTGTTTGTTCCTTAAAGCAAATATGAAGCTGTTTAAAGCTTCTATTAGGTTTGTGTGGCAAATTTAAATTTCATGCCTCTTACATACAGGTAGTTAAGGTGGCCTTGAATGCAGTAGAAAAACCCATCGATGTAAACAGATCGACTGATCTCCGACTGAGGATGGTGTTGTTTTTGTACGCAGATCTCCAGCGGTTAGTGCACACATTGCATAACTGGATGATGTTAGCTGATAGATTGTTGAGAAAGCCTTCAAAAGGGCAGCAGTGCTTCACTTGGGAAGGTCTCACCAAGTCTGACTCCTGAGGTGCCCTCATTATGTGCAGACAGTGTGATGATGACAGTGACATTTGATTTGCTCCTGTGAACTATAGCTGACCCAGTGGAGGGCAACATTAACCTCCCACACATTTTGGATTCAATATTTCAGCTACTTTGCAAATATATCATGAAACATCCTCAAAGTAGCACAAAATGAGGAGATATTATTTCTCCTGTCAGGTCAATTTAGATGCAGTTGTTGGTACAGAGCTTTACAGCAGGTCTGGACAATGATCTTAGTCTGAAAGAACCCTGCAACCTCTAACAGCAACTGGGAGATATTCTTCTTTACCAGGAGAGACTGGGTGCAGCAGGCATTTTCCACAATGAGACTCATTACACTGTGAGACATCTGGAAAACTGATGTCTTTTGTTTCTGGATTATTGATGGATTGCAACGAAGTTGGAAGAAAAAAAATAACTTAAGGATCCCAACCTGAAAAGAGAGCATAAAAAGTGAAAAGCAAGTTTCTGGAAGTTCTACTTAAAAAAACATATGCAAAGTTGCTTCAGATTATATTTTACTTTTTACAAAAAAAACCCCAAAAAACCCTGATGTTTAAAAATATTTTCGATCTTAGACACAGCTCACCCAACATAAAAGCCTCTTTTTATACTATCTAACATACAGAGGCCGTCCTTCAAACTTGCTGAAAATGTTTGTTGAAAAAATTGCCAGGGACACAATGCAAATGAGAATACATATTTAAAAATGTAAAAATTTTTAAATAAAAAAAAAACTGTTTACATTTTTTTAATCCAATGGGTTTATGTAGCATTTTCCAACAGTGTATCATAACAATATGAAGGTATTGACTTTATTAACATCATATTAATTAATTCAAAGGTTTTTTTTCTAATGTTTCAAATATTTGATTGAAGTTTGAAGATTTTTGTTTTTAAATATTTTAAGAATGCAACTGGGACCACTAATGTAGATCCACCCATGATAGTGAGGACCAGAATGATTTGTAAGAACAAATACTTGCTGTGTCAAACATAAAAGAGTCTCTGTAAATATTCTGTATGGACAGATGACAGTGGTTTGTAGTACCATAAGTTTCAAGAAAGTGACAGAAATCTTTAACATTAGGAATTTTATGCAATATTTTATTTGGCTTTGCAAGAGTTGCAGACATTTGTACAAATAAAAAAGACAAATGGTCAAAAAGATATGGATATATAAACATATAAATATATGTATAAATAAATAGTTTGCAATCAGAAAAGAGAAATTACCTACTTTTGTAAAAGGATATGTAAAGAAGAAAATAAACAAAAGAATTTATTATGTGAAAAAGTGTTTCTTTTTTTAAAATAACCCAAAAGTCTGTATATCTGAAATCTCTGGACTGTGGAACCCACTGAGGCATTTTAAGACAGAAGGAGGGGAGTTTTCTGGTTTACTGTTCTGTCTTTTAGCTGTCTGTGCCGTCAACACCCTAAAGGCTAATCCATGCGCCGACAGCAGTGCATGAAAACAAGCCGGCTGAATGATGACAGAGTAGATTTAAAAGTTTTTGCCCGAAAGGGTAGAGCAAAACATACAACACTTTAAACAGCAGTGCATTATGGCATGAGTTTTTTTTTCATAAAAAGCTGACGATTTTTCATGTTTGATTTAGGAGGTGCTTTGTTTAAACAGAAATGGAGCACCATGGTACATTTCAGCATAGGACCAAAAACACTGCGGGGGCGGTTCAGCTGGGTGATGCAGGGAGAAGAGGGTAACTTGGAACAAAATTAAAATAAAAAAAAAAAAATGGTAATCGTCTCACTCACATAGATAAATTGTAATATATATATATATATATATATATATATATATATATATATATATACGTAAGTGCAGTAAACACAGTCAGCAGAGACCAGACAGAGTTAGCTTTGTGTAGACAAAAGCTGTGTATATCTATCTGCCTGTCCCTCTCACAGTGTCTCACAGTGTCTGCTATTATCCCCTCAATGCCCCCTGTAATCGGTATGACTTATGTATGTGGGTAGGTGGGTGTCCCTCTGTGCCTCTGAAAGGCTCTACAGTTGAAGATTTGCCCGTGTATGAAGAGCTGCAAGCGAGTGACTAATCACAGTGTATGTCCTTCCACTAGGAGTTCGAGAACACAGAGGGAGATGGGTACCAGGCGGACCTCCATGTACTGGCCTCGCCGTCCTCCCAGAATGGCCCAGAGGTTTACATCCTTCCCCTCACAGAGGTCTCCCTGCCCGTCTCCAAACAGCCTGGCAGATCCAGTAAGAAGAATGCCATACATTTTTTAAAATTATTTTTGCTGCAAAAAACAATAAATAATTTAAGATTTTTTTAAGCAAACAAAGTCCTTTTTTACATATAAACCCTATGCATACATTTTTCTGGAAGACAGATGCTTTTTTTAATCAAAAAAATGATAATGTGAGTTAAAACATCAACAGAATTGATGTAGTTTAAAGCCTAAAAGCAAATATTTGTTTACATGTGTTACATCTCCCCATGACTAATTTCAACTAGTAGAAAATGACTTGCTTAGATGATTAAAAACTTAGAAACTTCTATAAAAATCCTTCTTCGTCCAAATTTGAAAGCATTATTTGTGGTCTTTTAAATATGATTATGCTGTTTTTGGCTTAAATAAAGTTGTTTTCTAAGACACAGTTTCTGCAGAGCAGCCGTAGTTCCCTGACATTAATCTGTTTACACTCTGCAAGTGGATGCATCAAAATTGAGTGGAGCAGGAAGCTTGTGGCTACGAGCTTTTTCCAACATCATTTTTTGACTGCTCCTGATTCACAGCAATTTGAATTAAGAAATAAGAGATACATCTTCTTTAAATATGTCCTCCATCAGGCAAAAAAGCCACAAGAAGAGTTTGAAAACACCAAAAGCACAATTTTCATTGGAAAGGGTCTTCAAGTACATTTTTTCATTGTCTTAATTTCTTTCTAAACATGGGAATATCCTCAGTTGCTAACAAGAAGCTGATCTGCTGCACAGTTTAACTCTGTAAATTAACCACCACAATCAGCCTGTAGTAACAACATTTAATCACATCCATATATGCGCGTCTGCTGTTTAACGTCCATCTGTATCGTAACAATGTGCCCACACATTTATGGGACATGATTATATGGAGAGCCACATTCTGGGTGCTCTGTGTGCCTCACCCCTGCATGACTCACTGGCTGGCTGTGCAGTCAGGCTGCTGCTCAGCCTCCCAGGATGAGGGCGCCAGTGGTGATTGGACAAGGTTGCCTAAGGCTAGGAGCCAATCCTGGCCCTCGTCTCCGTCCCCCACAGCTTCGGTTTTCCGATTGGTCCAGGTGTTGCAGGGTGAGAAATGAACAAATGGTAACCAGAGGGAGAGTGGGGAAAAAAAAGCGGTCTAACTGCTGTTCTAAAGTAAAACCAGATTTGAACCAGATGTGTATTATTTCTGCATAAATTGGTAAAACCTTCTTAAACAAAATGTGTTTGATGACTCATAGTTGGGAGGTCAGGCTTGTTCTCTTTGACTGTATTTTATGAAACGTCTTTCAATCACATGAACACTGCACATGTCATCAATAAGCCATGTCCTTACTAGCATATTCACAGTAAATAAACAGGCCTTGGGTTTGCATTGACGTGCGCACTTTAATTTAAATTAGAAGCACAAATTGTGACTTTTTTCTCCATGACTCAAGCATGAGTTTTACATCACTGTGGGCACACACAGCCTATCATTCATCTGATGGGTTTGTTTGCATGTTTTGTTCTGAGGCTCATGTGAAGAATCATTACAAAGGCTTAATGCATCAGAGAAGATGGACTGTACCAACAGCAGGAATACACACATTTGAAGAAACATCCGCATAAGTGGTAGGAGAAGTGTGGGCATGTTATCGCCGTGACAACCTCTGCTCATCATTCCAGTGGCCCACGTCTTTGTGCTCCTGTAGGCTTCAGAGTCTGTTTGGTGAGCTGTGTACCAGGAGCCACAACGCAAGCATGCGTGTGAGCGACCCAAACAATGACTCCGTTTTAGGCCTTCTGGCTGGTGGGGGAGCATAAGGCCGGACCGAAGTGTCCGAGGAACGCACAAGCGGAGGACTGGCATTAGGAGTGGAATACAGTGAGGGGTCTGTGCCAGATTGAGGAGAGATGGGGTAAGGGTGGTGGCATGCACCAGGACCTAAATGCAGGGAGGGGCAGTCAGAGATAGGGGTGGTGAGTGTGTCTGACAGAGATCTCTTTTGCATCGGACAGAGCAGCGTTTGTGTCATGTTTGGCTGAGGAATGCTGCTGTCCTGGGTGACAGGGGAGTATTATGTGGTCCTTATGTCATTAGTGGATGTCTAGAAGCTGCAGATAGAGCTGGCGTGTCAAACAGCATGCTTCCATCATACGTGTCGGTCGCACCAGGCAGGATGCATGTCTAGAATTTTCTTTTTTTTTTTGCAGAAGGATTTCTTCAAAACTTTGACTTAAAACAATTTAACAGTTTCCTTAGATTAAAAGGAGTGAAGATGCAGGGCAGCAACAGCTGGAAAGCCTTTCAGAAGGACCGTATGCATGTTTGTGTATGTTCTGACTGGAGCATGAGCGCGGTTCAGAAGGGGAGAGGCAGCATGGTGAGCTTGTTCAGCTGTTCAAGGGCTTGGAGGGTTAAATCCTGTGGAGGCTCTCACACACGCTCTGTGACTGAGGGATTCTTTCTCACGCCTGGGACTGGAGCGTGGGCCACGGCTTCTCCGTTCTCACACTCCGAACCATAGCACCACTTCTGCCGGGGTCTCGGGCCCGGTCATGGTGCTAAAAGTGACCTGCTGCTCCCCTGCGCCATCATCAACCCCTCGATTTTTTAACAATGAGGATCCGTGGAGGTATTTTATTTGGCGTGCAGCTTGATTTCATCTAACAAGAAGAAACGTTTGTGGCTTCTCTTTCGTAAAAGCTAATTTTGTTACAGAACATGTTGGGCTATTTTTGTTTTTTTTTCTTTTGTAAAGAATTTTTGTCCCTGTTTAGTTAGACCTAAAATTATGTCTTCTTATTTCCTTCTTTCAGTCCAGCTGCTGAAATCATCAGACCTCGGTCGTCACAGTCTGCTGTATCTAAAGGAGATCGGACACGGGTGGTTTGGAAGGGTAAACGTTCCTTCAATTTTTGTTTTTCTAAAAACACAAGTTTTTTTTAGCCAAAAAAAATATTTTTTATGTGAAGCTAAAGTATTTTTTTTTAAAAGAGTTGTATGTATTTCCTTTAATCTAAGATGTTTCCCATTCTTGGTGGAATGCGAGGTTAATGTGATGACAACCTCTCTGTGGTGAGACAAATCTTTGCCTCTGCTCTCAGTGTCCATTCTTCCAGAGGGGATTAGAGGTTCCCTTCCAGTAGATTCCTTTACATGTGCCCTAAACACGGCGCTCCACAACTTTTTGTTTCATGAATGAATCTTTATTTACATAGCATTTCACAATAAAAAAAGACAGATGAAAATTTTATTTATAATTGGGCGACTGAGACCAAACTTAATGGGGAAAAAAACTGCATGAAACTATACAAAGCAATAAAAAACATACTGGACATAAAATGCAATAAAATGAGTAAACGAATAGAATGCCACCAACTACTGGGTCTTAAAAGAAATTTTCATTTTTAGTTGACATTTAAAACTGTTTAGGTCTAATGTGCACATGCAGTTCTGCAGGACTTTTGTTTCTTAACTGGGGGTTGGAATGACAAAAGCCCAGTGTTTCTGATGTGACCTGGGCACATGACCATAAAACTTCTTGTTTTATGTTTTTTTATTATGTTGCAATTAATTTTATTTGTGGTAAATTCTAAGTTCATTGAACACAAGCTTAACTCGACTGTGTAATCCTGCAGGTTCTGCTGGGTGAAGTCAGTGCGGGCCTCAACACCGCGCAGGTGGTGGTGAAAGAGCTGAAGGCCAGCTCCAGCGTCCAGGACCAAATGCAATTTCTTGAAGAGAACCAGCCATACCAGTGAGTCTGTTGAAACATCAACAATGCATGAATAGTTGATAATTGAACAGACATTTTTTTTTTTTTTTTTTAACAGAGATGTGTTTTTTTTTTAAATATTATCCAAATGACTGCTCTTCCAGAACACTCCAGCATCCTGCCCTCCTCCAATGCCTATCCCAGTGTTTGGAAGTCACTCCTTATCTGCTAGTCATGGAGTTTTGCCCTCTGGTGGGAGACAATCCTCAGTATTTTCCTCCTCATATCAGATTGCTTCTGCTGTGTGTGTGTGTGTGAAGATCACAGCAACTCACACATCATTTCTTCCTGTCAGGGGGATCTGAAAACATACCTCCGCAGCTGCCAGGCTGCCGATTCTGAAACTCCCGACACTTTGATCCTTCAGATGATGGCGTGTGACATTGCTTCAGGGCTTCTGCATCTCCACAAGTACAACTTTATCCACAGGTGCATTGCATCAGCCTGCTCAGCTCACTTTCATGGTTAAAGTAATTGACAGAGGCCCCTCCTCAAATGGTCTGTGCGCCCCCTAATGGCTGCTCCCAGAAACAACATCCTGGTGCTGCCTGAGTGTTTTAACGCAGACTCCAGCATCAGTGATTTTGTTGCTGGGGGAGAGCCGCCTTCACAGTCGTCTGATCTTGGCCAATTTTTACATGCAAGGGTTCACATATTTTATTTTAACTTTAACATTTTTACTTTTTTTTAAACAACTAAATCCCATTTAACTCTTCTCTGTTTTTTTCACTTTTTGCATTAAATCTGCAAAAAAGTTATTTTTTCTATCAATAATTATTGCCAGATATTGTGCTGCGTATTGTGGTCACAAATCTTCAGTAACTTTTCAGATACAACTTTGATTTCTCTTTCTATATTTACTTATACATGCATAATGTAGATATTTATAAACAGTATTTCTAAGTAATTTATTTAGTTGAAATTGCAGATGAAAGGGGGTCAAATATCATTGGGTTTAACACGTGAACCATTTTTACTTCTTTTTACTATTCTGACCTCTTAATTAACAATTTATTTCTTAAACAACTAAGTTATATGACATGTCTTTGACAACAGTTTGCAAATGACCTTTAATCTCACATATTTTTATTTTTTTTTCATAATCAAAGTGACCTGGCCCTGCGAAACTGTCTGCTCACCTCAGACATGTCAGTGAAGATTGGAGACTACGGGCTTTCCCACAGCCGATTCAAGGTCTGTCTGTGAGAAGTATTTCTATGGCTCCTTCAAGCATTAACATACAGTTTTATGATGACCTCTGTAGGATGACTACTACATAACACAAGACCAAATATGGGTGCCGCTGCGCTGGATCGCACCAGAGCTCATAGATGAGGTCCATGGAAACCTGCTGGTTGTGGATCAAACTAAAAGTAGTAATATATGGTAAATTATCATGGAAAACCTCACAAAAACATAAATTATGCTTCTTATTGCTACCCTATTTGACTTGTGAGCACACTGGCGGTTTCTTCTTGTTGCAGGTCACTAGGGGTAACTTTGTGGGAGCTGTTTGAGCTTGGAAACCAGCCGTACAGACAGTATTCTGACAGACAGGTGCTGACTTACGCCGTGAAGGAGCAGCAGCTTAAACTACCCAAACCTCAACTTGAGCTCCCTCTCTCTGACCGCTGGTGAGGCTTGCTTGCTCGCTCATCCTCTCAAAAACAAACTAATGACTGCTTAGCTTGCCTGGTTTATTAAATCAGTTTTATGGTGTATTCGTCTGGGGTAGATTCTCTTTCTTTGGATAAATAATTATTGTTCATGAGGCCATGGAATCGACCAGAATTGAAACCTCATTCATCTTTTATTTTGAAGGCAAAAATACGTGTTTCATTCTTTACCTGAAGTCAATATTTAACCTATTCATGTCAACATCTAATGAGTGGCGAACTATGTTGACTAGCTTTTTTGTGGTGAAATGCCTGCTATTCCATCTTTTTTCTTTTTTAGGTATGAGGTTATGCAGTTCTGCTGGCTGCAGCCGGAGCTCAGACCCAGCAGCGAAGAGGTGCATCTTCTGGTGACGTACTTGTGTGCCAAAGGCTCCAGCGAAGCCGAGGAAGACTTTGAGCAACGCTGGAATGCTTTGAAACCCAACTTGCTGTGCAGCCCCTCCCAAACAGCTGCATCCACAACTCTAGTGTTCACCCCCAAACCTGCATCTGCTGGAGTTTCCATTGCAGAGCAAGCTCAAGCAGTGGAGCTGGCCTCCTCTGCCTCATCCTCCTTTCCCCTCCTGGAGGGCTTCTCCGACAGCTTTCCGTCCGAAACAGGGGACGACCTGCTCACGGTCACAGAAACAAGCCATGGTCTAAATTTTGAGTACAAGTGGGAGCAGGCCCGCAGTGAACAGCCTTACTGCTCCTCCTACACCAGTGGACCACTGGGCCAGGGGAACCCCTACTACCAGGACATTTACTATTCAAGCAGGAGGCGTCCCTCAGAGGGCTGTGGGACTGAAAGCTTGATCTCAAACATTTCCCCTTTGTGTTATAAACCCGAGCACACAGCAATTGTTCCAGTGTTGAGTGCTCACAGCCCCTCAGTCAGCAGCGAGTACTACATTCGCATTGAGGAGCCCGTGCAGTGCAATATGAAGCTAGATGACACCGGAGCGGACAACAGTCCCGGGCCTGAGGCCATCAAGTGCAAGTTATCCTCCAGGAATCCATCAACGCCACAATCGTATTGGTCAACTGCTGAAAATGCAGAATCTAGTGCTTCTGATTCTGATTTAAGCCCCACCATGCAGTTAACTGTGCAGCCACAGTTTAAACATCTGTCCAGCACCAGTCCTATAAGCTTAAGCCAGTCTGATACTTGTCTCTCTCCAAGCTGCAGTGAGACTGTCCACTCTAAGCACATAGTGAACAAAACACACTGCCACTCCTGTCTGGAAGTACCACACGACTCACATTCAAACTTTGACCAATCAGACAGTCGACTGGAAAACCCTCGAAGTCAATCACAAGCAGTTAGCAGCCCCAGCTTAGGTTTCTGTGATCCATACCTCGAAAGGAGCTCGGTTTGTGGCTTGGCTGATGAAGCAAGTGTTGACATGACTCTCAGAAAGAACCTGCCTGTCG
Organism: Oryzias celebensis; assembly: GCA_014656515.1. Lineage (NCBI taxonomy): Eukaryota > Metazoa > Chordata > Actinopteri > Beloniformes > Adrianichthyidae > Oryzias > Oryzias celebensis. The sequence continues at coordinate 9,610,053 of BNCR01000008.1, read as the reverse complement.
TTCCCCGCATTGATGTAGATATAGGAACAGGCGACGGGATGCTGTTGGGTCGTTGGCGAAGTGGAGAGACGGAGGACGACTTGTTCTCCGAGGCAGAGGCCACTAACTGGATCTCAAACCACTCCGCGAACAATAACAGCCTGAGCTTCGACAGCCGACAGACCGGCAGTGGATATGACAGCTACCTGAACTTTCAATCAAACTCAACAGAACTCTGGTCTCTAACCAAGGCCACCACAAAAACCTTCCACAGCTCCAAGCCCTTTTCTCCAATGGAGAAAAGAGGAAGCACTTGTAAAGCAGCCGGAATAGGATCATATATTCACTTATGCCACAATGAAGATGAAGCAACTCGATTGAAAAGGTGTTTAAATGTAGATCTCTTGCAAAGTAAGCATTCTCTCTGCAGCTCCAGAGTTAATTCTAGGAGTACAGAGCAACTGGAGGGGGGATGTAAAAAGGAATTGCTTAATGGAGACGGAATTTATTCTGAGATGAGACCTGAGGAAACCTTTCTAAAGTCTTCATGCTTGTTGATGGAACATCCCAGTGATAAAGCAGAGGTTTTGTCAAACAGGAGGGGTCACTTCTGGGAGAGGGTTCCAGCAGGGCTCTCTTTGGGTCTGGGTGACACAATGCTTGATTATCCAGAATTAGACAGCAGCAGAGCTCTAGGGGTCAGAAACTCCAGCAGCTGCATGGTTGAGCTTGGGGATTGCAGTGAAGATGACCTCGCTGACATTACATCAGGGATCTTTGCCGACTTTAACCTCGACTATGCCGAAATGGAGGAGGAGGAGCTGACCCCAAAGAGGAATCCAGAAAGAAGTCCTGATTCAGTGGACACCATTAATCCTCTGTCATCCATGGGAAGCTCTTATGACCAGACGTTCAGCCCTGATCCGTTTGGCAACCCCATCTTTCCCAAATCTCTGGACAGCGGCTACGACACAGAGAACAACGAATCGCCAGAGTTTATCTTTAAAGAACTCGGAGACCCCATGGGTGGTGAGATGAGCCCCATTCTGGGAGGAGATCCTGCGGTCATGCAGCAGGTGGGTTTAGGACAATTTGTCTGCACATCTATAAGCACCTCACAGATGCATGTGAAAAGCATGACTGGCAGAAACCCATGCAGGGACTCCGTTTGTTTTTCTGATTATGATACGGAGTGTGAGAAGAGTCCTCACGAGGAAGGCAGCAAGCTGTTTGCAGGCTCAAGAAAGCACTCCAGCCCTGCTGAAAGCTTTTCAGGAGACCTTTCTGCTGAAAAGCACGTCAGTGGGAAACATGTAACAACTCTGAGGGACAAGAAAAGTTGTGTTATGGTGAATCTCTCAGAGGCTGACTGTCCTTCACCCTACTCTTTTCCCGCCCCTGGGTTGTCCATGCTGTCACCATTTCCTCCACAGATGGGTGGTTGTCTGACCAAAGAGTCTGCACCTGCAGATGATGATCTGGGCTTGGAGACCGAGCATTCAGGGGACGAGCCAACCTCAGAACTCATTTCCTGCGTCGGCTCAGAAAACTCTTCATCTGTCCAGAACTCCTCAGCAAACCATGATGAATGGAGCAGGAAAGGAGGGAACTGCTCTGCTGACCAGTCATCTGGATGCACAATAAATGATTGCAAAAAGGAGCCCCATGAAGATGGTAAAACTGGTGATGGATCCACAGAGGAGGAGGAGCTGTCTGATCACAATCCTGCCAGTGAAGAAGCTGACCAGACAAGGGAGGGTGTGGGAATAAACGAGGAAGATTTTGAGGACATAGACGCAGAGGAATGCGACAGCCTATGCGAAGAAACCACCGGTCCCCACGACCTCTCCACATCCTCGTCCTTATTGGAGCTTTGTGGAGAAGATGTAAGGGCTCCTCTGGAAGTGGGGGAAGACGAAGAAGACAGCGACGACAGCGAGTCTGACGAAGAGCTGAGGACGTACAACATCCAAGATGAAGACAGCGAGGAGAGTGAGGAGGATTTTAGCTCAGTGCCAGTGGTGGTAAGTGACTGCAGCCGCTCGAGACACCTCCGCAGCCTCCTGAAGATGCCCACACTGCTCACACAATCCTTCTGTGACGAGTTGGAGAGGAAGAAGAAAGCAGTGTCCTTTTTTGATGATGTGACCGTGTACCTTTTTGACCAGGTAGGATTTCTTTTGCTTGAAAAAGTTGCACCTTTAAACTGTGTGATGTTTTAACCGTTTTCCATGAATTCCAGGAGAGTCCCACTGGAGAGCTGGCTGACTTTTCACTGTCCTCAGACGCAGAGGAAGGTCAACAGGATTCCTCAGAGTTGGAGCTTGATCCACAACTCTGCGAATCTTTCTGTGTTTCTAAAGAAATAAGTTCAAAGAACTCTGAGGAGGGTGAGGAAAGCAAAAACCAGCAACTGCAATCTGGGCTCCGTTTATCCCACGTTTATCATTGAGTGTCTTACCGTCTGCACACACTCAGGTGGGAGCTGTAAATGGGAAAATGAAGAGAGCTTTGAGAGCAGTCCATCTTCACCCCATAGTGACCCTGAGCCTGACCCCCCAGCCTCATCGATTGCCAGCAGCCCAGAGGCTCCTAAACCTGCTGTGGCGACACTTAACCGCTTCATGGTGTCTCGATTCTCCATCACTCACGTGTTCGACCAGCACACGGGCTCAGCAGCAGGTCTGCAAAAAACAACTGCGACTTCTCGGCACCTCAGATTAAAAATGATCCAGTTTGTGATGCCGATTTAAAACGTATTATTTGTGCTTAAAATGTGACCATTTTTTTAAGAATTAATTTTGCAATCTTTCTGTCCAACAGGAAACAGTCAGGATGAGATGAAAAACTGAGCGTCCTGCGATGCTGCTTAAGATGCATGGTCTGCTTCACCTGACAAAAGCAGCTTTATTACTTTGAGATGTTTTCCACATATTTTGCACATGGCCATGTGCACGGAACAAACCCCACCATCAATGGTTAGGATGAGGCAGAAAACCACAGGACAAGTCACCAGTCAACCACACAACCTGACGATCCATCAAACCTACTCTTACTTTAGAACTACTGACACATTATAGCGTTTGAGCTTTGCTGGAATAATCTGAGGAGATTGCATCTGAAATCAGAAGCATCACACCACTGTGTAACCCCAGGTAGATGTTTTATTTTTCTGTAATATTTAGTGCATCTATTCCAGAGTTCTTTTTTTATGAGCCAGTGCCTCATTGTAGGGAAATAATTTGCACACACTGGTTTTTGGTTTACAAACAATAGCTGCTGGAAACCTAGAAATGGAAACCCCATAAATTTGAATCATAAACTGTCATTTTAACATGATGTATGCATACTGTAAGACATTTTTTGCGCAGAACAATATTATATTTCATGGGGAGGCCTTATTTTTCTTTTCTAATATGCAATCTATAAAAAAAAATCTAATATGAAAGGCTGGAGAAAGTGAAACGACAGGCTTCGATTTCTTGCTTTTTCTGACTAAGTTGCCAGAACATGAAAGCAGTACATGGTAACGGTCTGGTAAAAGAGGTTGTGGCTGATGTCCAAAGAGACCACCTGGCAGTCAGAGCTGATGCGGGTCACAGCTGGAGCTCATAATCTAAGTCATTTATAGTATAGATATTTATTGTATGTCAGAGGAAAGATGAATCCAGAAGTTGCCACTACTCAAACACATCCACCCCTAAATGTGGACTTTAAAGCACCGTTTCCAGCCTTGTATCATCTTAATTTTCTGAAATAAAGTAAGGTTACCCACGTTTGTCCAGTTAAGTAACTCTTGTTCAGACGTATTTGCAGAAGAAATAACTTTTTCAATAGAAAGATGTTGAATGAAGTGTTTCTAGTAACTCTTATACTTCACTACAGTTTTGGACACATAGCTCTGACATGTAGACACAAAAATATCAAAGTTTAGCTTGATTTTCACCACTTCTGCAATGGCTACCCCCCCCGGATCGCTAAGTGCCAACGCCTTTCCCATTCACCTTTGCCTCTTAAGCTGCGCAAGGCGAGAAAACACAAGTCAGTATTTTTGTATGCATGTCAAAAAAGATATGGCCAACTGTCATATGAGCCATTTGAATAGGAGTTTGAGTGCCAGACGCCTTTGGACGGGTCAAGTAGGCTGCACCAGAAGCATCATTGCTGTTTTTATTTACGTGTCCCTCATGGCTCCTGTACCATCAACCTCCTAAAATCAAATAAAAAATATATATACATACATGCATCTTTATATTTAAATGTCCAGATCTGTTGTTTTTTTTGTGTCCTCAATAACTTAAGAAACGTGCAATTATTTACAGTAAAGTAAAAGTTGTGAAATTTGTGCATTTTTTTATTTTTTATTTTGACAAGATAATTTATATATAATTTCTGTACAGTACTGATGTTATACAAACAGGGACAAAGGTGAGGAGAAGATTTAGAGCTATAAAAAAGTAAAAAAAAAAAAAAAAAAAGAAAAAATTATTGCCATGATGTAACTCTAAAACAACAAAAAGATCTTTTTGTGATGCCACCTTTCCCATTTACTAACATTTGGCTTTTCAATGATCACACCTAAATAGAAGTGAGTCTGATCCCAGCTTGTGTCCCAGATGTGCTGCATAATACTGAGAATAAATGATAAGAAGCTGCAGTAACACTGAACCTTAATTGATACACTACCACTCCCTGATAGCTAAATATTAAACAAAACAAAACAAAAAATGAAAGGCCCACAGTGTTAGCCTTTCCACTGACCTATGGGCCTTCTTGCAGCTTAAATTATTGCAGAAATTCAATTCTAAGAGGAGACTCAAAATTCAAAAACATTCTTGTCCATCTTCTGTAGGTGGTGCTGTACTAAAGCTCACTCAAGCTGAAGCAAATAATTGAATTTACAGTGAAATAATCCCATAATTATATCTACTATTACAAAAACAGAAGAAGAACTAAGTGGCATAATCCCATAAACTGGTTTACAGAAGAAAAGAAAAAAAATGTGTAAAAAAGAAAGAAAAGCAAAAAAAGTAGAAGGCACAGTTCCCACATTTCAAATCTGGGTTTACTGTATCAGAACTAGTAAATATAAAACACGACTTAAAAGAAAAATTACTTAAATTGTCCTCTTTGAGCTCCATTACTTATTTTGCCATCACAGTGATGCACTTACAGCTGATACCAACTAGTCTTACCTCAGACCAAGAAAGAATAAGGAAAAATGTGCCTTTGCACTTTATAAATAATCATATATTGGGAAAAAAAAGAATTGAAAAAACCTAATCCCAAAACAGAAACTATGTGACGGCATGAATGTTTAAACTTCCAAGCCAATACTTATCCCTAGGTGGCCTGTTCTACTAAAATCTACAGCCGTGCTTACATGAATCAGCGGAAACATTAAAAGGTTGTAAATTATAGTAATTTTTTTAAGCATTTCCGGATTAATGACACCTAATACTTTCTCACCTCTGGATTGTCATGTGATTGATCAAAACAGTATTAAATTTGATCTTATAAGCATGAGGGAAAAAAAAAAAAAAGGAGGGACAAGCAGGCTGCTAGTAGTAGATGGGTGCAGATCCACCGTCAGAAAAGGTTGGCCGGAGGAAGACCTCCAGGGAGCGGTCACTGCGGGGAGAGGAGGGGTGAGACGGGGAACACATATAATTAGAGAGAACATGGCACAAGACGGACAGACACACACAGTCAATAATGTAACCACACCCAATTCTTGTGCCCTCTTAGTTCCTTACAGTGAGTCGAGGAGTGAGGTCAAAGTTAGTGCGATTTAGCAAGCAAAAATGTTAGCAAATGTGAAATCAGCATGCGATGACTATTATCTGGAGAATTTGGTTACAAAAGGGGAGAAAAAAAAAAGCAAAGGCCTGCTGTATTGGCAAGAAAAGACCAGCGAATTCCAGCAGCCAAACAACCAGTGACAGGGTTTGAAGGAGGAGAGAGGAAGCAACCGATTGGCTGACAGGCAATGGAAACGGGTGACTTACGGAGGTCCTGTTCTCTCAGAACCTGGACAACTCTGGACCCAAACTGGAAGGTAAAAAGAACCTTTGTGTTTCAATGGTTCATTCTTCAGGTCATGCAGGCAGTCACAGTTCTTGTGACATTTGTTAGTCAAAGCGACTGAATGCACTTTCAGTTAAATGAAGGATGCAAAAATGGCGTGCACACTTTATGCTCATCATGCCACATTATGTAATAATATTAAATGCAATATAAAAAAAAAAAGATTTTGTAAAAAATCTGCAATGCTCCAAAAATGTGTCTCTTCAAAATGAAAGATGGAGTAAAAAAAAAGGAGAACATCAAAAAAATAGGAGGCAGGCAAAATACTCCAACTACATACAACATCACACACTTTCACACAGTTGTATCAAAAGCAGCACACATACACCATGAGTAGAGATGGCATGCATCACGCATCACTGTGGCTTGAAATGATTCACGTAAGGTGACAACATGTAGCATAAAAAATAAATAAAACAGAAAAACTTCGGAGGCCACTTAACTGGCAGAACAGATTTCTCGTCAGACCAGACTGTTTATTAATATATAGATATAAGTTTTATTTAGAGTACCTTTGTAAAAAGTCACCATACATTCAAAGTCCTTTTTTAGCATCACATTTTCTGGTTTTCCTCCACGGCATGCATAAGATAAACATTTCAACTAATCAGCAGGTTTTCATCATTTCTGGAAATATTTTACAAAGACAGTGTTTTATATTATTATTTTTTCCCTTTTTTGTCTAAAGGAAAAAAAAAGACCATAAATAAATAAATGAATAAATAAATAAAAACTACAGGATCACTCAGGATTTACAATCATAAATAACACAGTTAGCTGCAAAAGCTGTGCTTAAAATTCCAACTAACTCACAGCTGAACAAAAGGTTTTCCGGAGAAAGCATCAGGAAAAAAAAGATATAAAAGAACAAAAAGCAGATTATTTGAACTAATTAGAAAAAAAAAAAAGATAATCCAGCAGCAAGTTCAGCCAGAAATGGCAAAAAAACAGGTGGACAGACTAACTGACGGTTCTCTAACAAATGAGCAAATTTGTGGACTGAATGAAGCAATTTATATTGATATCTATAATTAAATACTGTATAATTCTGAAGCTTTGAAAATCCGCTTCATTGCACATCATTTGTGTTGAATAGGAACAATGGAGAAAAAAAATTAAAGTAAGGCAAATACTTTGACACCCTCTCTTGACAGAAGTGTAGCACTGACACGAGGAAGCACAGTAGGACTTTATGGGATCCGTCAGAACAAAAACATAACAAGCTGAAGCACAGCTTAAGTTGGAACAAAGCTTTTTGAACAGGTCGGTTGGCTGCGACCTCAATAACATCGGGCCCACGTGTGCTTAAGAAAGGCCATTCAGTCAGTGGATCAATTACAATGACACTGAAGTCTTTTGGCACTTGTACAGTACATGAACATGTCTTTTTAGTTTAGACAAAATGACACAACCATGTACATGCATGAAAGACGAGCAGTAGCAAAGGCAGTCTCTTCATAGATCAGTCCGTGATGGTGGACTGTGATCAGAAAGAGTATTCAAAGTCCATATCGCTGCATGCTGAGCAGGTAGGCCCCGCTCTGGCTCTCCCGCTCAATGCAATCCTCCAACCACCAACCGCTACTGTCCACACCGACGCCACCAGCAGCAGCCCCCAGGAAGGAGAAGAGGAGAAAGTAGGGACCCGGGGAGGAAGAGAGGACAGAAAGGAGGGATGAAACTGGCCTCTTCCATTTGGAGAAGGGGTGTGTGTGTGGAGGCACAAGGAGAAGAGCTGGGACAGAGGGGGGAGGCTAAGGAAAGACGGGTGGGTGGGGGTGGGTGGGTGGAGGCCCCTGTGCTATCCGGAGCTGTCTGACTGTCTGTAAGTCTGTTCTCACACAGTCGAAATCAATTTGCCATCAGGACTGTCACTGTGGAACAAAGAGAGAAGGAAGCTTGCCAGGTCGGACACACTCAGAGAGAAATGAAGGAAGACAAGACAGGCACAGGGAGGCAGAGGGGAGTTTAGGAGAACTGCAGGCGGGGTCAGGAAATCTACTTTGCCCCGCCTACAAACTCCAAACGCACCTGCCAAAAATCAGAAGGTAGGATTTTCCATTTCCTTCATCAACACATCTATTCAGATACAAACTGGTTGGAAATAGTGCATGAACCTTTAGGTTAAGTCTCAGTTTGCCCCCAAAAGGCACTGCAAGGCGGACATACACCAAGGAGCTGCAGTTGATGAGGAATATATTTAGTCAACACCCTGCAGAACAGTGTCGCTTCAAAATGCTTGTACAGAAAAAAAACAAAACAAAACACATTTAGAGCAGACAAAAGCAACAGCTTCTCAGTGTTGGCCAAAGCCCCAGGCTGACAGTGATGACTGGGACGACGTCAGCATGATGTCTACTGTCACAACACACCAAACGACAACACAAAAACACACACACACACACACACTCCAAGACATTGATTCATCTCTCACACAAGCACGGCACCTCACACAAATATATGCATGTGTAAAAAGGATGCCATTCCTGACTGGACAGCATCAGTGCTAACCTGAGCCTCTCACACCCCCCCTCCTAAGCCAGCAAGAAAATATTATGAATTTATCATGAGGAACTGACTGTGCTAAACTGCAAAAAGAAAAGTAATTTTGAGGAGTGACAGAGGGAAGAGTAAAAGGAAAAATAAATAAAAATGTTCAAAGCAAGCATTGTGCAATGCAGATGATGATATTCTAGTAATATGACAATGATGATAAAGTATCAATATCCAGTCATTCAAAAATAATTAGTTAATAGAAGGTTAACAAAAAAAAAGTGTATACTTAATCTGTATAAATAAATGTATAATTATTTTTTAAAATATAAAGTTATAAAAAAGCTTAGAATTATGATTTGTGAGCAACAATAATGAAAAAGGAAAATCTCAATAAATATGAGTGACAGGCCAATTTTCTGTTTGATATTGATCGTTTTGCAATATCAGTCTGTAAACATAAATACAGTAGTGGCTGACATGCAGTCTCAAATTAATTGAAAAAAAAAGAAAAGAAGAAATAAATGTAAAAAAATAATCACTTTTCCTTTTTTTTCCCTGTTTTATTAGGATGAAAATGATTCTAAATGATCACAAATTGATCTATTCCTGCAGCTGTAGTACCGACACATTATTACACTGCAATTTAAGACAATTATTTTTTCAAAAGCAGGCTGAAAATATGAAGTAATTTGTAAGATCCACTCCAAAATTTGGAATATGCAAATTAGATCTAATTAAAAGTCCTTAAAGTAGCATTAAACTGAGCAAACTAATCTCCCAATAAGCAATTTCTCTGTTTTAGATTTTCCAGAGCCATTTATTTAAGCAGACTACTTTAGCTATTTTATTATTTTTGACATAATCTGTCACTACTTTTCAGAAAAGTAAGAGAAGTCACATACCTTGTGGCAAAGCGGCCGTCGTAATCCTCCACAGCAGGCTGGAAAAAAAAAAAAGTAGTACCGTACTTTATTATTGGCTGCTATACTTAATTTAGAGCACTAGATGGCAGCATACAAATTGATACAAATTCTAAGTTTGGGCCTGATTATTCATATGCAATTATGCAACACAACACTAAATCAAATGGGGGCTGCAAATTACCTTAACAAGAGTTACAAGTGCAGAGCAAGAACAGTTTGTGAATGTTACACAGAGTACTACCTGAGGAGCAAAGCCTGCCATGCTGTATGGGCGTGGGCGGGTCTGTGCAAGGCTCTGTGCCAGCAGTCGGGCAGTCAGGCCGTAGTCAGGTGTGGGCACTGATGGATCGCTCTCTAACAGGTTCCCCGTGCTGCTGCTTTTCCCATGGTGCAGGCTGGAAATGGAAAAAGAAATCACAGTTGCAGACATGCACCCGTTTTGGGTTGTTTATTGATTGACCAGCTGCGAAAGCGCCACATACTTCACTCTGAGCTTGTCGCCGTCACTTTCAGGCAGCACACGCGTGTAGGAGAATGGGAACCATCCACGCCTGAGAAAAGAGCAGACCTGCCTGAGGATTTGCTGCACGGAAACTCGCAATTGGTGCAACTGTGCAGGACAGAGAACCCAAAAACGGAATAAATATCAGCATACATCTTGTTTTTCTCATTCTCTCCATAGTGCCAGCCATCGCGGGCTTCAGGCACTAGCAGGGTGATGACATCTCCCTCGGAGAAACTGAGCAGAGTGCTGTTATCGCCTGCAGCATGGGAGAAGATGGCCTGGACGCGGGAACGGCCGTTCTTCTCCAGTCCCGCTGCCATGGAACTGGACCTTGGCAGGGTCCTCGTTTCTCCTATGGGAAGTAAATGATTAACTCCAGGAATTTTAATGCAGTAAAAAAAAAAAAAAAAAAAATCATAAGCTCGTGTTCTTATAAACGAAAGACAAGAATTGCAATCCATGAGATGTTCTTACCCACTGGGTTTTTATTCTTGGCGGGGGCGGGCCTGCGGACAGGCAGAGTGTTGGAGTAGACGTCGCTGACCTGTCTCTGAGGCTGAGCCTGGGACTGGCCTGGTGGTTGGGTCTGAGGGGATGAAGGCCTAACTGCAGACACAGACATTGTCCCCCCGTCTGTCCAGTACTCATCTCCGTGGACTCCTGTTGTCCCGTTGACCATGGACATCCCATCCGGACCCATCAGCCTCTGGAGGAAACAAGCAAATGAGGATAAATGCAGTTAACCTTTTGAGTCTATTTCATCTATTTGGGCAAGTTTTTTTTTTTTACCCCTGCATGTCCTAGGCCGCTACCCATGAAGACGGCCAGTTCTGGTGGAACAGGAAGAGGCTGGGCCCCGGGGATGGGGTCTGAGATGACCAGGTTGGATTTGGAAGAGTGGAGGGGACTTGTGCCTGAAAGCGCAGCAGAACCCATCTGCTGGGCCAACAGAACGGCCCTGTCTGGCAGCTTGCTGGGGTCTGAGCAGGCCTGTTGCCACACAGGGATCTTCTGGGTTAAAAGATCCTTGCCCTGAAACAGGAGGTTAAAGAGAAAGAAAAGGCATTAAAAAAAAAACAACAAAATTTTAAGATAAAGTTTGGCTTTATTATTATTTTGTTAAAAAAGACAGATGTTTTGACCGATTCCTGTCATTTGTACATTCCTGATTATGAGCCGCATGCTAGAACCAGAGAATTAGACATACAAGGTGCTCATTAAAGCACGTAGCAGTATAGCATTAGGTCTTCATGTTTACTAGACTTCACTTTATTTATTTTCCAAAAGCAAACATCTCTACAGTTAAGCATGAACTTGTTTCAAGCTCTTCTTTCTTTCTGTAATTCTCATGCACACAGGCAAACACTCACTCTGAACCCTTTGGGAGAGGGTTCTTCAGTTTGCTGAAGATGAAAACGTCCCACACACACCCCCAGCCTGATTAATGACCAGACTTCTATGTTTGAAGATGAAAAAAAAAAAAACTGCGACAGCACAGTCGATACGAAAGCACAGCACTCTCCTCCCGCCACATCTTCAGGCTGGCAGTTCTCACCCACCAGTAATCCCAGGTGACTGATGTCCTCCATTAAACATGAATGTTAGATTCTTGAGAAAAAGATGGTCATATATTTGAAGCATCCACACCCACATACATAAACACCAACATTGTCAATGATCAGAATCCCGTTTTATTGAAGCCGTCCGAGGTTTGATCGTGTGATACGAGGAGAAAATTAGTTTGAACTCAAACTTTATCTCCTCAAATGTCAGCAGCAACTTGAAAATATGGCCTTTTATATTTTTCCTGCATGGATATGAAAACATATTTAATTTCTGTGTGTTTTGCTTTTTATTCTTGACAGAAAATGTCAGATTGGTTCTTATACCCAGGGGGTCCCTGGTTGACAGCTGCAACATCTGCTACGTGGTTATGAGTGGTTTATACATGAAAAAAATTGAATATTAAATCATGAGACTGCATAAGGGGAGCATGATAAGTTTGACATGTTTTAGACAAGAGCTTGTTTTGTTGCAGCTTCATTGTGTTTTGCATGAAAATGTGGCTTTATCATCAGGTTAAAGCTTCAAGGTACAACTGAGTGTTAGGGCCACTATAACAATAAAAAAATGCAAGAATAAAGTCGTAAAATTATGAGAAAAATATAAAAATGTTAAGAAAATAAATGTGTAAAATTATGAGGAAGAAAAAAATATTTCACAGGATTTTTCTTCGCAAATTATAAATTAAAAATGTATCAGATTAATGTCATACATTTATGGGCTAAAAGACTTGTTACCAAAAAAAATATTAGCAAAAAATAAATAAATAAATAACCAATATTCAGTACATATATACTTCAGCATTGGTTTCTAAAAAAAGTAAATAGAAAATATTTTAGCAAACCAGCATTGTGTTATTGCAAGTATGAGGACATTGAAAAGAGGTTGCAGAATTTGTAAATTTACCACTATTTTCAAATAAGTTTAGAAGTTTATTTTCATAAAATATTGACCTTCTTATAATAAGTGTATTATATAATATGTAGTGTAATATATAAGTGTATTCCTATTAATTTTTTGACTTTTGACTATTCTCATATGTTAAATTTAAAAAAAAAGCCCTAATACTCCGTCATATTAATCTTTTAAGACTTGAGCTAATATCTTAGCTAACCCTCTACAAATGTAGTCACAGAGCCCCAGATGAGCAGAATTAACTATTGTGCTGATAAAACTCAAAACGTGCTGTACATGCATGTATGCCAGGTCCTGAGAGGTTAAGGCGCCATTAACTACAAAACAAGAGTTTTGCAATATTTTAGAATTTTTCCACTTTCATTAGTCAGAAAACATGAAACATAATCTAAACATATGGCGCTGTTGATATCAGAAGTTAATGGAGTTTAACAAAATAAAAGAATCTAACTGAAGTAACGCCCCTGTGACAGACTGGCGACCAGTCCAGGGGTGTCCCCTGCCTTCGCCCATGAGTAGCCGGGTTAGGCTCCGGCAGCCCCGTGACCCCGAAAGGGATTAAGCGGTTCAGAAAATGAATGAATGAATGAATAACTGAAGTAACTGGAATAGTGTTGTTTTTTGGACTTGCCTTGCCATGGTAGGCACTGCTGTTCTTGGCGACAGCGCACTGTCGATCAACAAGGAAGCAGTATCTGCGACGCTCCTCCGACAAGGCTGTCTTGTATCCCTCAGCGATGAAGGTGTCCAGCTCCGTCTGCTTACTGCTGATGGTCTCCACAAACTGAATAAAACAGACACATAAACTGGGTGGTCAATATTGTTCAATAACTTAGTACACAAAGCTTGACAAACGCAGAACATCATGGCATCAATACTTTATATTAACTTCATTTAACAGTGATTACTTTGATGATATAGTAATTTCATTTAGGAACTCTGAACATTTATAAAAGTGAAAAATTATACGGCCTAATACCTGAAAAAAGCAAATGTAGCCAATTCAAATCGAACTGAATCAAACTTTATTTAAAAACCACTGAACATTCATAGGTGGTACGATGTGCTAAATATAATAAAAGAACATTTTTCAACTTAAAACTAAAACTAAAACTGTTAAGTATTTGCATTAACATGCATACTTTAAGCCTAAAAGAACTTTTGGGTTATGCTTCACAGTGTAGGACCCACCAAATTTCAAAATTAAAGACCCAGATGGAAAATTCTACCAAGAGAAAATGTCCAGCAATTTCAGCTGAAGATCTTTAAGTGTGAGTGAGAACTAACCAGTTATCCACTAATCTCTTCTACAGGTTATGCAGCATTATTTTACAAAACTAAAACTCAGAAAAACAGTGTACTCTTGATTTATTTTTTGTATTTGTTTGATTTTTTTTCTTTTAAATGAGCAGTCAAATCTTCAGCAAACATTGAAGATTTCTCATTAATGATGAAGAAAATAAAAAACAAACGTCAAAAACTCAATTAAGTATATTTAAAAAAAACAACAAGCAAAAGACAGAACATTTATTCATGGTTTTGTTGTTGTTTACTAGCTTCACTTTACTAATTAGGTGTCAAGAGCGAGAACAGAACATGACAACACAACTAAACAGACAAAATCAACGTGAGTGGAGAGAAGGGAAGAGTGGAGCAGTCACTGAACTTGACCATCTGAAACATACGTGAGGGCTGCACATGATGAAGATTTTGCTTTAGTAGGAGCTTCAGATTTTGCTCTCAGTAGTGGGTGGATCAATTGAAGCCCTGTGGTTTTCCTTCTCTCTGCTAATGAATACCGACCTCAAAGAAAGTGTTCTGTTTCCTTGAATTGATCCAATCAATAAACTGTAGTGTGGAGTAACTAGAAGGTTTGAAGTTATAATTTCTAATAATATCACAATTGTTTCACAATTTACACAAAATCATAAACTTTATGCAATTGTGCTCCTCTTGTTAGACCAAAATATGGAACACAGCAGAGTCAAGACTGTAAGACTGCTCTCCCTGTGATGTCTGCTGCTGTTTTTTTTTAGGTTGTGGATAAACATCATATTTTTGACATCTGACTCATTAAAGGGTTGATGGAACGGAAAACGGCAACTCCATTTATGATGGTAACATGCTGAGATCAGCAGTTCCCTCAACTTCTGCGTTCTCTAAGTGTTAAAGTTCTTAGTTTTATGTCAAAGTGAATTCCATTAATGCTGTTTAAAGTCCCACTTCAACTATATTTTTATCTTTTGTAAAATCGTTCCCAGTGTTTGTTTAACTGTGATTATGCAGTTATAGCCAAAGACAAAAAATCCTGTGTCCTTTTTCAAGATATATTTTCTGCAGATTAGAGATTCACCTCTGAGTTGAGGTCAGGATTGATGGCACGGAAGTTAGCCTCTGCTTATTTCCCAGCATTCCTTTGTTTAACATCTCTCCCACCAGCCTAAACTCTTTCATTTATGTCCTCCGTCATGAGAAAAATGCTACAAGCATGTTGTTCATCCCTCATCAAGTTAGATGTTAAACTAAAGATGAGCAAAAAATATACTTGTTCACTTTTAAATAAGCTGTGTAATATACTGCAGAGGACAGGAGCATGCAGTGCTGATCCAATATCAAGCCAAATCCCAGCTGGACAAGACACCTACTGGAATTTGTGGTTCTTGGCCACATCTTTGAATTTTTAACAGCGTAATGGCCCGTAAAAAAGATCATAACCAAAGTGGCTGCGGCCCCCCTTTCCTCTCTTGTGGAATGAGACGGTTGGTTTTTGCAGTCTGACTCACAGTCTGCAAGCCTCTGCAACACCTCTACCCAGAGCTAATAGGAGCAGTTCAACCAGTGTGCACTCGCCTTTTGTCAGATCAACACGGCCCCATTCTCTGACTGCTCCAAAGGTCACCAAAGTAACCCAAGACAATGACTGTAGTGAGAAAATCTCCTCTCAAACACCAACTGCTTTTGTCCCCAACTGACCTCGGGTTACATAAAACAGGAATGACTTTCTTTATTTTGCGAAGTTCAACATAAATGAACCTTGTGGTACATTAACCATGCAACCTTTAAAGACCATAATAACACCGAGTTAACACACCAGCCATCTCATTTGCTGAGATAAAAAACACATGTATAATGAGCTGTAGTCATAAGGTAACATCTTTTTTTTGTTTAACACCTGAGGGACTTCACTCCACCCTTCTCTTCTGTAGAGTTTTCATGTTTTTTATGAAGCATTACGTTTCCAAACTCTTAAGGACAACAAATGCAGCATTACCTTGGAAATTGAGAAAGAGAAACGGGGAAATTTAACTGTGATCTGGGTCTGAAAATTCACAGCAAGCTTTGTTAAGAAAATGTTTATTCTACCAAGTAAAAAAACTGCTTTTAAAACTAAACCTGTGCCCTGAAAGACGGATGTCACTTGTTTTATTCGCCTAACATTACAGCTGAGGTGTGTTTCTTTATGCTTCCACTGACAGAAACATCTTAAACACAGTGTAATAATTCATTCTCAAGTAATTACAAGCTTTGGTGGGGGACACTTTCACACATTCAGAAAAGGGGAGAACAAATAAAATGTTCACAGGAAATAAACCCAAAAAAGTGTGAAAATACAATGATGCATTTTTACGGGGATCACACCAGTTCTCCCTGCAGCTTCAGGCAGCTTACATCTGCCATTTCATTTCCTGTTAGTTCATCAAGAGCCCTCTGAACTCAAAAGTGTAGGAATCTGTTGCTCCAGTGAACAAAGGAAACACCCATACTGCATCTTAACTTTTTTTTTTTTACATTGTACCTACATAACTAATCATTTTGCTGTGCATGAATAGATGAATACAGCTCTGATAAAAACTTTTCAATTTTATGACAAGGAGCTAAAGAAGTCCAGAGCTAATAAAGGACCTTGTGACATGAATTCTCAGAACAGAGCTCCCCCTCTCTTTGTCTGAACTTTCATTACCAGCATATGCAGTAGAAAATAGTTTTTCAAGATAAATCCTTTTTCTGTAGTGCTTTTGTGCCCTTCAAGTGATTAGCATTTGAGCAGACCCTTCCAATAATTGAGTTGGCTTAGTGGAAGTAAGTCCGTGCATGATGAAAGAGAAAAGGGAAAGAGGTATATACAAACGTGGACAACATTGTTGGTACCCCTCAGTTAAAGAAGGAAAAACCCACAATTCTTGTGGTACACACCTTTTCACCAAACAGTGACTACTTGTCTCGCTTTAAATAGGCAGACTGACTGATTATGAGTTTGGTAACACCTGTGATGTCAATTAAAGGACACACCTGAGTTAATCATGTCAGTCTGGTCAAATAGTTTTCAATCTTTTACAAAGGTACCATCATTTTTGTCCAGGCCTGTTTCATTAGTTTGTTTTTTTTAATACTTATGTTAATCAGCAATTCAAAAGTGATGGCTGATTTTGATTATTTAATTTTCAATACATTTTTATTTATTGTTACTTTTGTGAGTTTCAAGTGATTTCAGGGAGAATTGTGGGTTTTTCCTTCTTTAACTGAGGGGTACCAACAATTTTGTCCACGTGTGTAGGCAGCTAACAATGAAATGTCCATTATATCCCATGCATTGTACCTTTATATATATATGTTGTGTTTCGACGCACAGGGATTTGATGACTGCACTTGGTGCATTATGCTACCTGCAGGGCTCTGGCATAAACCATCAGTGAAAGCAACCAGTCTGAAATCGGCAAGAGGTGAATCTCTGACTCCAATATCAGAGTGTACAGTATAAGCCAAAAGCCTGATGAGCTCCTCCTTCTGCACAGATGGGTCCAGATGATCAGTAATACAGACCTGAAGTGTGAGGAAATGCTGCAACTCCTATGTAAGGCGCGAGTATGTATTCACAATGCAACAAGAAGGAGAAAGACTCATCTGTGTTGTGTTAGAGCGTCAGCAAAAACACAGTTTAGTGGACATGTGATTTTATGAAGGTCTGCATCTACCAGCTTAGATGATTTCAAATGTTAGAATTCCTAAAGGGTCATAAAGGGTCATCAAACGTTGCTTTAATACCTTATTTGAAGTCTGGTGCAAACTGCCTTTCAATCAGGCATTTCTGCTTCGAACCAGAGCTTGCAAAAACAAAACCACAAAACTAAAGATCTTTTCAGTCAATGACTAGGAATTATGAGGGCAGGGCAAAGCCTTATGGAAGTCCTACGCTTGGCAATCCCTGTCAGTTCCCTACAGTTCTCTTGTTCATACTTTATATTTCGCTGACCAATTTTGAATGTCTGTATCAACATCAGGAACAACTCTTTTTACTTGCTACTTTGGTACAGCGGAGGCATGATGCAAAGCAGTTACTGAGGAGATGTTGACTAGAAAGGTATGCTGAGTGATGCTGAGGAAACTCAGAACTGGAGCTCAGTCCGATTGGAAACAAACCAAGAGCACCTGGAAAGACGTGTCGGAGAGCAGTTCCAGGGAGTATTCAGACTAAAAATTTGCTATGGATTATTGGGGAACACAAACTCTGGTTTACTTTCAATGAACCAATTGTGTCCAGTCTGAATACTCCCTAAAATTCACAATTGAAGATTTACTAAAAGTGTAAGACTGTCTAACTTGGAATACACTTTCTCATTAACTTTTTTTGAGGACAGAAAAATACATTTAAGTTAGCTCTTTAAAAGAAGAATAAAATGGTGATAACATTAAAAAGTTTTTTGTAATTTTCATAAAAAAATTACAAGGGGACAAAATCAAAAGCTTTTTGGACAGATCTGCAGTAACTTGTCACATTCATTTGAGATTTGGTGCTAAGAAGTCTTCCATTCTCCAACCGGCTTTAAACTGTAAGCTGAACTTTTCAGACTTTATAATACACCATCTCTTCAAGCCATTTCTGATACAACGGAACAGACTTGATGTGACAAAGCAGTCAGATCAATCCAGAGCTGCCATGTCACCCTTGTCAGGCGAGCAAAGATGGGTGTGCTTATACTTGTGTGTTCGTGTTCATGAGCAGACGGAGGAAGTATTCGTTCTTTTGAAAGTCGAACAGTAAAAAACAACCTTTTCTTACTTTGTGATCTCCAAAGTTGCTTTCCTAAAATTGTTGGTAGTGACCACACTTTACAGCATTTCGGTAATAACCCTGCAAGCCCTGACCTGCTAGTTTGACATTTTTGCCTCCATCTTTCCCGGCAGTCTAAATTCCAGCTCCTAGAAAAGCCTTAGTGGTCAGACTTTTGACATTTTCAGCCATGTCATTATTTTCAGTCTGACAGAAACACTGGCAAGCAGGCTAAACGAGTACACAGCTTATCTTAAAAAAAAAATCCAATGTAGTGTGATGGAAATGTTTATCCTTCCTACAACTGGGGTACAACTGTATACCCTTCATTGAAATGTCAAGGTGAAAATTGATATTTTCGTTTGAATTAAAAGCCAGTTTTCTGTTTGAAATTCAAGGCTACTGTTGCAGGTACCAGCATGAAAAAAGAAATATCTAAAACTGTGTGTTAGAGTAGTTAGAATTCTCTGTTTCTCACAGTAAAGACTCCAGCTTTCCATCTTTTGATATACTGCTGCTGTAATAAAGTTCATCCTCGGCATCTTTCCCAAACAGCACAGGGAATAAAAGAGACTCAGGGACTTCAAGAGCTTCCTTTAATGTTCATATATCCTTGTATGAACAGTTTTTAGTTCTGTTTTAACTGTTTTTATTCATCTCATCCAGAGAGATAAAAAATCATATGATTCTTCTCTTGTGAAGTTAGTGGCAAAACAGTGACTAATTGTGACAGTAATAAAAAATATGCAGTAAAGTAATAAAAAATATGTCTTACAGTAAAAGCTCGTTCTAGTCATTTCTATGAATTCACCTAAAGACCTGTAAGAGATGCGACTGTGTGTACAAATCGAAATACAGGACAAAAATGACAATATTTACTAAAGATCAACTCCAATGAAAATTGTCTTTTTTTGTCATTTTTCTCACGAAAGAGAACGTATAATAAAATGCAACTAAAAATTGCTTTCCTGAGTATTTTTTATTCAAATAGTTTAGAATCAGACTAATAGATGGAGTTGAAAAAAAAACATATTTGTGATGTAGAAGTTGCTCTCTGCGCCGCTCCATTTTGACAACTGCACATCATGTACGTCTTTGTTTTTCTCGTCTGAGCTATAGGTTCTGGATCGAAACTGTGCGGGTGGAAAGCTCCAATATGGTTTGTCATTTGTTGTTGCTCGATAATGTTATGTTGGGGCTGTGGGGGGTTGTAAGCTTGTGCGTATAAACAGATGGATGATGGGAATTTGGGGAGAGTTTACTCTGCGTTAACAGTCCAGTCTACAATACAGAGACAGATTTTTAATGATCTACTGCCGCTCTGCAGAGACTATGTCCTAGTAAATGACAGGTTTTTTGATTTTGTCTAAAAACGGGATAATCTGGGAAAACTTTTAAAATAGATAAAATGATGGCAAAAATACTTTTTGTAATTTCTACAGACTTTGAAAGGCTATAGTTGCTATTTTTTTCCAATAAACATTTTCTGAACAAGAAAATAATGATGGAATTTTTAAATTTGTCAGTGACACATGCTCCCAAAATTCCACTATGAAGTAACCATTGTGACACATTAGTGTAACGCTCATTTGTGTCCTCTCTGGGTAACAATTATTTTCTTTGTCAAGTATGCGTGAATTTATGTACTTGTTGAATGTGTGTACATGCAAAAAAAAAACAAAACAAAAAAAAAAAAACTCTGGAGAGCACGTAATTCATAATGCAACCTCCACTGTTTGCCTTCCCACTCAGGACACTTATTTGCCTCTGCCACCACCCCCATCTCGGCTGTGCTCTCTTCACTTCATAAAGAACAAACAATGTCCTTATTTAATCCAAGACTCAAATTTCAAACCAAAGTGTTACCCAACACATGCCAGAAATCTCCAAAAAACTGCATTTAACTATGAGTCAAAGTGAATTGTCAATTTTAGATCCACTATTGTAATTTCTGACCATTTAATTTAGGATTTTGACAAACATAAGTTGCAATCAAATAAAAAATTTACAGAGTACAACTAACAGAATTTTATTCCTTCATGCAAAAACCCCAAAAGCAGCTCACCTGCATCTCCTTCTCGCCGTACTTTGAAGGGTTCTTGCTGGCTTGGCTCTTCCTGCGCAGCTTCTTCAGCTCACCCTGGCACTTCTCAAGACTCTCTCCTTTGTTCTTATGTTCCATCTGGTATTTCTTCAAGGCGGCCTACATCAGGCAACAACAAGTGCACAAACACAGAATTAGACCTCTTGAATACAGATTAAAGAGCTTAGAGATGAAAGAGGCTGAGACATAAAAGCTAACTTTTTCTAAAAGGAATCCTTTTTCTTTTTTCTATAAAATCAACATGATTTGATAAACGGTAAATATTACTTTGTCAAATACACCATTAACGTCCACGTTTACGGTGCAATACTGAGGTCAACCTTTTCTCCATCCAAATTCAGTGACGCCAAACAATTTGTTTGAGCAGAGTTTGCTTGGACTTTTTGAAATCTCTAAAATCTCCTTCCTAATTGAACGAGCATTTCCTATTGTCTTATAAAAGCCCCATGTTTGCTCTCAAGCTGTCTTCATGATGGAAATGACATCAACAGTCTGTGTTCCTTCAAATGCTGCAGATTTTCATTCATCACATATAAAAATGGAAAAAAAAAAGTGTGTGTGCGTGTGTGTGTGTGTGTGTGGGTGGGTGGGTGGGTGGGGGGGGTGTTGTTAAAATTTGATTGCACAAAATTTAAAGTAATTAGTCCAACTAATAAATGCAATTTCTTAACATTTGCTGCTTTTTTTCTCTTGTTTACAAGGACTTCTTTATTTCCAGGGTTCATCAGCTCTGTTGCTATAGTAACTGTATGTGAGAGAAAGCTCATGTTGTCTGTGTGAGGCGAAATTGGAAGAGGACTGCTCATAAAAGGATTTCAAAACCAATATTGGCATTACGCTAGATGATGATAGTATAGGCCACTGTTCTCACAGAACTCTGAGAAGGATCATAAAGGACACCATTTACTTCAGTGGGGGATCATGACCCTTAAAGCATTTGGACTTAGAAAAGAAATGCCGAGATGGAATTAGTGCTCCAGTTTGGAACTGGACCTTATGAAACCATTTTTAACACAGAACAGTAACTTTTGGGAAAAAGAAACAAAAATCTGACACAAAAAGATATTCTATTAAGTGTTACCTTCCCTTAAAGCTGTGATAAAAGGCAAAAGGTCATTTTCCTGTAAATCCCTTTCTCATACATATGTGTTCAAACTCAACAGTGATCTGATGGTGAAACCACAGCCAACAACACCAGGGACTTTTTTTATTAATATTAACAAAAATTAAACGTTTAAGCTAACCACAGCTGCACAATACTAATACTACACGTGGAGAAGATGAATCCTAAAAAAAAAATCAATGGTTAGCGTTCAAGTCGGCTGCAGTTGCCACTGGCGGGAAAATAATCAGCTGAAGATGCAACCAATGTGAACTGCAGAAGTGCCATCTTTCTAATCCATTGAACTTGTGGAAACAGCCTGAACAGCCTCAAAAAGATCACTTGTAAAGAAAAACACAAAGGTGTTTTGCCCTTTGAGATATGGAACCTTGAATCTTTCATTGTTAAGCAATACACAATAAAGTAAGTATAATGGAGAAAAAAATGTTACAAAACTACAAAGGTCTGAAGTAGACAGTAATTTTTGAAAAGATTTTAAATAGACATTGCAATTAAAATCTAATGTTACAATATTCAAATAAAATGTTTTCGGAAATCCTTTAACCAATATTTTTAAAAAGCAGCTTTAACATAATTAGGCCCAATATTTATCTTGTAATAGTTAAAAAAAAGTAGAGAAATACAACCAATCCAGTCAAAAACCAATGTCAAGATATCAGTCTTAAAGACAATTTAGATGAAATTCAGGTTTTTGTGTTTTTAACACGTTCTTGTAGCATTTTTCTGATGATGGAGGACATATATAAAGAAAATTAAGCTTAAAACTGCTTTTCTGGGCATTTCTATTTTTACATTATTGTGAATCAGGAGGTGTGACGTAGAACCTACAAGTCCTCCCTGCTTTGCTCCATTCTTATGTATCCGCTTGTAGACAACTAGATCCATGTACGTCTTTTTGTCATTTGAGCTGGTATGTGGTTCAAAACTGTACGGCTGGATTGTTCCTTTATTGCTCGCCATTGTTATTCCATCAGTAATGTTAAGTTGGGGTTATGAGGGGCTGTAAGTTAGCAGAAAATAGCGTAAAGAAAGGGATGATGGGAAGTGAGGCCAGGCTTACTCTGCGCCAAAGGTCCCAACCACAACTCAGTGATAAATTTCTAATAAACTACTGGTGCTTTGCAGAAACTGTCTTAGAAAACGACACAGGATTTTGATTTTAGCGAGAAATAAAAAGAAAATTCTGCTTTTTTATCCTTACAAATGTCATGCTTAGCTGGAATTTAAAACAAGCTTTTACGTTGCATGTTTAAATTCCTTTTTTTTTTCTTTACTATTTCTCAGGAAGACACAAGTAGGGGCTGAGAAATGTTGCACCTTTTCGCGGCCGAGGAATTCACTCAGCAGAGCAACAAGAGGGCTACAATCACGCAACCAAAAGGGCTGCGAGAACGGCACAGCTCATAAATAACATAGCAGTTTCAACAATGCAATAAAGGCCACGTTATCCCATCCCCCAAAAAACAACGCACGACACAACTGCTCTACACTCAGGCTGCAACCCACTCATTCTAAAGATATCCCATTTAGACCCACACTGCAGCACTTACTCTCCTATACCAACACTCCACGAGGGGCTTATTATAATCAGTCTAACCCTGACAGATGAGCATACGCCAAATGCTGCAGAGAAAGAGATTCCCTTAATCTCCTGTTATCACTTGATTCAAAATAAACTGGAAAGAAGCATTGGTTTGTGTTGCACTTTTTAGAGTTGCCGTTCCAGATACTTACAGTTAGATATCGGGCATCCAGCTCAACTTTCCTCTCCAGCTCGGACAGCAACTCGTTATGGAAGGATTTCAACTGGGGGGGGGGAAGTCATATTTTAGTAAAACTTTATTTGTGCATGCTCAGAAATAAACACCTCACCATTCATTGCTACAATGGAATATATTTTTAGGCTATGAGGATATTTATGAGCAGAATCAATAAAAACAGCTCTACATTTTATTTTTTTTTAAAAAGGAGGACAGTTCCACTAAAAATATGTAGGAACATTACGTCTGTGCACATTCTACTCTACTAAACATCTTTATGCAGTTTCTAATATTCTAAAATTCCAATATTATTGAAAAAATCTCAAATAATCTGCTATCTTTCTAACATACATGATGACACTTTCCATCTGCTTTTATTACATTTGGTTAGAAACATTAAACTCATTCATTTGGGTAATAAAGGATGCAGGGTGTGTAAGAAAATCGTAATATTGCTGGGAAAGTTGATCTTAGAACATCATGTACTTAGGCCTAACAACTAAACTAAAACAAGCCATAATAGTCCGTTGTTCCTTCTAAGTCTATTGTTGAAACGTTTCAATAGATGACAAATTTGAATTAAAAGAAAGGGCGAGGTGTATTTGGGATCAGAATACCAACCATCTCCTCTAGCTGCACTTGGATCTGTCTGTGGACTTCAGCCATCTGGAACAACACATCCCCTACATACAGAGAAAAAAACACACATGAATACTCCACAATGCCAGCAGACAACACAGCAGAAAGGAGCGGGGGACTGATGGAGTAAAGAGAGTGTGGGAGAAATAAAGCTTGAGGAAAAAAAAACTTAACGTGCAGAGCTCATGCGACAAACAAACACACAGACATACAAGTCGGAGGTGTGACAATGTCGCACATGATGAGAACTTGAAAAATAATCACACAGAAAACAAAAATACACTGAACAATGGAACAACAGAAAATGCTGGCTTTAGTGACACTGATGTCTTTAAGAAATGCTGCAAATTGCCTTTTAGAATTAAAACCTTATGTGAGACATAAAAATTAGAAAAACTATTTTCCATATGTTGGGGGAAATATGTTGGTGTTAATACAAATGCTACGAAAAATGCAAATTAGTACAAGTTCTAATTTAAGACGTTTTAGGTATTTGTTTTATAAGAAAATATTTAATTCAAAGGAGTGAAAGTAGATTTTCAGAACTTTTAATTTTAAAATGACTAATGACTGCACAAATGAACCCAGAGTAGAAACTTAACCATTGACTGTACATGAGTGTAACATCACCCATAGAAAAGTCAATTCAGCTGCCATTTTTCTGCAAGATGGACGCCGGTATGTTAGAACCAGACAGTGTCAGTAAGTCTGAGTTATTGTTTCTATGGCAACCACTTTCACCAATCAGAAGGGAGCTTGTTGGAAGACCACTCCCCTGCCACTAGAAAGCAGGCTACACGAACACTTTGAATGTTCAATGCAACCGAGGCAACCGATTGGTCAGCTTATAACTTGAACTACAGCAAAAAATGTCATGGAAAAAGTTAGGATTAACAAGAGTTTATTTTAAAAAAAAAAAGGTAGCTGAGCAAGATGGTTGTTCTGATGAATTTAATGAGTAATAGCTGTTTAGTTCTCAGTAGAAGTCTATGGGATTTTGGCTTCTTGGAGCCAGCAACTACTTATCTGAAATGCGAGGGGCGGAGTCACTTTGTCCAGTTCTCATATACAGTCAATGAACCTAACCAATGAAACACCGAAAAAAGAAAGACAACAGAAGGCTTGCCCATCTTTGTTCTCGTGTTTGATTGTGAAAGCACTTAATATAAACTAAATTAAAGGGAATACCTACCAATAAAGCAGGACACTTTCCATGTGAGTCTTTTAAGATGGTCTGAAACCAGCTATTATTTCACTTTAGTTTTGTGATTTTAGCTATCATTTATTAATTAGTTTTTTGGACTCAAAAGGAATTAACACAGTCTGCTGCTGAACAGTAGATAAGGATTAAGGGTTTCAATTAAGTAGTCTTATTTTAGTTTAGTTTGACCTTGTTTAGTTTAGTTTGGCTTAAAAAAGGCACTGTGTGCTCTCAAATATGAAGCTCTGTAAAACTGTCGAGTTCAAAGTTCCATTCTCATTTAAACAAAGCAAAAGATAGAAACAAAAAAGCTTTTTGAGCAGAAGTGTAAAGAATTGGGTAAATAAAGGATTTGTTTTGTATCCTTGTGGCAATTTGACCAAAGCAAGTTAGAAATGCAACTAAGACATCTTAAAATAATTTAAAACTTATGGAAGATTTTTTTTTTTTTCATTTTAAAACGCCATCAAAACAAATGTTTAAAAAGAAGGCTCATGCAGGGAGTGAACTTAATTTTTTCTTATACCTACAAGCTGCTTCTTCTGAATATGCAGTGCATGGTCAAAGAGGAACACAAAGAGGCACACTGAGCAAACAACACGAACATATAGAGACCTGGTGGAAAGACATTGTGAGATAAAACATGAATAGGAAAATGAAACACTTTATTTTGACAGTAAAGACCAAAGCCCTTTAGCTCATACATATTGCATTTTCTATTACTTGGCTTTAGGGAGTAGGATAAGAAGAGTTTAGACAGAAATTACAAAACTAAAGTTAAGATGACACATCACATTTCCACAGAACCTAAAAAAAATGTAGCAAAAGCTGCAACACAACTGACACTGGTGTCCAAAAAGATGCAGGTAAAGAAGGGTAAAGGTAGTTTTTTTTTTTAGCACATTTTTACTCCTGGGTTATTTCAAACTCCCCTCCTGTGTCCTCTTTTGAATGCTGACCTATAAAGGACTCACCTTAAAAAGCTTTGTAAGTGAAATCGGAGCTTTAACTAAAGTGGTGCACACTATTTTTCTGCGCCAAAGGGCTTTGGAGGGGTCCTCCTCTGAGCTGACAAACTCAGCATAAACACTGAAGAGATTGTGACAGAGCTGTCCTTAAGTGCATGTGGGGGAACAAAAAGGTTGGAAGCAGATGGCTGTAACTTCTGACCATTTAGGGAAGTGAAAAATGCAACACAGAACAAATACCCTCTGTGAAGAAAACTTGACCAATGCAGGAAAGTGAAAGAAAACGATTATGCTTGTTTTTAAAGCAAATAAAGCCACTTAAAGACCTACTCCAATGAAAACTGTTATTTGGGGGGGGTTAACATGGATGATGATGGAGGACATACATAAAGGCATTCAACTCAAAATTGCATTTTTGAGTATTTCTTTAAGCAAAAAGTTATGAATCAGGAGCAGACATTTGAAAAAGAGTTTATCTGACATTGGGTGGGTCACAAGGTACCCACTCCATTCCATTTTGATACATCCACTTGCAGGTACATCTTTTCCTCGTCTTTGATGGCATCTGGCTCAAAACTGTACAACTGGATAATTCTAATATTGCTTGCCTTTACTGTTGCACCGCTAATGTTAGGTTGGGGGTGTAAGCTAGCAGGAGAGCACGTAAACACAATGCATAGGCAAACTTCAAATGAACTACTGCCGCTCTGCAGAAACTATGTCACAGAAAACAACACAGGCTTTTTGATTTTGGCTAAAAATTGCATAATGATAATTAAAAGACCACTGGGGACACTTTTCAAAAGAGATCAAAAGATGATTCAAGTTGGACTTTAAACAACAAAACAAGGAATCGCAGTA
Source organism: Oryzias celebensis (assembly GCA_014656515.1). Classification (NCBI taxonomy): domain Eukaryota; kingdom Metazoa; phylum Chordata; class Actinopteri; order Beloniformes; family Adrianichthyidae; genus Oryzias; species Oryzias celebensis. Next base: position 9,582,880 of record BNCR01000008.1, on the reverse strand, counting down.
AGTAACATGCACGGTATAAAATGACTTTTCCTCACAAAATACAAGCCGCAAAAGCAAGAAGTTTTGGACAAGATTGTTGGCCTTATTTGCTAAACTCACCCTAGATACCCTTATCTACACCCAGGATGCCAGACCTTGTACCCATGTGGCAACCAGTCCACTGATATTATGCCACATGGGAGGAGAAAAGCAGGACAAAGCATTCTGTCTGCTCCCAGTAGAGTTGCTAAGCAGCTTACACAGCACTGATCACGTCTCTGAGCTTAGAAAACCTTGTCACTCTGTTGGCTATTACATCTAGCATGATCAATTAACTAATATGTGTCCATTACATGGTAGGAGACAATAGCAGAAGTCACAACAACCAGCAACAGCCTGTTTTTTTATTTAGCTCAAAAACAAAAAAATCCCAAACAAAAAAAAAACAGATTTTCTTCTCAGGTTTATTACCATGTAATGTACAATGCCAAAGCACATAAGGAATTGGGAGGGTAGGGGGTGGAATTTGACAAATAAAGAAATAAATCACACCTAAGAGATGCAAATGGTTACCATGGTAATCCCCAACTAATAGCTCCAAGTGATGGAAAATTTCGCCCGCAACCGTTGAAGCGATTTTAGGCATTGCACAAGAGAATCTAAAAAGAATGACAGAAATATTGAATATGTTCTCAGGTGCAACTTGTGAGACGTCATAAAGATGTGAGCTGACAGAGGGGGGATGTACAGATTGATAAGCACATTTTGATGCAAGTAGCCATCAAAACATGAAAAACACATTCACAAAAAGGGCTGCAGACATACAAAAAAAAGGATATAACTGTCAATATATCCCAGCTCACTTGAACCTCGCCTGTTTTTTTGTCACGGTTGAGAGAAAACAATAGGTCTTTTGTTGAAAGGTGAGCTTAGGCTGTTCTGCACCTGCAGCTCTGCAGCAAGCAGCTACAGGCCTGCCAGCTTCCAGAGTCAAACAAGGAAGCATGCTCTCTGGAAGTTGAGTGCACACGAACAGACTGTCCCTTGAAGTATGACATCAGCGAGAGTAGAGGTATCGACTGCTTGTGTAACAGCGGCAAAGCAACACCCACACAGGTGGAGAGAAGGAAAGAGAGAAACAAAATAACAGAATGTGGGCTATTGCGTTTAGAAAAAAAATGGAAGTATGCAAAGCTGCAAGAGAATGAGAGTCAGTGCTGCAGTGAAAGAATGGAGGTGGATGGAGAGACACTGAATCACAGCAACGAAGGTCAAAACCAGATTCACTAAGGGGTTGTTATGGAAGCAGGATTGTAGTAGGGTCGTTGCCATGGGAGAAGCTGTGAGATGAGGAGCGGTTCTTGTAAAATGCTTTCCAACGATCTCCTCACTTACTATCAGCTATTGCATCAGCATGCACACCTCCCTGAGGAGAAGACCAGTCCACATGGGGATTTCGATGCTCAGTGGTGTGCATGAGCTCAGCCTCAACAGGATGTTAATGCCTCCCTGCCTGCCTGCCTGCCTCACCGCCAAGTCACAGGAGAAACAAACAAGTGGGCTAGCATAATGGGGCAGCAGGATGATATGCAAGACACAGGTAACAGCTGTGACTCAGACATAATTCTGATTAGCCTCTGTGTGGATCATAATCATCTTCATTTTATTATCAACCCAAAATTTCTGCTCAAATACCCTCACATGCATCAGTTCACAAGTTTGGCAAACTATCAAATTCTGTTTAAACTCTTTCCTCCGTCATCACAGAAGAAATCTACTATTTATGAAACGCTGCTAAAATTGGAAGCTCGGGCCATCGCATCTGTTCGCACAAGTTTTTCCAGCAATGGTGCCATACATGTAGGCCATCATGAAAGGTTTAAAAAGAGAACTGTGCAGTTGCCACACAGAAATAGGTCAGAATGCAGTTTACCAGTAATCTTGACATTAATTCTAAAGACAGCAAGAGAAAACATCCAGAATATTACAACCAACAGACAGCACGAAAATGAAATCCTGGCTAGTTTTTTAAAGAAGAAGAAAAAGAAAATATACAAAACATTAAAGTGTAATGCATGGATTCTCTGATGCAGTGTGAGTTTCAATTTGAGAAAAAAATACATGATTGAATTCTAAACTCAGCTTGACTGAATATTAACTGCTACGAAATATTAAAACATGGCCTCTAAAACGGGCTTCCATTGATTTATTAAAAGCATAGTCAAACACAGAAAAGAAATAACACACAGCAAACATGAAATGCAAAGATGCAATGCCTGCTCTGAATACTCAGTACTTTGCATTGGACATTATTTTTTCTCTTTTTTCTCTTATTTTTTTTTTTTTTTGGGGGGGGGGTAATGTGACATTAGAAAGAAAGATTTACAGACAAAAATAGAGACAGGAACTTGGCAGTAAAAGCACAAATGCCATGAAACTATCCAGTGTTTTCAGTCAGCTTTCAGTATTTTTTTTTTTACAGCAAAGCTTTCTGCATTTCAACAAAACACAAAACAGTAGAGTTATGTTGAGATCTAGAGATTCAAAAAGAGGGTTGAGTGAGAAGCTCAACTGACTAACAGAGTAACCATTGATGTGTCACATGACCTTCACTTTCAAGTGTGACTATTTAAGGCATGTAATCCTAATCACTTATTTAAAAGTGCACTGCATAAAAGTACAGCAATAAACAATGTTACATAACCCATTTCATTTAGTTTGGAATGATTTGATGGTACTGTATGTGCAAGAAGAGATTACCCAGTCAAATTGAGTGGGATCTTGTTCATTTTCAGTCTACAACCCACATCTGCTGTTATTATCCCACTGTAGGATCCACACAAATTCAACAGGATCTGCAAGATTCCTCTCCCCAAGATAAATTAAGCCAAAAAATCAAGTAAACAGACACGGGTGTGGTTCAAATTTGGGCTATATTAAATGTTAAGCTCAATGGTCTTAGTCTGGGAGATACTTTTTTTTTTTTTTGGTTTTAACTTTTAAATGTTGCTCCGCCCACATGGGGACCATTCTGTACATAGCTATGTTCACATGGCAACATGTGTTCAGGCAACTGCCTATGAATAGTCTATGTACATGCACGTACATGCGTCTTTCAGGCATCCGCATTCAAACTTGACCATTTTTGAGCTCTACGTACAAAACGCGCGGTCACTGAATGCACATTGAAAGTTAAATCAGGTCAAACTTGAACCAATCAGGACTCGGATTTGGGAGTGATGGCAGCTGTTTGAAAATGTATCATTGAAGAGAATTAATAACTGTGTTTTTTGCCCAGTCGGAATTTTTTGACACCAAGTCTGTCATAATTATAATAGCACTGTGGAAAAAAAAAAGCTTGGAGAAAGATTTGCAATGCTTTCGCATTTTCACCAAGCCTATTCCAACTGTAGGTGGCAGACATACGTTGGAAAACAGTAGAAGAAGATGGCACTGCCTGCCTGTTTAGTTTAAATACCATGGCTACGGCGTGAACATAGCTGAATAAATTTCCAAACAGACAAGGACCAAATTCGTTGATACCAACAACACACATTTCATGACTTTAGATATCTTCAAAGTAGCCATGCTAATAAAACTTGGTATTATAGCAATAAAAGCTTCACAACCGATTTTACATGAAAGGACTACTATGACATCCAAACTTATACAAAGAAAGCCACAGATTTTGTGACCCGCAGGTGTTTATATGGTTGGACTTTTGCCGAATATGGAATTCACTGAAGTGAGAATCAGCTAATCTCTGCTTTTCAGACACACTTCCACTTTGGTGAAACAATAACGTTAAAAAAAAAAAAAAAAAAAAAAACACAAAAAGAAGTTTCATCTAATAAATGAAAGCTGTTGAAGCCTGGAGCCAAACATGGTCATCAGTAAGTGATAGATTTGCTGCCTAGCGACAGCATTACGTTTGGGTGAGAACAGCACATTGTTGTTGGGCTAAGGCATCTCATGTTTGTCCATCTCTATAATTCCTGACATTCACTTTGAATTTACCTTATTTCATTTTTGAAGTAACTTTTTGCGTAACTGATGTAAAATAGAAATGTTAGCGGTATATTTCCTTATTTCCAAATTGATTAAATGAAGGGCATTGGCTTCCCATCATGCCTTGCACGTTTCAGAAATAGAGCAGTAGAAGGCAGGGACCCCAGGGATGGTGGCACCGAGCTAAGAAAAGAGTTCCTCTGCTCTCATTTAAACAGGGACAGGTGCTGGAGGAGAAGGGAGGTGGGCCACACTGAAGAAAAGACTGACAGAGATGGGAAACTGAACTCCAGCGTAAGTGTGTGTGTGAATGTGTATGTGCTCATTCGAGCGCAGCATCCCAGAGTTAACACCATCTGCAGGTGCTAACCTTTTGCTACAAACAAATGACTTGTCACTTAGCGTTTTAGGCAGCATCCGTTTTTGACAGGAAGTGTAAAGCTAGGGTCCAAAATCCATTAAGCCCAAAAGAGAAAAGAAAAGAAATGAAATAATGCAACACTAGCTTTCAGCCTCGTTCCTTTTAGTCCTTCTGGAGGGCACTTAGGCAATTCTTGCCTCGCTACCTTTTGATATTGCCTTCTTTTTACTCAATGCATTTTATTTCCCAAAAGGTGTGTTTTTGTGCTGAATCAAACATGCGTTATTAAAACATGTTGATTAGCAAAGTTCCACCAGTTGGTATAAAGAGGAAGGAAAATTTGATTTCCTCTGGCGGAGGAGACAAAACTGCAAGCATGTCTTGTCCAACAGGCTCAGAACAGACTAATTGGCCAAATGGTCCAGGTGGAGTTAATGTGATTGCTAAGGAGGGAATACAGCAAATAAAAGCTGAAATACAAATGGGCTGTTTGAATAGGTCAAAATTTGGCATGCATAAAAAAGAGAAAACTTTCATGCTGATTTTGTTGAAGCTTCCAAAAGTGAAAAATGTCTTTCAATGTTTCCGATATGACAAATCAAATACTGCAATAGCCAGATAGTCATTTTTGTATCCTAAAAATGTACCTATTTTCTTAACCGAATAACCAAAACTTTCCATACCATTGAATGTTTGGCTTTGCTACCTGCAAAAGTTGACCTGACTCCGCTTTAATTTGCATTTAAGTAGGCATTTCAGAAGCTGTGACTTGTTTGACTCCAATTAGCGCTCTCCACAGTAAAGGTCAGGAGTGCCATGGCCCCTGGGAGACTTTGTATGTATTTTACTAGCCAATGACTAAGCAGGGAAGCTTAAAGAGTTCTAAAGAAACTCAGAAAAGTACTTTGACAGTGTAGTGGAGAATCAGCGGTACTGCTCACTATGACCAGGTAGACTTCAGCCAAGACGAAAAAGATAAAAGCCCAACATTTCTGCAGAGACACAGCTGCTTGAATTTCTTGATTTACATAAAACAGACTCTTTGTCTTTGCTTTAGCTTGCACAATTTTAGAGATTGTAGAATATTTTATATAAATGTATCGATCGTTGATCGTTTCTTGACAATTTAGAGGAGTCATCATAGTGTGGATCTGAGTTTATCTTTGATTTATTAGCATTACAGTGAAGCCGAGTAGGTTGATATTTCAGACAAATGGTGCATTTTGTGGTACGAGCACCACATTTGGCATGGATGTACATCCCAATCTCTGCTTTCAGAAAAGCATATTAGCCACAAGGAAAATCCAAAATGGCTGTCATTTGTAAAGATGGCGGGCATACGCTCAATTGCTACAACGATTTCTATGTTTGTTTGCCCCAGTCTCAACAATATGAGCTGTTCATGCAAAAAATGCAGTCCCTACAGAATACTATTTTAAATATTTATATCATTATTATTATTAATTATGACCAATACAAATTGGTGTTTTTGGCGTACATATAAGAAAAAAAAAATCTTACTTTTTTAAAATAAATGTAAAATAGTTTATCACTTTTGATAGAGGTTTACATTAATTCCTTTCAAAAAAAAAAAAAAAAAAAAACACCCTTTGCCACGTAAGACCATCTCAATGCAGAAAATGTAGCAAGAAAAAGAAAAATGTACGATTTATGACCCCCTTGTTGGTGTATCTGTAAACTTGTAAACCTGACCAACTAAAACTAAATCAGAGCTGAATAAGTGACCCTTACCGTTTTTTTGTCGGACCACTGAGCATATTTGCAATTCTTAAAGTCCTTGAATTTTTTTCAAAAATTGAAAATCTGCTTTAAAATCCAGCATTCATTAAGCTCTGTATGAATTCTGATTATACTTACTGACCTCAAATTGATTTTCTGCAGTACACACAGCAGAGATATTTGTCAAAATATGCTTGACTTTGGTAAATTACGAAGCTGCACCGTCAGGAGCCTCGTGGAGTGATAACAACTGTGCTTCAACTTTTTGGGAATTTGTTGAATAAATCTTGATTAATCTGAGTCTTATGTTTCGCTTGATTCACCTTGTAGTCTGGAAAATATGCTACTTTTCAAAAGTAAAAACATTTCACTTTTTTGTACCTGTGAGCCGATAAGAATGGGTAAAAGACACACACGCGGCTCTGGAACCTTATTGATATAGTTTTGTCTTGAAACTAGCTTTGCCACAGCCATGGTTATTAATTGTTTGGATCTTTTCTTTAAATCAGAATAGATGCTAGCTGGTTAGCGTGAGAATTCTTATTTCTCTTAAGAAAGCTTGGAAAGACAACTGGAGGGAAGAAAGTAAGTGCTGACTCCTTCTACATGAAGGAGACAGGAAAAAAGAGCAGGCTGGCAGATACAGTAAAAGAGAAGGCAAAAAGTGGAAAACGAGGGAGAGAGCAGGTGTGTATAAGCGTTAGCATCTATGTGCATTTATATGTGTGGGTGGCAAAGTGACAGGCGATGATTAGCCCAACCAGAGGAGGATACGTGGGAGGAAGAGAGTGGGAGTAGCGGGGCTGGCGGGAGAAAGACTGTCTCCATCTCTTAAGGCAAAGATACACTCACAAGTGGATTTAAAAGAAGACTCAAACACAGAAATGCCAAGAGACTTAATCACAGTTCATGCATGCAGCTATGCAAAAATGCACCAAAATGCATGGTTGCAAAGTAAACTAAAGGAGCACACTTTGTTGTGGAAGAATGAATAAGGATTTGGCAGGATGCGAGTTGTGCGGCAGAAAATGAAAGACGACACTTATTACACGGCCCTTTCAGTCAATGCTTAAATCAATGTGTGTCAAAGACTAGTAAAAAAGTAAATAAATAAAGGGAAATTGAGAGGGGAAAAAAAGAGATGGAGAGCAGCTGGAGACTCAGATGTGTAGGCGGGGCCATTTGCAGCCCATCTCTTACAGAGCTTCTGAAGAATTAACAGGCTTTAAAGAGGTGCAACAACAACTCAAACTACTACATGCACCTTCAAGTAAAACTGTGAACAATTACTGAGAGGCTAAGTCTCAGTATCTGGAAGGGATTCATGATTGTATCTCTTATGTGTCAAAAGGGGGGTTTCATTTCCCAAACATGTGCATTTTCATTGCTAGAAATAATCTGTCTTATAGCTGTAGCAGTAGAACTATTTGATATTTTTTCCTTGTAAACTAAATAAATATTACGGAAATCGTTAGTTAAAAAGTTGTTAATCTTTTATTTCCTGTTGTTCCTAAATCGTGTTTTTGCTGTGCTTTGTCACTCACTTTGTCAAACAGGAAATTCTGGGCAGGGATTTGACTGGAGGTCAGAACATTGCAATTGACCTCTGGGTGGGAACTTAAAAAACATGCAAACAGGTGAGAGAATTTTTTTTCCAAATAATGCCCCTCCTGCACTAGAATGCTGGGCGTATAGGCGTAGAAGAAGTTTTCTGACTAAAAGTGCTGCTCCAAAGCTATTAATATTTAGGTACTTGTTATTAATCCTTCTCACTTGTTGACATAATCACTTAACACAATTGAATAATCCTTGATAGGAAGACAGATTCCTATGTTTGGAGCAAAAAAACATCAACAAATAGAAGTACCTAATCAGCTATATTTGACTAAGTTTTCTTTTTTTAGTGAATAAGAGGATTAAAAAAACACAACCATTTAGCTGCAAATAATACATTGCATAAGCAAAACATTTGCTTTTGAGCAGCAATGGAAAATCCATTCAAGCAGACCCTTAAAATAAAACTACACCTTTATTGAAAGAACCTGATAAGGATTTTTTAAGGGAAAAAAACAGTCGAACCAAAAGATTGGGTTATTTAAACATGGACTCTACTGATCTTCCTTTAGGCAAAGTTTCAGAAAGAAAAATCATTTTTTTCCATTTCAAAAGCATGGCAAAGAAAACACATTCCAGGCTGACAAAAACCACCATCCAACCAAGATATGAGCACATTTTTTATTGTTTCTTTTATAAAGGCTGTTTACTAAACTCTCGGCACAAATGTTCCATAATATCTTCAACTCAGGTTCAATAATAAAGTACAACGGCAAACGCTGAAATCAATGCACAATCTCACAGATAAAAAGCACAATGAATAAAACATCCCGCACATATTTTCATGTCAGCCCCACTTTCTGGTCTGCAGAAAATTAATAGCAGGTCTTTTTCTTCTAAGTCCACAAAGGACATTTCAAATCAACAGCTTTTTATATGGAGATTGTGTTGTTAAAAAAGCTACTGATGCAAGAGGGAATTTTTTATGACAGCTCCTAAATGATTCACTTTTTTAAAAGGGGTTGAAGCAAACAAATGGAGACACCATGACTCTAGTTACCAAACCACTCGATCATCATTTGCGGAGTTTGTGATTAGACTCGTAGATTCACCCAACTGACTGAACAGCCACACGATAAGTAATCATAACACGACAACTTTTGTTAGCCTCCGGTTTTCAGCACGTATAATAAAAATTCTAATCTGTGAATTTTTTCTCCTCTTGATTACCTTGAGAGACTTAAAGAGAAAAAAAAGTTACCTCTTCAAGCCCACACAATCCCTCCTAAAGGACCGAAATTATTGGGTAAAAATTCTAACAAGGAAACTCCCTGCATCAAACTCCAAATTGCACTTGGAATGGATCTTAGCTTTTTGCACAATATATTAAAGAAAACTAATGTAAGATGAAGCACAAACTGCATGTGTATAAAATATACAAAAGTTAATAATATCATTTCTTAAGTGCACTGTTTGTTTAAAATCCCGACAATTCTAATAAGATCATTGTAGCTCTTAATCTTCAGTACCAGAATGAAAATGCATGACACTTGTTGTTCCATCAAAATAAAAGCCTTCTGTTCTCACTAAGTGCTTTTCAAAGCATTTTAAAAGGAACCAGTTCATTACTATAGCTATACAGTTCTTTATAGAACTTCATAACATGACCATAAAAAAAAAAAAAAAACTAAAAAGTTTTTTTTATTTTAAAGGTTTACGAGAGATATCTTTTTTTTAATCAAATATAAGAAATAAGCAGAAGACAGGTTCACACAACAGTACACAAATAAATCACATAAAGTAATCCATAACTGGTCAAAAAAAAAAAAAAAAGTATTTTAGAAAAACATCCTATGTCTTCTTATCAAGAAGTGGAAAAGGGAGGGGGGTTGTTTTGCAGCCAAAGGGCAGTCATTGAATAAACAATGAATTCCTCCATGAAGTTTTGCAGAAAAAAATCTTCAAGCTGATGACTTAGTATTGTCCACATTCCTTTCTTTAGAGCCATTGACTGAGAACTGGACAGAATAAGTGTGAAGTCATCCATAGAAAATAACTTACTTAAATTAAATTAATTCTATTCAGTTGCCATTATTTTGCAATATTGACGCCGCCATAGTGGAGCTAGAAGTGATCAGTAAGTAGTGATTGGGCGGAATTGGTCTGAGTTATTGTTTCTATGGCAACCTGTCTTGCCAATCAGGGATGATATCCCTATAGATAACTGTCTGAATAGAATTCAATCAAATGTTTTGAACCTTGGTCGTGGGAGCCAGTGGGAAGCACATACTTTTATTGAGGCTTTTGATTGGCCAGTTCATACCCTGTACTACAGAATAAATATGAACGAAAATTAGGATTAGCAAGAACATTTTTAAAATAGGTAGTAGAGCAAGAAAGGTTATTCTGACAAATATGATGACTGAGTGATAGATGTTTTTTTCTCTATAGAAATTTATGGAATTTTAAATTCTTGGAGCCAGCAGGTACTTCCTGTTTGGAACGCAAGGGTGGAGGGGTCACTCAGTCCAGTTTTTGTATACAGTCAATGTATTGAGCTTCTTTTTTGGTACAAAAGAATTGGAGAATTATACCACTGCATTATGTTTTATGCATTTTCTATAAACATAAAACTAATTTATAATGGGGATATTCTCTTTTGTCTAGGAATATTTTTTTCTTGCTGAATAATGATGCAACCAAGACTAAAAATATTCTTGTCGATTACTCACCCAAATCTTTGGATCCTTGACTCTCGCTGGCCAGTTCTCCCATTCTAACCAGTGCATCAAAGTAGCCTTTTGCAGCAAATGTCACATCTGAAAGCAAACAGAAGCAAAAGGAGTTTGCTGGTTTAGTGCATTCAAGATTGTCTTACAAATCTGGAAAGCAGTTCTTAAATTAACATTTCCATCCTTTAATTGTTTACTAAAGCGTATCTGAAGTAGTCAATCAAAGCTCCTCATCATCAGAAAATGAGGCAGCACTGACGCACAAATTATCTTGATGGCAACCTGGATGCTTGATTGCAAATCAGAAATCTGACAGACGATTTGTGCTTTTCAATCAGAGCAAAAGTTCTGTCTTAAAACTTACAGAGTTTATGATGCTTTTATGAAAGTTTGATTTCGATTAAGAATTAGACATAGGGCCTGTGAAGACAGCCTTCATGCTAGTAAAGAGCATAACTACTAAAAACAAGGGAACAAAAAAAAGCACAATATGGGTGTTTCCTTTGAAGAGAACTTAAAGAATAATATGATAAATTAAAACATTCTGGGTTGTATGATCCAAGTGTTAATATCAAAAAGAGAATTATCTTTTATAACCACACAGGCTTATAAACCTAATTGAAATACATTTTTTATTGAAACAGTTTTTGAGAACATTTTAATTAAGTTAGCTCCAAATAGGCAGAACAATCTTATCAGGAAGATAAATCAGTACTTTTTTATACTGTTAAACGGCTGTTTCCCTTTTTTCCTTTTAATCTATGTGTCTTCTAAAATATGCTCAATCATAGCTGAAAAGCACAGTAAATTATATAATGATTATGAGGTTATTACTAGTTGATAAGTCTTTAAACTTGTTTAAACTGGATGGCTCTCTGCTAAGAAGGAAAACTGATTTATGTCTAAGGAAGATTTGAGTTTTGTGCTGAAGTTGGGGGAAATTTGTAAAAGCACCATCTCCACGGTTATTTTTGAAAAGCATAAAGTGGAACTCGAACTGCTGTTAAAGCAAGGAGTCAAAGGTCACAAGTGGTCTATGTTCATACATATCTGTGTGCAGAGATGTGCACAACTGTGCTCACTTCAGCAGCTTAACTTTTGCCATGCAGGATAACACAAAAAACGAGCAACATCATTTATTGGTCAATTGTCTGATCAATATCCAGCTCTAATTTTTCAATTAAAATGACTGCAATGTTGCCTTCAGAGGTCATAGAAAGCATTTTTTTTACATGATTTTAGCTCAACGTCAAAACAGTCCTCCATCAATCAGGTCATTTCTGTCGAATCCTAGCCGCTGCTTTTGGAGGTGAATTCAGCAGCAGTCCAGGTGACAGCTGTCAAGTGTGTGACACATTTACAAGAATATTCTGGCTTGGGCAGGCAAATTCGAACAGACGCATGAAGCCATTGTTCCATGGAAAGTCTTCTAGGCAGGGGGGGGATATAGGCTAATGTTAGCCACAATTACAGCAGAATCAGCTGCAGTAGACAACATGATTCCCTTTTCCTCCTTAGGGAAACACCCAAAAAGTTGAAAGAGCAGAGGGCAGTTGGTTGCCACAATCGGTGTTCATTTTTGTGATGAGATTGTTTTGAAATTTAAAAATACTTTAATAAAAGTTCACAATAGATCTCTGAAGATGTCCTTCTAGCCAGATTACATATCAGCTAAACAACAACAAGGCAAAAAAAGCAGTAAAATTTTATATTGAAAATTACTCTTGAAAATATGAAGCAGCTTTTTTAAGACTATGGTCACATATCCAAAAATGCCACCACGTCAACAACCTAAATGTAAGTTATTCAGATAAAAAACTAGCAAGTAGATCCGCAGCAGCAATTGTAATTGGTAGGTGGCCAGCCATGCTGTGGATATGGAGGTTTTAAGAAAAAGTTTAAATTTCTTTTTAAAAAGATTTTCTGACATTGGTCAGTGGCCGCCGGGCATTATTGGATGTTGGGTGGTGGCACCCCGGTGACAGGCCGGTGGCAGAAAAGCAGCAGCGGGATAATTGACTGATAGGAGGGTCTCATAGGCCCCAGATTTCGTCTGATGATCAGATATTTAAGACTGCTGACCCCCTGTCACCGTCCAATTGCTAGAAATCGTATGGTAGCAGCACGGGTACTCAATGAAAGCTGTTGACGTGGGCTGGGGGCCCAGGAATGACCAGACGTCAATCTGACGATCCTGGCCACTGTAGGTCCAAATGTGGGGGACAGCATTGATGCTGCACAAAACTCATCATGGGGTTGACAGCATCACAGCGAGACCGGAACTGATGCTGAGAAGAATACGAAAAAGACAGAACATTGTGCTTTCTTTGGAGGCATGTTGTCTAAAATCTATACATTTTCTGTCTAACCCAAGAAGCTCTCGGCTCATATATCTGTTTGTAAATTAACAAGATATTTAAGTTATAATGTGTGAAAAATCTGAGTTGTTAATGACCAGTGGTCATTTACAGTGGTGCTACCAGGTAGCTGGCGGCCGGTGGCAATGGATATGGATGGCTGCCGTCTGGAGACACATCGTCCAATCAGAACTGCTGTCGCCTGATCTCGTAATGGTATCAACCCAGACGTTTGACAGCCTCCATCTACATTCATGACTATGCCAATAAATCAAGCGGCGGCATCAAATCTTGAAGATTCAGCCGATGCCTCCCTATCGTGTGGTGGCTGTTGTACTTGAGACCATAGCGAAATGCTAGAAGCTTTTTCAGATAAATGAAAATAAGTTCATTGTTTTTAAAAGGAAAAGCAGAAAATTCCACAATTTGCTATTGTTTAAGGAGTCTCTCCATAAACATTGCATCCATCAACCCAAAATATAATATGTTTTTAATTATCAACCTTCTACTTAAAAAAAGATGGAATTAAATGTCCTTCCCAAGGACACATCAACTGTCAGAGCCGGAAGTTGAACCTCAGAGAATTGAACAAGCAGCTGCCCACTGTTCAATCCACCTCTACCATCTCTTCTTTATTGCCAAACAGATCTTGTGCCTTTCTTGATATGAAAAAGTGTGCACAAGTGCGTGTCACTTCATGCGAGTTTGCACATGCGTGGCAGAGAGCCGTGTGAAGAGAATGGTGGGAGCCAAAGCAGGTCTCCAAGCAACAGACACTGTGTTCTTGCTGATGCAGCTGCCGTAGCATCTGAGACAGTAAGCGTGCGTTTGAAAAATGGCTGACTGGATAAGTTACATCTATGGGGACGTTTCTGCTTAATGACTTGTGGTTAAAGGGGTTCACAGAGACAGACGGAAGGGATTACCAGATCCCTGATTAAACAGCCAAGAGTAGGGGAGGGGCTCTTTTCTAAAAGCTGCACGCTCCTTAATCAAGACATTACAAAAAAAAAGTCAAGTTGATGAGTAAAAAGTTGACAGCTGTACTTGATTCCACACAAGGTTAAACTCTCATGCACCTTTAAACTGTAAATCAGTATCTGATTCAGTGAATTGATGTTTTAATGGAAGACTCAAAATGCAACTTATTCCAATCTAAAAAGGGCTAGAAATGCAGCCCTTTTGGCTCTGCTGGTGCTGAGCACTTTTAATGATTGCACCATATGGATGGAAGTGTGGCCTCCTGTCCACATGCTAGTGTTGCTAAATCGGTTTGGTTGAGCCAATCTTGCAAAGTGGGTATTTAATGGCTCAGTGAACCAGTCAGTCCTCTACCAGCAGCAAGGGCAGGATTAGCTGCTGTACATCTCAGGAAAAACTAAAGGTATCTTTGGGGAAGTGTATGGAATTGTTTAGGTAGTTTAGGGGGAACGTTTCTTTTATTTGTAACAAGATTGAATATCCCAAAATGTAAAATGTGTTGCTGCACATCTCGGGACACAGGAAAATCTATGGTTTGAACTTTCTTTTTGTTGTTGATTTCACTGCAGACAGGGAGGTATCCTTATTGCTGCTGTGGAGCCAATTTCCTATCTCCCTCTTTGAGCACACATCTATTACAGCACACCTCTGGCAGAGATGGCAAACAAGCCGATAACCACTTTTTACTAAGATGAATCTGGTCCTTCCTGAGTCAGACAAAAATAAAGATACATGTGAACAGAAAGAGAGTGCTTGTGTACCTGAGTGCAAGAATCTGCTGTAAACCAGAGAGGAAAAGGATATAATAAAATAAAAAATAAAAAAATAATGGCAAAAGAGCTTACTGGCAAGGGCCTTCTCGTAGCTTTTCCCCATTGCGACGAAGTTCCGTAAGCAAGGGTTGAACTGCTCCATAATAGTCTGAAAGAAAAACAAGACAAGCAGTGTCTATATGGGGGTTTTTCAGATCTATATTTCATTTACTTTTTTCCACAGACACGTCATCTGCTGTCTGCAAGCTGGAAACAACAACGTGTAGGATGCTTTCAGAAATGTGACATGTTAAAAAAAAAAATCTATTTCACATGCATTCTGGGTTTCCATTAGCATAAAACAAATAGAGTCTGGAGTGATTTCAACAGTTTGTTTTTTTTACAATGTAGTCTTTATGAATTTATGGTAAATGAATCATGGTGATAAAACCAAAACCCAGAACTTACAGAATAAAGAAACTAAGTGTACAAGATACTGCTGATGCACAAAACCAGTAAACCAAGTCAGTCTCACAGCAAAGACTGCATAATGTCACAAAAGTTTCCGCTGCTTCTTGTGTACCGCGTCTCTCCTTCCTTCTCCAGTCCTCCTCCAGGGCTTCTTCCAATTAGTTGGTCCCCCGTCAGATAGCCAGGAATAACCCAGGGACAGAAAAGCCACCACAACACTGCTGCTGCAGCAGTCCCAACTCAAAGACCATCGATGCTGCAAAACACGTAACAATCTACCGCTGAACTGAATTCACATTATCGCAAAAATAATCTGCAATGTGTCAACAGTGACAATCTGAAACAACCACACCAGCACATCCTTCAGCCTCAGTCAGACTTCAGCACTACAGTTCTCCCCTACGATGGGTCTTCTGGTCTTTTTTTTAATGAGAGCCAAGAGTTCGATTGGAGGAGGTGTGTGTGCGTGTTTGCTGCACTCATAGAGGTCACTCAGCTTGAGTACATCATAACCCACCAACAGAACACCAATGAGTCAGATATAAACATGTTCGTTTTCACTACGGTGAATATGAAGTTGCTCACCAAAACTTCCAAACAGAAAGCCTGCTTCCTCCTGGAAGCAACATGACAACAGAGGAGTAATGCAGGAATGAGAATATTGACAGACACTCTTTGTTTGGCATAAAAAACACATACACAGAATTTGATTTTATTGAAAAAATATTTTTTGTGAAGGCCTATAATAATAATAATCATTCCATAAATCCCAAAATAACTCATAATCCCAGCAAATTTTCTGTGTGGTCTGAATATCATTCAAGGTTTCATCCTCTATTATTCATGTTAGACACATCATATCATTCACAGTGAAACATCAGGATAGGCTCCACCCTTTCATGATCAATAACACTAAAATGATGAATGTACATGTATAGCGGCTCTGTCACAATGGCTGCACGTTTTCTTCCGCTCCATTATCACTAAAGTTGGACAAATGAAAAGTTTAATTGTTCATCACTGTGATTTATTTTGCTTTTAATTATCAACAAAAATACCAAAAGGTCAAAGAATGTGGAAAATTGCTTCTATAATTAAAAATAAATCAACAAAAAAAAAAAATTGCAGTGGCAAAGGAAAAAGGAAGAATATAACAAGACATTTCTTGTGTCGTTTGCAAAATTAATTCGAGTGAATCCCATTTTAATGTGGTTGCAACTTTTGTGAGGCAAAAAAAGTGTTTATTAGCTCATTAAAACTTCTGCACTTTTGCATTCTAGCATTACCCTTGCCTGGCTAAAATCTGAGGTCATTAGGTTTTCTTCCACTTTGCTAACTGGGTCAAGATGCCATGTAAGAAGGACTCACAGTAAGCCCATGCTGTAGTGTCTCAGCAGTACTCAGGTGCTCATAAAGTAGAGTGATAAACTTTTAAGGAAGAATATAAACAGACTCTTATACACACATCCCATTACATAGAAGTGCACAATAATTAATTATCTTAAGTGAACTTTTTTTCCAATGTTATGAAAAGAGGACTACATAGCACTAAGGCAGCATGGAATTATGATGTTTCGTAATAATTATGCTGTTTTTAGCCAAAAAAAACCCTTTGTTGTTTTCTAGAACATAGTTTCTGCAGAGCAGCAGTAGTTCATCAGAAATTTGACTTTTGAGTTGTGGCCGGAACTGCTGGCGCTGAGTAATCCCAGCCCCGACTTTGCATCATCCATCTGTTTACACACTCTGAAGCAAGTTTATAACCCCCTACACCCCCAACATAACAATATACAGATATCGGAGCTATCCAGCCGTTCAGTTTAGAGTAAAATAAATAATCTGAAATGCAACTTTAAGCTTTGTTTATTTCTTTCTATGTGTCCTCTATCATGAGGAAAAATGCCACAATGACATGTTAAAAACACAAAAAACAAATGTTTTTGTTCAGTACATGGGTGTCTGAGTGTCTTATGCTAAAAGGAGAGAGTTAAGGAGAAACCAATAGAACTATACAAAGCATTTATGTGAAAGCTTTTCCCTGAAAAGCTCAGAGACAAGGGGTATATTCATTAATGGTACATCTCTCCCTGATTCAGCAGGAAGAAAAAAAAAAAAATCTCATTTATTTGGTAAAAGTCCACCTTAGTGCTTGGATCACAAGCTGATGCGAATTCATGCAGATGTGTGCACTCAACTTTGATAAAACAGCATGCATTCCCACCAAAGAGGTCAAAGGTTGCTGAGAGAAGGCCAGCCCCACAATAAACCCCCACTCTGACCCTCTGCTGAGTAAATACGCAGAAAGAAACGCAACCAACAGGCAAATCTAAGAATGTAAATACATGCATGTAGATGCATATGGGAATATTTTACAGTGCATCCAACCCTCTGTGCAGCAGAGAGCATCCAGCCTCTGTCTTCATCCCTTGTCATTGTTGCTAAATTTGTTATCCCATTTCTCTTGCACTACATTTTCACTCTAATTCTGGAAGCTAATTGGGAAAAGGGGCCAGGAGATACTTAGGTTGTGTGAAGAGAGAAATAGAAGTTATGAAATAAGCTGTGGTCCGTCCACTCTACTCTAATCCACTTATTTCAGTATTTCTCAGTTTAAGAATTACCCAAATTAAATAAAAAAAAGGAAAGTTAAGACTGGAAAGTAATCACTTGGGAAATAGGAAAGTTCAAACTCAAGGACTGACAGAATTCATTATGAAGCCTTAAGGCCAAAACTGAGTCGCTTAATTAAAGGGTGGACGACAAACTCATTCTATACTGCTATATCATACTGGAGATTTTAGCTTAGCTGAGAAGAAATACACAAAAACCCAAAAAAGAATTCAGCATCAACACTGAAAAAAACAAAACAAAGGGAACATCATATTATTTTGCTCAAATCCACTTCAATTCACCTCATTGTGGAAGTTGCAGACAAAATCATGTCAGTGCATCCCAGATAAATTAGACCAAAGCCTTCAAACTGTGGGATATCCACCCATGGCTCGTTCTGAGCTCCCCTGTTACCCTCATTTCCACCTCCGCTCACAGACATAATGATGATCTGCAAAGGGGGCAATTTCAAAGTAACGCCAGATGATTAGAAATGAGAGGAATCACACGCAGTTTCTCATCCTGCCCTCTTCAACACAACAGCACAGACCTGAAAACACAAGATCAGATCCACAAGAGGCTCCCAATTACGGGATTAGTGAGGACCGATCGTGTGATGCAAACCAAAGTAAATGATTTAATCAGAAAGGAATGTGGTCTGTTTTTGTTGTGCATTTGCAAGGCAAGTTTGGAGTGCCTCAATCGGATGGAGGATCACTGAAACCTAAACCGTCTTTGTGCTGCAAAGAGCAAATAATTAAGCTGCTGTCTTACCCTTCCAGATGACCCCATTCTATGGATCTGGATCAAGACCAGACATGTCAGGATCTAGGCATTTCACCGCTTTAGCTAGACATTTTCTACCAGGAAATGTTGTGTCTCCTTAGTGACTGAGCTCACAGCAATAAGCAAAGCCTTGCCTGTGCCGGCAGTTTAAATCGAGTGTAAGTCTAAGAAGCAAAACAAGCAGAACAAGCAAACATGCTTGTTTTGTTTTTTGTTGTCCTGGTAAAAACAGAAATATTGAGATACATATCAAGAAGCTCAATGAAATCCATGCAACTAAAGAGCAGCTTTATGAAACACATGTAATAATCGTTTTTTACATGCTCTGCTTGATTGATTTGCATGAAACTCTGCAAACCTGAGGGATGGAATAGGCCATAAACTGGCGAGGTGAGAAGAGAAAAGATTTTCCTTGCAGCAATGCCTTATCAGGGCACGAGAATTTGAACAGGATTGTTGTTGCGCAGTGAAAAATCCTAAGACTGACGGGAATTTATTTCTTAAATATGTCTGACCAGAATATGAACCGAGAGCTGCATGACTCTGTTATTAGATTACAGATGTTTGGAGCAGGACACTCAATAGCCACACAAATCAGCGTAGTGGTAAAGGTCACAAATAACTTCTTGTGTCACATGTTTGATCTTGCAGCGCCTAAATTCAGAATATAAAAAGCATTAAAAGGGACAGACGCTTGAGAGTTGTTTTTTTTTTTTTTTTTGGTCCTATCACAGTTTGAACTTTAACAAACTAGATAAGCCAAAGGGAGCCAAACAGTAACAGTCAAAGAACTCAAGCCCACACTGTTAACTGACCTAAAACCCACACAGAGAAGACTGTGGGATGCTTTGTTTCAAACTTGCAGCCACAGATAGTTTAAATCCTGCTTGTTGCAATGATGATCATCAGTGAATTTAGAAATTTCGACTCTGCATCTGTGTTGCAATGCTTTAATTTGGAACATCCGTCCAGCAGGGAGCATGTCAGCAGTTGTGTTCTTGTAATAAATGTCAGTTGAGCTTTTGCTCTTTGGAAATATTGTAAACCAGAGAAGATACTAATTGGAAGGCATGTTTTATGAAGAACTTTGAAGTTTCCTAACATTTTAAATGATTGATGACCATGTGGAACATTTTAAGGAACTTCCTCCTCTGAGTTTATTTCTCTCACTTGTGCTGTGTTTTTTTAAAAGTTGGAATAAAAGCTTGTTCCACCTGATCACAAATAGTTTCCCCTAACAGACACAGATAATGCCAGACGTGTTGCCATAAAAAAGGCCCCATGTTCCAAGAAGGTTTACTTTCAAAACACATCAAGTTTTGCCAAAATGCAATTTAATTTCACTATCACATTCAAATATAGGCAGTTTTTGTTTTTTTTTATTCACACTTCTACCAAACAGATGGTCATAAATGTGTTATTTAGGTAGGCTATTTTAAGGTTTCCAATTTTATGTCTTGTAGAATGTCAACGTGCTTCCCTCCATTTAATTTATCATTCCCACTGCAACAACTGACAAACCAGTTGAGCAAACTCTGAGTGCTCACGACCACACGGATGAGCAAACAAGCACATTCTTCTTTCACTGTGATGTGCTGGTCCACCCTGAGTGGCAGCTAAGACACTGTTTGCACTTTTACATACCTGAAGGCTTACTAATGTTGAAGCAGAAATGCAATCAGGTTTTCAGAGAATTCCTAAATGTAAAAGAAACAGAAAAAACATACCATTCTGTTTTATCTACTTTCTGAATGAGCAGATATTAAAAAAAAACAACTTCCTAGAGCACAACCAAATGTATGTTTTTAGTTGAGCAGAGTAAATGACCAGTTTGCAATTATGCACATCACTCTTCATCACTTTTTTTATGTGTGTTGCGATGCCATGCAAGCAATTTATGTTTTTAAAACTGTTGGGATGCATTTAAAGCACCTTAAACAAATCTGTGACATGGCTTCTCCCTAAAACAAAAGGATGCACACTGACAGGGAAAGCTTCAAAACGTTCTTTGACCTCATTATTGCTTCAAAGGGCTCTGATGCTGTAGCACTAATTCCTCATTTCCTCTGAAACAGCCATCTCTACCGTCACCTCTCCACCTCCTGTTGCCTCTGGACAACAAATAATTTGCCCACAAGAGAGCCACAACTTATAGTACAATTGCTCTGCTGTCATCTGCGGGCATGCAGCATACACAGCACCGGCTGAGCTCCTGAACCTAATACACACTCTGGTGACCATAGCAACCAGCACTTCTTTGGTAGCTTTAGTAATTCCAATGAAAAAAGGTCATTTTCTTTCCATGCAAGTTACAATTCCTTATCTATGAGAAAGCAGATGATTAAAAAAAAACACAGCAGAAATGTTCTTTTCTTGAAAATAATACATGTAATGCACAATGATGAGCAATTTGTTAAACTGGGGAAAAATTTGGTTATCAATG
This sequence comes from Oryzias celebensis, assembly GCA_014656515.1. Taxonomy (NCBI): domain Eukaryota; kingdom Metazoa; phylum Chordata; class Actinopteri; order Beloniformes; family Adrianichthyidae; genus Oryzias; species Oryzias celebensis. The sequence continues at coordinate 9,562,106 of BNCR01000008.1, read as the reverse complement.
CCTAACAAACTCAAAGAGGATTTGGATCTGCTGATTAGGCGTTCAAGGGCCAATCTTTCCAGCTAAGTCCTTCTTAGTGCATCACAGTGCCTCTGTTGTTTCCTGGTCTGTTCTTTCATCTGCATACCAGCAAGCTTCTGCAACATACCAGATACATTTGCAAAAATTGGGTTAAAAAGCATTGGAGTTGTGAGTAGAGGTGCATCTTGTTTGGAAAAAAAAAATTGCCTTGCTGCTCTGCTCTGCAGTTGCTTGCTTGCTTAGCTGGTTTAGTGGGTGGAGTGTGGCCGATGGTACTCAAAAGTAGCTGCATTCGTATCAGACACTATAGAGTAAGATAAGCCTCGGGAATGCTAAGTGTTGTCCATGACCCTCAAATGTAAGGCCATTGTCCACTGCCACAGTACTTACAACAATTTTCAGTCTCAGTGTCTCTCCCAGGAGGGGTATAATTACAGTGTCACCCTCCACAGTAATTAGGCACTTCAACAAGGACATGAATTGTCTATGCTTATACACCCCCCCAAAACACACACACACACACACACACCAACACACACAGACATCTTCTCTCTTCCACCCTGATAACAAAAAGGGTTAAAAGTTCATTTTTGATGAAGAAACGCTCATGCTTGTTGTTTTTGTGTCATTTCACACAGAAGCAGCTTTAAAAATGACTCCAACTTCTCCGCCACTTCTTTGCAGTCAGCACACAGTTCCCTTGAATTTAGCACTCAGCATTGCCAGTCTATGCCCTTGGAAAAAAGGAAAAAAAAAAAAAAAAAAAAGCGATGCCGAATGAAAGGAAAGAGAGAATGTCTCTAAACCATCCGCCCCCAGACGTTCAGAGAAGGTGGGTGTGTGGAGCAATAGTCCTCCTCTCTGCATCGCTGTTAAAAAAAAAAGAAAAAAAAAAACCCAGAACAAATCTGTTCTTCCACAAGCAATAAACATTAGGATATCTCCTGCAGAGCATAATGTCATCCTTTCAAGGCCCCAGGTGCCAGCAGGCACAAACTTGTTGAAACGTTATTTTCTGGAGGCAGATGTTCAAGAGCTCAAGTCACTTTACACTCCTTCAAATTGCCTATTGACAGACAAGTGACGTCTGATGTGACAATCTAAGTAAAAAAAAAAAGTAAATAAAGCTTGTACAAACATATTCTTGCTATAGAGACAGTAGGATCAACAATAAATATCCCACAAACAAAGACAGTTTACTCTGAAATAAAAACACGCATATTTGCGAACGATCACATGATCGCTGGTTGCCATCGTTTTTTCCTCCCTCTAGCTTTTCTGAACCCATCACCATCTGCAAGTCTTTTAGCACAGTAATATGACAGAAACACGTATGAATAATGGCACGTTGTTGCTAAGAGACCACCTGTTCAGATCTTCTGTACAAGATTGTGGCACAACTGAGGTTTCCTCATCATCAAAGTATCACTCCTGTGAGTGTAGTGAATGCCACAATCGTACATCAATTCAGAGAAAAGTCATTATATAATAGGATTCCCACGAAGCCGACAGACTGCATTTCAGAGGGAGTTTCTCCTGGTGCCCCATCAGTGATAAATTATCTGATAACACCAGACAAATCCCACTTGATTCAGTTGTCAGCTGTTTTGCCCGAAAAAAAAAAAAAAAAAAAAAACGTTGTCAGGGAGTGGAGTTTCAGTGAAAAACAAGCGCTTTCCTGAGGGCAAGTAGCGGCGAACCACACCCATCTTCTCCCTTTACCTGTTGAGTTAAGCCGAAAGTTTGCACCGTGTGCACCAGAAAACACAACATTTCCTGTGACACAGACTGAGTACACACCAGTAGGTTTCACAATCCTGCAGGGTGTGTTCAAACACTTGGCTTCTGCCTTCTAACTTGATTTACTTTGCAGGATCAAAGTGTTGGAGTGCCCACAACCTCATTCTTCTTTATCGTCGACTCTTTTAAATCCGTTTGTTCACTTAGGGCCAGCCAGGTCAGACCTCATCCGTCCACATGCTAAGAGGCTTGACCCACAGCACGGCCCGCCCTAAAACACGGCCAGCTGGTGAAGATGACAGCGTGATGCAGACACACGCCGGCACTGAGTGGCAGCCTTAAGTACCCGTCTCTCCCAGTCAAAATGGAAATAACTAGACGTCTCAGGGTTGCACGCAAGAGGAGACAATTGAGGTGAGTCATGCAGGATCATGTAAGGATTGCTGGGTTTACAGGCTGACTCCCCTGTTGATTAAGATCGCGGCAGAAAACCAAGGGAGTGCCTGAGACCAAGAAGCTACTACACTTGCAACAAGAACCAGAATCCCCAGACTCGCCCACTAAACCAGTCGTGTTAAACACACACTCAACTGGGCTAACATGAGTCACAGCAGCACGGTTACCCCCCTCACCTCCCTAGCGTGTGCCCAGCTGCTGGCTGCACTGACTTAACACTTCCCTTCCTCTGGAAGAGGATTGCTTGCATGGAAAAACAGAGAAAATTATACAGAGATATTCAAATGTGTGTGGGGTAGAGAAATGGCTCCAGCACTCTGGGAGGGTTGCAGATGTATAAAGGTATTATTTTCCTCTCAAAAGTAAGCTGCTGGAGTGTTTTCAGCTGCTGGAGCTGCATACAAATAAGGTTTGGGAGCGCAAATATTGAGTCAAATAAAAAAAGTATAAATGAAAAGATCAGAACTTTTGAGGCTCAAATAAATAACGTTACCTGTGTCACCAAACGTGCACAAAAATCAAATATTTGTTACGTTTTTAAGCTTCAAATGCAGATTATGGTAGCCTCACCTTTCTTACTTAAGGACATTGAAAGCTTTCTTAGATAATGGATATTAACTTCATTTTCAGACAAACAAATCTTTGGTTTTACTGGGTTTGAGATGTTTTTCTGATCATATTTCTATTAAAACTGACTATATATTGCTGCATTTGACTGTTTGAGGGTGGAGCTGTTACAAACATGCATCACACACCAATAATGAATGCTTTCTTGCAGCTAAAGTAGACACTGCAAGACCAACACCTTTATTCTTTCCAGGAAAATATAAACTGTCTCCATGCATTTGGCACTGCAAAAAAATGACTCTTAATAAAGTAAAAAAAGACTTTATTTAAGAAATTTGTTTTATTTTGAAGGTTTTTGAGTTGTAAAATATTTTAGTTTGAGAAAACATGTCTTAGATTTTAATAGAATTCTTGGTAAGACATTTTTCTTAGCCCCGTGGTTTTTTTTTTCTTTGTTTGTTTGCTTATTTAAATAAAATATTTCAAATTTTATGACTTTTTTACTTTTTTTAAGGGGCCTGTTTGTGCAGTGTACTAGACAGGGAGGAACCCACTGGAAAAGTACTGCAGAGATATGTCAGTTTGCAACAAATGAAATAACTGATGACTGAGCTCTGAAGGTCACCTAAGGATAATGAATGAATTCCAAAATAAAAATGTCAGGATTTGTTAGGCCTGAACTGTGAAAGTGTGTTTAAGACCATAAGAAATCGCTTTCAGAGACTCTGGATGACAATATCTGTTGGAAGGGAATTATCCTATCAACATTGTATAATAAAAAATAAGCCTACTAAGAAAAATGTCATCTTATTTTGAAGTGTTAGAAGGTTAGAAGATACCCACTAAAGAAAATGCTGCAACCAGCACCATCTGACCTCTGACTTTTGCACTGGGTCACATCCCATGAGGAAGGCAGACTGTCTCTCCACTCCACTGCCCATCTCTGTTTTGGCTGTCAGGCCTGTGACAGCAGAGGGGCATCTCCCCACAGACATGTGCCAAAAAAGAACCATCCATGAAAGGACTGGTACTCACTTTTAGGGTTTATTGCTTAACCCTGAACAATAGTTGTAAACGCAACAAGAATGCTGCAGCACATGGCGTCCAATTCATAGGGAGACCCTGGAAAAGAATAAAGTACCTGGAACTGCACCTGGAAAGCCAAAAACTAGTCGTTTGTTCGGAAATTATTTGCCTGTTCCCGTCAGTGGAGCACTGCATTGAACTTTCATCCAGAAGCCATACTATTCTCATAAATGATCAGAAAGAATCTGACCAGCACATATAGCGACTTTAAACAGACCCTCACAATAAAGTTGTGTTCATATTTCCTTCTCGCCTGAAACTCTGCAAAGCTGCAAATACAATAAGGAAAATGTAATTTTTCATTGAATTGTCAATTACTGCTAAAAGGAGTGGATGATTAATGGGTGAGATATTCAAGTACAGCCATTCATCAAATACTGCCACAATGGAGTGAACACCTAATATATCTTCCTATGTTTTTTCTCCACAGTCCTTGACACCATTTCAACAAAAGACGAATCAAAGTACTGGGCAAAATGCCTTTCTTTTTTGTTTCTTTTTAATTGATACCCGACGGGTTTTGATGAAGAACAGGTTTGGGGATAAATGTTTACTTGTTGCAACAGAGAGATTCAATCCTGTGTGCCAAACACAGTCTTTAGGAATGCATGGAGTGTTCTTGCTTCATCAAAGTAGGCTTTATAGATCCACTGGTTTCCTGGGAACAGACTAAACTACAATCAGTGGTGGAGGCAGACCACTTCAGCAGCAGGCCTGCACGACAAAACAAGACTGAGAGTGGCTCAGAATCTGCAGACACTGGAGCAGATGGGGTTTTGTGTCGCCCTAATTCACCTGTAAAACAAAGCTTTAAGGAATGGTGCGTTCAAGTGGAGGATTCGAATTGCGTAAAAATTGGTTTTTATTTTAAAGTGTGAGATTAAAAGTACATTTCCCCCGAAAAAAAGGTTTTAAAAAACGAAAGACTTTGGGTATTTCCTTACTAATTAATCAAAAATCCCTAAACGTTGTTTCTAACATCTCCAATTACGTCAAAACTTTATTAATGAAACTTTACCTTATAGACATTTTCCGTCAAGCGGTGAACCTCGTCGGTGCGAGACATGGTGCAATCTTCAGCCAGGACCATAAACGCTTGATTTCGCTTAAGCGTTTATCCTCAAAAAATAAATGATTCAATAAAAAAAAGAAGATTTAAAGAAAAAAAACCAAGGTGGATCTAAGCGAACCGCGAGAACCCGCGTCCGCAGGAGTGGCGTTGCGCTCCCGAAACCTACTAACGCACCTTCCCCTCCTACAGCTGACAGCCTGTGGTGCATTCAGGCACCCACCAAAAAAATCCGTTCATTTAATGGCTTTCATAAACGTACAGATAAACTGTAGGGGGGTGCCGATAACATTCGCCCTGTTATTAAAAACCTATCAAAATACTTTTCAGATGTAATGCTTTGCAAATAATAATAATAAACTTTTATGATCGTTAATGTGTCCACTCGTGTACAGGTGAGGTGCTCTACTTGTGCGCTCAGTATTCCATTTCCTACAGCACCCAAACGCATCGTTTTTTCGCTAAAGTAAAAATTTGATGCCCGCCCCCGACATCTCTGTACCGATGGACTATCACGACCATAACCTGAAAAAAATAAGCCTTAGTTTTGAACTACATTGGGGAATACAAACTTGAACTGCCCATTTAAAACGGAACTTTAGACAAACTGTTGAGTCACGTGGGCTACTCAGCAGTTTTGTTCAACAAATAAACACGCTGATGATTTTTGTATTATCCTCTATCAGTTACAGGATAAACTATCATTCTGCACAGATCACATGCTTTTTATTGGTGTTAATCTGTTCTTTATTGTGCACAATGTAGCTGTTATTGGGGAAATTACGAGTAAAACTATTTATCTAGTAGTGTATTTAATACGTCCCTGTTAAAACCTTTTAATAAAATTAACCAAATCCCATCTGATGCTCTAAGAAACACATTTCTAATGACTTTAGATTTCTTGAAGGTGTTATAAAAACACCTTATTAAAAAAAAAAATATTCTGCACACCTTATTAATTCGATGTTTATTATTATTATTATTATTATTTTAAATACATATAAATACTAGTCACAACTCATGGCATCGATGTATTATTGGATGAAGGTATGGACTGAGGTGACCATGACAAAATTCATTAAAGAGTGCCCTCTTCTGGACAAAAACGTCCAGCACAACTTGTCTAATAAAACATTTGAAATAAAAATGAAAACAGTTTTTAATGTCTAATTTATTACAATTAATGAAGTATTTACAGTAAATTAATGTTAAATAAATCTAAAAGTCAGTTTCTTGTTCTTCTTAACACTGTTTTTGCAATCCAACCGAAATTTAACAAACACTTTTAAAAATTATGCAAGGGAGCAGCAGCTAAGGTACTGGAAAAATGATGAACATCCTCCAGTGTCTTTAGATTCCACACTTGTATATCAAAACCTGGAAACTGATCCATTTCCATTAGTTGAAAAATGTTTATTAAAAAAAAAAGCTGTCAGGCAGCCAGCATCTCTCTGTTGGGCTTACTCTTTGCTTCTTTTCTCTCTGAAAAACAAACACAAAAAAACACAAAATCAGCATAATTAGTCTAAAAAATATCAATATCATTATTTAGTTGGGGTAAATGACCCATACCTGGTTCAAGTTCAGCAGATGTTGATACATGTGGGATTGGTTCATTGGGGATTTCTGGAAGTGCAAGAGCTTCTTCCTGTTAGCAGCATAAATCAACTCCATATAAGCAACACTGTTGATAATTAAAGGTTTTTCATGCATTTGAGCTCCTACCTCAGAGATAGCTTTCAGCTCTGCTAAAACAGCATCTTCGTCCTCTTGTGTCAATGAACCCGCCAACAATTCATCTATTTGCTGCAAAGAAAGACTTACTTGCAGCAGTCAGATTATGTTTGTTTTTCTTTTTTTTTTTAATTGACTTTTTTAATACATTCAACAACTATGATTATCGTTATTTATATATTTTTTTCTAAAATAAAACTATAAAAATTGATGTGTTTACCCTTTGATATTCAATTGATTCTTGAGTCTCATCCAGAATTTTTTCCACCTCCTCTATTGACATCACCTGTCAAAAAAATTAAGATAAAAATGGGGGGTTAAATGAATAAAACACTCATAGCATCTCTTTTGAAATTTTAGTGCAATATGCTTCCTCTGTCTTTAAATGTTTGCAGCAGACAAACAACCTTTCATTTGAATCCTTTCATCTTTAAACAAAGTGCACAAGCTTACTGAAGTAAACAAACAAACAAACAAGCGCGACCAAGCTGACATTTTGAGAAAGGCTCCCAATTTGTGGAAACTTTGACATATTAATCCTCTGTGTTTCTGAGGAAAGAGTGGGGACCTTTTACCTGCTGCATAATCTTCAGGCAGTCATTTCCAACCTTCAGCCCCTCAATGACTTTCATCTCAATTTGCATGAACTCAATATCTTGAACCTGAAGACATATATTTGCATTTAAAAAACAACATTTAAAAAAAGTGAAAAGGTGTGGCATAACAGACAAGTAAAACAAAAATTGCAAAGTTGGTTGTTGTGTAGATATTTTAAGGCAACAAAAAAAGCTCCACCATTTTAAACTGAAAATTATATATATTTATTAACAACATTAATTCTTTAGAAGGTTTTCAATTTACTTAAAGGAAGTGAATTTCACACAAAATAATAAAAGGTGGTTATTATTTCAGGTTTGTTGTAAATATGTTGTTTTTCTTTCTATTCTTGGACACTGTACAATCTTTCACTGCAAATTTTAAAATTGGAAAGTTTTCTTACCATATGTTCCAGGTTGGAAATTTGGTTTTCAGTCTTATCTAATAACTGGTCCTGATAGCGTTTTTTCTTAAGAAGCACCAGTGCTTTCCTGCAAAAACAAATGAAAGACACAAAATTAGGATTTTTAAATACTTTCTCCACAGGGTGCATTCAGCACAAAATGAAGGATATGGATTGAGTTTCTGACAAACACTTGAACATGAAAAAAATGATTCATTTTCCATTACTGCCTGCTTTTGCCACCACTATATGGGTGCAGAATCATTTTATTAACTTGAAAACAAACTGCTTACTCTTTCCTGCCATCTTTTAGTAACTGCTTAGCCAAGAGCCGCTCTTTATCCACCTGGAAGGTGATTTTCTTCTGATACTGCTTCAGTTTGTCTCTTTGTTGCTTTAATTGCTGGAGGAGGGAAAGAAAATGACAGTCAATTAAACCTACAAAGTAGCTGGCAGACTGTTTGATACAGAGTCATAAGCCTGGCATGTTTAACAGACTGTTCCACAAGGGGTTTCAAAGCAAACAAAACATGAAAACATTAAATTATGCAAATTTACAGGGATTTTTGTTGTTGCTTTTTTTTTTTTTTTTTTTTTTTTTTTTATGTTTTTAACTTGAAGTATGAATTGTATGAGATATAAATGGTCAGCCTTCACAGCTATCGTATCTAAACAATGAAACATCAATGAAACATCATTATACATTTCAGTAATTATGTAAACTACCACAGTCAATTCACGCTTCATTCAAACTACAGTTAGTAGTCTGTTAGTAGTTGTAAATAGCGGAGAAACCTCACCAGTATTGCTTTGTCTTGGTCCGTTACTCTAGAAGGTTGACTCTTTCTCCCAAAAACGTTTCCCATTATTTAGTCACATCTCCACAATAAGCCCGCTAACCCACATACAGAATATTATTTCAAAAAAAAACATTTTCTTACAATGTTGTCACGAAATCTAGCCGGCTAGCAGGCTAACTGCCAACAGTTTGGACTGTTTTTTCCGTGTTGTCTACGGCAAGCGAAGAAGGACGGAAAGACTTCACTTGCCTAACCAAAGCTTCTTTTTGACTATTGGTGACAGCTATTTTAACTTCGGTTGACAGTGGTAAAATCACGTTATTCTGTTTATTTATCACAAAAAAACTCTCAAGTTTATGCATTAAACAATTTGCAGCAGATTAACTACCTGAAAACTATTTAATACCCTTGAAAATGTAATAATAATAATTATAATAACAACAACAACAACAACAACAACAAAAACAACAACAATAATAATAATAATAATAATAATAATAACAACAACAATAATAATAACAATAATAATAATAATAATAATAATAACAACAATAATAATAATAATAACAATAATAATAATAATAATAATAACAATAATAACAATAATAACAATAATAATAATAATAATAATAATAATAATAATAATAATAATAATAATAATAATAATAATAATAATAATAATAAAAGATAATATATATTAAGAATCCAACTTTTTTTTCATTCAATTTTTAACATAGCATATTTATCCTGTATAATTACAGTATTTATATGGAGGGTATGTATGTATTTATCAATGTTCTTATATTGTTGTGCTTGTTTTTATATTTATGTTGGTGTTAAGCTCTTTGTGCTATGGGAGATATGAAAAGTGATCTATAAATAAAGATTGATTTGATATGAAAGTATGGCAGCAAAAATGTCCCCAGACAAAATTAATCTGTCAAAATCAAACACAAAAAAAGTATAACAATGAAGACCTAAAAAGGTCGGTATAAACAAATCAACCAAACAGCAAGTTAAAAAGCAAATGTCCAGACATTTTTGTAGATCTTTATTTAAACAGTATGACATATGTCATCTCAAACCACATTAAATTCCTACACCCACTTTTAAAAATTGACACATGCAACAGTAGGAAAGAAATACCTTAAATCTGTCATATTTTAATTTATTTTTACTATACATATTTATCTTCAATGTGGCTATATAAAAAATGAGAATTTACATTTATGAATAACATTTATTATGAGAAGAAATGAACAGTTTTCTACAAAATATACACATTTTTTAAAGTCCAGTTTGTTATGTACCAACAGGAGAAACAGCTTCTTGGAACTTCACCACTAACGTCTTTTCTGAAATGTTAACGTTGCTTTTCCACATCTTTAAAGGAAAAAAACATTTCAAGGATTGTCAGTGCTGTAACTGAACAAAAAACATATAAAAAAGCATGTTATTTTATAGCTTAAATTAGTTTCAACTCTTTACATTTAAAAAGACAACCAGGCATAAAGATATTCATGTAATGATTAAGTGTTTCTTGGTTACAATCTTTCTCCAAGCAAATATTAAGAGCCACACTACATGGTTGTGTTTGTGGCTATATTCATTTTTATTTTATGTCACTTTCTAACCATCTAGTAAAAAAAAAATCAATTAGATAAAATACCAAATCATTACAGAATCTTTAGTTTTAAAGACGTGTTGTTGATTTATGCCAACATTTTGACAGTATCCATTTCTTTAAATGTTTCATGCTGATTCATCTGACTTTAAAACACACATGATCATCCATCTTGAATGCCCTTGACAGCAAAAAAAAGTCCACTTTGCCTCAGGAAATGGTGAAAGTAAGGCTTCTTTTTGTCTCTATGAAAAATTCAGTGGGATGTTTTAATGTTGTACCGTTTAGAAAAAGTTCTAAATGTAAACCACTTACCGCTCATTTCCATTACAATGATGGATGATGATTTTATGACACAAGAGCGGAAATGGTGCGACTCCAGTTTAATCTTTGTCTCGAGTGCATTTCAGGACATTGACCAGCGGCTTTGTTGGATAATTTACAACTATGTAACAAGTAAATAACGTTTGAAAACTCAGAGTCAAATTTTTCTTACGTTATTTAAAAATAAATCAGAAATAGCTGAAAGTCCTGTAACTTTTTGAAGGATAAAGAAGCATTTATTGTGGTGAAAAGTGAAAGAAGCCTGTGTCTTTCAAACTCAAAGGACAGTGCTTCTTCGTCAGTTTTAAGCAATATTCAATTTAGGGAACAGTCCGGTCTGCTTTTAAAAGTTAATCTAATCGTCTTGCATGTCACCAAGTACAACGTCTTTTTACATTCTTAACATGAAGAAGATGATATATGCAAGAGTAACGCCATTTCTGCTGGCATATTTTTAGATGTGGCACAGACAGAGGACACAGTTCCCTGTGACATCTTGAGGTTACTTCAAATCCCTGTTAGCTTAATAGCATTACTGTAGGTCATTCTAATTGTATAAAGGAGTTCACATTGAATCAGGAGTACATTTACATCATTTTATGCTTAAACTTCCTGTGAGGTTAAAATGTTTTTCACCAAAAGAAGATTTCTTGTGGATTTTAAAAGTTCAATGGTCAACAGTTCCGGGAAAAAAGAAAGATAATAAAAACATTATAAATATATTTACTAAATTAAATTAATTTATCAATCATATAGTAATTCTACATGGAAATATGACAAAATTGCAACCTTATGGTTGTGCTTTCATAAATTTGTATTTTGTTGTTGTGATAAACCCACTTTTTAAAAAAAAAAAAAAAAAAAAAAAAAAGAAAATTGATGATCTTATGCAGCTGCATTACCAAATATATAATTTACCCTTTAAAGGCATCTTTGGCTTTTTCATTTAAATTTACAATATTTAGTACTTGATGGATTTTATATTGCACCATTTAAAAAAGGCCAGAAGTATGTCTTTATGTAACTGCTGCTAGACGCAACACATACGGCAAAACTGCTGTGATTTGAGATCCAAACATGGTAACATTGCCCCACCCTTTCACTCAAAAAGCTCTGAACTTGGATCATGTAAAAACATATATTAAAAAACAGTACTTTCACAAAAAATGATGAAAATAGCAGTCATGAGATAAATCTGCACAGACATCTTTTGTCTGAAACTACATTCAGGGCTTTCCAAGCACTGCACTGGTGTGTCACAAAAGTAATTGCCTCTTATGGCCTGCTTTTATGTCTCAAATTGGACGACAAGCTGTCTCTCCAGTAAACAGGATTATGCCATGAAGACAGCTTTCTGTGTAGGGGCTCAGAGTCTTAGACTGAAGCACTGACAGGGGTTCAGTGGGGAGCAGGCTACACCTGGAAGTCAGTGCCAAAATGTCTGATCTGGGCGTCAGTCATGGACAGATAGGTGGTTCTCATACTGGGGGAATACTGCAAGAGAGAGAAACACAAATCAGACTTTTTGCATTGGTACAAATTCATGATTAGTCAACCAACAAAACAAATGGATGAAGTATGGATCGAAATCAATTTTAGATGCTACTTAGGTGTGAAAATGCAGAGTCACTGATGATGTGAGAATAAAGAGGATAAACGATTAAAAAAATAATTTACACCTCAGAGTCTGCAGTTAAAATAGTGTAGGAGGTCTGTTTGAGGTAACTGGTTCACATGAATCTGCAGCCTATAGCAAATATCTACAAAAATCAATTGCATGAATAACACAGGGATTTGAAAATGGAGTGAAAGAAATTAAGATAAAGAGAAAACTTACAGTTAAAAGGCTGAGTCAGAAAATCAAAATAAAAGAGTATTGAAAAAAAGGACACGTTATAAAAAGAAACCTGCTGACATTGATGAACTGAACACATGCACGTCTTTTTGTAGCTGCTAAAACGGCAGTATTTATTTAGAAGGCAAAGTTAAAAAATTCATGCATCGCTTTGACAGAAAGATTTGAGAACAAACACCAGCGCCTGTTAAAAATGCATCTTACAGAAGCAAAACAACAGCTGAAATAATGATCTACATTCTTTTTTTTTTTTTTTTGTCTACCCCCCACCCCCCGACAATCTTTTTAAGTCCTCAGTCTGCTGTGAGTGCAGTTCAGGCCACAGAGGCAAAAACTTAACATCACACAACAAAACTCTTGACTGTGGATTTATCAGCATTCTATTATGTATTATTTAGTCCCAGCTCTGGAGCTTCACTGTACCACATAAGTTAAAATGAATATCCAGCATAAAGGGGGGAGTAGGCGGCCATATTTTATCTGCCATAAATCCCAGTTATGCTGCTACAGCAGTTGATGTTTCATCTTTTAATGTGGAATAAAGCTGAAGAAAGGGATGTTAGGTTTTGCACTGAAAAAGGCAGGATGATGAGCTTCATGTCATGCGCTTCCATACATGACCAGCAGAGATCAGTCTTTTGCTGCATGCAGAACGGCACAGTTCCCCCAAACCACACATCCACAGAATGAGGTGTCTGCTGTGTTCATTGTGCATGATAATGCTGGTGAGTCAGTGTCGAGGTCAGAGGAGACGATATCATACAAGGGACACTAGAGCCTCGTAGGGCCAACGCACCGACGGAGGCGGGGAGCCTCCCCTTATCAGTGGCACGTTCTCATATCGAGGGGTGGATCCGAACAGCATGGACTGATTCCTACGACACAAAAATAGGAAGGGTGTTAAGAGGTAAAATCCATAAAAAAATGAATAAATAAATCATCCGCAGCTGATCTTACATGTATTCAGGAGGTGGTACGGTAGAACTAGAGGATGACTGAGGAGGAGGGTGAAGGCTGGCCTGGCTACCAAAGCTGCTGATGTAGCTGCAGAAGCTGTGAGTGTTGGACCTTCTGGGGTTATATGAAAAGCGGCGAGGCTCTGGGTTGAATGGATCCTCCTCGTCTATGTCATCATACTCTTTTTCCCTGGATGAAAGTTTTCACGCAGATGAAGAAAGGCAAACACAAAGTGCACCCGTGAACCCTTCTGCAGAAGTAGACCGGGAGCAGAACATTACAGGGCGACGGGGTCGCTCGGCACTGACCTGCTGCCCATTAATGTCCACAGTCGGAAAATTACACACAGCATGGCAGAGAATGCGCAGGCAGCCAGAAGAGAAAACAAAGAGAGGTAGAGGAGCCCTTCTACCCCATCATAGCACACTCCTATGAGGGCATCTAGGTAGTCCTAAAGGAGTCAACAGAGTAAAGACAGGTTTCAAAACTAACATTTGAACAGAAAGCTATGACCTGTACACAAGTTGTAAAGAGCTTTAAGAGTAAAAACTCAAACGTGAAACCTGATGATATATCAAAAATAAAGATGCATAGATTCAGTAACTTCTCAGATGCAGAAACCTGAACATCTTAAATGTTTTAGTTCAAATTAAGACTCTTCTTCTTAACTTAGCTTTTAAATAACTCATTGAATCAACGTATGCATTTGTTTATTTGTCTTTTTAAGTATTTTATGGTTAATCATTTGTACATTTTTACTCTATCTTTTAATCTTTGCAGCACCTCCTTAAAGTTTTATCTACAGCATTTTCTTCCATTTTTTGTTCTTCTTTTACTATTGTTGCTTTTGATCTACTTTGTCTTTTGACTTCTTATTGTTTTAACTTATGTTCATGGACGTCTTTTATATGAAGGACATTATGTTCTCAGTATGTGTTCACAGTATGTTAATAAAAGGTGCTCTATAAATAAAATGATTGATTGTTGGCTGTCTGATTGATTGCTTGATTTAGGTACATTCTTTTCAGCAGTTCGCATTGGCTGTTATTGTTTAGGTTAGGGGTCAAAATCATCAAATAGACATTTTAAGTGTATTTTTAGTGTTATTTTTTATTTGCTGCTTTTTCATTAGAGCTATGGTATTACATTAATTTACCTGTTGTGGGATCAATAAAGCTTTTTTTTTTTAATTCTATACTATTCTAGAGGCTCTGCATTAACAAAAATGCATGATATACATGTAATGTCATTTAAAATACATTATTTAAGCCACTTCAAACCCAGGCTGATGTAAACTATTCAACTATTTACAGAAAAACATGAATAAAGTTAACTTTCTATCTTCTAATGAGATCAGATCAGATGTGTGTCTCTTTATGAGTGTGTTTCTGAAGCCATTACTTTGAAACTCACGCTAGCAACGAGAGACTGGCAAGGTCAGAGTTGATGGCTGTCGCATTTGGGATTCTGCCTCCAACTACAAATATACAGCCTGCAGACTTTATTTTTACTGTTGCCTCAGTTATTAGAAAATGAGCCCACTGCTCATTTTTGATGTTGTCCTTCTTCCATTCCTTCAGTTAGGTGTGTGTGTGTGCGGGAGGTTTGTGTTGCGTTTTATGTGTTAATACATTTGACCCTTGGATCCTCTGTGAATTAATTTTTTTAAAGAACTGCATCAAAAATCTGCGGCATGTGATCCTGTTGGGGCCAATAAGCTAATAGTCTTTTACCTCAGAGACAGTGACTGAAAACTGAAAAGCAAAGCTATAACTAATGCATATGGCTCTGATCACATGCATGTTAGAGATGCATTCTTAGCTTTCTGTGCTTGTTAGATCTGACTAACAAGCTCTGGGAAACACAGCTGACATTTGTCTGATTCAAGTGCTGTTGCTGCTCTTGAGCTGCTGACAAGCCCAAAGAGTATTCCAGCAACTCTGACTGCGTCTGGGTTGTTTCTGTTTCTGGTATGCATGACAACATCATCGATTGGTTTATAATTTAAGTGCTATTTTTAATGCAATTCTCATCCAAGGCTGAATGTTGCATCCCCAACAGCAGGAGTAATTTGGCTACAGACGTGCTACCTTTTAAATGATACAATTTTGACATATTTTAATGGGAAACTAGAGGTCTGAGCTCCAAATATAACCAGATGTAACATTGATGATATGAATGTGTCACTGCTTGACAAGCCAGTAAAGACAGAGTCAAAACTAGTTGAAGTTTGTCCTCTAACTGACATTCACCTTATGTAGCCCACGGCAGTCCAGCAGGGCTGTTAGCTGGTGAACGCTGAACTCTGTGGAGTTTAACAGTCTCTGGATGCCTAAAAGGTCTCTCTGTAGAACAAGGAGAAAACGATGATGATTCACGTTATCCAGGTTGGTGTAACAGTCTGTCAACTGAAGGCTTTCTGTACCTGAGCAGAGGGAAAAACAGGAGCAGAAAACTGCAGCAAGCCCTGAATCTGGATCTGCATGGTGGTCAGGGAGCGCTGACAGACTGTCAGCGACTGTAAAACCCACAAACATTCACAAAACAAAAAATAGGGATTTTATTTTGTGCAGCACAACTCTGGGGGATAACACATCTTTAAAAAGCAACAAAGTAATAATTTGGTGTTAAGTATGGTTTTCTAATCAGCTTAACATGGCACACATTTCTTTGTAGACAGATAGGCTCAGATTATCCATTATCAGCTGTCTCGCCCACTATGATCCCCCCTTCCATTTTCACAACAATCTCAAGCAGAGACAAAAGAGCAATATTTATATCAACTAGGGTATCAGTACAAGGATAATCCCCCCCTGACTGAACAAACAGCAGTTTAATCCATAAATGGGTGCTGTGACGACAACAAGCCATGTGGGTCAGAGTGATTACAGGTCATTGAATTATCCTCCAAAAAGTCACGTAACATATGGGAAGCAGATGCGAAACGGTCAATTGATGGTTGATAAAAAGCTTCCCCTGATAAAAGTGTAAAAATAAAATGAAAGGAAAGTATTTGTGCCTGCATCGGGATGTCTGTAAATCTTTGCTTTCCAGCGGTTAACTGCAGTAACAGTGACGGCACTCAGTTTTAGATGAGAATGAGCAACAGTTTATCCTTAAAGAATAGTCCCACTACAATCAACTTTTGGTCTATTTTAAAATAGTTCCTTCTTTTAACTAGGATTTTGTCATTTTTAGCCCCAAAAAAAGTCATTTTCTAGGACATAGTTTCCTCAGAGTGACAGTAGTTCATTAGAAATTCACCTCAAAGTTGTGTGCAGGACTGCTGACACAGAGTGAGCCCACTCTCATTCCCCGTTATCCATCTTTTTACATCACACACACACACCCCTCCAGCTTACAGCCCGTCAACTCCAACCTAACATTAGCAGTGCAACAAAAATATCAGGCAATATTTAGGCTACCGAGCTCTACAGTTTTGAACCAGATGCCCACTCAGACGAGGAAAACAAAAACGTACATGGATTCATTTGTCTGCAAGTGGATGCATTGGAACGAAATGGAGCAGGGATGCTGTGCCGATTGTAGTTTGTATTTAACAACTAAAAGCTGTTTCCTACAGCATTTTTTTCATATGGGCCTGATTCACAATGATTTGAATAAAAAAATTCTCAAAAGCACAATTTTAAGCTTAGTTTTCTTTATATATGTCCCCTATCATCTGAAAATTCCACAACAACATGTTAAAAACACCAAAAAAACACAATTTTCATTGGAGTGGGTCATCAAACATAAATATCATCTATTAAATTCACAAAAAAGTCACATTAAAAAACAAATCAGAAAAAAAGGAAAGTTTGCATAAAAATATAGAAAGTAAATAGAATACATAGAAAAAGTTGTGTTTCCAAGTAAGGACAGCTCTCAAAAAAAACTTCTATGTGATTCATTAGTTGATGGGGACTTGTTTTGGCACTACCTTGGCTCCATAATGAAACAAATTTAGTTAAAAGAGAATTAAAAACTCAGAGTATGACTCTTCTATGTAATGAAATAAGAAAGAAGCAGTTACAACATTTAGTCGATACCTGTTGGAAGGGGTTTGGCAGGTTTGTACTGCAGAACAAATAGTAGTGCGCGACATCTGTACGGAGGGACAAACAGAATGGTTAGCATTGATTCTTAACATTCAATGAAAAGACCTGGTGTGTGCAGTTCTGTCTGAAAAGATAGATTACCTGCACTGACGAAATCCTTCGTTTGGTTAACAATGAACTTGTCTGGAGACACACAGAAATCACTAACACCCTGCAGATTAACAACAATGGCACAGTTCAATTTAACATATTCTTATGGATTTTTTTTTTTTTAATTAGGACATTTTGTTGGTTATCAAAAATGCATGAATGCATAGCAAAATGACATCAAATCAAATCCTAAAGACACAAATCTTTCATAAAATCTATAAAAAAAAGTCCATACATGAAATTGCTCCATAAAGAGTGGTTAACATGCACACACAGCCCCTTTGGGGTCAAGTTTAAGCCATCTCGGCAAATTGCATTTGCCATATCTCTACAATTCATGGCAAATTCAAAGCTAGGAAAAATCCCCAGCTTCCAGATCACAGTGATAAAGTTGAAAGGGAAACAAGAGAACCTGTTATCATTTCAGGATCAAACATTTATGTTATCTCCCACCATTATGTCCACTGGTTTATATGTCAGCTGGAATTAAGGAGCGTCTTTCTGCTGCTTATCGGTGTAGAGCCCAGCTCGAGTGACATGACAGTGAGAAGACCTGCTTTGATTTCCCAAAGCAGTGGTGCAACACACACATAACAATAAGTAAATAATGTGGGATTATCACAGCAAAAAAAACACAGACGATTTACAGTTTTACTGCGCATTTGCTGTCATAATACTTTAAGAGAACATCACTTAAGGTATTTACATTAGGTCTTATGTAATTTTTGAGTATTAAGTGTTATGACATGTCAGACTAAAAAAAAGATAAACAGAAATGCTTGGATTAACAACAATAAAAAAACAGTCCCTGATCCGAAAAGAAATGAAATGATTAACACGTTTGAACTGAAAGCATCTTAGTAAATGAATGATCAACACCTGAAAGCACAGTTCTGTGGAAAAACTGATATAGAAAAGGGAACCTAAATAGAACTGATTATCATGAGTTTGATAAAACTATGGATAAAAGTTTGTTAGACTATTATTACTAGATCTTGTAATTGTATGAAAATGAATTTAACTGAGCCTTGTTGGGGTTACGGAGCTCTGGGAATATGGCCCACAGGAGAACAAATGGGAATCAATCTATCACTGAACAATCAAAGGATTTAATTTCCGGAGAATGGTGGGCTCTGCCAGGGCCTTGCCTTTGGCATCGACTCTGTTCAGAACCATTATGGGCAGAAGACATTGGTAAAGCCAAATGATAAAAGAGTTTGGCTTTAAAAGTTTTTTAGGAAGCCCTTGGCTTCTTTTTCTAGCTGCCAGGATGAAAATCACTTCCTCTAAGTCTGAGGCTGTAGTTTTCAGCAGAAAAAAATGACATATCCACTTCAGGAAGAAACAAGTCACTTTCCCAAGTAAAATAGAATCAAGACTTTTAGATTTTGATGTCTCTCAGAGAGAATATTTCCAAAGTTTGGTCATGTGGGTGGAGATCAGGAAAGAGACACTGTTCCACAACACTGAGTGGAGCTAATTGAGATGGTTTAGACATTGTGGAAGGGCATTGTGGGTATTTTTTAATCAACAGGATGCCCCGGATAGGTTTTAAAGAATACATCTCTTGACTATTCTGGAGACCCTGATTTCCCACCAGAGACGTGGCATAATTGCTTAGACTGCTGCCCTTTCAACCCACTAATATGCAAACTGGTGAAAATAGATAAAATGTGTTTTTTTAATTAAAATAAATAAAATAGCCTAAAATCAAACATGAGTTTTTGCTGTTTAATAAGAATAAGTATAAATCCCTCAGTTTTTACTTAACTACAGGGCTTTATAAGATTCCTCTCCATCAGTGTATTTTGTTCACTCTGTGCCACAGAAGGACACTTTCCAAGTGGCTCAGGAGACGATTCCTGTTTTACAAGCCCAAACTTCCTAGAGAACAGACAGGATCCAAGTTTAATCTAGTTAAAATTGTGCATGGTTTACAGTGACTTAACAAGATGTTGCTGTAAATCTACCTTGAACTTCAATCAATTACATGTGACACTCCTGTCCTGCTCTTGTGTTAAGAGCATCCATCATGGATAAAAAAACAGACAAACTAGGCTCTGTTAGGATGTTAAGCCTTCATCTCCATCTCATTAAACAGGCAGGGACATTTTGTTTATGCCCCGTCTCATCAAATATGTATAAATTCTCAGAGTATTTTCTAGGACACGGCTGTCGTCACTATTCTTTTCAAAATTCCCCATGTTGTTGCTCACCTTTTTATAATGATGCACAAGTGAACTTTCTCATTCTGTTCCACATTCTGCACCACAGTCTTTGATATAGAGCATCGTGTGGAGCACCAGCAAACATATTAACTCATTGAGATCTCATGTAATGAATCAGAGTGCCTTGGTTGAGAGAGTGCAGACCATCTGAGGGATAATTACTGCACAGATTTGCATCAGCTCACCTGGAATGCAACAGACTAACTTTTGATAATGTCCAATACTTATCACCTGAAATGTCATAAGGTTGCAGTGGCGGGTAATGCTAGACTGCAATATGCCAAACAAAGCCAAAGGCTATGGAAGCATCGACAGTGAGGCTGTGCATTTCACCATCATTGTATCAAATCCAATAAAATAATCCATAGATGTGAGGTTTCCCAACAGAGAGAGGGGAGATAAGAGAGGGTGCAGCAGACGTGAGCTATGGAGGAAGGGGCTATTTTCTGGACCCCCGACAGGGTTTCCAATACCGACACCGTTTGACACATAAAGCCCAGATGAGTATGTGTTGTACAGCCATAAGGATGGGACAATCTTGGAGAAACAAAGTATGCCTGAAAGGACAGAAACTGCACAAAAAAGTAGAAAGTTTAAAACAAAGGAGCGAATTCGTCTACGTCCAACTCCGATAATCTTTTGATCTATTTTAAAAGCATTCCAGGTGTCTTTTAATTAGGATTATCACATTTTTTTGTCAAATTCAAAAAATCTTTCCAGCATAGTTTCTGCAGAGCAGCAGTAGATTATTAGCAAGTCCCATTTGTGTTGTTGGCAGCACTGTTGGTGTAAAATAAGCCCACCTCCATTTCCCATCATCCATCTGTTTACACTATCTCCTGCTAGCTTACAGTCTGTCACAACCGATCACCAGTGCAACAAAATGGCGAGCAATATTGGAGCTATCCAGCCATACGGTTTTGAGCCAAATTCCAACTTGGCAGAGGAAAACAAAGACATACACGGATCTAGTCTACAAGTTGAGCAGAGCATAGAGCTTGTGACCCACCCAGCCTACTTTTCTACATCACAAATAAGCTCTTTTTCAAGCTGCATTTTGTCGTCTGCTCCTGATTCTCAGCAATTTGAATAAAGAAATACTCAGAAATGCAATTTTAAGCTTAATTTTCTTTATATACGTGCTCCATCATAAAAAATGTCACAACAGCATGTTAAAATCACCAAAAACACAATTTTCGTCTGAGTGAGTCTTTAAGAACGTCTGAGCCAAAAATACTGGAACTGTGTGATCAGCTTTACTGCATGACTGATCTTTGAAAAGGGCTTACTGCAAACTACACATGCAGGCATCACTTAAACCCTAAAAATAAAAAAAAAAGCTTATCCACAAGCTCACAATAAGAAAAACACAGAAGAATGGCATAAGACACACAAGTAGAATACAAGAAAACTGCTGTATGTAAGTGGGTGTGCAAAATGACTTTTTGGCCATTTAAATACAGTCATTTCCCACAAATAAATAAAAACACCAGATATTGTTTACTCACAACAGCTGTAGCAGTGCCAGTCCCCAGGGACGCCCAGCTTAGCACCAAAGACAGTAAAACAAAGCCGATGATCCTGGAGGGAATGGAAGCAGAGAGTGGTGGAGAGAGGGTTAGGTGGCAATGGGGGTAAAAGAACAGAATAGTCAGCATTTCTTTGCGTTGATTCTTTGTTTTTTTTCATTGCGGATTGCTTATTTCTTAAAGCTTTTGTTTGGGATTTGTGTCTCTTGCTCAAATGTCATAAATAAATAAATAGTAGGAGGGAAATTCATGTTTTAAGAACTGAGATTGGGGAAAATTAACTCAGGATTTTGCTTGGTACGAGTGCAGTCTTATTCAGAGCTGTGCCTGAAAAGGGAACAAACAATGCATTTCCTAAGTTCAAAGCTCAGGTTTAGAGGATTTTCATACATTCTTTTTGTAACCCTCTTCCCCTTGGTGGTATCCAGCAGTCTAATGTTATCAATCTCAGCAAGTCATTGTCATAAAAAACACAGGAATCCACTAGAACTCCAAAACTGAGCTGTTCTTTTTTCAAGAAGGACGAGTTCACCAAGGCTTTAACATTGTAAGGGTTGTAGAAAAAAATAAGTCTCAAAAAATGACCATCATCCAAGGGAATTTTAAACATTCATTGTTGTGCCTTTGATTTTGTTTTATGACTTGAAGGCAAATAAATCATCTGAAAAGAAGAGGAAAAAGGGTTCTGTGATGGATGTTAAAAGGCCAAAGAGGGCTTTGCTCCTCAACTTGCTCCTCGGACCTTCTTGAAAGCACCAATAAAGCCGTCTGAGAGCACTTAATAATTAGTTAAGGGAGCAGACTTATCCTACTTAGGAGATCAATAGGCATTAGTGAGGCCCATTAGAGAGGGATGTGAGGAGCAATCCAGAGCCTCATCTGCTAACACTGACACATCACTTGCACTGGACTGGGCAAATGGGATGGGGAGTCTGATTGTGAGCCTGTTTGTCAGTTACCTGTGCTGGTTTGAGATGGTGCTTTGAATTTCCTGAACCACTTTCTTTCTCTGTTTGCAGATTTTCAGAATCCAAAGTTATTTGCCAACCAAACAGTGCTATGTGCAGATTTAAACCCATCGTGCATGCTGATAATGGAGAGCCTCGGAGTGCATGGTGCCAGAGAAGCTGACCAAAGATCTCAAAACATAGCAATTTTACAGTTTTAAACTAGCGCATGCCTCTTCGCACACACTAAAGTACTCACGTGATCAGCAGATATTGGGAGTGCTTAGCCATCCCTAAACATATGGCCAAGCAAATAATCAAATCCAGAATCAGCAACAGAAGATAAGTCAGCCATCTACAAAAAAAGAACAGAGGAGCAACAATTTAATGACTTTCACTTACTGATAACACTCCTGCACATACACAGGAACGCTGGATCTTACTTTGTCATTCTTGTCTTTCTCTTAGCGTCTGGCTGATTCAGGTAATGTCCTCCTTGTTGGACTTAATAATTCAACATTACCGATCCATACACATTCATTTTTAATTCTCTTCTGAAAGTGTCCTTCACAGAAATTGCTTTTGTTCATTCAGGACTTCTGCGTTTTGATGAACCCAATCATTTTTAATCTCACCATTAATCAACAGCATAGCGTCAACTAAGAAAAAAAGTAAAAAAAAAATGCAAACACATTCCCAGAAATAACAATACGTATACGCCATTTACCATTTATAAACACTGGTCACTACTTTAACAAAAGGTAACGCTCTACCTTATCTGCAATAAGAAATACAGAAGCACGAAAGCCGAGAACACAGACATATATAAAAGGAAAAGAAAAAAAAAAGGTTTGGCTGTGATCAAATTACGCAGAATTGACTGTAACATTTTCAGTTTATCAATAAAACCTTGCTGCCGGCTGTTCAATAGCTACATAAAACCAAGGAAGTACTCAGGGGATCAGTGCAGGACCACGGTATTCTAACAGAAGATCTGGTGTCAGAACGGAAGGAACACTGCATCCCATGTGGAGCCATATAGGATGTGATTACACTACAAGTGCTGTAATAGGGGCTATATGTACTTTGACATCCCAGGAGTTTCAGATACTTGCGAGTTCTGCAGAGAAAATTGTGTCAATATGCAAATGAAGACGTTTAACACAAAGAGCAAAAGTGCTATTTTTCCTTATGATCTTTGAAGATATTTTTATGAAGGGCACCACAACATATAGTATCGAAAAAGATCTCTATTATGAGACTTAATAACTAACTAATTTATTTTTCTGCTATGCAAAAAAAAATTTGACACATTAAAGTTCAGAATCGGAATCTCTGCAATTCTGGGAGGTATAACAGTCGAGGGATAAAAATTACGGGATGACATTTACCACACGAGCATCCAGATAAGCCTCTGGTCCCTGATTAACACTGTTTCTCTACCACACAAACCCAGAGGGTACACACAAGCCAAATCTGGCATGTGCACAGCAAGTCAGTGGAAATTATTCTAGGGCTGCACCAACTAACAGGTTGCAAACCTTAGGAGAAAAAGGATGATAAGGGTTGCAGTGCGTAAAGCAACATTTAATTGCATTTCACAGTCACTGTAAGTTCTAATTTAATGCAGCGCCTTTTTGAACCTCTGAGACTGGCATTTTTTTCCTTTGTGGAAGAAAGGGTTTTTTTATTTCATTAGGTTTTTTTTTTTTTTTTCCATTTCAGATTCTGAAACGTTTTCTTTGCAAATTGTCACTTTATCTGAAATCGTGGAGCGCATGATAGCAAATCTCTTTATGGTCAAAGAACACTTTGCTATGCCAAAGGGTCTGTGAGGGCAAATTTGTTAGAAGTGCACAGTGGAAAATGAGCTCAGTCTCAGCTTTCATTTTATTTAGCAATCAGTAGAAAACCACTTTTTCCGGTCTTTCATCCAGAGAGGAGATCAATAAAGTCCCATCTGCTCTGTGCCTGATCTGGATCAGCTGTCACTCCTGTCTGAGCAGCATGTTTACGCACACAAATGGAAGAAAATAATCAGTTCAGGGGGATGGTGGAGGCTCCACCTACCTATAATATTCAGCAAAAGTGGTATGATCAGCAACAGCTGCCAAGTCAACTTTAGTTTTGTTGATGTGTGGCAGAGCAGCCAGTTCACGGATGATGTTTCCCATCATCAGCTGCATGAAGCGCAGAGCTTGAAGGTACTCCGGCTTGGTAGCGAAGATCTCATCCAGGCGTTCCAAGTGCTGTTTGACTCCTGTTTCCACATTCCCCCTGGATAACGCAACCTAAAAAATATCAGAGAACGAGAAAACATTTCTAATTCCAACTAGTTTATAAAAAAAAAAAGACCATAAAATAGATCATTTCTACAGATCCAGGGAGGTAAAAAATACAGGGTTTAGTTGAACAGCAAAGGACATCAGTGAAGCAACAATAAATCTTTTAAAAAACCAAATAAATAAAAAATGTTATCCCATAGAATCAAAGTTGGAAAGAAAGTAAAGGAGTTCTCTTGAGGAGACAATAACTTTTACTTTATCCATCCAAAGATAGGGAGGAATAACTACATCCAGAAGACCTGTTATCAATTTGACAGTGACAAACTTGCAGGCAGAGAAAAGAAGGGAAAAAAAGAGTAAACAGATTAAACTTCTCTGTTTGATCAAAAACAGTTATTACCAGCAACATCAGAGGATCAACAGGATCTACTAAAAATAAAAATACACTACAGTCGTCTCTGTCTAAACATCAGAGAATGAACGACAGAATGTGATTTGTATTTTCTGGAAGTGACATTGGCATGACACTTATGCTCTGCGAGCGTCAACATCGAGGCTAACCTGTCACCAAAACTGTTAGTGTAACACCAGTCAGTGAAAAAGCAATCATTTTTTAAAACATGCTTTATGCTCTCTGGAGGCCAGCGACTCCATCAAATAAAAGGCAGCGATCAAATACAGATTTTGTCAGCCCTGCTTATGCAACTGCTGGGAAAAAAGGCTGACATGTCTTTTTACATGTAGTCTTGTTTAATTTAAAATATTTCCCCACATTTTTGTAAAGCTGCAATATAAGCATCAAGCTGGATAAATTAGTCGGACAGTCTGTATTTAGCTTGACATTTTCCCATGTTGTTGGGTTTTAAATTTATTATTTCCATAATGCTTTTTAAAGACTTTTTTTTTCTTTGACTAGAGAGATCCTTATAATCATGGATAATTTGCACGCATAGGTTCAAATGTTAAAAGTAATTTATCTGCCATAAAGGGTGATGGTGGCTCAGGTGGTTGAGCAGATCGGCCAAGGATCGAATGATCTACCGTTCCCCGTAGTTAACTGTTGTTGTGACCTTAGGCAAGACACCTCACCCTCACTGCCTCCAGTGTGGTTCCACTGGTGTGTGAATGTGTCTTAATGTCCAGGTGAAGGTCAGAGGGGTCATAGGTGCATACTGGCAGCCACGCCTCTGTCAGTCTGTGGCTACATCTGTAGCTTAAGTATAAATGAGGAGTAAATGATTAATGAATCCACATTGTAAGCGCTTTGAGCATCAGGAAGAGTGCAGAAAAACCCAATCCATTATTATCATATATCCTTTGTAACCAATCCCTCACCTTCTGCTCACAAATTTGATGCAAGTCAGAAATGATCAAATGTTGCAGTTCCACCAAAGACCACTGGGGGCAGGTTGCAGAAAGAAGCAATTTTTGACTCCAATGCTAAAAATTTGTTCAGACTGGTTTCATATTTTTTTATGAATTATAATTTTATTCCCTTTAATGAAAACTCAAGGCACCATCAATAAGAAAATAAGTAAATAATTCATTTTCATCTCATTATAGATCCAATTTGCCAAGATTTAAGTGTGTGGTTTTGATTGGCAGGTGGCTTGTGCTTTAATAGTGGAAACTTCTTTGTCCCATCCCACAGCCTTTTTATAGATAATATAATAATATACTTTTTTTTGCAGTTTTTTTTTAATCATAAGAGTTAATATTTAAACACAACTAAACAGAGCACAATAATGAGTTCATAACATTAACCCAAGGTGGGAAACTAGGAAACTGAAGTACAAAACTATGTTCATTTCTATAGCATTTTAAAAGCATCCTTTAATTCTCATCTTTAACTATTTAAAGGCACTTAAATTACTGTAAAACAAGTTTTCCAGTGTCCCCTGCTTTATTCTAAAATCTCCCACAGAACGGACGCCTGTCTTTTTGACAAGGCATCTGACGCTACGAAAACCGCCATGCTCTTGATTAAATTTCACTGAGTGGTGCCACAGATGTTCCCTAAGTGAGGCCAAAGAATAAGTATGCATGCAAAGATGCAATACGGATACAGGCTCTTCTTCTACTCAAGCAATTCCATAGGGTCGAGTATGTGATTGCCAGTAAACTCTTCTCACTTCCCGCCCCTACGTTCATCATCCATCACAGTTTGTGCCACAACTCTCTGAATCTTATCTGCACGCCAGTCTGCCTGGCTGTGTGAAACAGAATCCATCAGCTCGGGGCAATGGGTGATCTACGGTTCCCTAATCTCCACTGTTCCGACTTCCTTTACAATGGATTAAAGTTCTATTTTACAGAAAACCAGGTCATGAAGCGGATTCTCTTCTGGATACGCCTGCAAAGTGGGACTCGCAGGGGTTCTCTTCAAAACACCAATTTGACATGCAGCTGAACTGCTCCGCGTAGATTTCCCCCTTTAACTGTAAGAGTAAAACAATATGTATGTGATCACAGCACTTGAAAATTAATATAGACCACAAAAAAGTGTGAGAAATATGATCCTTGAAGGGACCTGATATATGATGCAGAAAATAGCAATCATTTCGTTCAAAGAATCACCAAGCAGCTTTCAATTTGGAGGAGGAGGCTCTGTATAAAAGAGAGTAACCACTGGAGTAAATTGGAAGCGCACACTTTGATATGGTGTGATTTCAGCTTTCTCTCAACCATTATTTTCTGGCAACAGCAAAGGGCTTTTAATACTACTACCTGAACACTGGAAACGGCGTTGAAAAAATATATATATATATATTTTTTTATATATGCATCATATATCACAAGCTCTCCTTGACAGCAAAGTGAGCACGACCCTCTTCATCTGATATATATTTGGTTGATTTCTTTTACTTTTTGCCTTCAAATATGCAAATTTGGGAAAACTATTGCTGATTACTTACAAAGTTAACAAGCGCAAAGCAGAAAAAAAAGCTTGAGAGCGTTTACAGGATAAAGAGACAAAAGGAGCTTCAGCTTCACAGGATCGTCTGCCTGCCAACCCATCAGCTTTGTGAGTGGAGTACGTTACATCAAGCCATGATTTTGCACATTAGAAAGCTTTTAGATCTCAGGGGAGCAAGTACTATACTGATGCATCCATGGTATCCATCATGCCCTAGGATCAAATTAAAACTCTTCACAGAAAGGCAGTAAAATCACAGAAAAGTCTAACAATAAAGCCTCATTTTTATTGAGCGGTCATGTTCGGTATTTTGAGCGGTTCCATTATAAAACGGACTGAACTGTACCATTTTTGTGCCCCCATTGTTTGTAGGTCCATTGAAATAAATGAAACAAACCAGTTAGGGTGGAGCTACTGTCATCACACAATGAAACTCATTGACTGGCGGAAGGTCATTAAAACAACAGAAAGCAGCAAACCAGCGCCAATGTTTCCAAACATTACATTTCTGTATTCCCATCTGGCGCAGACATCTTTGTCTTTTCCACACAAACGTGTACTTCATTTCCCAATTCAAGATCCAAGCCAAGAGTTTTCTCCTCTTTTCAGCTGTATTCCCCTTCTTCACTGCCTGCAATAAGTTGACCTCCATTGTTGACCTCCATTGCTGTTGTTGATAGCGTTGCTTTTGCTGTAGTTGCACTACTATGACACAAAGCTACACAATCAGTGTACAACTTGGATGCACCGTAACAATCCAACTTTGAGTGGAAGCGCTCACCTGAATTGCCTCAACCATTCTAATCCAGACCACTTAGAGGAAACGAGGCTTAAATTGCAAATTTATTGTTATCGCATTGTGAGCCTGTGTAATTTGTGTAAAGATGGCGTAAACTGGAACGAATGCTTAACTTAAATGTGCAAATATCATCTCATGGCCGCTTGAAGTATTCAGAAAATCAAATAGAATCCTTTAAGCCTTTGACCAATCAAATGGACCTCTTTACATTGTTGACAAAGCAAATGGAGCCATTTATGCTAGATACTCAGTAGTAGTACTCCTATGCAGACGTGGGCCATTTGGAGGATAATTTAAATTATGTTGACTTTTATTCGGATAAAACTTTTGGAATGAAATAGAAATGGTGCATTGTTTGTTTTTGTTTTGCTATTTGTTCACGTATCTCATGTCATATCAGCATCACAATATTGATCACTAATATCGCACATCGCACGTTTTCCTTAAACTGTGCAGCCCTATTTAGAACCCAAAAGTTGGCACCCTCCATGTGTTGTATTTTGTTGTTGTTTGTTTTTTTTTTTTTATATAAAACCAGCTATCTGGGATTTCAAAATAACCATTAGTGTTAATCATAAACATAGTGATTATCTGCAGGAGTCCATAAGTATGGATTTCTGCCTCAGTCAATCCAAATCAGGGTATCAAATAAATCTAAAGCTTCTCATTGAAGCAGCACTTCATGGGAGAAATAGCTCCACACATTATTACAGCCTGTGCGCATGTCAGCGTTTTAAGTGGCTGCGGGATCGTGCCATGCACACCAACACACACTCGTGCAGTCAAGATAGGATGACTTCACGAAATGGGAAGAGGAGAGGCTTAACATCCATTAATGCACAGCAGATGGGGGTTAATCCTCTTCTTGCTCATTGTGATTATTGCTTCTTCCAAGGCTGTGTTCTTACTCTCCTTCCTCTTTCCCATCCCTCCTGCCCCTAAGCCTCCCGAAATAACTTCTCTGAATGCAGGTCAGGAGTTCCACAGAAATAATCCCTATTTACAAATCCTCAGACAGCAGTCACCTAAATACCCTCACTGTGACAAAAAGTGGAGACAGATCCCCCTCCATCACCACCCCTGCAGTGAGGTGCTGCTTTGAGACAGATGAACACCACATGAACAGAGGAGGAGGCCTGTCGTTTGCCAGCTGTAAATCATGGCTTTTGAAAGGAGAGAGTCAGCAGTCATGTGAGGATCATGCTTCTGTTATTACCCAAAACTTCAGGAAAACTACAAAAACAACTGTGTTACAACTGTGATATAACTGGAAAAAAAGCAAAATAAAACAATTAGTGTTGTGTATTTTTTGGTTGAGTTCTTGGCAGCACATCTCAGGTAGGCTCTGTGACAGCAAGAATTAACTACACTCAAATAGTGTCAGCATAAATGCCCGAGCTCTTTTTATCCAACAGTGTTGATAATGTCATTTATTATATTGCTGTACACTTGATTGAATTACACAACATGATGGCAGGATAACGAACGGTTTCATAATCTGTCATTATGATTTTAACACAAAGAGAAGCAAAACAACACCCCCCTTTGTGTTTAATTTAGCTCATTGTAAGAGAAAAAAAAGTACTCCTTGAATCCCCTGTTTTGTGTAAATCTAACTCATTTAGGTTTTCAAATAGTTCATAAGTAATGTGCCAGAATTTGCAACAATAACAAAAAAAAACTTGAACAAATGGCATAAATGCTTTCAATCACTACACTGTTTGGTGTGGGGGTTTCAGATGTTAAAATAGCTTAAGAAAAATAAATGAATATATATTAAAAAAAGAAACTCTAGGTTTAAATGGTTTTTCATGTGTTTTTGCAGCGTATAATACATTTATTTGACAATTATAAGAAAAATCTGTTCTCAGGTAACATTTATATTACACTGTTTAAAGCTGTTGTACAAATAAACTTTATTAGCTTTACAAAATCAGAATCAACGTTGACTAAAGTAATTTTGAGTAAACCGATTGAAGTAACTCTTTATGTGGGGCAACATTTTTTACATCTGTAAAATTAGAAACCTATGAAATTAAGGGTTAAAATAAAAATTGTCACACATAAAACATGAAGAAATCTAGAATTTGACACAATCTAAGTTGGCTGTTCACTATGCAATGCTGTGTTTGATGCCAAACATGTACTGTATTTCAAAAATAATCCTGAATTTTGATCATGTCGGTCTGCAGATCTCACCATATTGTTGATGCTTTCCAGTGTTTGATTGGCATTGTAGAGCGAGTAGGTCAGCTGGTACACCCCATCATTGGTCTCGCTGTTCCCATAGAAACCCACTCCTACAGCAGAACTGTGAAAAAGAGAGTTTCAAAGCAAACAAATCAATGAACTCTTTTTTTGGGGGTTGGTTCTTTGTGTCATTTTGAATGTGCTCATTTCCAACTACAAATATAGGGAGGCCGACAAATAAAAACCATACTTTGGATGGAACCGTGAGTCATTCTAGTTTTGCAAAGCACGCTCAAATTTCTCTTGAGGAGTCCAAGGTCTTTCCCTCTATTGATCAATGCCTCAGCACATTTTGTTTATTACCAAAAAAAAAAAAAGTTAACAACATGCAGTGCCAAGATTAAGTTTTAACTTTTGATCTAATTCAAGGTCAAGCCCGCAGACTGCCAGACAGCACCTCTCACCTCTTTGAACTCCTGGGAGTGTTCCTGAGCCTCGCTGAAATGGCAGATTAGTCCCCTGACCCTGGAAGCCACTGCACTTCTACATCAAGCAGTGCACAATTTAGAAGCTCCTAAATAAGCAAATGCTTATTTAACAGGTTCCTTCAAAATAGCTCACTCAAAGAAATGAGTAAATTCAATTGAAATACCTCGTGCAATTCCCGATCTTATTCTTTGTTTTATTTTGCTAAATTAAAGGAGATTAGGGGTCATGTATGCGTACACCAGCAGTCAGAAAGAATAACTGAATGGCAGGCTCTCTGTGGTCTGGCTGGCATGTTTTGATCCTACATTAAAAAAAGTCTAACTGCAGTTGTAATGAGACATGTTTTTGGATGGGGCTGGAGCTGAGAATTCTTTTGTGTGTCTTTTTTCTGTATCTGGGAACGCTAAAAAGTACGTCCTGTTCCTTCTGCATTGACTGCTTTCGCTTTAATAACAGCAAAGCTACTAGAAACATATTATATACCATTGAGTTGAAGCAAAACCAAAATTGCATCAGTGATTCTTAACTTAAATTAGGTTATTACATAGAAAAAATAAATGAAGTTTAAGGATATCTGTGGTCAAAAGGATCTTAGCCAGCCTTCCCTTCATTAAACTCAAGCCAAATCATCCTGAGCATTGAATGTAATTGATGTTAGAGTGCCATCGGCAATAATAAAAAGCAGCTAATGAAACAGAAATGAGACAGAGCGTCACAGGTCACTCACGCCATTAAGTAGTTTTTTTGAAGCTGTGCAAAAAGCTCTTTGCAGCTGTGAAAGAAATAAACAGGATAAAGGAAGGAATGAGAAATTATACCGTGGAAAGCTCTGTAAATACGAAAAACAAAGTTGTCCACTGTTTGGAAAAAAAAAAAACTGATGCTGCAGCCTGAGTAAAACAGGACGGCTGCACTCTTTATTCTCTTTATTCAAGCTGCAAATATAATTGATTTTGAGTGTCAGGGTGACTGAAAAGCTGCTCAAAGCGTACCACAAAAAAACCTTTTTTTGGAGATTAGATCAAAGAACAAAAATGTAAAAATTTAGTGACAAAGCAGAATTTGGCTTATACTTTCTTGACATGTTTCTGATGAAGCACAGCATCTCATGGTTCTCATTGTGTGTGAGCACAGGGATATGGAAGGTGACAGCTTTAACTGAGAAAGATAGCAGGGTCACTTTCAAGTAAATTGGTCCTGCTGTCCACATTCATTAATAACTACAAAAAAAAGCTGTCAAAAAAAAAAAACAACAATCTTGGGATCAAATTACCAATGTTAAACCAGAGAGAAGACAACACAATTTTCTTAAAAAACTAATTTACTATAAAATCCAAAAGTTTAAAAGAGAAAGACTTAAAACTTTGTAATGTACAGTATATGTTTTTATGTTCATTCAAGCTGTATTGTTTTCATTTCCTTTGCTTTTAACATCTTAACTTAAGGGATCATAATGGGAGCTTCCCTTTGTTAGAGTGTCTCAATGAAAATTTACCAACACAAAGCATAAAAAGGTGCAATGACTTGCTAAAAGAATCAAGAAGTCTAACTGGACTTTACTGAAGTGCAAAGACTGGGAGAAGAAAGTCTTACTGGATTTTACTGAGCATTGCCAGAACAAGCATAAAGCTCATGAGGGCCAAAGTCACCAGAATTCCAAAACTAAAGCAGATATTTCTTGCAGCTTCATCCTCAGTTCTAAAGTTTGTGTTTTTTTCCAAAGATACATTGTTTTGTTTTTTTTTTTACTTCGGGAAGAACCAAGACTCGTTTGATGTCAGGAAGCAAAAGAATCCTACAAGAGACGCTTCCTTCCCCATTGCAGCTTCAACTTTTTTTTTTTTTTTTGATAATGTGCTGCAGGATACAGAGGTTAACAAGCTTATCAAGGACAACGATTCTTTTCTAAGAGTCAAACTTCATATTGGTTGAAAAGAGAAAATGCTGTGGAAACTTTTCCGTGTTGTTAACTCTTCAATTTACCCTATGCATGCCACATCGATGCCCCTTTTTGGTTCTTGTTTTGCTCGTCCCTTAGATGTTCCAAACTTTCTGGAGCTTTAATTTAAAAGAGATCCTCCTTAAAATGGAAACGTTTTCCATGTAGAATTCTCTGCTCCTTTATTATCTGTGCATGACGACACAAAAGAAAATATGTTCTGCTGTAGCTTGGTCCTCACTCCAGTCTTTGCTAGTCTTTTTGCTCAGTTAATATAGTGCATTGGTGCCTAAAACCCTATTTAATTTTCAGGAGATTACTTGTATTCCCTTTTTGCCTGAAGTCCTTCATGTTTCTTCTGCACCTTAGATTGGTGCCAACAGCTCTGGCAGAAAAGCTACAGTGAACTTTTGTGTGGCTAGAAGCCTGCAGGTACCTGCAGCATCTTTTGTTGGACTTTTCCTGTGAATTTATTTTAGTTTGAAAAACTGGGATTCACATTTCTGCTTTTTGGGATTTCACTTTTCTTGTACTCAGGTCTTTACTTTGTAGTTTTGCTTTACTGCAATACTGTTTAATGATTATTAATAATAACATTTCTGTCAGAAAGTTAAAAAAATAATAATCCAGCTGCACAGAACATACCAAAATGTCTCAGTAATGAGGTTTTGTTTTCATTTTCCACTGAAAGTTGGGATCTATGGATTTCTTTTTCTTTTTTTTACATAAAGGCAAAAGTTAAGTTAGGTCATTACAAGAACTTTATATATATTAAGGTCAAGACCTTAATATGTAACAGCATCATGCCCAGTCACTTAACATTACACCAAGCCTCTTGTGCTGCAGCTGTGGTTTGGATGGATAAAGGGAGCTAACAAAGTTAAAGAGCAACACTGGCACAAGTTAAGTGGATCAGTGCACAAATTCAATCAAGGTTTTTCGAGGATTAATTTGTCCTATTTCATTAGAGGACAATTTTTTGTATTAAATCATAAACAAAAGTACAGTCATATTTTACTAAGTTTCCCAGGGAGCTTTCAGAAAGCCTCACAAGTTTTTTTTTTTTTTTTTTACATTCAGTTCATTAAAAGGCCGTAAAAACAAAAATGCATTTAAAGGTTTGAAAGATGGGAACATTCTGATTGAGGAGGATATTTACTCAAATCTTTTTGGGATCACTTGGTTTATTAATTTTGTGTACCATTACAAATATGACAGCTCCACTTGAGCCAATTTTATTATTAAAACAGGTATTATATTTCCACACTTTTTTCCATCTGATCTTTTACAGAAAACAAAGCAAATGATTTTATGGAGTGTTTGGGACAAGATCATTTCAGATCGACAACAATGATAAGGACTGGGAAAATTGACCCATTTTTGACATTTATTTTAAGTCAACATCATCTGATAATGAAGTGCTCCACAGTTATCTTTGGCGCACAAGTACGCTTACACTTTCTCCACTCTAGTCATTACCAAACTTGGTGAGATGTGGACTGGCACCATCAAATGTAATCTGAATGTGTCAGTAACTTCCTGGGAAACTTGCAAACACAGCACACTAAGAGTCTGACAAATGCCTCGACACGCTAACAAATGCTGTGACACACAACTGACTGGAGCAGGTATTCTGTGGTTTTGACATAGTGACACCGCAAATATCAGTGTCAGTCTGTGAGGAAACGTCAGTGCAGTGCCATCAGAGTCAGTGCAGGTTTGAAATTTTAGCAACAAAAACTAGCATGTGAGTTGCGTTAGTATTAATGGTAGGTGCAGAGAAAAATCTCAGGATTTTTGCAAATATTTTGAAATTATATATATATACACTGGTATGCTTTTGTATTTATTTCTGTACTATTTTTCCCATCTTTATTTATTTCTGATTTAAAAGCATTCATCATTGTCTCCTGTGTTGCACTTTCAGTCCCACATTCTCCATGACTTTTTAATTTTGATTATGCCAGTTGTAGCCAAATTCAAAACACTAACCTCAGAAATTTGCCTTTGCGTTGTGGGCAGGACTTTTGGCGCAGAGCAACTTCGCACCCCTTTCCTGTAACCATAACTGCTGGAAAGAGGTGTGTGCCCTCCTGCAAGCTTACAGCCCTTCACACCCCCAACTTAACATTACAAGTGCAACAAAAATGGCGAGCAATATTGGAGCTATTCTGCCATACAGCTTTGAGCCAGATGCTAGCTCAGACAAGGAAAACAAAGACGTAAATAGATCTATTTGTCTGCAAACAGATGCATGAGGATGGACTTATTCACAACAATTTAAATAAAGAAATACAATTTAAGCTTTGTTTTCTTCATATAAGTCCTGCATCAACAAAATGATACTACAACAACTTGTTAAAAACACCAAAGACATAATTTTAGCTGGAGTGGGTCTGATTCTGAAAGTGGTAGAAGTGCAGATTCAGAATATATTAGAACTGAATTCTGTTCTTCGGGCTTGTGGACTTTAAAAAATGATGTGAATGACAGTTTGCAGCTTATTTTTAATGCAGAGAGAAAATCCAGGTTAATTCTTGTGGTATTTCCTTCAAAGATGTGGCAAAGCAAATGTTTGAATAGGTTTATATTATGTGAGGCAAAGCAAATGTCAGAGATTTAGTGTATACCAGTGCCCACAGAGTAGAAGTTGTGGGACTGAGCTCAAATACAAAAACTGATCGCCTCAAAGACAAGAGGGAACATTGTGACTTATGCCATCCGGTGCAGTTAGAAACATTGTACGTTGGGAAAACTGACCAACACCTCTCCAAAAGGATGGTACAGCACAGAGGAACCTGCACCTGAAGGACAGTGGACACTCCTTTGAAGATAAAGTCACATACTGGACAAAGAAGACAGACGGTTTGAAAGAGTCATCAGGGTCAAAATGAAAAAAAACACTCAGTTGAGAAGCAAATTGTCTTCTAGATAAACCTGCAAACTCCAGAAAAATGCAAGTTTTTCTTCTACGGCCCTAACATTTAATCTGTTCGATAGTCACATTAAAAGAAAAACTTACCATATTATGAGGCCTGTAATGATAGCAACCCATGTGATGCAGCAGGTGTTGGGCCTTTTGGTATCTTCGTCCAGTTTCCTACGGCAGCAGCACAAACACACCAGAAACCCTCCCAGAAACAGCACAGTCAAGCCAAGGCCAACCGCTCCAAGGCACGCGAGAAGTATCAAAGACTGGGTAAAAAGAATGGACAGAGAAAAAAAGAGGAAAAACATGTTAAAGCTCTGATCAAGATGTTTTCTTATCCTGAAAAGTATGCTAAGGGTTTGTAAGAAAATTAAAGTGGAGAGGATGTGGGCTCCCAGACGTCACCTCGCATCTCCTATCAAACAACACATGCATTCAGAGATGCTTGTATAACGTTTAAAAAGTCAGGTCGTAAATATTAAGATCATAGCTGCTAACTGTTGCCTGGAGCTGACACAAACAGAGGCTTTAGGAGTCATCTGACTCAAAGTCTTTTAGGAAGTCTTGTAATTCTTGAGTGTGTAAAATTGATGAAAAAAGAAGAAAAAGCTGTACAAAACACACATTTTTGGACGAAAACACATAAATCAGTTCACATTTTTGGCACTAAATCTAAACAATCAATCATCAAACCCATGTGATATTTTAGACTTGTGCTGAATCCTCTTTAACTTCATTGAATTAACACCTAAACTTCATCTGCTTTGCAATTTTTAAAGTCCATGGGCTCAGAGGGTCTGTGTCTTGCTGATCAGCAAAGCCAAATCAAAACCTCATCTGTGATCTATTATTCCGTTTGAGCTACGTTGCTTGAGATCCTCCTTTAAAGTCACATCCAGTTTTGAACCAAAGCTGTGAACATTAACCAAACCGAATTTGAAATACCAAACACATCCGTGACCTGTTAGCACCCAAACACGCTCCACCTGAACGTGCAATGACGATCAAACTCCTAATCTCATGATTCGCTGTTTACGTGCAGCCTGAAGTTGTAGTCTGGTTCAAGGGCTTCTACAGGAACAACGCCGCTTCATTTGTTCCAACTGACCTTCAATCAATCCTTCAATTAGACATGAAAGGACTTGAGGTTTTATTGAGAGTGACGGCACAACAAGGAAAGAGAAAACAAGAGTGTGGATTTATAGATCTTTTAGCGTCCTAAAAAAATGGGCTTAGGTGTCCCTGATAAATTCCATTTGGAAGTAAAAGGCACACATTAAGGATTAAATCTGCAATCATTACTTCTCCTTAAAGGATCACCAAGTCAAATAAAGAGCGAGTTATTTTCAGGTCTGAGACGTCAGTCCTGCATTCTACCGGTTTTTGTGAGTAAGCTCCTGCAATGGTGCTGAAATTCCACTACAGACCTTGGTAAGAGAAGAAAGGAGTGCATTGAGGAGCTTAAAATAAAAGGATCTTAAGACTATATATATTAGTAAACGAGACAGGAGTCAAAAGATCACCAACAGCCATGTACATCCATACAGAACTTCTTAAGTCTTGTCGATATGTTCTGGGGAGTTCATGTGACTGTCCTTGGCTATTCGTGGGCAGTAAATAGTGCATGAAAGCTTTTGAAGTGCATCGCGTTGTGTATGTTGATCAAAGAGGGCGGCTGTGGGTCTCAGTGTCATGTTGTGAACATTCCTCTCATTAGTGCAAACTGCTGTCATGCCCTTATAAAACAGCTTCCACATAAAGAGAAATGATCTTGATTCATTTTAAGTAAGTGGGGAATTAAAAAAAGACATTGAATAAATATGCCTGGGCTAAGATTGAAGATGGAAAACTAAAGCAACCACTATGCATGTGCTCCTCAGCCTTGACTTCCATCATCCCTCCTATTTTACTGTTCTGTTACCTGCAGTCATATGCCATCTCCAAAAGATGACATCTACATGGCGGTGGAAATGAACCCTGGGAAAATGATGACATTTGAGTCCTTTTTTTGTATTAAAAGCATCCCATCAAGGGAGGCAAAAGAATAAAAAAATAAGATACTTCCAACACTGCTGGCAGAAAACAGGGTTGTTTTATTTTGAAAGGGACAACCATTACATTTTATCTTTATGCTTTGTGGAGTCTAAAAACATATATGAATATATATTTATATGTTGAATTCTGTCAAAGAAAAGGAAATATTCAATATAATTGTATTGGGGACTCAAAAATATTATGAGCTTGGAGTATAACATCCAAGCATCCATCACCATATACAGTTTTAAACTGGAGCTTGAAGACTAATGTTAATTGAGAACTAAAAGGCATTTTTTAAATCAATTGGATACTTAATTGGATAGTGAGATCACTATACGTCACGTGTTAAACATCATGTGAGTTTTACTTCCTGTTATTTGAACCAAACGTTTTAAGAAGTTTAAAAGCTTTAAAGAGAAAACAATGCATTCAAAAGGGTTTTAAAATGATTACATTCTTCCTGATTACATAGATCCTTCTATTGTACTCATTGTATTGAAACGCGCCGCCTGTTCAGTGACGTTCTCCCGCGCGTCTTTGGGAAAGATTGCTCCTTTCTGGAGACCTGATGCTGTTACCAACCTGCTGGTAGCTGCCATCGTCCGGTTTGAAAGTGCTGTCGACCGACAGGAAGGAGAAATTGAAGTGTGGGAAATTGTGCAGCCAGTAGGTCCACCACGGAGCCACATAATCAAGCCTGGCAGTGGCCATGCCTTCTGTAGGAGTAAATCCAACAAAGCGTTAAAAAGAACTTTGAGACACTCAAATATTCCCTGGTTTGACGGCAAAAAGGATAAGTGACCAAATAAATAAATAAAACAATAGTTTTTTTCTGTTGAGTTTCTCCAAGAGTTTCAAGGCGCCTGCGCTCCGGTGTCCATGCTTGTGCCCTGCACGCGCACTGGCGCAGCGTTATTATCCAAGAACCGGACGGGACGGACGCGCTCACGGCTCACTCTGGATCCGGACATCGATCTGAGGAGGATGCAGGAGGCGGGACAACAACTTTCCTCATGAGCAAGGGTGCAGGGCCCGTCGTTAAACCCATGGAAAGAAGTACGAGCATGTCATAATCCATGCGTAAAAGGAAGAAAATAAATACACATAGCAAATAAATAAGTAAATCTAGCCTTTAAAATGCCATTTTAGAAAATAACTTTACTTGCGTCTGTTTTTCACGCACAGGCGTTGCAATAGTAACAACTTAAACAATAATAATATTATTAATAATAATAATAAAGTCACTTTATATAATTATTAGTTCAATCCTCTTGACATTTTGGCAGCTTTTGAAAGGTCTGAGCTTTTACTGCACCACGTATGATTTCTGCTGTAAATGTCTGACCTCTTGTGGACAATGAGACACACTGAGGGGGGCGGTAATGAGCACGTTAATCATCCTCTGTGACCACTGCACGGCCTCTTGTTTTAGACTTGGAAGGAAGCTGCAGCACAACTGTGATTGAAGATGCTCAACAATAATCACAAGTGGCCCCATAACTTCATTCAATGTGACTAATTTCACTTCTGATCACAGAGATATGCTTCCTGTTCAGCATCTGTGGGGAGGAGGTTTTGTTATTGAAAGGAAAAGAGAAGAAATGACAGCAGGCTGGCATCAGAATGGAATCAGTCTCCGGTGAAAACTTTGATATGATTTCAGAAAAACAGGAATTATAATGTAAAATAAGAAACAGATCACTGATATTAGACACCATGTAAACACGCCGTTGGAAATGATTGAAATGTGTTTTGGTGGTTGAAAAGAAAAATTAATGTGTAAATGTCAACTTGCTTTGACTGGTTTGATATTTCACAGCTCCTTCTTTTTAATTATCTGGATGCTTTCATGCAAAAAGTGTGTGTAGAGTACCTTGGAAAATGTTCTGAAGTTGAGTATTTTGAGTAAGCAACACTTAAAAATTCACAATATGAATAAGTGTAAGTTTTTTTTTTTTTTTACTAATTGAATTCTATGAAAAACTCCAGCTGCTTTCCCTTTCACTCCCAGATTCACTCAAAAGGGACATTCAAGGAAAAAAAAATGGAACTATTCAAAGAAAAAACTGCATAAATAAAGCAGCAAAGAAGCTCCATGTCTCTGCTTTTACCTATCCTCTTCACGCATACCACACAGATGCAGGCTGACTGAATTCCTGCCTTCAAAATCCCAAACTTAGTTAGCACTTTATTCAACATGTTCTATTTAAAGTCCAATCTAATTGAAACAAGCCAGCCTAAAGATACTTCTACTTTGTTTTTAAGAAAAGAAAAAGTAAAAAGAGAAAATGACGAGATTGTGTTGTGACATGCTAATTATTTTTACGCTAAAAATCTTTCTATTGCTGGGATGGAAAACAATTCAAACACATTTAAACATTTTGAGAAATAATTTGTGATTTTTATTTAACTAGGCAACAAAGTGAAAGAAAGAAAAAAAACATATTTTTTTGTTTCCCTTTCTATTAAGGTTTGGAACTTCTTATGATTCAACTATAAAACAAATTATTAGCTAAACCAGGAGTCTGTAACCTGTAACGAAGAACCGATCGGTCCAGTTACTTCTGGAGCCACAAAGATCCACCACAAAATTATAAAAAACATACTTGCAAGCATTACAGTTTCTCTACAATTGAGTTTTTTAACACCTATCCAAATTTAACCCTTACTTTTGACAGGAGCACAAGACCATTTCAAAATAAAACACACCTTGTGTTGAATAAGATTCTCCTGCTGCAGCAAATCAACTTAAAAGTCAAATACGGACTTTTCTATCATTAAAACTCCTGCGTTGTGTCGTCTTTTTTCTCCTTTTACTATTGAATATAAACATGACATTAGTGTAGAATCTTTTCTTTTGTTCTATACATGTAAACGCAATGTGATAATGTCCTTCTAATATGAAACCACTGACAGTAAACCTCTTACCATCATTTTGCTCAGTTATGTAACATGTTAATCTAAACACAAAAGATCAAAACACAACTTATTTATAGGAAATGAACCAAAACTATTTTTTTATTGTTAGTATTTTTATTCGAAGCCAAAGAGCCACAATGGACGGAAAAGAGCCGCATGAAGCTCCGAAGCCTCAGGTTGCAGACCCTTGTGCTAAACTGATATGGAATTCAGTTTTAGTAAGATCTGACAAAGCCAACAGCATTGCCACCATAAAGAGGGAAGTATGGTCTTTTTTGTTTGTTTTTTTTATTGGTTTTTGAATTTTTGCCATTTTATGTCTTTTTCATCCAACATCCAAATCATTACCATAGGTGAAAGCTCAGCACTTTTTTATGGGACTTAAACTCTCTTCGCCCTCCGTCCCCTGACTGAATATCTGAATAAAATAAAATAAAATGTAAATGTCGCTGGACAGGCATCCTTGCACAGCTTAGCTCTAATAATAGCATATTAAATATCTTGTTTTAATGAACTGCGCTTTATGGACCAGATCAACTGCTTTCTTGAGCCTTTCATCAGCATCTCAAGGGGGCATCAATTTGGGTCATGATGTTACAGGAGATACATATCAAAGAGACCTTTGAAGTCAACTTACTCCACTGTTTATAAGAAAAAATGAGAAATAAAGTTATATGGTGTATGACAAGTCACAAGGTCTTTAATAATGTAACGTTGCTGGATTTTGAATTGTGGACCAAACAAAGTGGTGCTCAAGTTCTGCAAGTTAATATTCTCTTGAAGGATTTTTCCATCATTTATGCTCAGCTTATTTTACTATACACAGTTTCAAAATTATAAAAATGTATGTATTTGAAGGAAGGGAAAAAAATAGTCCTTTTACCTATCCTTTTATGGTTCTTCCTCATGTTTTCTACAAGGCCAGAGTTTACTTCCTGATGGACTGTCTCCATGACAATGACAGAGATGATTGGTTCATTTAAAGGTGTTTTTGAAGATGCTTCTCCCCTATCTCCAATTTCCTATCTATAGGGCTAGGATTGTGCTGTGCCATAACAGTTACGGCTCAGTGAAATGTGGAAATGTTTTGTATTGGACTTCACCTTCATGTGGTTATTGCTTTTTTTAGATTTGCAACTTGAATCCTCTTGCTCTATTTTCAGTGATTTATACCAGAATGAAGATTTATGCCTGTGAGCGCAATGTGCCAGCATTATCCAATCAAACAGGGCTGCTTAGTGGCTCCTGAGATTGCATTAAAGTGTAATATCAGTGCAGCAATCCTTGGGTTATTGCCACTTTCAAATAGCCATAGTCCTTCTGATTCTATGGCTACATATTATGATTTTGTCTATTGAGATAATGTTTAAAGGGAGTCTGCTAGAGTAAATGAATGAGCATTTCTCAGTCTTGTTTAATTTAATTTTTATCAATGAGTGGACTAAGAAAAAGGGGAGAAAAGTTCCCACACACAGGTGATTTCAAATGACGAAAAACAGTATGTCTGTGAAATAAATTAGGTGGAACTGTACCTTCTGAACTTATTTTCCAGAGTGTCCTTGTTGAAAAAAAAGAACACTTTTTCTATTACTGAGTCGCCTTTCTTTAGACTTTATAAACATGTTTCATTAGCCTTGTGACTTTTAAAAATGTTGCAATCACGACTGTTCTCTGAAAGCATGAAAAGAAAGAACTAAGTCTGAAAAGCTGACTTTATTTTGAAGTTCCACGTAAAAAACTATTAATTAAAATGTGCACATCATATTCGTAATTTCATTATTGATTATGCAAAAAATGTCTCTTTTCAAAAGTAGCTGGCCCCATGTGCAACACCAGATTTTTGGTCGTAATTATACTATTATTTTTATACAGCTGCCCGGTACTGGGGAGGTTATTTCATGCAGTAATGATTTTCACGAGGAGAAAAACCTGAACCGACATGAGCACATTTTCTTTTTTTCTCCATCCCCACAGGGAAATGGCTTTCTTAGCCTGCGATTTATCCAATTACGGATTTACAGCAGTGCAAAGTCGACCATATGATACAGCCAAAGTCTATCTTTCAGCCTTCGGAGCAAATCCAATCATTCCAAATGGTTGCTGATGGTAATAATTGCAACAGCATTGTATTGATCTACTAAGCCCATGGTGTGGAAATAAACAAAGCACACTAAAGGGGACTGTGCTCCTTGCATGAAAAATTTTTTGATTTGTTTATCAGGCTTGTGTGGAGATATATTGGCGAGACATTCTAATGTTTAATGATTTTCTTTTGTTCTTTGTGGAGACTTAAAAACAACATTTAAAAAAAAAAATATCTTCGTGCAATGAAGGCTTATTGCAGTAAAAGTGACCAGATGCAGCTGTTGCTCACAAATAAAAGTTATGAAATAGTAAAATTGAAAATGAAAGCTCTCATCTCAGGTCAATTCAAATCAAATTAAATGAATAGACAGTTTAAAAAAAGGTGAGAAATTTCATGTTTTTTTTTATTTTTTAAAGGGAATGACAAACATTGGCAGGAACTTTTTATACTGAAATACAGTTTGACTTCTAATTATTTATTTTTGCTGGTTTATACATCATATAAAATCATCTAAAATCATATATAAATCTGCTGGTCTCTGACGTAAAATTACTCAAACATTTTTAAAAAAATCTTAAGCAACAATGTGATTTTCATGTTTTTTTTAGAACATTTTGTCTACTTATATTTGTTTAACTACATGAGTGATATTTGTCTCTGTCAATCAAACATCAGAGTCCTGCCCTGCTGCTTTTTCATTGCCTGTTTGCAGCAAACACACTTGAACTGTGGCTGCTGCAAATGGAGCTTTGAATTACTGTTTCAGGCTCAGCTGTCTGTGACTGTACAGAAATATGTGTGTTTGCTCTCCCCTGTTGCACCAAGGTTATATAGTAATGCAGCTGCTGTTACCCAGCACTCTTTTGACCTGAGCTGGACGAGACCTGAGCATAGCTGTCAGTCGCTGAACATTTAAAACATGAATATGTCTTGCTTAGATCACATTTTGCAAAATGTTTAATTTTTTATCACAAGATACCTATATATATATATAAATAAATGTATGTATACATTTTTAAAGTTCACTTTAATTTGCATTTTACCAGAATGCATTCACATCAGACAAACAAAACAAAAACAGGAAGTTAGTCATTTAAAGTCCCACTCCATCAACATTTTTTTCTACTGTAAAATCGTTCCAAGTTGTCTTTTAATTAAGATTATGCAGTTTGTAGCCAAAAGAAATATTTTCTGCTGTACAGCACGAGTTCATTTGAAATTCATCTTTGGGTTGTGGACAGGATTGAAGATAGTCTTGACTAATTTCCCATCAATCCTTTTTTTTCTCACACTAGCTTATAGCACCTCACAAGCCCAAGCTAACATTAGTGTAGCAATAAAACTGAGCTATCCTGTCGTACAGCTTAGAGCCAAATTAAAGCTCAGACGAGGGAAACGAAGACGTTAATGGATTTATTTGTCTGCAAGTGGATGTGTCTGAATGCGAGAGGAGAAGGAAGACTTTGACCCGCCCATGGCAAATGCTGTATCACAAACCAGAGCTTTTTCAAACCGCAGGCTTTTCCTCTGCTCCTGATCCATCAAGATTTGAATAAATAAAAACACGCAGAAACACAGTTTTAATCTAAAATTATTTTACATATGTCCTCCATCATGAGAAAATGCTTCAAGAACATGTTAAAAACACCAAAAACATGATTTTTATTGGTGCAAAGCATAGATTGGTTTCTGATGAAAACCCTGTCCTTGTAGAGATGCAGCTACAACCAAACAAATATGAAGTAAAGCAGGTTGAACAGCTCTACAGTGACCTTATTTCGCCACCGCTCAAATGTCTTCGCCTAATATATTTCCTAAGCTTCTTTTTGCCCAAGAGTTACACGATTGAATGCAACTTTTCAGTGTCCACTTCTGAATAAACAAATGTGTTTGTGCTCAAGCTTAAGTGCTAAACCAGACAAGGGTATAAATGAGAACATTTGAGCAGAACGCGGGGATGCATTCCAAACAGCCAACAACCGTTAGGAGTAATGGCCACCACTAAGGACAAGGTCTCCGACTCATCCTCAAATGAAGTGCGTCCCTCCGCATGACTGATGAGGACAAATGAAAAGAAGGTTCGTGTTATATGTGACAAACAATAAAGGCAACCCGGTGAAGAGAATGCAGCGAGGAAGCCAAAGCGGAGCAAA
The DNA here is from genome assembly GCA_014656515.1 of Oryzias celebensis. Classification (NCBI taxonomy): domain Eukaryota; kingdom Metazoa; phylum Chordata; class Actinopteri; order Beloniformes; family Adrianichthyidae; genus Oryzias; species Oryzias celebensis. Next base: position 9,517,218 of record BNCR01000008.1, on the reverse strand, counting down.
CGAGGGTGGGCTTGATAAGAAATGTCTGTGCATCAAAAATTTACCAAAGTGCACGCTCAAAAAAGCTGATAAACTTCAATTAGTTTTATCTCTCAATTTTAAGTGGTTTTCTCTTTATTTAAAACACACTGTATTATATTATTGGAACTGCATATTATTCAAATCAATGGAGTGTAACTTCATTTTGTAATTAAACAGATAGGGCTCCTGTTCATATTAATGTTCAATTGTTGTGGAAGGAATAAATGAAGCTTCAGTTAAATGAACATATAAAAAGAAGCCTATTTTAGCTGAATGTGATAAGGAATTTGGTGAGAGATGAATTTTATAATCTTTCTGCATATCTTTTTTACAGGAAGTCATAAAATGCAGCGTCTTTGGTTGCATTTTACTCTTTCTGGGGCTTTTTGCTTCTCAACAAGAGGTTGTAGCCCACTTTTTATTTGGCCGTGGAGAAGCTGGGAAGTAGAAGAGATTGATTTAGTGGGCTTCAGCTGCACAGCCTGCTTTTGTGTCTGGAGTTGCAATTTAGATTTAGAAGACAGAGAGGTGCAATCAGGAAGAGGTGGTAATCAATTTTTCGTGTTTATCTGTGCTTGTGTGTTGGTGTGTATTTGTGCAGCTGCAGAGAGGATATCCACGGCCACTTGCAAATGAGTGGAGCACGTAATGATAACTATTCTGCTTCTCTCTCTGATCCACAGATACTAGCCTCACTTTTAATCTTTCTCACTTTCTTTTATTACATGCCGTAGATTTTTGTTTCATCTTTCTTCTTACACCTGATATCACCCTCATCATTAATTTACCACGGTTATAGGTTTCTCCCCATGGGCGAACCAATTCAAAGACGGTTCCCACTTGATAAGAGTGCGGTTTATAAGACGAGGTGTAAAAGAAAAAGGAGGAAAAAAAGAGGCAATTTGGGGATTTTCAACAAAGGTGACCAAATGTGAACTCCTGATGTTCTCTGATAGATTGCCTTTGTGGCTTTAAAAATAGGGGTTTGTGCTTTTTATTTATACAGCACAGACAAAGGCTTTCACAGAGTCCTTTATTAGAGCTTGAGGACAGTCAAGCCTGTTGGGTCATCATTAGTTTCGAGCAACAGAACAGTGTTTTTGGCAGGTGCTGTTAGTACAGAGCATGTTTTCAGTGAATGACACAGGGGAGATGGATGAGCATACACTAAAGAGTTAGTTTTCACCTTGAGCACAGCATCACTCTTCTTGACTAATTCAGCCTCAACAAGAGGTTAAGGCATCGGAGCCTGACAAAAAAAGACCATAGCACGTCTGGCGTGAAGCTAAAAGATCAATCACTAAATTACCTCACAATGTGCACCACATAAAAACAGTGGGACACACAGAGATGAAAGACATATGTGTGCACTTGGTATGCTCTGATACTGCACAAAAAATATTTCTTTCTCAAAAGTAAACATAAAAATGTCTAATTGGTCACTGAAAGAGCTCATCATCTTTCTTAGAAACAATTGGGGAAGGTGCTGGACAGTTAAGGATTTAATTCCTCTTTGAGCTGTAATGACTTCAAACTCTGGATAAACATGTCTGGTGCAAGTTCCTTCGAAAATGTCCTGTGGGGGGAGGCAGCAAAAACGTAGGGCCCACAGTGGGTGAAAAGAGAGGTGGCGCTACCAGCCTCAAGTCTGCATTAAATGAATGCAGCTTCCTGGCAGATGAGCCAAGCAGTGAGGAAAAACACGCGTCTTCTACCCCAACAGCTGTATGTAAAACGCTGGAGCGAGCACACGGCAGGGGAACGAATGTCTCTCTGTCAAGGTTGACGTGCGGACACAAATGCAGACGGAACTCGAAATAAAGAAGAAATAGATTTAATGACTCGAGAGAGGAACATTAAACCAGAGCGAACAAACAAAACCACCCGACCACCCGTGCAAGGGAGACGAGGCCATATAACAGGGAGAGAGGATTGGTTAACCACATACAGGTGTGCCAGGAGGGAGGGAACACACAAGGAGGGAAGTGTCAAATGACCTCGAAAGCAATGGTGAGCACAGGAAATACAACAAAATAAAACAGGAAGTGCCAAACACAACAACAATTAATGTCCTGGGTCCATAACCCCTACAGTACCCCCCCCTCAAGGTGCGCCTCCTGGCGCAGGGGGAAGTCTGTTCCGATGCCGCCGATTGAAGTCCCTGATGAGTTCAGGGTCCAGAATGCGTGAAGCAGGCTCCCAGGACCTCTCCTCAGGCCCGTACCCCTGCCAGTCCACCAGATACTGGAGGCCACGACCCCGTCGCCGAACGTCCAGAAGGCGACGGACAGTGTAGGCCGGTTGGCCATCAATGATGCGGGGAGGGGGTGGTGGAGAGGATGGCCGCTGCAGGGGACTCGTGACATGTGGCTTTAGCTGAGAGATGTGGAAAACCGGGTGGATGCGCAAGGACCTGGGCAAGCGCAGCCTGACTGCCACCGGATTGACGACCTTGATGATCTCGAAAGGACCGATGAACTTGGGGAACCGCTTCTTTGACTCTGTCCGGAGTCTGAGGTGCGAGGTGGACAACATGACGAACTGACCAGGTAGGTAGGATGGTGCTGGCGTGCGGCGACGATCTGGCAATCTGTTGTGGGAAACCCCTGAACACAACAGGGCTCGTGACTCGGAAAACACAGTCAGGTCATGACAATCAGACGGAACCCAGAATGGGTCAGGTGAGGGCGGCCGCCCTACTGGGACGGCGGGATCTCCCCCAGGAGGCCGAGCTGAACGCAAACATGTGGTGTGACATTTCTCACTCCAGCCGGAGACACGGCTGGAGGGCCAGTCGATGACTGGGTTGTGAGCATTTAGCCAAGGGCAACCTAATACCAGAGGGTTTTGTGGGGAGGAAAAAAGGAAAAAACGGGTGTGCTCGTGGTGATTGTCTGACACAATCAGATGAACCGGCTCAGTGACTCGTGAGACGGTGGCTAATTCTTGGCCGTTGAGGGAGACCACTCGTAAAGGACGGGGCAAAAACTCAGACGTAAGACCGACCTGTTTGGCTAGCTCGGCGTCCATGAGGTTCTGCTCTGCTCCTGAATCCACCAATGCTCTGACAGAAACTCCCCCTTTTTGGAACATAACCCGAACATCCAAAACACAGGAAGCAGGTCTCGGGATAGTGGGAGCCGGACCACGGCTCTTAAGCGCGCCCACTCTTATTGATGAGTTGGGGCAATCCCTGCAGAAATGACCCCGGCCGCCACAGTAAAGGCACTCACCTGCCGCCATCCGCCGCCGTCGCTCGGAAACTGTCAGTCTGCCCCGGCCGAGCTGCATGGGTTCCTCTGAGACTAAAGACGGGGGTTCTGCGGAAAAAGCAGCAAAGTCAGGTGAGTCCATGATCCTGTCCTTAACAGGACTGCGTCGGGGGCGGGGTGCCACCCTGCCATGCTCCTGCTTGTGGTCCTGCAGGCTATTGTCAATTCTGATGACCAGGGCGATGAGGGGTTCCAAGGAGGAAGGTAACTCGAGAGTGATTAGTCTGTCCTTTAACTCCTCGGAAAGTCCCTCCACGAAAGCGTCCATGAGCGCAGTGGTGTCCCAACCACTAGTGGAGGCCAGGGTGCGGAACTCGATAGCATAGTCAGCTGCCCTTCTGCCCCGTTGCCGAAGTTGCATAAGGGCTCGAGCTGCCTCTCGGCCCGGTTTGGTGTGCTGGAACACCTGCTGAAATGCCTCCAGGAATGCCGCGAGAGACGCGCAGGTCGGTGCTCCACGCTGCCATTCAGCCGTCGCCCATGCGCCTGCTCTCCCGGTGAGGTGGGATATGATGAAGGCCACCTTAGCTTGGTCCGAAGGATAGTGAGGCGCCTGCAATTGGAAGTGGAGCTCACACTGGGTGATAAAAGCCCGACAGTCCCCAGAATCTCCCGAAAAACGTTCTGGTCGGGCTAATTGCGCGGTTGGAGCGACCGGAACACTCTCCCAGGTCCCCTGGATCGGTGTGGGAGGCGATGGGCGTGCCGCGGGAAAAGCCGGCGGATGTTGAAAACGCTCCGTCAGTTGTTCAAAGCGTTCTCCCAGTGCGGCGAATTGCCGTTCGTGACGGCTCGACATCTCGAGTAATCCTCGTCTCAAGCACGACATCTGCTCCTCCTGTTGGCGGAGTAATGCCCGTAACGTCTCCGCGTCTGCTGCGTCCATTATACTGGTCGGGTGGTAATGTCAAGGTTGACGTGCGGACACAAATGCAGACGGAACTCGAAATAAAGAAGAAATAGATTTAATGACTCGAGAGAGGAACATTAAACCAGAGCGAACAAACAAAACCACCCGACCACCCGTGCAAGGGAGACGAGGCCATATAACAGGGAGAGAGGATTGGTTAACCACATACAGGTGTGCCAGGAGGGAGGGAACACACAAGGAGGGAAGTGTCAAATGACCTCGAAAGCAATGGTGAGCACAGGAAATACAACAAAATAAAACAGGAAGTGCCAAACACAACAACAATTAATGTCCTGGGTCCATAACCCCTACACTCTCATTAAAGCTTCCCCTGCAAATTGACAATAACTATAAATTTCTGTCAAATTCATCATGATTTCCATTCTACCGCTGCTGCCCAGCATCATGTGATGAGCGGAGCTTAATGCAGAAATAAAGCTTCACAGGCAGTGAATAACAATCATGTGAAGTCTCTCTCCTGTCTGGCACTGGAGCAGCTGGTTTGTGCTCACAGGGACTGAACAGGGCGGCTGGGACACACACACAGCACATAAACTGGACAGTGGATGGGAATAGGCGGGGTGCCTGCAGATTGCTGCAAGAAATGATAGAGAGAGTTTATTGCACACGAACGAAATTGGATGGACTGATTTTCATTTAATGACTAGCTGTGTGATGTGGATTCATGCAGCCCCATCTAAAAACATTGGCCTCCACACACGCCAGGAAGAAAAGGGTTGGAGACTGGAGGACTTTAGCGTGGAGGGTCTAAGGCTAACAATGCCTCTCAGTCCGGGGGCATTACGAATGAATCGACTTCGAACTGCCTGTCCCAGCCAGTGGCCAGTTTACAGTCTGACTCCAAAGAGAGGAGTCACAACTACAATTCCTACCAAAGAATTGGCTGACAAGTTAGTGACTCTTGCTTGAATCAGTCTGGCTTTGAATGAAAAGCAGTTCATTGATTGAAATGTAAACATTTGGCAAATTGTGCTTAGGGGAGCTTCGATTAGAGCTGTGTCACTTTGCCTAAAGACTCACTCCTCTGTTCTTGTGGCATTTTCCTCATAATAGAGGAAGAGAGTTAAGCTTATAAGTGGTGATTCTAAGTATTTCTCCATTCAAATTGTTGTGAATCTGGAGCAGATGAAAAGATGCTGTTTGAAATGAGCTTGTAGCTTTGACAAAAAAAAGCTGCAGACAAGAAGCTACCTGACCACTCTACTGCATCCACTTGTAGACACATAGATCCATTTGCATCTTCATCCTTCAAGCTGACATCTGACTCAAAACTGTAAGGCTGGATAGCTCGAATATTTTTCACCATTTATGTTGCACCACTAATATCAAGTTGGGGTTGTGAAGGGCTGTAAGCTAGCAGGAAAGCATATAAACAGATGGATGATGGGAAATGGAGGTGGGCTTACTGTTCCCAAAGACAACTGAAAAAATCAAACCAAAGCTGCCATGATGTCATCCTCAGGTTTCCATATTCTGAGGCCAAGTTGTAGTTTTCTGTTTGCCTTAATTTTAAGCATAGACAGATTTTCCTCAGCTACACACGCACCACACACACACACACACACCCCCCCCCCCACACACACACACACGTGCACACGCACACATTTTTTCATACATCAATAAAGATCTGTTAAAAAAGAGTGAAAAAATGTGAGAGTGAAAAAAAAGTTTAATATTTACCCTCTAAGATTGGTGACAATTGATTGTTTTCATTTGATTTGAAATGGTTTATTTAAAGCAATCAGGCAAGAATAACACATATGTTTAATATCATCATAATTTATAATTGTGTTAATATCTGTTTTCATTATTTGTTAGTGCTAAATTTACTGCGTTTGCTTTATTCTCTGCTTTAATGCTGCATCCAAATGCATTTAAACAGTATTTTTTGGTTAATTTTGGAAAACATAAGTAAATGGTAATACTATGTAAAGTCATTGTCAAATTAAATATTCAACAGCAAAGTTGTGCAAATACAGCTGCAAAGATAACCACATTAAATCCATGTCCTACACGATCAGCATGACTGTTGATCAGATTTGGATTTTTATATTTTGTTTTACCTTCTGTTGAAACAGGGCTTTCTAGCATGTTGTAGTCTTAAAATAACACTCTCTTAAAAAAATGAAGAAGATGTCAAATTGACCATTCAGAGGCTTTCGAACCGTGAACAACACACATAATTTAAACTACTCATGTGAACAGACAGGTGCAAAGTGTAGTGAGCAACAAAATCAATACAGATCTCCAGACAGTGCATTACAAACCAAATAACAGGGTTGAAAGCGTGTCCAAAGTTATGCAAGTATAGTTTCATACAAAACAGTGAAATAAAAAAGATAACACATTGGTTAGATGGAGCGTGTCACTATTTTTTTTCTCGCAAACCTTAGTAATGATAATTAAAGAACCAATTAGAATAAAGTACAAATTTTAATGAAAGAAAACTTGTTTAAATTACCACCCTCGCAATGAAAGGCTTTCAGAACTACTAACTCAAATAGAGTTTTTTGTTAATTAATAATCAACTATTTATGAAGAATTTTGTAATTAAATCATCAACCTTGAAAATATTGCTCCAAATATTGTTCTTATTCCAGGTAGAGAAAAGGATAGTTGAAGGTCTGAGTGTCCACGTGTGAAGTTTGTTTTTCTTTATTTATTATTGCATTTGGCCCATGCAAAACTTTCTGCTGTCCATTACTCACTAATAAAAGTCTAAAAAACAAACTTACAATTATTATATTTTTTTAATTAATGGAGATCATCATAGCAATTTGTTGCCAGTCTTTTTCAAATATTAGTCAAAAACAACATTTTGAAAGACAAGTCGGAGTGACGTCTGAAAGCTTGGATTTTGTGGTTAAAAAGAAAGTTTGTTAAAACACTTTACAAACTTAATTGCTGTTTTTCAAATGTTACCACAAAAGAAGGAAAAAAGAAGACTGACTGTATAAACTCTAGTCAGTCATACTGAATAAATGACAAGTGAAAACATTTAAATTGCTCTGATGCCCCAGACCTTAAAATGGCTTGAGATCTCAGACTTAGTAACACATAATATATTAACATAATCCTATATCAATAACTTATTAGTTTGCAATGAGCAGTTATGGTAAATGTTGGCATGGCTGCTAAGGTCCTGCTTAACACAGCATTTGATAAAATAAGAGATGTTATGCATAATGTGAAAGCAAACATATAAATAAATTAGATTAAGTTATAGATTAAAAGTTTATTTAATAAAATCTGGTGATAATATCATCAGATATCACATGATTTTTTCTGCCAGTGTTGTACCATAATCTCTTTTAATGTAAAATTAATGTATAAAAAGACAATGATTTAATTGATTTAAATGGGGGCATGAATCCTTTTCCATATTTATGTTTAAGCCAATGTTTACTTTTAATCTTGATCAAAAAACAATGGAAAAAGCTGAAAGAAGGGATGCTGTTCTCTAAAATGCCCAACAATATGCTTTAATCAAAATGTTAATACAAAATGACATCCCATAAAAAATAAAAAAAAACTCTCCTGACAGGCTTTCCCAAATTGAGTAAAATGATGTGGATTGGAATTAATAATTTAAATTGACTTCACTTACCGAGCTGAGAAAAGAACAGAAATACGCTTCACTGATGAAATATAAAGACCACAAAATCTGTTGTTTCAACTAAATCATCTTAAAAAAATATACTACTACAACAAAATAAGTACATTTAACAGCATTGAACAATTAGATTTACAAGAAGAAATCAAAAGAATAAAATAAAAAAACATGTTTTAGGGCGATGCAGATCAAAGCAGAGATTGAGAAAATGTAGAAATAGACATCATGACTTCACTTTACATTTGCACCTTTTTGTACAAAGTGCAGCACAAAAAAAAGCATAAAATTAGATTACTTTGATAACATTTCCACAAAGTGTATCTGAAGGCGCAGAATTGGCTCTCTTTGAAACTTTCCTGCCTTGGTCGAATGGATTCTTTGACGCCAGATAAAGATCCTTTGTTTGCAAAGCTCCAAATCAAGATCGTTCGCAGGATACGGGAAATGAAGGAAATAGAAAACGTGTATCATACATTTAATTACATCTGGAGTTCATTCAATTCTTTTATTTTGCTCTTTTCCATGTAAAATCATTAATCTGACAAGAATCTACAGAAAAATCAGTGCATGACAAGCAACACAAGACCTGATCTTTGGACACTTGTAATTTCAGCTTTAAAGCAGCATTCAAATGATCTGAATTGTTGCATCTGCATTAAGTATTAGACAAAATGAGATCAGATTGGGTCTTTTATGCCAAAATGTCTTCTGAATGTTGAATAGAATCAGAACAAAGAGGAACAAGCTGTACTTTTCTCTGCAATGTGTTTTGATCCTGACACAGTCACATATATTTTGGTGCATAATGTTTGCAACTAAATTTCTCAGGAAATAAGTAAAAAAGTTGTCAGTGCCATCTAAATGCTCTGATGGTTGCATCAAAAAATCACATTTTTAGACTATCAAGAAAACAGGCATCACACTTGAAATAATATATACTGCAGGCTAATATTCACATTATCTTTTTACAATTTATCACATTTGAAAAGCCAGCTCCTTCCAGCTGCAGTAGATCTCTTTAAATGTTTGAAGAGCTGCTCTTGCTAGTCTTGCTAGTAAAGAAGACTGTACTTCACCCACATCCTCCCATGATGAGTTTGATTAGAAACTTTGATCTTAGGTCATCACAGAAATATAGAGATTGTTTTTGCAGAGTGAGTCCCGACCTGCCTGATTGTTGCGAGCCCGAAGCTTCCGGGTCTTCCACATTCTGCAATAAGTGTAAGAGTCCTGTAGTACCTCTGCTCATTTTGATTAATGGACTTCTCTCTGCCCCTGAGTGAGCAATTATCAGAGGGTAGGCAAAGTCGTTCATCACTGTAACCAAGCAGCAGGTCTCTCCCACTGTCGAAAGTCGTACCTGCAGGGCAAAGTTTCCAACACGTCCAACATCTCCTCCCGCTCTTCATCAACAATGCTTGTTTGTTTGGCCAGGAGGGCCTCTTCACAGAAGGTCAGAAAGGTCAAGTTTTAAAGGGGCCACGGAGTCGAGTCTTCGCTGCTTACACGGGGATCAAACCTCCCTTAGGTGATTGTTGAGTTTCTGCCATGGCTCTGTCGCTTTTAAAAGTTTCAGGCTCAGTGAAAGAGCACATTTCTAATGACCTCTGGTGGAGCAAAACAAGTTTTGAACATGGGCAAAGAACGCTGTCAACGCTCTCCGTCTGTGACTGTGAGTGGATGTGATCCACACACAGATGGAGTTAGACAGTGGACTAGTAACTGTCCAACCATGTCATGTCAAAACACCAAAAAAAAGAACATTCATAGACACTCCTGGAGCTTATGTGGAGGCCTTTGGTACTTAACCAAACAAAGATTTCATGAATATACGTTTCTGACCAGAATTTTTTGTGGTCAAAGCTGGGTTCTTGGTGGTGAAAATACCAATTTTAGATCAGCTGAGATCAATTTGCAGTGTTGTTCTGACTAATTACTCATCATGATTAACACATTTGTGTGAAAAAGATTTATTTAAAAAAAACTATAACAGAAAATGTGTATTTTTTCTTGTTTACTTCATTTTTTTTTTGTCATCTTTAAAAAAATGTACTAAAGGTGTTGGAATAAGTGTCCATGAAGTAGAGGGAAGATCCATGTTTTTTCAGTTCACTAACAAGCCTTCATGGTCAAAGTGATTGCTTTGAAAAGAGCAATAGCCAGTCTCACAAGTTTACACCAATCAAACACTTGCTTTCAGGGTAAAAAGATCAAATCTGAAGTCTGCAATTTATCTGTTGGTCACAACAAAATGTTGTCAGGCTTTCTCATTTAAAATTCATCTCCGAATTTAGCATTACTGCTTCTCAAAAATGAAAAACAACAACTTTTTGACTTATTCACAGTAAGCCCGTCATGTAACTGCTGGTGTTGACTGGTTTAGTCATAGAGTGCTGAAAGACTACACCTCATTCATCACATCTTATATTCATATTAATATAGAAATATTCCAGTAGGAATTGTCACTTAGAATACTAAAAACTTGCACTGCTTCTTGGTAAAACAATAATCTGTTTATGTTTGGATCGTATCTTTGGCTTGGAAACGCATTGATCTCATAAATTTTATTCTTTCTTGTATCTAAAATGTGATACTTTGTAATTTTTGCAAAAAATAAAAAGATTCAAGATTTTATTATTATTTATTCCTTTTATTTTTATGTTCTTTTTTATTTCTGCTTTTGGAAAAAAAAAAAAACATCAGAAATGTATTGATATTTGTCTCAGTCTCACTTTAGTAAACACAATTATGTCAGAAATGATGCCAAACGGTCCTTTCTTTGTTGACTCTTGTTACTGGCACTAACTTAATAAAAAAATCAATAGAAGTTCGGTCACAGAGTGGTCAGAACACTTCATTATTTAATCTCAAAGGATTTTTGAAGTGGCTTTTGTCAGCCAGAGAACAACTTTAGGCTCCCAGAGTCAAGCATGACACCATCCCATCTGAAGTGAACCCACATTTTCACAGTTAGAGTCCATTAGTTTGACTGACAGTGCATGCTTACATTGCATTCAGAAAACTGAGTTTATGATTGGCAGAAAAAACTTGAACCCCAATTCCTAAAAGAACTTTCAATACTCCTTTCTCTGGCAACAAAGTAGCACACAAAGACATTTTGAGTGGTGTATTTTTAAGCTCTTCACCTTAATATTAAAAAATTGGCCATTACTCTCATTCCTGATTAGAGGTAAGAGGTCTATTTTGCAGGTATGGCTGTACTAGGACTGAGTAACTGCAATTTCAGCTCTGTAATTTCTGCTATCCACCTTTAATGCCCTCACTCACGCTTGAAAAATGCAATTAACAAAATTGTTGTTTCTCTCTGGGAAGCCCAATTTTCTTGAGTCAATAGGTCAATTGATGGATTGTCCTCAGGTCTTGAAGGTTTAGGTCCCACGGGCTAACAAACAGCCTTGGAGGATGTCCAGACCCTGATTTTGCATAAATAGCATCTCTCAAAGGCCATCAACATATAGATTAGATCAGACCATTTGAATCAAGAAAAAAACTATTTAACTTTGATAAATATGTTGATAATTTAAGCAACTTTTGGCCTATCAGATTTGGTTTCCTGGTATCATGTAGTTGATGCTTTTTTGCTGTGTCACCCTTTTTGGTTCTTCATAACATGCAGTTCAATACAGATAACCAATTATTTTTAATTTCTTTAGTTTTTATTTATTCGATTCAATTTTATTAAAATAAAATGTGGGCTTCTGCCAAGTTTCCCCCACACGACCACTCCAGAATTCAATCTAGTCTATCAGAAATATATACGTTATATAAGTTAATTTTGAGTTTTATAATCCAATTCATTCCAAGCAGTTTCAGATCATTGTTATTCAAAATGTTTGCATTATGTGACTAAGATCATTGTGAGGGTTTTCAGTGGAATCCCCTTACTGAGCGAGCAACCTCTTGATGATGGATGCATCTGACCTCCACGGTCCCAGAAGAACTTTCTTTCTGCATTGGCACACCTCTGCCCCCATTTGCCACTGCAGCCCATTTTGAGTCTAAGTCCCCCACAGTCCGAACCCATAAAAGATCATCAGGGGAACAATCTGATTTTTCTCCCTGTTTACATGTTCTATAAAGGTCCCCAGGGGGCTTCTCCTCCTGCCTCCCTGTATTTTCTGAGGGAATTCTGTGACGTTCCTTATTCCATATTTGCTCTGCTGTCAACCCCAAGTGGGGTCTGCAAGAGCACCTCCTATAAGGGGCATCCTCAGGGCGTCAACCTGTTCAGCCCAAACCCTGGGTTTATTCTTCCTGCTTGTTATGCCTTGGCCACAGCTGCCCTTCCGAGTAGATACATGCTGTCTGCAGGCAAAAAATTAACAAACCTGAATGGGGCAAACACAACGTTTTAAGGTCGTAGAGTTAGCCTGTAGAGGAAAAAATGCTCATGGGCATGATGTGGGCGACAGGTTGTAGAGAACACATATATGTGTAAGTAAGTGGGTGAGATGCAGGTACATTGATCAGTGCACAATATGCACTAGGGGCTGTATTGTTCTTGTGTGCACTCATTGTGCTCTTTGTGCTTGCAGCCCGACTGTTAGAAATTAAGAAATGAAACAATCAGAGCGTAGTTTCTGCAGGTACTTACATATCACCTATACACCCGGTGCGTGCAGCATTTGCACACAGTAAGGAGCCAGTACACACATCTTACTAATGACTAGAGTGTGGCATTAGGGCATCATACAATGTCATCCATACCTCCTAAGTGCAGGGAACTTACATTAGCCTTACAAACTTACCACACACATGACAATCATTTCATTGCATGACAACTGTATTTTCCATTTTCATGGTGTCCCTTGAAGTGACTGACACCTCGTACTCTACTCCCTATCTACTGTGGGTGGTGGGCCCAAGTTGTTTCTTCGGGCTGGACCTGACCAGGGCCCGTGGGAAGAGCCCCAATCACCAGGCGCTCGCTTGCGAGCCCCAACCCCTGGCCTGGCTTCAGGTTGGGGCCCCTGTGACTCCAATCCGGGCGACGTTACTGGATCTGTGTTTTGTCTTCTCATAAGGGTTTCGGTGGTGGTTTGTTTATGAAATTATAAAAGTTTGTGGGAGGATTTATACTGTTGCTGTTGCACAAATTAGGAAAAACCAAATATTTTTGGAGTAATCTCAGTGATAGTTTATGTGGTTAAGTATTTAATGTTGTATTGGCATCTAAAACATTATATTGACAGAAACAGGTTTTTAAAAATCAAATCACTTTAAATTGTTTCACAAAGACACAAGACCTCACACACCAAACAGAAATGAACTTGAAGCTAAGAAAAAACAATGCTGGGAGTCCCGCTCTGATAAAACCAAACAAGAGCAAAGAAAACAAAATAATCTGATTCATTTATGCTGAATATTCTATTTATATTTCCAGGCTTTGTTTGTTTGGTTTGTTCTGCAGCATTTGTATTATTTTGATAGAATATATTTTATGGAGAGCAAAATCTTTTGAGATATTTATGAAATATTTTATATATATATAATGACAAAAGTAAAAAAAAAAAAATGAGTGTGTTTTCTTTGAATGTTTATATTATTTTTAACTTTAATAATTTTAACAGGATATTTTTTTGGGAGAGTAAAATATTAAAAGTTTTTTAAGGTGTAAGTTGGTTTATTCTGGAATAACATCCTTTTCTGTTTTATTTATAGTTATGTCAAAAAAGTGTTGGAAAAAAAATGTTTTTCATTTTCAGCCTGTGACCTAAGATGTGTTTTGGATTTTGGCCCTGTGTGCAATCGAGTTTGACACCCCTGGTTTAAGCCATTAGGCATTAGACTGGTTTGTAGTTTTTGTTATTGCTTCTCCATCCACCTCAGATTCTTAGTAATAATTAGGAGTGTTATTGGGTTTTTTGATGCTATTACGCCTACAGTACTCCTGTTTTTAACTTTTCCACAGCCAAGACTAATGCCAGCAGTTATTGACTGCTGGTCTGTCAAAACAAAAACAGCCCAACTTGGAAATGCCCTTGTAATAGGAGCTTTAAATGTAGACTAACAGCAAGCAATTATTTTTTAAACTCATTTGATCTGTCCCACAGGAAAACAAAAAAACTTGAAATGTGAAAACAACAAAATCTTTAAAAAATGTTCGAAATATGATGGCTTCAAAGCTTGTTTCTCTGAGGAGCTATCGTGATGGATCTGGTCAGGACACCTCCTGCCACAGAAATGCTTCCACCATTTCTGCTCCCCATCTCAAGCTCTCCTTAATATATCTCACAGTCTGAATCTTTTCCCATTCCCTTGACCCCCTTTTCTTCATCTCAGGCAGCCTTCTCCATCAGTGCCTCACATCTTCATATCACTATAATTTTCACATGGTGAAATGGAAATTGAGTGAGGGGACTGGGCTGCAGGATAAGATGGAGGTCTCAGAGTGGTCAAAAATCAAATTCATCCATTCCTCACCATGTTTGGAAAGTCTCACTTGTACATTGCCAAAAAAAAAAAAAATATGAACAAAACAGCAGGAGAGAAAATAGTGAAGCTGATGCAACTATAGGCTCATGCATGACTAACTCAACTAGTTATCTTTAATAATTTACAGGTGGTTTTTGAAAGGTGTTTCAGAAATATCTCAAAGCAAACAGTAAAACTTAACTAGAAAACTTTTTGTGTAAAATGTATTTTTTTTAATAGGGAGAGACAGTTTGATTTAAATAAACACATTTCTCCATCATGACACAGTCATCTTCTATTCAGTAAGACACAGCTGCCTGTAGTGTTAATGCTGGAGTAAAAGCTTTCCAGCATGGGTGAGCTCTTTCTTTTTCACTTTGGCAAAACCAATGTAGCTATCAAAATGAACCATCTCTTTAAGATTACAGTCTAGAGGAGGGGTTGACATGTGAGGAGAAAACCAAGTCTCAAAGGCCAAACAAACAAAAGGGTTTGAGGGTTGAACAGCATTTGTCTATTTTTTTTTTCTTCTTCTTCTGCTCATTAGATCAGAAGATATTTCCCTCCCTGTGATGTGACTAGAATAAGTGATAGCAGCTTTGCTGAGTCAAAACCAGATATAAAGCTTTTGACTCTGTCTTTTGTGTTGAGATTTTTTTTGTATCACAAACCCCCAGAGATGGAGAAAAAACAGACATCTTTGGATGTAGCTGGCTTACAAAGTTAGGAGCCATCTCCTCATTTCTGGTAGGGGAACAATCAGGATCCTCCAGAGCTGTAATCTACTTGACTGACAGCAGTGCACAATGTGTACCTCCACTCCTAACCAGACGTTCAGTGAAGGCAATGCAATTCATGAGAGGGGAACATACGCAGGTAGAGAGGTGAGAGAAATCTGCTCCAACACAAAGAGATAAGGGAAAAAAAAGGAGATGAAAGGCAACTGAAAGTCAGGGGAAAAAATCCCCTCAAGATCTTAAATTTTCTTCCCTCTACACGTTTTTCAGGTAGATCTTCTGTCATTTGGGGTCGAACCTTACCTTTTTTTTCACTACTTTTACCATTCTGTGAGCCTCCATTCGGCTAGGTGCGAATCAATACATATTTTATTCATCTGTAGATGTCCACTCTGCAGGAAAATATTGAGTGAGATGTTAACAAAATAAAAAACACAGATCCACAGGACAGACTATAGAGTTAGGTAGAATTATCCTCCTTTTATTTTCATTTGGTTATCATCTCAAGGTTGATTTTATTTTGAAAAAAAGTAATAAGACTCTTGTTAATTGGTTAATTATCTAGCTGATCCTCACTGCTTTGGAGAAACTGTAAAAACTTCTGAATGTTTTTCACAAAGGAAATTTGTGTTTTTGGTGTTTTTAACATCATCTTGTGGCATATCTCTCATGATGAGAGGACATATATATGAAAAAAATAAGGTTAAAATAGCATTTCTGAGTGTCCCTGTCTTGGAATTGTTGCAAATCATGAGCAGACAAAAAAACTGCAGTTGGGAAAAAACTTGCAAGTGTGACAAAGAAGCTACTGTACAACGGCAAGCCACAAACTCCATTCTGATGCATCCACTTTCCAAATAGATTCATATATGTCTTCCTATTCCTGGTCTGAGCTGGAATCTGGCTCAAAACTGCACGACTGGTTAGCTATGATATTGCTCGCCATTATTGTTAGGTTGGGAGAGCGAGGGGCTGTAAACTATATAAAGAGAGTTTAAACAAATGGATTAAAGAAAAGGAGGACATGTTTACTCCACGCCAACGGCGAAGTGAATTTCTAAGGAATTACTGCCACTCTGCAGAAACTATGTCCTAGAAAACGAATTGTTTTTTTTTCTTTTTGTTATTTTGGCTAAAAACGTCATTATCATAATTAAAAGACCGGTTTTAAAATGGATCAAAAGATGATGAGAGGGTCTTTTATGTTTAAAATCGCACAGGAGGACATTTGTGTGAAAAAAACACCATGTTTGTTTTAATTGAGAGGACCAAAGTTGCATTTTAGATTTCAGAGACACGTCAGTAAAAAAAAAATTTTTTAAAAAGTAATTTAAAAAGGTATTTTTTAAATAAGGATGACAAAATTACAAAGACCTTGCCTCAAACAGTGAATACATCCTTTTAAAAGATTTTTTTATGAAGTGCAGCTCAATGCAGTTCATTCTCAAACTTTAAAAGTCATTTGCAATCCAAACCCCCGGACACAGAAGACACAAATCCATCTTTATAAAATGAGCTGTGGTTATTAAACTGGAAACAAGATGATACAAGTCCACCACGCTGTATCTGCCGTCACACAGGTGATATCCCGGGACGCTCTCTGAACAAAATACCATCTTCATCAGATAGCAGAATATCACTCCTGTTCATTGGGCTTTTGCTCCGCAATTGGGGGTGCTGATAATCCTGAGCTGCTGGTAAAGATGTTTGGTCTGAAAATCCAAAGCACAAAAGTTAATCCTTCAAAAAAAAAAAAAAAACACGTAGAAACATATCACCAAGAACATACAAATCCTGAAAACTGGCCGGTTATGTTTTGTCAAAGTCTCCTCACCTCCGTGAGACTTTCATCTTCATTTGGCTTCATAGTCCCTGTGGAAGGAAACAGTCATACTCTGTTCAACACATGAATGTCAGTCCTCTTCACAGTAAGTAAACATAAAAACATTCAACTGACTGGTTTGTCATAATCTAAGGTGTTTATGGGCAAACTGAGATTTTGCACAGTTTGTCTGCTACTGCTTGCAAGCTAAATTCACCATCCTCAAAACCTGGACCAAAAAGTAAAAATATTGAGCTGTTATCACTCTGTATGGCTTAGAAGGCAGCCTGGCAACATCTATTATTAAATCACTTTAACTGACTTTTCAAAACACATGGCAGCAGAGTAGGGAACTTCTATGAGGGTTTGAACTATCTGCACAGTGTGATGCAGTCAAAGGAAAGAAGAATAATATCAGATTTATTTGCACGAACGATTTCTCATCTTTGTTTTGTTTTTAAAGACAAAGTTGGTGTATTATTAAAACCTCCATGTGTTTCAGAGAGCAGAGGCCCAAAGGTGCTGACTGATAAAAAAAATAATTACATTTAAAAAAACAAGGTAAAAGGATTGTGTTAACTAGAGCAAATTCCAATATTCATTTATTATTTATTCAAAAAAAGATTTGATTTAAAAGAATGACATTTTAATGTATAAAACATTTGTAGAAGTATGCCTTATTCTTGTTCATTCGTTTTGATGTTTAAATTGTGTCCAACATAGCTGTGTCCCATTTTTGAGCTTGCAGCAAAACCTCTTCATCTCTGAGGAAATCCACGAGATCGTCTCCATTTTCATAAAAAAAATCAATTCAAATATAACACGTACAATGTCTCGCATTCCCTCAACTGTGCTCATAAGGGTTGAGCAAAATTACTGAGAAAACATTCAGTCTTTCATTTTCTAAACCGGCTGTATCACTTGTTGTGTCACTGGGTTGCTGGAGCCTATCCCAGGCGGGGATACGTGCAAACTGGACAGTTTGCCCGTTTTTTACAGAGCCACACAGAGATAGACAACCACTCATACCCACATACAGCATTTGTTTTGGACTGTGGGAGGAAGTTAGAAAGCTTGGAGAATACTTTGGGTGTATTCAGACTGGAAAAACGTGTCAGTCCGGACTAAGTTTATTTAAAGATCGAGTGCTGAACCTTGTAGTTGGTCTGTAGTCAGACTGGCCATATCAACCAGATATTTCTGTTTCGATCTAAAGCTTGTGAACAAAACCATGTGACTGAAGCTCTTCTAAGTCATTGGCCAGGAATTCACTTGTCCCAAGGGCAGGGCAAAACAACGAGAAGGAATAATAGAAGTCTTAAGCTTTGCCATCCTTGTTGGAATAGTTCACTTATTCAAACTTCATTATTGGCTGAACAATTTTGAACGTCTGTATCAAGACCGGTAAGAACTCTTTTTACTTGCAGGCGTGCTGCAAGATGGTTAGTGAGAAGACGACGGCTGTAAGGTGTTCATGACAAATAAATTGTTGGGAGAACAGCGTGAGAGACCACTTTGAAATAGGTCCAAGTGTGCTTCCTGGTCCTTGACCGGGGTCCGCTTGGGTGTATTCAGACTGAAAATTTGTTCCGGATTATCGGGGGAAGTAAACTCTGGTTCACTTGAAGCGAACTAAATGTGTCCCATGTGAATGCACCCTTAAACATGTCCAAGGAGAACTCCACACAGTTGGGATTTGAACCAAGCTCTTATTGCTGTACCTAAACTGTGCAGGCCTAATTAGGAAACACTTTAATAAATTCTTCTAGTTGATACATTTCAGTGTTGAAGTGTTTAATGCAAAAAAATAAAACATTTGATTACCCAGCCATGATCTAAAGTTGCTTTTTTCCCCTTCTTTCTTTAAGTTATCTTTGAGTGCATCCTTTTCAGCTATTCTGAAGCTCTATGCAGTTTTGGTTCAAACTTTTCTCTGATCAAATGACCTCTTCTGACACCAGTGCCAAAGCAACTCTGGTCTACTGTGGTCAACAGGTCCATAAGAGACATCGAGTTTTCTGCACCTCAAAGCTAAAGCTCCTTCTGCTCTTGTAAGATCTGGACAGAAAGATCCATTCTTTGTCATCAACCACTTCAGCAGCACATGGATCTACAATGATTCAGTTTTGAAAGTCCAACTCAAGCTGAGCTTGGAGCCACTTTGGTGAGGAAAAAGTGGCTTTCAGCCCAAATGATAATAACCTGTTGGGGGTCTGATGTCATTGGAAACATCCAAGGTTGTTCATCTTAAATCCTCAAACCATTCTGAGATGTTAACTTTCTCATCCACACACTACACTCATTTAACTCATTCATCATTTTTAACATTTTGATGCTATTTTTGTAATAAATCTAAAAAACACACAGTTGTCCATCTGGTTCTTCACTCAATTTTTGATCATTTCAGAACATACTGGTAACGTTTTGATTTTAAATCCAGATTACTCTTTTTATTCTATTTTTAGGTATAATTAAAAACAGTTATGAATCATTCATTTTTCCTTCCAATAAGAAATATGGTGCTCCAATTTCTTCACTTCAATATAACTTGTTAAATGTACTAAAGCATTGATATTTACACTCTAGTCAAATTCAAGTGTTAACTTTGACATCTTTGAATGCTACAATAGAAATAAATCTAATAGAAATGATTTGTAGACTTAGACTTCTTGTGATGATAAAACATAACTTGTTAAATCCAGAAAAAATGCTTCATTTGATTTTTGAGTATTGGTTTCTGGCCAACGAAAAAAATATAATTTCAAAGGTTAAAGGAAATGCTCTGATTTTTTTTTTAAAGTCTTGAATTAAAGCTCAGAAAAAAAAGAGGAAGAAAAATTCAAAGTGGCCTCCTGCTGTTATTAAAGCAGTTCACAGGATCTGTAACAGCGAAGTGCTGCTGATCAAATGCACTTGATAAAATTCTCATCAGCAAGTGGAACCACCTCCATAAAAGCACAGACATCCAAGTATGTGTTAGGAAAACATCATCATCTTAAGAACAGGCTGTTGTACATCAAATCGGAAGGCCACAAAACTTGTCCCAAACAATTTGGAGTCCATCTTTCCTCATTAAGGACAGTGGCCAATTTTCTCAGGACAAAGTCAGAACTTCAGATGCTCACAGCAATTTGAAAGAAAAAAATCATTTTTGTATTTGCAGAATCTCTTGGAATCAGTTCTTTTTCTAAACTGTTTAAGTTCATGACTGTAAGATCAAAAAAAGACTGCTCAAGTCTGTGTTGGTTGAAACATTTCCATGAAAATTACACTGTACTTTCTTGATGTATTAAGTTTGCAAACCTGTATCTGTGCAAAGTAATTTATGCCAGTTGTCAAACACGGAGTTAGTGGGATTATGATTTGGGCTTATTTTGAAGGCACTCCTTGGCTTGACAGTGAACTATTCTAGAGGAGAAATGTGTCTGTCACGCGCATGAATGAAAGTGGGACATGCAGCATGACATCTATGGACCACAGCAGCAAACATACACTAACATCCATTTCCATCAGATAGAACTGATGAAATGTTGCTATTGAATCAAGCTTGTTTACGACCAAAGTATTCGTAAAAGCAATTTACCACAAGTATATTTTCTGACTGTTGAACAACTTCCAACTTATTTGGAAAAAAGACGCACTGTTGTGTTTATTGTCCTCATATTGGACAGATATTTTATAGTTTAAAGAGAAAGTTATGATTTTTTTTTCACTTACTCTAAGTAGTACAAGTTATTTTAGACTTTAATTATTTTTACTTAAACCCATGATTTTAGTGAAAACATTCAATCAGAAGTCTTACAAATGATTCTTAAATAAAACATGCATTAACAAAGCAATACATGCCAAAGTGTGCTTTACTGCATTTATATTTCTGCCATAAGGGTGTAAGTGAAAACATGCAGTATAGTAAGAGTGTATATCGATTTTTCTTTAATTTAGCCATTTTCCTATTCTAAACCATGATTTAGCATTTTTTTCAATGATCATTTTCGTTTTTTTAATATATTTTTTATATATATATTTTATGTTTTTCTATGATATGAAGTTTTTATTTTACTGCTTACCTTTATTAAGTTCAACACCTTAAATAATAGACTGGATTCCACCCTTTTGATTTCAGATGACTTTCTTTTTGCAAATCATCTTATCTTTATGAAGAGCCTCCTATTAAGAAATTATGTACATCTTTAAAAAATAAACGTTTTTAAGTTGATTGTACTGGAATATGAGAGTTACCAGGCAAATACGTTTAATTTTATAAACAACTTTTTGCAGCCAGCATCTGTGCTTTAGCTCAGTAGAACTGTCACTTGAAACCAAGAGAATACCATAATACAAGCTTAACTGAAGTAGACTTACAAATCTAGAATTTTACAAGCTAAAGGTCATTCATGCAACCATTTAGTCTCTTTGGAGAACACAGAAAGAATGTTAGCTGTGGTTTTTCTTTATGATGAGCTTCAAAGGAAAAAAAAATTAAAGCTTGTCTGTTGTTTTTAGGCCAAGGATTGGCTTTTCATGCAGATTTTCTTTTTTCCTAGAAAGCCTGTCGTTTCTATGCTGCATTAGGTGCCTGGTTATGTGTGGATAGAGTCCACATTTGTTGCTCAAAGGCAGAACACGATGTGCATCTGGTTTTAGCCAAGCAAAAAAAGACTTTTGTTTGTTGCAGATTTAGAAAAAAAAAGTCTCGCCGGGTTTGGGTCTTAGCAGAATTAACTGAAAGGAGTAATTGATCAATGTGTGGACTTTGATAGAGTTTTACAGATAATCTTTGGGGTGATTTACAGGTATTTCCCTGCTGAGTTGAGCAGAAAGGTCAAGAAATATCAGCTGACATGGACATTATCTTTGGTGTGTTTTGACCTTTATGTATTACAGGAGGGTCCATATCCACTGAAATGGAATATGGGTAAAGAAAATTTGATTTTGTACCAGCATTTTATAGTGAGACGTAATTAAATCCATCTTCCAAAAAAAAAAAAAAAAAAAAAAAAAAAAAAAAAAAACTTCCTCAGTTATAGTGCAGGTAAAACTACAATTAATCTATTCCATCTTGAAACAAAGAAGCTTGCTGCATTTAGGTCCCAGAACATATGCCAAGGCTCTGAAGCAAGCGAAACAAACGTGTGGCTGCTAAATTTAGTTTACCTGATGTAGTGGTGGATTATTTTCAAGCATCTTCTGTTCTCGTGCTTCCTTTCAGACGTTCAGCTGCGATAAGCAAGCTGTTTTGAGCCCACAGAAGCTCCTGAAACAGATAATTTAGGTTACACTCAGGCAGATGCGAGGTAATTTGTACAACAGCTGGACAACCACATTTAGACTCACACTGTGCCTCTGATGTTTCACTTTCTTGAGTGGTAAAGAGAAGGATGCAGCTCTGTGCCAGGCTGAAGCAGAGTGTGCAGAAGGTGTAGCTGCAGTCTCCTGAACACAAGCCAAAGCACAAGTCCACACACATCTGGCAGCAGATGTCACAGCAGCGGTCAGAGCAATATCTCCATTCCTCAGACACACACGAGCAGCCACAAGCCAGTTTGCATTCCACCTTACTTTGTAGGCAAGAGGAGCAAGGCTTGCAGGACTGTAACCCCATAGGAGGAGTCTACTTGACGGTCAAAAACCCACACAGACACAAGCAGGTGAAAAATTGTAAGAAATTGCCTCCAAAAAAAAAAAAATTCTGTTTTCTAACCTGAAATTGAACGAATTCTGTAAAGAAAACAATGCTGATAATGAAGTGTCAGCTTGTCCAAAAAAATGAGCAATATCTAGAGCACACATCCAGATTTGTTTGTTGTGCAGATGGCTGATGTTCTGTGTGAACAGTTTGACCAACAATTTATACTTGCTCTCCTTGTGACAGAGGACATTACTGACGTACATCAAACCAGGAAAGAATCCGTCTGAACAGGGATGCGCTTTTCAAAAACGAGCAACTACGAATGTCAGTAGAAACAAATATGTTCTTTGTTCGAGAAACTTCTTATCTTTTATTATTTCTTTAATAGAAGACTCTCTGTATTCGGGGTGAACTTACACAGAGAGGCTCCCTCTCAGAGCTGCTTGTCATGAGGTCTGCAAAAGGGGGAGTTGGAATGTCAAGATAATGAGCCGTGTAACACATTTATTATGACAACAAAGTTAATCATATTCTGGAATAAGAAAAAGTGTGATAAAAAAAACATCTAAATATTTTTACACATGTTTTTCTGAACTGTTCTCCTAAAAAGAGACAGTGTCTGAGAGTTTGAAGTGATGATAAATAGAAAAAGAAACCGCAACCTTATGAAACACATTTTTCCACATAATTTGGAAAGAGACCGTTACAAGTCAACAACATCATGCTGTGTTTACGTCAGAAGAATTTAAAATTATTCACTGCTAATGAAAAAAAATGTCAGAAGTGGTTGTTGTGGAAGGACACAAATGCAGGAGAAAGAAACTAAATTAATTAAATGACTGACTTAACCTGACCAACAGAGAAACTCGAATTAAAATGGAACAAATAAAAGGCTTAAACAAGAAAGGACAAAATTGAGAAGCTGATAGAAAGAGGTGTGAAAAATTGGTAACTTAAACCTGGTTTGACATGATGGGAGGGGCAGAAATCCTCAAAACAAGACACCATCTCAGCCTAAAAAATGCACAAATTTTCCATTTTCAGTAAGAAAACTGTAAACAGGTCTAAACATTGCAGAAATATTGCCTAAAATAGGAAAAGAATATAAATTTTACTGAGAAAAACCGTAGAAAGAAGTGAAATGATCCAGTTGTTTTTTAATTACAAGAAATTGTATATCGAATATTAAAATGTTGAAACAAGGTTCTAGATAATAATTCCAAAAGGGAAAATAATGCTTAAAAAAAGCTAATTGTTAGAATTACTTCAAATTGAATAAATAAGAAATATTTTAGTCCCAAAATAATGACAGTAAATATCAGTCTAACTTGTTAACATTTGTTGAACTTTGAATTCACATCCTTAAAACTGAACCAAAAACTACAGCAATTTTCCTTTTTTATTTAGTCTTCAAACATGTTTTTCTATTACCAAGAGTTTGGAGTTAAAAGGATTTTGACTCGTTTTAAAAATAGTTTCTTTAGTTCTAGATCCCAGCTTTTAATTAGATATGAAAGTTATCCATTGTGTTGATTTTGAAACTTGAAACTTTGAAGTTAAAACAACTTCAAACCTGGTAAAATATCTTAAATGTCTAAAAACAAGGTTTGAAATGCTTGCAAGTAATAGTTTGCTCTGAAGAGACAAGTGTGTGACGTTGTCATCGTTTAAGTGAGGCCTTAGAAACTTTTGAAACAGACAGACACGACTGAAATGCAGCTCCTTTCCTCGTTAAATCAACAGAACTTGAACGATAGACAGAAAGGAGTAAACACAGGAGAGCACCTCCTCTACAAGATCATTGACAAGTGGAGTCTCCGGAGTACACAAAGCAAACACCTTTGTGCAACACCAGCGCTACCTGATAATCATCCCAGTAGTTAGTCACAGCGATGTCAGTCAATTTGTTCAGTCATGTGATACGCACGGTCCAGCGCACTTACACAGCTGCCATTAGAAATAACAATTAGAAATGCATAAACAGCATGTGCCAGGGGGGAATAACTGGAGCGCCAAGAACGTTTTACAGTACAGCAGTTTAGTTTATTAGTACAAAAACTAACTGTAACTGACAGGGAGTTGCAACAAGAAGATAGTAGTCTACAGTACATTTAAGTGACCCGTGAGCAAGGGGTGGATTCCAAAGGAGGACTAAATATCACAGAGTTGGAAGGAGAAAGTGGCTTTGTGAAAGAAAAAAAAAACAAAAAAAAAAATAGTGGTTTTTTGCTTTTCCAATTTGTGGCAACAAAATAACAAGCTCTGGTTTGTGCAGCTTTCACAGAATACCCCCAGGGTGCTGAGACATGCTAACCTTGTGTCTAGTTTACCACAAATGAATAAAAACCTTCCTCCCTGCACACTGCATCCTCCTGACTACCACCTGTCAAACAAGAAAAGGAGTCGCCGGAGCTTTGTTTCCTGTTTTAACATCCGAGAGACCTGATTCTGAATGAGGTGGATGGGGAACATCTTTCACTGGCCACAGCACTCTTTCCTGTTATTTAGCTTGCCTTCCGTAGACCATGATAGAAATACATCATTTCTAATTCAGAGTGCTGCTCAAAATGTCAAAGATCAGCAAAAGATTGAGTCTCTGAATTAAACAAATAAAGGAATAGTATCAGTGCTTGTGTCTAAGACACAAAAGAATCAGCACAACTGCTGATTTTTGTAAGCAACACATCCATTTTTGGGAAATGATTCAACCTAAAAGAGCAAAAGGGGAAATGTGTATCTCCTCAGACACAATCCTATTATTTTAAAAGGAATTCTGTAATGATTTTATTGTTATTGATTGCTAGCACCAATGATTTTATTTTTTGAAAAGATTTTCATACTTGATTTTTTATATGCTCCTATATATCTAATTTGAAAGACTTACACTTCACAGTCCCCCATTCTTGTAACGATCTTTTGCATTGTTTGTTGATCACCCAATAAGCCACAAGTAAACCTGCAGCGTCTGACTTTAAAAGAACTTCAGATTTGGGTGAAGATCCAACAGTTGGGGCAGGAATACATGAAAAACCATCAGGACACTGATCCTCAAAAGTCTGTTATTGCTGAAAGAGGAATTTCAACCAGAAGCAGATTGGCTACAAATTTTCTTTATTAAAATCATTTTCCAAGTGACACCTCAAAAACACTTTAAATGTGTGGTTAAAAAAAACATTTCAAGTACTTAGCAGCTGTTCAAACACATATCATTTAATCGCTAAAATGTAGAGAATCAGACAAAAGAATAAAAAAAGTTCATACTTTTAATACAGTCAAAAAATATGATTTGAATAGCCTGAATAAAAAGAAGCCCCCCGTTGTTAACATTCCTTTTCACATCAGCAAAGATTTCATAATGTTTGAATATTTTTTAACACATTAAGGTTTTTCAACATGTGTTGGTCAGTGATCACATATTCTTTTTGAACTTTTAGTTTATCTTTCTTTTTTTTTTGAAGTCATAAGTTTTATTCATGGTTAAATAAATACTGTAAATCCCTTTGGCAAACAATGCCAAAAACAGATGTGTTGTTTCAAAGATTCTAAAACACTTCCACATACAGAAGCTTTTTGAAGGTGTGATGTGTTTCTGTGGTTGTTTTAAGCTGTTTCCCAATTATCTGTATGTATATGTATGTGTTGATACCATATAAATACAAAAAAGATGAGCTCATACATCATCTGCTGGATTCTGCACAGATAAATCGAAGTGAAACCAACAGGATGACCAGAATTCCTTCCATCCAACTTTTGAAGCTCTGTTGGGTTTATCTATGGATCTGCACACCTGCCATTCCAAACTTCTCTTTTTCTTTTTTCCTTTTGGCTTTTCCCATCAGGGGTCACCACAGCCAATCGGCTTTCTCTATCTAACCTGTCGTTTGCATCTTCCACTGTAACGCCAGCTACCTTCGTGTCTTTGTTCACTCTATCCATAACCCATAGTCCAGGGTGATTCCTGTCTAGGCTTATCTTTCAGCCTGTCAATCAAAACTGCAAACAGGAAGGAGCTCAGAGCTGATCCCTGATGTAATCCCACTTCCCCCTTAAACTCCTCTGTCACTGCTACAGCACATCTCACCACTGTCTTACAGCCCTCATACATGTCCTGCACTGCTCTAACATATTCTGACACTCCAGACTTTCTCAACCAATACCACAGTTCCTCTTTGGGTACACTGTCACAAGCTTTCTCCAGATCTAGAACGACACAGTGTGACTCTCTCTGACCTTCTCTGTACTTCTCTGTCAACATCCTCAAAGCAAATGTCCAGCCCTCGCCAAGTGTTCTAGTCTCCTGTGTATTCTGATCCTGCCTTGTTTTTGACCATGTCTCTGCCTGAACCCCTCTGGATATTCTTGCTTGATGCCTTTCTGCCTTTTTGGGTTTTTGGTTTCTGGACTGTTTTTGGATTACACTTCTTGTCACGCCCTTTTGGAGATTCCTGTTTGTGCCCGGACTGTCTGCTAGATTACTGGATCTTGGACTTACTACGGACTTTGATTTATGCTGCCCTGGATATAACTTTTAGAACTGAACTTTGAATAAAACCCCTTAAAAGACTGTTCTGATATTTTGGTCTTATGTTGGATTTCTAAGGGTGCATGACATCTGTAGGTTTTTTCCTTTTCATGAAACCATACTGCTGCTCCCAAATGTTCACTTCTGCTCTTAGTCTAGCTTACCTTCATTGACTGTCTCATTGACTTTTTTCCTCTTTAGTTGCCACAACTCTGCACATTTCTCTTATTCTTAAAAATGGGCACCATCACACTTCTCCTCCTTTCCTCAGGCATCTTCTCACCACCCAAGATCCTGTTGAACAACCCAGTCAAAAACTCCACTGCCATATTTGCCACTGTCAACTTTCCTTCCTGATGACACACCACGGAGACTCATAACTGGCTCTCTGATCACATTAGCTGTAGTTACCCCATCATCTGGGAGAACCTCCTGATCACCCAGGGCCTGTGTCAACTGTTTCAACTGTTTCTTAAAAGTCATGCAACATTCTTTGTATTTCAGCTTCCACCAGTTAGTCCTCTTCTCTGCCTTTAGCTTTTCTTTCTTCACCAAAGTCCACACCATCATTCTATTCTGTCTGGAAACCGACAGCACCTGCCATTCAAAACAATGCCCCCTAAATATGTGCAGGTAGAGGCACCAAAAATTCTAAGTTGTAATTTGTCATTGCTGAGAAGCAGAGTCAATTACAGAATGATGTATACTTATGGCATATAGTATACTTATATAGGGCTTTTTCTAGCATCATTGAAGGCCCATAGACACACATTCCCCACACCCGTGTTAAACAATACCGTACAATTATTTTCATGTAAAAACCCATTTTAAGCATGGAAGTCAATGGGAAAATGCCCTTTTTTGCAATTTGTCTCCAGTGAACTTTTGAAGAACTGCAACATTTCATGGCTTGCATCAAATTTGGGAGCAAAAGGTTAGGACCTGTAGTTAATATCTATGTTGTGCCATTATTACAAATATATTCTAACAAAATAAATACTTGTTTAGAGTGTGCAATGTTAACGCTTATATTTGGATTATATGTTTTTTAAAAAATGTATATAAATAGAATCAGCTGAGTTGCTCTGTTAAAGACAATACTGGGTGAGAAATTGTCACATTTAAAAATAAACACAACAAGAATAGGATTGTGTCTTTGTGCTGTCTGAGCAGTAGCTTCAGTCTTTGCAAACTAAGGAGAAAACTTTTACATTTACTGTGTCACTTCATTTAGGGGATAATGGGATGTTTCCTGTCCACAGCTGTAGCTTAGACCTTTTAGAGGTGATCCAAAAAAAGTTAATCCAAAAATAAAAAACACAGCAGTTTTCACATGTGTAGCAGTTGTGATATAGTCTTAACATCATTTAAGATTGTTGATCAAAAGTGTAATTACACTTCTTTTCCCCCATCAAATTCTATTAAGCTCTAAACCATCTCTGACAAAATGAATTGCTTCTCTTAAAAAAAAAGAAGGGTTATCATATGATTAAAACTGCTCATGAGGAAACAAATTGCCTCTTTTCTACTTACATATTGTATCCTCACAGGGACAACACTCATCTTGGTTAATCAAGGACAGAGAACGGACTAAATCTGTTCACATGGCGGCACTCCTGACATTTTATTATTCTCCTTCCTCATTGTCTGCTCAGTCATTCTGTCTTTTTCTCTGTTTCACTCTCTTCCTCTTTTTAGACACACACACTAACACGCACATTCCCCATAACACAAATGTCATCGGGCTGAATGTGACAGGTGAACGACAGTGAAGTAGATTTGACCTTGACGGCTGTGAGAGCAAAGTGACAGCAATATAAGGCTGTAGTGAGCTATTGTTGGCCCAGGGGCATCCATTAATGAATGAAATAAAACAGCCGTGAGATTTGGGCACACGCACGGGAGGAGGAATGATGGAGGCAAGGTGACAGCAACCCACGCGTGGCCCTCACCTGCGTCGAGTTTAGCCAGCAAAGACTTGCACACTCACACGCTCAAGTGATGCAGCACTTGCAGATGTATTCAGACACTGAATGTACATACAAGCAGAGCGTCAAAACTCCCAGTAACTCTCACTGTTCCACGACAAAATAGGGTTTACTGCATCTTGCATGGAGCCCCAGTCTGAGGGAGATTGACAGTCATGTTTAGCTTCTTCTTTTCTAATAATTACTTCAACGGTGAATCTTTATTCACCAAGCTGCTTGGCAATTGCCCCATAGCCCTTTCCACCCTTGTGGAGGTCTTCAATTTTATCTCTGGTGTCTTTGGACAGCGCTTTGGTTTTGTCCATTTTAGCAGTTGGAGTCTTACTGATTGTATGAGGTGGACAGGTATCTTTTCACGGTTAATGACCTGAAATAGATACTTCTAATATAGAATAATAAGTGGAGTGGAGGTAGACTATTTAAAGTTGAACTAGCAAGTCTTTGAGGGTCAGAATTCTAGCTGATAGAAAAGTGTTCAAATACTTATTTGCCTCATTGTATGTCCTAGAAAATGTTCTTTTTTTATTTTTTTTATTTTGACTGCATCATTATCATGATTAAAAGACCACTGGGAACACTTTTACTATAGATCAAGAGATGAACGGAACGGGACTTTATCCTGATGGTGAATTGTGGGGCCATTAAGCATCGCAGAGTCAATTCTCTCCCACCAAAAAAAGGCACATTTGTTGTTTTTCTACAGCCAAGAACATGTTGGCCTTTTTAGCTAATACTGGGATAATTGTTGATAATGAATTGAGGTGATAAGTGTCAGACCACTAATGGAATGCAGTACTTAACCCTTCTAATCCCCACGCTCTCTTCACTTAGTGTCAGGATAATTAGATTACTGCTGCTGATACCGTCCTTACTGGCAGACTGCAACTTTTACATCACACCCATCCGGTGCAAATTTACCAAAACTGGGAATATCTTGTAAAAGTTTCCCCCTGCATGGAGAGCACGATGCATCGACTTGCCGTGTGAGTAAAACAATGAGTAAAACCAGTAAAAATCTGTGAGGGATTGACCGAAGCTGTCAAGAGGATGCAGCTGTACTGCATGAGTTACAGCGGTGGGAGAGAAGGAGTAGCGGTGCGGGGATCTCCAGTCTGTCAGCAGGATTGGAAAAACCAAACATATTTTACCCCTGCCACCCTCCACGTCCTGTGGTCCCCACTCCAGCGTCCCACATCTCTATATCATTTCTATCCGCTGGGTGTGAAGAAAGACCTATTTGGCAGGGAACATGGCCCAATTACTGATATCAGCAGAAAAAAGGGTGGAAAGGGAGAAAAGATATGAGTGGGAACATGTCTTGGAGGGTGTGGATAATGTCATAAGTATACCTTTTTTTGGCAATATATTTTTATCTTTTTTTTTTTTTTTTTACGTCAGGCTTATAAGTTGTAGGGTATTTTCCATGACATATGAATAACTTTGGCTTTAGATATTTGTGTTTTGGTGGGGGTGACATGACCCAGTTTCCATTTGAAAACGAATATGGTTTGGGCTAAAATATGAATTTCTAATTCATTTTGGGAAAACACAGCAGCACCTGCCTCATTAAAGTAATGGGATGTTTCCCATCATGGCTCCTGTCTCTTGTTGAAGCTTATGACTGCTGAAAGGCATTATCGCTTAAGCCTCATTATGTTTTCACCCATTTGTACTATGGTTGTTGAAGTCATTTTTCTCTCATTTCAGTTTGTATTAATGCTTTGATTTATGATCAGATAATTATTCTATCCAGTGACGCTCATTCATCAGTTTTTATTTGATAATAATAGGGAGGCTTGCTGATGATAGTGAAGCTCAGCATGTTAGCATGTTGGATTGTTATGTTTCACTGTTGGAGCTCTGTGTGCTGGACAGAGTAAACAAGTAAAAAATACAGGATGGGGGGCAAAGGGCCAGGATCCAAAAGACGACAAAATCCATAAATATTTATTCAATATTATTTTGGTTCCAAACATGCATTTTTTATTGTTTGCCATGACCAACAATGACTGACAGGCAAGTTAAAATTTGAAAAGTCCAAAAAAATCCAACTTGACACACTTTGTACACCCTCATCCTTTCATTATTGCATTGAATTCCATTATTTTCTACCAGGAATTGGAGTGATGTTGTCAAAGTTACCACCTGTCCTTAAAAAACAAACAGCTTTTCTTCACTTTTTCTCCATGATCACCCAAGGACAGTCTGGCCATCTGGAGTGGGAGACCCTCGTGGTTGCTGCCGCAGCGCTGGTACGTACAGAAAATAAATAAATAACATTGTTTTGTTTGGCTTTCCTGATTTAGACTTGTTTAGAGGGTCCAGAGAGACGCCGGTGTACAGAGGTCATCAAATCCCAGGAGCTTGAGTTTCCTTGCTGCAACCTTTACTCTGAATCCAACATGGGTAATGTTTTTAAATAACAGGAATGCTAATGCTGTTTTTTTGTACAATAGCAAAATACTTTATCGTATATTTGACCAACTTTACTCAAAAAGGTAGCACTGTGGGAAACACACTTCCTGATGTTTACGCTGACGTGAAGTATTAAAGATTTGATCATCTTCCAAACTCAGCTTGCAGCATCCAATATGCTAATTAACTGACTGTGAAGGTAAAAATTGACAAGAATATATTCACTTCAGATGCTTTAAACTGAGGTGCATCTCCTCTAACCTGCAAAATCCCAGTGCTTGATCTGAAGCTAAACAAAACCCCGCTCGTGAGATCTGCCAGCTGGAGACTGACTCGCATTTGCATCTTCACCTGGCGATGTCATGCAGAGCTGATTTTCAGAGCTGCAGCAGCGACGCAGTGACAGGGTTTTTTAATAACTTGTGTCTTCTGTTGCACTTTCAAAAGCATTTCATGTTTGATGAATGGAAGTCCAAACTCTGTTGCATATTTGGTGGAAAGCTTGAGACCACAAGCCAGAGGATAATTTCTTTTTTACTTTCTTACTTGACTTCAGTGAGATGACTGAACATTTGGTTTTAAAACTGGAAGCATGATTGACTTGATGAGGTGTAATATTGTAATAATATTTATTCAATACATTAAACTTTTTTTTTTTCTTTTGATAAAAAAGGATCTTGATATTTTTCCTTTAAAAAAATGATTGTGTTTGTTTTAACTGTTTTAAATTCTACTTTTTGATATAGAGGTGATCATTATGCTTGACTGTAAAACCATTTGTGTAATTTTGGAACTAGAGTTATCACTAAATAGAGACAAACTGAAGCCAAAATCTTGAGATGCTGAGCCAACAAAATGGAAACTTTCTCATCTTATGAAATCTGAACAACACCACTAAATCCTGCTGGAGTTTTTCTGTGTTTGGGTGGACTCAACACCATGCTGGAGTTCACTTGGCACCACAGCTTTCTATTGCCCATTCATCAAAAAAGACCATTGCTCTTCTGAGAGAGACGATTTATTCACCATAGAAGAGAGGTGGAGAATTAGCACAGATTTATGAGCGGAGACTGCAATAGCAAGGCGCTGGCAGCTGCTACTTGACATTTAAACAGTGAATGTGAACGAAAATTGGAGATGAGGAAGCAGGAAATTGGAACAACACAGAGAAAGAGCAGGACTGAAGAAGAAATGATGCACGAGCTAGCCCAACAAAAAAAATTGTTCCAGTAAAGAAAAATGTACATGATGGGAAACTGATTTCACATCAATATGGTTAAAGTGACACATTTATTTACCTTGTTTATGAATAACTTTTGAGCACAAAAAGTGAACCAAAGAAGGTTTTGAGCAGCATTTTTTATCTTAACTACAATTTACTACAAAATAACTACAAATTAGGACGTTTTTTTGATGCAAACCTTTTATTATTTTAATGAAAGTAGAGCAAGAGCTCGATGGGCTTAGGAGCATTTCTTAGGCTTGCCATTATTATGAGAAAAAAAAAAAAAAAACAATCCAGTGAAGTTTAATCCTGATTAAACAGAAGTAACTCTGCTGGATCTTCCGTCGTCTAAATAATGATATTTATGCTCTGATGGGGTTGTTAATATTCATAAAATGAATAAAAGTGAGAAAAAAGTGAACTGGTTTCATAAATTATTTTCAAGCACTATTGTGTTGGAAAAAAATCAACTCCAAAAAAATGCTTCTTTTTTTTTCTTTGGAGTTTTAGATCATTCTGTTCTTTTGTGTTGGAGAGAAGCGAACAGACATAAATAAAACATCAGATTTGGCTGTAACTCAGTTGGAAACTGGTCCTCTCACCTGAAATGCCGCAATGGTCTAGTTGACAAAGGATGCAGAGGTGATGAAAAGCGCACAGCGGGCTTTTTGGCTCTGGTGAATATGCAGTCACATCTACTTAAGTTGAATTCGTATGAACTGGCACAGAAAACCTCAGAGGGCTCGGGTCACTTGGTCTCAAAGTGCGACATCCAAAGTGAGTGAAAATCTGACTCACAACTTCAGGCTTCGGCTTGTGTTAGTCAGCTGGTGACATGCACTCAGTCTATTACCTTAATCACACCTCTGTCTAGTCCTGTTCGCAATCTGTGCGGTGGTCTTAACTGAGTTTAGGTCACATGGGGTCATGGTTGCTTGTCTTAACTGCAGAAATTTGTGTATAAAAACACAATTTAGAGCATCTGTTTTGATTTTTTTTCTCATCCACTTTTGATGCTCTTTGACAAAATCTCAGGAAATTAATCTTATTTTAAAATATGCACCACCTCCTTCTGTTGAAATGCCTTTGATTGATCTCCTTATAATTACTTTGGAAAGAGGCAAAGCCTCCTGAATATATTTTCTAATTATCTGCAGCGGATTGATATACACCGAGTGTGTTTTGCAGAGAACATTCAAACATCAGAAATAGTCCAGATAAGGCTGCTTCTGGTGTGTTTCACTGTGATCTCTTGACAGCTGTAAATCCCAAGCTGAAACACAAAAACGTTGCCTTGAGGAATATAGATAAGGCTCAGCCGCACACTATTGAGGCTGCTCCAAGCCACAGGCATTCTTCAGGAGGAGGGTGGGGTGGGGTGGGTGGCTGTACAGACCGTTGGAGGCATCATCAGGATATTATATCTCACTCCCCTGTCTTATTGCCTGCGGGTAGAAATATATGTGAGTCTGGAATGTGCGCTATCTCTTCAATCTAAGACTGTTGTCATAAAGACAAGCACAGGTCTGCTCGCTGGTTAATGTTTAATGGACTTAAAGGACATGATTTCCCATTGGCTCTGATTCAATTTTACGGAGAAGCCGTATTCGGTGGCATCATAAAAATGTTTGGCTTCGTACTCCTAATGACAAGAACGACCTCTTTAGGGAAAGCGTGCATCTGTCGGAGTCGGCTTCCAAAACATAAAGGTTTTACGTCACAAGGACACCTCATGTTTCTGAAATAATCACTTCACACGGGCTCTTTTTGATTAGCTCAAGTGGCTCCTCTAATGAAAATGATGACTTTCTTTGTTAACCGAGTGCAGCTTCAACACTCAGGTGTGAAACACTGGAGGACGCCAGCTGCATACTAAAAAAAAACAAACGTATGCGAAGGATAATAAACCACAAAGATGAACAGCTCCATTAAACCTCATCAGCTTTAACGCTTTTATAACTGCAAGCAGGTGATATCGATGAAAATCAATATGTCAGTTTATGGGGGATCCAACAGATGCTTTCAAAATTGTCAGAGGGTCATCAACTCCTCTGGGGCCAATTTCCATCCCTCCTTTTTAAGTAAACGGCACTTTTTCAATTGTCTTCCCCAGAAAATGATTGTGCAGGCGATGTTTTCACTCATCTGTAATGGGAATGATCCCCTCACAACAGTTGGTAAATGCTCGTCTGCGACATCTGTGAGAATTATATCTGTCATTATGCAGTCGAACTAATGTCTAACTTGTTACTTTGAGCTTAAGCATCTCTGACGGGCTGAGTTGTTCCAAGAAAGAAGCGCCGGTTTAAAGTCATCTCCACGCGCAGATTGTGTTGACAAAAGGAAGTAAAAGGGCAAAGCATTTGGGCTGAATCCTAAGTTTTGCTTTCTTGTAATCTTGTGCTTTCAAGACAAAAACAACAGCTGGCCCAAATGGGAGCGCTCTAAATCTCCAGCATTCATTTACATTACACAACAGCAGCCTCCTGAAAACTACATAAATCACTTTGTCACAGCCAGGCTACTTGGGCAATTCCGTTTGCCAAAGTTTGGCCAGCTAATATTGTATAATGGCATCTGCACAGAGAATTAATTCAAACCCACTGATCTGATAACAAGCATTCTGCCCCATAATCTGCTATACTGAACATTCAGCTAATGCATTCAGACCCAGCAGACAATAGTTTAATCACAAGTCTTGCAAAGTTGGCTTGAATTACTTAAAATTCTGCCCATGCTTGCTATTATTTTTGTCTTACAATATCTTTTGGTGTCAAGATTTTTTCTTAGAAAGACGTGTTTTGTTTTTTTCATAGATGCAGGTATTCAGCGGCGTCATATTCAGCCACAGGGCTGAATTTTGCATGCTAAAACTGATGTTTCAACGAAAGAGACCTCTGGCATCTTTATCTCTATTCATCCCACCTAATCTCTGGAATGCCCAGGGTACTTTTTTATGCTGTGATATACCATGGCAAGGTTTAGGGGATGGAGGATTTAGCAGTGCGATGCGATCAGCCAAAAGGCAGAGTCGAGAGGCAGTGGGAGTGATAGATTATTTTGCTGTGCGTACATACAGCTGCATTAATTACCTTTTATATAAACTGGATGTGAAAGACAGAAGTGAATCATGTATGGATCCCGCTGATCAGTCTTTTTGGTGTTTCTCTTTTTTTTTTGCAGTGAAACCACCTGTTTGGCATTTATGAACCATCTGTTTTATGCAAAAAGAAGGAAATTGGCTTTTTATTTGATTTATTGGATCAAGCTAATAAAGGAGAAAACTCATAACACTGAAGCACAGAGTAGGAAACATTGACTATTACCATTGGCGAAGTTCTGAAAAATCAATTTCTGAATGTCAAAGCAAATAAATGTTTGTTTTGAGTTGATTCACTTTACACAAAGGCTTAAAACTATTGATTATCCAATTGGGGCGTTGATGGCAAACTAATAATATCTTCATGGCGTCAAATACGATGCATATGCTTGTACATTTTCGTGCTCTCATTTCTGTCAACGCATAAACAGAGACCGCTTCTGGCTAAGCACGAAATCATTCCCAACAACGTTGCATCTTTCAGGTAGTTCAGCTCCTCTGACAACTCGAATGAAATGCGCGCTTCACAACTTCACTTTAAGACATTCAATTTCCAGCCGCTTCTTGGGGCACAATTCCACAGAGGAGGATCAATGCAAAATGACTGCTAAATTGCTAATGTTATTTACATCAAAGTGAGACTGGAGGAAACCAATTATGCTGGTGATTCACAGCAAAACTCATAAGCGAGTTGCACCGCGGGCAATGGTGGTATAATATTTTGATATGATTAATATTGTGACACCAACCCAGGACTGTTTTTAACAGCACATAAACTCACGGATCCCGGCACAAATCCTATACAATTAAAATGATGTGTTTAAAAAACCCTGATTCTTGGTGAGGCTCTTATAGAAACTGAAAATTCAAAGTTAAGAAGATAAATGATGAAGAACAAATTGAAGTTTTCTTATGGAAAGAAAACAGATTTAAAAGTGTGACAAAGCATGTAATGTTTCAGTCTAATGTTTCAAGTCCACATGCAGTTATTTGTCTTATAGCAGGAGTTTTGTGGTGTTTTTCATATTTCAATTTGCAGCTGCACTCCTGTCTCAAAGAAAGATCTCAGAGGTGATATGTTACTGGGCATAAATCACATTTTATCGGCGAGGTGCTGAAGATGAGGTGTTGTGATTGATGCTGCAGTACCGCACAGTGTTTGTGCAATTTGCTGGCAGTTTGGAAAGCACCATTTTTTTTTTTTTTTTTTTTTTTTATTATCACAAAAATAAATTTCCATTGCAAAGCAACGGCACATGTGCCAAATGATGGCAGCATCTGCAGAAGAAGACAGAGAATAAAGAAGGAAATGGAGGCAAAATGCTGGTCTGTTTTTAAAAGGAGACAATTTTCGAGTGGTCTTTCCTCACACAGCCATCCCTGCATGCATAAGTGAGGCGGCACACGGCCACTCTCGCACGGTGCTCATTTCAGTCAAGCCAATTTAAATCACACTAGCTGATGGAAAGGGAGCAGCTTTCAAAAATCCTTGCAGCATTCACCATTCCACCAAAATGGGCAGTTATTTACTTTGGGTGCTGCATTAGAAGGTGGGATGCCACAGTTCTTTTGACAGGCTTCAACATGTTTGACATTTGAATGAATGGACAGAAATACTGAAAAGTGCAATTATATATAAATTCTGATCTCAGCATCAACAAACGTTTGCTTTTTGGGTAACAAACAAACCAATCTCAAAGATTTTGGATGTTCTGAGGTATTAAAAACAGAAAACAGTTAATTTCATATATATATATAATTTCATATGTAAAATTAAAACAGTTTTTCTGAATGTTTCTTTATTTAAATCGTTGCGAATCAGGAACAGACACAAAAATGCCATTTGAAAAAAATGTGATGTAAAAGCAACAATCAGCAAGCCACGAGCTCCCTGCTCCACTTTAATACGATGCATCCGCTTGTAGATGAATAGATCCGTGTCCATCCCTGTTTTACTTGTCCGTGCTGGAAACTGGTTTAAAACTGTATCGCTGGATAGCTCCCATATTGTTGCCATTTTTGTTGCACCAGTAATGTCAGGTTGTGGTTGTGAGGGGCAGTAGACTGGTGGGAAATCATGTAAACAAAGGGATGATGGGAAGTCAGGTCAGTCTGCACCAACAGTCCAGGCCACAGCTCACAGGTGAAATTCTAATGAACTACTGCCGCTCTGCAGAAAGTTGTCCTAGAAAACGACACAGATTTTTGGATTTTGGCTAAAACACCATAATCATAATTAAAATATCACTGGGAACACTACAATAGATCAAAACATGATCGGAGTGGGACATTAAGGCTGAGGAACTAGGTCAACAGAATCAGGACAAAGTGACTTCATTTCATTGACAGAGCAATTTCTGCTCCAACTGTTGAGCATTTTAAATCCAGTCTCAACAGGAAAACAGGACGTATTCCATTACTGAGAAAAAAATTACTAAAGTTTAACTTCTAAGCTCCAAAAGTGCTTTCCAGATCATAAAAAGAAAAGACCAAGTCAACACAGATGACTTCTTTCAAGTCCATCATATTCCAATTCAGAGAATAAATCAATGAGGGAAATTTCTCTGTTTCAGCCCTTTATCCTTCTCCCTTTAGCAAGGATTTCAGTTAAGTGTTTAGTTTAAAGCACGACAATCAAAGTTAGTCGGTGGAAAAGCATCCTATCATTGTTGAGTGTTTTCTTGAAAACCTGACAGCGTGATCAATTTTTACCAAAGCCTTTTATCTCTGAGCCTCTGAACCACTCAGAAACATGAAACAAAAAAAAAAACAACTGAGAGTACGCACTTGGCTTTCCTGGAAAAAGAGAAAATTTGCTCTGATGTTCATGTAAAGTTAAAGATAAAACTCTGCTGATCATAAGAAACTGGTTCTAGGCTTGAACATGTGGAATATCTAACAGGACTTTTTACAAATATGATCAACTGAATTGGAATATTGGAAAATAAAAGTGCCATGTGCTTAGATAAATGTCATCCAGACAATAATGCATTGTTTGACATCTGCCTGTGGTGTCCCCCCAGCATGGCTTGTAGCATTAGGCTGAGCGTGTTTCCTTTGCTGCAGAGCAGTTACAGAGACAGAGACGGAGCACCTGCCCTCGTGCCTGAGCGCTGCTCCCAGCAGCTTGCTAATGTCAACCTGCCTGATGGGCTCGGTAGGGTGGGGGCTCAAGACAGCAGCAATTTTCCACTGCATGCGAATGAGACTGGAGAGCAATCTGCTGGCCTAAGAGCCTTATAATCAGCACATCATTATCAGTGGGGGGGCTGTTACACGGGGTGGAAGCAGGGTGAGGAGATAAAGGAAGAGCGATGGATGACACCAAATGAGCCTCTGTTGACATCAGGGAGTTGGAAAACATTAGAGAAGCCACTATCGAACAAGACATGTAAATAATCTGCAGCAAGACTCTGTAAAGGGGAGAAAAATACCCCCTCAGTTTATACAGAGCAGAGCCCTTCAGGAAGTGGGAGCAGACTCTATTTAGCTTGGATGCCCCCTGTTAGACTGTAGTCTTGCTGGTCTGCTTACAGATTCTAATGGCAAGCATACGGATACAGATGGATTGTGACAGCTCTTTGAAGCTTACCTCGACTGCATGCATTTTTCAGGAAGTTCAAAGAGAGCAAGGACAACAATGCTGTGGGTTTTTTTTTTTTTTAGCTCATATGTGCACTTGTCTCTTTTAAGAAGTGCCTGGAATTGTGTGTGCACTCAAACCTGCCTTTAATGCTCCATCTGGGGGGCTGGTGCCCTCACCGGGGACAGCAAACATTCAATTCACTCTTGAATGGCATCAAGTCTACTTCTGCACAGCAGTTGAAAAACAACACTTTGGACCAAACTCTTTGACTTGCAGAATATAAGCTCATTTGCATAAAAGCAAATAAATAGCATTTCCTTCAAGACTTTGACCCAGTTCAGACTTCATCCTTGACAGGAAAAAACATACAAAATCGGCTGTTTGGAGAGATTTAGTTGTCACCATGTTTTTTCTTTTCCTTAATCCGGGTCTTTTGGTTTTAATATGTCAACGATCAATCAAAGCTGTCTAAATCAATGCCGCTTTTTGCCGCATGGGGGCAGTAGCGCACAAAGCACATGGACCGACATTCCTTGTCTTGAGATGAGCGCGCTGCCTCACTGAAGTCTGTGATTCATAAAATTAAGGATAGGGGAAAAAAAAGAAATCTGGATCT
Source organism: Oryzias celebensis (assembly GCA_014656515.1). NCBI lineage: Eukaryota > Metazoa > Chordata > Actinopteri > Beloniformes > Adrianichthyidae > Oryzias > Oryzias celebensis. Next base: position 9,477,306 of record BNCR01000008.1, on the reverse strand, counting down.
CAAGTTAAGGTTTTAATTTCCCAAATATTAGCAGAATAACACTATTTATTTCTTCCTGGTCTGAGAGGATGAAACACCGGGAATCAGAGTTTTCTTCAAGCCTGGATGCTAAAGCAGAGTCCCGTTGGGGATGCTGAGATTTGTCCTCTTGTTTCACGCTTAAGTTGAGAGAAAACGATCATCTTGACATCACATCAGCTTGTGCTTGGTTATAAATATTGCGCCATCACCTCTCTGTGAAAGCTCCACACTTATTCAAAGCAGGGAAGAGGATGATGTCAACTCTCCATCTCCTGCGCTTGCCAGCCGAGCAAATTCAATTGGACTGACTCCGCCTCGCGCGCGCGGGACCTGTCCAAAGATTTTTTTTGGTTTTTTTTTTTATTTTTTCTTTTTTTTTTCCATACCGCAGCGCGCCCGTCTGCATGGCCGGTGCGCTCTAGCGGAGTCTCTCCCCCCGGTCACTCACCCCCATCATCAGTGAGAGGAGGTCTGACGCACAGGACCAGCGGCAGCAGCAGCAGCCAGGACTCTTCCCGGCAGTGTTTGGCCAGCAGTGAGCAACATGTCCCCAGCGTGGAGACGGGGAATCCGCACCTGGGGCTCCACGGAACCACGGCGGACCGTGCGTAAAGCCGGGCTGGGCGTACAGGTGCGGGTCTCCTGTTGGATTCTGCTCTTGTCGATTTGGATTCCCAGCACTCAGACTCAAGGTAAGTTTACAAATCTATAACAAAAAAAAACTCTTCTGTGTTCTGAAGAAATGCTGAAAGTATGTCAAAAATGTCAATTTAGACAAATAAATAAAAACAATTTAAGAATAAAAAAAATCACTTGAGTAGCTTTATAGTATTTTTGCTGCATGTAGTCCGGCACAAAGACAAGCATGTTGCTGAAAAGTGTCGGTTGCCATTCTGAAAAATGTGTCAGACCTAATATCTCAGCTTCCATAACAGCTCCTACCAGAGCTCCAGCATTTGACCATTTCAAGACGAGATTTATCTCAAGTTATTCGTGGACGTGTGGAAATATGAGCATTCATCTGGACCTGTGCAGGCTGAGCTGTCACCTCCGCCTCAAGCAGAGATGGTCATTAAGTTGTGTGGAGATGAGTGTGGGACAGTTGCAGCAGAGCAGCGTTATCAAATCTGAGTTGCATTCATCCACTTCAGGATTCTGGCTCAGAGGATGGTGGGAAAGTAATGTTACAGAATACATAAATCACTCAATGCTGCTCTCATTCGTGTCTGAGACAGACAGGCATGGACATGATCTACACTCATCATGCTGCTGCTGTGAAACTAGAATGACTCTTCAGTTGTCATCCGTCAGCGCTTGACCTCTTGGCCAGTGAGAGGATAATGACATGTGCTAAACAATGACAGAAAAGCATGGAGAGCGTCCTGCCTCCATGATTCACCACAGGAGGAAAAACACACAGTTTGTGTGGGCTTATAGTGTCAGTGTGTTCACATTAAATGGCATGAGCTTGTGCTTGAGTATTCAACCTCAGGATTGTGGGCTTTTGTTGTAAAAGGGCACATGGAGCTGCAAAAAAGTAAGACACACATTTGACACTCAACTCCTGGAGGCATTTATCTCTGCAGGTCCCTGAGAGGGGGGGAAAAAAGTAAGGTTTCTGAAATTGATTCAAATTAGTGCTGTCTTCTCTGTGCACACCCCATCTCACAAGCACAGTGCTCGGTGCACCAGAGTGCTAAAAGCAGCATAATCCCTGTGCTTGTCTTTGAACAAGTGGCATTGCTCTAAAGTGCTCCCAACCTTATCTGAAAAGAGTCTCTTATTATGCAAGGCACAGTTCCCCCGGCTGTTATTAGCATCCTTTTCTCAGACTAACACGCCTGGAGTGTGTGTGGGTCTGTTCAGAGCCTCCGGGTTTCTTCACAGGGCTTTACCTTTCCTCCCAAACAGACCCCTTCATCATCCTTTTGGGTTGCGGACTCTTTCATGTTTCTGGTTGTGCGTCAATACTGGAACAAAAACGCACTATTTTGTTTGCTTGTTCTGTTATTTGACAGGAGCGTCCTCAGTGGTTCAGAACGGCAGCTTTAGTTCTTTAGTGAAGAAACAGTTGCACTCTTTGTAGGGGTCTTCTCAGCACCTGGAGGGGTCTTGTTCTGCTGAAACGGGAGGCAGCTCTCCACCTCAAGGGGAATCCTTGTTTGCAAATAGGCAGCAATGCAACAGTGCCTCTGCATTAAGGCAGAGATGGCATTTCCTGAGAGAGGAGGACCTCAGAGATGTCATAAATTAAGTGACACACATGCACCCCCACAGGGGGAAGCGGATGTGGCATGTAGTTCCTTGTTTTTCAGTGGTTCCTCTTGAGGCTCCTGCTGTGTTTAATACTGCAGGATGCCCTCATATAAAGAAGAGGGTACAAAGCACAGGTTGTGCTCAGCTAGACATTTCAACGTTCATGTGGAACCCTTAATCAACCCCCCAAAAAACTCTAAGCTTGCGCTTCTCTTCCCATTTTTGCTGTTTTGTATCTCTATGCTCTGCCTCAGATCCTCAAAGCTGCTGGGTTGCTTGTCTTCCCAGTGTGCTTGCTTCTTGTTCTGTTTGTTTGGAAAAGTGATCGAGTATACACACATGCTTGTGCTCATGTCTATTGAGCTTTAATCTGGATTGTGGCATTGACATTCTGCCAAACCGACAGCTGCTATAATTTTCTGGACGTACGTTATTATTCAGCTTGACAGCTGTCTGCTATGTCCAAATCTTTAAATCTTGTGATAATCCACCATGCTCACATAAAAATATATTTGTTTTAAACACTCAGAATCCTTGTGTGATTAAAACTCCCCACTCTGATGCAAAAGCCGCATCATAATCTGTCCACTGTACACAAAAAAATGCATGCTTTATGAAGTAGAAGGAAAAAAAAAACTCCACAAACATCGACATTTGCGAGATTAAAGAGTCCATAAAACATAAAAGGTGGCTTTGTTGCTGCAGGGACTGATGACAGCGCCTGTTCATTCACAGCCATCTTTCCATCAAAAGGAAGACAGAACTCATCATATGATGGATGCGGCTCTGCACACTGAGCTGGTACACTTGCATTATTGCCACACTGACCTCGTGTGATGCTCGATACGATGACACAAACAGATGAAATCTTTGCAGTCACTTCAATTTGAAACACTGCGATGTATGTCACAAGTGCTGTAACATCTCCACTGCTGCGCAGCAACTACACACAGCATATTTATGACACGTGTTTCCCTAAAGGATGAAATTCACTTAATTAAACATGTTTGCTGCCCCAGAGAGCTAACAGCTGCTGAAATTTGGACTAAATGCTTATTTTCTACACGAGTCGTGCCAGGGAAGACCAGCAACTGGCTTGCACAGCCTCAGGTGAAATGGTGGCAGTCTGACTTCCTTATCAAGACTCCTTGTGTGTCTTCCAGGCTTCCTCCAGTGTGTGTGCGCGTGTGTGTGTGTTTCTTTCCTTCTTTTTGCTGCCAAATGCTGTCTACACATGTTTATTCATGCTGCCACAGGATGCTTTATCCACCCAGATGGAACATATCACAGTGAAGTGCGAAAAAAAAAAAGAAAATCTGCTCACTGGCAACAGGAAATGCATTCTCAAAACAAAAAGGAAAATTGTTTTTCTTTAATTGTAATAATTCAAAGTGCAAATTTATATATATATATGTAAGGATTTAAATGAGTTAAAGACTGACAAATTATTTAAATCAACCTTGTTAATGAAAGAAACAGCTTTTTTGATGTCAATGGGTTTTTTTGGAAGCCTTTAATTGGCTCAGTCAAGCAGAAAAACTGTGTTTATAGTTCATAATGGAAATGTAATCAAGTTAACTCATACCACAGGATTTTGGCATTCCTCCTTTGCCCAGTAATTGCCATTCACCCAAAGGGCTCTGGTAAATGGCTATTTGCATGAAGTCCTAACTCCTGCTCCGCTTGTGCCATGCCAATGTGTGCTTATTAGGAAAGCTGGCTAAAATCATTTCATACATTGGAGAACTTACGCTTTTTCTGCTGTGTTGGTGTAGAGCACTTGTGTTGAGCTCTTGTTGAGAATTTGCGTTTGCTGAAGTCGGCAAATTAGTCAAAAGGGGCGAGAAATAGAACAACCTGTAGGTTTGGCAAAACTGTCACTACTCAAATCTTGGTGTTTGCATGGATTCATTACCCACAGACAGCTCCGCTTTGTCTTCCTGTGTCGCAAAATACTATTCGAAAGTTGAGCTGGAATTAGATTTTTCAGTATTAGCAACATTTATTTGGAGGCAAGTTCTTTTGGGGATGATTTTAATCAGAAAGCTGAGAGTGGTTCTGTTTCCATATCTTCTTGTTTACTTTGGAGACTGAAGGGGAGAGGCACTGCGGGGGGGAAGCAGAAAAATCTTCACGTATTAATTCTCCTGACTAAATGTCTAATCAATCTGACACAGGATGTGGAGGCACATTAACTATCAAGAACAAAAAGTCTCAGAGGAAGCCTTGAGCTGGAAGTTAAAGTGACCTTGATTGTCACATGAAGGGGAACATGAATTGACAGCATTAATTTGATTATTTAAAAAAAAAAGAAAGCTCCAAAGATGCTGTAGATTATTTTCCCAACAAAGTGAGGGTGTAATAAAAGGTATGAAAAGCCTTTTAGAAATGGTGCCACTGCATTTATCCAGGGAAAAGAAGGATTGCACTCGTGCGGTATTCTTGGCCCATACATATGTCTTCAGGCCCCCAAGCTGTTCCATGTAAACATTTAAACAACACAAAGGCAACTCCAGGAACACAGTGGTGAGAAATAATGCTTTTTACAGCATAATGTGCTCACCGAATCTCTGCTCACATCCAGCTCGCCCCTCCTGGGGACTGCTGAGTGTATTCTTGTGTTGTGAATAAAATGGCAAAGAGACAAAGAAACAGAGAATTGTGGGAACAACTGTGGAGGTGTGGAGGGGAGTGCAGGATAGGGGTGGTGGGAGACCATTTTTGTTCCTTCCTGTCCTGGTAAAAACAACGGGTGGTACATTTGTCTTTGCCCACTCACAGGAATGAATCCACATGTTTAAGTCCTGCTCCGCTCTTGTCCTGACCTCAAGCCGAGGGAGTCACAACACGGCGACTCCCTGCAGCACGTGAAAGACCAGCCCAGTTACCTGGTAAACTTTGTGTAGACACAAAGATAACCAGATAAAAGTGTTCTTTTAATTATGAATATGACGTTTTTAACCAAAATCAAAAAGACGTTGTTTTTCCAGATGCCAGTTCGGACGAGGATAATGGAAACCTACATGGATCTAGTTGCCTACAAATGGAGTAGATCAGGGAACTTGTAGCCTGCGTGTTGTAGATCTTGTGCAACAACTACAAGCTTTTCCATTTGTATATTTTTGTCTCTTGATTCACAAAGATTTGAATAAAGAAAGAACTCAGAAACACAATTTTAATCGTAACTTTTTCCATCATTAGTAAAATGCTACAAGAAATGGGTAAAGACACAAAAAGAATGATTTTCATTGGAGTGGACCTTTAAATGAATACAAATTTTATCCAATCTTTTCGTCCAGGTAGATTACATTTTGGCGACATTTTCTTTGATTCTTGGCTTTTTCCATGGATCATAAAAGTGTGTTGGGGGGGTGTCAGAGATCAGGAGTTTTTGAAGGGCTGGATGAGTTCAGTCTTTGGCGTTCTCTCTGTCTACAGGCAATGTTTTAAATGGAAATCTGCGAGGCTGAGTTCACAGCTTTGCTCAGGCTGCGCTTGGCAGCGGGCCCATCAGACCCGCTTGGGGGGGTGGCGGTGGGGGTTGGCTAAATGCCGTTTGCTGCATCTCAATGCATTTTGCTCGCTATTGATCACAACTTGAGTTAACTCTCATCCCCATTGTCCTGCTATTTGACACATGGGATCTGATATTAAGTTTGATTTTGTTTTGAAGCACCTGCCGTTTATCTCCAACTCAATATATTTTTGGAGCAGCACTTCCTGCCCTCCTCACCCCGCCCCACGTTAAAGATTGATACCATTTTTTACGGCAGACCTGCAGCAGTCTGGATGTGTGAAACATGCAAAAGCGTCAGCTGAGATAAATCTGAGGAAAAATCATCCCAACAATTGCATCTAGGAAGGTCTTTGTTATTGACTGATAAGACTGGCGTACATGGCAGAGTGGAGCAGGTTGTCACAGAAGCTCGGCAGCTCTTTAATGTACTCGTATCTTTGATCACTGTCCTTGCCTGTAACATCAGCAGCGTGTCAGTGAGGAACGGTGACGATGATGGGAGCTGACAGTTCCACTGCGAGCTTCTCCTCCATGGCTGCTGCCACATCTGGATTCCTTTTCTTTGGTTCCTCAGAGCGAGCCACAGATGTCCTTCAGGTTAAGAGCTTGAAAGCATATGTTGGGATTCGGCAACAGACAAAGACGACTAATTTCATTAAGTTCTAGATGACCACATTTCCATTTATATGAAAGAAGAAGAAAAAAGGTGTTATTGGAATAATCATTGGGATCAGAGGCCCTGGAGTGAAAAGTCTGGTTTTGAAATTTTACTTGAATGATACAAATGATGTAAGTGTACAGTACACACAAAAATCAATACCCCCTTGCAGCTTGTATTGAAATCAGCAAATTGAGAAACATGTGTTTTTCATTCTGCTTATATACCTTTACAGGATTAATGGATGTCAGGCTCTGGGGAACCAGTGTTCGACAATGAAGTATGAACCTCCCCATACGCAGATTAAGTCCGCCTGCCGTGTGTTTCTGCCTGAAATGATTTAAGATCAGTTTGGAGGGGCTCCTCTGAGGTTAAGTGGCAAGTCTGTGTTGCACCTCTGGAAACAGCATTAGTGACAGGGATGAGAAGGATGCTGATTATTGTGTGTTTGCCTACTCATTCAAATTTTAAAGACAGTTCAAACACTTGTTTTATTGAGGCAATGTCTGGTTGCAGATACACAAAGACGTACACAGCAAACCTAAGAAGGTATGATTTCCTACCCATGTTTTGATGCAAAGGCAATTTTTCCTTATCAGTAAGTAGACCATTGTTCAAAAGACCAAACCAGGATTTGAATAGAAGCTTTGGTGCAACTAGTGAAAGTGGGGCACAGCTACAGCGTCTCATGTGGATAGACAAAATCAGAACCAGCTTTTTGGGTCTAAATTGTCATGTTCTGAAGGCTTCCTTTGCAAAATAGTTTCAGTTTGACCTGCCTTCTCTGTCGTTGCTGCCAGCAGCAGTGAGGTGGAGCAAAAACAGAAAGAGAAACAAATATTGCAGCAGATGTCGATGCTGGGCTGGTGTATTGATGGAGAAAAGAAAGGCGAAAGGCACTGGTGGGGCAGAGATTGCTGTGGTGTACAGTAGTGCAAATCCTAAATTCTGTGCAAAGCCAATGGTAGCTAGGAAACAGCTGACAGTAAAATGGGGGGGATCAAAGGGATTAGTGTGCCCAGTTTGAGCCCAAACAGTAACCCTTCCACATTCTTCACTGCCAGCCCTTTTTATTCATTTACCCATTTAGTTCAGTGCGTCGCTTGGCCTGCTAAACAGAACCAATCCCTCTGAGAGTTTCCTCTTAGAATAAAAGAAAAAATCCATTAAAAGGTCACAGATTCCGTTTTGAATTATAATAAACAGAGAAGGACATTGCTACTTTTATTCTAGCTTCCCAAAAATACCAGTGCCTTGACACAAGTGAACTAGACAAAACAAATACATTTTTATCTGAAGGAAAAGGATGCACCTGTCATGTGCAATCAGCTCCACCGCTGGTGATCTGAGTGAGATTTCCTGTCACTGGGGCTCGAGGCACAGCTTGTTTAATTCTGCAGGGGGCTCCCATGTCCTGAACGCCTCGGTCATCGTCTCCTCCTGTCACAGAGCCTGAGTGAAGAAACCAAACAAACGAGCCTGAGAGTCCGCTGTTGAGGGGGGGGCGTGTACTGTACCACTCCAGGAGGGCTTCTGGCAACGCCGGTCCCCAGATTCCAGACAGGAGAGGCAGTGGACACATGAAATCACTCTAGGCTGACACAGAGCTTTACTCCAGGAGCAAAGCCAAATTGGATGTGCATCACATGTGACACACAGCGGGTATGATAGTTCAAAACTGATTTGTGATGGATGAATTAAGCACGAGCATTACCGAGAAGGCAGAAAGGCCAAGCCGGCTCATGTTGTTCTTCTTTGTGCAAACGCATGCTGACTGGAATCCTTCTGCTGCATGTCATTTTCCTCAAATTTATCACAAAGTGCTTGTGAAGCTTTTTTAATTTGCATGAGGAAGAATGGAGGGTGTAAAAGAGATTGTGTTTCAAAGAGTAATTCAGAGAGTAATTTCCTAGTTCTGTGGAAGATCATGTTTGAGCACATATCTATTGTAAACTCGTAAAACGCCGTGGGGACTGCAGAAAAGAGCCGTATCAGTTTAATGAAGTGACTCCGGTCAGTGCTTAATTTCATGAAATTCAATTAAAAAGCTTTATTTCTGTCTCTGTAATCGTTTAAAGGGTTGTCATCATTAGATTATGGAAAAATTGTGAAAAACCAGTCAAAAATTTGAGTGCTCGCTTTTATCGATCCATTAGAGTCCCTCTAACGCTTACAATGAATATTTAACATCATAAAAACAGTAGAAGGTGCCACTCCAATTTGAGGTAAGGAAACAATAAGGTTGCAGTGCAGATTTGGATGTTATCAGAGCAGACTGAGCTCTACGGAGCTCCTTAATGTGAATGTTAGACACAAGGAGCAGGAATAAGACTAAAAGGAGCATGTTTGCCTTTCACTGACACATGCAAACTCCAATGGTGGCCATGTTTAAAAGCTTTAATCACACCAACGTTCCACAGCAAAAAAAGGGCTGCTCGGCTTTGCATCATTGAAAGCTTGTTTTATTAATGTTCCAGAAATAAGGAGAAAGTTGTTCTTGATTTAAAGTGGGGTGGAGCAGAAACAATGGGCATGAAAAAAACATGGAAAAAGCACGGTGAAGAACTTCCATTACTTTAGAAGGCCTTAAAATGGTGCATGAAAAAAAAAAGACCAGAAGATTCATTTTATATTCATCCTAATGATACAGCTATATTTTACGTGTACAGTCATGACATCTCAGTGAGAGGCTTGAGCAGTGACTTCTGGGTTTTATTCTGCCATGTGCTTGATGTGACACAAAAAAGTCAAACCAGAGTATTTTGAGCTTGGTTCCATCCGGCTAAATGTGTGAGTTTGATGCCTAATTGCTCTCATTAGCAGCAGTTATTCTGCACAATTAACCAGCTGCCTCCAAGATGTTGAGGCACAGTATTACATGGGTCAAGGTAAAAAAAAATATGTTAAAAAAATTTTGAAGAACTTGTAATTAATAATTACTGAAATGAATAACAGTACAATGGCATTTTAGTTGTAAATCCCTGAGGGGAGACCACTGAGTGTTTTCTTTTTTTTTTTTTCTCATTGTGTGTCATGTGGAAATGAGGAAGTGCGCAGAGTTGATGGAAATCAGGAGCTATTGTTGTTTGACAGAAAGCACCTTTGCAGTGATTGCCTGTGTTATTAATTTGGGAGATGAGAGCAAGCAGGCAGCTCTGATGGTTACGCGCCACATTAAAGAAGCGCTGCTATGAATGACACTCAGGACTAATGAATATGAATACATTTATAAAAATAGGCGCAGGCTCCCCTCTCAGCGCCGATTGGGAGTGACAGTCACATTGGCTGGGCACGCTTGATGAGAGAGGGAGCCGCTGCCCCTGGAGATGGAGGATGTTCCAGGGATCAGACAAACAACCCGCACACGTGCAAACACGCCACCCACATAAGCCAATGCCCCGACTCGATCATATTCAAAAGGGGCTCCGGCTTTTTAAAGCAAAATAACTTGAGTCTGAATCAAAGAATCCTGCCCGATCTGTCATTGAGCTAATTCCTTTAATTGCGTGAGATGTCAAAGAAGTCGAAAGATCATTTAATATGAACTGTGAGCGATTAAGCAAATGGAAGCCTTCGCAGAGGATTGATTTTAATTTTGAAAATCCACAGGTGTTTCATTGTTGGATTTATGCAGCCAGAGCGGCGCATTTACATCGCCTGTCAGCCAACTTATAGATTGTTTCCTGAGGAAGGAAAGTGCAGTAATTTATTATCATTAATGCACAATTCATTACAATGAGACTGACTTTGGGGACATGAACATGCAATAATTTATCTTTCCAGATTGTGGTTTGGTATTTAAGCAAAGTCATTATCTTACATGGCCATTAATAATGAACCACTGTTGCCTGAGTGGCATTTGATACTGTGTACAGATAGAATACATAAAGGGTTCCACTAGTTTTTTTTTTTCCATCTATTGAAAACATTTGAAGAAATATGCAAATGTAAAAGAAATTTCTCTTTTCCATTTCAATTTCTCCATCCTCCCATTTTCCGCCTCACACAGTCTCACCAAAACATGTAGATCATTTTTCTATTTATTACCCTCAAATGCACTGGCCTGTCTTCCCATCCTCCAACTGTAAGGCATGTTTTATCACTGTGCGCTTTCAGGTGGCAATAAGAATATGCTAATGCATTCGTCTGTTCCCCTTCAGTAGGTGACGACTTTAATTGATTAATTGAAGATCTGATTGGCTGTAGATGAGTGATTTAAGTCGGCATGTGTCATGCTGCTCGGTTTAGGTGCAGCAAAAGAGGAACTCTGCAAGATTGCCAGAATAGTTGATGTCCTTATTTTTGTTAAAAGTGAAGCATGAGTAGAACCACTCCCTGCATATTCCGTGAAGGACTTTGATTGAGATAAGTGGGATTTTCATTGCATGTGACAGGCGTAACCTTGGCGAGTGTTCTCTTGCAGCCACTTGAGGAGCGTGGCAGGCTTTGAGCGCTGGACATTGAGCATGAATGAACCTTGGTTCTAACCTTGAGCCAGGTTCCAGCAGAGCAGACTCTCGTTGTTAAAGGCTAAATAAAAGTTCTCTGAAAGCAGACTTAATGGAGCCAAAGAGAGGATTTTTTTTTTGTTATGCACTGGTGACAACTCCAACAAAAAATATATAAATTAAATAAAAATAAATTCCTTAGTGCTACATATTTGTCATTGTTTACTTCTTTATTTTTTACAGAAGTAGTATTTATATCGTTTTTTTTCCCAGTTTCTAGCTTAGAAGTAGCAACCAATCATGTTGATTGTATTAAACCAAAAAGGGAATATTGAATTTGCCATGTGTTCATAAATCAAGCTGCAAATATAGAAAAAAAAGGGAGAAATTCATCTGATTCTGTCAGAGTTAAACCCTGTTACCTCCGAGCCCTGGGAATTGGGTCTGATTTCCTCCTCATTCACCAAGGCTGCCATTATCTTCTGAAGGTGTGAGCTGCTCTTGGGGGTCAGGGGCCAATTCGGCATTATTGAATAATAAATAAATAGAAATGTGTTCTGGCCCATAGGTGATCCCTGTTGTTTCTTTTCCTCTCACTTCCCAGAGCAGACAGACAGCAGCTGGAACCTTGTATTCTCTGTAATGGCCTGTATATATGCAGGGTTTCATATTTCAATCACCGGCACGGCAGTAGAAATTGGTAGTTTAAGATTAAGTTGAAATTGGAAAGTGGCTATCGTGCCTGCATGAAAAAACACATTTGAATCCCGGTGGGGCGAACGCTTGGCAGCTGCATCTGGGCGGCAAAGTGACAAGCTCTTTGGAGTTTAAGTTAGGGCCACAAGTGCCTCCGCGCCTTTCATTCCTCGGCCAAATCATTTTTCTGTGCAGGTCGTGTCAGGGACACGGGAATTGAGGAATTATTTCATAATAACCCCCGACGATCAATGATTCATCATCAAAAATATGAGCCATAAAAGATGTATTGGACTCTGACAAAGAAGATCCACAGTGACATTGTTTAATGTCAGTGGAGTGTTAATACACAGTAATAAGACATTTGAAATAATTGATGCTTTGTGTTTGGCTACAAAAACTCAATGGAAAATGATGTGACAGTAGATATTTGTTTGCTCACAGCTGATTTGCTGTAAGACTGTCAAGTTGTGTGACGTTCACCTTTCACTTGGTGCTGACACATTCTTCTATCTGTGCTACATTAACTGAGTATTCATTATGTGGCTAATGGTGGCGCCTTTGAAGAGGAATGATCATATTTAATTTTCCTGCATGAGAAGGAACCGAGTCAGTAAGAGGAGAGTGGGAGAACGGAGAGGAGAGTACGGGAAAGATAAAAGGGCGAGAGGGAGAAAATTGCATCAAGCTGTGAATGAAGCAGCACTGGGGCAAAGAGTTTATGGACAGACTGTGGTGGGGCAGATAGGAGGAGGAGATGAAATGAGTCTACAGATTACTATGAGATTATATCAGTCTATCTGTCAGATAGTATTGATTGGACCGCACCTGTGGCTCCTGAACTCCTTCATCCCTCAATGCAAGTGCACGAGCGCGCGCTGCTCTCTCCTCCACAATGTGCCTGTCCAGCTTGGAACAAGAGGGCCCTTCATTCTGCTTTTTTTTCCCTTTTTTTCCCACTCTCGCCAATAGAGGGTCGGATTATGAGAGGAGAAAACGTTCAGCAACCAGCGTCTGCAGTGGTATTTCTCCATAGCAGGCGCTGCAGTCCCGGGCTCTGTTTATCGCTTTATCGATTACCATCACAAGGTAGTAATTTGCCGGGACTTGCAGCGACATGATTAAAGGTCTGCTAGCGATGCATGGTGGCTCTAGTTGGTGCCAGGTTGTCATGTTGATGAACACGCGCTGACACACGTACACAGACACTGACACACTGGTAAGCTGAGTGCTTCAGGCCGAGGGTTGTGGGGTGCATTCTTGTCATCGACATCAATGGCTTTAAATCTCCCGAGCTAACCTTTTAATGCTCTCAGATCCTCGTGGCTGGCTGGATAATTGATTGTGTTTGGTCTAATGGGATTAGGAGGCATTGTGGCCTTGGGCTGGACACAATGGCAGTAATGGTACCGATGGCTGAACATGGTAGATAGATGCATAAAAAGTGAGTGAAGTGAGCTTTGAATTAGGAGGAAGAAGTGTGTATAAGAGGGGGCAGATGGACAAAGTGACAGAGGCAAGAAGAAGATTTGGAAACCACTGAGAGGATAAAAACAGGGTGAATAGATAGCTGCGGGTCCGCTTCTCAGTCCATCCCTAATTAGCTGTATGAGAAAACCAGGGAGCTGATGGTATCCCCAAGTGAAAAGCTTGTTAGTGTAAGAGATGCTATCTGCTGGTTATTGGTTTTGGCCATGTTTTTCTTGCTCAGTGAGTCACTGAGTCTGCAGTGTGCAGCAAGATAAAAGCGGCAGGAAAATGAGAGGTGGGAAAGCCCATCCTACTCTTATCTCCCAGGACAAAGGCCGTCCCGTCCGAACATTTGAAAAGCTCCTGTGCTTTAGTTTTATCCCTTGAACCAGAGCTTGTCTGAGAGCGCCAGTCTCCCTTTCTTCTTTGAGTTATTTTAACTTCCTTGTGCTTTTGGAAAGATTCTGAATTTGTGTGTAGAATTTGAGTGGAACTGGACTATGTTGTGTCCTTGAGCATTGCACCTGTGAGTCAAGGTTCTTTAGTCTCCGATTGCAGTGCAGAACATGAGATCCCATTAACAGGATGGAGACGTCCTCACCAGTTGGAGGTTTTGTTTTTGTTTGTTTGGGTTTTTTTATGTTTTCCAGCTTTGTTGTATTCATCCAAGTAGTGCCTCGCAGTATAGAGGTTAACAAGGTCTGGCATCGCTGGATTGCTGGCTCTATTCACAAGTTCGACCAGCCAGATCATGCCGCAGATCCAGGTTTTGTCTCCAATGAATAGAGGCTGCTGAAGCCTACTGGCCCTTTATACTTGGCCACATTTTCACTCGCGATTAGAATATGCCAGGTCAGGAGAAATGCTGCCATTTTGCCAGCTTTCACTGGCAAAAACGTTGAAATTAAAATGTGTCATTGTGCTTGCACGTGTGTTCGTGTATCTATGACAGTACAAGTGTTGGATTAATGAAAGACAAACAGGAAAAAGGGAGCGAGCATAACAAGGAACAGTGGGAGGGTGTAGAAAAAGCCAGATGATAAATCTGGTGTGTATGGAGTAAGCTGCGTGTGTCTGTGTGCGCTCTGGTAGGAACAAGAGCGAAAATGGGAAACTGCGCGGCACATGAAAAATCATCCGGTGTGTTTGCGAGGCAGAGAAAATGTGTCACTCTGACCTGGCTGCCTGCCTATTGTTGTCGGTAAGACGACAGGTGAGGGGTTTCTATGGTTACCTCAAGCAGGGGTTGGGTTGGAATGAGTGTTTTTCTGTGACAGCCTCGTAATTTCACAGTTAGAACTTTTTTTAGGCTTCCCGTGTCCTAGTTTTGTTTAGGGGATGCGCAATATTGTAGCACCATATGGATGCAGCAGGTGTTACTAGTAGGTGAGTGCCAGTCTGTGCACGTAGAGGCTGTTAGAAAGAGCTATCAGTCAGCTCCCTTCTCATTCTGTAGAGACTTCCCAGATAGCTGTGTCCTTACAAGGGCCAGATGCTGCCTTGCTCCTCTGCCCTCTTCTCTCTCTTCCATCATTCCTAGTCCCACATCAAATATATCCAGTCTGTTTTCCCCCAATGCCCTAAATCTCTTTAATTCCATCATCTGTTGCCCATTGAGTGCTACAATTTAGGCTTTACACAACATTTCAGTATGCTATTAAAGAAAAATCTGTAAGCTTGATTGTCAGGCACTGTAGCAAGGAAAAGGACATTCAGCAGTGAGTCTGCCTAACCGCTGCATTGCTCTCCCAGAAACACATTTCACTGTGAATATAGTGTTGTGGCACATGAACAGTCCCTAATACACCGCCAGAAAAAGCACACTCTTTGGTTTTATGAATCACAGGGTAGTAAAATTAATCAAATCTGGTCAATTCACAACAAGTTAAAAGCTAATATTACGTCTCGCACTGATGCTATTTATAACTAAGAAAACAGCATAACTCTGCAGCATTATTAGTGACTTTAGTATGCAGAGCAAAAGGGATTTTCCTGCATGAACTTTTTAGCTCTTTGAATCATTATGGAAGAGTTTTATTCCTTCGCTTCTTTACATTTCGCTAAGTTATGCAGGCAGGGTATGCAGAGGGCTCTTTTACCGTCCAGCTACTGCATTTCAATCAGACTGAGGTCTGGACTTTGAATGGGCAACTGGAACACCTTGATTCTTTTCTTCTGCTGCCATTCTGTTGTAGATTTTTCTGGTGTGTTTAGGATGATTGTTCTGTTGCAGGACCCAATTTTAGCCAAGTGGGTACAGTCACACAGATGGCTTTACATTTAACTTGGAAAAAAAAAAACTTCTTTTTTTGGTGGGTAGCAGGAGCAATCTGTTGTTGATTTCTTGACTGCAAGTGTTTTCGTCCTCTGGGTGCAAAATAGTGCCCCATACTTATTTTGCAGACACCCACAGGATTAAAAGGAATCAGCAAATTTGCTGATTTGTCTTTTTTTGCTTCAGAAATGATGCCATGTATCCTGGAGAAACATATATTTTTCACTTTGTCTGCGGGATTGTTCTTAAGTTTTTAGACTTTGTTGTTTTGGTTAATTATCCAGTCCACAAAGTCTTGTTATTGATCCCAATGACAATGAAAGTAGAATCTATTCCTTGAAACTAAACATTTAACGTGTTAGCAAATGATCTCTCTAAAACTTTTTCACTTCTGCTCACGGAATAATAATGGGAGACAGAGGGTTTGGAAATGGCCTTTCAGCTCTTCCTTGATTTATTCATTTGTTAATGCAGGATCACTCCTCAACCCTTTCTTTTTTGTTACTTTGTTAAAATGGTGTCTCCAGAGCAGCAAAGTTTAAAACTTGTCTTGAGCAATAGAAATATTATTGTTTATCATAGTTCTTGATTGGAGCCCCAGGATCAGCTTTGAGAAACACCAATCTTTCATGGTGGTAGATTTTGTAAAATAAGAAATGCATCTTTTCATCTTTCATGTTGCAGTTATTCACTTTTTGATGTCAATCTGACTTAGAGGAACATCAGCAGAGTTTAAGAGTGCTTCTTCATAAAAAGCATTTGCAGTAGTTGATTGCCATCATTTCAATATTTGTTTCACTGTGATTGAAAACTGTGTTCACTCCATTATTGACTTCTCTATCTCCAAAATAGAGTGATATTTTTTCAGTGACAGAATATCCACTTGTTGTATTTATCTGTTTTTACAGAATGATACTATTATAAAATACTGACATTTGTCAGGCTTCTCCATCAATCTCCTCACTCACCCTTTTGTCTCTCTGGTTCCTCCATCTACTCAAAGACAATCATATTCATACCACACCCCTGCTTTCCTTCTATAAAATGCCTTTGGTGCTCCATTTTGTAGTGGTGTTGATTAGCTTAACCCTTTAACACCAGAGATATCACCTACAACATCTAAATAACACTCTCTTGGACAACAGTGCAAAGTAGTTTTTCTCTGCAACAGAATCGCCTGATTTACGTAGATTACGCCAACATTTCACTGCTGTAAAGTGTTGCATATCCCTGACAGGCTGTTTTACTCCACTTCAGAATCCACTGGAATTACATGTTCCATGTTGCTGGTCGAATTAACGGTCCATGACCACACCTAAGGTTCCTAAACAACGTTGGCATTTTTTTGTCTGGATTTTCTTTTAGCAGATTCTTCCCAAAACCTCCTGGTTTTTCCCCATTAGAACTTACCATATTTTATGGAGTTTATATAGCTCAGTATAGTTGCATAATTTGATCGGAGGTGCAACTTATAGGTGATTTTTCAAAAATAAATAGCAACAACTGCTAGAGGGCATTGTGTGTGCATCAATATTTGCTTCTGATAGCAACGCAGAAGAAGTGCCGGGCTTGGTGGAATTGTTCCTAAGTGACACAGAGGGGGAATTGATTCAGTAATTTAAAGTTTAGTTGACTAAGATGTTCCTTATGCTATGGTTATCTGAAATATTATCCATATTTTGCACCAATATACTAGATGTTGCATGAAGCTAAATATGCATCAGTGTGTCACGGTGGTGAAGCGTGCATGCTGTATATTCATTTTATCGTTCTTGTCTATTCAATTATTAGAACTTGGCTTTCAAAATGAAATGAACATTCTTGTTCCTGTATTTTGTTAGGTACATTTCTCCAAAAGTGCAAATTTTACTCCAGTGCAACTCATATATGATTGTTCTCTGTGTTATTATTGTTACAGTTTTTGGCTGCTGCAGAAAATCCGATAGTTGTAATTGAGATAGTGAGTTGCCTGTCGCATCAAAAACCAGTCCCAGCTTTGGTGAGGTTTCAAGAACAGACCTTAGGAACCATATTGGTCATTGGTTATTGTAAAGAGCCAACCAGTTTTGTCAGCCCCTCTCCATCAGGTGCACTGTAACCAAAGGGAGTGTGATGAACCTTAATGAGTTCTGTGTCTTCCAGCAGAAGGAAGTCTCTGTTGATGCAGAACTGATCACAGCCTAGTTTCACTTTAAACTAACTGGTGTTTAGGAGAACTCTCAGTTAAAGTGAACCACTGAAAATGTTTTAACACCATTTGACACTAAATTAAAATATATTCTTTCAAGAGAAGTTGAGTGAGTTTGAATTATTTTCTCCCCTCAAAAAGTCTGATCTAAGCGGCACTCAAGAGTCTTTCTTAGCCGGGTCACTGTGACCAAGTCAGGGATCATTGTTGCTGAAAGGTACTGCATGATCCAGGCACTCCACTGAATGACTCATCCCCCCACCATCAAATTATAAAACGCTTTTTTCTTACTAAATTCCTCATGACGGACCCTCTTATCTCTTGGGAAGCTGTGTTTCTTAAGTGTGCTCGTCTTTCTTTGGTATAGATGTTAAATGTCTCAAAAGTTAATGTGCTTCTATCCAATCTAACAAAGGGATTGTTTTTGACGATAAACAAGAAACTTCGTTCAGCTGTTTGATGGGATTATTATCAACAAAATAATTCCTGTCTACCTATTTACTCTGGTGTCTCTGCGTCAGTGCATTGCTTCCATCTGGGAGTGTTTTTCACTCTGTATCTCGCCGACTAAGATAAACAGAGATGTTGTTTGCTGTTGAGCCAGTGTCAACGCTGGTGATGTCACTGATACCCATTATAACAAACAACACTGCAAAACGATACGGGATTAGCTTCCCAACAACAAGGGACAGCCCAAGGGTAGCAGGGGAGATACAAACCTTTTGGTTTCTCATGTCTTGGCGACAGCTGTCTCTCCACATGTCAGCAACTAATCTAATCCAAGGCTTCATGGCACCTCAGACGTACACCAACACTGATAAATATGAGAGCAACAACATCCCTCCCTTCCCTCGCCACGCTAATGTGCAAGGTACGGGATTATTTGTGGTGTTGCAGATCATCCCAAACCCTCTCACCCACCCAGCTAGCCTGAGAGGTGGATTAAAGGCCCGGTAATCTGACTTTGTGAGCTGACACATGTCAACCATTGAATGCAATAGCTACAAATGTCTGGATAATCTGGAATGTTGAGACCTTTAACACCTTTTTCTGTTTGTTTCAACGTTAACCACCTGATCACAAAGAGACCCTTGCATGAATATGCAGGCAAATGTTCCAAAGGTGGCTGCGCTGGGCTCATGGGCTTCCTTGACATTACCGTTCAGACATTCCCACCCCAGCACAAACGCAGCCTGGGATTCCTGTCACATCCTTCCATGGGCAAGACTCACATTTTCATTTTGGTTCAGCCAGTGGCACTGCATAACCTTTTTCTCCACTCTTGATCTCCTCTTCCTCTCTTCATCAGCATGTCAATCATCACAAAGTTGTCACTCTGGATCTGTTTCTAACCTAAGCTGTCTTTAAGGTAATATTCAGACCCTCTTTAAAAAACGAAGCAATTATGCATGGTGTTCATTCATTCCAGAAGTTCTACACACTTCCAGAACTTTATTTTAGGTTTTTTTGTTTTGTTTTTCCACATTTATTCATTTTTTTTCTCTGATCTAATTTGCAATATTTCCACATATTAGATGAAGCCTATACATGTGGAACAGAGTACACATGGTCAGGGAATTGAGAAGAGCAAATAATTCCCTCATGTGGAAAGGCTGCAATTAACTGGGGATGTCAGCCTTTGTAAAATATAATTGAGTTCAGGACGAAATGAACGTCTCTAATCCGTCCGACAGAGCACTGTCAATCAGTGTGCCTCGCATCCCCAAAACCAACTGTCATGCTTGTTTATGTCTGCCTTTCCACTGAGGTTTTGGACACTAATGCTCTGGCAGCTGCCTCCCTTTAATGCGCGGGTGACTGGGTGACTTTGTGTGTGCTTGGTGGGAGTGTGTTATTATTGCACTATATGGAAAGACTGGACATCTGTTTTCTCTGGACGAGCTGGTGATAAAATTGTGTGTTCATGCATGGTGTCAGACCTCACTGCGATTGAAGGAGAAACAATTTCTCCATTATTGAGCATAAATTGCCTCTTGTGACTTGCGAAATTATATCAGTGGGGAATATATCTATTAGCGTAGCATGACTTCACCTCATTTTTAGGGTCAAATAACACAAGCGCTCAGCGGTGGCCTGGGTCAGAGGGCTTTTTTTCTGCTTCTAGATACAGTGGTGTACATGAATTACCTTTCCACATCACTGCAGTGCAGTGCAAAGCATCTTCAAGACATCTAGCTGGAAATGTCAACCATTTACTACACTCAAATATGGCCCGCAATGGCAAAAAAAAAAAAAAAAAAAAACCTCAGCACTGACCTTAACGTGCACAGATAAATGAACCCACTTAGAGCAAGTATTTCCTTTGTCTTTTGTAGTGTAAATTTCTTTCCACCCCTGATTTTTTAAGCTGCTTCAGGTTCTGCTCCATGACATTTCTCTAATCAGCTATCTCACGGAGAGGTGAAGTATTGGAAACTCACTGGATCCCACTGTGTCACCCAAACACTCTTTTGTCTTGTGTGTTACTCTGTATGGAATTTGTGTGTCTGGTAATTGCCTTTCAAGAGCCTCTTTAGCAATTCCCACAGACTCCCAACAGGCTCCCATGGAAATGGATTAATTACAGGGTGCCAGACAAATGGCCGCCCACAGTTTTGGTGGCTTTGTAAACTCTCTTGACTAATCAGCACAAGACAGAGTCTGGTCACTCAGCACGACCTCATCACTAGACTGACACTGAAGCTGTGACTGCATGTCCCCTGGTCAAGGATTAATTGTGTTGAACTGCAAGTCTTGTACACTAACTGACATGGTCGTGCCACTCTTGTCGACAAAAGCTGTCTTTTCCACTTTAGGCACCTGTGGATTTGTTGTGGCTGAGAAAAATCTATGTCATCATTTTAAACCCTCTTATATCCGAGAATCCTGTTTTCAAGGTAAAAAGATTTTGGATTTATCGTCAGTACTGTGATTGACACCCAATGGATTTCTAGGTCTGTGGCTTGTGCTGTTCTGAAAGTTGAATCGTGTGTTTTTTGGGCTCTCTGTGGGTAATTAAAAATATGTTCGTAGATGCATATGCTCCAGTGCTTTAAATGTATTGTAGTCCCTTAAAAATAAAAATAACTATAAAACTCTTTCTGGATTTCACAAAACTCTCTTGAAACTTAACCTAAATTAGTCTGCCACCAAATATGCCTTCTAACACCATATGCTGAAGTTTCTTATCAAGTTTCAGTTCTCATTTAATTTATGCAGTTGGCTTTTTCTCATATGCAGAGAGATGCCTGCAGCATTGTTTATGAATTTAAATTACCCTAAAATCTTGGGATACAGCAGGAATACAGAGCAGTGTTCTGGGGTATCTCTAAGAGCGCCTTTGTAAGTGAATAAATCAGTGGCAAATGTGGAGGCACAAGGAATAGTAAAGAAGATGGATGTTGGACGGTTGTTTTTGGGCATGCTTGATCGTCTTGACAAATATTCAGATCCACATTCAGACTACTTTGAGTCCTCCATCGGCGCATCGTTTCAAAGCACCTGGCTTTTCAGGAAGACGAACGAAGACTTTCTTTTTTTCCCTGGTTGTTTATTTCGCTCTAGGTAAGGAAATGGGTTTTCACCATTCAGAGCACACAAAAGACTTTGCCATTATCACAGCCGTAATCGACCATTACAGTTTCTCTCCCACTAGAGTGCTCGTTAACTGCAGGACAAAAAGCCTCCAAAACAGACAGCGCATCCTGGTGCAAACAACAGCGTTGTTCCGTGTGCCAGCTTAAACCAGCAGCTTGTAAATTGAATCCTGTGGCATGGAGTCAAGTTTACAGTTTTCATTGGAGCTTTGCCACAATCACCCAGCCTGCAGAGCCCTGAGCTGACCCTGAGGCTCAACAACACCTGGCTTCTCTCTTGTTAGTCATGGGCAGGTATCCAAACGAGACAAAAATGTGTGGGCAGTCACTGCATTTTATATCAAACAAAGCTGTTTCTCATACACATTTCATAGATCAGAAACAATGATTTTTTTTTTTTGCTTTATTGTCGTCAGCTTTGCTGCCGTGCACCTCTTCTTTTCAGGTCATTCTGATTCACTGCGATTTACACCAAGTCTGCATCCATTTGTGTTTGCCCCCTTTTGTTAAAGCTTATTGACACTAACAGGCACAGAGAAAATATGTGATGGGAACTGTCGGCATCTGCACAAAATAAAGGCTGGCTGGAGAAAGGGCAAGTTTTTCCAAGTGTGTTTTCTGCTGAATGCAACTTTACACACGCTTCAGGTGGCTCATTCTGGGTGTAAGCCTGTGACAGAAATCCAGTCACATCAGAGAAATTACAAGAAACTGCCATCGCTTTACATCTACAGACCTTAACAGATGGAGTGTGAAAAACAGTTAAATAAAAACACAGAATGTAGCATTGATAAAATCAAGCTACCTCAGGGGCGGAAGAGCCAAGAGACAAAAGTCCTGGAAAAAAACATTTGGCAGGGCTTTGCTTGGGGTTACCCACTGTGTTGATGGACTTAAGGTGGAGAAATAATCTACTGATTGAAGAAACATTTGCGTGCAACTCCATGTCATCCGTTTATTTCAAACACTTCTTTTCTTCCCAAATCTGAGCTTTAGATGTTTTCTTATTTAGATGATTTGTGGTCAAATGGGATTTTCAGGGACCGGACCACATATGGCCTGAGCTGGTCCCTATCTCTGTTGGAGAATGTAATCCCAACCTCCTTCTGTCTTGCCTCATTATCAGATGGTCGGACTGCGTAGCCGCATTATGCCACATACCAACACTATCAGCCCCCCATTTTTCACAGTACATGTGTTCCTTGTAATGTGTTTTTTTCTTTAAACAAAAGTTTCCCTCCACTTTCTTTATCTTTCCCCAACTGTGGCTGACCAGGATATTTGACGTGCCATATTTCATGGGCTGACAGGATTGAACAGAATGCTGGGCATTGCGAGAGATTACAAGGAGAAAAGTAGAACAACAGCAATGTACAGATTACAGGCAGGATTTGTGTGAGGAGCACATGATATCCTCTCTCATCCTTTTATCAGATTGGCTGTGATGGAGAGGTCTGTGACTGCGTGGCTCCAGACAAGAGTAAGTTTGGATTCATTAGGACAAAGCCAGATCAAGACAGAGAGGGATGATAGTTGTTGAATAGAATATCACCTCACAGTCAAATCAGATGACGTTCCTGCAAAGTACATCTTAACATGTAATCATAAATCGGCTTAATCAGAAGAGGGATTGTTTATGTGATTGGATAAAATCAGAAATCTAATCTGACCTTTGTGTGTGTTCCCTTGCATTTTAGGTGGTGGGTTTTTATTAAAATCTATGTATAAATATTCAGTGTATAATGTAACTTTTGTTGGTAACTCTTTTTTTCTATCTTTCTTTTTTTTGCCTCCTTAATTATGGCAGTGCAGGTACTTTGTATTAGAGGTACACCAAATTAAAATGAAATCCAAAGTTGAAAAAAAGTTAAATGCTGAATTGATTTTGAATATTAAATGTGGATGTTGTTTTTCATTATTTTGCAAACTTTGCATAAATATCCTAGAATACATTTTAAACACGTTTTTGATGCACATTTGTTGCAAACTGTCATTTTTTTGCTGTCAATCACTTTAAAATACCTCTACACTGCTGACATTTTAAAGAAGGCGTCGATGAACATTGACTCACTTTCACCAAAGGCCCAATGTAGCTTTTGTTGCAATATTCAGCCGAATATATTTGGTTGCTGAATATACAGTGCAATCCTATTTAGTATTTAAAGACACACTCTGATAAAAAAATTGTGTTATGTGGTCATCTTAACATGTTTGTGGCATTTTCTCATGATGGAGGACATATATGAATAAAATAAAGCTTAAAATTGCAGTATTTATGTATTCAAATTGTTGTGAATCAGGAACAGATGAAAAAAATTATAGTTGTTTGTGATGTAGAACCCAGACTGAAGCAAAAAAAAGTATTGTAACACAATAGGATTTTGCAAGTTCTCCGAGTTAGAAATCATGGAGGGGTCTGGCATTTTTTTTATCTTAGGTGCATGTTCACTGTGGGAGACATAATCTAAAAAAATATGGAAATCATACTGAATGATTTAAAAAAAAATAAAAAATCTATTTGTCTGGAGTCCATTAAAGATCTCACCTCGTGTCGTCTCAGTGATCCTAAGACAGGTGAAGACTGGTTAGGAGCTGGTCAATGACCTGAAAAGAGCCTGGACCACCGTTTCCAAGGTTACTGTTGGTAATACACAGACATCATGGTTAAGTCATGCTCGGATGATAGCAGGAGATACTTTTAGCAGATGGTTGACTGGAATTTGGAGCTGGTTTACTTCTCGCTCAGCGCTTAAAGGCGGGATTTCTAATGAACTACTGCTGCTCTGCATCAACTATATCCTTAAAAGACCACTGAAAATGCTTTTACAATAGATCTGACATAAATAACAACATAGACATCATAAAGAAAACATAAAGGTTTACATTTCAATGGGATTTTGATAGAAGTTTTAAGACGTTTCCATGTCTGTGCTTGAGGTTCTGATTGGACCAGCAGAGAAAAATGTGTAGTTTTGTTTTCTCTTCTAAATGAACAATGTCAGTAAAAGCTGTATAATTTTACTAAATGAATATGTAAATAACTAAGCTGGGTGTGTGCACATCAGGTCAAACCAACAGCAATGTGTTTTCCTCTACATTGGTATGCTGCCTGAAGGAAGACTTTAACTGTTTCCTCTTGTACTTTGGCCCTTGTGCTTCAGAAATGCTGGCTGTGACAACACCAAACCAACACGGACAGGTCCATTACCACTTAGGTTGACGGACCTTTGTGAGGTGATGTCTTCTCAGACCTTTGCCTTTCTCTTACTCTGTTGCAATGTATGCAGTCATCATAAGACAAAAGCCGGTGAGGGGTAAATCTGTCATAAAACCTCACCACACTGACAGATAGACGGAGGGAGAAAAATGAAAGAGCAAAGAAATGAAGTAGTTAGATTGAGGGTAGCAGGGGGAGGAGAAGGACGTAGAAAAATAGAGTGAGAGTGACGGAGATGGAAACAGATCGAACAAGAGGATGCTGTGACAATTATAGGCAACAGAGCTCCTAGCTTCAGAGTGAAACCCTATTTCTGGGAGCTGTCTATTCTTCAGGGTGTGAGACAGTAAATACCTTGTGTCTGTCTTTCCGAACGCCATTGTGACCACCAGTTCCACAATGAAAACCCTGATGAGGAGCACATGCAATTGCTCTCTCTTAATAAAATCTCACAATTCCCATTACACTGCAGCACAAAGGGCCCCACGTCTGGGTGCTGATTGAGTTCCTACTTTCCGGGGACTATAATAGGAGCCTAGCCACTCCTTCCCACCACCACCCTCACCCACCTTAACCGCGCTTCCATACTCTGCCTTTTGCCGCTCTCATCCAGCGCTTTCACGTTCCCGGGCTTGACACAAGTGAGATCTTATCCTGTAGTGTTCAAATCGTCAGCTTTCTTTTTACCTCTCTTTCTCAGCCTTAGGAACAATTACTCTTGTGCAGAACAAAGAAATGGCTCCTTCTGCTGTGATTTGGCAGCTTTACCTCATTGGACAAGAACTTCTACCCAAACATTTACCTTTTGTTTTAAAAGGAAATCAGAATAGTTGCTCCAAGCTATTCTTCTCTACGTACTTTTCGACACAAAATCCACTTTTTTGCTAGCTGTTAGCAAACTGGATTGTAAATAATAGGATGTAACTTTAGCTTAGGTAGGAGAAACATGAGGTATATTTAAATGTCTTTGAATTTGCAAAATCTACATTCTTAATTTTGCATAAAGCGAGGAAAATAAACCCTTATTACAGCATTCTGTAATAGCTCTGTCAAGGAACACTCCTGACTATTAGGGATTTTGAGGTTTAACAAGAGTCACGAGGTGGGATGGATTCCTTTTTATGGGAAAAGGGCAAAAGGATTCTCAGAAGTGGGTTAGGTTATGGGAAAGTAGATTTCTTTGGTGTAATTGTGCTTTTTTCTTAAGCAGAACTTTAGTCTTTAATACACAGTTAAAAAAAAGCTTCTCCTGAAGTCAATGCTAAATTTAGATGTTTGTAGCTGAAGTTGCAGAAACAGTCACTTTGAGTTCATTTGGATCAGTGCTTGGATTTTCAAACAACAAACTTGAATCATTGCAGCATTTTACTGTCAGGTCTTTCATGGACAATGTCAGTAAAATTAAGCCGGCTCCACGAGATGAAAGCCCGAGCACAGATGCAGTTTTAATTCCAATTCAGTCATTTGCGGACAGAGTGCGGACTCGTTTGACCTTTGAACATTTTTTTAAGGTGCGGTTTTGGCGTTGAAATGCAGTAGTTATCAGAGCATCACTGCGGTTGCTGCAAATTAAAGGATAAACCCAAAACTCAGATTTGATTTATGAAATCCCACAGACTCACACCCACTTTGAGGGTTTTTGCAGCCCACATACACTCTGTAGCAAAAGAAAGAGGTAATTTTCTTCTCTTCCTCGACTTGTCATGACATAATCAAAGCGCTATATGGGCAGAATTATACATGCAGACACATACATCCACACATGCTGACCAAGTTCCCGCACACACTAGTGCACTCTCAGCCTCCTTATAAGCAGTAACCCATGGGGACCTTTTGATTAGCTGTTTTTAAAATGTGAGTCAGGTAAACTGAGCCGCTCCCTGCTGCTATGCGATGCTAGTAAAGGTCAGCAGCTGGTGGCGTCGCTTCTGTCTACACCTCACGCACTCCCTTTGCAGGACTCACACACCCAAGGAGGAAGTAAAAAAAAAAATAAATGTAACTATGCCTGTTTAATTGTTGGCTTTCCATGGATGCCTCAGATGGTGCCTTTCTTCTAAGCTGAAATAGAAAGTTCAGCTTTTTGCATTGTGCTCCCTCCTCAGATGATTGCCAGACATTTTATTTTCAAAGAAATAGAAAAAAAAGTGAAAAAATAAGGAAAGATGAATCGCTTGCTCATTTTAAATTGTTCTATGGACTCCAGAGTGCTCATCTGCCCATGTCAGAAGAATTTCTACTAGATTAGAAGGCCAGTTTTTGTTATGGTTGCATTTTAAAAAATTTTATTTACATTTTATCCCTCGATCCTGCTGGTAGAGTTGACAGGATCGAGGATAAGGTTGTCAAATCGGTGGGGCGCCATCTTTTATTTCCTCCACAACAAATTCATCAAAGTTTTCACATCTGATCTGCCTGGCCTGGTGACAGCAAGACATGAGGGGAGCCAGACTGACTCATTACAAAAGACGGCGGCTCATGCTGACTAAAATGCTACAGTTGCTAATACTGTGGAGAGCCCATCCCCTATAGTTTCATTGAGGGGGGGATGCAGGCGGGAGGGAAAAAAAAAAAAACAAAAACGTCAGGCTATATCCAGCCAAGAAAAAAATAATTTTGTTAATCTCCAGTCAGACTGCCACAGTAATAGTAATCCTTCAGGAACACCCTTCAGCTATATAGGTAGGCTGTCAGTCTGGTAAAGACACACACATATAAATGATTGGCCTCTAGCATATCCAATTTGTTTTAGATTGACGTTTTATCATTGAAATTACTGCTTCCTTTTCTGCAATGGATATCGTCATTTATCTGGACAAATGAGCTGGTATCACCAGATTTGTTGCTTTTTGTAGCAGCTTTTAAAGAACTTTGGGACTGCTGCTGCTTGTTAATGCAGCAGACAACCTGCTATTGACATTACATCTAATTTCCTGCAGGATTATCTGCTCAACATTAAATGAAAGCCAGAGCAGAACCTGTCATGTTTCTGAAAGCTCACCAATACCAGCGATCAGACGCAAATTGATGCCATGTAAATCAATGAGAGTTGACCACAGACTTATATACTGACTGAGGGTTAATTAACAAATCGCAGTGGAGATTGCAAACTAAAGCCAGGTGTGAAGAAGACAAGTGGCAGAGCAGGAAGTCACTGAATCCAGATAAAACCAGAAGCATTCAGTACTAACAAGAAACTCTAAATTAAACCGAGTCCAAAGAACTAAAATCCCAAATCCTCAGAGGATCTGTGGTTCTGTAGGTCTTAAGAGTTTGGGGTGAGGTCATTTTGCAGACAAAAGTCATATATTGACTTTTTTTTGTGGTGCAGTGTGGGCATTGATTTTTCCGGCAGAGGACTGGACTTGACGGCTAACTTGTCTTTCAAGTTGTATTATTAAAAAAAAAAAAAAAAAAAAAAACACACACATTTGTGTGGATAACGACTTTACATTTAAGTCTAAGCTTTGGTTTCATGCTTTTTAAGCTGCACCATTTTGAATTTTTTTAAATCATTTTATTTTTTTTAGTCTCACACATTTAATGAAACTAGCTGCTAATAAAAATATAAACACCCCATTTGGAATACTCTGACCCTATCAGACTCATTTGAATCCAAACTTCCTTCCGATTTAGATGGATGGGTTATATCGATTGTTGATCTGATTGTGGTGCATGTAAATACTTTTTCTGGTTGTGGGTCATTACTGGGTTGGCTTTTACATCAAGCGTAGAGGGTGTGTGTTTCGGTAGAGGCTTCGGAGTGCATTCCGGTTTGCTGCTCTACTGTCGGACTCCAGAGAACTGTATTTCCAAGCAGAGCAGACTCTGGGGCTCCATGTCTGCGAGCAGGGGATGGTGCGTCTAAGGCTAAACATACTGACCAAGAAAACCATTCAGCAATGGCCACATGTATTTAGAAAATTTTGTGCCAATAGTCACTTTATAAAAGCCCGCTTAGAAGATTGTGTAACTGCAGTCATGTTTGTTTACAACAGAACTCCGCTGCTTCTTCTTCTTTGGCCATTTCCAGTATTTTAGATTGTTCCACGCATTTCAAAATAATGTATTCAGATCGAATGAGTGACAGATGTAAACCTTTCCTATAATCTGACACATTTTTACGAGGTCTATTTACACAGTTTAATTCTATTCCGATCGTAATCAGATTAAATACATATTGCACATGTACACCCAGGTAGAGAGTGTAACTTAAACAACTTGAGTTCATTTTTGGCTTGTTTGTCCCTAATTTGCTCCTCTCTGTCAAAGATACCTGGAGAATGACCTTCTTTTCAAAAGTCATGAAGTGGATGATCCTGTCATCCATCTGTTACCCTCCTCATCCCGTTGTTCTGAGACTTGCATTCCCTGTTTGGCTTCATATCATCCATATATGTTTCAATTTTTTTATTTTTATTTTCTTCATTCCTTTTTCTCTTCATGTATCTTTTGCAGAATGTCATCTGGGCAATTGTGTTTTTGTGCCATACATATTCTTCTGCTTCCTTTACTTGCAGACAAATCCACATTTCACCTCTCTCTTGTGCATTTGCTTGACCTGTTTTCCACTACAACTCTTACCCTTTTTTGTTTTTGGGTTATCTGTCACAGCAGCAATTTCACCTTGTTTTCCTTTGGAGAAAAGAATCATTTAAACTCATCTGTTTGTGTATTCGGGTTCTCTCCGACACCTCAGACATACAGGGGGACAGTAAGGGCTGTGTCAAAACCTTTTGCTTGTGCTTTGTGAACAATTATTGAGTTTAATTTTTAGGTTCAATTTTTTAAGAGATGGTGTATTGACTATTGCCAGAATAAACAGCTTTCCCTTCTTCCCTCAGTTGTTTCCATTTTTTTCTGCTCTGTACTCTTGGCTGCACACGAGTCTAAAGCTTTATGTCTTATTTTTTCCTTTTTTGAAAAATCTTTGGTTAGTGTGGCAAATAACCTGCTGCTATTTTATAGGGCAATAAGACTTGCTGCCAAAGTAAGTCTTGAGCGTTTGAATATTCATCCTCAACCATCTGATACCTCATTTTGCTGTGGGAAGAATTTTTCTTTTAGTTAGTGACTCCCACAGAAGGTCACATTCGCGCAGGTGCTGCTGCATAGCAAAACATTTCATTCGTACTTCTTTGCAAACTTCTCGAAGGTCAGCTGTTTTCTTTATTCTGTAGGTTTGTCATTTTCCAAGCTTTATCCAACGTGTTAATTTCATTTTTGGGTTGCTAGCCCTGTGAGGACAGCTGGAGATGCTTTTCTTTCTTCTCAGTACCCTCATCGCACTTTTAGGGTCATGGAATACTGAAGGATCTCACAGCAGCACAAGCACGTACGAGTAGTGGCTGTCTGGACTAATTTCAAGAGTTTAACAAATATATTTTGTACTTTCCTATGACAAATATAAAACTAAAGGCAGAAAAGCTAATTAAGAAAAAAAAAAGATTTTAAACTCCCATTGCAACCCAACTATTCATAAAAAGAGGAGATGGCCTGACATTTTGTGCCAATATGTAGGAACATTCCAGCAGAGGCTGCTGGGTAATTTATAAACATGACATTGTCTGGCTGATATGCAATGGATGAGATCAGAGTGGATTAGAGGAATGTGGAGACAGGTTGGTGAGAACAGATCACCTAGATTCAAAAGGGATTTCTAACACTTCTAAATGAGATATGGGCATGCATTCAGAGATAAGAAAGCTCATGAAAATAGGTCAATTGTTCTGCAGGTTTAGATTGTGATTAGGAAGATTACCTAGGACTGTCTGAGGCAGACAGTAGCCAAGTTGTGCTTGACTAGCAGCTCACCCTTGTCCTCTCACCAGGATTCAAACTTCCTTTTTTATTTTTTTTTTATCCATCAAGTTAAGTTCTGGAGCGTGTCAGGCACAGACATTCTGCTGGAGCAGAGCATAACAAAATAGTATAATTTGGTTCACTCCCAGAGCAAAGTCTGCTTTAATGAAACGAGTACTTCTGGTGCCACTGCTCCATCGCTGCATTTATCTGTAAGTAGTGACAAGAGGAGAACCACAACTGGCCTGAGCTTGAGGTCTGCTATTGATTGATCAAACTATTCAGAGCTGAGGAGGCGGGAAGGGGTTCCCTGCAGTCTTCTATCCTCTCCTAATGAAAATGAAGCAAAGTTTGCTGCTGCCTTTGATCAGGATAGGATTAAAACAGTCTTGCTTTTGGAAGTAAAGATCAGAGATGTCTGTCTTACTGTCTTTCTGAAGCATTAGAGGGAGCTATACATGTCAGCGATGGAGTCAGACGGACTGGTTTAGTTCAGTTTGTGACTGGCATTTCTAATATGTCAGCTCAAAAATCACCTCCTTTTGTCCTTTTCTCATCCTGAAAATTATCCACTCTGTCTTTTCTAAATTCCACTTTTCTTTTGAAATGCGTGACAAAACATTCACTAAATCCATTAGGTTTGAAATTTTGAACGTTGTGCATCTGTGTATTGGTACAGAAAATAATAAAAAAAAGAGGTAGGAATCAATAAATTCATTTCCGTATGCTCAGCAGCGAGTCCGACAACAATTTGAAGGAAGTTTCTGAAAAAACACTAATAAAGTTGAAGCCAGAGTTTTAATAATTAAAGATTTTTTTTTCTTTTGGAGAGAAAACATTTTCATGGGAGCCGGGAGGTGGAAGGCTTTGATACAGCCTTGATGCATTCATAAAAGTTTCAAATGCACAGAGAGTAATTGACATTTTTCGTAAGTTGGCAGTCAGAACCACATATGCTAAGTGGACTCTCCAGTTTGTGCGGTTGGTCTCTTTCCCTGTGTGTCTCGCCTGTTTGCTCTCTTTGGCGAGCTCACAAACACGCGCGTTTGTGCACATTTTGGGTTTGATCTGTTATATGGATTTCTTGTGCGGCTCAGTTGAAAAATTCAGTTAATTGAGCCGTGCTGTGAAGTATCTATCACACGAGGATACAGTCATTTTTCAAAGCATGGACCATGCAGCATCTGCATGATGCCTGTATTGCAAAATGAAACTGTAGATAACAGCTGATTAATGCATGGATGTGCCTGATTTGTCAATACTGTAAAACACACAGAGGCAGGTAGGCACTTTGGGTGATGAAGCAGTCGACCAGGTACTTAGGTGTTGAGGCTCAGGGGCACTGGCAGTGTGATGGAACAGTGACATGTGGCTCCACTTTGTTTGCATGGCCTTATGAAGCAGCTGTCTAGCCTCCCAGCAGCCTTCAGAATGATCCATTTATGCTAATGTTGCCCACCAGAGGGTTTGGCGTGGCTATTTAACTTGTGCGCAGTTTTCCCTCATGCATGTTAGCACAAAGGGAGGGGGGGAAAGGCCAATTGCCACAGGCAGAAGATGTCTGATTGTCCTCCGTAGGAGCGTGGTGCACAAGAAAAGCAAATCACACTCCTCAGAGAGATGTTCTCTCCCAAAAGGTGTTCAAACGCTACGGTCACAAATACAACTTCCACCGCGAGATGGGGAGGCATCAGCAGAATCTTCAAGATTTTAAATACCCCCTATGTAAAAAGTCACTAGACTACCACCAGGCGACCTTGATATGTGCCTGGGCGGCAACTGACCAATATCAGCTTTTAGAGAAAAATTGTCTGGTAAATGTTTACTTTTTACAAAACCGGCAGCATCTGCCAAATTTGCTGAAAAACTTGTATTTTGATCACCGCATAGTGTCATAGAAGATAGAAGGCCTGGTGTCATCTGTATATAGACAAACCTGATATTATTTCTATTTATCAGAACTCTTTAGGGAATCAAGAATAAGTCATCTTTCCGTCTTCTCCTCCAATATATCCATTTAATCCACTATTTTCTGCTAAGTTAATGCATAATATTGAGCTAGTTACTCCAAAGCATCAGCATTAAAACCCTGTGCAGAAAAAAAGGAAAAACGGAAGCAATCAGTTATCATACTCTAATTTTTATTCCCTTTATTGCTTTTCTTTCTTTCTGTCAATCAGCCTCCTTTTTCCATTACCAAGCAGACACTGAGCGACACTTTTATTTTTTGTAAAGTCCAATCACCCAGAGAATTTGCAGATCCTTCTCAGTCCTCCATTTACCCCCTTTCTTTACCTTTCTACCTGTTAAGACTTCCGCAGGCAAATGCTGTTATCTCCCAGGCTTTTGAGAAGCTGTCACATTTACTGGCTGCCTCCTCCTTCAAAGGCTGCTCCACACCACCATGCTGTATGCTCGCTATGTGGTTCCCCACACCTGCTGCGAGCCACATGCAGTGATGTCAAACTTGGACTTTGAAAAATGAGGAATCGACACAAAGGTCAGGATGATGGAAGGAAGGAAGGAGAGCATTTGAGTTAAAGATTGAGGGGTGCCACTGCAAAGTTGCCCCCCCCTCTTTTTTTTTTTTTCCAAAGCTGACTCTATTGATTTTTCTAACCTGAAACACAGCCGCACTAAAGCTCTCCATCGTCCTATAGATTGGAATTGATTGCCTTAAGGCTTTCTTGTCCTGTAAATATTTGCAAGGCCTTATTGATTCCATTAGTGACTGGCTACTATTTGTCACAAAAGTATAGATCCTTGCTGTGGGTTCAGCTGACCTAATGGTGGGAGCCCACCCTTTCTTCTTATTTTATTAATCTTTCTATGAGCACTTCAAATGTTTAAGGCTCGCTGAATGAAGGCGAAAGACTATTGCTTCAGTTAAAATAGTTACTTTAATGACTGGGATGTGGTTGAAAACCCACTTTTTAAGAGGAATTTGTCTTTATTTCCTTAAACCAGAAGCTAATTAAAGCTTTAGGTCAAATACTTTGTGTCTTTCTGTGTAGCCAAGTAGCTTGTTGAGCATATTTGGGCAGCTCACAAAATGTGTAGAGCGTTAAACACCGAGATTCTGGCTATGACATCTTTTTTCTAAAGATTGTTGAAGCTTCAGAAACTATCAAAAAAGAAATTTACTCATAGGGAAATGGTTGCATACTTGAATTTTGTTTTCCTGAAAGCAAGGTAGCTCACATTCTCTGTTTGTCCATTAAGACACCCTGAGAGAAAACGGCTCTACTACATTTAAGGTTTAATGTTCCGGTGTAAAAAGCAGAAATGTGTAGGCAGGGTGTACATAGAAAGACGCTGAATGTGATCCTCCTTTATGGAAATCTTCTTTTCTTGATTAAAAAAGAAGCAGGGAGGTACCTGCTTTAGACGTTGTCTCACATGATTAAAAGCTTTCTAACAAAGCGCGCGCATTGGTCCAGCCGTGAGATGAGCCGAGCATATAAATGGCGGTTTTTTCATCTGATTTAAGGACGTGAGGGGCCGAGGGGATGCTGTTTAAGAACACAGGGGAGAGGGAAGTGGCCCACGCACTGCTGCTCTGTTAACCCGCTTCTCCTCAACCCCCCACCCCTGTGCGTTCTCTATTGTTGTCTCAAGAACACAAAGACTATTTTCAGGCAGCCAGTCCATGGAAGTGAGGGAGACTGCAGTCCTGCATGCCCTTAAAAGCCTTCATGACTTTTTAATTGGTGGCTCAGGGCTCTGCGTCCGGTGGTTGGAGAGACGACCCCGCTGCCAACGCTGCACTCCATAGGGGGATCAAATACCTCCCCGGCTGAATCTAGGGTCCTGTCAAAGCAGTCAGGCATGGGGTTGGCAAAGGGTGGCATCTGACAGTGAGGAAGAGAGGGCAAAAGACAGACTTGGCAGCAGAATAGAGCAGCTGATATGGTAGACGGAAGTGGGGGGGCTATGAGTTAATGTTTGCAAAGGGAAAAAGAATTAATGTGAAACCGTTGAGAGAAGGAATTGCCCCACACCAAAATAGCAATTTCTGAGGTGAGAAAAAGTATGAGAGTTGCAGGAGAAAAGTGTGTGCGAAGGGGAAAGAAGGCACGCGCCTGTGTGTGCACGCTTCGTTTGGTAGGGGCAACACAACATTTGGAAGTGATGGATTGTTACAGCATACCAAACAGAGTGGGAAAGGTGGGCGGTGGGTTTTATTGGAGCGCTGGAAAGGTTTTGTGATGAATAATAGTCATGAGTGAATTGGTCATTGTCAAAACTCTCCAGAGCCTATTGAATCAGCAAGGCTAGGGTTTTACAATGAGCTTCAGCCACG
The DNA here is from genome assembly GCA_014656515.1 of Oryzias celebensis. Lineage (NCBI taxonomy): Eukaryota > Metazoa > Chordata > Actinopteri > Beloniformes > Adrianichthyidae > Oryzias > Oryzias celebensis. The sequence continues at coordinate 9,442,859 of BNCR01000008.1, read as the reverse complement.
GAGATCATCCTGTTGGATCGTAATAGATGGAGAGTGAGCTGATGGAGGCAGGAGGTACAATAGATGAGGCTGGAGCAGCATTTATTTGTGAGGAAACAGGATGCGGGACGGACCTCCATCCCTCCTACACACTGTGGAGATCTCATGCGCGCAGGAACGTGCAAACTTGTAATGAGCTGAGTAAGCATGCTACAAAGGTTGCATGCTTGCTAATGATGACCTGTTGACCACTTGGTAATGATCCCCCATCAACTCAACCAGGAACAACTTGGGCTTTGATCTCTGAGTCATTAGCAGGCTGCAGAGTATACACAGGTTTCTTTAATCTGAAGAGGAATTCAAATATACATGGATAGAGCTTTACAGGCATTTCCAGTTTGATCCATAATGGGGTAATCATATTCACATATCGACATCTGAGCACCTTCTGTGCTGTCAGAATCATTGAAAGCCTCCGAATACTTTCAGTGACACGCAACGAAACCCAGAAAGCCCTTGAATCCGTCAGAGATTAACCATGTGATTTACTTATAATGCAAAAGGAGAAGTAATAAATAAAACTGATGATTTATTAATATCCAGAGTTTAAATACACAGCATTATGTGTATGAAAGCACATTACTTGCCGTGGCACAGTAAGTTAAAGTGCTTCGAATAAAATCCTTAAGTGCCTACAGGCATTTCAAAACGGCAGCCGATCTCTGAGCCGTATCTCCTCGGTGTCTCACTAATGGAACTGATGTAAATATGTTCATTTGCGAATCTTCCCTCCAATTTAGTTCTGCTCATGGTGTAGATAAAGATTATCCAGGGATTATGAGGTCTGGAAAAAAGGCTTTTTGATGTGTATTTATGCATGGCTTATAGATGTAGTAATATGGATTTAGTTGTCATCATGGGTGGAAAATACGAAAAAAAAAAAAGTACAACTCACTTTTACCTCCCCCGTTTGGCTCTCTGTCAGGTTTTCATTTAGTGATATTCATTTAGAAAAGTGGAAATTCAACAGACGTTTATGATGCAAATCACCAGCTATAATTCTGTGTGGTGTGAGGGGCAGCATTAAGCCTTCAAATCCATCATGCCTTTGCTTGAGCGCCTGTAGCATTATGCCATATCTGCTTGATCAACCATGCACATTTAAGTGTGAGATTGCAGCCAGCAAACGGTCAATCCCTTCACTTTGTGTATCCTTCGAGGAGGGAAAAGTTCAGAGAACACAAAGTTTTTAGTTTGTATTTCAATAACACAGAGAATATTCACTTTATTTTTTCAGTGCAAACCTTCAGTTTGGGGTCTTGATGATAATCCAAACTGTAAGAAAACAAGTCGCTCTGTCATTGAAGCAACACAGGAAGAACAACTTTGACTGCGAGCTCATATAATTAGAAAAGCATCATCAGCCTTGTGTATTGGATAGCATTGTTGGCAACATTCTCCAAGCTTTAGTTGTGTTGCAAGCGTTACAAGGACTATTTATTAAGGGCTCTGGTTTTCATAAGGCAGGGTACGATTTTTAGATCAAAATGCTCCAATCTTTTCAAGTGGAAAAGCTTGTTCCATTAATCATAAGGTGAACAGATGACAGCATTTGGAAATAAGAAGAGTAATTAGGCATTCAAAGACTCGATATTGTGTGTGTGACAAATATATAATAACATTTATGGAGAAATATTCTACTTTGTTATCCTAAGTTGAACACTTACTCAATCAGAGCAGAGAGAAGAGAAATACACATCTTTTATCTACCAGTGTGGCAAGTCAGAATTAGCATCTCATCATTATTCAGTATTTTCACTCTCAAGCATGCATAATTTTATAGTATTCACATAGGACGCTATTATACCCACCCAGTTTGAACAAGTGGTGTTTCTTGCACCAAATCATCTTAAAGAATCACGTGAGGAGAGGAAAACAATTAGCTTCTGTGGATTAGAATTTATCCAGATTTGTTCAAGTTGCATGCTTCTCACTCAGCCCCCGTTACTGTATCTGATAATTGAGTCTGCAATGTGGTGTGAAATCATGTAAGAACCAGCCAAACGCTACCATTAGCATAATGTCAGGGCGCTCAGATCTTTGTCTGCCTGGTGGCGGACTATCTTCACACAGTGCTACGGAGCTTTCTCCCTTCTTTCACCCTGCCTTGTGCGCGATGTGCGTGTGCACTTCAGAGGCATTAAGGCGGCGAGCAAAACTGTGTGGGTGTCTAACAGGTTAGGCGTGTGGCCTGGAAGGATAGTGGCAGCTTTGAGGTTGCTTCTGAAGAAAGTTGTGGTGAAGCTGTCACATCTCCACAAAGCCCAACTCGGTGCATTTGCGGGGATGATGGAGGAAAATAGCGGTCTTGAGCCTTTCCTTTAATGTGACGGAAAGGGTCAGCAATATGACTAGCTCTATTGTGTCAGCTCTCACTCTACAGAGATCTCTATTAGGAACAGGAACTCTCTGCTCTCACAGGCAGCCTTGTTCACAAAGGTGTTGTTGCTGCTTCTCTCTAGACCTCAGCCAAAGACAGAAAACAGCAAAAAAAAGTTGTTTCTTCCTCCATGCATTCTTCTCCCTGTCGTGGATCACCTTTAACTCTGCAAAAAGGTTTTAGTTTTGTAATTTCCAAAAGATAATTGAGTCTTTGTAATCTGAGAAACCTCTGACATGCTTTCACTCTGGGAAATGAAGTTTCTTGTCTTCTTGAAGAAAAAAGGTAAATAAAACATTGCAACTCTGATTGCGGTTCATGCTTTGGCCAAGCAGAATGAACAGTCGGGACTGACAGTTCCCATGGACGCAATAAAAGGAGGCAGTCATTCATTTTTCTGTCACTTGCTCCATACCATTTGCATTTACTGCCAGTCTCTTCCCCTCATTTGACACCCATGCACTTTGCCACACTGCTAGGAATCACAATTGCCAACTATTTCACAAGTATATATTACAGTGGCAGGCACTGTGACACATTCCACTTTGCAAAGCACTATTTACTTGCTCTTTGCATGTCTTGTATATATTTTCAATAGCCCAAAGGGATGAGTTGAGTAGAAACGCATGGATGCGACATGATAATGTGGAATACTTAGCCTGATGATATTTCAGGGTCTCAATGCTGAAATGGGTAAATGTGATTCTGAATAAAACTTTATCTGTCCAACCATGTGTAGAATTAGGATTAAATTAGTCAAGTAAAGCCTCAGATGAACCACAGTGCATAATACCTCTATTTATAATTTACTGAAATAAATCTGAGCCTAAAGGCAGACTTATTGTGTTGAAAATGAATAGAAATTTGCAACTTCTTATTCTTTTGTTTTAGTACCGCAGTGGGGAGCTGTGAAGCACAGTCAAGGGTTGTTTGTTTTAAAGATGGTTTCCCATTTTATCAAAATTGTTTGTATTTTTAAAGTACTTCCACTACCTCGCAGGTATAAATAGGTTATAAAAAGTTAGTGCTGCTATTAATGTTGAATGGAAGTGTGCTGTATTGAATAGGAAATTGAACAAAGTAAAAGACAGAAAATTAAGATGTACAGCCAAAGTGATGGAAAATATATCATCTAGTTTTGTTTATGTAGGCCTGTAATAAATCAAGATTTCAGAGCTGATAAAAACATATCATTTTTCATTATCTCCCAATACTAAAACTGCAGGAAAATACATTTGTTTACACATCCTTTATGTTAATGATGGGAAAAAAAAAACTAAACCCAAACAGATTGTTTTATGCGTATCAAGCAGATACATCTTGAGCTGTCTAATAGCTACATCTTCACAGAGCAATCCACAGCTCCCAAGATGGGATGGCAGAACAGCTTTGCAGGTGCATCTGATTATTTCCATCTCAACGCGTGTGAAATATTGTTTCCCTCACCATACCATCCACTAATTAGGATCTAATTATCCAGGCTAGTGTAAACAATCGCTGCAGATGGCATTACGCACAGTATTAACTCTAATGACCCAGGGCCTTGTGGAATTCACATTTAAATGTGTTTATTTTATTTATTTATTCCATTTGTCTTTGCCCTACTTTTCAAATCCACTTGGGCCTATTTTCACTCCTCTCGTGCCTAGAGAAAAGGCCACTTGGCACTCCTCCTCCAATATTTCATTTGCTACTGTATTTCTTTAACCTGCTGTCATTTATATGTGGAGGTGGATTTATTTCCTCCTTCTTTCCTCCCTCACTTGGCACCTCTGTACTGAAAAAGACAAGATCTGGCATCCAACCTTCACATCTTTCCCTACATTGAGTAAGCTGCCTGTCACAGAGTGTTGAAGAAACACTGTGATGTCCAGAACTCCATCAGGTTCATTCCCTATAATGTTTTACTTATAAGACTTCTCCAAGCTGCGACCTCTTAGCACAAATCATTTTTCATGTATATTCTATTCCCAGAAAGTAAGAAAAACCTCTGATCTGTTGATGGTGATAAAATGTTCACAGCTCAGTGCTGCTTTAAGACATAAATCTTACTCATGTGACAAAGTCTGACAAAAATCCCTGCTCTATCCTGCACAAAGCTAGTTTTTGACCACTCCAGATGCAACTTTCTCGCATTTAGTCGCAGTTGCTCAGCTGTGGTTATGTTGCCGCTCGTCGTACAAGGCTGAGCTGACTGGAGACTGGATGCTGCAGAGGGCGTGTAATGGTTGCTGTGGGTGTGCGAGGTCTCATTAATTGAGGCCAGGCCTTGTGCCTGTGCTCCACACCGTGCTGCGCTCTCTGCCAGTAGCTGGACTCGCTAATTAGGCTCCTGGATATCACAGACACGTCCCTTGGTGCGGCATACAATATACTGCTGCTGCTGAGAAGAATGAGAGAGTAGGACTACAAGATAGAGGATACATACTAAGGAGTGGCACAAAGAGGGCTCAGAGGGAAGCGACATGGAGAGTAAAAGTGTGCAAAATGAGATGACAGCTGATGAGAGGGTTTGGAGTGAGTATGTGAAAACTACTTTGCTGAGAGAGACCGCGGCTGCAAAGTAGGAGAAAGTGCTAAAGGAAGAGTGAAGAAGCTCAATATGGAAAAAGGAGGAAGAGGGTTTGAAGAAGCAAAGCCGGGGTGAAGGAAAACTAGAGGCAAATGAGGAAGAATTCCAAACAGAAAGATAGTATGAATATGTGTGCAACTGTGAATTTGTCCAGGCAGCCTGCTGGACTGTGTGTCCAGATAATTCAATCTGCTGCCCATTGAGTTGCCTCCAGCTCTGTCTTTAGTCCTAATTAAATCTACATTTGTTGGCTGGATTCTACAGTAGTGCTTCTAATTGTGCTGCTGCAGCCTCACATAGACACAGGCACACCTTCAGCATGCCGGCTCACAAGCCCTGCAGCAAGTGGGATCCCAGACATGTCACCACAGTACATTACACCTCAATTAATCTCATCAATTACACATCAATTAACCTGTGGCAGCCCACTAAACACAGACGAGATGCAGGCGGCATTGCTTCTGACCCAAGGACTTATTCTGCAACATCAAAGCAGCATCAAAAAGAAAAACATCTTCAACGACTTAACATAAAATTCCAAAGTCTTTCTTCATTTATTACTCTCAGCTCAGAGTGTGTGACGTCTATATTGCCACAGCAGACACAAAAGATCTCTTGCTGCCGATCCTAAATGGTGAAGAATTATGATTTGCATAGAAGCTATAAATACAGCAGGAGTACTGCTGGGATGCATCAAACTGGGATGGATGGGCACTCACAAACAGCGCGCAGATGCTGATCCATGGGCCATTTCTATAACTGAATGTAGGGCTGTGCAGAGGTTCTCCATCTCCCTTCCCTGCCTTTCAGCCAGGCCTGCTTGTTTGGCTTCTTCTCTAATGTGTTACTTCACCTTGCCGGCTGTATCTGGAGGACACCCCGTCTTTCTTTTCTTTTTCCTGGCACCTCAGTCCCTCATATCACCCTGGCTCTCTATCATTTCTCAATCTCTCCTTCTTTTTATCCATTAAACCTTGCATTTCTCCCACCATCTGTTTCACTGTCACTCTCCTTTCCTCTTCTCTGTCTTCTGCTGTTGGCTGCCTTTTCTAATCCCTCCTTTCATGTCGGCTTGCTTTCTTACTCACCTAAGAGATGAAGTGTAAATCGTTACCTGCTGTCACGGTGACAGCAGCTTCTGATCAGCCTGACCTTCAGAAAGGACTGCTTTTACAGGTGTAGGTATATATTCCATGCGTTTGTTTTATTTTTCATCTTAATTTGTGTCTTCAAGAGGCTTAATGTATCTCCCCAGCATTCACATTTCCACTTTTCCTGCAGAAAGAAAATGCAAAATAATCACAACGTATTCAGCAAGCATGGTGGAGTGTATTCCTAGTGAAGGAAGAGTTTCTTTCACTTCCAAAATGTCTTTTACTCTCTTCCGACCTCCTTTCAATCTCACACTTTCACAAGTCCATTATTAGGGCAAGGTCACTCCCATGACAGTTGCATAACCCCCATCAGAAGGAACAACCGTGACCCATCTGACATGGTAAAGACCAACTAGAGGAGCTAAATGACAGCTCTAAATTTCCCCGGGTGACGTGATGGGTTGTGGGATGCATCTGATCGATTGGGAGGGGAACTTATGTGCGTTGAAAAAGAGGTGTAGAGAAATGGCTCGCTGTGAAGATGGACAAGCATGGTTAACGGGAGACACCCAAAGGTTTCAACGAGCTGTCCACTTTTTACTTAATCTCAGTGCTGCTGTGCCAACAGGACAAGGCTACAAAGGCTTGCATGCAGTTGCTTCAGTATTAAACAGAGAGCAGGAAGATCTCCCCGCTGCTGGAATGAAGCTGAGGTTAGGAGGTGAGCCACAAAATAAGCAAATGCAAAAAATACCAGACAAAAGCTGAATGTGAACACCGTCTGTGTGATTGCTTGCCAGCATGGTGCAACAGGGAGCACAATGGGCTTTGGTATATAAAGCTGCCCCGGTGCCTGTAGTCTTTGTCTCACAGCCATTAAAATTCTGCGCATGCAGCAGGGGACCCGACTGGAGTTGTGCCACCATTCAACCTCAGCTGTCAGGTTAGAATAAGGTGTTTTTATATCTGTGGTGAATGGGATGTGGTGCTGGAGATTGGCTGTTGGGGGCAGATGCTTAGCACAGCAGCCGCATTAACAGCCCTCGTGAGCCAGTTTAGGTCTTCCACGGATCTGCAGCCTCCCTTTATCTCTGGTCATAGTGCTGCAGGAGCTTCTTGTCCAGAATTCCAGCTTTCCACCTGGATGCAAACGCTTCCATGCAGCTGCCAGACCTTTAACTGCCTCCATATTCTTCATTGAAATGAAGAACACAGCCTCTCTCCCCAACCACTCTACTCTGCTTTTCCTCCTCCCTTTCGCTGTCTGTCCTAGAATAATGTTCCCTTGATCCAGTGCAACCACCCTGCTGTAATGTCAGAAACAAGTGTTCTGTAGTGAGGATGCATGTACTCTTCTATCACTGGGACACAAAGGCCTGAAGTCATGTACAAGCAGGCATAGCCGACTACTTTGGCAATGACAGGTCAGTGTAGCAGCTGAACTTTGTACAGCTGTATAAAGCGTCGTCATGTACACGTTCATAGCTACAAAAAAAAAAACACAGTCATCTATGTTTTCTCTTGTTTTGTTTCAGCAGTAGGCTTTTACAATGTTCTATTGCATGTATGAGAGAACTAGACCCAGTGAGTGTGATGTCACCCATAGAAAATGACTTGCTTCCAGTTCCAACTAAATTAAATCAGTTCGGTTGCTTTTTTAAATTTTTTTATTTTTTTGGGGCACAGCCGCCGTCACCATGTTGGAACCAGAAAACATTAGTAAGCAGTGATTGGTCCAAGTTGGTCTGAGTGAATATTTCTATGGCAACCACTCTTGCCCATCAGAAGTGAGCTTGTTGGAAGGCCACACCCCCACCATCAAACACTTTAAATGTTCGAAGTGAGACCACATACTTTTATTGAGGCATCTGACTGGTCAGTTTATAACTTAAATAACTTGCACTACAGAAAAAAAATATAATGAAAAAAAATAGGACTAGCAAGAACATCTTAAAGAAGGGAGGTGGAGTTACTTAGTCCAGTTCTCATATACAATCAATGTCCTGCGCCTCCCCACCCCTCTTTATCATTCTGATCACCTGGCAGGTGTGGCCTGATTGCCCAAATTTACATCTGGGGAATTAAGCCAGAAGAGTCATGAACAGTTAGGTTGTGTGCTAGCTGTTGTCTCCTTTTACTTTGTCCTCAGCAATCCCCTATTGCTGGGTGTTGTTTTGGGTTTGGAATTGGCTTTGCTGGCTTTTTTATGCTTGTTTGTTATTAGTTCAGATTTGATGAGAAAGCCTGTAGCAGGGAGCCGTCCACTCCCACGGTCAGCATGGCCAGGTCGACTGTGTCCTTGTCTTTTGTCATTTTTGACCAAGATTTCCATCCTCTTCTTGTTTTTTTTTTCTTTTTTTGTCTGTCTTGGGCTTTCGTTACGATCTATTTCTTTTTCTATCGCAAAAGAAACATATATTTTTTGAAGTATAATAAGCTGACTTCCACAAACGTCTGTCATGTCCCATTTTGGTTTTTCTCTAGAGACTGAGGTGGTGTGCCTGTCTGATCTATAACACAGGGAATAATAACATTTGAAGTCATAAGAGCTTTAGTTTCTAAAGACCCTCAACAAGAACATCTCTTCACTAATCATTGATACCTGCTGTTTCTCCATCTTCATATAACAAAGTTTTGCTTAGATTCTGCGTTCTTTTACAGGTAAAAACATTGACTTTCCTCTTGCTTTACCTGGCATTCTTTCTGTATACACACTTAGCTCTAAATACGAAAGTGGTCTCTAGCGTTAAAGATAAGATTCCAGACATTTATCATCAAGTTTCATTTGAATGGGTCATTTGAGGCTGAAAGGAATTTGATCACATGAGCAGAACCACGGCAGATAACCGCAGTGGTGATTATAGGGAATTCAATTCGCTGCTCCACAATATCACATCAGTAAGTTTGGGTTATGTGTTTTTCTTCCTTCAGACGATCAATGTGGGAGGTAAAGTTTTGCATGGGCAGGTCTGTAATGTTAGCTAGTTGATGGAGCGGCACTGCTAAGTGCTCATAGCCACCCAACCCTTGATTCAGCTAGAAGTGGAGGACCTTTGCCTGTGGATATGTTATTGCTTTGGAACCGTGCATGTGCGCGTGCAAATATCCGAATCTGTGTGTACAACTGCATGTGTTATAAATAAACCCGTCTCACCAGGGAGGGTCCTGGCTGGGGTAAATAAGGATGCAAGGGCAGAAAAGTGAGTGTTGTCGCTATAAAAACAAAGCAAAAAATTAAATAAAAATACAAGGAGTGGTTTGGAGACGGACATTGATGTAATAATGGCTGTTTTTGCCCTTTTATGATTCATGTGATTGAAAAGGGAATAGGCTGCAGATAGGCAGTCTAAGAGATGACAGGTATGCGAGTTCTGTTAAATATGTTTGTACTCTGCTCGCATGACCGCCTTTGGGAAATACAGGGGTCCACAGTCATTCTTTTATTTACAGTTTCAATCAGGTTCAATTTTCTGTGTCCCCTTGCCTGCTCGGTGAGGCTGCCCTTACATTCACCCAATTCCACCACAGCATCCTCTGCATCTGCTCTCATAAATCTCGAGTATGAACTTTTATATGGGTGTGGGGAACAGGAGAGGCACTGCTGAACAATCGTGAAGGTGAGTCAACTGGTGTGGCAGACTTGCTACCGCAACTATTAATACAGACTTTAATTAGCCCTACACAAACACTGGCACAATTGGCTCAGTGTCGCCCACGGCTGGTGAGGCAGACAGATCAATAGATCCGATCATGCCTTTTTCATCAGCTCAAATGAAAGCACTTTGTCTCGGAACTCAGCCCTGGACTCTGCGCATCACCTTAAAGGATCTCTGTGGCTGCACTGGCTGTGTGCAGCGTTGCGGATGGGGCCTGTATAATCTGGATGCATTAGAGAACTATAAAGATAAATGAAGGGACGCAAAGAGCATAACTCATGCTGTCAGAGAATGGGATTTAAGACGGGGAAAGTTTGCATTTTCTAAACCAACCTCACCTCCACTACCTCCCATGGCTTCAGAGGTTTTTATCTAAATGGCTTGCATTCTATATATATATTTTTTTATTGCTTTATTTTTCTCAATTTGCTTCCTCTCTTCTTGCTTTAGTCTCTCTCAATCTTAGTTTTCTTTGGAAAAAAACATTTTTTTTGCACTTTGGTGCTATAGACGTGCTCATTTAAACCTTTTTAGCACAAATTGCTCTTTTTACCTCTTTGAAAGCCCATTCGGCCTGAAATAAGAGTTATTTATTCTTTGTCCTTCAAGCATTTCTTTCAGTTGGTCTTCTAGTTCCCAAAGCAGAAAATGTCAGGAGCTATTGTTTTCTGCAAACAGGTGATATTTTATGGTGAAATTCTCTCATGAGACACAAATATGAGGCATTTTCCTTAAACTGATTCGGTTTTTTTTTCCTCTTTTCACTTTTTATGATTGTTTGCACAACTCCAAGTATCTTCTCTTCTTTGTAGATGACGTCCCTCCTTATTTTAAGATGGAGCCCCCACAGACGCAGGTCCATCTGGAGGGTAACCGCCTGGTCCTCACCTGCATGGCTGAAGGCAGCTGGCCCCTGGAATTCAAATGGATCTACAATGGCACCGAGCTGACACGTTTCTCATTGGAATACAGGTGAGGAATGCGACTTTGCAGGAGGGAGCTGATTGTATTGTCATCTCTTTTATTCATCAGCTGTAATTATCTCACTACAGGCAGACGTTTTAACAGCATTTAATTGCAAATAATAGTACAATTGCTCATTTTTATTCATACGTGGGGCTCATTTTCATGGATTTATTCAGCTCTGATTTGGCTGCATTTCTCCCCTGAAAGCCAACATGGAGAGTTAAGGGAGTCTTAAACTGACTCGTACTTGTGTCTCACACTGTATTAAGCGTTCAGGGATGGTGTGAGCCCGTCACAGGTCTTTCCTTTCCACTGTTGTGTTGATGTTATTGTAGAATCACACAGAAGGCATTTTTAGCACCTTTTACAGTGTTTAAAGTCCCACTCCAATCGTCTTTTGATCTATTATAAAAACACTCCCAGTGGTCTTAGAATTATGAATATGCCATTTTTAGACAAAATTCAATTCAATTTTATTTATATTTCCCAATGTCACAACCATAGCTTTCTCACTGGGCTTCACACCTGTATTTATGGAAAGAACATAAAGTCATTCATAAAAATATAAACAAAACCTGGTTGCTAAACTAAACTAAACAGACTAAGCTAAACTGAAATCTCTACCCTTAGACTCTACTTCTTAGATAGCAGACGGTAATAATAACAGTAATAGAGATTTTCTATATTAGCATGTCAATATAAATAGATTATTAATCTAATGTAAGCCCGCATAAGCCAACTAAGCAGAGGGAATAGGCCACCATGGCCCAGTTTATCAAGCCATCTTCCCTCTGCTTAGCTCAGTTGAGAAGTGTGTATAATAGAGTTAATGAAAATTATAATTATTCCCCCAAAATCTTCTTTACAGTAGGTGAGGTAGAGGAGGAGTAAGTTAGATATTCTCTAAATAATAGCTAGCCTTGTAGTAGACCTGTCCAAAGAGGAATGTTTTAAGCCTAATGTTGAATGTAGAAACTGCTTCTCTTACATGAGCTGGGAGCTTATTCCATAAGACGGGGTCTTGGTGGCTAAAGGGCCTACCTCCAATTGTGCTTTTAAATAATAGGTAGTAAGTAGGTAGTAGGTAAGTAGTCCTGCATTTGTGAGCAAAGTGTTCTGTTTGGTTGGTAAGGCACTATGAGATCTTTAGTATAGGATGGGACTATACTATTCAAGACCTTATAGGTTAGCAAGAGGATTTTGAACTTGATTCTAGATTCAACTGGGAGCCAGTGAAGTGACGCTAACACAGGAGTAATGTGTTCTCTTCTGTTGGTTCCTGCTAACACTCTAGCTGCTGCATTTTGAACAAGCTGAAGACTTTTTAGAGAACTTTTAGGGCACGCTGCTAGCAAAGAGTTACAGTAATTCAGCCTAGACATAAGAAATATGTGGGTGAGTTTTTTTTTTTTTTTTTCAGAATCACTTCTCAATAATATATTTCTGATTCTAGATATGTTGTGTTGGTGAAAAAAAATGCAAGCCTGTGATATGAGTCTTAAGTGATAAACCCTGGACAAATAAAACCTCTGGGTTTCTAAAAGTGGATTTGGAGGCGATATTTATGCCATCTATGGAGACAATCTGATTAGATAGAGGATCTTTTAGGTAATTAGGACCAAGTATAATGACCTCAGTTTTTTCTGGGTTTAAGAGGAGGTAATTATTTATCATCCAGGTCTTGATGTCCCTAATGCAGGCATTACGTTTCTCAATGTGGTCATTCTGTTTAGGCTTAATGGATGAATGCAACTGTGTATCCTCCGCATAACAGTGAAAGTTAATACCATGTTTCCTGATTATGTGTCTTAAAGGCAGCATGTAAAGCATAAACAGGATGGGTCCTAGAACTGAGCCCTGTGGGACTCCGTAGCTCACTCAAGTGCAATGAGAGGAACCTCCCTTTACATTAACAAACGGGTACCTATCAGACAAATAAGATACAAACCACTGAAGGACAGATCCTCTGATCTCTATGTCATGCTCTAGTCTCTATGCCTGCTCTAGTCTTTGATGCTGTGGTCTAAAGTGTCAGAGGCTGAGCTGAGATCTAACAGAACTAGAATATAAATTAGTCCTTTTTCTGAGGCCAATAACAAATCATTAGTGACTCTAACTGGTGCTGTTTCAGTGTTATGGTGTGGTCTGAATCCTGATTGAAAAATTCAAAGTGAATATGTTCCTGTAGGTGGCAGTATAACTGCTTAACTACAACTCGTTCCAATAGTTTTGAAATAAAGGAGAGATTTGATATTAGTCTATAGTTGCTATATGGTCTATGGTTTGGCGACGTTGCTTTTTGATCCTTCAATGTTGGCTCCTCCTATCATAGTGAAGCAGAATTCACCAAGCGTTGGATTGTTCACCCACTAATAGGGAACGTGAGCTGGGCTTAGACTGTTGTGAGACAGGTTAGTTTTCACAACGGTCCAAACCCAGCTCACATTCTTATCAGATTCTTGTCAAAATCAAAACCTCTGTCATTGTCTGTAACAGTTTCTAGTAGTTCATCAGAAATTCATCTCTGAGTAGAAGACATGGAGTAAGCCATTCGCCATCATCCATTTGTTGACACGCTCTCCCGCTAGCTTACAGCTTCTCACAACATCAACATAATATTACCAGAGCAATAGAAAATGGCAAACAACTTACAGTTTTGAGTCAAATGTCAGCTCAGATGTTGACAACAAAGACAAACGTGGATCTTAACTGCAAGTGGATGCATCAGAATGAAAAGGAGCAGGGAGCTTGCGGCCCGCCGATTGCAGCACTTACGGCAAATCTACCAAATTTTTGCAACAGCATTTTTCGTCTGCTCCTGATTCAGAACAATATGAATAAAGAAATACTCAGAAACACAGTTTTAAGCCTAATTTTCTTTAAAAATGTCCTCCATCATCACAAAATGTCACAAGAACATGTAAAAAAAAACGCAATGTTTATAGAAGTGGTTCTTTAAGAATGTACTTCCATGTGAAAGTGCATGATGGAAGTGGCTAAATGATGAAAAAAATGACTGGTGTGACCCAGCAAGTCAGAGTGGAAGCATCTTTTTTATTCACTCTTTGCATTGTTTTAGATTTAAGTCTGATTCTGACTAAACATAAACATAGACGCTCGTTTTTTCTATCAATCCCTTACCATCTCTTCCTTCTTCTCTTGTTTTTTCTCAGCATTTGGCTCTTCTCAGCCTGGCTTAGTCTCTAGGTCTTGCAGGCCAAGCCTCTGCTTATTATTCTTCGCCATCCCTGATCAAAGGGAACCGAAATCCATTTAATCAGAACCCACACTCACATTCGCACGCATGCATGGAAACTGCAGTGCAGAGGGAAACGCAACTGTGGAACACTTCTAAGTGGTCGTAGCAAACCTGTTGAAGAAGCTTTGGGGTTATCGGGCTATCTTTTCAAACCCGTTTAACATAAACGCCTGTCGGAGGGATAGAGCTGCGACTGTTTGAAACATGCGGCAGCTTGTATGATTTGACTGAAGGGGCTGAAGATGCGGGATAACAATGGGGTTTTGCGAGCTGACAAGTTGCTGTCTGCATCAAAGACCTCCTCTCTGTAGTCTCTGTCATCGCGTTGAGCTTCAGCAGCACTCTGTTGTGCTTCATAACATTTACACCTCAAGTGGAATGCTTTTTATAGCTTTGTCTCAGGTATGCTTCTCAATTAATCCGGCACTCTGAGTGTGGGTGATAAAAAAGCCAAGATGACAGGTGTCGTCTGTGATGCTGATGATGACTAATCGTGCTGCTGTTTTGTGTACCCATTAGGTACCTGATCCCCTCGTTGGACAAATTGCATGCAGGCCACTACCGCTGCATTGTGAGGAACCGAGTGGGTGCAATAATGCAGTGCAGCACTGAAGTGCAGGTTGCCTGTGAGTACTGCTTTCCTTCCAATCATCTGCTGGATCAGAAGGAAGACACTGTTTTCGCAAAAGTCCAGCATGTCAATGATTTTAATTAAACGAGGACCTCAACAGCTGCAGCAGCAATTCAGGCTGCTTTTCTCCCAGCTTTTTCTGTGATGTTCATTTGTTCCCTCTCCCTCTCTTTCATTAAATTTTTTATGTCTGCTAGATATGAATGGTTTCGTGGAGGGGGAAAGGTCTCAAACTGTGTCCCAAGGCGAAGGCGCTCTCATCCACACGCCACGCATACACAGCTTCCCCAAGCCCCAGATCACCTGGTTCAGAGATGGACGCAAGATTCCCTCGAGCAGCCGCATGTAAGTCCACCCTTGGTTTGGAAGCATGTGAGCGCAGGGCTGATGCGATGGTGTCTATTCTTGTCAGAGCATGAGAGTTTATATATGAGTTATTGGACAACGCTGAGCTGCAGAAGCACAATTTCTTTCACTTCAGAGAACTCTAAGAAGTTCAATACTGCTCACAGATTTTCTCCTATTCCCCCCTCATGCCATGAGTGAAGTTAACAGAATAGTTGATGAGGGAATGTTGGCGAAGGCCGTGTGTTCATCTCTGAATCACCTCACAGTGATAAAGCGGGTTATTATATCTCTCCCTATTGACTTTGCAGGCAAAATGATTGAAGGGTAGAGATGGAGCAGGCAGCAGGGGAACCAATTAGACAAAATTGGACAAAAGGCCTCAATTGATGAGATGATTGACTGACAGCCCTCACCCTTGGCTGCATATGTGAGTGTGCAAGTGTGGGAGTGTGCATATGTGGTAACAATCAGTTTAAAGAATAGATACAGTATATGCATTGGGGATCGGTGGGCGACTGCTACAAAGGCGAGCAGTTAGTGAGTCGGGGTGCAGAAGCTGTTTGCTCGTTTGTCGGATTCACGTCTGTTCTGATATGTAATTTTCCTGAGGCGAGAATGCGAGAGTAATCACCTGAGATTAATTTTGCCATCCAGACAAATAGAGGTAGGCAGTCCACAAAACGCCCCAGAAACCACCTCCTCATTTATTATTCAGCAGCCAGCTGTAGTATGTCGTAGCTGCTGTGAAGAATTTCAGCCGGAGCTTCATGCTCTTTGCTTAAGGTACAGATTCCTGCCTCCAGACTTTAGAAAACACACCAAACAACAACAGTCCGAGCACTGAAAGAAACGGTGACAGGCAAATAAATAAGTAAACATTATTACAGCACCATCCATGAATTTTCCACTGATTCCAGAGCTGGAAACCGCGCGGCTGACTCTCATCGGCAGTAACCCGTGAAACTTCTCTCCATGACGATAAGAGGGGCTGACAGGACACTATATATTCTGCTTGCTGGCTTGCTTTGTGTCAAGCCACATTGATATTCACAGGTGTGCATGCATATCGGTGTTTGTCTGCTTATGTAGGAGTCTGTTGACGTGGTGAGAGCTCCTAATTGTCCAGGAGTGTTTATCCTACACCAATCAAGCAGATGGTGGCAGATATAAGAAGAGCCTAATCGGGCCGCATGCTTAGCGTCAACTTTCATTTAATAGTCTCTTCACAAACGTCTTGGACTATCGGCTTAAATGCCTTTCAGTTAGTGCAGGAAATGCTGTGCCAAAGCAATCACACACGCGGTTGTAAAAGACGGTTTTACATTTTTGTGGCACAATTTCAGTGCATTAAGTGGTGCAGTCCAGTTTTTTGTGTATTTTTGGTATTTCAGCGCCATCAGTGTCACTTTGGTAATAGAAAAAGACAAATAGATGATGATCTCTATACAATATAGAAAGCTTGAAATTGTTAAAGGCATTGCATGACACATTTCCACACTTGACTTTACTACCTCTTTATGTATTTTTCAATAGGTATTTGTTGAGTCATATCTCACAAATGTGCTCCAGATTACAGCACCAGAATTTCATTTTTATGATCCCTAAAATAAACATAAAAGCCCTCCTTGTCTAACCTTACTTTAACATAAAACACAACAGGGCTGTGCAAAAGTACAAACACATTCCAGAGCCATTCTTCTAGGACATTGTGTTACATTGCAAATGGAAGTGCTAGCAAAAACACATTTATATGTGCTTCTTTTAAGATGTAATTTATGTTCCTGTTAGTGTGTCAGTTTCCCTTCAGGATTTATTGACTGTAAGAAATAGCTTTTCTGTGGTTTAATGATCTGAGTGGGTCTCTGTGTGGGTTTATCATAGCAAGCGTGCTTAAATTGATGTGTTTGGACTCAACTTTTTATAAAAGACAGCTAAATAATGATGTTTGTTTAGCTTGAAGCTAAGCTGATTCTTTTTATTTTGACACTTTTGTTGCTGGAATCCTTTGAAATCATTTGAAAGTCTTTGATTTTGTGCTTTAGTGCCATCACGCTGGACAACACGCTGGTCATTCTGTCCACCGTGGCCCCAGATGCTGGACGCTACTACGCCCAGGCTGTGAACGACAAGAACGGAGAGAACAAAACCAGCCAGCCCATCACTCTCACCGTGGAGAGTAAGTGCATGTGTCAAACATGTTTTTGTAAAACTCAGCCCCTCTATGACAGGTGGCCTTGCTGCAGATAATAGAAACAGAAATAGTGCCCTCTACTGGTGGGTTACTTCCTCGTGTCCAGCTTACTTTCTCCATAAATAGCTGCAGCACATAAGTTCCCCTGCTGACGTCCTCTAACCTCCAGCTTTAACGATGAATTATAGTGGCGGGTTGTGTGTTGGGTGCAAACCCGGCAGCGTCTGTCCGACTGGCTGGATGTACAGGCCCGTAAAGTGGACCTTCACTTTAACTGCACCTCACAAAAAGCAGATTTATGGAAATGGGAGCATGCAGGCTGGCCATGATTAAACAAACGCACACCCACACAAACAAACACATCTGACTAAAATGCTCTCGCTGCTAAAAACAAACAGGATAACTACTTCAAATAACATTCACTGCTGCTGGTTGAGGTGATGTTGAAACTGAAACGCATTTAACCAAACACACGTTTTTTTTTACTTCCACCGGAACAAAATCAATACGCCTGTACTCATTTCGAGCCTTAAAATACTCTCTAAATACGTTTTATAGCTGTATAGGCTAAAGGTGAAGGCAACTTTGCCTTAGCAAATTAATGAAAAGATTTAAACTACAGAGAATTTAAATACAAGATTATTCTAACAGGCTCTAACTTAGTGAAAATAGTTCATGAAAATATGAATTATATTGAATTTTGTTTGTCTTAGAATTTAGAATTGATGGGTAGAAGAACTAGCTTTCAGAAAGGAAATGTTCAAATTAGATCTTATAAGAAGTGTCCACCTCTGCTCTGCTGCAGCTTTTACAGCGAGGTGACAGCTCTGCCTCTCACTCTAATTTTGGAATCTTTGAGAAACTTAAGTCTGAGAGTGAAATGCTCCTCTGGGAAGCATGGGGCCTATTGGGTCTCCAATTGTTTCTAATTTGACATGTTGGAATTCTGGCAGGATTTTAAATGTTGCCCAAAACCTTGCCCGATTCCCTCAGCCTTCAACCGTGAAAAAAAACATTCTGTCCTTTATTAATAAGAGATTAAAGCAAATAAAAAAAGCAGGTTTTCTGAATAGCTGCAAGCTATCATTATTGTCATCATTTTCTGTTTAGTCCTTGGTTGATTAATTAAATTTTTCAAAAATCTCCCAACTCGGAAAGATCAAAATATCCAATCTGTGAAATCAGGAGCGAAGAAATGTAAAAAAAAAAAAAAAAAAAAAAAAAGATAAAAGTTATGGTTTCGCATTCAAGCTTTTAAAAAAGTGACTATGAAAAAAGGATCCAGTCCCTTCCAGAGATGTCGTTATGTTGAAAAAAAGGCAAATATGTTAGCTAGTCCTCTAAAAGTTGATCTTTAACAAAGCACTCTACAAGAATTCATAAACTCTGCAAGTTCTACATGTCAAGTTTGTGGATTGAAAGGAAGGTCAAAGGTGCAAATTTAGCTTAAGTGAATGTTTTTGCAGATCGTGTAAGATAAGGTATGTACAAGTGGAGCTGTGCTCAATAGCAACAAAATAATTAGATTCTGTAGCTGGAGTCCTTGAGTTTGTTGTACGAAAATCCAGCAGAAACCTCAGTTTAAGGTCTTATATTTTAATCATTTCTTCTGGGGAAAATCAACCTCTGTGATCCCTGCCTTGTTCTGGTTTGCAGCTTCATTTTCCTTTTCATTTCAGTGGTGGCTTGTGGTTGAAAACATATTTTTTATCATGCAGTTATCATAAAATCCGTTGGGTTATTTGCATAAAGTGGATTTTTTTTTGTTACTGTTATCCTCCTTGGAGCTGCTCGATCCAACTGCACATTTTTTAAAACACCTGCCCACATCTGCCTCTCAGGTCATGAATTCAGAGCGTTTTTATTCGGCGCTTGGTGACACAGCTGCCTGCTGGGACCAGATATCACTGAATTTCACCATATCCGGCCTTGCAATTCACACAATTGTTACTTTGCATCAGAAAATATGTGAGATTTTCTGAGCTGCATTTGTTCATTTGAGCAATTCTGTGGAGGAAAGACATGAAAAGGAGAACAGGGAGCGTCTTGTTCTTGAGAAAGAATACAAATAAGACAGCGCTAAGTTTAAAAGGGAAAAGCAAACTGACACAACTAAGTGGTACGACACTGTGTGTGGTGTTTTCTTTTTTTCTTACATTGCAAAATACACCAGAGATGACTTACATTTCCCTTTCTTTCTGGACAGGAACAGACGTAAACAATGCTTTGACATTTGTAGCAAGAATTTATTATTCAGGTCACTGTGTTGTTTGCTTTTTGCATTTAATTAGACGATTACACACTTGAAGAATTCGCAACACTGAGTGTTTATGAACTGCACCAGATTAATTAGTTTCTTGAAGAAATCAGCTGAACATTTTGGTATAAAAAAAAAGACCTATCTAGATTCATCTTCTTTGTTGTCAAAAAAACATATCTCATTCAGTTGTTTTTAATAATCCTGATCAATTCATGTGTGCAAAGATACGTGAGACTAAGAAGAGATGCAGATATTGCAGATATTACTGTACTTGCCTCAGTGTTCATGTTCATTTTTAAGGGTTGAGAGAGTGTTAAACCTCATGGAACTGTAACAAAGTTTTTTATGTGCCATGCTTTTCTTTTCATGTGAATTCTTGTTGATTCATTGATGCAACCAGAAGCTCAAACGATTTCAGATTTTAGTGTTTTATCACAGACTTGTAGGAAATCAATGGTGACATTTCAGAGTGATTTTGTTTCTCCTGGTAACGGCTACGTTAAGATAATTCAATTTTAGCAGAAATTACAATCGCTTTTATGTGGCTATGCTGCTTACCTGCTCTGCAGTTAGTGTCCACACTCATTTAACATAAATGTTCAAACTGTTCCAAGGATTTCAGTGGCCTCATACAGTTAAATCAGAAAACATTAATTTTTCAGTTTTCTTTTTGTGCTGGGATTTCTTTTAGCTTTCATAAGCAGCTAGGCTATACTTGAAGACCCACTCTGATCATCTTTTGTACGATTTTTAAAGCTTTCCAATTAGTCTGTTGATGATAATTATGCCCCAAAAAACCCTGTTGTTTTCTAGGACATAGTTTCTGCAAAGCAGCAGGAGTTGAATGGAAATTACACTACCTTCCAGTTCGTGAGAGCTCTCTGTTTACAGTCTCTCCCACTTACAGCACCTTACTTCCCCATCTCAATGTTAGAGGTGCAACAAAATTGGTAAGCAATATTGGAGCAATCAAGCGGTACAGTTTAAAAGCCAGAAGTCAGCACAAACGAGGAAAATGAAGACTCACCTAGTCATCTGAATGGAGCAGGGAGCTTTCGGTCTGCCCAGTGTATTTTCTATGTATCAAATACGATCTTTTTCAAACTGTATTTTTTTATCTGCTTCTGATTCACAATGATTTGAATAAAGAAATACTCAGAAATACAACTTCAAGCTTAATTTACTTAATATATGTCCTCCATTATGAGCACAAATGCCACAAGGACATGTTAAAAATACCAAAAACATTATTTCATCAGAGTGGATTTTAAAGAGTTGCCGATCTATCGGTGGCTATTAAACAGATTTATTAGTGTAACTGGGGTGGAGGGTCAAGGGTACTACGGTGCACATCATTTAAATCTTTCTGGTCTGAGAATTAAACCACAAGGAATCACGTTCACCACTCCCAGGGTTTTGTATTAAAATTCTCTTTTGCTCATTTACAATTCCGAAATATTAACCTGCTTCTGTTTTAAAGAACATTTTGGGTCTGACAGTGAAAAAATACTGATTTAAACACTTTGCTATGATAAACACTCTGTCACAGAAACCAGCACTCAAGTTTTAAGCTTTTTCAAAGTCTTTTTCACTACGACTA
This sequence comes from Oryzias celebensis, assembly GCA_014656515.1. Taxonomy (NCBI): domain Eukaryota; kingdom Metazoa; phylum Chordata; class Actinopteri; order Beloniformes; family Adrianichthyidae; genus Oryzias; species Oryzias celebensis. The sequence continues at coordinate 9,421,863 of BNCR01000008.1, read as the reverse complement.
AAATCTGAGCCAATTACATCCTGCATAAAACTCAACGAATAGTCACAAAAATTACAGCCATTTTCAAAATCGTACTTTTTAAGCCAATAACATTTGACCTGAATAATTTGAATTCATAAATCCTCTCCACTGGGGCCAATCTGTATGCTATCTGTTTTCTTTCTCCTTTTTTAAATCAACTTATCTTTTGACAGAAAGTGTTTCCACATGGATTTATAGGACGTCCATGCTATGACTGATAATGTGTACAAGTGTTTTAACTATCCTGCTTGTAGGACATTCAGGAAAACATTGAAGTAGAAAGTTTCAAGCCTTTTTTACCCTTTTCATCTCAGTCCAAAATTGCATCCAGATAAATAGATGAGTCAATACTGTAAGGTTATATTGTGAGATGTGACACATCATTATCTACATTCATATTTTCTCTTCCTCCTTATGAAAACAGCAGTTATTCAACATTTATTCTCTTATTTGTTGCCCACTGTCAAACAATTACACCCAGTTTTGCATACATGACATTTTATGCAAAACCCTTTGATTTAAACTTGTGTTTTGAAATAATAAGCAGGACCCCATTACAAAATCAACCCAACAGTAGTAATGAGCTGCAGAGAATCTGTTCCAGCATTTGCCATTTCCAACAGTAAGCATTGGCGTAAAATTAAAATTCAAAAAATGAGCCATGAAAGGCTCAGATTTACAATGAGGTGGCATAATAATAACAATAAAAACTTGATTAGGAACCTTATTAACCGCAGCTAGCCCTGAAAATTGAGCACCCTGGAAAAAAAAACACACCATACAATACTGCACAATCCGCATGCACCGTAAACACTCAATCACCCAAACACATATGAGTTCACAGACTCGTGCGGGTTCTGCGGGGAGGTGGAGGGAAAATGAGATCAGATTCAGAGAGAGATCACTGATTGAGGGCAGTGAATCGATGGATGGCTGGAGGCTCCATGAAACCAGTGAGTGATGGTGTTGCATTTAATCGCCTTTTGTGTTTGTCTCAATTATGTTACATAATAGCTTCTAATGTCTGGACGAACACCTCACACGGGAAAAAAATATGGTATGGAGCAGAAAAAGGGGTCTCGAGTAAAGAAAGAGGTGTTAATGGTTGACTACAGAAAAAATAACGTTTTCTCAATCATCATCGGGTACACAAACTGTTTTAACTCAAGGTTTGTTGTTGGTTTCTGGTGTGTGACAGATGTGGGAGGGCCTGCAGACCCCATCGCCCCCTCCATTATCATCCCTCCGAAGAACACCAGTGTAACAGTGGGGAGAAACGAAGCCATCATGGAGTGTGTTGCCAACGCAAGGTCTCCAACAAAGCACCCGCACACTCCTCTCTTCTCTCCACAGATGAGATTCACTGATCTAAATGAGTCTTGAAACCTTCTGTTTGATTCCACTCTGTGAATTTTGTACCTTTCATCCATTCTATTCGTTGATTCAAGGCTTCACTCTGTTTTCCTTGTCACGTAAAATCCTGGCTCAGAAATCTGACTATTATCTCCAATTCATAGAGTCAATCAGAAATCAGAGTGATAGATGCCTCCCCCGACACCCTCGATGCTCTTTAACCTTGAAACAGAATATTCTTCTCTATTAAGCTGACATTCGCTTCTCACGTTGCCCCTTTTTTTCATTTTTTCTTGTTCTATTCCCCTAGACCTCTTGTCAAGATGAGTATAACTTGGAGGAAAGACGGAGTTGTGGTCAGCACAGGTATTCGGGATTTTGGCCGCAGGCTGGTCATCAGTCTGCCTGCAGTCAGCGACAGTGGCTACTATGAGTGTGAGGCATCTCTGCGCAGTAGCAGCGTCCCCTCAGTCACTGCTGGGGCCTACCTCCATGTTCTTGGTAATTAATGAACGCCTTCCACAGAGCAGACAGGCAGCGCCTCCGCACGTCTATGTTGAGGGAATTTAATTATTTTTTTTTTCCCAAAACAGAATATCCTCTGTTCATAAAAGAGCCGCCAAGTCACATCACTGCAGAAATGGAGAAGGTGGTGGATATCCCTTGTCAAGCACGAGGTTTGTTATGATTTTGTTATTAAAGAAAAAAAAAAGCTGGAGTGAAAGAAAAGGTCACAATAAGCAGGTACACTGTCATCTCCTTCCGCAGGAACGCCACAGCCAGAAATAGTGTGGTATAAAGACGCAGTGCCCATCAGCCCAGTGAAGATTCCCCGGTACCGGGTGCTGGTTGGAGGCAGCCTTCAGATCAACGGCCTTTTGCCAGACGACACGGGGATGTTTCAGTGCTTTGCCCGCAATCTTGCAGGAGAGATCCAGACAAATACCTACCTAGCTGTTACAAGTATGTCCCTTTTGAAAGTTCAAGTTAAGAGCCATCCGAATCCTTATTTCTGCTTGTCTTCTCCGCTCCCTCTCTTTAACTCATCCCTAAATCCTTTCCACTAGCCCCCATCTCAAATCCTCTTTTGTCCCTCTCCTTGTCTTCTGCTTTAAACCCATCTATCCGTTATATCTCTTTGCAGTAACAGATCTGTAACCTTGGATGCTAGGGCAATTATTGCTTATTTTTGAAGCACAGACTGAGAATCAGAGAGATGAAGACGCCTCGTCAGAGTGTCAGAGCTGTCGCATAGAATCAGACCTGACAGCTGCCCCCTTTGTCAAGTCTATTAAGCTCTCAGCTGCCACCTCTTTATTAGAGGGAAAGCTGTTTATGTGTCTCATTATCACCTCTGTCTCAACTGATTTTGTCTGAATGAATGCTTTTTTTCCATGTGTGCGGCTGACCTCACGCAGGTATTGCTCCTAACATCACAGCCGGCCCCTCTGACAGCGCAGTGATTGACGGTATGTCAGTCATTCTGCATTGTGAGACAGCAGGAGCCCCGCGGCCAGCCATCACCTGGCAGAAAGGTGCGTGGGTTTGAGCTGCATGAGGTTCTCGAGGGCTGCTTATTATTCTCTTTTGACTTGCCTAAATTTAGAGCTATGGGGGGGGGGGGGGGGGGTGAAAAATCTCAATTTAAATGTTCTGCTTCACTTTTACTGCACTGTTTGTTTTCACTTCTTGACACTTCTCCGATGCACTAATTTCTCTTTTTGGTTTCCCACTACACCACCTACTGGCCTTCAACCCCCGTTTCCCTTCACTGACCATCAATCATATCTGCTCTTCCCTGCAGGTGAGCGTGTCTTAGCTAGTGGCTCCGTCCAGCAGCCCAGATTCACCCTGTTGGAGTCGGGTAGCTTGCTCATAAGCCCCTCCCACCTGTCAGATGCTGGCACATACACCTGCATGGCCAGTAACTCCAGGGGGATCGATGAAGCCTCAGCCGATCTGGTCGTATGGGGTAAGTTTAACGGAAGGAAGTCTGAAAAACAAAACTACATTCATAAATAATAAGGAATTTGTAATTCGCCGTCCTTGATAGATTTGCAAAGTACAAGTTTCAATAAAAAAGATCACAAAGTTCACTTGAATTCTCTGAGTAAAAGGCCATGAATGTTTCTTACAGCTCGCACACGCATCACTAAGCCACCACAGGATCAGAGCGTCATCAAGGGGACCAAAGCTGTCATGACCTGTGGCGTGACCCATGATCCCAGTGTTACAGTGAGGTAATCTGTCAGAATTATGTTCCTTCGTGCACATATGGTTAGGAATGAATGCACCAGCAGTTGCAGATTGGTAAACAAGCTCTGGCATCAACATTAGACTTAATTGGTTTTAGGAAATCTGCATGAGATCTTGTAGCGTTTATCCACTCATGGAACGCCTCCTAAGAGGAGATTCAGAAACTCTTAGAGTCAGATTGAGGAATTAGTTGGAGGCCTCCCTTTGCTCTCCAGACCATCTTGAGCACGATGAAGAGCACGTGCATGTGTCGGAGGATGTGAAATGTCCAGTGATTAGAGTGGCTTTCACCTGCGGGACTGCGACATTGATCAGATTGCGGGGTAAACTTATGAATATGTAAACACCATAATAACCTCAGACGGCACTATCAATTAAATGAAACACAGAGGAGATTAACCTGTGAGCCCAAATAGGTGCAATTAATCACAAGATGCCCCTGCGACAGACTGGCGACCAGTCCAGGGGTGTCCCCTGCCTTCGCCCATGAGTAGCCGGGTTAGGCTCCGGCAGCCCCGTGACCCCAAAAGGGATAAAGTGGTTCAGAAAATGAATGAATGAATGAATCATCACAAGATCAGCCAGCATTTACATGTGTATGACTGATCATCTGTGCATGTGTGTGGCGGGGGGGTGTTATGTAAAGATATTTTCAGATACAAATCTTTTTGTTTACTACACCACAAGGCTTTTCAGCCAACCTTCTGCAGTATGAGCACATGCCAAAGACCCTCATAAAGCTCCAAAGGAAGGAGTGAGATGTGAGCTTTCTGCATGTGGAGCGCACTTACATAGTCATGCACCGACCTGCAGGCATGTGTGGGAGAAGAGTGGCTCGGTGATTGACGTGAACTCCTCGCCTCGTCTGCGGCTGGATCCCGACGGGACGCTGCACATCTCCCAGACGTGGTCGGGCGACATTGGAACATACACCTGCAGGGTGACATCGGTGGGCGGCAATGACTCCCGCAGTGCTCACCTCCGAGTCAGGTCGGAACATTTGCCACCCATCTTATCTTGCCGCTTACACTTTTATTTCCTCTTCTTGGTATGATAGATGGATGTTTTCTCCACTGTTTATCGCTGTTTTCGTTTGCAATTTATAAAGCATCTGACAATGTCAGTTTGGCTGTTTAACTGTGTTATATTGCAATATCCCTTGTCTGATTTTGCTCCTTTTTTTTATCACTCTTTGTATTCCCCTCACATGCATGTGCACTTGCAGACAGCTGCCCCATGCTCCAGAGAACCCCATAGCAGTTCTAAGCACCATAGAGAAGAGAGCCATCAACCTCACATGGGCGCAAGCTTTTGATGGCAACAGCCCCTTGATCCACTACATCCTGGAGGTTTCAGAAAACAGTAAGTTTCCGTCATTAAGACAGAAAACTTGCGTTTTATTGAAGGCAATTTAGCTGCTTCGTACTTTTATGATCTACTGATTTGGTGCCCATCTCTATTTTATTACATCTATATTTTCTCCATTCAATTGGCTGTTGCATCTTCCAATATTTTTTTCTCTATCAGTATAAATGTGTTCTTCCTTTCAAATTATGAAGGAGGCAAATTGTGTTGATGTCCAATGCTCCAATCTTGTTTCTATTTTTTTTTTTAGCAAGATAGCATCAAAGACGTAGATGTTTTGACCAATAGAGAATAAATTGTTGGGCGATTTCTCATTTAAACTCAGGGTAACACAGAAAATGACAACTTATTAAAAGGAAAATGAATCTGAGGATTCAGATGGGATCTGGGTTTGGATAATTGAATTGCAATCTGATATCTTGGGGGAGTGCATACAAGCTAAATGACTTATTTCTATCAGTAGCCGCAGTGTTATAACTGAAAATGAAACAATGCCTGTGCAATAATATGCAGAAATAAGTGAATTTAAATGTGAGGGTCTTAGTGCTGGAAAGACTTTGCTGAAGAATCTATTTGTCTTTGCAACATATTTAATATTCAGAAGCATTTTTTCATAGCTTTTTAATATATTCTCCATCTCAGATGCTCCTTGGACAGTTCTTCTGGCCAACATTGAGCCTGAATCGACCGGGGTCACAGTCAGCGGCCTCATCCCGGCTCGTTCATATCAGTTTCGCCTTTGTGCCGTCAACGATGTAGGCAGAGGCCAGTTCAGCAAAGAGACTGATCGGTGAGTGCTGCCTACATCTGCTCTGCATCTCGCAGTGTTCCCTGTAATCTGGTGTAACCTAATGTGCTTGCAAGGCATGATTTGCAAGGCGTGATTTTAAAACAACTTGTTCTTCGCATCTCATCAAGGCACTTCAATAGAAATACCTCGATTTTGGTCTTCACTCCGGTGATGATGAAGCCAAAATGAGCCTGCTTCATAATGGGCCTTATAAAGAGAAAACCCAACGAGCTGAAATTAGACTTTTTGAATGCTTTTGATGGGTGCAATAGCAGATACAAAGTATCAATTATTTTTGTTATTTTTGTAATGATTCACATCTATATATCACTGTCTGAAACCGTTTTTGGCAGCTTCTTCTACACCTGCAGGAAAAGAACATCTTCAAAGCAGATAACCAAAACCCATCAAGTAGTTTTGGGTTTTTTTTTCTCCATCACACACTCATTTACTGCCCAGACAGTAGCGCACCATAGGAGGGTGACGGTGCCTTAGTGAGAGCAAGACTTTTCTAAGGCATCTCTCCAACATACCTCTTTGATCCTAAAAACTCTGCTTTATCTCTTTCAGAGCAGCACTCTGGTACTTTGGGAAGAAATCAAGATGTCATCTTAAATTGACTAAACTGAAAAGTCTTCCTGGATCTCCCTTTCTTGTTCTTTTTTATCATTCTCTCACTTGCACCGTCTCCATTGTGCAGCTCCATTTTCACCGAGGCCCTCTTTGATCTTTTCTCTGCCACAGCAAGCTGTCTCTCTGCGGACAGTAGTGTAGAGAATATGTTTTGGGCAAAGACGCAGCGATGCTATAGCTCCATCTTCTCTTTTCTTTATGGTGCGTTAAAAGGAGAAGTTTTATCGTGATTTGATGCCTATGATGAAATGAAACAGAAATATGTAGAAACGCTGGATAATTTATGCATGGCTTCCCTCTTTGTCTCCTTTTTTTTAATCTGTCTGCATTTTCTCTGCTGTTGTCTTGCTTCAGACTAACTCTTCCTGAGGAGCCCCCAGTGCACCCCCCAGACAGTCATCGCCAGTGGCCGCACCAATCAGTCCATCATGATCCAGTGGCAGCCACCTCCAGAAAGCCACCAGAACGGCCCTCTCCAGGGCTACATCATCAGGTAAGAATTCCATGACAACCTGTCCATTTTTTTGAATCTGTGTCTGTCTGGATCAGTGTTATTCAGTTGTGTTAATAACTGTTATGTCAGCTTCTTTGCTTTGTCTCTTTTTTTTCGTATTCTTCCTGCTACACAATAATTGGTGCCAATTAAATGGCTTCCTCCTCCATTTATCTGTTGTCACGTCTGTTTCTGTAGTTGTTTTGAAACAATTCAGCATAGATTTTTCTCCTTTTCAACTGTCCCTCTGACCCTCTTTTTTCAGAAAAAGACTATCTTAATATTGTCTGATTTTCCTGTCTGGCTTGCTGTGTGTTCCTCCTCTGCTGTCAGGTACTGTCTGTCAGGGCTTCCAGTCGACTGTCAGATCAAAAACATCACCAACCCTGACCAGACCAGCCTGCTTCTGGAGGACCTCATCATCTGGACCAACTACGAGATTGAGGTGGGAGCCTACAATGGAGCCGGCAGAGGCACCTACAGCCACAAGGTCACAGAGTGGACTCTGCAAGGGGGTCAGTTTCTATTCGTCTGTCACTGTCACGATAAAATACTCTGACAGTTTTTTTACGATGATTCCGATTTCTGGAAAAAGACAGGTTTGACTTCCTGTAATGGGAATTTTCTGAGGATTCTGCCTATGGTTTCAACTGAAACTGTAAGTGTAGAGCTCCAAAAAAAGCTCCTGTCACGGTGAATCCAGTCCAACAGAAGAAATCCCCGCTCCAGACTCATTTAATATTCTCAATAGCATCTCTTTGAGGGAAAGTAAGTTAATTTTTTTTAAAAAGAGCAGAAATAAATAAATTAGGTTATTTTGAATTTCCTCCTTGAGTCAACTTTCTGTTGAGTTTTGTGACAGGAAGATTTGTTTTTATCTGCTATTTATTTATTTTACTTTCTAAATGTTAGTGTTATTTTCTGCACAGTTTTGTGGTTAATATTTCATGAAACAGTCTGTTCACATTAGGTGTCACGTACCTCATGTAGATGCTTGAAGACCTGCTCCAAATAAAGTTGTGTTTTTGGGTGTTTTTTACATGTTCTTGTGGCATACATAAAGAAAATGAAGCTTAAAACTGCATTTCTGGTTATTTCTTTATTAAAATTGTGATGCAGTAAAGCTAAAAGACAGTTGAGTTTTGGTAAAGTGACAAATTGCATCAACAGTTGCCTCACTTTTGTTAAATCGGAGGCTGACAGAGGACTTCTGATGAGGAGACAACTAACTTTTTTAGGCTTACTCACATAATTACGACTGTTTTCTTAACGCTAATGAATTCTTTTGAGGATTTTCCACAGTTTCTTCATGTGTATCGTCTTTTGAGAAATAATGGTGCATGGATTTGTCACTTGCACCCCAAGTTATAAATTTGGCGTAGGTAATCAAACTCTCTGCACATTAGGTGTGATGCATGATAAAGTGGTCATTTGTTGATCTGAGTTGCTCTCAGTTTCCTCTGCAAAGGAATGTTTCACAAAAAAAATAAATATTGATGTAATTAGCATAACTATAAGGCTTTGGAACTATGGGGGAAAAAATGATGGTGTCATTTCACTTTAGCTGCACTGCAAACTATACATAACTATTTCATCATTCAAGTCACATGCAAGTGAAAATGTCAGTAAGGTGTTTGTGTTATTTAGCCCGGTTTCCAGTAATTGAATTTTTCCACGACTCGTTCCACTGAACACGCAGAAGCGGGTCGTCGTGTACATTTGAATACTTTCAAAAGGAGTCTAAGGCCGCGTGGGATGAGACGACCAATGTGTACGTGTCCATCACACTCATTAATGTGCAGCTCCCTAACTGTTTTCCGGTGTTACATCAGGATGGCATGCTCACTTCAAACAAACTGCTGCAGGGTTTACTTGGAAGCCGCCTGAGGCAAGTGCTCTCACACCCTGTTTGATTGGCGTACTCCTGCCGGCCCAAATCAGCCAAAATACAAGTTCCTTCAGTCGGATTCTCACGCTCCAAAAGAAGCTAGTTTGAAAGCACCTTTTGTAGATTTCAAGTCCTCTTTTACCCATCTAAGTGTTTTTTTCTTCCTTTACTCTTCTGCCTCACCCCCTCCCACTTTCTTCTTTCATCCCTCATTGCCCCATGGATCCTCTGTTTGCTTTTTTTTTTATTTTACCCTTCCTCTGGAACAGTGCCCACTGTGCCACCAGGAAATGTAAAAGCAGAAGCTGTCAACTCCACTACTGTGCGTTTTACCTGGAGTGCCCCAAGCCCCCAGTTTATCAATGGAATCAACCAGGGATACAAGGTAAACAAAAACCTTTCTGTCAACTGGTGCACTCTAGTGGTCGGGGACAGAAGGGCAATGTGTTCCAAGCTTTTTTTCCAAACCTTTAGAAAATACTTGACATATTTGTATCATTTTGTTTAATTATTTTTTTTTATTATTTAAATCTGATGAATTATGCGTAAAGTTGGGTTTTCATCTCCAAATCTCCAGCTTTTGGCGTGGGAACCTGGTCGCTCGAATGAGGTCACGGTTGTCACAGTCCGCCCTAATTTCCAGGACAGTGTTCATGTTGGTTACATCTCTGGACTTAAGAAGTACACAGAGTACTTCACATCTGTGTTATGCTTCACAACCCCTGGAGATGGGCCCCGCAGTCCACCTCAGCTCTTACGCACCCATGAAGACAGTACGTTTTTTTATACAAGCCACGTTATTAGAAGTTTTATTTTTAATTATGTGTATACTTCTCACTAAATTTCTTTTTTCACTTTTTTCAGCCCCTGGGGCTGTGGGTCACCTCAGCTTCACAGACATCCTGGACACCTCACTGAAAGTCAGCTGGAAGGAGCCCCAGGAGAAAAACGGCGTTCTCACAGGTGACCGTAAAAGACAACCATCACGAGTGAACTGCTGGGAAAGGCTGTAACTCTGCTCTGACTGCAGTTCATTTCCTTCATCAGGTTTCCGCATCTCCTGGGAGGAGTTCAACAGGACCAATACCAGGGTGACCCATTATTTGCCCAACGTGACACAGGAGTACAAGGTGACAGGGCTCACCGCGCTCACTACCTACACTATCCAGGTTGCAGCTATGACCTCCAAAGGACAGGGCCAGCTTTCCTCTTCCACCATATCCTCAGGTGTTCCACCAGGTCAGTGTTTGAGTGAAAGCACAAACATCAAACTTCAGGATTTTCTCCTAACTCTACTTTACTTTTTTTAACACTCCTATACAGAGCTGCCTGGTCCCCCCACCAACTTAGGCATTTCTAACATCGGCCCTCGCTCCGTCACCCTGCAGTTCAAACCCGGCTATGATGGCAAAACCTCCATTTCTCGTTGGCTGGTTGAAGCTCAAGTATGACACTTCCCTTTATGATTCTGATGTTAAAATGCCCAATAGGAGTAAAAATGTTTTCAATCATTCTTTTTCTTTCCAGCCTCTAATGTTTCCCTGCTCTCCTGTGCTTTTCAGATTGGCATAATTGGAGAAAATGAGGAGTGGCTGGTGGTTCACCAGCTGACTAATGAACCCGATGCTCGATCACTGGAGGTCCTGGATTTGAACCCTTACACTTTCTACAGGTGAACACACCCTATACATCTACGTTATGTCTTAGAAATCATTTTTCACTTATTTTAGTCTAATTTCAATGAGTCTTTTGTTTTCTCACATTTTGTCTTTTGAACTCCATTCTAAAATCCCTGTCATTCCTTTTTAGGCATCATTAGAGCTTCATCTTATCTAATCTCCAGCAAACTAATCCTTTCTCATATCACAAAACTATTGTGATTAAAAACCCAGCTTTGTGCAGTTTATCTCTGATCAGCAGATTTTTCTTATCTCAGGTTCAGGATGCGACAGGTGAATATTGTGGGCACCAGTCCTCCCAGCCAGCCCTCCAGGAAAATCCAGACCCTGCAGGCTCCCCCAGACATCTCCCCTGCAAATGTCACTCTGCGCACTGCCAGTGAGACCAGCTTGTGGCTCCGCTGGGTGGTGAGACATCCTCATATATTCCATGCTCGTCATGATAGACAGCATCAAGTCTGCTACATTAGGACTGTGAATTTTATGAGATGAAAACTTTTTTCATCGTTGCATGTAGATGAGCTACTTCTATGTTTTTTTGTTTAGATACATCAAGGTAATGGCACAAGAATGGAAAAACAAAATCCCCTTAAGTTAGGAAAATGTTCTGCATTAAATGACTTGCTGGAGGACAGCTGCTTTCCAATGAACTCCCAAGCTTCACATTGTCTTTTCTTTTCTCAGTATAATTGTTCTTGTACGCTTAGGGCTTCTGTATGATGAATGAATATGTGCAACGACTTTGATGGAGTTTTACAGAAGCCGGACATATCGCGTCCTTGGTTATTGCTGCGCTCCGCATCAGCATTTGGCCCATGCATTCTTTCGACATCTGTCTATTACCAACACTGCCACAGCGCCTGAGCGCAGAGTCGAAAGAAGCTTGCGATATGCCTGCAGCCCAGCAAGATTAAAAAAGAGAGGATATACCTGGATTTGAAAAACAGAGGAGTGTCAGCAGCAGATATTGCTCTAAAAATTGATGGCATGGCTCGAAGATTGTGGCTGCCTTAAAAGCCGGATGTTAAACTGCCATCAAATTTTGTGTCCCTCTTCATGGCTGTTGCACTTGTGCTCATAGAGTGAATCAAAATGCCATAAAAAAAAAACAGGGAAATAAGATAAGCACCCTTTAAAGTCTGCAAAATAATATTACACCTAATTGTGTATCTGGAACATCATTAAATATACAGCATAGAAAATGAGTGGAATTATGGTGGTTCAGTAAGTTTTAAAGTGATTGTCAAACAGTGTTGATCCTTGGAAAATAGCTAAAAATTATTTAATTATGTCTTGTCAAGCAATCATGTGTATAATTGTTTTTAGGAACTGTGCCTGATTGTGCTTGATGAAAAACAAATATTTAATAACAATTTTGAGTATTCAACAAATTAGATGAGAGTGCTTTTCATTTTCCTTCTTTGCGGTGTTATGCAGAAGAAGGGCGTGGTGCCTAAAGGGGTACAGCTCACATATGATTCTTACTTTAGTACATACAGGCACTGTTATGATGCTAATATTGTTATTGATTTTGGTGTAAAACCTCCCCTCAGCCACTTCCAGAGTGGGAGTACAACGGCAACCCAGATCACGTCGGCTACCGCATCCAGTACTGCAAAGCGGGATCTAAAGGAGGAGTTCTCTTCCATGTAATCATGGACCGGCTGGAGAGGGAGTTCACCATAGAGGACTTGGAAGAGTGGACAGAGTATGAGGTCCGTGTCCAGGCCGTCAATGGAATTGGCTCTGGACCCTGGAGCCTGGCAGTTCATGGCAGGACCAGGGAGTCTGGTGAGGCCAGAAACACATGTAAGAAGTACAAAGTCAAGCCAGTGTTAGGGTGATCTAAAAACAGCTTTCAATGTCTTGGTGCAGTGCCATCCAGTGGTCCCACAAATGTGTCAGCGTTTGCGACCACCTCCAGCAGCATTCTGGTGCGCTGGGGGGAGGTTCCAGCACCCGATCGTAATGGACTCATTCTGGGCTATAAGGTCAAAACTTTAGAAAAATCCACATTTCAGATTCGTGTCCGTTATGTTAAGATATTGAGATTGAAATCGGGATTTCCTCTTGTCATATTTTTTTTAAATCCAGGTTGTGTTTAAGGAGAAGGACTCAGACAGCGCTCCAGCTTCTGGGCAGTAGAGGGTAACACCAGCCACAGCATCCAGCTGACCAGTCTGGGGAAGTACATCCTCTACGAGATCCAGGTTCTCGCTTTCACTCGTATAGGAGATGGAAGAACCAGCTTGCCGCCAATTCTGGAGAGGACCCTGGATGATGGTAAACATGGATACAATATTAATCATGTGGTTGCTTGTCTAACAAATGTTCTTTTTCCACAAACACAGGTTTATTGTTTGAAGTAAATGAATCTGCTTTAATTTTATACCAAGGAGTCTTTGCTAAGTGTTATTCTTGTATGAAGCTACTTACTTCAAATGTTTAGTCTTGTTTTTTCTCTTTTATGCAGGAACATCCTGTGCAGATTTCCTTTTGATTAATGTACTTTTTTCCCAACTTCTCATTTTATCTTTAAAACCGTTTTTTTTTAAATAAATATTCTGATCTCTTTTTAATCTGACAGTGCCAGGGCCTCCTGTAGGCATCTTGTTCCCAGAAGTCAGAACCACCTCAGTGAGGCTAATCTGGCAACCTCCCGCACAGCCCAATGGGATTATACTGGGTAAGATGACAAAAAGGCCCGAATTGTGGCAGTTTACCAACATTGTACCTTTCATGGACAAGAAATTTGAAGTTCTTTAGATGTCTTATGGTTTGATTTAAACTAAGTCCTTGTTACTTTCATGAAAATGTGTCAATGTTGGGCAACTTTTACATGCAAGCTTGTGATTTTATCTTCTCAGCGTATCAGATCACCTTCCGGAGAAACTCCTCAAACAGCAATGCGGCAACTGTGGACGTGTTGAGCCCCAGCACACGGCAGTACACAGCTACCGGTCTGAAACCAGAAATGGTTTATGTGTTCCGTCTGACAGCTCAGACCCGGAAAGGCTGGGGGGAGGCTGCTGAGGCTCTGGTGGTCACAACAGAGAAGAGAGGTGAGCATGAAATGTTCCAACCTGGTTTAATCTTTCAGTTAACCGACGGCACATATGGAGTTTGACAGGAACCATGTGCCTGTTTGTGTCCCTCAGCTCGCCCCCAACCCTCAAGCCGCCCCGCTGTACCTCAAGAGGAAGTGCAGGCTCGCCGGGTGTTGTTGTCATGGGAACCAGGCAGCGACGGCCTGTCCCCCGTTCGATACTACACAGTGCAATACAAAGAGCTGCCAGACGGCAATTGGACGGTCCACTCTGCATCCGTCAGCCACGAGTCACACTCCTACATGGTGGACAGGTGACCTTGTCTCCATGCCAATAAATATATGTATACAGTATATACCAACTTTTACATAACAATTTTGCCTCTCTTTAAAGGTTGAAGCCCTTCACCTCTTATCAATTCCGTGTTAAAGCAACTAATGATATTGGAGACAGTGAATATAGTGAGGAGAGTGAGGCCATTACTACACTGCAGGATGGTAAGGGGCTCTCCATGCTGCTGAGAGCAGCAACCTGTAGCTTTTTATTTGATTTTTGCTTGCAAATATTTGTTTCTGAGTCCAATCAGCAGTGGATATCTGATGCATTATCTTTTTATATTCTGTAGCTCCAGACAAAGCGCCAACAGTGCTGTCTCTCACACCTCACACCACCACGTCTGTACTGATGCGTTGGCAGGTATGTTGCAGAAAGGCTTTGCTTGTTTAACGTCTGTTTGTTGAGGACACACTAACTGGGCCTTGTCCGCCTTTAGCTTCCCTCTGAGGAGCACATTAATGGGGTCCTGTTGGGATTTAGAGTCAGATACCGGGAGTTACACTATGACAGGCTGCGTAGTTTCAGTGTGCGCACAGTCAACAGTCTGGCTGCAAACTGGGCCGATCTTTCAGGTGACTGAACCCTTTCAGCAGCCCCTAGTGCTGCTGGATTTTCACATATTGCTTTTATTGTCATCAGCATTTTCCCAGCTTTTTTAACTATTTCTGTCCTCACTCCAGCTCCTTACAGCATCCGAAACTTGAGTGAATCCACCCTGACACAGTATGAACTAGACAGTAAGTTGACTTCAATTAGTCTTTTTGCATTTTATTCATAATGTTTATTTCTGTAGACAATGAATGAATAAATATCTATTTTATTTTAAAAAAAGTGACAAAAAAAGATGGAGAATAGGAAAAAGGAGAATTTTGCACATTAATTAGAAGTAGCAGCAAAGTGGGCGTTAAAAAGTAAACTTTATTAAAAATCCAGCCCTTTTCCTCAGTAGCTTAACACAACAAAGAAATAATTTTGTGTTACAATGTAATGCCCACAAATATTTACGGATAAAAAAATGTGGGAATTAATACCCTGCATTAAGAGAGTATCAGCAGCTGAGGAGCCACAAATATACTTAATGTGTTTATATGATTATCCCTTTGTTTTTTCTCCTTTTTAATCGTTTAATCACTCACGAATCTTCCCATGTGTCCCCTCGACTGGCTCCTCTTTCCATCACTTTGCATAATAATTCTACGCCTTCGTGCTTTTTTGTTCCGTTTGTGATGTTGTCTTGCCACAGGCATCACCATGACTTCATGTCTCAATGGAGAAACTCTTTTTTTTCCCTCTTTCATCTCAACTTTTTTTCCCCCCTATTACAATGCTGCTATGTGTATACTAATGACACTATGTGATCTCCTTGTAGATTTGAGTAAACACAAGCGATACGAGATCCGCCTAAGTGTGTACAACGCTGTGGGGAGGGCCCTAGCAGTGCACCGCAGGAGGTGTTTGTTGGGGAGGCTGGTGTGTATTCTTGTCAAACGGAGTAGCTTTTGTTAATCTGCAAAATGTATTTGTGTTTTACAAAGCTATTTACTTTTAAATCTCTACTTCATTTCAGTCCCAACAGCTCCACCTCAAAATGTGGTGGTGCAGTCTTCAACCGCCACTCAGCTGGATGTCACATGGGACCCACCTCCTCTAGATGCTCAGAATGGAGACATACAGGGTTATAAGGTATCAAAAAAAGTTATTTTTTGTGTACTTGAAAATAAATACTACAAGTACGCTTCTCTGATGCCTGGTCTCTTCTATGATGTGTGCAGATCTATTTCTGGGAGTTTCAACTCCAGAACGAGACGGAGCGCCTGCGCACTCTCTTCCTGCCAGAGCTCGGGGTGAAGCTTAAAAACCTGACAGGCTACACCACCTACATGATCAGCGTGGCAGCTTTCAATGCTGCAGGGATGGGCCCCGCTCCCTGCCCACCAGAGGGCGCACTCAGCAAGCAGGTGCAAAACCCAGATGTGGCTTAGATCCTCTTAAAGGCTGGTGGCAAATCAGAAAAATCTGCTGCCAACACCATGTAGTTCACAGTCTCAATTTCTTAATGCTTCTGATATGTATGAGGAGTTTGTAACAGATGCATTTCATCTTGAAACTCTAATAAAATGCAAAACTGAACTGAAGCTCTCACAAAAGCACAACATTTACTTCTTGTATTCAGCAAGAAATAGAAAAAGTGTTTTTGGCTTCTTCGCTTGAAATATAGCATGAAAAAGATAGGAATCCTATTTGGCCAGTTTGGCACCTCATTTGGGGGGACCCTTGTGACAGCGGCAAAGCAAATAACACACATTGCAAGAGGCACAGATTTGCTTTTTTGGCTGTGACTGCACAAAGGCGTCTGTGTTTATAAGCTACCGAGAATCCCTCCTCTTCCTCGCTTTCAGCACAAAAAACTAGTTTACAGTATAAATGTCTTTAGTCTTTTCAGCCCCCTTGAAGGCAGTGACATTGGCAAGAGTTGCAAAGTGCTGAGAACTCAAAACACAGGGAGGAATTTTGGCTCCCTCTACCACATGGTACTGGGAAGTGAGCCAACACAAGCATTTGTGATATTTTTGTGTAGAATTGTGGCTAAATCCTGACACTTATCTAGGTCTGGTTTAGGTCAATAGAATTCTCACAGCTCTACTTCAAGGTCACAAAGGGATTTTTAGAAACTTTTGTGTGGAGTTTTACTAGTAACAGACCCATTTATCCAAAGTGTCATGCAATGCTTTTCCTTGTTTCTTTGTTTTATCTTAAAAGCTGCAGCAAAACACTTTTTAAAAAGCTCAAAACAATTCAGTTGTGATTTGTTTTTATGCACAATTATTTTTAAGCAATAACCATCCGTATCAAATTTGATGCACACATTTCTGACACCCCTATCTTGTCATTATGATAAAAGTTTTTCTCCAAACACCCATTTTATATAACTTATCCAAGCAGTGCTTTATCATTCCTCTAGAGGCAGTAGAAGGCAACTCGTGTCCATTTCAAAATGACTGACTCCATGTAATATCAAAAACACTTTTGGCGGAAAACATTTAGCTAGTTTTTAAAACTTTATGTTCTGAATAACTCATTTATTGTTGTTATATTTAAATTGACTATTGTTGTATTGAAAGAAAATTAAAAACATTGATAATTAATTCTTTAACATAACAGTTACACCATGTTTAAATATGTGGATCAAATTTGAGACAGTGGGCGAATCAGTGTTGTTCCTGAACACTAACATTATTATGAGCAAAAAACCTACTAAATCACTCTATGTATCATAATTGATACTATCAATATCTCATTTAGAAATGATTTTGCCATTTTTTTGTGAGTTTCATCAAAGGGTTAAAAAAACATGCTAATTTCCCAAAAAATTAAAGGTTTTTCATGAACTCTATAGGGTTAATTCTGTTTATGTATTGAGCAACTGGTTACTTTTTTAATTAAACCTGTACAATTGAAAGCAGAAGCTCCGCCTCTTACAATTTTATGTTAGAAGTGTGAAACAATTTACTTAATTCTAAAATGAGAGGATAAACACAAACACATTTTTGAGGTTTTTACTTATTTTATGAGGCGATGTGAAGTGTATTGTATTCCTCCAACTACTGAGGAGTTGGTCTCTATTCTGAGAGACCGTCCATCTGTCATCATTCTTTTTCTCCCTCTCTTGACCCAAGCGCCAAGTGCTCCGAGCTACATACACTTCAGTGAGCTCACCACCACGTCGGTCAATGTGTCCTGGGGAGAGCCCAAACAGGCCAATGGCATCATTGAAGGCTACCGGCTGGTTTACGAGCCCTGCACTCCAGTGGACGGTGAGAAACCCTGCCGGGAGCCTAACAACTTTTCTGTTTGTTGACATTCCTCGGCTGCCTTTCTCAGACACTGATTTACAACCTCTTGACTGTATTCTTTTTAATTCATGCTGCTTAAGTTCCTGCTCTAATCTGGTGCAGATGGGTTGAACCCCTGCAGAAATATATATGGGAAGGCTGATGCAGCAATGGTCTTGTGAGGTTTAACACAGCCTCGATGTTCAATTGGGGAAACCCAGTTAATAGCAGGCTAAGTGTTGGTATCTGACCAGATTCTAAGTAAATGGGAACAGAGTCTGATTTCTGAACTGAGGCTGCTGTGTGTCTTTATTTAATACACTAACATTGCAAACCTGCAGACCCTATTTGCTCTGAAAGCATTTCTTGTCTCATATACAAAGCTGTTTGTGTCCTTTTATGCTTTTTGTGTGTAAAAATGTCTGCTGTCGTGCAAAAAGCTTGGCTGTTTGTTACTTGTGCAAAGCAGTATCTAGAGTCTTAGTGTTTCCTGCACAGAATCCTCTCCTCGCACTCCAGGTGTCAGTAAGATAGTGACTGTAGATGTGAAGGGCAGCTCTCCTCTGTGGATGAAGATCAAAGACCTGGCGGATGGTGTTACCTACAACTTTCGCATTCGAGCTAAAACGCTCACTTACGGACCCGAGGTGGAGGCAAACATTACCACTGGGCCAGGAGAAGGTAGGATCATTAAAAATATGTCACTCATATTATGTTTAAGCTGAATGATGCATGGCTTCTATGACTATTTTGTGTAAAAATCCACAATTTTGGTCATTCTAAGGAGCCCCTGGCCCACCAGGAGAGCCCTTTATTTCTAGATATGGTGCTGCCCTTACGCTTCATTGGACAAGCGGTGATCAAGGCCGGGCACCTATCACAAGATACGTCATTGAGGCAAGACCTTCTGGTGAGACAAGTGTCTTTGAACTTCTTTATTCCAAGAAGATCAACATTCATGTTTTTGAAACACGTCTTTCTCACTTTGTTCTCAGATGAAGGACTGTGGGATATTCTCATCAAAGACATTCCCAAAGAGGTGACATCCTACACTCTTAATCTGGACATGCTACGTGAAGGAGTTACCTATGACTTCCGAGTAATCGCTGTCAACGATTACGGATATGGTTCTCCGAGCGCCCCTCTCCATCTATATCAGGTTAGAATGAAATTAAGATAATACATCCTTTTTGTATAAAGATAAAATGTAGGCAATAATATTTTTCAGTTGCTGTCTTTTCAGCTCAAAAAGTGTCTCCATTTTATGAAGAGTGGTGGTTCTTGGTTGTTATTGCCCTGGTTGGCCTCATCTTCATCCTTCTTCTGGTTTTCATTCTCATCATCCGAGGCCAGAGTAAAAAGTACACCAAGAAAACAGATGCAGGTAGGAAAACAACTGAGCAAAAGTTACAAAGTGAAGGCAGAAACTTCTTCAGTTCCACTACAACACAGAGGGATGCATAAGCACATTTTTCCCCACTACATCAACAATATAACCTCCCTGTACTGATTTTCTTCAACAATTTTACTGCTTTTTTATTGATTCTTTTTTATGTTTTTCCTTTTAAGTGTTTCCTATTTTAGACCATCATTTTTAAATGCATATATTGGAATTAATGAGACCTTTGCACAGTGACTAGACATGTCTTTGCACTTTAATATCCCTTATGGGAAATATAAGATGTTTTCCAATGCAATTGAAGGAAATACTGCCAAATCCAGGTATTATGCGTGACTGTTTGCATAGCTCAGGCTTTTGAGTACATACATCTTCCATTTGAACAAGTGTGCAGACAATGGAAATTTAATGATCTTGCATGTTCAGTTTAATGGGATTGCAGAGATTTCTCCTCTTTGTCAGACCGGACTACTAAAAGATGAAAGGAAAGGTTTGGGTAAATCAGACAAATAATATTGTTGAACTGCAGAAAAGATCGATAGCAGAGAAAATTGCTTGGCAGCAGTTTAACCAGGGTCATTACTTAGACTCCGTAATTAAATAACTCCAGCACAGGGCTCCAGTAACATGGTGTCAAAGGACCAATTTACATTCTGACAAAACAACACCCCTTGCCTACATCCTCTTACAGAAAGCGGCTTGTTAGCGTTATTGTTAATCGCCCATGGTCAGCAACTAACAACAACAACAGAGCACCTTAAAATCTTTTTTTTTAAATCATCCAGGATCTTAAAGTGGGCAAACAAACATTGGTGGGATTTAGCTTTAGCCTGATTTTAAACACACGTTTTCATTGCTTAGCTTTAGCCTGGTGTCAAAGACACTTTGCGTAACTTATCTTCAGCCTGGTGTCGAATAAACATTTGGATAGCTTAGCTTTAGCCTGCTGTCAAATACGCATTTGGATTGTTTAGCATAGCTAATGTCTAGTCACTGTGAAAACATCTTTGTTGCAGAAATGTGATTGTTCAAGACAATGTCTGATCTTTTGTATTACTATGACTCAGTGGTGCAGTCAAATAAAAACATTATGATTGACTTTGCCAATGTAACCAACCATGAATGTTTCTATGACAACCACCCCACTCTTTACCCCCAAAAAGTTTGCTATTTCGGACTTTTTTGATTCCAGGTCAATCATTAATTGTCATAACTCACGCAGTGTCATCCTCACACCCGTGGTCAGGTAACAGCTCCAACTGTACTGCGCTGCCTTTGACCCATGGGGAGATGGTGCGTCTGGATGAGGGTCGATTCCCAGCCTTGGAGCTCAACAACAGACGGCTGTCTGTTAAAAATTCCTTCTGCCGCAAAAACGGCATCTATACCCGGTAAGCTCCCCTCCCTGCAATACCTGCTGCTTTGCATTCATTTCCTGCTTTCTGTGCCTCAAACACACTATGAATTCCATTTGTTTGTTTCCTCTTTGCATAAAGCATCTTATTTGTGATGCTGACAAGAATTTATGATGTTGCATTGTGGTTTGTCAGTCTTGAGAGGGCAAATTGAGGCTTGAGGATCCCGGCTGCTGATTTGAGCCTCTCATCTCATTTATATTCAGTGTTGGGGAACAACACAATACCAGCTGATTAACATTCAAGTGTGTCTGCTTTTGCTCTTTGTCCGTCCATCTCTGCTTTAGACAAAGAGTGCTTATAGTGGCCAAAGGAGGCTTTTTTTTCCTCATGCCTTCACCCTCGATTGCAAAGCTGTGAGAGCTATCACAACAGAATGCTGTCAGTCTGGCTTTTTAGATAAACACAAGTTACCAAGAATTTCAACATGAGAAACATGATAAATCTTGGGTGAGACGGATGATTCGTTGGTTCTGTTTTGTTCTCACAACACAAAAAAATAGCTTTTGGTTAATTTTGTTATAAAACATGCACAAAGTTGCAGAATAAGCTTGGAGGTCCATTAAAGGGCCAGTTGAGCTGCTATCCTCATTAACCAAGGAGGCCAAGATGGGTATCAAAGGGCTTTAAGTAGGTCCCTTTCTTTGAAGAAGTCAGGTCTTGTTCCACACCATTTGCTAATGAAGTAGGACGAGAGGAGAGGCTCTCTGTGGGATGCTGGAAAGGATGAGGGAACGACAGATCAATTAGACTGATAAGGCAATGAGGGAAATAAACTGCTCAGAAAAAATTCAAAGCTGGGGAAGCATCACCCTTCTTCCCAGATACTCATGTGGCATCTCTTTGACTCAACGTTGTTTTTCCATCCTCTGAAACCTAAAGGAGATGTGTGTTTTGAGTTCCAGCTTTTCATGGCCGTTTTCATGTTGTGTCTTCTAAGCTCACTCTTGGCTTTCCAAGTGGTTTACCATTTTCATGTAGTTCACGGTACATGCTATTTATTTTCCAGAAGTTGTCAAGGTTGTCTGCTTTATGTCTCAATATTACACTTGACATCCCAGGACTGTATGCTTCTCCACCTGCGCACATCCCTTTCCACTTCAGATCCTTTAAACATTTATTTTCATGCTATGAATTCCTTTTTTTTAAGTTAAGTTAAAGGACAAAATCTACCTCTTAACGCTTTTTTACTCAGTCTTAGACTGAGCCCACTGATGTTGCTTGGTGAGCTAAAGGTAGAGGTGCAGGTTTGGCTACCTGACCATCAAATTCCTTCTCATGGCACACTGCTAGGGCGTGCCGACAGCGCAACAAGGGATTGATTGCGTGCTGCCCCAGGCTCCACTCAAAAACTATTTTTACCATAAGTGCCCAGGCACAAATAACACCTATACCAAATACAGTAATCTCAGAGGCCAGTGTTTACTCTTTTAACCAGCTGTAAGATCTGTCACAGCTTGCGTTCTCAACACCACTATCTAGCTCTCAAGTTACAGAAGCCGGTGCACCGAGCGCCAGCAGCAAGTGCCCAAGGAACAGCACCAGAGTGGTCCAAGCTACTAAAAGAGCAATACTTTAGGCCCAGTTGGACTCTACCATGGCCCAATTGATGTGCTGTAATTAAGCCCTCAGATGTGCTTTTACAGCAGCAGCCATTATCTCAGAAGAAGATAAAATAATTGCGTGCACAGATGTTTCTCTCTGGTTCACTTCGTGTATTTAATGACTCCTGTCAGAAGAATTTAAAGGTCTTTTTGCTCATAAAACCGCTCAAGGAGCCTAATAACTTGACTTTTCTGCAAGAGTTTGTATCAGTAACTGATTCGTTTCCACAGTTATTTCATAAATGATAACTTTATTTTACACTCTGTGTACACTGTTTGTGTATTCTTTGATCTTTTAAAAGGAATAAGGGAAGTCTTATGGTCGTATGACTAAATATGTATTATAATGTATCTGAAACATGTTGATAGCTGACAGCAAAGACCAAATTGTCTTCCAGCATAAGATCTATTACATTTATTTTCAATTAAATAGGTTTTTTCAGTTATTTTACCAAACAAATGTCCTTCACATACCCAGAATTCATAAAACCTTTTTTTTATTTTACTTTTTAGAAGTGCAGTCATTTTACCGCTGTCAGTTGTCTCTGACTTTCACTCCACTTTTCAAACTCACTTTGGCTCTTCCCGTCTCTATTGTTCTCCATTTGTTCAGGTCTCCTCCGAGACCAAGCCCCGGAAGTTTGCATTACTCAGACGAAGATGTCAGCACCAAGTATAACGACCTGATCCCCGCTGAGAGCAGCAGTCTGACTGAAAAACCCTCAGAGATATCTGACTCTCAGGTAAGCAGAGATTCTTGCTTGCAGTCTTTCCCCCAATCCGCTGTCTGGAATAAGAAATGAACCTTTATTAAAAAAGTAAAGTTCAGCCATTGAACTGAACCGAAGAGATAGTCCTTTGGGGCAAAGTCTGGGCTTTTTTTTGAGAAATCAAAAAGTTTTTAAATATTTTTTCTTTACTCTGATGTCACAAACACTACTCGTCCTTTATGTAGCCTCCTGTTTTTGTTATAATTACTGATTTAAATAAAGTAAAAATTAAATGGTAGTCTAATTATGAGGCAAATTCTCTAGTAATAAATTAATGATCCTTTGCCAGACTATCTGCCTCAGGTCGATCATCTCAAAATGTAATATCGTAATGGCCACATCTGATGTTTGATTTTTTTTTATCCAAACTTATCCGCACGACACTGTGCTAAATTATTTTTGAAGTAATAAAGTTTTACTCAGATAGGAAATACTTTGTCATAGAATCCAAAGAGTGGAATATTAAGACAGA
The DNA here is from genome assembly GCA_014656515.1 of Oryzias celebensis. Lineage (NCBI taxonomy): Eukaryota > Metazoa > Chordata > Actinopteri > Beloniformes > Adrianichthyidae > Oryzias > Oryzias celebensis. The sequence goes on along the minus strand of BNCR01000008.1, from coordinate 9,398,509 downwards.
GGAGGTTTCATACTGATTGTAGAAAGAGGTAATTGCAAAAGGCAGCACAGTCGATTGTTGCAGATGCTGCACATCTGTCCTCCCGCACTTGTAGAGCATCTACCTGAACAATGCATCTGTACCTGCACAGTCAAAGCATCATTTACAGCTGTTTGAACTCACAGAATTGTCCCTAGAGGCATAAACCTTCTGCTGTTTTTTTCTTCTGCCTGGCCTACCACTGTTTACCCACCGCTTGGCCAAACAAATGGGGCCTTAGCATCTGCTGAGTGGTAGAACGTCAATACAGCAGATGAGTGATTGGCTGTCAGGCACGCAATTTTGCCGACTGTATATTGTTTGTTTGGGTTTTTATTGCAAATTATGAAGTTTTATTCTTAAAACTACATTTTTCTTGCAACTTTGACGTTATGATGTAAAAACTGTGACTTTTGTTTGCAATGTGATGGCACAAAAATCACTTCACGGTCTCACAAAAGAAATTGCTGTTTAAAAAAAGCAGTTTTTATGGGTTTTTTTTTATATAGCAGAATATTTGTATTTTGTAGCAGTGATGAGTTAATATAACACAAAAATTAGCTGCATTTGTTAACGCAGTTTCTGTCCAATTCTAGGACACTCTTGTGTACACTTCTGTCTGTGCTCCACGTAGCTATGGGTGAGCTCTGACAGCCTGAATATGACAGATTTTCAGTAGATGTAAATATTTAGATGTTTTATGAATAGATATAGAGCTGTGGTTTAAACTGTGCTAACGTAGTAGATCTAGTCTTGACTTGAGAGCATTAACGTGTCGTTTTCCTTCAACTTTGAGTGTCGCTTGGAAAAAAAAGATTGCTGTTGTCATAACCTAAGTGATCTAAGAATGTTTCCTGGCACACAGGGCAGCGACAGCGAATATGAGATGGATCAAAGCCGGCAGAAGACCCACTCCTTTGTCAACCACTACATTAGCGACCCCACCTACTACAACTCCTGGCGGAGGCAGCAGAAGGGCGTCTCTCGACCGCCTGCCTATGGTTACTCCCAGCCCGAGCCCCTGGTGGAGCAGGAGTCACGACAGCACCCACCCCCTGTACCCCCTCTGCCCCCTCTCCTCCCACAGAGCGCCCCATCTCCACAGCCCCAAACCCCGGGCCAGGGCACTCTGTTCAGGCCTAAAGGAAGCCGGACACCCACCCCCTCCCTGCTGTCCTCTGACCCCTCCAGCCAGCACAGCAACCTCTACCGGCCCCCCAGCAGCCTGGGCTGTGCCGCTCAGGCACCTACCGCGGGCTTCTCCTCCTTTGTTTGACACACATCTCTATTTCCAATAAAAGCCGGACCGTGAGAGCAAGTCTTTAGTTTTGTTGTTGGATTATTTGTATTTGCTCTTTTTCTTATTTTAAATTATTATTTTTGTTTCTGTCTTACTGACAGAGTTATGGCTGAATATTAAGCATTTGCCGGCATTATAAATAGCGCTTTCTCCTCTGTGAAGAGTGCCTATGTATGACTGTGTTTGGCGCGTATGGTTGATCAATCTGTGTACTCTGTATTTTATGGAAAGACAATCATTTGACCTTTTTTTTTCTTGGTAATGCTGCGGATTTTTTTTTTTTGGAAGGATCAACCACGTAAACAAGGACGAACGGAAAGTTTGAAAAAAGGAGAAATCTTTGTTCATCATGAGAGCTTTATGAAAAAGGAAAAAAAAACACTTTGGATCAAACGATGAACTGAAAATGAGGAATGGACTCTGACTTGGAGAGGCGCCAGCATTCTGGGCTGCCTTTAACTTTCCCACTCTGCCTACTCATTGTTGGAGCTGCAGTATGTGTTTACTATATGTACTTGTCTCATATTGTTTACCAGATATTTATATCAGTCAGCTTCAAGCTCAACATTTTCCAGACTTCACTAGTGACGACATTATGAATCACATTAAAGCATTTCAGCACCTTTATAGTAGTCTGAGAATGTTGATTTTTGTGCTGGTGCTCATGTCAGTAAATATGCAAATTTCATTAGCAGCATGTCGTTGCTTTAATTTTACTCAAATGATGGACCAAATGCACAATTTTACTTTGATGAAATGCTGTGTGCTCACTTTAAAACCACGCTAATGTTAGAAATAGATGTTCAAGGCGTACAATGAAAGCTTTGTTAGGTCGGTGCAGAGGACTTTTAGCAACAAAAACCAAAAGAAAGCTCTACTATTTTTAGTTTTTCTTTCCTTTTTTATGTCTGAGTTTCTCTCATTTTAAAAGAAACAAACCGTGGAATAATTCTCTGTGTTAACTCATCACCAAGGATTGTCATATGTATCTGTGTTCGGCATGTTGATTTGCAACAAATATTTATTTCATTTTGAAACGTGTTGTTTGTGCTTGAAGGGGAAAAAAAAACCATGCAGTATTTCATGTTTTTACAACAAATGTGAACATCTTGTTTCTTTACAGAAGCTGAATGAGACCAATGCTGGAGAGGACCTACAAGATAATAGACAAAAAAAGTCTAAATATATAATAAATGTGAACATGTATACACTTTACAATAAAGGAAACAGTTTGGACCTTTTCACAGCAGATCCCCCAAACATATTATTAATTTCCCATATGTCTTTGTTAGTCATCAGAACGTTTTAAAAGAATATTATAGAGAATTTGAGGTAAGATATTTTAGAAAAATGCATAATCTGAAATATGAAAGGATTAGCAGAGCATTGCAAAATTTGGATGAACAATGATCTTATAAAAAAATGAAACCCATATCAGACTTGGCAGACTATGTTTTGACAGAGGCAGTCCTCCGTAGACCTTTTTTGCTTGGTCGAGCAATATACATTTCTGACACTTGATCCCAGAGTGCAGGGATGACCTGGTTTTCCTAGCTTTAGCAGACATGATTTGGATGCATACAAGCAGTGGCTCCTGGGTGGAATTTGAAAAAGCCTGATCTGACGCATGCATGCTGAAAATCAGTGGAGTGTTGGGCAGGTGCAGAGATAATCTCCTTATCTCAGGCCAGAAAACATTGATTTTAGACAAAGCAAAGGGGAACCATGCTGATTGCGTTAAGATGAAGGCAGACGGCTAAAGGAAAAAGGGGACTGCAAATGGAATGTCTTTATTTAAGCACTAATGAATGCTGAAAGACAAAGAATGAGTGAAGAAGTTGTTGAATTCCCAAAGCTATCATGATGTTTAGATTGATGCAAACAGGGGGACTTCTCACTTAGCAGGTTAATTTAAATGATTTAAAGGTTCTCTTCTTTTTGTAAAGCTTCTGTGCTCCACTCTACAAGCTGATTTTTTACAACTAATATAACATTTGCTTTGTGGGAAGTGCAATAATTTTATTATAATTTTTCACTGCTGGTTACAGTTTGTTTTCTCTGTAATAATTCCACAAATGGGTTTCAGTTTTTAGGAGAAAAAGCAGGAATCTTCAGCTAATTCACATGCAAACACAAGGAAATGGAGGCAGCCTCACATCAACAAATCTGTCACACTTTTACATCTCAGTTCAGCATCTTCTTCTCATGGGATTGATTTAACATGTCCTCATTCTGACTGTCTGTTTTTTTCCTCTTTTTTTCTGTGAAGCACATCAGAGAACATTTGCAGTGCAGCTAACTCGTCTTGACTGGTGACTCTAAAATTAGGCCACAACAGTGATCCATCAGATGCACAGCAAACGAAAAATGCCACTTTTAAAACATTTTATTTCAGAAAAGTGTTTGCCTGAATATGTGGTATTATACTGATAAATTATATCCACACAAGCAAAAGGCAGACAGCAAAGATAAATAAATGTACAGCACTGACCAGCTATAATGCCGAATAACAACAGGAAAAAACATCAGGATTTTCTGTAAAAAGAAAGCTTTGAGAACATCAAACAGAAAAAGGCACAAGCATTTGAGGTAATTGGCAGTTGAATAAAACATTTGTGAAGTTTCAGAAAAGTTAGGCAGCTAAAGCAAAGTGAATGAATTTTAAAAAAAAAGCTTAATGAGAGTTTTCTTCATTTTTTTGCACTTTACATCCCCATAAACAGACTTTTTTTTTTTTTTTGTCTTTTGCTGTTATTCTTACAGACTTAAAGTTCATATGTTCAGATTGCATAACAGAGTGAGGCCAGGATCTGCAATTTCCTGCTTCTTGCGATTTTAATAACAAGACAGATAATTATCCTCGAAGCTCATTCAATATTACTTTGGACTGTATGTCAGCTGAGAAAAGGGTCAATTAGTTGATGGATTTAGGGATACGAGAAAGTCAAAAAGAAGATTTTGAAAGTATCAAGAGCCTGAACAAAAGGCCACTGCAGTCAAATTCTCATCATAAAGAGAAAAATTCTCCCATCAGCTGGTGGAACGGAGAATCCGGTAACAATACCAGAGGGAGGAAATGACTTGTGAGTTCCTTGTCAAGCAATTTGTAGAAAAGCTGAGGGTTTGAGGAACCATGTGGATTGAAAGGAGTTGCATGACAAAAAAAAAACTTTTCTGTGACAGACTAAAGTGGAGAAGAATAATTTTCCCTGTAAAAGTTACTTCTTCCTGAAGTTAGGGTAAGAAAGAGAATGGTTGCTTCCTGTTTATTTCCATCTCAGAAGGGTTAAAATGGGCTGTTTGTATGGAGATGATTAACCTGGAATACACAAGATCAAACATATGGAGGAGTTAGGAAAGCTTTTCTTGGTTGTCAGACGGTGTGGAATGTGAGAACAGTTCCCTAAAACCTTTTTTTTTTTTTTGAAGTATAATTAACCAAATAAAAAAACCTCGAGTTCTTCTTTGATATTTTATATATTTTGTTATTTGGATGTAAGCCAAATTTTAAATGGATTCCTAAACGCAGCAAAAGTCGGACACTCTCTTGGGTTGAAGGGTACACTGTTCCAGATTTTATAGCCCTTTACAAAGAGAACAGATTGTCCAAAATGGGTACATCTGTGGGGCAACACACAGTCAACCCTACCCCACAGAACTAGTGCGAGGTGCAAGTCCACAAAGTACCTTGTGTTTTGTTCATGCAAATTTAAGGCATTTATAATTTTCAAAATAAAATAAAATGTAAGTTTCCAGGATAAAACAGTGGTGATATTGTCTCGTCTCGCATCCTGGAGAGGGAGAGAGTCCAGGTTGATCGTCTGGGCTCCTGTCTTTTGCCGTGGACCTCGTCTCGCACCACTAACTATCCCGCAGTCCCATGTGGATGAAGCCAAGCTCCTACACCATTCAAACATGTAGTTGCAGAGTAAGATAAGCTAATTGTTCTTTATCAGTTCTAGCACATCACCTGTCCGTCCTGGGAGAGGATCCCTCCTTCATGTGGACATCCCTTTTTTTTTTTTCCTGAAATCTGTTTTTTATGAGTTTTTCCTCATAGAGAAGGAGGGTCTAAGGGCAGGGATGCCAGTTTAGCTTAGTCTGTTTAGTTTAGCACCAGATATTGTTTATATTTTATGACTGACTTTATGTTCTTCTGTACAAATACCTGTGTGAATGCCAGTGTATGGTAATATTGGGCCATAAAAAGAAAATTGAATTGAATTGAATATGAAATTGGTTTCTTGGCAAATGTTTCCAATGCTCTTTTGTACAAAGGCTCTATTTGTTTAATAGTAGTGTCAGTAGTGAGTGTCCCGATTGTAAAACAATAATCAATGTGTGACAACATTGCAAAAATGCAAACATGTCCTCGCTGCCATTAGAGATGGCCTGATGTGTCTAAAGGTATACATACTTGCACACATCCAAGTTTGATTGTTTTTTTTTTATTTTCTGAATGTGGTTTTTGAAAGTAAGGAAGGAATCAAGAATCACTCCAAGACATCTAAATTTCTGAACCAGCTCAAGCTCCTCATTTCCTAGAAGAACATTGGAGTCAGTGTATCAGTTTTGTTGTTTGAAGAATATCATACATACAGTCTTTTTGGTGTTTAGAAGGAGACATGAGTTTGAGAGTCAGTCTTGGACTTGTACCATGGCTGAACTAAGAATACGGACAGCTTTATGTAAAGTTTTTGCAGGCGTAAATATTATTACATCATCCGCATACTTTTTTTTGTGGATGTTTATCCATACCTCAAGTAGATCATAAATATATGTGATCAAGATTGGTCCGAGTATGGATCCTTGTGGAACTCCTACAGTGCACTCTCAACAGGGCAATTTGATGCTGTTGACCACCACTAATTGTTTTTGTGAGATATGATTGTATCCAGTTAATTGTTTAAAGACCAAATCTCTTTTGAAAGATGATCCCTGTCAAGTTAAAAACTAAATCAAATCAATGCTATCATTCTAACATCCTGTTGTTTTTAGCCTCCCAGTTTTTCTAATTATTTTTTGTCCGAAGTGAATTATTTCTTTAGTTTTCTTCTGGAAACAGTTAAACGCAGGCAGAAGGTGGAAGAACATTTACCTGAACAAATGTGATGTATTTTACTGTAATTCACAATGACTGCAATGTGATTTGCTTCAGTTTATGCGTTTTTTCTGCATATAGGGAACTTTATTTAAGACATTTATGAGGGTTTTCCTGAGATTTCCAAATCTCAAATTTTGAACGGACTTCACTGAGATTTGAACTCAGTTCCTTTTTTAAATGTATTTCTTACTTGGTTTAAAAGGGGAAAAAGAAGAAACTGTTTTTTCTTTTGTAAATTAGAGTAAATGAGGCCGGCTGTTCGTTGGAAAATGAGGGTTTCCGCCTCTCTTCCGCTGCTCAGAGTGGCCCCACGCTGGCAGCCTGCGTCTTTAAGGAACCACGCAAAGAGGGCGTGTCCAGCGCCGCCACGCCAGGACGCATTGTAGTGGGCTCTGTCGCCTTGCTACAACAGAAGCCCCGCGTGTGAGGATGCCCTGACATCCCTCATTGTACTTCTCCAAACAGAAGGGTAAAAAAGAGAAATCCTGACAGCGCTCCTGAAGCGCAAACCCGCGTGCGTCACGCCGTGGCTCCATGAACGCACCTCCGCCACAGACGCGCTGGAGGCCTGCAAGAGGGCGCAGCCCTTTATGAATGGGATGCTCGGTAAGAATGCGCGCTTTTATGCTCGTACTTTCGCTTCAGCTCCATTTTCAGAGAGCATGTTTGCTTTTGTTGCTGCGCGTATCCTGGCCGCATCCAGCTCCGTACGCGCGGCCGCTGCTGGTCAGCTGGTATTGTTCTCCTGCCACTGACCCACCCAGACTCAGTTTGCTTCTGCTCCCATTTAGCTGCAACTTCATGAACCAAAATGGTTAATTATTCCTTTTTGTGAAAGAGTTGCTTTGTTCACAGTATGTTTTGGTGAAATTAACAATATTTTTATGTGATTTGGAGGATTTTCTGAGCTGAAATTCTCAGATTCTTTAAAATTGATTTTTTTTTTTTTTTTTTTAGAAATGAGGCCTAAACTCCCTGTTAAATCAATTGCTTATCTACTTGTTCAGTAAAAAAAAGGCTTCTAAAACAAAAAAAAAAAGAGAGAAAAATATGCAACCATCCATCTGCACATGTACTGTTTGTCCAGTTCATCACCCTTTTGATCCCAGAACCAGTGGAGTTTGAGCTTTGAACCACAAAGCTTAGCCACCATGATGTTTAATGATAACTCTAAAAAAATATAATGTGGTAATCTATTATCTTTACTTTTGAACAAATGTATGTTTAAATGGGACATGTGACCCACATAAACCCAAGAGCTTTGTTAGCTGACACACTGTGCTGCCTGCTTAGAAAGGGGGGAATTAGGTTGATGACACAGCAAACAAGCAAACGTCATCTCACAGATGAATGCGTCCTTAGCTTAACATGTTTACTCTTTCCCATATAAGTACCCCTGGAATTCCTTTTAGATAAAAAGAGTTGACAAAATATTAACCAGTCCCTCTCAGGTCTCTGCTTTTATTTTTTTTCATGCAAGGTATGCAAATTTGCAAGTTTCCTTCCTCTTTGCAGTTCTGGACTTTGTCTCTCGTTTTTTTTGGTCACATGCTGATAGTAGCTGATGGCTCAACTTCTATTTAAAAAATAGAAAAAGTGAATGTATTTCCGCCTTCGTTTGGAGGCGACCAGCTGCGGTGAGGGAACACTTTGTGGCCGCTGAGTGTGTGGTCGTGCCCCCGTGTTCAACTGTTGTCTACAGTTTGTGCTCATTTTAGGCAATCTGTGTGTCCTGCCCAGCCCCTTCACATTACAGGAAATGCCAATATAAACTTTTTTTTTTTCCCCTCTAGAATGTAATGTAGAGCTTTGGCTCCATCATCGACCAGTAGATGGATAGTTAGAAAAACATGTTGGTTTTCAGTGTTTCGTGTAGTTTTGTTTTGGAATTGTTAATTAAAAATAAAATCTACTGATCTTTTTGTCCCAGGTCTTGGTGCATTTTGGGATTTTTGTACTTTAGTTGTTCATTAGTTGTCTCTTGTGACCTTTGTTTGGATTCCTTGTTTTTGGTCTCATTACTTTTGCTGCTTTGTGACCTTTGAGTGTGTGTAAAGCAGACTGGATGCCTATTATCTTCTGCTGTTCTCTTTTTCTGTTATTATATGCATTTCTTGCATTTTAATTGGTGTAAACTATAGCCTGGATAAGAGATGGACAAACTCCATGGTAATGTGACCAGCTAGTTAGCATTTGGCCCATTTAAAGGTTGTCTTTCAGCTTTGTGCTGAGCATTTTTCACCAACCACGTCATCAGACCTATTTTTTTTTCCAGAGGAGTAAACATTTTAAGATGTATTATTCTACTTTTATTTATTTATTTTTTTAAATGTTTCTAGAACTTAGTAAAATGTTAAACATTTGGATCATTCCCCAGTTTGAGAGCAGTTTTGTTTCTAAATTTAAACAAAATTAAGAAGTTAAAAAATTCAAACATCATTACTACCTTAAAATTTAAACTATTAACAAATGCAGGTGGAAATGATTTTAGTAAAAAAAAAAAATAGGGGTTTCTTGATGAGCACAGGCTTAACTTTGGATCAAGCCACCTAGCAGTCACATGGGAAACTGCACTGGCTCCAGTTAAGGTTTGAAACTACCTTTAAGGCAGAGGGTGAACTCCAAGAGCTTTTACTTCAGGGCTTTCCATTCTAGACTGGAGTTTGCTACCCTGGATAGCTCCTTTCATTTAGCTTGATGAAACCAACCTCAACTCGGGGACAAACTGTTAAGCTAACCCTGGTCTTCCAGCTTCCAGCAAGCTGCAAATCATAAGATATTTCTTTATTCACTCGGACAATAGAAATGTCTGAAGCTTCCAGCTGGTTATCATGTGACGTCTGTCATATAACCTCCAGGCGGTTGTCCCAGTGAATGGCTTGGGTTTTTTGCTCTTAAAGAATCTGCTGTGGCGTCTGGGGCTCAGCTGTGAGTCTGGTTAGATGACCTCCCTGATAATTATCTTTTCAGGAATCCAGCTGCCTAACTAAATAAAGAAATTCGTTTCTCTTCCTGGCTAAATGCCTTGTATACTCTTTCTCTTACCTTATTTTTTATATATGTTCGTATTTATTTAAAAAAATCTTGTTATCTGAAGCTGCCTATTTTGCTTTGCACTTTTTTGCCTTGTAATTATGACACTCTGACATCTTGAGAGTCCAGAGTCCCATAATTGCCCTGCATTCCTCCCATCAAGGAGCACAGGGTTTTCCTCGTCTCGAGTCTTTCAAAATGTGCTCCTGCTCCTCGTCTGCGCTCCTTAGGAAAAGCCGCACACACCTGGGCCTGAGCTCGAAGCTGTCATCATCTGCTGTGACTCAGCTGCCCTCCTGTAGAGAAGATCCGGATGTATTCATCTCCTCCAACAATTACCTGAAGGTGAGGCGCTCCGTGTGCTGAGCGGCTGTTGAGCACAGTGTCAGCACTGACTCCCATCCTTCTACATTATTAAAATTGCGTGTTGATGGAGACAGGGCCAGTGTTTGTTTGGACAGGCCTTCTGTAGGACAGTATGGTGGAGCGGGGCCTTGTTTACCTTGGGAACAGTCAGGAAGGGCAGGCTGAGAAGGTTTCCGGAGAGATGGGGAGGGTTTTAGCGTCATATTTTTTCCCCCTCTGCCCTTCCTGTGTGCTTACCAACATGTTTCTCAGCTAAACAGGTGTTTCTGGGAACTAGTAGTCTTGATCCTGCTAATTTTAGTCACATTCTTGCAAGTTCATGTAAGCATTTTTAACATCTCTGCACAGACGTGGTTGTTTGACCTCTCGGTGGAGGCTAAAGTTGCAGGACTGGAAAAGTTGTCCTCCAAAAGAACATGGTTCTTTTTGGGTTTACTTTCTGTGTTAACCTGCTAACTTCTACTAATCCTAATCCCATTGGTTTTTAATGGCTTGCTCACTTCCCAGTTAATGTTGATTGAACCGTGCAGGCTGTAAGTTTCTGAGTTGTTTGAGTCAGCAATATTGTCGGGATGCAATTTATTGTTTGAGCGAACAAAAGCACAGCAGAGCCGTGAAATTGATGTTTATCTGTCTGAACGTGGAGAATAATGTCGCATTCTTGGACGTGAGAAATAGGAATTCAGAACTGTCGCCCACCGTTTGTGTCTGCAACGAAAGCTGGCGGCTGACAGGCAGACATCTGGACATGTCATTCCTCTCAGGTGTTGGAGGTCGGCAGGACGGTGTCCGTTTTCTTCCACGGATCCTTTTATGTGGACTCGCTTGAAATCCTACAACCTTCTAGCCTTTTCTTCCTGCAGCCCATTTGTTTGTTCTCCTTCTGTGATCAAAACGAAACTTTCTAAACCTTTAAACGGTCACAGTGATCCTGAAAGTTTCTGCCTAGTTGCTACAGAGTTATGAGGGTTTTTTTTTGGCTGTTATTCTGGACCCTTCTCCTAACTCCAATAAATTGACAACACTGAACTCCAGAATATTGGAAGTGTTGAATGATGTCTTGTTTTCAAAATTTTTTAAGGTCAGATTTTTTTGTATTTGTTCCTTTCATCATTGCAGCTTTTTGTGATGTTCCCTCAACTTATTCTTCAAACCAATATAAAAGAGACCATCCAACCCCTTTCCAAACCCACTTCCAAGTTAGGAATTATATTTTCTAATATTTTATTAATGTTTTATGCATTTGAACTTATATTTCATTTCTCTTAATTCCAGAGTGTTTTCTGGTTATTCTTTTCCATAATAGAGTGTCCTATAAAAGCATTTGGGATTTTTTTTTTTAATTCTTAGTTCAGATGTTTTCTGTGGAATCTCGTTTCTGTGTCTGCATAGCTTTTTCTCAAGAGGTCTAATTTGCTGATAGAGTCCAGAGACCTGCAGGACTGTCTCTGCACCTCACTTCTCTGATGAACAGCAACTGGTCCTGGTTCAGTCTGTCTGCTCCCGTCTCTACACCCAAAAACATTAAACAGGAACAGGAAAGGGACATTCCTCTAACTATTGTGAAAAATGAGAAGGATATTCTGGCATTCAGGAAGAACTGCAATTTTTTTATTCCACAACCAACTAACTCGTAAGGGGGCAGATGCACATTTCCATCCAGAACAAGAATGATGGTTTGATCTTACATCCCATCTCTTCTCAGGATGCTTTAAAAAAGTTTTCGGTCTTATATTGCAGATCATTATAAGTGGAACAAGTAAATATAGATCAGCTACACTCTAATTCTTCCCCAACATCCCCAAAAGGACAATTTAAACATCAACTAAGCTCCTCTTTCTTGTAAGCAGGAGGACTTTCTTTCCAAGTTCTCATTAGAGTGGCATGCTGTATTCCTCTCCAGAGGATGTCATCTGCTTGATGTCTGTTGCTCCCTTTTTGTGTGATTGAGAGATAATGTCATTTCCGTTGTTTTTCCTGTGGCTGCTCCTTCCTAAATGAGACATTTGGGCTTGCCAATTCAGTTGCGCGTTAGATACCATCAACCAGAAGCCATTCGTCTTCTTAATTACTGGAGCATGTGTACAAAATACGTGTTCAACAGTTTAGCTCTCCCCGATCGAAAAAGGGAGCAAATTAGCTCAGACTCAGAAAGGGGATGTTTGCAAATGGCCTGATTATCTGACAAATTCAGAAAAACGAAGCGGGAAGTTTTTCTTCCAGTTTTTCCTGATAAAGTTGAGTGTGACCTCCCAGCTCTCGATGGGTCATGTGGTGTCTCCATCCAGGCCAGTGCCTTCAAATGATGCGAGCCGGCGCCTCCTCTGCAGAAATGGTCCAGACCGTAGACTTCGCATGAGGTGAATTAAACACAAAGATGATGAGACATAATTCCAGTCTTGGAGATGAGAGATCCCTTGAGGAATTGTATTGAGTGGCCTGGTTAGAGAGTATTGACGAGGAGTGCAAAGATGAGAGGTTTTCCAGGCAGACGTGTCTCTCTGATCTGGAGTTGTGGTCATGCATAAAAATCTTTAGTCTTGTGATGAAGTATTAGATGAGCTATAAAACTAAACGGATTCATGTTAACTACAGGAGCACTTAAGACTTAAGCCTGTGTCCACCGTTTGTTCACGTCTAAAGAAAGAGTGCCTGTGATGTTAACAAATCACTGCAGCATCACTTTGGTGTTTTGATCTACTTTTACTTCTGCAGTCAAGAAGAATCAATCCATTTCAATTAGCTGGGAAATAGTTTTTCTCTGCTCTTTTCCAAGGATGTGTAATTGTTTTGCTCTTAAAAATGTCGTGTAGGCACTAAAGGCAAGACGAAGTCTTCAAAAGAAGGCTGAAGATCCAAATATATTTAATATGTGAAGCACAAACAGAGCAAATATTACATTTCTTGGGAAATTGAATGAAATGCAATTTCAGGAGCGCTTGCAGCAGTTGTAAATCCTTCATAGTTTTCTCTTGTTTACGGCTTGAGCGTGCATGGCTGCCTCTGCTGCCTTCCCTCCACAGTGGAGAGCCGCACGGATCAAAGCCAGGTCAGTCAACCTTGTAATCTGCGCTTATCTTTCGGAGAGGTCAAGGTCTGCGTTCGCTTCTGACCGACAACAGCGCCAAAACTGAAGGGGTGCGTGTGAGCTCGCTCCTCCCCTCTCTGGCCTTCGCTGTCCAAACGGCGCCACCGACGGTCTGAGCATGCGTGTGTTCAGAATGACCCCCACCCTCCAGTGATGGGACCTCAAGGTTCCCACGCTCACTACTGTCCTCTTGGGCCTTCTTCTTGTATTTGTGTTTTTTACATTCACGCTTGTTTAAAGATCTGTCTTAAGGAAAGTGAACTGAAAAGTAGCCTTAAGGTTTTTTTTTAGCTCTATCCCGGCCTGAGGGCAAAATAAATGCGAGCTTTCAGCGTCCTCACTCTTTTGATCTATTACTGTTTTTACTGCTTCTGCCACCCAAGAGAAACTAATCCAAAATTTGTTTTCTTTTTCCCTTCCTGGGTGTGAATATTTTCCCACCATTATTTCCATATATCGCTTCAGAGCAGGCTGTTTTCAAATATGTTGTTTTGGCTTTTATGGGGCCTTTGGGAGTTCAGAGAAAAACTTTAACATCCATCGAGATCGTTGTTAAAAACCTTTCACCGACTTCTTTTGTGTTCATCTTTTCTGCAACCCCAGAGGTATAATGAACAGTTTTTGGCAAAAAGAAAAAGTCCAAAATTGAATGAATGAAATGATTTCTGACGCATTGTGCAGCCACTCACAGGAAATGATGTTGCTCGCTTGCAAAAGGCCGTCACTATAGTAACCGGAGCAGGTGTGCTTATTAACCGGAAGAGGAGTAGAGGTTGATCTGGCAGAGAAAAGAACAAGGTCGGAGTACAACAAAGCCTGCCACAATAAACGGCTGAAATCTCCCAGCGGCAGCTTTGCCAAAAACAACTCCTGACTTAAATATCTTCTAAAAGCTCGCCTGCGAGAAACTGGCTGCGAAGCTGCTGACTGTTTTTACCCTCTTCCTCTGTCAGAGTGAGTAAACATAGGCAGAGGGAATGTGCAAGCCGGAGAGGGGCTCCGTTAAGACGGCAAGGTAAGCATTTCCTGTGGCCCCGTGCGCCCTAAAAGAGTTTCCACCCTGGAGTGAGAGCTGCATGTGTTTTTGATGAGTCTGTAGAAGCTGCATTTCATCTTTCAGACCACCGTGACAGGGCTTCTTTTCATGTGTGTTTTACGTCAGGATGGAGAGCTAATGAGACGCCCCGCTCCTTGTCCTTCAGCACCACCTGAAGAGGAGGAAGCAGGGGTGTCTGGTTGACGGCCTGTGGGGAGTTTTCCTCTGTTGGGGGAGTTTTAATAATGTAGTAACAACTTTTTTTTTGTTTCCTTCAAGCTGCCACTCAAAACTGTAAGAAGTAGAAGCAGTCTGTTGTACAATTTTGATTAGAGGAAGTCCTGCAAATTCAAAATTGAGATACAAATAAAATCATTGGGGGGGGGGGCTTGAACATTAAAGTTTAATCACAAATGGATATTTAAGCTCCAACTGGATTATTTTAGGGGTTAAAACAACAAAACGCTTTTGTCAAATTAGGGTTTAGGGACACTTTTGAAAGCCCTAAAGTTGCACCAATATTCACGAGTGTTTGTGGGAATTTGTTTAACTTTTCATCACTAAATGAGGAGGCTTTGGCCAGTTGATCTGATGTGTGTTCAAAGTCGCCCAAAAACATCCATTCAGTCATCTCAAGTTCCAGTTGGTCTGTGGTTGGTGTTTTGCTCTCCCTTTCAAACTCCACTCCTGTGGTTTTCTCCCATCTTTTAAATACATTTAAAAGTCACCTCAAAGACGCTGGAGCCCATGGCTTATCAATTCAAAGTTGTTTAATTGGTAGCTATAGAAATTTGTGGAACATTTTAAATTCTTGGAAAATATGTTTTTGCACTTAAATGACTGAATAGATTAAAAGTTATGGATGGATTTCTGAGTTATTTCCTTTTTCCTTTCCTTGTAGATTTGGTTTAATACATTTATGCTTTATTTTCCAGGTTCCCTGTCTGAGAGGATTTGAGGAACGCCGCTATTCTCTGCCTTTAAGTGTCATTGAGCAAAAACAAAACACTTGGTTCGCCATCATGCCGATCCTAAAGCAGCTTGTAGCGTCTTCTTCTCAGACGAAGCGCCGCTCACGCATGGATCTGACACGAGAGATGATCAGCGCCCCTCTAGGCGATTTTCGCCACACCATGCACGTCGGCCGCAGTGGCGACGCCTTCGGGGACACGTCATTTCTCAGCAGTCGCTCTGGAGAACCCTCCCCTGAGACCTCATCCTTCCCTCGGTCACCTCGGCCTGGACTCCTGTCGCGCACCTTCAGAAGCAGCAAGCGTTCCCAGTCAGTGAATAGAGTGGACCAACACGGTGATGGCGGCCTTATTGTGCCCGGAGGTTCCCCCACATTCGTTAAAAACGCCATGTCTCTGCCTTTCCTCAACAATGAGGATAGAGGCGACGGCATGGGGGCCAAGAGTTTGTCTTCAAGTCCATTTAAGCAGCACGAAGAGGCAGGTGAAAGTGGGGCCGCTGCTGCTGCACACTTCCTCGAGCTGCAGGAAAAAAGCTTTGGGGAACTGACGGAGCTACCAGAATATCCCATACCGTACGGCGGTGGAATGAAGCACGCAGAATCAGTGATGTCATTCCATGTTGACCTGGGCCCCTCTATGCTGAACGATATCCTGGGTGTGATGGAGAAAGAAGATGATGATCTTGGCTATGAGGAGGGAAAGAGCAGCGAGGGCCGGGCTTCACCACCCCTCAGCGCCCACGGGGACAAAGAGGACGTTTTAAAGGAAAGAGAAGATGTAGACGAGGAGGAAGAGATGGAGGGTGATGGTGATGGCGAGGTGCGGCATGAAGCCTCAATGCTCTCAGCTGTCTCTCTTGATCTGAGGCCTGAGGACGAACGGCCGTACACCCTTGAGATGCGACCCAAACATTTGCAGCAGCTTGACAGCTGCTCCATGTCAAGTTCTGGTTCTGCCGCAATGGATGACAAACCCAACAGCCACAATTACATAGGAGATACAGATAGCGCCACTTTCAGCGCACCGCTGGAAGAGGAGAGCAATTTCTCCTCTTTCTTGGAAGATGAAGATGATGAAATCCGTGTATGAGATTCTCGAGCCACTAAAGAAACTGAATTCAAGACTTTTTTTTATTTTAATGGCAAACTAACACCAGTGCTGTGGAAATAAAAAGGTGTTGGCACAGGACAAAGCAAGCGTGACTTTCCTTCTGCCAACTTGAGCTTCTCCCTTGGCCTTACCCTTCAGCCACATTTGCCTGTCAACCCGTCTCTCCTTTTGAACACTAAGGTGACTGAACAGAACGCTGGCAGATGGGCGTACATTCCGAGAGCAAAGGGATTAAAAAGAATCTTTGCTGGGAAGACCACTTTTCACAGCTTAAACCAGCTCTCTGATATGAAGGTTTTTTTTCTCCTTTGCTTGGACTTGCTGAGAGAAAGAGCAGCGAGGGGACATCATGCGGCCTGAGCCGAACAGAAGGTTTCTGTCGCAACAGGATCGGTGGTGGGTGTCCTGTCACAATAAAGCGAGCTGTGTTTGTCGCTGCAGAGTGAGAGCGCGCACCAGGCCTCTTTCATCAGCAAATATTATAGCAGAGCCGCAGATCTGTGAGACTTTGTTCCCTTAGTGTCGCTTCTGTAACTCAGGGTCTCTGTGACGCAGCTCAAAGGCAGCCTTCTCCCGCTTTACGCCTAGACCACAAAGCCTGTAACTATCGTATAAATGTTGAGTTTTTGATTCAACGAATTAATCAAAAGCAGTACTATTACTGTCCATCAAGCTTTTTCTCTGCATTCTTCTTTGAATATGCTTATTTCTAAAGTTATTGGCATCAACATGAACAGACTTATGTTCCCTCTTCATCTGTAGTTTAACTGACACTTCAGATGAGTCTGGCAACCACATCCTTCCTCGTTCGGATATATCTGAGCAACTGCAGTGGTGCAACCAAACTTGATTTTCATTTCTCAACTGAACTGTTATTTATGCAGCGTTTCCACCACTACATGCAAGTAGGGTTTCAAGGTTGACTGGCGAGTGTTTCAGCACTCGCAAGTGAACCAAACACTACTAGTATTCTTTTAGTTGATGATTTTTGTATGTCTGGAATGGGTGTGCATCACTTTTATCATTTAAAAAAAAAAAAAAAAGATAAGATTTTTGTCTCATATCTAATTAAAGACTGACCAAGAAAAGAGGACATAGGCAGTAGCAGATGCAAAGGGCATTAGGAGAAGCTTGACTTTTTTCTTCTTTTTTCCTTGCAAGTTGCACAGTCATTGCAGCCCAGCTCAGCCTCTTGCGTCATTAAAGCCATGAGGCTCAGGCTTACTTGTGCTGATTGATTTCACTGCCTTAACTTAAACTGACAGATGTGCCAAATTATCATTTTTGAGCCAAAAATAATTTCAGCGCTGCGACTCGCTTGGGAGAGGAAGCCTGACGGAGATGTTATTTCGTTTGTGCAGGTAATGGGTTTGAATATAGTTTCAGATTCCGAGTCGCGGGTTAAAGTCATCAAAATAAATGTTCTGAAGTGAGAAATCATGTTGGAAGAGGAGTGAATGAGTCTGCAAAGCAGCCTGTGCATCACTTACACACTACACAGTTCAGTGAAGTCATTTTAAAGGTTTGTTTTGCGTGAATGAGTTTTTTGTGATATGCCTTATTTCTTTCTGTATTCAAAATAACCTATATTTTTCAAATAAAAGAGAACCACGAGTACCTGTTGACTTTTTCCTGTCTTTTTTTTTTTTCATTTCGGAGGGGGATGACATCAGCAGATGATGCTGTGTATGTATTAGGTGATATACAGTCAGCAGCTTTAACAAGCGAGCCCCTGAGTGCCGCCTCTGTTTCCTGTCTCTATTCTTTGGCTGCCCCTGAAGAGGAAGGAAGGAAGTAATAGCTCGCCACCTCTCTGAAGTGCAGAAGCTGAAAATGATCTGATGACCTGTAAGTTTAAAATAAATTAAAGCTCGGACTGGATGCATCTGAGGTTTAAGTTGCACTGACAAACATGGCTGACAGGTAATTTTTCTCGGCCTGGTTGCTGGATGATGGATGAGACCGTGATCCCAGTCATCATCACGCACTCAGAACTGTCACTTTCCATTCTCTCCTGTGCCATCCTTTTGGACTTTTTTCACACCCTGTCTGAACTCGTGTGCTTTGTTAACGCTCCAGACGGTCCACGGTGTCACCCCGCATCCCTCCAAATTAAAGCCGCACACTGAAAACACTGCTTCATTCCTCTTTATCGATTCAGACTTTCATCTTCACTTTAGGGGATCTTTAATCTCTTTCCACTTTCTATTCTTCATGGCCACATTATTTCAGTGTCCAGTCTGCCACGGGGCTTGAAAAGTCATTATTCTTACACTTGTGGTAAAAGCAGGCCATTTGTATTGATCGGTGTGATCAATACAAACCAGTGGTGGTATTGATCCTTCTTTTTTCCTCTGCCTGGATTACATTATTTTTATTTTAATCTTTTTTTTTTTCCTTTTTTTGACATTTTCTTCGAGAGGGAAAGACTAAATCTTCTCTTGACGCAGAGTTTGCTTTTGATCCTGAAAATCTTGTTTTCCATCAAGGCTTGTAATTGAATTATACATCATTCTGATGAGCAGCTCCCAGGAGCCAATTGGTGTGTAAAGCTTAGCATTTACTGCCATCTAGTGGTTCTGTTGAGCACATGTCCACTGATGGGTCTGTCAGTGTAATTAATAAGAGAAGCAAATGACTAATTTTATCACTTTGGAGCAGAAGATTAACTCAAAGAGTTTAAAATATTGCTTTATAATAACTGTAAAGGGTTTCGATGTTTTAAAGGATTCTTCATGATTGCCTAAAAGAAGTATTTGGGTTATTTGTTTATGGTGCAGTAGGCTCCAGATTGTTCACGGTGCTCAGCTTTCTTTCCCACCCCCCAACACAGTCTGTCATTTGATCCATCATTTGGAGCTGCTTGTAGACTTTCAACCTAGGCTGTCAAACCACATTTCCTGTTGGGGTTCCAATTTTCTTTGAGGGCCGCGTCGCCTCACTAGGGTCTCCAACGGGAGGCGCTCGCCCTCTGTCCGCAGGTTTGCAGAGTCAGGAGTCTGGAGCCACAAGTTTTTGCGCCAAAACTCCTTCTGCAGCCTTGCCGCTCTTCCAAGAGGCTGCAGGCATGCAGAAATCTGGAAAGTATTAAACAACCTGCTGGTGGAGGAGGGCAGGAGCTGAGGAAGAGAAGGTGGGGGGATCAAGTTTAAAAAAAAAAAAAAAAAAAAAAAAACAACAACTGGGGCTGGGGGGGGGCAGAAAAAATTGGGGAACAGAGGGGGGAGGAATTGGCTCTTATGGCGCCCCTTACTTGGCTACTTCCAACCTCCCCCCATACAGCCAAGCTTGTCCCTAAAATAAATAAAAGTATTTTCTTTTTTTTTAAGTTAAAAAAGGAAGAACCCAGAAACCACTCCCAAAGCAGCTACACCATTTTTTTACAGCAGCCTTTCACATCCCCCCCTTTTTTAAAGGGTCATAAACAAACAGCCGTTTCTCTCATGTAGCTGTACAGAGGGAAGAGGCCGGGGTGCGTGAGGCTGGGCTCTGCGCGTTTGGAGTGGCGAACAACAAGAAGGCCAGTGCTGTCAAAAATCCCCAACTATGTGTGTGTTTGTGTGTATTTTCCTTGTGGGCAGCAGGAATTATAAAACTGGATGTAATCCAGACCGCCTTTCCCAGGCTTTGGCTTGCACACGCTCCAACCATGTAGCCTGCGTTGCAGTCAGCTGCACATGCTATGTCTATGTGAAATGACCAGCCTATCAGATATACATTAATATGTTATAATTTTGTGCCAAGAGAAGAAACATAAGAGAAGGGCTTCATCTTTGCAATTCCAACTACCTCCCATCTGCCTGCAGGTCAGTGTGCCAAGTTCCACGTATCCAAGAAGGGAGCAGGACTTTCAAGCTAACAAATGTTATCATTCTAAACCTCTTTTTCTTTTTTTGACCACAGACATAATCCAGTACTCCCTTAAAAGAGGGACTACAGATACTGGTGTTAGCAGGAGTAGAGAACATAAACATTCCAGCACCCACATTTGACCTCCTGACCCCTGAAAGTTGCCTGAGCAGGGCTGGCAGTGGGAGACCACACAAATACTCACATGTTGGGGGGGAGGACGTAAACCCTCTCCCATGTCTTTGCCTTACAGAGCTGGGGAAGGTTTGAACAGACGAAGCGTATGGGGTTCCAGTCGAAGTGAAGAGATGGATTTCACATGAGGAAGAGTTATTCAGAAGGAAGCAGTTCCTGCCTCCATAATGCCTCAGCAACACACGCTCAAGTGACCTCTTTCATTTAAAGTAAGCGCGCGTACATACGTGTTTCTGGTTTTTCAAATATCAGAGTAGAGCTGTGAAAGAAAAAGCACGAAGCAAGTTTTGTGAGATTTACACCACTTTGACATTTCGCACCAAGCCTCTTCCAACTGTAAGCACATGCGCTATTATTGGACAGCAACAGCCCAGTGTGAACAGCATATGCTAAAAGCGCGTATGAAGTGTTCTTTATTGTAGATCCCATACCTGGTGTCTACGTAGCATTATTCTACCCAAGCTATCCAACAAGATCCTTCAACGGCTGTGACAGTACAACTGCTAGAACTGTTTTAAGCTAATTAAAGCCTAAAGTAACTTTGATCATTCAGTCTGAACAAAAAGAATCTTCATCAAGTCTTTGCGTTTCTCTTTCTTATGTAACGGTACCAGCGTTCAGCCCTCAATCCCAAAGTGTCAGAAAAGCTTTTTTCCCAAAAGCATTGACATGGTGATTCATTCCTTCTTTTTCCATTCAATCCCTCTGCTTCGGTGCTGCTCTGCTTACTCAGTCTCACTCCTATGAACGTCCTCCAGCCACACAGATCCCCAGGAGGTCCAGCGCGGCCTGCACTCAGCCATGACTACTGTCAATGGAGCTGGGAGCGCTGCTACACTCTGCCCCCTCATCTCTACCAGATGCCGCTTCCTTTCCGAGCTCTGCTGAAACAGCGCAACCATGCTCGCAAAAGCTCCAAATGTAAACGTATGCACATTTCCAAACATAGAGGTTTGACAAATCACAAGTTTTCATTCATCTAGTATGGTGGATGATTGATGGAAAACATTTATCAATGAACCCAGGATAGATGAAATAGTTTTCAGACCTTGGTCACACAGCGAGGCCACATCCTCGCCAGCATGGATTTGGCGCCGTCTTTGCAGAGGCCTCATGTCCATACAATGCACCTCTTGTGTTGGCGTGGCCACAGTGCTGCAAAAAACACTCCCAAATTGGGAGATCACAAAGGGTCGCTTCCCATCGGCAGCTTTTAAACTCTGACCTTCCAGTCTTCTGTCCAATTTATTCTCACTATCTGACGCAATGAGCAGCAGAAATGCCATTCATTCAACACAAAAGTAGTGGCCTGCAAGATACTGTCCCTTCTTCTTGCACATTGCATTTGGATGATTCAACACCTCTTCTGCACCCTAATATTATTTTAATAGGCTTGCATGCTCAAAAAGGACTTTTCCAATATCTACTTGCAGGAAGTAATTTCAGCTCTTTACACCCTCTATTGCACTGAGAAATGAAAGTATGCACGACTACATTCTGGATGTTAGCTAAGTAGATACTTTTTGTAAGTTGTCAAATTGAGTGCAGACATATGCAGCTCATTAACTGGGGTATCGCTTGTAATTCTACATATTAAATCTGAGATATCAGGTTATTTAACATTGCTTGCTCATGTGAGATGAGTCTATGCTTTTATAAAACTCGGTGTTGACTGTTTGCACGGCGGATCCTCACTCAAATATCGCAGTGCAAATGTCAACCCCGGCACAGCCGGTGAGATCCACTCTCTATAAGTCTATCGCCTGCTTTTCTTCACAAGCTTTATTTCTGTAGTGGGAACATTGAAACCGCTTCAAGGCTCCTTAACTTCCTTTAAATCTCAATGGCGTCATAAATCAGGGCGTGTTAAGAGACAGAAAACAACATGAGAGTGAAGAATCCCAGAGCTTCATTTGGAGAGACGACTTTAAGACACACTGCGATGGGTGTTAGTCGCCCATTAAACAACTCCGTCATCCAGTTTATGCTCCACTCCCTTTGGCCGTGAGTCCCTCTGGGCTGAGCTGGAGAGGAGATGGGGAAAAGTCCGGCCAATGCTGGCCCTCCTCACCGTGCACTGGCCAGACTCTCCTCCTCCAAGTTCACTCAGCCAATCACAGCTGACAGAACATGGGCAGATGCAGTTGTGAGTTTGCTGCTGTGTTCTTTTGTTGAGCTTATTAAATCTTTTTAAGGCAGGATTTTTTTTTTTTTTTTGAAACAAGGAAAACTTTTGAGTGAAAGTTAGTGTACATCTTGCATATATTAAAGTTTCAGTGTAACTTTCTGCTTTGTTGTAAATAATTCAAGCCTAAATGCTGCCAAGCTGCAGGCATGCAAGTTGTAAAAGCGAATGTTCATAAAAGTCCTGGAATAAAATAATTGGCAGCGATGAGAGTAAAAACTACATTTTAGCTTCTGCAATAAGAATATTTTGTTCTTAATATGTTTAAAGACCCACTCCAATGAAAATTGTGTTTATAACATGTTCTTGTCATGATGGATATATAAAGAAAGTTGAGATTAAAACGGTGTCTCTCACTATTGTTTTCTTCAGATCGCTGTTAATCAGGAGCAGATGAAAAATTGCAGTTGGAAAAAGTTTGTAGCTGTTGCATAGCTGTAGGCCACAAGCTCCCTGCTCATTCTGATGTACCCACAATTAGATCCATGTATGTCTTGGTTTCCTCGTCTGAGGTGGCATCTGGCTCAAAACTGTACAACCGGATATCTCAGATATTACTCGCCATTTATGTTGCACTGCTAACGTTAGGTTGGGGGTAACAGGAGAGTGTGTAATCAGATGGAGGAAGGCCTACTCTGCACAAATAGCTTTTTGATTTTGGCCAAAAAACAGCACGATCATTAAAATCCCCTTGGGACATTTTTACAAATAGATCAATAGACGATTGGAGTGGGACTTTAAGCTTAAAATGGATTCAAACATACAAAAACATTGTTTTTTGCATCAGCAATGGAGGGGAATCTGGATCCTCAACCCCAAAGATCCAGCTGCTGATGGAGGCTGTCTGTGAAGGCTTGAACCCCCATTCACCCTCAGCATCTGCAGCTGTTTTCCATTGACAGCTCGCTGCGCTGATCAAAGAGCTGCTCCAGATTCATCTCGAGCATTGGCTCATTCAAGTGACAGTCTTTTGTGAAAGAGAAAAAAGTCACGTCTAAAGTAAAAAAAAAAAAAAAAAGAACTAAAACTTCTCGGCTGGGGGGGGGTGTGCTTGTGTCGGTGTGTGGAAATTTGAAATGCGCAAGTGTTTGCATTGACCCGGTGAGCAAAAATGAAAGCTGGGCTCAAAGTTAGAAAGGAGGAAAATGTGAATGAATGGCAAAGTAATCACTGGAGCGTCAGTTTTTTTCTCCTCCACTCTCTTGCTCCAGCTGTGCTGTAGCTTTTAGGTCAGGAAGTGTTGCAGGAGGACTTTATGGGTTGGAGGCAGGGTGAGGTCACCGAGCTTTTGGCCCTTGGGATGGGAGGATAGTTAGGAGGAGACACTTGGCTCACTGTTCCGGCTGTATCTATTCATTCTTACTCTGACACTTAAAGGAGGTCTTCGTCTGAGTTTAAGTGTACCAGACAAGATTGCCATTTTGAGAATGACTACCCAGTGACCCCCTCTTTCACATCTGTGGCCCTTCACACACAGACCTAGTGAAAGTGACTCACCAACAGAGCTGCAGTCATATTTTAGAGATCTGTGAATGCCTGGCCCTGCATGCTTGGGATGCCTTGGGTGTGACCAGGGTGGCCTCCAGTGTGTGTGCGTGTGTGTTTTGGGCTGCTCCAGCTGCTTGCCGCATCAATTCTCGCCAAAGGAAAAGAGCCAGCCAAACTCTGAGTCAAGCAGACCCCAAATTCGCAGGAAAATACACAACCCATGCACTGAGAGGAAAGGATGTAATGGAAAGAAGTGCAGATTGCACATGGTATTCGAGCATTGTCAAGGAAGCAAATAAAACAACAGATTCAATCCACTTTAAATTTTAGCAGAGAAGACATAGATGGAACTCAAAAAAGATGATTTGAAGAAGAAATTATAGACAAAAGGTTGCATGCATACAGAATGAAACTTCTGCATCTTCAAATCTTTCTCAGTTATTTGTCTGCAGAAAAATATCTGCCTTAAAAAAACAGTAAGATTTAAGAGCTAATAGGGAGTATCTGCCTTCTGAAACTATGCTGGAAACTAATAACCACAAACAAGCATGCAGTCTGAGAGTTCTGCGTTGGAAAAACAGAACATCAGAGGTTTTATCTGCTTGATTTCTGTAAGCTGCATTTGTAAGAAATAAAAACTCTTATCTTGGATTTAACAAAATGAGCTTAAATTACTTATTATTTAACTCTCCCATGACAAGAAGCGATGAGGTTTGTCATAAAAATCAAAGACATTCCTCTTTCACAACAATATTTCCACACCACCAGGAGACAGATTTACTGTTTGCAGTTTTCTGTGAAGTTTCCAGTTGTTATCCGTCGTGGTCTTGAGCCTTGGAGATCCGGAGGAACCATCAGGAATGGACGGTACGGTCTGCTCCCTCCTCCCACACTCTTGTGTGTAGTTTTTTTTTTTTTTTTTTTTACAAACAGGAGATCTACAAACACAAGCGTGACCTCAGGGAATGAAATATCCTCTTAGGGAAAACCCCCTCATCCCCAAAGTGGTGTTTAAACTTGTCAGCTGCATTGTGACTGCATGTTTAGTTTCTTTTCAGTGAGGAATAGCATCAGCGATGGAGGGAGAGACTTGGTTTTGTTTTTACTCGAATCTGTCAGACGCTGTCTGGAGTCATGGTAGTTGCGGTGTTTAAATGCTGCATTAGTTCATCATCAAAGGTATTTCTTGAAGGTGTTTGCCTTTTACAACCTGACTGAATCCCATTCTAAAGGTTTGGTGCAATGCTTTGTTATACTAGGGTAACTTTATGAAGGAAACATATATAAAAACAACTCCTGCTTTCAATTAGCATCCCATCCCCCAGAAGTTTGAAAAAGTGGGAGCGCACTTCAAGCTGCCATACCATATTATTTCTCTGAGTTCAGAACATTTGTGGCGCCATATGGCCAAGCGTGAAACTTTTTCTAACAGTCAAAGCACGTTCACAGCTTCATTGTTGAAGCTGAAGTCGTTTCTTTATTTGAAATACTCACATTCTCTCCTTTTTTTTTCCTGCTTTTGCTTTGCTGTTCTTGACCACACCCTGCTGCCCTCCACCCGCCATCTTTTAATCACGAAAGGGTGAAATCCGTGACATGAAGCAACATAGCAAAAGACATGTTTTAAAACACTGATGTGGGTGGAGGGGGGCAGGATAAAACCTCATCTGGAATGCATAAAGCATAACAACATATCTCAATGTCTCTCATGGTTCTGGATGTTCAGCTGGGGTGGGAGTGGGTGGGATCCTGCCGGAGTTGTATAGCAGAATGCTCAGGGCGATAAAAAATAAGATGTTCTTTCTGTGCCTGCCTTAATAAATGGGAAAAATAAGCAGCTGTGAGGAAGATATTTTAATCTTATGGCCTGGATATGGTGCTATTATGTGAGATTTGCTTTGAACGATGACGGTGGACACGTCTTTCATCATAAGCACCAGACTTTTCACTTGTTTAGACTCTATATTTTACAGATATTATCAACAAAAAAAAAAAAAAAACACACACACACACACACAAAGCGCTGTAATTGATAACACACATTTTCTTCTAAAAAAGATTTTAGATCGTTTCTGTTTGAGGTTTGTGCCGTTGTAACTTATAAAACTCATCTTTGAATCCACTTATCTGCAGATATTTTTAAAAACTCAGTTCATTATTTATTTATCAAACAGATGATCCATTAAATTCACTTTTCTTTTGTTTTGAAACAAAGTAAAAGGCTTTTATTGTGGAAATCAAAAAGTCACGTTTAGCACAAAAGCACTTCCTGTCTGGGACAAGAAGTCATCTCTAATTCTCTGCTGGTTTTGTGCCCCCTCCCTCATGCTTTTCAGTATTGGTTGAACAGATGGGCCCGGTGCCTTTAGGCATCTGGAAATTGTACCCGAGGATAAACCAGACCAGTGCCGGCCCCCATTTCTTGTCCTCGTGTCCTGGTTGGTTTCTTTTGATTTTTCAAAATCGTGGGGAGGGGGTTACGTTCATGGAGGCACTTTAAATGCCTCCTTTTAATTTGCATGTCAAATGTTTGCATTTGTTAAATAAACTTTTTTTTTTTTTTTTAAAGTGTATCTTTGTGGATTTTTGTATTAACTTTATGTGTACATTTTGTTGCATCGGTAACGTTAGATTGGGATTGTAAACTATTGGGAGAGATTGTAAACTGAGATCTTAGTTATGGGTGACAGGAAGGGGGGCGGAACTGCATCAACAGTTCCACCTACTACTCAGAGGCAGAACTACTGCCACTGAAACAGTCCTAGATAACGACACAGGTTTTTGTATTAGTTTATTTGCTTAAGGACTCTGGAGGCTACAGCAGACCTGACCTCAAGGGATCCATCACAGCAGCAGAAGATGAAAACTGTAATCCCGCATCATCCAGCATTTAGACCAAAAGATTCCTTAATGTAAAAGTTGAAATCAACATGATGGAAAGATCTCCTCAGTCTTATCTAACAGGCTGACACGCTTAGGCCTGCGGTGTAAATAATGGAAAGAGTATGAGGGTGTTGGAAAAATGTTGACTAGTTTAGTTTATGATTAAAATTCTTCACTTATAACAGATTCCTGATAATCCATGAATGTTTGTTTATGAAGTATGAAGGGAACAAATTGACTCTGTGCCTGGAGCTGTCATTCCTCCATGGCTTATAAAACATAATGAATTTCATGTATATTATTTTATAAGTTTAAAGCAAGACGGTCTTGTGATGGGGACAGTGATGTCATAGTCATAAAAAGGCTTTGGTTGGGCGTCGGCGGCCGCTTTCAGGTGGTTCTGTAAAGCCACTGGAATATTGCTGTGGACGACTCCAAAACCCAATTGCACTGCAAGGCGACGCTTTTTGGGTCATCGTGGAGCCTCTCGGTTCAGTGTGATCGCCATTGTTCCTCAGCACAGTTCTCAGCACATGCACGGACAGGTTCTTCTCGAAACGTGTGATAAAATAAGAACACGAGAGATGATTTTCTCAAGCCCAGTTTTGTGTATCAACACACCTCGTGACTTCTGATCCAGGCAGAAATGAACTGCAAGCTTGTTCAATAGTGAACTAAAGGGGAAGATTGTGTTTGTGAGTTATTTCTTTTTGCTTTGGCCTTCTCGTTCAGCTTACAACAGCTCTGCAGTTGTGTAATGCAATTAACTTTAAAAGAAGACTTTTTTTTACTGAATTACTAACCACACAACACATTTTAAAGAAGAGCTGAAGGCTTTTAAATGCACTGGTTTATCAAATGACCTCAGAAGAAGCTTCTTCCATAACTCATGCATAGCTTAAATAATCTCTTAATAAACAGAGACACCTTCTTCCAAAAAGAAAAGCAAAAGTATGTACTGGCACACCCTTTTTTTATCAGACTGAAGCTGTCTAGCAGAGCACAGAGACGGTTCCAGGCCGAAGACATCCCAGCATCACAAATGAGAAAACCACTGATAACCAACAGATAAGAGCAAGTTTTTTGCTGGGAGTTTATAGTTTTGCTGCAGCAACAACACAACCTTTCCAGTGCATCTGAGTCTGATGCATTTGACTGCAATTAAAAGCTGAAATGGAATGTGTCAGGAGAGGAGCAGATATTCACTAGCAGATAGGAAAGAGCCGTGAAGAAACCAGAGGCGGGCCACGAGCATGAGTGTGCCGATGACATCGACTCCAACAGGAAGCGAGACGCTAATGATTAGCACATGTTTGGGATCACTGGGGTGCCACCATTTGGACGTTGTCACGCTGTATGCCTCTGATTTGTTTGCTTGTTATTTCTTCTCAGCAAGGGACAGACTCACTTCCAAAATATTAAAAAAAAGCCTTAACCTCTCTACGGCATCTTGGCCTACTTCATCTGATTAGCTCCCAGCCAAGGGAGCGCTTCACCTCGGTCATGGGAGTTTCAGACTCTGGAGTTTCAGACTTTAAAAAGAAAGGATACCGAAAGTTCTTAAGGGGCTTTTGCACTTGCACACAGACTCCGTTGAATGCATTTTCAGTGAAAACGTTCAAATCTTATCAATGAAAAGTGTTTACAATCAGTCTCTGCATGCTAACTACTGCTCGAATGTGTCTCGCAATGTTTGCAATCCTTCAGCATAACTCTGTGTGTATGGGGCTCCTCCCAAACTCCTCCTGAATGGTCTCTTCGGTGTTATCTGATAGTCACTAAGGGGCCAAACACAAACACCAGCTCAGCAGCTCGGCCCCGAGGATTGGAAACACAAAGGATGCGTCACACGCACTGGTTTGAAATTAAGAGAAAGCAACTCAGAGAGGAATGTTGTCTGAATAAAAGCAAAGTCCTGATGATCCAGACAACTGTACTAGAAATAATGGGGAAAAAGTTGGACTAAGGTAACTAATAGGATTTGCTCCTTTTGTTTCTTCTTGTTAAGGGAGAAACCATCTAAAAATTAAAAGGTGTGGTTTGATGACTTTATATTCCCATGAGTGAGAAATCTTTTTGAGCTTTCCTGCTTGAACACTACATAAGCAGCAAAGAATCTGGGATCAAATCCAAAGTCTAATCCCTCATTTTTTTCCCTCTTCTGTCACCCTCATGTTTGCTGTCAGAGATTGAGTCATTCTGGCCACGCCTGCAGCTGGAGCCCCGTTCTGAAAACTCTGGACCTTTACTTTAAATCCCCTCGATTTCAAAATAAGATTGCAGCTGATGGTCAGTGCATTAAAGCAGACGGCTCAGTACAAACTAGCACATTTCAACATTCAGAAAAACTAAAGTAAAACTTTAAGAAATCTGTAAATCTTTGGTTAATTCTTTAGAATGTTTCCCTTCAGGCAGTGTTGAAATAACAACATAACATTAAATCAAATGTACAAAAGAGTAATTTGCCCCAAAAGCTGACAAGATAAAACTAAAGCAGTTTAGCATCTGCATTACTTTTTTAATTTTTATTTTATTTTGAAAATATATCTGCATTCTTATAAATTTGGTGGGTGGAAACAGTTCCTTAAGCATCAAATCATGCAAAACAGTTTTTGTTTTCCAAAAAAGTGTTAAAACATAGAAATTACTTATTTCCTCTGAATATAGTTGAAAATTGCATTTCTGAAATATTTATTGCTTGAAAATAATGCAGTAAATCTTCATCAGAATTCAGTGCTTTTAACTTTTTTTTAGTAAAGTACAAGTCAGGCTTTTGACGGTGACTTTTAGAGGATGCCAGGGCAAAGAAGTTAAGTGCGTTCTGTCTTGGCAGATGATACTCCAGTGTCGGAAGCCAAATGTTTCTGTAAAACAATGTGTCTCCATTGCGATACACATATTCAAAGGAAATATCAGCCACTAAAGCTTTGTGTGAAAAAGACATTTTGAGTTTTATTTTTGAAAGCTGAATTGCATCCAAAAACCTGCTCCAACTGCTTTTTTTTCTTGCAACAGCTCAGCTCGCACCACCTCATCCACCTATGGTACCAATTACATCTTCAGCAGCACGGCCAGCTGAGTGGTCAGCTGGTGGTCAAAGCTGAGCATCTTTCTCCAGCAGCCCCACACTTCATTGGCGAATGTTTGCCACAGGAATCCACCTGATGCGCCAAAAACCTGCAGCCTGGGACACAGAAGCAACAGATTGCTGTCGTTTTATTATTGTTTTTTTCTGTTTTGCCTTGTTACTTGTGAGGTAATGGCCTGAAACCGCACCATAATGAGGGTTAAAGAGCTTGAATCTTTTTTCTTTATCTGGAGGTGGCGTTTGTGTGGAGATGCAAGGCGTTCCATCGATTTAGCATGACCAAAACATGGCAGCATGTTAACTCCCCTGTGGGGCTGGACAGGCTCTCCCCTCTCTGGCAGACAGGGGTAAACAAGGAGGGGGTCTGCCCAACACATTCTGGCATACCACAAACCTCTGGGGGGGTTGGACTCTCACAGTCCAACACTCACTGACTGATCCCTGCTGGACATGTGGCTTTGAGTGCACACTAAATTCAGTCATTGGGGGTTAGAAGGCCTCTTTTAATAGGTCACCCTAAATGTTCTTTGCAATATTTTTTTGCACATTTGCAGCTTGCTCCATAAAAAATATGTGCTGTGCAATAAGTCAGTTAAGGTGCATGACCTTTAATGAGTGCACCAAAAAAAAGGCATTTCTGTCCGTTTGACAGGTGTTGTGGTGTCTTCCTGGAGCTGTGCATGCAGCCTGTGCGGCGCATCACATACATGTGCTGCAGGGGGAAGAAAGGGGGCGGCGAGCGCGCGGGGAGCCTCGCTTTGGTGACGTGCGGGGGCCCGCTCAGCGCGCGGGGCGGTGTTCTCAGGCGGGGAAACTGCCTGACCGACTGGGGTGTGTGAGTCTGAACCACATCTGGAATAGTAGCTGCAGACAAGGAGTCGAGAGAAGCACAAGCTCAGAGATCCTTTCTCCAACTCTTCTGCACTTCACTGGGTTTTTATCTGAAACTTTGCCTTTTTTGTAAGTTGGATTTATCCAGGATTGTGTTTTATTTTTATCCTTTTAAGTTTATTATTTCACGTTTTTATTTACTTTTACTTTTTTTTCAACCTTTCAGTAAAAGTGCTGGACTTTACTCGGGAGTAAAATCGATTTTTGGATTTATTTTAAGGACAGAAGTGCGTTTCTTCCTCGCGTTTTGCTCGAACTTAGTGCGCTTAGACCACAGTGAGGGCTGAGGCATGATGGCAGCTGCTGGGATGGGAGGTTTTTCCGCGCAAATTGAACCACTTTAGCTCCAAACTTCATTAAAGTCGAGGATAAGTTGTCTTTTTCTCTTTGTTTTTCACATTGTTTTAGTTGAAAAATCAGTTATATGTGTTGCGTAAAACGTTGCTCATACTTTTAGGAGGACGTTTTCTTTCCTTTCTGTTTTTCTTTTTTCTTTTTTTTGAGCGTAAGCGGACAC
Organism: Oryzias celebensis; assembly: GCA_014656515.1. Taxonomy (NCBI): domain Eukaryota; kingdom Metazoa; phylum Chordata; class Actinopteri; order Beloniformes; family Adrianichthyidae; genus Oryzias; species Oryzias celebensis. The sequence continues at coordinate 9,367,384 of BNCR01000008.1, read as the reverse complement.
TTTCACACCCACCGGGTGGAAAGTGAAGAAACAGCGTCCTCTGGTGTTGCTATCCGTCATGACAACTGCAGTTTCTTTCCATGCATTTATTTTCTGTTTCAGTTTATTTCTATTGATATTGTTATTTATTATTATTGTTGTTGTATTTTGTGTGTCTACAGGTATACTTGAAACATGCTGTTCATCCTGCTCGGAGTGCTTCTTTTGCACCTACTTATCCTGATACTTCTAATTGTATCAACAGCAGCAAGTGTACGTCTTTTAATTGTATTTTTCTTCCAATGGGTAAATTTAGAATTGCATGCCTTTTTAGGAAGGCATATGTAAGAAACGGATGATTAATTTTTAAAAAATGTGTTCATCACCAGGCCTGGTCTGTAGGCGGGGAAAAAAGCACAGATCTATGGTACAGTTGCCACACATCTCCTGGGAGCTACCACTGCAAGCACGCCAGCAATGAAGGTTTGTCCACTTTTTGAAATGAAAAATGTTGTTTTGTTTTTGTGCAAAGATTTGAATTCTTTGTCATTTATTCTCAGACTGGATCCAGGCCGTGCAAGCCCTCATGATTCTCTCCTGCATCTTCTGCTTCTGCGCACTCATTGCCTTCCTGTACCAGCTGTTCCGAATGGTGAAAGGCGGCCAGTTCTTCTTCACCGCCATTTTCCAGATCTTGGCGAGTGAGTACAACTTGATCAGTGAAGCGCCACACCCTAATAGAAAGTAAGCTTACGTCATCTACCCCTCTTGTTCCTCCATCTGTTTTTTTTATGTTTTTCTAGGTGTGTTTGTGATGTGCGGAGCGATCATCTACACCGTGATGCGCCCCGACGATACGACCGTACCACATTTTGGCTACGCCTATGTCCTGGCTTGGGTGGCCTTCCCTCTGTGCCTCATCAGCGGCCTCATTTATATCGTCCTGAGGAAGACGGAATGAAAGTAGGAGGAGAAAGAGAGGAGAGAAAAAATGAAGGGGGAATGTTACAGGACCCCCGCCTTACAACAACATCGCACTGTGCTTCCTGCCCACAGACCACAGACTGACCTGCATCCTCCAGTATCCATCGTTTTCCCATCACAAGCTAAAACCATTTGTTTTGTGAATCCGAACTAAATCTATTTGTACCTGCAGTTTGTCTTGTGGGATTGTTCTCCGCAGCTTTTCCCAAAAATCCAACCAAAGTCACCTCCTCACGTCTCTACAAAGATGTACATAGTGTCTGTGTGGGTTTTGGACATATTTATAACATTTTATACATACATTGTGTACATAGAAGTGTTGAGTTAACATTGTCACGCTCGTTTATGTTTAAGAGTGTGTCTCTCACAAATCATGCAGCTGTGCCAAAGAAATGTTGCTTAACCTCTTGTGTGTCAAGCTTTTTTCTCCTCTTTTTTCTGTGTTAGAGTAATGTGCCTTAATCAGAATGTTTGTTTGTCTTGAAGGAAATGAGAAGGATCTCAGAAAGTGTTGATTATGAAGTTTAACTTTGATAACTCAGCAAACTAATTTGCCTTTTTGTATTGAAAATGGTGCTTTTCTTTTTTCAAAAAATACAAAAAATACAAAAAAAAGACCCTGCTATCCTTGAAATTTGTATCCTAACTTGTGTTGCTAATGTGTTTTGTTTTGTAATTAATTTGCTTTGTACAAAATATTTTCTAAACTTTGCTTTTTTGTCATTATTACAATTAAAAATCTTTGAAAAAAAAACATTTTTTGTTTTAATAAAAAAACAAATCGTCTGCAATCTACTTTTTATGGCAATTTATTTAGGTCACGTGATCTGTTTCAATGGCCAACGTAAAGCGTCGGATGGAGGCGTTCTTGCAATACAGCTTTTTTACCACGCGGGGGCGCCGCAACACAGAGAGCACAGAACTTTAACTGTCATGTTAGGAAAATTCAGCCCACAGAAATGTGAGTTACAGAAAATTATACCTCAGCACAATGTGCAACAAGATAAACGGATTTACACTTAAAAACAATCGAAATTAAAATCATTTTTAGCTATAAAATGTAGTATAATTATATGACTTTTAGCTGCTGCTTTGACATTTTCTCATGGGGCCTTTTTTTATTTATTTGCTTGTTTGTTACTGCACATGGAGAAGGTGGGCTGTTATCCCTATATATTATTTCTTTCCCTTCAATTATTGCACCCTTTACATGCATTTTGATGACCCATTTATCACAAGCAACTAAAAATCCCTTGTAGATCGTCAATCTACAAATGCAGTGCATTCATATGTGGTGTAATGAAAAGCATAATGTAATTGAAACTTTTTTCTGATTGTCAGAAATTATGCTTACATTTATGGGGAAAACACTTTATTACTCAACAAAAAATTCAAATAATTAGATTTTTTTTAAATTAAACATTTATTGGGTTTGATTTTTGTTAAAAAATATTAAGTTAAAAAAAAAGTAAAGCATGCATCATTTCCAAATTAGTTTCAGCTAAATTTCAAGCTTTTATTTAGGCTTTCAAAAGTAAATGAATGTTAACTGGGAAGTGTTCCTTTTTTTATCCACTAGATGGCGACTACAACACGTTTTAGCAACAATGCTGTTCTAAAATTTCCAAACAAAATTAAAATAGTAAAAAGAAAGTTGTTATTGTATTTGAATGGAGCGACAACAAAACTTTTAACCTTTTAACATATTTACTGCAACCTCTTAGCAGAATATCAGAATATCTCCTATTAGATTAAAAGTTTAGCATTTAAAAATACTGCAGGCCAATTTTAATATAGCAACAAAATAAATATTAAAGTGTAACAAAAAAAATCCAAGGCATGCCTTCATGAGCTGATTAGCAAATTGTGTAAAATATTGAAACTGAAGAGGGCAAAACAATTCTTATTCGTTTTATTTTATTTTTTTCCAAAATCACAGTTTTGCTTTAGCTTAGCTTAATAGTTTTTTTTAAGGGAACAGTTAAAAAAAAACGTGATTTAATAGTGTTTAAAAAAAGTAAAATATATACATATTTGAGGCCTGATCGAATGCAAATGTATGATATTTTAAATTTCCATTTTCTTTACGGATGGTTATTGAACCTCAAACATAGATTTCTATTGTTTTGAGATCATTTTGTAAAATGTTCTTAATGTTTTTCAATCAAAATAATTAAAAAACACCCATGGAAGTATAAAAAATATTGTCCAGTGAGCTATTTCCTCTTCAAACCTCCCATGATTTAAATGTAGCTACTGTAGCGCTTTACCTCCAAACAAACATTCAATTGTTAAATATGAAACCTTAACATCTGCTTAATCAAATGCACAGTTTAAGACATGTAATTCAAACATATCTAAGCCAACTGATGTTACTTGAGCAGACAGAGGATCATCATCCTTTTAAAGTTTGGTGGTAAAAGAAAAAAACTCCTCTTCAACAATATCCACTCTGACTCAACACACAGTTAATTCTAAACTGGTAAAAGTCCCTGGGCATACAGATAACATATTGAGGATGTCAGGAAAACTCTGGAGGCCCATAATAGCCTGGCTGCTCCATTTGAAATGTAGTTAACCTTAAGGGTTATTTATCACTGTGAGGGTCACAGAGGTGCACTTAGTATTTACTGCAGGACATGCAGGATGGAGGAGTGGGGATTGGAAGGAAGCCACCCTTATCACACTCACTACGTGCCGCCGTGGTTCAGACATACATCAACAATGTTTTGCAGCTTGATAAAAGCCGACATTTTTCAACCGCATGCCTGACCATCATTATGAGTTCAGAACAGCAGCTGCAGACATTAATGTGTCATCTGCAGAGTGTTTTCTTGGTTTCCCTGAACACACCATAATTATTTCCATTACATTAGGGCTGCTGCTTTTGAAAAACGTCATTTAGACTGTTGGTTTTCTAAAAAAAAAAAGTTTCTGAAGGTTTTTCAAAGCTGATTTTATAACAGCCATAAATTTTCAAGTAAAACCTCACAGCTATCCCTCTTTTAGCTCTTTGTCTTGCTAATACACATTAGATTGCGCCTGGCTGCCCACTTTGATGGCCACAGTCTGGGCAAAGTTGCAGATGCGGAACCTGGAGGCACCTTTGACCCGTGAACCCCACAGCTACATCCTGCCACCACGCAGGAAGAATCTCCCTCCTGGATCCGTTTCCTGCTCAAAACTCTCCCAGACACTAACTTATATCTACAAACAATGCTGGTTTTACATCCTTGGATGGAAAAGTTTGCTCACTCGAACAAAAACTGTTGATAACATAGGGATTTGTACAAACACGCGCAAGCTAACACTCATACTTTGAGTCTAAATTGGACATCATTCAAGCTGTATGGAAATTTTAAATGCTTTCAACGCATGTTTTGATCTTAAGTAAACAGAATGGAATATTTCAACAGGTTTGTCCTCTTGTTATGCAAGAAAAGCACTTTACTTAAAAACAGATGAAAGATATTGCAAGAACTTTGCCAGCAGAAGGGAAAGACTCATTGCAATCATTGTTTAGCTCCTGATTCACAACCATCATCAGAAAAACGCCACAAGAACATATTAAAACATCAAAAACAGGATTTTCCTCACAGTGGGTCTTCATTCAGAACTGGTGGTGGCGACTCTGGTCTCCGTATCAGTGTGACAAGACCACTGAGGCAAATCGTTCCCATTTAATTATACAACACAGAGTCAGTGACATCCTTGTTGCTCAAGCAGAGCTCCTCTAAATTAGAGAGCAGTGTGACAGTGCAGGGATGCATCAGTGCAGGGATGCATGGAGCGGTGCTTGCACGGCTGCCGATCCGTTCATGTGCTTCCGATGCTTCTCAGACGTCTGAGCTGCCGACCAAAATGTGTCGGACTTTCAGGAGTTTGTGAGAGTCCGCACAAGGAGGAGTAAATAAACACAAAGGGGCAGAAAAAGTTTTTGGAGCCGCTTTGACGGCAAAAAGGTTTAGACAAACAGGTTTTTCACTCTAAAGGCAGAATATTTTGATCTTGTCGGGCACTTGCAGACTCAAAGGATCAAAGTCAGGAAAACCAGCATTATTTTGCATCTAAAGTTGTTTATTTTGGGCCCTTTTTGATCCCATAGATAGTTTAAGAGATACTCAGTAAATAGATGCAGAAGATCCAGTTGCACACTCCCATCAGTCAGTGGACAAACTAAGCCCTCGGACGTGATATCTGCTGGCAGATCAAATGAGGGATGGTGGTCATGGCCTAATCGGGTGGGTCAAACTGAAGTAGCTGTGTTATTTCAACCTCAGTGACCCTGCCCAGTGGCCTCTAGTCTCCCCAGTAGATTTCAGAGTGGCTGGGGAGTTGAGACCCACCAGGCTAAAGGTGTTTGGAGTGGGTGTCTTTGTTTGTCTTCCACGACCGAACCCCAGACTTAATGGTGACTGATGGTCAGAGTCCGGGTGGCAGCTGAAGTATGGAGTTTGGAAAGCTGGAATTTCTCCATTGGCAAACACTCCAAAGCCCAAAGTTCACTAAAAGGGTGGAAAAGTTCAAGCAGAAGAGACTCAAACATAAAAGTTAGAAACATCCACTTCCCAAACTGATCTGTAATGAAGTCATGGGTTCCTTCAATACTCACTACTTAGTAAACTATAAAGTGCGTTCACCATTTTGTAGAGCTGTCTGAATCTACAATTTCAAATACAAGTGCCCTAGAAAGTCTCTGCAAAAAACTAGTGCATCGATTGTCATTAGATTGGTGAATATAGCCCACAATGCATTGCTTTTGAACAATATCTCTTGTGAAAAAAAATATTTACTTTATTTCTTATGAGCTATACAAGTTTTCATCATCAGAAAACAGTGGATTCGTGCATAATCTTTGATAAATGTTCATACTAATTTGGTTTTTTACCTTGGCAAATCTGAGGAGTCATATTTGATGTTTAAAAAGAAAAATTGTGAGCATATTGTCCAAATAGCTTGCAAAATCCGGGGCACTAGATAGTCCCACACTACTGTATATAGCTTTTTGAGCTGTTCGGGGTTTGGAGAGGGAATTTAGACATTTCCATGGAGTCAAAAACTGGTCATGAGCCCCTTTTTATCTCAAAAACTCAAAATAAATCATCTAAAAACACACAGAATGGTCAATAACACTAGAGGGACATGTGGTCTGAGGAAGAGGCAGAAAACGTTATCACACATGTTGGACACGGAATCATCTTCAGGTTAATCTGCATAATGAAAGGACTGAATGTCCATTCAAAGTCCTGCTTTAAAACAGCAATTAAAGTTAGGTGGTGTGTTTGGAGCGAGGGGTTAATTGTGTTCTAGATAAGTGTTTATTGTCCTGATGGCTCACGAGAATAAACGGTTCTGCAGTCGGTCGGTGGCGGGAGGAACTAGATGGTGACCCTGGATGGTAGTGGTGGTGGTCAATTGCATTTTTTTTGCAGCTCCAGTGAGGGACTGTGAGTTGGCATTGGAGTCGAGGCTGGTCACTCCTCTCCACTTGCTTTTTATCATCTGCTGTGCATCCAGGAAACCACACTGGAGTAGAAAATACCACCGTAGTCTGTGTGGTTACTTGGTAGACAGAAACCATCTATTTGTTCAGTAGTTTGTACCCCCGAGGAAGTGAAGTTGTTGCTGGACCATCTGAACATTGATGTCCATTAGAGGTCCTTTTAGGTGTGGGTTCCCAGAAATGTGCCTGTGGAGACGAATTCCACATGAAGCCACTGATGTGTGAAGAGACAGTGGTGGGTTTATGCCTCTTGTAGCTCTTCACGTTCTGCAGCCAATAACACATTTTTTGTGTCTCTGCTATCCATCTTTGTTCATTAGCCTCCAAAATGTGTGTCATCACTGATTGATTTCATATTATTCACTATGTGCTTCAGCAGCTGTACTGACGATGTGAAACAAAGACCCTTATTTTTTTTAAATATACGGCCTGCTATTCAAAGATCTGAAAGTAAGAAACACCCAGAGCGCAAAAAAGGGTGTTGATGTGACATAGACCAGACTGTGTACGCGCTGCCAAGGCCAAAGAGCCCTTTTTTAAGCATTTGGCACAAGTCTGTAAACACTGAGAAACTCTGCTCACAAGAAACTTGTCTAAATATTGGTGTCCCGCAGTGAACCCCGTTAACAAGAAAGTTTGGACACCCAAACAAAAAGATAGAAAGAACGCTCCAACAGAGAGAAATCACCTCACAGCTTGGAGAGCACTGGTTGAGGTGGAGTTAATAGGTTCTCTTACATGTCTGAATAGAGCAAATATTGACAGTTACTCCATCCTCTTGCCTCATAACCCTCTCCTGTTGCTGGAAATTCAAAGAGGTAAAGTTCTGTGACTGGATAGTATCGAGAATCTCATTGTTGTGTGAGTTTTACAAGGATTCCAGCCTCACTTTCAAACATTTTTTTCAATCACATGTTCACACTAAGAATCAAGCACCTGTAGCTGAGGTTACTACTCAGTTACTTAAAGCACTGGTTTGCTTCATTTAGAAAACGTTATGAAAGACAGTTTCCCCAGAATCTGACAGTGTTTCACTTTATGACATTAACTGTCACCTTCTCCATGTTGATGCAGGAGAGAAACCGATTCAAGACACCAAAAAGTTACTGGAAGAACAACATATCTGACCACACAGGAGCGGCAGCAAACCCTCATCTGGCTCGGAATATGACAGCATAAAACGATGGATCTTTCCTGATGGGGGAGAACTTTTGGGAATATGAAATCGCCACCCAGATTGGTTTACCATCAAACTCTTTAAACACTCTTTGAAGAGAAGATGCAGTTCTCATAAAAGATGCAACTTTTGCTTAAAGCGCTAACTTTTCAGACATTGCCTGTCCCAAATGCCTTCCGTCATTGATGGTGTTGCTGCACACATTAAAGCCACAAGCCTACACAAGGCTGTGAACACTTTAAATGTGTTTTGGAAAATCGGAACTGATGAGTGAATTGCGGTTAAAACCAAAAACATTTTAAAAGACTTCTCACAATATGGAAAAAAAAACAACAAACCCTCTCATGCAGCTGTTATTTACTTTAAAGCTTTCCAATAAATTAGTTAAAATGTTGATGACTTCTCAACATTTGTAATAATTTTAAAGAAAAGGGACATTTTTTTAAAGAAAAGCACAATTAAAAAACAACATTTTCTGGATAGAAAAATGTGAAACAATGAAGAGCTTTACACTTTCCAACACCTCAAGTATCAAAAGCAGCGAAATCTTGCAAGATTTGTTTGCTTGTTAACCTTTAACCCTATAATCTGGATGCATAAAAGATTAGATTTCATTGAAAAGAAGACTGAAATTTGATTTATCGTTGTCAGAAGTCTACAAGCAAATGCCATATTGTAATTTTGCCAAATTTCTGGAAAGAAAATGCTTCCAACCTTTCGATTTCTGCAAAGTGCATATCTTTTTTGAAAGACGTGCAGTTCTCTCCAAATCACGTTACATATTTTCTTCTGCAGAAAGAAAGGTTATAAGAGGGTGATGCATTCCTGCTTGTTTTTTGTCTTCGGTTTGGAGCTTAAATGAATTGCCGTCTGAGCCTTGACCCATTTTTTTTTTGTTAGCTTTAAACAAATGTTGCACACTTGAAAGGACGAACCGGACAAATGTGGATTTTTTATTTTTTTTTTACAAAGTTGACTATTTAGTGAGCAGCTAGAACACAAACACTGCTCTTCGTCCGTTAGCTTTACCTGCTAAATGCTAGCTATATCGCTAGCACTACATTAAAACCGTCACGAACGAAAAGCGACACGAATAATACAGACAACGGCCAACTTTCTGTATTATTTCCCCTCTCTGGTTCATTCATTGTATCTGTATTATCTCTATTCTGCAGCTTACCTAGAACACAAACACAGCACACAGTCAACTTTTGTCTCGATGTTTCCTTCGTAAAGCAGGTTCAGTAGATCCCGCTCTTCTGACCTGCTCTATGAAGGGAAATTCCTTCTTGGGGTTGAGACCGAAGAATACACTACCCAGTAAATTGAGTGCTGTGTCTTATGAGCAAGAGAATTACTAATTTTTTTAAAAACACACAGCAAATAAACATAACATTGTGGGGCAACGGGGTTGACTAATTTGTCAGTATGCATTCTTTTCCCTTACACAAAGCCTAAGATGCACCGTCTGTGTCCTGGTTTGTTTTGGCCAATAAGACATCTTTGACTTTTGACACTTCGAGGTTGTAACAACTGACATTAGATTTAGTGCACACCTGAAGATTTGGTTCTTTTTTAAATCCATGTGTGACGAGATGTCTAGGGACTTGACAGCTCCTTAGTTTACATCATGCTGTCTCCACTCTATCAAAGGATAAATGAGCAGCTAAACGTCATGGTCATAAAAAGCATGATTCATTAGGTTCTGACTTTGCCTGAGTACGACTGAGATTTGTTTGCAGTGAAGCTGGGAGCAGAGAACAGAGCTCATATGACAGGAATTCAAAGTAGGCATTATCTTGATGTTTCACAGGGCGTGGATCATGTAAATAGACTTGGCCAAATTTAGGCTGTAAAATTAAATGTATTCCTTAATACATTTATTCTTAAATTAATTCTTTAATAGTAGAATGATTCAGAAAGTGGTAAAAGGGGACTTGACACACTAAGAGTTAGCTGGATGTAGTAATACTGAAAAGCAGTTATAAAGACAAAACAATGTACCAAACACTTATTTCCTACACCTGTCTGTCATTTATGGAAGTTTTGTGACAAATCCTGAACTGGATCTAATGGAATACAGCCTATGGGTGTGTTCAGACTGGAAAAGTCAGTTGGTTTAATTTGGTAATTTCTTTAATTTGGTCCCGATTGAGTTCTGAACCTTGCATTTGGTCTGTATTCAGACTGTTGTCAACCAGACTTCTCTGTTTCGAAACAAAGTAAACAAAACCACGCGACTAAAAATCTCTTCTATCGTTGGCCAGGAATTACGAGGGCGGGGCAAAGCAACCAGAGAAGGAATACGAGGAGTTCTTTTGCTGTCCCTGTCAGTACAGTTCACTTATTCCAACTTTATATTTTGATGACCAAGTTTAAGGTCTGTATCAACGTCAGACACAACACTTTTTATGTGGTACATAGACGACAGGTATGAAGATTCACTGATAAGAGTTTATGACAAATAGATTGCGTGAGAAGCAATGTGTGTCAGCATAAAAGTTGTTTTAATGAACCTGCATTAATCTGACCACATTTCAATGAGTTGCTGTTTGTCCTTGCTGCGCCGTTACTGTGTTTACATCCAGTACAGACCGGCCGCAGTGGTCGTTTTGGTTCAGTTGTTCTGCTCCGGGATTAGAGCATATTCAAACTGAGTAAACTTTGAGCGAACCGGAGCTCAGTCCGACTGGAAACAAACCGAGGCCACCTGGAAAAAGGGATCTGAGCGTTTGGTGTTTTCAGACTGAATATCTGTTCTGGATTATTGAGGAAAACAAATGTGGTTCACTTTAAGCGAACCAAATGTGTCCAGTCTGAATACAACCTATGATTGTAGCACCTCAGTTAAATAAATCATGTGCTTAGAATATCTACACACTGTGACTACTGTGGTTTGGAGGTTGGGCCAAAGGGGTTTGATTCTTGGCTACCACTGTTGTGGGTCGTCAGATGCCATGACAGCACCCACCTGTGCTCAGTCAGCCACCAGGTATGGCCACCATGATTGCCTGCACCTGGGTCTCCAGCAGATGTATAAAGGATGGTGGAGATCCCAGTTCCGGCGCCAGACTGTTAGCTTGCCCAAGACGGTAACGTGCTGGCTCCCAAGACGTGTCTTAGGACTCACTCTTGTTTCATAGATTTCCCTACTAACTTGTGTGTTTGTTTGCCAGTGGCTCCCGCCTTCTCTCCACTACCCCTGCTGCCTCCCCGAGCTCATCCAACTCCGCTCCCGACGCAAGACCAATCCATACCGGACTTTCCCCCATCAACATTCATCGCCTTACCCTTAAATAAACCTCATAACTTCAATTGTGTCCTGCGCTTGGATCCTCCCCTTCCTGCTCACCGCATAACAACCACATGTCGAAGCAATCTTGGGCAAAACACTAAATTCTTTGTTGAAATTTTGCACCAAACCTCTTCAAACTGTAGATGAATGCAACAGGCTTTGATAGACAGTCCAGTGTGAACACCGTATGCTAAATGCGCTTTTGTCACTTACTATTACTTATAAAAATCTCTTTTAAAACTGCAGCAGGTTTGACAATAAAATGTCTCAAAATGACACAAAAATGTTTGAATAAAATTTCGCCGATGACAAAAAAGTCTCTCAAACATTGTAAAATATTTAAGTTTAACTGTGTCCATCATAAAATTATATGTAGCTTATAAGCTTATTTTTGTAAAATACTATATTTTATTGCTGCAACAGAAATACTCATCCAATTTCCCTTTTATGACAATAGACATTCATTTATCCACAGCTTGGAGTGACAAGTCACATATTAATGGGTGAGAGGTCCCATTAAACCCCTGTTAAACATGAGGGCAGAGTGGAGCTGACTAATCCCAACAGCTGCAGCTCAACATGCAGCATGCTCATATCTGTGCAGGATGCTGCAGTACATAAATGTACTTGATGCATTCCGTCCCTCTGTAGTTAAAGAGCGTTTGGGTGATGAGTAACCTTCATGGGCTTAACTGGCTCCACCTGTTAAGGTGTAGATCTAAGGACTTCTCGTTGTCCGTGTTGGGAATCCATCTGTCTTTTGATGATAGCAGTCTCTTGTTGTTGTTTTTTTTTTTTTTAATTCAAACAGAACTTGATTTTTTTGGTTTTAACATCAAGCTGCAGCTACAAAAAAATGAAAAGAACAAAACAAAAATCTTCAGAGTATGTTCACAGCAAGAGAGAAGTCCCTTATGAACAAACTGCAGCGTCTCAGAGCAGCACAGTTAAAAACACGCATGAAGAAGAAAAGAAAAGAACGTATCACTGACAAAGTTCCATCAAATAGCACGCATTCACGTGGAAAAAAATAGTCTAAAATGAATGCATCTGAGCAGATATGTCTAAATGGTTGATGCGAAAAAACCCTTCAGACAATTACATGACAGCAGCTTAATGTATACATATATATATATATATATATATATATATATATATATATGTATACATATATATATATATATATATATATATATATATATATATATATATATATATATATGTGTGTGTGTGTGTGTGTATATGTGTGTGTGTGTCATTCTACAATGAGGAAATGAGCATCAGAACGATTAAGACTTTAAATCTGGTTTGTGCGTCAGATCTTCATGTATTTTAGAAAATTTTAATCTCAGTTATTTCCTGTGAATAAACAGTTACATTAAACATTTTGATTCTGATTTAACATTAGCATTTAATAAAAATACATTTGTGACTGTTAGTTCTGGGTTAAACACTAGAACTAGAATAGATTTAAGATCGATCCATCTTTCAAACTCCCATAATGCCTTTCGGGGTTGCTGGAGCCTATCCCAGCCACTCATGGGTGAAGGGGGTACATTGCAGGGCCTAGATTTCAGATTTAAATTAAAAATGTACATTTCAATTTAACATTTTTTGTTTATGTTTTTATATAAGCATTTAAACCAACATGCTGGCACATGCATTTGCAATAAATTCTGATATAAAGGTAACAAAAATGCTGCAAATGTTGGAAAAGTTGGCAATGTGTGATGCTTCCAGACAAATCGGCGAGATTTAGTCTTTGATTCGATCCTGGTAGAAGCCTGTGTTGTTAAAAGTAAATGATGACGGAATTGTAATTTATCAGTATTGCCCATCCTATTGAAGAGAACTCATAAGACACGGAAACGAATAGCTCAAAGATACAAACTGTGGTGTAGATTTGCAGTAAAGGATTCTAATGTGTAACCAGATGGGAAAAAAATATGAAAAAAGTGACAACTTTGTCTTATTTTTGATAAACCTCAACTGCATTCACATTTGACACTTTTGCACTGCGATGGCCAACCCCTCCCATGTAATCCTCCATCTCCCCAGACGACTCAAGTAAAGATAGCTGAAGAAGAGAAAGCTCCTTGAAGAAACAATCCTCTGAACCAAAGTCATCCTCTCCCTGGGTGGGAGTTCAACTTTTACCGAGCAAAACCTTCTTTCAAAGTTTGTGCAGCACAGAATCGTATTTAAAGCTGACAGCTCTTTAAGCCAGTGGTTTGCTATGATTTGTCTGCGATTAATGTGGAAATTGTTCCTTCGTTCATGTGGATATTCATCCTCAACCCCATTCCTTCTTCTATGCAGCTACACTGCGATGACAGGCCAAAGAAGAAAGATGCACACATGAACTTCCCAAAAAGCTGCTTTCCTTCGCTACAGGGAACCCAGCATGTTTTTCTTCAATTTGCTTGGGTGGCAAAGAAAGAAAAATGTCACCCTAAAGACGAATTTAACAGAATAAAAATCATCTGGAAAGAATGTTCTAAACAACAGGTTGGAGTCTAACACACTGGAAAGTTTCACAGAGAATTTAAAGCAAAACATCCTTTCCAGGTCAGGATTTAGTAATGATTTTTGAAGGCAAGGAGATAGAGCTCTACCCCCAGCTTATTTGCATTTATTCATAACGTATGAGTTACAGGGTCAAATGTCAACAGTTCAGTGAAGTTACTGCAAGAACATGTCATCCCCACCTTTCTCTTTCTAACCACAAAAACAGAAGCACTTCAAAATAAAGTTCTCATCGGTTCCCTGCTGTTCATCCACTCAGTCTTTTGTCTGACACGGGGTGTTCATTACAACAGAAATACTAAATACCCCCAACAGCTTCATTTCTAGTTCTGGAAGGCATAATAGTCCCACTCCAATCATCTTTTGAACTATTTTAAAAGTTTTCCCAGAGGTCTTGTAATCATGATTTAAGCAAAAAAATTGTGTTTTCTAGGACATAGTTTCTGCAAAACGTGCGTCATTTTCAACCTGGGACTCCTGGTGAAGAGGAAGCATGTTTTCTACATCTCAAATAGGATCTTTTTCAAACTGCCTTTTTATATCTGCTCCTGTGTCACAACAATTTGAATGAAGAAATACTCAGAAATGCAATTTTGAGCATAATTTTCTTTACTTCTGTCCTCCATCATCAGAAAAAATGCCACAAAAACCTGTTAGAAACACCAAAAACACCATTTCCATCTGTTTGGATCTTTAAATGGAGAAATGAACAGATTTCTGCATCATGCAGATAGTACATCCTGACACTTTTTGCTGCTTGATTCCTTTTTAGTGGTGATGGAGCACTGCTCCTCCATCATCGTCGAGGTGGCCGTCCTGACAGTGACAGAGACGACACACAAACACTTTACTCTTTCCTTCAAACATTACAAAAGTACAGCAAAATATCCATGACTTTTTAATCAGACAAAACACAGCAGTCATGAGAATCTAGGGCTCTTTAGAGCCTAATGCATGTTCAGAGAAATTTTCTGACAACTGCGAGGATAATACTTGCATCACATATAAGATAATTGAATTAGTCTGCCTTGTCTCTCCTAATAAAGAGCCCACCCCAGTCCTCTGAGCTATGGGTCACTGGCTGGTGGAAGAGCTAGGAGGTAGAGCAATGCAAATTCATGACTGAATGTAATAAGGATGATGTGTAAATTTAGGATGACATCAACTGGAGGATGTGTGTGTTTGGTTAGGCAACGTGGACGACTGGTCTGGAGCGCTCAGCCACCAACACGGTCATTTCTTCCTCTGTGTCCTCATCGTGTGCAGTGGAGGCCATGGACATCAGAAGGAAGGAAAAGACCAGACATGGGGGATCCTCTGCTGCTCTTTTACACCATTTATGAATATTAATCTCTTTATTCTCGTGTTTTTAATGCAGGTGTTCACATTTTGCGTTCAACCGACTTCAATAGAATAAAAGAAAGAAAAAACGTCTTCATAAATGTTGTATTTTTAACAGTTTTAATTGACTTTGTCAGGTGTGAGAAGACGCCAGAGGCATCACTTGTCTCACTTCAGTGCAGGTTTTTGACTTAAAGGAGCCTTGATGGTTCTGAAGCCTTACTTTCAACTGAAGCCAGGATAAGGAAAGGTGTGGAAAGGATGGACAGTAAAAACTGAAATGGATGCTTTCTTGGTTTCTACATCAACTAAAACAAAAAAAAACAGAGATCTCTTCAAGTGGACTTTTGGCAAAAGAAGCTGCACATCCACTGAGCTAGGCGCAGCTTTTTGCCACAGTGCTTCAAATTTTGAGAATATTTAAGTCCATATGTGTCAGCAGCTTTGAATTTCTAAAGACGTCGGCGAGCTGCAAGACATGAAAAAAAGAAAGGATCAGAAGATCTTCTGCTATAGTTCCTCCACAAAACTTTACCCAGCTGGTACACACCCACAGAGCGGAAAACTCAGGCTTTGGGGTGCAGCCTTTGTGTCTCACATTGTGGTCTAATGAAGTTCATCAAAGGAAAAGCCAGTGGAGAGTTTGGTTTTGCATGAATTGCAGGATAATTGCTGAGGCTTTCAGTTGTGGCGTGGGGCAGCAAGAGCTTAGATTTTGGAAGAAAACGGGAAGAAGTAGGAGGTGCTGGTAGTCTGGTGAATCCTTATGGTCTGTGTGTCACTGGGAAACCATTTTCTTTCAACTCTGTTTTTAGCGAAATTCCAGAGTTGTGTATTTAAAAAAAATGTCTAGCAACATCTGAATTTTCTGAGACTTTTTGACAGTTTCAAGGCGAAACCACCACTTGTCTTAAGAAAGAAAATAGATGTTGGGTAACAATATGTGACAGAGCTCCCCTGATACCATGGAAACTAGTGGAATTTTGCTCAATGCAGCCCATGACGAATCAGGACCTTGATGTTCACAACTTTCCAACCAAGGACGGCAGGGGGAGGGAGATCGACGACAAAGCTCATTCAGACGGCAACACTTTACAAGCTTATACTGTATAAATCTTAACTAGGACGACATTTTCCTTGACTGTGAATCAGTTTAAAGCCTGAAAAAATAATAATGATCGAGTGAAATAATGTATGAATGAGATAAAGGTAGAGCTTGAGCATCATTAACGATTAAATATTGCAGATTAGTTGAAAAAACTACGTTTGAAAATGATTTTAAAAGTCAAAATACAGAAAAAACATCATGTACAAAACTGAAGTTTTATCGTCTTTTGCTAGACATATTAAGCTCTCAGCCATCTGCACAGTGAGTGGAAAACATCCTAGTGTCACGAAGAACTCACAGATGGCCTTTCTGTGTTTATAGACTTCAAGGTTGCACGAGGCTTTACCCAAACCACTGTCGTAAAGAGTCGGTTAAAGACCCACTCACATAAATAGTGTGTTTTTTGTGTTTCAGATGTTTTTCAGGAATTTTTCTGAAAAACGTCAACATTTAATAATTAAAACAACTTATAGTTTAGAGAACAACACTGACTTTTATTGGTAAATAACGCTCAGAAGGAATTATTGCTCTTCTGAAATGCTATAAATGCTAAAAATGTTGCCATGTGAATAATTTATGGCTTTTATTTGTATGATTTGTTAATAAACAGTGTCTCAGAATTTAAAAAATGGTCTTGAGATCAGGAGCTTAAGTAAGTGTCTGTGCTCAAGTACAGTGATAAATTCATTACAATTGCATACCACTGGGATTTGGAGAGGTCTGGCCTAATGGAGAGTCAAAAGTGGTACCAGGCAGGCGGGCGACTGCAATAAATAGTACCGGGAGACAAGAATGAATGAATGCATTAGCGACAGGGTCTGCCTACATTGGTTGGAGGGCACTTCTTCCCTCATACTTGTCCTCTTGGGGCTCTCTGGTTACAACAAACGGATCTGACTGCTAGTGATGCAACTTCCAGTCTTCACAGCATCATTGTGTATGTTTGTCATCTCAACTAGCTGAGGCTTTTGCAGAGCACAAACCACAGATCCAAAAACTAAGCAACTTTAAGGCTCTACTTAAGTAAGGTGCCATATGTGGAGTTTCTTAATCTCCCTCCATTCTAAAAGAGCTGCCTTTAGACAAAATTGGCAAGATCATCACAACACACAAGCTTCAAATTAGTTTGAAAAAGTCTCAATGCCAACAGTTAACTTTTTAGATTTAAATCTACAATGGGGCACACTTTTGTTTGTGTACAATATACTTAGTCAGTAATAATATTGATCTAATGGAATTTAGGCTGTTTCTACTTATTTTTCCATTTAATTTATCATGATCATTAGTTTTTGGTAATATACTATCATTTTATTTTGCTAACCCTTTTATTGTAAAGATTTGATGAGAAGTGTCTATTTTTGTGTGTGTGATGGGCCAACATTTTGTGTTTTTTACTAATTTTAAACAAAGTTGTTTTTATTAAAGGCTACAAATTTTTTTTTTTTTAAGGAACAGTACAGTCCTAAAATCATGTCTGCATTTGAGGTTTGATTTACAATGATCAGGTTAAAATGTGATTAGAAATAAAGTTTAATAAAGTTTTCTCATCCTTAATTTAGACAAATATAAAAGACAAATCGAAATACAGTTAAAAAATGTTTTGAGCGGCAACATTTGGTATTTTACAAAACAAAAAAAACACAAAATGTGACATTTTTATGTGATGTGAAGCCAGATCACTGGGTTTCATTCCCTTTCTTTTTTGTCAGTTTTACAGATTTAAGCAAACTATCCAAAGCTAAGATTTGTATATTTTAGTGAATGTGTTGAGAAGGTTTTAGATACTCAATCTGCAGGGTCTTGACTTGTGAATTCTTTCAAAAACTAGATTAAGAGGACGCAAACCATTCACAAGTCAAGATCCTGCAGAGGGAGTCTGAGGTCCAGCATCAGAATCTGACAGCAGTTAATGCAGTAATTGGATTTGACCTTACAAGCTTTGTGTGTGTGTGTGTGTGTGTGTGTTTGTGTGTGTCAGTGTGTGTGCCTAACTCCAAGAATTTGTTCTCTGTTGTGTGTAAAGTTACATGAATCAAGCTGGTCCCACAGAAAATCCACAGGCTCTTTTGGAAGAGGGATTAGATTTGGATTAGCTATGTCAGCACATACATGTCAATTCCAAGTCCATACTGTCTGAGATTAATGCTTGTCCTTCCTCTTGGATTAGGATTAAGTCTTTAGTAGAATAAAAGAAAAAGGGTAAAAAAGAAAGGCAAACATCTCTTCAGGATCTAAAACAAAGTATAAATGAGAATTTTTGTTTCTTCCATGCTCTTTTTTTATGGTTTTGAGATGTGCAAAAGTCCAATTACCAATTATCAACAGAATTAAGTTTATTTCACTTATAATTTCATTTATGTTTATTTTTAGATGGTTCTTCATTAAAACAACATTCATATAAAATATTTTTTTTCATAATTGAAAACATTTCCCTTTTTTTTTATCTTCATGCCAGAAAAACGAGCTTAATAGTACAAAAGCATCTTCTTCAAATTTCTATTCTTAGGCTATGTTCCCTCTGCAATTCGTGTACAGTCAATGAAAAATCTTTGAAAATGTGCGTAAACGTGCTTTTACAAAGGGATTCCACGCGTAAAAGTCTCACATTGACGCATAGCTAGCAAGATTTTACGACTGTTTTCAGGCTCTAAGTCAGGACAAGTCAAACTTTGACCAATCAGGAACTAGTATTTTGTAGTGACGAATGAATGGCGTCCTTTTTAATTCAGAAAAATGCCAACCGCTTTAAAATTGATCATGGGAGAGAAATTAATAATTGCAGTATGTGCGGAGTAACATGACACCAAGTCTTTCATATTTTGAAATAGAGCCCGAAGTCACATTTGTGAGATTCACTTTAACATTTCACACCAAGCTTCTTCTAACTGTAGACGGTGGCTGTGCGCAAGTAAACAGAAGCAAAAGAAAAAGAAGCCCCTCCCTGCTTGTTTATTGTGATTACCGTGGGCTAAATGTGCATTCATCACATTCTTAAACGCCATATCCCCGGTTTGTCCGTAGCTCAACGTTAACATTGGTATGGCTAAACTGCAGTTTGACATCTTGTGTCTTTTTTGCACTCCAATGTCGTAAATTGAATTTTTATTATGTGTGTCGATAGATTTCCATCAAATTAACAGCTAAAATTGTAGTTTACCACATTTCAACAGGCAAAGCAGTTGATTTATTTCTGCATGGTCTCACATTTTACCCACATAAAAGATCTAAATGAGACTGTATCTGATTGTCTTCGCCCCAAACTACAACCTTCATCACACCTACCCTCCAAATCAATTGCTGTTAGCAGTCAGACATTTTCTTTTAACTTCATTCTGTATCTGACATTTTTTCTCTGCGGCAGCTGTCGAATTGATGTTTGAAGTCACTCAGCTCTGCGGGCTGCCAGGTATCAATTTCTCTTGTCTTCACAACCTTCAAACAACAGAAATCGTCCTTATGAAAGCCTAGAGGGATGTATGCTAACAGCAATTCCCCAGCTGGGAGCCTAGCAATTACAGCACTCCTCCCCCTCTATCCCTGTAATTGCAAAGGGAGCTGCTTCCTGGGTGATCAGACAGCCTGCCTGCCACCAGGGAGACAAGCTTCATCTCCTCTGGCAGCCTCAGGTAAATGAAGGTGTTTGGCTGGGAGTTAAATAAAGGTTGTTTGTTAACGGAGTGGGGTGAGTCATATCTTCATCGAGCCATCACCGTTGTTGTGCCCGCTCACTGTGCTGCATGTTGGAGGCGACCGTTTGCTGGAGGCCAGTTTGCGACTCCTATAAAGTGTGACAGATCACATTAGAAGAAAGTGTTAAACATTTGTGAAAGATGGTCAAAGAAAAGTGTGGAAGAAACTGAATTCATGTTAGGTTCATCCAAGACTATAAGCGCTCCGAACTGGCACACTCTTACCCTGGCACATAAATGACAGGCAGCTTTTTTTTTTTCCCTCCAGCCCCTCCAAATGAGAAACCTGAGTCTTTAATGTGTTTTGGGGCTTCATGGCAACAACACCATTTCAATGCGAGGCTGAGGTTGCTAAAAGTAGCTAATTGTGTTGCGCTAATTAGGTGCTCAATGTGCAAGATGATAAATTTACTTTTTTTTGCTGGGATTTGGAGATGGTTGGTAGAAAAGTATCCCAAGTACTACTTCTAAAGTAAGTACAATATGTATTTAGCACAATTCGATCTGCACTTTACATACTTTTTTTGACTGCCCCATTAATATCAACGGATGAAAGTTGATCACTAAGGATATATTGAGACTGAAAAAGTCTGCTGGCCTAGACCGAGTCTGTTTAATTTGGTCCAAATCGTATCCTGAACCTTACGCTTCTGCAGTCAGACTGCCGGACTTTTCTGTTTTGAATGAAAGCCTGTGAACAAAAGCATGTGACTCTAGATCTCTTCATTCATTGGCCAGGAATTACAAGGGCGGGTCAAAGCAATAAGAAAAAGAATAATGGAAATCCTGAGTCTTGTAATCCTTGTTGGGACAGTTCCCTTATTCAAACTTTATATTTTGATGACCAGTTTTGATCACTTGGTGCTTTGATACGACAGATGTTATTGTGGAGACATGGCTTTGAAGATAGACTGATAAGAGTTTCTGACAGACAGATTGTCAGGAAAACAGTGTGAGAAATAATGTGTATCACATTAAAAGTTGTTTTAATGGGCCTGCATTCATCCAACCATATTTCTATGAGTTTCTGTGTCTCATCGTTGTTCTGATACTCATTTACATCCTGCAAAACACGGCTATGATACTGGTTTTGATTCAGTTGTTCCGTTCCGATTGGAGCCTGTTCAGACTGAGAGAACTCAGAGGGAACCGGAGCTCAGTCCGATTAGAAACAAACTGAGACCACCTCGAAAGATGGGTCTGAGAGCAGTTCCTAGACTAGACTAGGGTCGGCTTGAGCGTATTCAGACTGGACATTTGGTCCAGATTATCGAAGGAAACGAACTCTGGTTGACTCAAGCAAATACAAATAACTTTGACTTGTATAAGTAGAGGAAAGACCACATTATTTCTCTTTAGATGCCACTGAATTTAGAAAAAGACACCTAAAGTATAAAAAACCCAGTCTCAATCTGTGTGTGTGTTTGAGCCACATCACTTTCACATAAACATGTTCTGCAGGTGGGCTATGAAGCCAGAGAATCAGCTCTGTGGTTTTTATTGAAAGCATCCCAAACAGAATTGGAATTGAACATTTTCTTTGATCTAGAGTATAAAAAGTGTAACAAAAAAAGCTCTATTCTGGAGTAATCATGAATTCAACTGAAGGATCACCCATGAATTTATTGTCACAGATTAAGTTTTATTGAGAAGCCTGAGAGATTAAGGAGAAACTATCGCTCAGTCGTAATTGACATGATGAGGACCTATTACTGTATTGATTCACCTGGCAAGTTGCACAGCATCAGACGAGGTCTGCATCGACCTGCCTAAGTGGGTGCCCAGTTCCCCAGGGGTCAGGCAAATGTTAAGGAGAGATTACCAGTTTGTTGTAGAGCTAGATCCTAATTAGCTTAAGGTGAAACAAAAGGAAGAAAAGACAATTTAATGTCAAAAAAGGATCCCTTCTCTGCTCATAAAATATTTAAAACAGACTGTGCTTTTAGGAAAATGTGTGACATCTTAACTAAAAGAAAAATAAAACATTTCAAAGCCTCAATATTATAACAATAAATTATCATAAAATAGAATTCTGCATTTTTACAAACAAATACTATACAAACACGGTATACAATATGTCCTGATAATATAAATATAGGAAACGGGAGTAACCAGAATGAGTCTCTATTCCTCTGATTCCCAGCCGAAGTCATAACCAGTCATCTTGTAAAATTTTCTATTAAACGGTTTATAAAAGTCCCTTAGCCTCTGCACCACCTCTGGGTCGATATTAGGATGAGTCCTGCCTTTGGTTTTACCCAGACAGTGTGGTTTGCTGTTCGCCTCTGGCTTCTTCAGGCAGGGAAAGCCTTTTGCTGGGTTAAAGTGGAAATATTTCTCTGTGATGACCCTCCTGAGGCCGAGAAAGTTCTGGACACGAGCCATCTCACCAGCGGGGTCGGTAATGAGGCGCTCTCCGCTGACAAACAGCAGCTGCTCCCCGGGGAAGAACTGGAGCCAGCGCTCGAGGTGCTTGGCGTACATGCCGATTTGAACGGCACTCCATGTGGTGTCGATCAGACCCGCTGACATGTTCTTAAAAGTCAGGCTCTCAAAAGATGGGATGTCCGGTTTCTTGGAGCGGGTCTGAGTGTAGTCGGAGATGGCCCGTGTGACGGGATCCCGGACGACTACAATCAGCTTGGTGTCTTTGGACATGCAGTAGATCCGAGCAGGGACCTCCCTCGTGACGTAGTAGCTCGGCGTCTTCTCCATGGTCAGCTGGCCCTCAGAGGACTTAGGCATCAGCTCCCTGTGAAGCAGAAACATTTCACAGCTTAGATTTACACGGAACATAGCATGCTCCTAAAATAGCCAACTCTACTGAACTGCTGGATCAGAGTTTCTTTGTAACGCCATCATTTTCAGGAGCCCACACCTTGCAGAAGTGCAAATTAGGAAGGACGAGATGAACACTGACACTGCCTTCACATGACAGATCTGAAGAGGCTGTTAGACAACTTAGATGTTCATGAACAAGAACAAAGTTGTGAACTGTGTGAACTGTTGTGAAATCTGTGAGAAAGTCCCACTCTGGTTGATCTGTTGTAAAATAGTTTTTTAAAATTATTATCTTGCTGTTTTCAGCCAAAATAAAAAAAAGCCTGTGTCGTTTTCTTGGACTATTTTTTCTGTAGAGCAGCAGTAGTTCATCTGAAATTTGCCTTTGAGTTGTAGGCAGGACAGTTAGTGGGAAGTAAGCCTTCCATCATTTCCCGTCATCCCTCTGTTTACATGCCGTACCGCTAGCTAACAGCCTCCAACCTAGCATTACCGGTGCAATAAAAATGGCGAGCAATATTGGAGCTATACCGTACATAACGTTTTGAGCCACATGCCAGCTCGGATGAGAAAAACGAATAATGAGGAAATACTCAGAAATATAATTTTAAGCTCAATTTTATTTTTAAATGTCCTTCATAGTCAGAAAAATGCTTCCGAACATGTTAAAAACACCAAAAACACAGTTATCATTTGAGTGGGTCCTTAAACACCTTCATTTCTCCATCAAACCTCTACGATCATCAATTTCATCAAAACGCACCAAATATGAAAATAACAAAAGGCCTTTTGTCTTCATGCACCTCTTTCTCTACATTTCCCTGATTTTGTGAGTAAAATGTGGGAACGCTTTGCATTCCTTCACAGGAAATACAGGAAATATTGCCCCTGGGTGACTCTGGTCGATCATAATATAGCCTGTTAACTGCAGCCCTCACTGGGTAATGGCTAAAGTGAGCAAAAGGGGATTAGAACTAAGCCATTAAATCTGTGGCATTAGACTGCTATGGGCCTTACTAGCTAACTGGGTGGCTGTGTTTCTATAGGGGAGAGGAAATGCATGACCGCAGCTCTGGCTTTACAAGAACTGGAGGACAAAAGTGAAAAGATACTAAAACTTAATAAAATCTATTTTATAACCAACTTTTTGTAAGGACTTCATAAACACTCTTTTTTTTTTTTTTAAATATTAAAGGAAAATTGGCAAATAAATTTCACAAAAAGTAAGGGTAAAACTCCAAAAGGATAAGAGTTACAATCAAGAGCCGATTCTTTTAATTAATATATAAATAATATTCTGATTTCAACTCACCAAACCTTAGCAATCAAATTTAAAACCTTAAATCTTGAGGAACAGGAAACATGTTGGGAGTTTTGTTGAGTGGTTCATCTAAATTAAACCCCTGGAATGAAGAAAATCCATGTCATTAACATGATTATCATAATTTCCATCCATCTGTTGTGCAGCAGGAGTTTCAACGTCTCTGCAAAATTAATAGTTTTCCATCACAAAAATCCATGTGGAGGAACAAACTCACATACTTTTTAACATTTGGATAAAGAATACTAAAGCTAAGTGACCGTGAAGGAAAAATGTGTTTCCTTTATTTGTCACTCAAGTCCTTTTTTCTTTTAATGTATATCATCATCTAAAGCCACCTTTTCTTTGTGTCTATTCTGTGTGAAGAATAGTTTTACACATTTCTCTGCACCTGCCCACCACAGCTCCTTGGCAACCCACACAAAACCATTGGTTGTAGACAAAACACACCGTCAGCATCCACCCTTCAAATGTTTTTTGAATCCCATTGATTCTTTAAGGTTTGACGGAAACAAACAAAAAAAAAAAATGACGACCAATCAGCCTGTGCTTTAGTGACAAAAACAATCTACATGAGAAGCATATGAATTATTCATCTTAGAGACAGGGCAAGAGAGCGTCTCTGACTGAGCAAAGAGTGACAGAGTCGCTGTGGGCAGGTGGATGCAGCAAGCTTTCACAATTTGTTCAGCTCAATAAACAATGATGCCTGCAAGCCAAAGATTTCACTAACCAATCAATCACTCATGCCACGAAATGATTGCTGGACTTAAAGTGATAAGTCTCTGCATCCAAGTTTCGCTTTTACCAAATCCAATCCCACAAAGAGAGAAATGCAGACGGCATACAACAAAAACTAAAGTCGCTAAGTGAAGTGCCATGCCTTCATTTTCCAGATATGAACAACCACAGGGCTTTTATTCTGTCATTTTCACTTGTTTTGTCTCCAAGAAATTCAGGTGTGTCCATCATACTGGCTGCTGCAGAGACAGAGAAACTTCATGCCTTGTTTACATTCACTGTTATCATGAAGCGGGTTCAAAGGTAGGAATTTACAACGCTAAAGCATGCTGCGCTACCTCTGCAGCCACAGAAGGATGCTTCAATAACAGCTTTACCAACACCCTACGCTGCACTAGCCTGACAATCTGGGATTATATATTTTAGTTTTTTTTCCAACCCCGTGGCAGGGTCAACTCCAGAGAAAGCTTCAGCAGTATCTCATGCCATAACTGCTTCTTATCTTTCCATGCAGCTCTGAGCTACTGTGGGAATCATCCCCGTTCTCAAGGACAGCCTGAGAGGTGGTGGTATGCAGCCACTCAGAATAATCAGAGCATCTTACTGTGAGACAAGTTCCAGACAGGAATCAAAGCAGAAACGTCTTTAAAGAAGTCGGTCGGTCCTCTTTGCAGCCACGCTATTCAAGAAGGGAAACATTGCATTTTATAGAAATGACCACCTCACATGAGGCTGAGAGCCTTACTGTTTGCCGGAAACATTTGGGAACTGCAGTGACAGTGCAGAGAGCGCCTTTTTCCCCATTCTCCATTATTACTGTCAGTATGCAGAATTGAAGACCACCTGGCTGTCTGCTAGAAACTGGGGTATTCTGAGCAGGGGAGGAAGGATGAACTATGCATGAACCAATCTGGCACACAAATGTCAGCTTAACAAATGAAAACTCAGAAACTTGCTTAATTCTGTTTGCTGGAAACACAATAGAGGCACAAAAAGAAATAAGCGCTTTGAAACAGAAACTAAGCTTCTCTTCATCATCCACTCAATTTTAAAAATGCAACTGCAGCTTGGAGCGGCACAAACATGCATATGCTGTATTTATAAAGGGAGGCTTTCAGCCTCTTACATTTTATAAACCTACTTGTAAGCAGGATTTCATAGCTTTCGTTGGGTTCGGATGAGGTAACTTGAGTTTGAAGAACACAGGGAGATGCTAAGTTACTTCAACACAAACATATTTCACAAGATGTTGCCCCAAAATACAGCCTTGATGCTTTCTGTTTATAGAGATGTTGTTATGGAGTGCTCAGAAAAGGTTTGTTGAAATTAGTCTTTAAAGATTTGGCAAAAAAATGTAATGATGGCCAAGAAGACAAAGCAGCGTCATCAAGTTCTGAAGAATTTCTAAACAAGCTGACCAAAAAATTAAATAAGGCGACTTATAATCAGCAATCACATTTTGGTTTTAAGGACAAATCCAAACAAATCTTCAGACTCTTCTTTACTGGTAGTTCATCCCTTTACTTGAGAAGAATACATGGTGATGCTTCAATTATGTCTCTTTTTGGAGCAAAACATAAAGCTGACAACTAGAAAAATAGTTTTTTGTATATTTTTTTCTTTGAAATAACTGTTTTTACCAAAAATTGTTCATGACGTCACAATTTTAACTCAGCACTTCTGTGTTCATTTGTTTCTCACTGATGCATGCAGCTTTAGAAAGACTGCAAACAAGACATCAAAGAAGCAAAACAAAGATGTCTAAGGTAGATTTGCTTCCTTTAAAAGAAGCTCTGGCTTTCTATGAGGGAGTCTCTTATAGAGAGAAAGACAAAAGCTAGAGAGAAGTCATTTTGCCAGAGGAATCAGAACAAAGAGATGAAGCTAAAATGTAACTGAGAAGACTCCTTTGGTTTCCTTGAAATTTAATGAATCATTTAAAGTTGCTGTTTAAAAGCTTGCTTCAAGAAGCTTTTAAAGCTTTCATGTTCTGCCTTATAAGGTCAGCTACATTAAAACAACTAAAAAAACTTATTTAAAGAATATAATCTGAAAAAGTACTTAGTTTTGTTATTTTAATCAACAGAAACATTTGCAACAAGAGCTTAGTTTTGTCAAAATTCCTCTTCAAAGCATTTTCCGCCGTTGTCCTTTTCCTTTCATGCTCCTGGCAATGGCTTGATCTCAAGCATTTCTGCAGCTGAAGGTGCAAAAAGGCATGACTAGGCTTTAATAGCACGGATGTGCAGACTTTCTCTTTCAAAAAGTCAACTTTGAGACTCAAAAGCTTAAACTTTTTTTTTTTGGCCGGCTTCGGTGTGTGCGTTTTCTGACGAACCCCCTGCTGCGCTTCGTCAAAGGACACTTTCACCCTTCTGAGCACATTTGCATACAAAGTGAAGGCAGAGAAAACATGTTTCACACTAATTGTCTGCTCCTTTATTGTTGGGGTTAATGCAGTCCTAGGGGGTTCTCCAGCATCCCCGTTTCATTGAGCTCAACTAAAAGGCCCACAGTAAATTTACTGCCCTCTATCTTCCACTGGCCTGCAGTGAGTTCCCCCAAGGCTCTGCGCAGGATTAGGTCGTCTTGTCTGACACCCTTTGTGAGTTAGCAAGAAAGCTTTTCATTGTTTTACAGCCTCACAAGCAAAAACATGATTGCAGCTTTAAGTCCCATCTACTATATAGAGCTTAAAAAACTTCCTGAGTCTGCAGTCAGTAGATGAGCAGTGTTGAAAAAGACGCAAAGAAGAAGGTTAGAACGGCGTGCAAAAGAAAGGAAAGAGGAATCTGTTCCCACGGCTTTTGGGAGTTTTCTTCAGTGCTTTTTAAAGGGTAAGCGTGCACAATTGTCTGTCTACTGCTCCTTTTATTCCACAGGGTGAAAACAGGCTATATGCTGGTTGGCACCCCTGCTGTGCGAGGGCCTCTCCCCTATAAAGGACGAACACAGCAGACGTCCAGCAGGAAGGATCTACCAATCGCAGCGGCTCAATCATCTGAACACAACTCAATGCCGTCACGGGAGTTGATAAGCCCACCCAGGGAACTGCTCCTGTCCCCCCCCCCTCACTGACTGCTCATCATTAGTCTGGAGGCAACGAGGTGAAGCATATGGCCAAACAAATCACTGGACACCTTCATGTGGGGATCAAAGGGGAGATAAAGTGACATGTCATGTTTGAGGGGTGTACTGAAGTGAGCAGGGGATTTCTGGAAAAAAAAACTAATGTCCTAATGATAACTAATAAGTTTGTTTCTATCACAGCTCAAATCCAGTTGTTTGAATTAACTGAACACAGAGAAAACGTTGGTAGTTGGCCAACGCAATAAATCGAAATTTCATCAGCATCGCAACATCAGCTTGTGAAATAAGATTAAACCGCGATGGGTGGTTACCTTCAATTCCAATCATCTTTTGATCGATTTTAAAAGAGTTACCAGTGGTCTTTTAATAATCATTATGCCATTTTTTTGTCAAAATCAAAAAAACCTATGTCGTTTTGTAGGTCATAGTTTCTACAGAGAAGCAGTAGTTCATTCATCCCTCCCCCTTCCCATCATCCCTTTGTTTACACGCCCTCCATATGCTAAATGTTCACGTGACTCAAGCTGTATCGTCATCACAATATTGATCTGTAAAATCGCATATTGCAATTTTTCCTTATATCGTGCAGCCCCAGTCAGCAGGTAAATCATTGCTGGAGGAAAGTTAAGAAAAGTTTTATCAGGATTCTCCAATAAACAGTCTTTTTATAGAACCACAAAAAAAGAAACCCAAACTTGTTGGAACATTCATAAAACAATCTTGAGAAAATGCTTCACTTTCCAGCCGTCCAACGTGTTCAGATGCTTGAACACAACCCTAATCTTTGAGCTCAGACAATTGCACACCGAAGCGTGTTGATAAATCTCACCTTCAACTCTGCTGCTAAAGGAAATTAAAATAAGTTCACAGCTGCATGCTACAGATTAGTTTCCACTGGGGCTGCTTAGTTGTGGAATTGTGCAGCTGAGTCAACATACCTCACAAGGATGCACTAAAACTACGTATAGGAGCAAAGCTGATGGTCAAAAAGAATGAAAATCTCAACAAATTACTGCAACATCTGACAACAGCTTGAATCCTGCACCTCCCAGCAAGCAGCTAAAGAGTGAAAGCGTTATGTCATCATTTTTCTGTGAAATGACAAACGAAGGTCAATTTCCTCTCAAACGTATGCTATTCAAACCTACATGACATTTCCAAGCATGCACTTGTTTTTTTTTTTGTTCTCTCCTCTGGCCTGGAGGCTCAAAGAGAGTCCAGATTCAAGGACAGAGGGAGGAAAATTCCAGGAAGTGAAGAAAAAGGCAAACATGAACAAAATCAAGAAAGGGACCAAACAGACGTTGAGAAAACTGAACATTTGAGGGTATTTTGTACAAGTTGAGGTTGTAAACCATGACGTTGCTCCTGCTTTTCTGTTTGATATGTCCTGATGTCAGACTTTTAGCTTTTATTTTGGAAAGATACGCTCAATGGACATCTTTCTGCACTATCAGCACAAATAAAGGGGAATTATTTCATGTTTTGTTTAATATTTTCTCGTGCAAATAATCTCAGAGGTTATTAAATCAAAGATAAACAGATTTGATGCTTTTATGGCAAATGTGGACTTTTATTACATTATTAATATCATATTTTGTTACATAATTATTATGGTTATTTGGTGTACCTGTACCACTCCAGCCCCTTGTCGTAGTTGCGGTCAAAGAAGTGCGGCTCCGCTCCCACCGCCCTCACGTCGGGGTGCAGCCGCAGAAACTCCAGCAGCGCGCGGGTCCCCCCCTTCTTCACCCCGATGATGATCGCCTGCGGCAACTTTTTACTCTCCGTCTCATTGAAGAAACCTGACATGGCATTATCATCCAGCGCCTTGGTCTCGCCTCTGATGTCCTCCCACTCGTCTCCTCTGCTGTCCAAGTCATTCAGTAAGTCCCTGGACGCTCCCGCAGAGGAGCCTAGATTGTCGGCGTCCGCGTCGCTCTCGCGCCTGTTGGCGTACGCCAGGTTTGGCACCGTGGAGCAGTAGCCGACGCAGCAATAGATCATATAGACCCAAAAGGACAGCATGACGCAGAGGACAAAGAGTTTGTTCCTTACGTGGGATGATGGCACAACATAAAGATTGTGTAAAATCGGACTATATTCCATAGGAACTCCGTATAAAAGTTTGATTCCAGTCACAAGGCATTTTGTCAAAGCTGCCTCACTTCTCTGTCATCCGGGGAAATCGACGCGCAATCCTCCAAAACGTCAAACGTGACCAACATGGAAAGTTGGATGCTTTTCTCATCTGTTTTAGATACTTGGTTGGACTTTTAAAGCTGATCGAAGTGGGAAAAAAGGTGGAGATGACACCAGCTGAGACGCAGTCTGAGCGCGGTCACAGAGCGCGTCTCCCATCACTGAAACTCCGCGTGTGAGCGCGGATCCGAAGAGGGGCCAAGTTATGGATAACAGAATCAAGTCAGAAGAGGTTCAGGGGCCATTTCCTGTCTGACCCTTCAGAATACATTAAAAAAAAAAAAAACTTTCCCGAAACCTTAGTGATTTCAATGTACTGTTTATCAAGTCAGTCAAATATTTTAAATGTTTTTCAACCTTTTCAATGCAATCATTCAAAACTTTACACTTTAAAAGATGTATTCCTATAACATGTTTTTTTCAGGAAGGGTTAACCATGATTAGAAAAGAAAACAACAACATCAAAACAGTGTATGATAAAAATACATCAGATTAAACTTGATTATTTGCTTGAAATTCACAATATGAAATGAAAGGAGCGCAACGCTTCGAATGAGATGCGTTTATTTTGAAATACAGTTGCTTTTTTTCTGTCCAAATTATGCAGTTTACGCAGCGCAAAGGAAACCAAAGACAGTGCAACTGATTCAAAAGTAAATGAAACAACTTTTAGAAACTTTTATTTTACATTTTCTGAAACGTATATACGTATTGTGTTCTTTGTGCCACATAAAGTAAAAATACTTAAACAAAAAAAAAAGTCTAAATGCTTCTACCTTAAAACACTTGGTTCATTAAGAGCAATTAAATTATTGGGATATTCATGTTGGGATATATCTTTGGATTCGTTTTTTTTTAAACAAAATGTTTTTTTTTTTTTTTTTTTTTTTTGGTCATAGGCTAGTGGTTTCACATTAACCTAATGTATTGTTCCTGAGTTTCTTTTTTTTTTCTTCCCTGAGTCAAAAATAACCATGAACAAAGTCTGTCCTTTTTAACCTCAGAAAAATCCTTAGTTAAAAATAATCCAACTTGGATTATTAACTAAGGATTTTTTTTTCTGATGAAGCTTGAATGTCTACTTGGCATTACAACGCGTAGAGTCTGGGGTGCTCTGTTTTGAAGGAAATGCTTTTATTTTGAAAGCGGGAGATGCAGCGCAAAGACAACCAACAACACCTGATTCAAATAATTAATTTAATAAAATAACTTTTTAAAATATCCAGGAACTTGCATGCATCATCGTCTCTATACCACAAAATACAGAAAAAAGTAAAAATGCTTATAATTAATATACAAAACAGTATTTTTTTCTTCTAATTTCGAATTAATAAATGCTAAAGTTGATGGATGTGATTATTATTATTATCACTATTTGCTTTTTAGAAGCTCAGATGACTGTTTTTGCATAAATCAAATGGCTGTCATGAAAAACGCAAATTACAGACTCACAATTTATTTCCAAGGCACACACCTGCTAATCTGATCAACTTAACTTTACTCAGTATTTAAAACATCATTAGTCCATGCAACATGCCTTTGTGAAGCAATATTTCACAACATCTGATTTACAGGAACTTTATGAGCTGACATAAGCGGACTCAAACAACCTTCTAAATACAGGTCATGCATCAGCTGTTTGCTAACCACACAACGTTCTTGGCATCTGCTTTGTTGCACGTCTGGGTAGAAGTTAATTGTCCTCTTAATAATCTTCAACTGTCATGTGATTTTCCTGAAGGTGAACAACCAGTTCGACATAAACAAACTTTATCAGTGGGTTTTAAAGATCCATAAGAGTTAATCATTTACTCTTGAAGGCTGTGGAGGTTCAGCCAAGTGCACGTTTCAGTGACGCTGAGAATGCAGCATGAGAGATTTTGCAATGCCTCCAAAAGTTTTGCTCTGTGTGTCTGTGCTGACACCTCCTCCTGCTGCGAGGTCAAAGGTCTCAAGTCCCACTGCACCTCTGAGCTAGCAGAGGATTAGCAGGATTACCTCAAAGCTGCCATGTCACTCAGGGTTTCACCAAAGAAGACCCTGCCTCCTTCATCCAAGCCCCTTATCTCCTTCCTGTCAGACCTGGTAATAAATGATACAGCATGTGTGCAGCATGCCTGTGTGTGCATTTTCTAATCCCTAATAGTGGCATTTACACAGTGGAAGAGTCCAAGATAGTGCAGTAAAGACAGCATGTGTGTGGGCAGGTGTTTAGTCAGAAACCTGTAGTTTGACCTTTCCCTTGTGTTTATAGATGCCGTTTGTCTCTGCACATCAACACACAAACAGAGGTAAATCGTTGAGGTAAATCAGAAAAGATGCAACTGTGGGATTGAAATCTAAAATATAATCTTGTAAATGATTTGTTAGATAAAAGAAGTAAGGACATTTTAGGATTTCTCGCTCTTTCACTGCTAATTATGGAGAATAATGTCGTGACAAATGTTTGTCAAGAATGACCACATGCATCTGAGTTTAATGTGATGATCCAACATTAAATGTGTGTATTCTACATATGTCAGAAAATGTAGTATCCCACATGATCCAGAAAAAATCAGCAAGATGTTCAAACTTTAGAGATCTGGTTCTGGGGACACAAAAGTTGTTTTATTCAATTAGATATTTACAACAATTTATGTCAGTAGGTTAAAAAAAAGTTCACACACTTTGGTTATGCAGTGCATTATATTTAAAGTACTACAGAGAAAATGAACCATGCTCTGAAGAAAATGTAAATCAGTTTAAATGATTCAAAGAAAACATTTTTAAAACCATGTATAATGTGAAAAAAAAAATCTTCAAAAAAATACAAGTTTATCACCAGCTAAAAACCAAATTGAAAAAGAAATATTTCTAAATTTTCTTTTAGGCTAAGAACAATGAAACAGTCTAGATAAACATTAACATTTTATGTGATAAAAAGGAGTAGTCAAAGAAAAATATAGAGACATGATTCTCACATGACAATTCTGACTAAAATCTTACCTGGAATTATTTTTGTTTTGGAATTGACCGAAGGAAAACACATCTAAAGTCAAGTAATCATCAGTTTAATCATGTTGGATGTCTGAATAATTTTAAATGTATTTTTGAAAGACTGACCTCCATATGTGGATTGAAGCAGTGGCAAACTTAGCAGTTTGGGGGTCCCAGAGAAAAAATAAAATGGGGCCCTATGCAACGGTCGTGTTATTCTTCTTCTTTTTTTATCCTTACAGGTAAATTGTCAAACAACTTCTTCATTGGTCCACCAGTAGAAACAATCAATGTCAAGAATCCAAATGCTTTGATAAGCACTTAAAAACTGCTGTACAGGAGACCTCACAGCCTGTGCTGAAATTGAACAGGAAATGAGAATAAAAATGAAATAAACAGGATCAAACAAATACATTGCATGTATTGCAGGTTAGTAGGCAACTGCAGATGAGGCACTGCTTCACCTGCCTCCCCTGACCGCATGTTCCTGGTTGAAACGTATTTCATTAAGGAACGTTGCTGAACCGACCCCAAACTTGCCCCAATTATGTCCACCCGCTCAAAGCAATTTTTACCTGCAAAAATGGATTTAAAACCGCTCAATTGGGCAGAAAACCTCCCAATCTAGGTAATCTGATTTCTCTGCTTGCCAACTTCCTGTTGACTGGAATATTCCATTCCTGCAGAGGGACACTTTTCTAGTGTTCAGCTTGGGGTCCTAGAATGTTGAGGCCCCAGGCGATCTTTGCCTGATGGTAAATCTGCCCCTGGATTGAAGCAACATACGTGATGTCAGGATGAAACTCAGAAAAGAAAAACACCTGAAGGATAATACACACTTATAACCTCACACTCAGGGCAAACGTGAGCTTTCTGCTCCTCGTCTCATAGACGCACAGGTGGACTTACCATTCAGGCAAAAGTGCTACCATTAGCCCAAGCTGAACACTTAATAAAGTTGTCTCAAATAAATATTATTCCCATCATTTTTCAACTCTGTCATTAAAAACACCCAAAATCAAGGAATTGACATTAGATTTATCAAAATCAGTGGTTGTTGGTAAAGTTCACTAGAAATCCATTGTTTCACGTTTTTTGCTGCCTGACTACAAAAATGGTGTATTTAATATTAAAAATGTGTCAAAGTTGGACACTCAATCAAATCAGGAAGTAATAAATAATAGACTATTATTTAATGCTAATCAATTACTAATTATCATTTTGGAGTTTTTTTGTTTTTTTCCTGTAGGTTTTAGAAGACTTTTAGGATAGAAAATTGTGTATTTAGCAACACTGGCAGAGATCAAACGATTATTTGAGGAGAATCTTAAAAGTGGTAGAATGAAGCATTTTGTTGTCCGACTGGCTGTAAAAAGAGGAAAAGGGAGAAATTTGTCACCATTCTTCCAAAAGTGCTGAAAGAAAAAATAGGTGAAAAAACAAAAGAACAGAATCAAAGAAACTCAAAAAGAAGATAAAAATGTCAAGAAAAGGGATAGAAAAGGAGAGGAAAGGCAAAGGGACGGGCAGAAAATGCTGACTTTGACATTTTTTATATATTTTGTTTAAGGATGCCACTCCATATGGTTACGTTACTGTTTTGTTGCTTTATTTAATAATTTTTGTTTCTTCTGCCTTTTTTTTTTATTAAAACCTGAAAAATTAAAGAAAAGACTGAAGATCGTCATTTGCTTTTGCTAGAAAGTAAAAAAATGAACACATTCAATAAAACACATTCAGTAAAATTAAAGCATATAAAGCACATGTCTAACATTTAAATTTGATTTCAGTTTTTAAATGTTCAACAAAACATTTGGATCTTTCACACTGATGCTGTCTAAAAGTGGATGATGGTTTACCGTAGATGAGGATTTTATTTTGAATAATTAAAACAGCCGCTGCAGAAGGCCCCATGTTTTTGTTTGCTCCCAAACTGCTAAGTCCACCTCTGTATAAACGTGTCCATCCGCTCATTCCTTCCATCAGTATCGTTTCATGATACAAAAAGACAAAACCTCATGTGCACACAGTGGCCTCTGAGTCATCCCATCTGGGGAAAAAGTAAACCGGACACGCTAAAGGAAGTGCAAGACTTCAACTGCACATCCGTGGTGCAAATACACAAACTGAGCCCTGTTAACACACTGCACTTCTGCAGCCTAAACAGATGACATAAACAGCGTTCAGGTCACACATAAAAGGCAGACTCTTAAACAAAGCCTTGCAGCAGGGCAAGGCAAATGTCAGTGTGTTTTCTACTGTACTGTGTCGACACAAAACAAAAACATGCAGCATGATCTAACCAGTGATAAAAAATTACAATTGTGTTATTCCCCAGCCTGAAGTGTAAAGAAAGAAAATGTCTTTTTAGGATTCCCGGAGGTTTTTGCACAAAGAATTTAGTTTTTCTGACACCAACAGAGTGCACAATGGTGCTTCTCATAACCTGTTTTTACTTTTCACCTTATAACCTTCAGCATTCTTTCAAAACTCACTTCTCAGCATTCCTGCTGCTCCATAAAAAATACCAGAGCAGGTGGAAATAGAAGCCATCTGTGTTCCAGTGTGTCACACTGTCCAAGTTTTGTGCACATCAGAATTCACGCTGGCTGGTGATGTGAGCATGCAGTCCAACAAACAAGTAAGTGCAAATACCAATTAGATGTGCTGGGGTCACTACTTCCACATTTAGGAGATGCGAGCCAATTAAAGGGTAAAGTGTAATGATGGATGAGCTTATTATCCACAGTCTGTCCTCCAAAGCAGAGAGCAAACAAAAACAACAGCTACACAAACCTGGGGCCTAATGACAGGGTAATTAGACAAGCTTACTCTCATCTTAAGACAGATCTGACTCCTCTAGTCCTCCTTCGAAGTCTTTAGCTCCTGCTAAGGCCCTTTAAGATGTCCTTAATTTCTCAAGAGCTCTGCTAGAGATTGTCTTATGTTCTCTTAAAGAACAGAAGTAGCTTTAGCGGATTTCCTGACTTGATCCTGTGGAAAAATTTTCATCCCTCTGATGGTCCTCTAAACACACAAGGAATGAATTGGAAGGTTGGAAAGCTCAAACCAGCTAAGATGATCTGGTTCTTCTTATCGAACAAGCCTAAAAATCCCCTTAGAGAAAGGAAACTTCCAGGAAAGACATGAAATTGTAATACCACACTCTAACATACTATCAATTCTTTCTCTTCCTAGATAAGAATAATAGGACTGAGCAGAAAATATGACAAAAAGTCATATTTTCCACTAAAGAAATGAGGATTCTTGCAACACAACATTTTTCTTTTTTATATTTATTAGCCTAAAGCATAAAACTGTTGCTGAATGTTAAAAAATATATCAATTTATTCCCTGCATGCCTGTTATATAACAGGGTTACATTAAAGGTTTGCTCTGATGGATGGGAATTTTTTTACATTCACTTTTATGATACATCATTTTCATTACCTCCGCTCATGAAGCAATTTAAAAAAAAAAATAAATTTGTTTGTCATAAAGTGTGACATTTTGAGAACAAACACTTTCAAGAACATTGGAAGAATTAGTTTTTTTTCACAATGAAAGACAATTGAAAGCATGTAACTCACTTTTTCTTTTGTGAAACTCCTGGGATTGTGAACAAGTGCATCAGCTACACCCTAGCTTTCCTATCAGATCCCGTATCCCTGTTTGCCACATCAAGACTTCAAAGGCAAAGATAGAATGACCTTCCCATATGACTATTTAAAAAAAAAAACAGATCCCAGAAGTCAAAGAGAACGATTGTCTGGCGCTGTTCAAAAGATTGCAGTGAAGATTCATTGGAAGTGATGGCAACTAGATATTCTCAAGTTGCATGTCTGCTGGCTACAAGGGTGTCCCGTTGGGGGTATATCCTGAAAATTTGCTCCATTACTTGAGCTGAGAACAGGTGCTTTCAACAAAGAATACAGCATCAATAAGTCTTGTGGGAGTTGAGGAAAAATATCGAGGATCAAGGCTGTGTACATTTCTAATGCACCTTTTTGAAAGTGCACCAGAGCAGATGCTGGATGACTGAGGATCAAACTATGGAAGGATGGAAATGGGAAACAAATATCCCATCTGTTGATGTGCACAGAGATTGAAGGCCTTGCAAGAAAAATGCAATAACAGTTATTTTAGTCTTTTATATCAGATTTTCCTGAAAAGTGACCATACTCTTGTGTAGTTTCCCAGAGTCTCTTGAGCTCATTATTTAGTCTCCATTCTCAGCCTGCATTTGCATTTTAACATGTCAGCAGTATTTGGAGATCACAAAAAAGAAGGAGCCATGGCCAAAATAAATGTCTCCTTGGGTGGAGGTCCTCCAAAGATGCTTTATGCTCTGAATTTCCACCATTTTTCCCTTCCTTGTGCTTGCCTTTCAACATTCCTGACATGCTTCATGTCCCACTCCTCTTTTATCTCCTTCATCTCTCCAGATTAAAGCACGCACAGATCTCACTCTCCATCTTAAAATTTTTTTTTAGGATCTCTGGAGCAGCTCTAGCAGGTAAAGAGTTCCATCTAATGTGATTTGATGCATGAGAACTAACAAAACATCTCCAGGTGTTAAGCAACATTTGCTCCCCAGTGCATCATGGGCTTTGCTGAGTGAAGTGGTAACTGTCAAACCACAGACCGAGATGGCAAGGTTGTGAGCCTCCAGGCTCCACTGTCACTGAAGGCAATAAATAATGAGGTCAGTGGGGAAGGTGCTACAAAAGTTCACACAATCTGAAATTCTAACAGAATAGCTGGATCTTGCATCTCAGATGTTAGACATGTTTAAGGTTTATTAAACAGTTGTGTATTTAACGAGTAGATGTGTTTCAATAAACAACACAATTTTGGCAATTTGCATGTAAGAAATACCCACTGACAAGACCCAATCAGCTTTGTTGCCTTTTCGTCATGTTTCTCCCGATGCTCTCACTAGGGAGCCGGTGTAGCCGAAACCCAGTACAGCTGGTTGATGGCCAAGTCAACCCCCCCCCAGGTGGAAACAAGACAAACACATAAAGAAGCTGTCTGTAAAATTACAGACTGGGCAGCTTTTAATGGAGCTCAGCTCAGGGTTGGGAAAAGGAAGGTCAGTCTGTCACCTACGCTCTCATACAGAAGGTGCTGTGCTCCTCCTGCATTCCTGCACACCAGTGTCAGCAGGAAAAGAGGCTTATTACATTAGGCTCAACTTTTGCACGAGACAAACTTGAGTGTGCACTTACATTCCAACGGTGACCATAAGTAAGCAAGAGCACCCCATTTTACCCAAATTCAACCAGCGCGTAGACACTCATGAACTCTGTCTGCAGGTTAACCGGTCGATTAGGAAAATGATGATATTCTCTTACATTTATGTGTTATGGTATCAGGGGTGAGGCAACATTGTAATCAAACCTAGTTATAAAGTTAATTTTGCACCTGTCAGATGTTCAATTTATGGACGTGTTCAGTTTTGGCAGAAACACTTGTGAAGCAGTTGGAGCTTCAGACTACAACAAAGGCAACGTGATCCATCCGTTTACTGCAACTCAGCTTCCAGCCCCTCCCTCCAACTACACAGAATCTTTGTGTTCCGCTTTATTTTTGTCCATTCCCACAGGTTCAAGTAATCATCTAGACATGCATACAAGCTCTGATCACAAAGTGGATGCCAGCCCAGGGAAGAGTTGGCCGGCCCCTCAGGTTGCTCGGCTTGCATCATAAATTCTGAGGTCAATGTGCTTCTAAGATCCCAAAAAATTACAAGGCTACTTCAAGACCTTGAGATTCCAAATGCTGGTTTCAAATCAGATATCCAGCCAGCCAGTCTGTGTGTGTGAGTGTGTGTGGGCATGCATGTGGGACTTATCTAACAGAAAACAATTCAACTTTTTTTTTGTGCATACACATGCAGAAATATCAGATTCAGAGGTTCAAAGGAGCTTGACTGAAAGATTTTATTACTGATTTTTAATTTATTTACACTTTTTTAAAGCTCTTTGCATTTTTTTAGACAATTTGAAGAATTTAAGCATTTTCTTCATGGGTGTTGGCTCACAAAAACAATTAAACTTGTTCAAACTTTGATCAATTTAAGGACATAAAACCATTAAATAAACATTGTTTAAACAATCTAAAGGTTTCTAAGGATGTTTTTTCTACAAGACAAATTAAAAGTATGTTGTGATTTTGCAAGAAGACAAGCAGCAAAAGCAGGCGAGTTTAAAGACCCACTCCAATCATCTTCTGTTTACATGCTCTCCCACTAGCTTACAGCCCCTCACACCCCAACCTAATATTATTGATGCAACAAAAATTGTGAGCAATATTGGAGCTACCCAGCTGTACAGTTTTGAGCCAAATGTGACTTTGGGCGAGAAAAATGAAGTCGTACATGGGTCTAGTTGTCAACAAGTGGACCAAAAAACACGATTTCCATCGGAGTTGGTCTCAAAAAAAATAGCCCAGAAATTCTAAAGTGAAAGTTTGAGAAACCCCCATCAAGCAGTTCCACAAACGATCAGATACAATCGCTTCATCATGTGTGCCTACTTCTGTTTAAAATCTTCATGTGTTTAGGCCTCTGACTAAAAAACACAGAGTCTGCTTCACTTTTAAATCCCTCTCAAACAAAAACAGAGTTTTCTTTTTAGAGCTTACATGTAGAAACTTGCATCACTTCAAACACAAATGAATTCACAATGCGCCACTTAACAGGCTTTTATATGAGGAGATCAATGTAAAGCTTTGAACATGCAAAAATAAACGTTTGCAAAACCCTTTTAATGCAGCAAGGTTGCACAGAAAAACACCATATGCTCTTTCCAAGCAAAGCAGAGTGGACATCCAAACAAAGATGTTGGGTTACTCTGATGGAGAAACAATCTAAAGTGGACAGAAGGTTCTGGATTGACAAAAAATCAAGAAGGGATGCACTTGAAGCCACCAAAATGCATTTGAATACCCGTCATCAGACATAGTCATTATCTATTACAGTATGTTTATGTGCTGGATAATCTGGGTGATGATCTGTGAAAGATAACACCTCTATACTTGATATATTAGCACCATTCTGTCAAGTTTATGTCCTCACCTCACTCCATAAATAGTCTTTGGAATGTTTTTTGTTTGTTAGAGTGTTAAACCCACTATCATTCCTTCTTAAGTGTGCTTTTCTTGCTTACTCACAGCTGCTCTAAAAGCATTTCAAACGCCTGGCTTCTGCAGCTTCTTTTCCAGCAGACATGCATTCAGTGTGTCTGAAAGGTACCTCCGATAACCATCATTTTGTGTCATCTGATGCATGTTTAAACAGCCCCTGCAGTTTGAACCTCCAATACCCTGAACTCAGATGTCACCGCGTTTTCATTAGACCGGGCCCTGAGTACACCCAGGCTTATAATAGTCCCGCAGAACACTCAAAAGACACACCACAAAGTCTACCAGCAGCACTGGAGCTGACCCAAGAGACTGTCATTAATGCCCACACCCTGTCCTGACTAAACGGAAACAGTACCCACCAACCATCGGCTTTTTTGCAAGTTCCTCAATTTAAGTCATAATATCTGTGGTCAAGAATGATTCCAGTTGAATTCCTCTGGTTTCAAAAGTTGCATTAGTAACTTGAGTAGAGTTTGAAAGTGTTTGCTGCTGCCTTAAACAGACTTGCTTGATTAATTTGTCACACTTTTGTCTAATGACAGACCAAAGGCTTGTAGCTACCCACCTCTCGCAAGCAGGCTGATTGATCTTGGTAAGATGATGCTGCATGTTGGAAGATAAAACACAAGCCTGTGATCCGCTTACCAGTCCTCCCTTTGTTGACCTGGCAGCCCAACACCCTACTTTAGTTAGTCTCCGGCAAAACTAGTTCACTCTGACATGCTGCAGAAGTCTTGCCGCAATGCTGGAGTGGCTGTAATAGTATGTCTGAGGTGAAGGGAAAAGAGGGCAACTGTTTGTAGGCCACTGACTAAGTGCAACCCACATATCAGTGGCAGCGATGGCTCCTCTGGTGCAGAGGCTATGACCTGAGAGCAGGCTTCATTAGGTGAACTGGGGTCCAATTATTCCCCAGCTGCCCAACAGAGAAGCATTAGAGTGGGAGGAAGAACATTTAGACATCCCACTTTGTGACAGCAGCTGCTGCAGAGGATATAAAAAATCACTCAAGCATTGCTTTATTCTGTTGTGCATTGATGAAAAATGTTTTGCAAACAGATAAACCTGGGATAAAAGAAGAAATGTACCATACAATTCTAATATGTTAATATTGAACTTCCTATCTCATTACAACCATGCAGACAGGAACTTCTGTAAAACGCCGGCAGATTCAAACATTCGCTGATGCAAAAATGTCCAGAAACACTCAGGAGATGGAAGTTAGTGTCCAGATTTGGAACAAAAGAGTCTCTGGAGATGTTTGCTGAAATCATCACTGTGGAGCAGGGTGAAGGTCTGAACTGGTCAGTTATTTTGAGTGGGAACTAATGAAAACAAATGATCTGACAAGGTCATGAGGTTGAGATCAAGGCTGAATTGTACCCGCCCCTCTCAATTTCCAACTAAAGAGATAAATGAGGGCTGAAAACAACCATTTCTCTGTATCATTTACCCCCTGAGGCGTCAGAAGCTTATGGCAGCAGCATGCAGCCCACCTGTTTGCCCATTAAGGCCTCATGACATGGAGCCACAGGGTAGTGACACTAAATAGCATTTGTGACCAAATTTGTAGCACAAAGAGGATATTTAACCAAAAAGTCTAAACCCAAATGATCCTGTGGAATCACATCAAATACGTATATATATTTATATATATATGTATTATTACGAATTATGGAATGTGTGTGGTCATGTCTGACCAGTAATGCTTTGCAAATGCATGATTCAAACTACTGAACAAACTCATCTCAATTTTATGCATCTTAAACTAACATTGCTGTGAACAAGACAATTAATTACCCAACGTATCATAATGTAATTTATCTATAGCTTATTAAAAAAGTATATTGCAATTTTTCATGGACTTCATGAAAGGGTTTTAAAAAGACACCCCCCCCCCCCACCACCACCACCACCACCACCACCTCCCATTTTTGATGGAGTGGGTTAAGCTTTTTTTTTTTTTTTATCTTGTTCCATGTCAAACAAACCCTTCCAAGCAGTTGTAATGATGCTCTGGTTCACAAGACAAGACTGCTCCCTTCTGGACACCCCCTGTGATCATCCTTCCATTGAGCCACAACAAGAGTAAAACGTGAGGTTTAAAAACTTTGCAGACCAACAAAAGCATAAATATAGTTCTAAATTTCACAAAATGTAAAGTTACAGAATTCCCTCTCTTCAGCTCCTCTAGGGGGCCCTAAGGCGTTCCCAGGCCAGCCGAGAGACAGACTCTCCAGCGTGTCCTGGGTCTTCCCAAGGGCCTGCGCTTAGTGGGATGTGCCCGGAACACCTACCCGGGGAGGCGTCCAGGAGGTATCCGGACCTGATGCCCGAGTCACCTCAACTGGCTCCTCTCAATATGGTGGAGTAGCGACAGAGAGAAGCAGAGAGGAAATCCTGTGTATATTAAATA
The DNA here is from genome assembly GCA_014656515.1 of Oryzias celebensis. NCBI lineage: Eukaryota > Metazoa > Chordata > Actinopteri > Beloniformes > Adrianichthyidae > Oryzias > Oryzias celebensis. The sequence continues at coordinate 9,325,106 of BNCR01000008.1, read as the reverse complement.
TTAATAAGCTAGTATTAAATGAGCGGGTTAAAAAAAAGAAAACAAAGCAATCAACTGAACTTAGCCCTGCCTCATTCTGGACATCTGTGAAGGAGAGAAAGGGAGAGGCGAGCAACAGAACCAAAAAAGGAAAAACTACCAGAAAGAAGCAGTAGAGGGCAGCAAAGGAACAAGAAACTGTCAAGGCCTGACACTACTCAGTGAGAAGATCACAAAAAAGCCTGTCGTGAAAGCACAAATTGGCTAAAGAAGAAGTTTTTATCACATACCAAGGCTGGTAGCAGACCTAATCTTTGATAAGCAATTGCATTACAATTACGTCATCAGTAACAGGCCACCAGCCATGTTAAAGGGCAATTCTGAAGGGCAAAGGCAGAACTAACAAATAAACAGGAAATTAGGGATTTTCAACAAACCAAAGATCTTGAACCTTTCACCAAAAATTGCAATACATTGACAGAGTAGATCATTACATGGGGGGCGCAAATGCAAACTGAAGCCTGTAACCTTTGGTCACAGTTTTCATCACCCACAATCTCACCATGCTTGGACGTTCACTGTGCGAGATGTGGCTGCTTTGAGCAACAGTGTGATGAGCACATGCGCAAGCCAACACAGTTCACCCTGCCAGGGAAACTGGGCTGCCGTGCCACGGGTGGAGCGACTGCGCCCGCCCGTGACCTCATGAGCAGCTGCACAGCTTCATTCTGTTTTGTTTTTTTCTTTGTGTTTTTATGTGTGCACCCTTGGCATTAAGCTTTGATACACACAAAAGAACACCTATATTGAACACATTTACGTGACAACAGAACTTTAGGCTTGAGCACTCCTATGTGTCCCCTGATGTCCACGTGAGGAGAATTTCCACTGACGCTCCATGAGGGATGCCAAACTCTAGGCCACCAGAGCCAGTGTCACACGTTTTCCAACCATTCTGCCATTCAAGCTCATTAGTGGCTAATCACACCTGATCCAGGTAATCAGCAGCAGACAAGGCAGGATTTAAAAAAAAAAAAAAACTGCAGGACACCGGCCGCCCCCATCCCCACCCGCTCAGACAGCGGCAGCTTCAGGTAGGGAGGGGCACTGCACCAGGCAAAGTTACTGATGACATCAAAGTTTTGAGTAATTTTATTTATGTTTTAATTGCTTTACAAAAACTAAATGAATGGTGTGTGCAACTGCCATAAACTCGTAAAAACTTTAGCCTAATCACAGTCTTTGGTGCCCCCTACAGCAGATGGCACCCTAGGCAGCTGCCAAGGTTACCTGTGTCCAGGGCTGGCCCTGTGCATAATCAACTTGTGTCACAAGTTCTATATGCCCTCTTCTTGTCTCAGGACAAATGTAGTCACCACTGTCATTTTACTTTATGTGTGAAATTGACCATAATCTGTCCACCACAGACAGTAAAATGAACAAAGTTGTTACTAACCAGCTCTGTGTTCTAGTGGCTGAACAGCAAAGGCTGCTCGTCTTCCTTTTTTGACATAACCCTCTGCATTTATCCGGACTTGGGACCGGCACATGAAAGCACTGTACAGTGCTCCCTTGTGGTTGCATTACCTATTTTTTTAAACAGTTTTTTTAAGCATTCATTCATTCATTCATTCATTCATTCATTCATTTTCTGAACCGCTTTATCACACATGGGCGAAGGCAGGGGACACCACTGGACTGGTCGCCAGTCTGTTGCAGGGGCCACAGTCACACACTCATGCACACTCACATGCACACCTAGGGACAATTTAGAGTGACCAATTAACCTATGAAGCAAGTTTTTGGACGGTGGGAGGAAGCCGGAGTCCCCAGTAAAAACTCACGCATGCACAGGGAGAACATGCAAACTCCACACAGAAAGGTCCCTCTATTGGTGACACTGTTTCATGTCCCCCAGCCAGGACTTGAAGCAGGAACCTTCTTGCTGGGAGGCAACAATTCAGTCTAAACTAAATAAAGATAATTTTGGTCCTACTAACTAATCTTTATTCTAGTTTGAAGCTAATTGTTGTCCAACTATCTAATCTTTCATTCTAGTTTGAAGCTAATTTTTTCCTACCATCTAATGTTTTCCTACCATCTAATGTTTTCCTACCATCCAACGTTTTCCTACCATCCAAAGTTTTCCTACTATCTAATTTTTCCTACTAATTTTTCCTATCTAATCTTCATTCTATTTTGAAGCTAATTGTTGTCCTACCATTTCTTCCTACTATAATTCCCTGTTTTCTATTTCCTAAACTAACTCTACAGTTTTTTCCTCCTTTTTTTCCTAAAACGTTTTAGTTTTTTATTTTCTGAAGTTTTTTTTTTTTTTCCAACTAGTTTGACTTCCGACGGAAAAAGTTCAAAAACCTTCTAAAAGCGCTGAGCTTCTTTGGTTTTATGAGGAACTTTTTAAAGCTGGAAGCAATGACATTATTGACTATGTTGGAATTTGATTCAATGAACGTCATGATCATTTCTGGCCTTTTCCACTTTTTCATGAGGTCCTTGTAAACAAGCAAGTGCAGCTTGTTCACATTTTTGGTGAGCTCCATCTGGATGCCTTCATCTTTGACTTCCTTCCAAATTTTCTCCACGAGGTCTGCCACGAAGAAAGAAAATTTGTCAGAGTGTTTGCCAAACCCTGACTTTGAAAGAAAATGCGAAAGCATCTTCAAAACACATTCTTTCAAAGTTGTCTTCAGATCTTCGGCCTCATCAAGAATCTCAGCATCCTCAAGTTTCTTTGAAACTTTGGGTTGTGCTTCTTCTTCTGCTGTCTCTGGTTTTGCTGGACCTTTCTTTGGTTTTTTTGCACAAAATTTGGGAATGCATGATGCTGCATCAGAACTGCTTGATTGTTCTGTTGCATCCTCCATTTGGGTCTCTGCAGGCTGAGTCTTTGTTTTTTTCACACATCTCATCCTTTCAGAGAAACCTTTGAGGTTCGCAGCACATGATTTGACTTTTAAATTCCCACATTTTATGAGCTGAAGGAATTTTTGTGTTCCTTCAACACTTGGTCCTGAGATCAAAGCACAATGTTGAGCCATGATTACTTTGAGTACAGCCGTCACATTTGTGAAGATGGACTTCAAAAAATTGGTCTCAACACATAACTTTGCTCTTTCAACCTTTTCTTTTATGTGGTTCAAACATGCAACGCGTCTTGCATTCGCTGCCCTCAATCGTTTCTCAATTGATTTGACATTTTGAAGATGCAATTCTTGGATTCTGGCGCGTAATTTTGCATGGCATGTGTTTTCTTTCTTTGCCTTTGGCTCATTGTCCTCATAAAGTGACTTTAGTTTCTCCGTCAATGCTGTCAGCTTCTTGGTGCACACCTCCAGCTTTGCAGCTGCATGTGAACTATATGCAGTCTCCAGTAGAGTCGCTGCATCCTCAAGAAGTGCTGTTGCAGACCTGAGTTGATATTGAGTTTCTGCACTCATTGTTGTGACTTTATCAGTACAACTTTTGAGCCTTTTGGTGTACAGCTTGATTTTCTCAGCATAGAGTTGTAACCGTTGAGTCACTAATCTTATGCTTTGAATGATTGCCTTTGTTTTCTCTTTTGGGGCCATGCTTTGAGTCACTAGTTGTGTCGTTGCAGTGCTCATTTTTTCATCCCTTTTCCTCAGTCTTTTTGTTCCAGCTTTAATTTTTGCTGCACATAATTTTCTTAATGCCAGCCTGGAAAATCTGGATTTCTGTTCTGTCATTTCTTGCTCTTCTTCTGCTGTCGGTTGAGTATCCTGCTGTTGTGTCTCAACCTCCTCCTCTTCTGCAGTTTGAACTTCATCAAGACTTCTCCTCAGCATTTTGGCACCAGCAGCTTTGATTTTTGCAGCAAATCTTTTTTCTGATCCAATGCAGGAAAAGCTTGATTTCTGTTTTGTCATTTCTTGATCTTCTTCTGCTGTCGGTTGAGTATCCTGCTGTTGTGTCTCAACCTCCTCCTCTTCTGCAGTTTGAACTTCATCAAGACTTCTCCTCAGCATTTTGGCACCAGCAGCTTTGATTTTTGCAACAAATCGTTTTCCTGATCCTTTTCTGGGAAGGTTTGATTTCTGTTCTGTCATTTCTTGCTCCTCTTCTGTCAGTTGAGTATGTTGTTGTGTCTCAACATCCTCTTCTGCAGTTTGAACTTCATCAAGACTTTTCCTCATCATCTTGGCACCAGCAGCTTTGATTTTTGCAACAAATCTTTTTCCTGATCCTTTTCTGGGAAGGTTTGATTTCCCGACGATTTTTTGGATTGTTTCAAGATTTTCCTTGAGCGCAGTGGAACCAGCAGCTTTAGACGTTGCGTCTTGGACCTTAAGTGATGAGGAGTGGTCAGAGCATGACTTCTCTGACACCTCTTCTATCTCTTGTAGGCCTTTGACTGCTTTCTCAAGTTGCGGCTCTGGCGGTTTTTCGGGAGCCTCGTCGAAGAGACGCGTCTTTTCTTTTTCACTCCTGAACTTTAGGCTTGAAAGCCTTGCTTTGACTTTTGAGGTCATGCCTCCCAATAACTTACGTTCAATCGCAGGAGTTGGTTTATCCGCATCAAATGGATAGGTGATTCCCACTTTTTTGTAAAGTTTTCCAATATCTCTCCATGTGGTGCGGAAGAGGTACCTGCTGTCGTCAGCCAAAAAGGGATTCACAGGTTTGTCTTCGTCCCCGGACATCTCTTGGATGATGCTGTGCATCGCTTTGTCCACCTTCGCTGGACTGAGCTCTTCTTTTAGCTTGGACAGCCTGGTCTCCGTTTCGTCATCGGGGATCCCGCAGATGACAAGGAACACGTCCTCCGCCGACAGTTTCCTGAGGAGATAGTAGCCATCCGTGGTGAGAAACACGCAGCTTTCGCGCAGCCAGCCGTCTCTCATCTCTCCAACCGTCTCTCGTCTCGTTTCTTTTCTTCTTGTTTTGAGCATGGCTTGTGTGTTCTTTGACAAATGTCAAAAATGTGTTTTGTGGGTCTTATATAATAAAATTGTCGGCGGCATTTTATTTTCCAATAACACGTCATTCCGCTACGTAGTGACGTTGTAATTCGCAAAAAATATTCATCTGCCATGTGTAAGTACGTCATCTGTCATCATATTACTATCAGCTGCTGTGACGTCAGCGCGTTTCATTTTCATTCATAGTTTCTGCATTTTTTAAATTCGTGACGGTTCATGTCAGAAATCATCATATTTTATCAAAAGTAACATCAATTACGTAGCTGGTGTTTATTTTTAGCATTTGTTTTTAGATTTTTAAATGATCTCACGACCTGTGAGGCATTTTGGTTCCACTTTATTTCTCCGTTGCGAGTTTTATTTTGAAAAGCAGGTGTGGGCGTGTCCCTCGTGTCCAAGAGACTGTCTAGACTCTTTCCTGGAAAGGACGCGCCACCGGGCTGTACTTGTCCTAGTTTTTAGGCTCGTTCTGCTGTTTAAGATTACTTATTACTATTATGATTATTTTGACCTACGTAGATGAATTTATCCTGAGCAGGCAGTGAAACAGCTTCCTGCTGCAGAGACAGATGCTGCTGCTGCAGAGACAGATGCTGCTGCTGCAGGTGAGTCAAAGAACACAATGAAGTGGTAATACTTCGGTAAACCAACATGCATTCTGAATCAAAACATGATCGCAAACATGTTTTGCATAGAACCAGCACCTGCCATGTGTGGGATGCTGCATCCTCCCTCTTTCACCTGCATACTCTCCATCTTTGTCTTGCAGTTCACCCACCTCCCTGTTTGTCTCTCTGCTGCACCGCGTTCTGTGAATCAGCCCAAAAACTATAGCCTGCTTGATTTTGTTCAAATTCTCTTCAGCAAGACTTTTGTTCTAAATTTTCTAGATGATTTTGACGCTTTTCTGTCCTCCATCACAATTCAGTCATTTTACTCTTGGATCTTGGTTCACAGTGACATTCATAAATAGTAATTAGACCAAGTTCATTGTATTTAGATCTATATGGGGAGATTTATCAAACAGTTTTGCTTTTCGATCAGTTTTGCAGATCATGATGGATTCATGAGTCAGAAGTGACTGTGTGTCTGCTTTGTGTCACACACTTGCTTTGACTCAGATGCAATCACTTTGCTGCAGTGCAGTCGTTTTAATGATTGCGTGTCTCAACACAATCATTAAATTAAAAGATGCTTATGGTTTGATATGATGGAAACATGAGGGTTTGTGCTTTGAAATAAAAATAAAATACATACAAATTATTAATTAACTCAAATAAATATTAGCAATGTTCAAATACAAGCAAAAAGTTAACCCACCATTTTCTTGATAATTCATGAATTCCTGTTTTATTTCACACTTCAAATTTAGCTATAATTTTTTCTTGAAAGGAGCTTAAAAATGTCTTAGCTTGCAACAATCCATTTATTTGTTTAATTATCCTTTCTTTCTGCATTTTTTTCCTCTCCAGAGTCCAAAGTTTGCTCACCTCAGTGCTGTCCTGACTGAAAAACTGACCAGTTCAGACCTTCAGCCTGCTCCACAGTGATGATTTCAGCAAACATCTCCAGAGACTCTTTTGTTCCAAATCTGGACATTAACTTCCATCTCCTGAGTGTTTCTGGACATTTTTGCATCAGCGAATGTTTGAATCTGCCGGCGTTTTGCAGAAGTTTCTGTCTGCATGGTTGTAATGAGATAGGAAGTTCAATATTAACATATTAGAATTGTATGCTACATTTCTTCTTTTATCCCAGGTTTATCTGTTTGCAAAACATTTTTCATCATTGCACAACAGAATAAAGCAATGCTTGAGTGATTCTTTATATCCTCTGCAGCAGCTGCTGTCACAAAGTGGGATTTTTTCAGTTTCAGGTTAAGCTTTTTTTTTTTTATCTTGTTCCATGGAGCATGCCGGTTTGTCAAACAAACCCTTCCAAGCAGTTGTAATGATGCTCTGGTTCACAAGACAAGACTGCTCCCTTCTGGACATCCCCTGTGATCATCCTTCCATTGAGCCACAACAAAAGTAAAACGTGAGGTTTAAAAACTTTGCAGACCAACAAAAGCATAAATATAGTTCTAAATTTCACAAAATGTAAAGTTACAGAATTCCCTCTCTTCAGCTCCTCTAGGGGGCCCTAAGGCGTTCCTAGGCCAGCCGAGAGACAGACTCTCCAGCGTGTCCTGGGTCTTCCCAAGGGCCTCCGCTCAGTGGGATGTGCCCGGAACACCTCCCTGGGGAGGCGTCCAGGAGGTATCCGGACCTGATGCCCGAGTCACCTCAACTGGCTCCTCTCAATATGGTGGAGTAGCGACAGAGAGAAGCAGAGAGGAAATCCTGTGTATATTAAATATTAATAAGCTAGTATTAAATGAGCGGGTTAAAAAAAAGAAAACAAAGCAATCAACTGAACTAAGCCCTGCCTCATTCTGGACATCTGTGAAGGAGAGAAAGGGAGAGGCGAGCAACAGAACCAAAAAAAGGAAAAACTACCAGAAAGAAGCAGTAGAGGGCAGCAAAGGAACAAGAAACTGTCAAGGCCTGACACTACTCAGTGAGAAGATCACAAAAAAGCCTGTCGTGAAAGCACAACAAATTGGCTAAAGAAGAAGTTTTTATCACATACCAAGGCTGGTAGCAGACCTAGTCTTTGATAAGCAATTGTATTACAATCACGTCATCAGTAACAGGCCACCAGCCATGTTAAAGGGCAATTCTGAAGGGCAAAGGCAGAACTAACAAATAAAAAGGAAATTAGGGATTTTCAACGAACCAAAGATCTTGAACCCTTCACCAAAAATTGCAATACATTGACAGAGTAGATCATTACTGTGTAAAGCAGGTGTCACCAACCCTGTTCCTCATGAGCTTTTGCCCTGCTGGTTTTGCAGTTAACCCTGCTTCAGTGGATGCTGATTAGATAGAGTGAATCAGCTCCGTTTCTGATTGGCTGAACACACCTGGTCCAGGTGAGCAGCAATTACACAATGCAAGAGTTGCGTGCATACAAGAACTTGAGGCACATCATTATTTCACATCAGGATGGGTTTGTGATGTTGCTGCGGCATTTCTCAAACCAGACATTCCAGAAATCACATTTGTACAAAACATGCACTGCTGCTCTACATACATCAGCTCACAACACTACACACTCCAATACTCATCTCAGTAAACAAAACTGCGACAAAAGTCATCCAGATCCAGCATGGCTCTGGTTGTGCATGTTCAGTATGCATTGTGTACATGATGTAGTGTATTTAGCACTGAATGTATGCATCACTACTTGCTTCATTTTCTTAATGCACCAGCAGCTTATTAAATGCATAAAACTTGTGTAGATTTGGCTAATGTTTGCAAATTGTAACTCAACTTTGACAAAATAATCTGAGCAAACTTGTAGTTTGTTTCGCTACTGTGTGTACAGTAAGTAGGATTATCTGATTAGGTGGGACATTTGCATAGCTAAACTATAATTTTGTGCTACATGGGGGGCGCAAATGCAAACTGAAGCCTGTAACCTTTGGTCACAGTTTTCATCACCCACAATCTCACCATGCTTGGACATTCACTGTCCGAGATGTGGCTGCTTTGAGCAACAGTGTGATGAGCACATGCGCAAGCCAGCACAGTTCACCCTGCCAGGGAAGCTGGGCTGCCGTGCCACGGGTGGAGCGACTGCGCCCGCCCGTGACCTCATGAGCAGCTGCACAGCTTCATTCTGTTTTGTTTTTTTCTTTGTGTTTTTATGTGTGCACCCTTGGCATTAAGCTTTGATACACACAAAGGAACACCTATATTGAACACATTTACGTGACAACAGAACTTTAGGCTTGAGCACTCCTATGTGTCCCCTGATGTCCATGTGAGGAGAATTTCCACTGACGCTCCATGAGGGATGCCAAACTCTAGGCCACCAGAGCCAGTGTCACACGTTTTACAACCATTCTGCCATTCAAGCTCATTAGTGGCTAATCACACCTGATCCAGGTAATCAGCAGCAGACAAGGCTGGATTTAAAAAAAAAAAAACCTGCAGGACACCGGCCGCCCCCATCCCCAACCGCTCAGACAGCGGCAGCTTCAGGTAGGGAGGGGCACTGCACCAGACAAAGTTACTGATGACATCAAAGTTTTGAGTAATTTTATTTATGTTTTAATTGCTTTACAAAAACTAAATGAATGGTGTGTGCAACTGCCATAAACTTGTAAAAACTTTAGCCTAATCACAGTCTTTGGTGCCCCCTACAGCAGAGGGCACCCTAGGCAGCTGCCAAGGTCGCCTGTGTCCAGAGCCGGCCCTGTGCATAATCAACTTGTGTCACAAGTTCTATATGCCCTCTTCTTGTCTCAGGACAAATGTAGTCACCACTGTCATTTTACTTTATGTGTGAAATTGACCATAATCTGTCCACCACAGACAGTAAAATGAACAAAGTTGTTACTAACCAGCTCTGTGTTCTAGTGGCTGAACAGCAAAGGCTGCTCGTCTTCCTTTTTTGACATAACCCTCTGCATTTATCCGGACTTGGGACCGGCACATGAAAGCACTGTACAGTGCTCCCTTGTGGTTGCATTACCTATTTTTTTAAACAGTTTTTTTTAAACATTCATTCATTCATTCATTCATTCATTCATTCATTCATTTTCTGAACCTCTTTATCCCTTTCGGGGTCACGGGACTGCCGGAGCCTAACCCGGCTACACATGGGCGAAGGCAGGGGACACCACTGGACTGGTCGCCAGTCTGTTGCAGGGGCCACAGTCACACACTCATGCACACTCACATGCACACCTAGGGACAATTTAGAGTGACCAATTAACCTATGAAGCAAGTTTTTGGACGGTGGGAGGAAGCCGGAGTCCCCAGTAAAAACTCACGCATGCACAGGGAGAACATGCAAACTCCACACAGAAAGGTCCCTCTATTGGTGACACTGTTTCATGTCCCCCAGCCAGGACTTGAAGCAGGAACCTTCTTGCTGGGAGGCAACAATTCAGTCTAAACTAAATAAAGATAATTTTGGTCCTACTAACTAATCTTTATTCTAGTTTGAAGCTAATTGTTGTCCAACTATCTAATCTTTCATTCTAGTTTGAAGCTAATTTTTTCCTACCATCTAATGTTTTCCTACCATCTAATTTTTTCCTACCATCTAATGTTTTCCTACCATCTAATGTTTTCCTACCATCCAATGTTTTCCTACCATCCAAAGTTTTCCTACTATCTAATTTTTCCTACTAATTTTTCCTATCTAATCTTCATTCTATTTTGAAGCTAATTGTTGTCCTACCATTTTTTCCTACTATAATTCCCTGTTTTCTATTTCCTAAACTAACTCTACAGTTTTTTCCTCCTTTTTTTCCTAAAACGTTTTAGTTTTTTATTTTCTGAAGTTTTTTTTTTTTTTCCAACTAGTTTGACTTCCGACGGAAAAAGTTCAAAAACCTTCTAAAAGCGCTGAGCTTCTTTGGTTTTATGAGGAACTTTTTAAAGCTGGAAGCAATGACATTATTGACTATGTTGGAATTTGATTCAATGAACGTCATGATCATTTCTGGCCTTTTCCACTTTTTCATGAGGTCCTTGTAAACAAGCAAGTGCAGCTTGTTCACATTTTTGGTGAGCTCCATCTGGATGCCTTCATCTTTGACTTCCTTCCAAATTTTCTCCACGAGGTCTGCCACGAAGAAAGAAAATTTGTCAGAGTGTTTGCCAAACCCTGACTTTGAAAGAAAATGCGAAAGCATCTTCAAAACACATTCTTTCAAAGTTGTCTTCAGATCTTCGGCCTCATCAAGAATCTCAGCATCCTCAAGTTTCTTTGAAACTTTGGGTTGTGCTTCTTCTTCTGCTGTCTCTGGTTTTGCTGGACCTTTCTTTGGTTTTTTTGCACAAAATTTGGGAATGTATGATGCTGCATCAGAACTGCTTGATTGTTCTGTTGCATCCTCCATTTGGGTCTCTGCAGGCTGAGTCTTTGTTTTTTTCACACATCTCATCCTTTCAGAGAAACCTTTGAGGTTCGCAGCACATGATTTGACTTTTAAATTCCCACATTTTATGAGCTGAAGGAATTTTTGTGTTCCTTCAACACTTGGTCCTGAGATCAAAGCACAATGTTGAGCCATGATTACTTTGAGTACAGCCGTCACATTTGTGAAGATGGACTTCAAAAAATTGGTCTCAACACATAACTTTGCTCTTTCAACCTTTTCTTTTATGTGGTTCAAACATGCAACGCGTCTTGCATTCGCTGTCCTCAATCGTTTCTCAATTGATTTGACATTTTTAAGGTGCAATTCTTGGATTCTGGCGCGTAATTTTGCATGGCATGTGTTTTCTTTCTTTGCCTTTGGCTCATTGTCCTCATAAAGTGACTTTAGTTTCTCCGTCAATGCTGTCAGCTTCTTGGTGCACACCTCCAGCTTTGCAGCTGCATGTGAACTATATGCAGTCTCCAGTAGAGTCCCTGCATCCTCAAGAAGTGCTGTTGCAGACCTGAGTTGATATTGAGTTTCTGCACTCATTGTTGTGACTTTATCAGTACAACTTTTGAGCCTTTTGGTGTACAGCTTGATTTTCTCAGCATAGAGTTGTAACCGTTGAGTCACTAATCTTATGCTTTGAATGATTGCCTTTGTTTTCTCTTTTGGGGCCATGCTTTGAGTCACTAGTTGTGTCGTTGCAGTGCTCATTTTTTCATCCCTTTTCCTCAGTCTTTTTGTTCCAGCTTTAATTTTTGCTGCACATAATTTTCTTAATGCCAGCCTGGAAAATCTGGATTTCTGTTCTGTCATTTCTTGCTCTTCTTCTGCTGTCGGTTGAGTATCCTGCTGTTGTGTCTCAACCTCCTCCTCTTCTGCAGTTTGAACTTCATCAAGACTTCTCCTCAGCATTTTGGCACCAGCAGCTTTCATTTTTGCAGCAAATCTTTTTCCTGATCCAATGCAGGAAAAGCTTGATTTCTGTTTTGTCATTTCTTGATCTTCTTCTGCTGTCGGTTGAGTATCCTGCTGTTGTGTCTCAACCTCCTCCTCTTCTGCAGTTTGAACTTCATCAAGACTTCTCCTCAGCATTTTGGCACCAGCAGCTTTGATTTTTGCAACAAATCGTTTTCCTGATCCTTTTCTGGGAAGGTTTGATTTCTGTTCTGTCATTTCTTGCTCCTCTTCTGTCAGTTGAGTATGTTGTTGTGTCTCAACATCCTCTTCTGCAGTTTGAACTTCATCAAGACTTTTCCTCATCATCTTGGTACCAGCAGCTTTGATTTTTGCAACAAATCTTTTTCCTGATCCTTTTCTGGGAAGGTTTGATTTCCCGACGATTTTTTGGATTGTTTCAAGATTTTCCTTGAGCGCAGTGGAACCAGCAGCTTTAGACGTTGCGTCTTGGACCTTAAGTGATGAGGAGTGGTCAGAGCATGACTTCTCTGACACCTCTTCTATCTCTTGTAGGCCTTTGACTGCTTTCTCAAGTTGCGGCTCTGGCGGTTTTTCGGGAGCCTCGTCGAAGAGACGCGTCTTTTCTTTTTCACTCCTGAACTTTAGGCTTGAAAGCCTTGCTTTGACTTTTGAGGTCATGGCTCCCAATAACTTACGTTCAATCGCAGGAGTTGGTTTATCCGCATCAAATGGATAGGTGATTCCCACTTTTTTGTAAAGTTTTCCAATATCTCTCCATGTGGTGCGGAAGAGGTACCTGCTGTCGTCAGCCAAAAAGGGATTCACAGGTTTGTCTTCGTCCCCGGACATCTCTTGGATGATGCTGTGCATCGCTTTGTCCACCTTCGCTGGACTGAGCTCTTCTTTTAGCTTGGACAGCCTGGTCTCCGTTTCGTCATCGGGGATCCCGCAGATGACAAGGAACACGTCCTCCGCCGACAGTTTCCTGAGGAGATAGTAGCCATCCGTGGTGAGAAACACGCAGCTTTCGCGCAGCCAGCCGTCTCTCATCTCTCCAACCGTCTCTCGTCTCGTTTCTTTTCTTCTTGCTTTGAGCATGGCTTGTGTGTTCTTTGACAAATGTCAAAAATGTGTTTTGTGGGTCTTATATAATAAAATTGTCGGCGGCATTTTATTTTCCAATAACACGTCATTCCGCTACGTAGTGACGTTGTAATTCGCAAAAAATATTCATCTGCCATGTGTAAGTACGTCATCTGTCATCATATTACTATCAGCTGCTGTGACGTCAGCGCGTTTCATTTTCATTCATAGTTTCTGCATTTTTTAAATTCGTGACGGTTCATGTCAGAAATCATCATATTTTATCAAAAGTAACATCAATTACGTAGCTGGTGTTTATTTTTAGCATTTGTTTTTAGATTTTTAAATGACCTCACGATCTGTGAGGCATTTTGGTTCCACTTTATTTCTCCGTTGCGAGTTTTATTTTGAAAAGCAGGTGTGGGCGTGTCCCTCGTGTCCAAGAGACTGTCTAGACTCTTTCCTGGAAAGGACGCGCCACCGGGCTGTACTTGTCCTAGTTTTTAGGCTCGTTCTGTTGTTTAAGATTACTTATTACTATTATGATTATTTTGACCTACGTAGATGAATTTATCCTGAGCAGTGAAACAGCTTCCTGCTGCAGAGACAGATGCTGCTGCTGCAGAGACAGATGCTGCTGCTGCAGGTGAGTCAAAGAACACAATGAAGTGGTAATACTTCTGTAAACCAACATGCATTCTGAATCAAAACATGATCGCAAACATGTTTTGCATAGAACCAGCACCTGCCATGTGTGGGATGTTGCATCCTCCCTCTTTCACCTGCATACTCTCCATCTTTGTCTTGCAGTTCACCCACCTCCCTGTTTGTCTCTCTGCTGCACCGCGTTCTGTGAATCAGCCCAAAAACTATAGCCTGCTTGATTTTGTTCAAATTCTCTTCAGCAAGACTTTTGTTCTAAATTTTCTAGATGATTTTGACGCTTTTCTGTCCTCCATCACAATCCAATCATTTTACTCTTGGATCTTGGTTCACAGTGACATTCATAAATAGTAATTAGACCAAGTTCATTGTATTTAGATCTATATGGGGAGATTTATCAAACAGTTTTGCTTTTCGATCAGTTTTGCAGATCATGATGGATTCATGAGTCAGAAGTGACTGTGTGTCTGCTTTGTGTCACACACTTGCTTTGACTCAGATGCAATCACTTTGCTGCAGTGCATTCGTTTTAATGATTGTGTGTCTCAACACAATCATTAAATTAAAAGATGCTTATGGTTTGATATGATGGAAACATGGGGGTTTGTGCTTTGAAATAAAAATAAAATACATACAAATTATTAATTAACTCAAATAAATATTAGCAATGTTCAAATACAAGAAAAAAGTTAACCCACCATTTTCTTGATAATTCATGAATTCCTGTTTTATTTCACACTTCAAATTTAGCTATAATTTTTTCTTGAAAGGAGCTTAAAAATGTCTTAGCTTGCAACAATCCATTTATTTGTTTAATTATCCTTTCTTTCTGCATTTTTTCCCTCTCCAGAATCCAAAGTTTGCTCACCTCAGTGCTGTCCTGACTGAAAAACTGACCAGTTCAGACCTTCACCCTGCTCCACAGTGATGATTTCAGCAAACATCTCCAGAGACTCTTTTGTTCCAAATCTGGACACTAACTTCCATCTCCTGAGTGTTTCTGGACATTTTTGCATCAGCGAATGTTTGAATCTGCCAGCGTTTTACAGAAGTTCCTGTCTGCATGGTTGTAATGAGATAGGAAGTTCAATATTAACATATTAGAATTGTATGCTACATTTCTTCTTTTATCCCAGGTTTATCTGTTTGCAAAACATTTTTCATCATTGCACAACAGAATAAAGCAATGCTTGAGTGATTCTTTATATTCTCTGCAGCAGCTGCTGTCACAAAGTGGGATTTTTTCAGTTTCAGGTTAAGCTTTTTTTTTTTTATCTTGTTCCATGGAGCATGCCGGTTTGTCAAACAAATTAATTAATTATCCTTTCTTTCTGCATTTTTTCCTCTCCAGAGTCCAAAGTTTGCTCACCTCAGTGCTGTCCTGACTGAAAAACTGTGCTCTTATTGCAGAACAGCACAGTTGCTGTTTTTCTGTTTTTTTTTTTTCCCTATTTACTCTTTCAGGTTTTGCTTTGCTGCTCTGAAGAGCTTTCATACATCGTCAATGCTGCTCAATGTTTCGTCTTCATGCTTGAAGAAGCATCAAGTTCATCATCTCTGTGCAGGTCAACACTGCAGCTGATTGGTTGCTTGTTCTTGGCTTGAAACAACCTTGATATGTATCATGAACGTTATCTGACACTGTTGACTGTCATTCATGGAGGTGTCCTTGAATCTAGTTTATCAAACGGAATAAGTGACACTTGCCCTATATAATACAAGTTCTGAAACACTCTAAAGTGTTTCAGCTGTGGCTGTTTGTGTCATTTGTTTGTACAGCCTTCTTTAAAATCCAGAGATATGTTGGAAGATCTGCTCAGATTGGGTCCAGCAGGGAGCCGGATGGCTCAGGTTACTCTGTGTGGATGGATTAGGGTCAGCGCCACAGAGTTCATGAACTTGCAGAGCGGTCCTGTGATGATCCCATCAGCCTCCAGATCAAAGAAATTCAGTGAAGAACAATTTATTTAAACATGAAAACAGCTGGGATTTGAACCAGCACACTGCCATTTAACTACTATTGCCATAACTTATAAAGTTGTGTGAAAATACATTCTTTAAAACGTGTTCCATTATTTGGTTTCATGTAAAAATGAGCATAAAACTTTTTATCTGCTTAAATTGTTGCAAATAAAAACAAGTCACATCATATAGTAATAATCTGAATCTTTATTAACGTTAACATTTACAGCAAACACTTTATTATACAACACAACCACTGTATGGTAGTAAAATTTCTCCGGAACACATGCCAACAGCATCGGAAATAAATAGGACTCTATACTGCCAGACGCCAGCGTGTACAGTGGTAAAGAAACGTGCAGACTGACTGCAGCCGTAACAGCCTCTGAAGGCGCCTCATCAAAAAACACCCCGGAATATGAATGTTTAAATGATCTTGCAAGCTTTGATAATAAATTAAAGGTTAATGGATGCAAAACAAAACAAACAAAAAAAAAAAAAAATAAGCCAAATAGAAAAATAAATGAGATAATGCTAAATTAATACTGAACAAAAAGAGAGCACATTGGCTGCACTGCTCTAAGACAGCAAAGATTCATAAATTAAGCTACACCTGGCAAACAGATTGGGACAGTAACACAAACTTCTGTTTATAAGTGTGGAATCACAGTGAGCTTCCAACATTCACACAAACGATAAAAAAAGGCATAACTGTTTTCCTAAAGATATCAGCTGATGTAGATAACAACCTCTGCTGCAACCAAAAACGTGTGAGGAGCAGCTTGTTTAAGTGCAGAGGAGACAAACAGCTGAGGGAGGTTTCAGAACTTCGTCTTCTTCCAGCCAGGAACGGGAGGAACGCCTGCACCGCGCGGCTTTGAACCGTCAACATTCATGTCGGTCATTCACACTTCAGCAAACACTCTTAACAAACATGCAAACAAAAAGCATCAGGTAGAAAAACAGCATTTTAAATCAGCTAAATTCGTTTGGATGAACGTTTCCCTTTTAAATATAATTCGTTCTTAATAGAAATGAGTTTAAGTGTGCGGCTCAGAAAAAAAAAAAGGGAGGTTTAAATGAAGCTGTGGTCTGTTCAGGACCTTTGTCGGACAGTTTAAATGAAAATCTGTGTTTTTTTTAATGTTAAGAGCATTGCAATGACAGCCACTCGAGCATAGTACAGCTGCAGGCACATGCGCATCTGGAAGGAGCACAAGCACAGCTGCACCCATAGCTGCAACCTGAATTTAGCCAATCCTACTTTGTGCACACCAAAGTCCCACATCTTAAGCAGGCGAGCGCACCCTTTTCTCTAACGCACACACATGTAGAGCAGCCCAACTGTCCTCTCTGTCGCTGCGCCGTGGTGGATGAACAGGCGTTTCAGCAGAGGCTGGCCTCACACACTTAAAGGCAGCATGCCTGGAGGGGACACGGCCCTGGATGGGGCCATGGAGGTCAGAGAGCTGGGGTCCAGTCCATTGACAGTGCTGGAGTTGGAAACCAAATGTTTATTGTCTTCACTTTGTCAAGCTGTTTAAAATGCAAAAAAAGAGAGGAAAAAAAACCTACGTTTTATCAAAGTAAGTCGTGTGGATGGAGTGCGAGAACTTGGTGGCGTTGCTGTTGATGAGCGTGCCCTTGTCTGTGGAGTAGTTTTTCCTCGCTGCCTGGTCTTTGGCAAAGTTCCTACAAGCTGCAAGTTTGGACTCCAAAGCCTGACGACGGAAGAGTTATTGGAGGACAGATTATTACCCAGAGTTTCTATCACACGTTCATGCCACTCTAAAGGTTTCCACTCACCCCCACTTTTCTCAGAAGGTCTCCAACAATATTAAGCGCTGAGATTCTTGCAGAAGGCGTGAGGGCGGAACCGCCGCTGCCGTTGGTAAAAGCTTTTGGGAAAAGTTCAAAATGACTCAATATGAGACTGTTTTTAAAACATCTTTTACGCAAACGCCAGAGATTGACAGAGATGGACGCAAACCTTTGGGGTTGATGAAGGAATGCTCCACACTTTTCCCTACAGGTGTTGCTGGGAGGGACATAGAGGCTTGCACTGCAGAATCGGTCTTGTTGAGCTCTAAAGTGGGCGAGCTCGGTGCTGACATCCTGTCTGTGGTCCGCTCTCGAACTGCCAGCTCCTGTCTGAGGTCTGCAGAGGAAAGAGGGAGAGGCGTCAAACACATCCTTTCATTCGATTGCAGGCGCGACTGACTGATGACTCTTTACCTCGCGCCTCATCCTTCAGGCGCTGCACAGACACCAACAGAGACTCCTTCTCATCCAACTCACTTTCCAAAAAGGCATTTCTCTCAATGGCCTGATTTAAACGTGCCTCAAAGTCCTCAAGAGATACTATTGTTGCTCTACAAGAAAAGAAATAAATATCCAGAGAGTTTTACAACCCGTGATGAGTGACATGGCTCAAAGAGTGGCCAGCTTCTGACCTTTTGGCCCTCTCCAAATCGTCGTTGGCCTGTTCGAGCTCTCGGACATATTTGTGAAGCTGTTCCTTGATGCTGCGCGTCTGGCTCAAGTCGTCCTCCAGCAGAGAAATCTGTTTGTAGCTCTGGGCATACTGTTGCTCCAGTTTTTCCTGAGAGCACGGAAAAAAACAGAAAAGCAACAAGGTTTGAGCAAATGTGGAACATAAAAAACAGAGCCCAGTCATGAAATAATATGAAATTATTTAACAATGAAGCATAATCCCATAATCTTTACATTTCAAAGAGCTGTTTAGCTCCATGAAGAGGCCTGTTGACTCTCTCAGATGTGCCTCACAGTGTGATTAGTGGCAGGAATCAGTCTTTCATTTTAATTTACACACTTCCTCATAACAATTTGTAAAGCAAACAGACTCACAAGTAAACTACAAAATTCTTTCATGTATACACACACATACATCCTAGAATACAGCGTGGTTAGAAACCCGTTTTGTCTGTCCTATTTTCTCCTCTTTATCCTGACATCCCATTAAAGAGAGCTGCACTCTTATGTAACAGCACGCCATATAAAACCTGCCATGGAAAAGAGGCAGGAAACACTGGACCTTGTGTTCAGCACTGATCACAGATCAGATAACCCTTTAGGTAAGCTCTAATTCCTTTGGAAGCGACATAAATGACTGAATATTCAGACGATGTAAAGTCTCAGGTGGACAGTAAAGCTCTGAGGTTTACCTTGAGGTTTGACAGCTCGCTCTTCAGCCTCTCATTTTCAGTTTGTAGATCTCGCAGTCGGTGCTCAGCCTGAGTGAGTTGTGCCTCTAACTCAGCCTCTAGTTCCCGACTTCCCTCCTGAAACTCCTGCAGTTCTTCTTGGGCATCTTGGCAACTGGAAGGTAACACAGAAACACAACAGGGGAACATAAGGGACATTGTCAAATATCAGCAAACACGCTGACAATCCACTATTCAGTTCTGAAGAGCTGACCATGAGCAGGAATTCTGGAAAACTGACAGGCTTTTGTTCTGTGATAGCAGCCAAACACAGGGATGTTCTGGTAGCTTTTTCCTCTCATAATAGTAGGAAGTTATACAGTTTAAAGAGCCAGACGTTTACCATTCAGTCCTGACTCTGTTCAATGTGAGAGTTCACGTCATATTCAGCTATGAAGAAAGAGCTGAGGTTAGACAGTAACGGGTTCAGAAGGAAGTCCAGCAAAACAAGCATGCAGTCACGTGTCTTTGGCGGTGGGGAGGGCTAAAGGTCAGGGACAGAGCGACAAACTAAATGACATGAAAATGCATTGTCCTGCGAAATCTAAAACGGTCTGTTTGTTGGACTAAACTTCATGAAGATACACAACCATTGTGTTTCCAGTTAAAGTCCCACTCTGATCTGCTTATGACTGTTTTAAAAGTGATCTCATTGCTCTTTCAATTATGATGTTGCTGTTTCAACTGCATCGTTTCTACAGAGCGGCGGTAGTTCATTAGAGTTGTGGGCAGGACTGTTGGTGCAGAGCACCCCCGCCCCCCTTCACGTCACCCAGAACTGAGCCATTCATTTACACACTCTCCTGCTAGCCTACAACCCCCCTACACACAACCCAACATTACTGGTGCAACAAAAATGGCGAGCAATGTTGAAGCTATCCTGCTGTACAGTTTTGAGCCAGATGCCGGCTCAGACCAGGAAAACAAAGACGTGCAGGAACCTCTGCAAGTGGATGCATCAGAACAGAGCGGCGCGTCTGCTCCTGGTTCACAACTATTTGAAGAAATGCTATTCTTAAATTTAATTTTCTTTAAATATGTCGTCCTTCATCAGGAAAATGCCACAATAACATGTTAAAAACACTATTTTATTTAGAGTCTTTAAGATGTGCCTGTGCTTCAAACAGGACCAAGAGCAGCTAAGTTGTGCTGATGGAATGACCTTTCAGTGACTCCATTGAGCTCGAGTCCAGGCATCAGTTGTGTTTGCAGGGTCATTCCAAACATGCCAGCGTCACTGATGGCCCCATCAGCTAACATTGGTCTGTATCTTATAGCTTAGCTCACACACCAGCTCGCTTTGACCACAGCATTCAATGGAAATGTGGGTGAAACTGCAAAAGACTTATTCATAAAAACACAAAACAAATACACTGAAGTTAGCTTTTTAAACATGGCACTAAGCTAAGTTGTCTCACGAGAAACAAGTTGAAACCACGTGTTCCGGGCTGTAGCAAACCCATGGAAGCTATTTTTTTTCACCAGTTGTTGCTGCACATGACCACAACACGAATTCCTTTGAAAACTAGCAGAACTTTAACCCCTCGCGTGCGCTTTCACAGCTCCAGCTTAACAAACTGGAAATGGAGATTTTCCAAACACTGCCGGCCTCAAACATGTGGCTGTGGCATCCGTCTGAATGCCTGTGGCATCTGCTCCAGAACCAAATGCTGAGGCGAGCTCCTCATGAGTAAGTCAGCTGGTTTCCGAGTGCTCCTTTGTGTCTGCTTTCTGACCTTATTTGGACTAAATACAGTCATTCCGGACTGAAACCCTTCCACAAAACAAACCTGTAAACATTTGTATCTATCTGTCAATACAGTTATTTCTGCTTTGAATCTATATTCAGTAGAAGTCATCGCTCAAAAATATGTCTTAGGAGGTTATCCAAGCAGACGGGAAAAAAAAGCTGTACTTACCTTTTCTTATATTTAAGCGCTTGGGACTTCCAGTAATCAACTTCCTCATCTTTTGATGAAAATTTAGGAATCATCTCTGTGTCCATGTCAGGGCAACCTGAGAATGAAAATATGCTTCATTTATTTATTCACAAACAGGTCATTTAACCCATGCACAAACTTAAACCTAGCAGGAAGAATCGGATTTGACGCCCATGCATGTTAAAAGCAATATTTAAGTTTTCCATGTGTTCTGCATCAAGATATGGCCATTAGGCAGCAGCTTAGAGGTTTCTTCTTCAAGAATCTGAAGATGGGGGCTGCTTTGCTTTCATTCCAGTGAATATTAGATAAAATGATCTCTATTTGTGCTGTTGTAAAAGCAGCAGTCTGTCACCAAACTCTGCCTTCTTTTGGGATCTGCACATGCTAAACAAGCAGTTTTTGGGAATTCAAAGGACACATCTGGAAAGAATTGTTCATTCTGTGTGTGGGAGATCTTTGGTCAGCACTTCCACTATTGAAACGTCAGGAATATCAACAATACACTTGGTAAGTAGCTTTAGTGTTCACTGATCCCAACAGAAAGTGGTTTTCACTAGAGAAGGTCCACACTCAGATGGTGACTTTAAGGAGCGAGCGTCGGCTCCTCTGTTTTCAGATTCCTCTCGGATGCAGTCATCAGCATTCCCAGAATGCGAGCCCCTCACGTGTTTCTGAGTTAGTTAAAAAAAAAAAAAATCACAGCGGTGAAAAGAGGGAAACTTTCCCAAGAAGAAACGCTGACTGAATCATATGCTGGACTGGGGGATTTTCACAGAAAAATACTGAAGATGCCAAAAACTTGATATTAAAAATACTGAAAGTCAGTGGAGGGTTAATACTTCCAAGCAAATCTTGCTCTAACTTTAAAATCAGTTAAGTAAACACCAGCCTAATGGGGAAAAATGACAATAATACACAATTTTAGAGTATAAAGCAGATGTGCAGATGTTCTGACAGATCTTTCATTTCAGTATCTTCTGAAGAGGAGTTAATGCTAAAACTCGTCATCTACAGTCTCTCATAGCGGATGACTCCATGGGTTATTAGCTGACGTTGAGGTGACTAATATTTGAGTGGGAAACAAGGAGAAAAGAAGAGGTTTATTACATAATTCATTTTCAAACACCTAAACATGATGATTTATTAAATGTTTGGGGGACAAAGTCGTCCCCAAAAACACCTAATTTGTCACCTACAGCCGAGCAGCTAAGGAGACAATTAAAGGAAACGTCTGTATTTGATCCTCGAGAGTTGTCGTGGACGCTTAGTCTGACGTCAAAATGTAAAGTGAACGCGGATATGCGAGCAAATGCATTAAAAAGAAATAAACATAGTAAAAAAAAAAACGCGGTACGATACTTTAGAGCGGAAACCGGCATTTAAAAGGTTGCCTTCGTAACATTAACAATTAAATGCGGCAAAATAAAACCTTTTTTTATCGAACAAAGATATAAAAGTGAGGAATACATCATAAAGTCCTTACCTGCTCATATCAAATCGTTAAATCGTCCTCTTTAACCGCGAGAAACCGTCCGGACAGCGAACCGTACGACGGACGAAACCCTGAGGTAACCAGTCTGTTTAGGAAATTGCCAACGCGTCTCCCGGAACCAACGTAAATCCAGACAGAGAGGAACGTGATGACGCAACCCAGTTACGTAAGACCCAGCCGCACCCTCAGTGTAGAGATTCCGGCGCTTTAAATCGGGATAAAATCTTGCGCTTTGGAAGCAAAGGCTGTTTAAAATAACAAAATAAAAGAAAAGTCATTTAAAATACAACATCCTATTTTGGGGGAAAATTTATTCTAGATTTCGAGCAGTAATTTACATTTTGTGACTCACAAGATGAAACAGTTCTGCATTTGTTGTCTGTATGAATATATTGTTGATTGATATTGGATATTATATTAGTCATAAAACTGGAAAAAAGTTAAACTTTTAGAAAAATAAATAATTTTGGGATGTTATGATGATAACGTGGGCTGAAACTGTATGTTGTGTTACTTTTAAAGAGTAATCAATTACTTTACTTGAATTCCCCATTCCCTAATTTCAAAAGTAATTCACTACTCATTACTTTACACCCCTCCACTCACATACAATTTCTCAAGGGAATAAAGCTAGCAAAAAGCAAGACACCATTGTAAAATCCCCAAAAATAATACTTTAAATAATAATCCGTTTTTTCATTTAACCCAGAGACAATGTCAGAACAAACTTTTCTACACTAAATATTTTGTTTTATGAATCACTTGTGGTTCACTGCACCAAAATGTGAGTAATTGCGTTATAAGGGTTTCTATAGTTTAGTAATTGTAATTTAATTACTAAAATTGGAACTATAATTTGAGATTACTCCATTACTGACAATAATTCGTTTAGTTTGTAATTTAAAATTAGATTTTAATTTGTAATTTAATTTGTAAAAGTTATTTATTTTGTATTGATAGATGGCATTCACACTTTTGTTGCTTACAAATAAAGTTCTGAGAGTGCTGTTTATTTTCCGAGCCTGCGGATTCATCCAACTGGATTCGGTCCAGTCAGTGTACTTACAGTAAATACCGCTAGAGGGCAGACGAGTGTCAAACAGTCCATGGATGAATAGAATAGAATAGAATAGAATAGAATAGAATAGAATAGAATAGAATAGAATAGAATAGAATAGAATAGAAAAGAAAAGAATAGAATAGAATAGAATAGAACAGAACAGAACAGAATAGAATAGAATAGAATAGAATAGAATAGAATAGAATAGAATAGAATAACTTTAATAATCCGCTTTACTAAAAAAACTGTTTAACTAAAAAAGTTCTGGACTGTATCCAGTATTGTCACCTGTTTTCACAGCTGGCCGGCCCTGTTTGACAAGTCGCATTACTTCACGTCGCCAACACCCATTGCCAATAGCAAAGGGAGCTGATAAGGAAACAGCAGTTTGGAGAGCACTGCGACTTACTGCTAAACTACTGGAAACACGGCTCCCCACTCTTTAAATGGCCCTTCAGAAGGAGCACAGCCAGGAGGACACGCGAGAATGTCCGGTGTGCTACGACAGTCTCGCGGGCATTGAGAGGACTCTGAGCTGCGGACATGTCTTCTGCCACGACTGCCTGGTCAAGACGCTGGTCAGCATCAACAGCGACGGGAACATCCGAGACACCATCGCCTGTCCCGTCTGTCGACACCTGACGTTCATCTCGAGACAGAGCGAGGCGTTGCAGCCGCTCATAGAGCAAAAGGATCCGAATGAAGGGCAGACCCTGGAGGTGCCTCTGCCCGTGACGCAGGGAGGACAGCTCCAGAGCGCGCGGCGTGTCTCCAGAGACGCTCTACTGAGCGGATCAGACAGGATCTCCCACATCTTCTGCGGGTGCACCTCTTGGAAACTTCATCGTCAGAGAGCAATCAGTTCCAGCCCAAATGCACATCAGGTTTTCATCATAAGCGCCAAAGGGAGACCTATGACTGAGGAAGACGCGCTGGATGTTGTTTTGACTGTAGGGAATCCTCAACGCAGGCGGAGACGCATAGGCTGCATTTGCACAACAGCGCGATGCCTGGTCTTCTTGCTGTCGACGTTTACTGTTCTGGCTCTGGTGACCTTAACTTTGCCCTGGATATTACTGGCATAACTACACTTGTGAGGACAAAACCCACGCAAGCGCGTTTTTCTTTCTAACACTAACAATGTACAGTAAAGTTAAAAAGCATGAAGCTATTTTTTTAAAGAAATGACAAAGTACTTGCCTTTTTGACTGACTCAATAATGAAAGAAAAAATCTTTGTAATCAGATTACGGTGCAAAGATAATAAATAAGGTTTATTATAAGGTTTGGACTCTCATTAGTCTATCTGAAGACATTTTCATCTTTAGTTTGTCAGCATTTGCCCTTGACGAATACAGTTTTTATTTTATTTGGATCAAATCAGAAGTTTGGTTCAAACAGAGGAAAAGATCATCAAAAATGTTGAGGAGGGAGAACACGTTCTTGCAAATGAAAAGTGGAAATATTTAAAGATGCTCTCATTGTGGTTTGTGCTGCTCGTTTAGGGAAGTTCGGAAATGTTAGTATCATCAAGCCTGACATGAGCACTCCCAGTTTCATCTTCAATCACCCTGATCGACCTGTCTTACAGGTTTCACACCTAGAAGATACATTCCTCCTCATGTTAACCTAATTTTGACTTAAGATTACTGTTTCATATAGCTCTCAAGATATAAACACTTTAATGTGCTCATATGTTTACAGTCACACCCATGAAGTCACAAATGCAAAAAAAAATGTAAATACGAATCAGTCAGTCTACCAGCAACAGGGGAAACATTTAAATTTTGACATTTTCATTGTAATTTGTTTGGGATAAGGGAATATTACTTATGGTGGAATTGACTACAAAACACGACAAATGAACACTTTTATTTCTACAAGTAAAACCATAATTTGTTGGTGATGTTTCAAAATAAAATGTGTCTTTCCCTGAACAAAAACAAAGCAAGCATTGATACAAAATAAAAAAATAGCTCAGACATTTATCAAAAAAGTGAAACGCACCTAAAACAGAAATAAATTCACATTAACCAGGTACAATTATTAAAAATGTAAAGTTTATACATATAAATATATATATATATATATATATATATATATATATGTAGTACTGACATTCTGATAAGGATTGCAGGTCGGCTTCACAGTACACACTGTGTTCCACTCGATATGCTAAGCAGAAAGGGGAGAGGAGGTGGGCTCCACAAGTGGCAGATTTTATTTGTACAATAGTTGTGAAAGCAGAAGGAGGCAGTACATCCATAGGCAACTTCCAGTCCTTCACTGTATTGCTCTGAAACCCTCAGGAGAAGGACCATACACTGCACCCCCAAATTTCCATAAACCCATCTCTTCATTTTTTTATTATTATTATTATTATTTTTTTGCTTTTTCTTCATTCCCCCTAAAAATCCTTCAAGATAGTGATTGACAAAAACATGAACTATCAAAAGACTATTTAAGAAGAACATGCATGAAACTTTTTATCATTGGATTTGAACTCTAAATAAACCGGGTTGAAGCAACAGTGGTGAGATAGTAGATAAAAAGCCAATAGTTATTAAAAAGCTATAGCTAAAACTATGAACCAGTACAAATAATCGCTCTTATGGAAATGCATTTGACATTTGCTGTCAGGTTATTGTCCTAGCTGAATATCATGACTCCCACTTTTTGGAGGAGTTTTTCCTTCTAGCAGCATGATAACCACACCTAACATGAATATGAAAGCATGCCTTCAGTTTGCTGCAAATTTCAGATACGAAGCACAAAAGCATAAAGATTGCCATGATCCGGGAAAAAAACAAACAAACAAACAACAAAAAGAAAAACATGCCAACACACCCTAACTGACATCATTCAAATACTAATTCTCTTGTGCCGCAATGCTCATTACACAATAAGAAAAAATCTGCATTAGTCACATTCAGAGAAACACCTGCCTCCTTGGACACAAGTATGAATTCAGCACAGAAAATATGCCTTTTAGTTCCAAAGTAACAACCAGAGTGAGGGCACTTGCAATTATTGTCATATAATTACCACAACTATCAAGATAATCAACATCACTAAAATCTTTAGAAACGAATCCATTGAGAACACACACTGAAGCATACTATAGATCCCTTTAGGAGAGACTGATCATTTATTTATTGAAATAAAAAACTTAAAAAGATTGCTTTGCAATGAAATTAATGGCTTCTTTTGTGAAAGTTTGGAAACAGGTGACTTACACCTCTTTATTTCGTTTTATTTTTTTTTGGAGTGAGGTGGATCAGTAAACACTGTAATTGCACTTTAACTGACAAAATTACCGCCTTAAGACATTTTGTATCAAACACAAAAGCGACACTGCTGCACTCTCATTAATTGTTAAAAGTTATTTTTCTATTTTGCTTCTATTATCCAGTGAGGATGTAATTGGTCCAGCGGCGAAGGCTGAGACGGATCCATATCGCAGCTGAGAAATTGGATTATTTAACTAGAATTCTTCAGTTCAGAGATTAATAAAAAATGAATAACACTAGGGTATTAATGTGCAAGTCACTCAAACTCCTGTGTGCCTGAACCTCAAAGCTCAAGACACAAAATAAAAAAGAGCTTAGCTGATTCCTGGCAGAAAGAATTTTCTGCTTCTCTGCTGCAGCATTGTAGTAACCTGGTGTTAAAGTAAAAAATTATGAATCTACAGTACATCTGTTCATTGTGTGCAGGGACAAAAATAACACTGATTTGTTTTATATCATTACATTTTCTACACAATAAATATCAGCACATATATTATAATTATTATATTCTCAAGATATGCGTTTCACATAAACATTTCCTCTCAACTTTATATACATCAGTTAATTTACAGTTTTTGTATTTACATTTTGGGTTGAATATAACCTGAAGCACTTGAAATTAAGTTAAGAGAAAAAAATATATCACATAAACAGAACATCAGTGTAGTCATTCATTCATTATCAGTGAAATCTGACAGATAAACAGGCATGGGTTCGCTATCAGGGCGGGGGGAAAACCAGCACACTCAAAGTAAAGCACTGCTATACTGAGGCCTTGAAGCAAAAGCATGCAAAAAATAAAAAGATTAAAAAACATGAACAAAAGCATGATTTACAGTAACATTCTTATCATCTGTGCAGGTACAGTAAAGAGTGAGTGAGCAGATCTATACAAAGAGAAATGTAAAAAAAGAAAAGAAAAGAAATATAGCAGGTTAAGGTTACTACAACAATATTTTTTTACTCTGCATGCAAAGCTTGTATTTTAATGTCTAAGAATTTTTGTTTTACTGTGCAGAAAGCTTCAATACCCTGTGAGCAACAAAACCAGGCTGCGCCTGAGAATGGGCTTTGTGCCAAACAATGTCAGGTTCTGAACTTTGAGATGTGTTTCCAATAAGGCAAAAATGATAGAAAACACAAAACAAAAATGGACAAAGCAGTTTTAAAAAATACAATGTAAGACTTATCTATATTCTAGTCTTTCTTCTTAAAGGCAACCGTTCTTCCACTATGGCATTTTGGTGTTTTGGAGTCACATGAATGTTATAGCGAGCTGTTGTAAAAGATGAGTTTCTTTGCGGCCTAGATGTGAGAGAAGGCTCGTGTTCTGTTTTCAGGTGAGCACTGGCGAGGCCCACTGGTGGTTTCCGTTACACCTTGGCAGCAACAGTTAAGAAGAGCATGTTTAGCCATGAGGGAGGTGTGTGTGTGTGTAGAAGGGGAGGGGAGGGGGGGGTGTTGCTGGTATATGATGCCCCAGGGTCATAGGTCATAGGATGGTGCTCTGGGGCTCCTCCTCAGCCACAGCATCCCCCTCTGGAGAGTCTGTCACTGCCAGGGACCTCCTGCAGGGGGCGCCGCTGAACTCATCGATGAGGCTGTCCAGATTGACATTGATGGAGGGGATTTCATAATTGAAGATATCTAATGGTGGGCATGATAGGAAAGGTGAGAGATGATGAACAGAGTGGTGGAAATGGTGTTAATGAGCAATAGGAGGTGGAGGGGGCATATGATCATGATCATGAGGTGTAAAAATAGAAAAGAGCAGAAATAATATTAATTGTTTTGAGTTCAGGACTTGTGGTAAGCAGTGTATGATGTCTGGCCTGAATGAAGGAATAAGTAGGTTACATGTGCTTCACATTCCACACAGGGATGTTTTCAGGGTGCTCTCAGTCATACCAGCAAACTCGTGTGGCACATTACAGCTTTTTGTGTCTTTAGAGACGACAGCAACAAATATTTAGTCAGAGAAAATACAACAAGCTGTCACGATGACTTTACAATGGCGCGTTGCACGTCTACGACAATGGCCACATAACCCAACACAGAGGCAACAGGATGTACGTGGAGAAAAATGGTACCGAGAAACAATGAAAATCTCTGGGGCTGTTTATGGTTTTTGCTAAAAATACAGATTATCTAATGTTCTTCTCCATTTACTGGAAGCTGAAGGTCCAAATAGACGCTCGGCTACTTCTGTGTAGTAATGAGATGGGCGTGGCAGTGTAGTAGGAGAAAGCAGAGGTTATACAAAGCCATGAACCTGCTGGAGGAAGAGTGCGTGTTACCTATGGACCCCTGACAAAAGTGGCTGAGGCGTTAGAGGGAGGATGTCTGCGGAACAAAAGGAAGAGGAACCTTTGGAAAGCGATGGCGTCTGCAATATGACAGCGGCGGGGTGCACTCTGGGAAGTCCTTAAGCCGTGCATTATTGGTTAAAGTAAGACGCAATGAGAATGGCACACTGCTAAAAGGAGAGCATGTTCTGATTGAGAGCTACACGTGTTTGAGGCAGGCTGCAGGAGACCCCAGAGGCATCCACAGTACGAGGCCAGGCAGTGAGATGGAGTGCATGGGGCGAGGGGGGGCGGTCTGGCTTACCCTAAAAGTCCCCCTCACATTTAGCCCACATTGAATCCCTGGCCTCACACAGCTGTAAAGTACACAATGTTAGCAAGGGGGATAAGAAAATGATAAATATAACAAAGTAAGAAAATAAGTGGTATTTATCCCGAGAACACCTCATCATCAGAACACCATGCTGTATATATAAGGTGGGGGTTATCAAAATTTGTTTAGGAGACACCTGTCTGGTGTGAACTGTGTACGCCTCTGACCTACCTCTGCCTCAGGGTGGGGGGGGTCTGGGTAACACAGATAAACAGAGAGCACATGATGAATCTAATGGTAACTTCCATACAAGCAGGACGAGCTATGCTTCTCTGATGTTTCCACACCTTACCCGGAAACATCATCACATAACACAAGCAATGAGTTCACAGGTCAGTAAGGCTGCTCGTTACAGAAGCAATTTTCTAATGCAACAATCTCAGGCATGTGTGTCTAAAAGGCAACTTTTCCTCATTCAGATACTTGTTTGGGTACAGTCAGTTAAGGGGCTCCTCTTTCTCTACGTTCTACAGGGTCCTACACTTGTCCACCATCTAAATTAGACAGAGCCACAGCGAGTCTGAGAGAAGGCCGCTGCAGCCCCACCTGTGGTGGCGAAGGGGGTGTCGTTGCAAAGAGCTGCTGTTTACCTGTGGACATGCTTTCTCCAGGTGAAAGTCCATCCAGAAGGCCCTGCTCCAGAGGCTGGGAAACTGCTGCTGTGGCCATGCCAGGCATCCCCAGGGGAACCGTGGGCGGCTGAGGAGGGGGTAAGCTGGGTCTCTGCCTGGGCTTTGGGGCTGGCCGCGACTTGGTGAGCGTTCCAGTTAAAGAGGGTGGAGACGAAAGCGAGTGGGGGGCCCCGAGTGGAGTCTGCCCGGGCGAGGAGGGGGGTACTTGGCCTGGTGGACAGGCCAGTCCATAAGGAGAGGGTGTGCTAGGAGGGGTTGGAGAAAGGCTGACAGGTGATGGCTGACTAGTAGACTGGTCGGATATTGCTCCAGGCTGCCCGTATGGGACCTTGGGTGGCGCAGGGGCCAATTTCTTGGAACCTGAGAGACGCAACAAGCAACTTTACAACTCCCTTCCAATAAGATGTTAAAAAAAAGATAACGTGAAGGCAGAGCAGACCTTTGCGCAGAGAGTGTGGACTGTGCTCTGTAGAGTGGGGGGATTGACTGCTGCTCTGTGGACTACAACTGGGAGGGACCACAGGACCTGGAACCTGAATGGGTTTGTGTCCAATTACAGGAGAAAGCTCCTTACTCTTCAGTGTACTGAAAAAAAACACAAACAAATGACAGTAACAAGCAAACAAATGACAAAAAAACAACAGATTCACAAAATATGTGTTTATTTGAGTGGATTTTGTCGAAACCGCAAGTTTTACTTCAGGGTCACAAGTCACAGCCACCATCATCACTATGATGTAACACAATGGAAGTTATGAACGCACAATCAAAATATCACAAAAGTCAAAAAACATGTATAAAAGACAGGCCAAAGGAAGATCCAGGATCATAGCTGACAAAAAGCTCCTTTCATTCCACTGAAAATATGCTGAACATGTTTTCAACAATCTTTTCATTCAGAGTAATGTAGAGCCATCATCTAAAGGTTTTACAATTTAAAGTGATTAAAGATGTACCGGGTTGTCCTTAATTTTAATGTGAGCAATGGAAAAAGGTATTATACAAGATATAACACAGGTGTCATAAACTGTACTGAAAATATGAAATTTTTTAGTAACGCTTTAATTCTATGCATGTTTAGGTTTTTCAGTAGCAACATAACTATACTGGTCTACATGTCAAGTAAAGCCTTAGTCACATGCAACCCTACAAAGGTTGTGGGTTTTTGTGTTGCTTCAGCCTGAGGAAGGTTGTAGAGAGAAGCAGCCCCACCTTAAGGGGAGTGCAGGTGTGTCTTGCAGTTCCCTTAAGGCTTGTGAGCATCACGGGGCGGCTATGGTGCAGAAGTAAAGCAGTTGACCTCTGATTTGAAGATTACAGGTTCAGTTCCCGCCCCTGTGTTCCTGTGTGTCAACGTATCCTTAAGCAAGACACTGAACCACACATTGCTCTTGGTGGTTATAGGTTGGCAGCCGTCATTAACACTGCAGATTTGATCACATTACATTGGCTGTGTTGTAACACCAGAGTCCTATGAGTCAGTGAGGTGTCAGGATCCCTTTGGACAAGATCAACATTGTGGACCTTGTTTTCCGTAAGAGCACGTGCATATTCTGTGTTGTATTCTGTTGACTTTGTCACCATACTGAAATACAAAACAATCAAACAGACGAAACTTAAGCCATTGTCAATGAACA
The DNA here is from genome assembly GCA_014656515.1 of Oryzias celebensis. Classification (NCBI taxonomy): domain Eukaryota; kingdom Metazoa; phylum Chordata; class Actinopteri; order Beloniformes; family Adrianichthyidae; genus Oryzias; species Oryzias celebensis. Next base: position 9,293,595 of record BNCR01000008.1, on the reverse strand, counting down.
CCAAAAGTTTGAGAATAAACATGTTTCAATGCAGCACTGCCACTGCTTTGTCAATAACAAAGTAAAACCCTGTCAGCCAGTAACATCCTTGGTTGCTAGGTTACCAACATCCCAGACATTGTCTCAAAATTTTAGGGGGGTGGGCAAAAAAAAAGCGGAACGCACATCTGAGCCAGCGAGCTAGAGGAAAAAGAGAGGTGCCCTTCTGAAAAGGATCCACAGGCGCCGTGGGTGTGTTGTATTTACCTAGTCAGCCTGGGGGGTCCTCTCTCTCGGGCACATGGACAGGCAGCCCATGGTGGGGGTGGGGGCACAGACGAAGGGAGACTAGGTGGGTTGCCCAGGGTCTGGTCGTGGCGTGTCAGTACCAAGGGGGTTTTGACATAAAGTGGTGAAGCGTTTGTGTCTGGTGGGGGGGCATGTGCCACTTCACCAGGTGCGGTGTGCTTTGTAAAGTGCAGACAGCTGGGTTTGGGGTTTGAATTGATATCGAGCGATGAGGAGGAGGAAGAGGAGGAGGAAGAAGGAGGCGGGGCAGGCGGGGTAAAGCCAGACCACCGCAGTGGGGGCGGGGGTGAGGCAGGGGGCTGGGACTCAGGACCTGGGGCCACAGGGCGAGCGCACGGCGGGGGTTTGGGGTAGAAGTGATGGGGGCCTGAGTGGCAAGCGGAGGAGGGGTAAGGTGGGGGTGGGCGGTCCTCCCCAAAGGGTGGGTGGGCATGAGAGGTGTCCAACCGATTGGGCGACATGTTGTTTGAGCTGTAGATATTAAGAGAATAGACAGCACAAATAAAACAGCTCTGGTGACTGAACAAGGACACGCACTGGAGCGACACAGGGTGTGCTGTTCGGATGTGCTGGGATGTTAGCGTGTTAGTCGGTCCAAAGCCAAAAAAAGGGGATCAAAGCAAAAAAGGTCAAAGGAACGGCATTTTCAGGGAGGTGGTGGGCGCCAAGCTTAGCACAGAGTCAGTTTAGTGGAAATACATGGACAAGCAGAAAAAACAGCAAAGAAAAGAACATTTATTTGCCAAAAAACAAATAATAAAGTGGGTGCGATCTCCTCTGTGATCACCTTGTGTCTGTACACTGCATCGAGCTTTGAGGATATTTCGATAGCTGACATTAATGACAGGTTGAAGTGGATATGTCCTTCCTGCTGGATGTGGCAAGCATCAAACCTAAACCTACCAGACTTTTTCATTTTTTTTTTGCATTCCAGTTCCTGCTATCAGCCCAGGGCAGTGTGAAACAGACACAAAACCCTTTCAGGGGCTGAAAGAGCCGAAGGAAATGAGGGGAAAGCCAGCCAAGCTAGAAACGGAGGTATTCGTCGCCCACCATGTGGGCGGAGCCAGTGACCATGAGGGGATTATTGGTGTGTTTATATGTGATAAGCATGAAAATGTAAAAATCAAGTTGAGTGTGGATCATACAAAAAAAAATAGATAAAAGTAAGATCAAACTGAAGCAGAGCCAGCCAAGCTACAACAAAAAAGTGACCGAGTGGACATGCTTGCAAGGAATTGCAGATGGAAGCTTGGCAGTTATTTTAAAAACAAATCTCACAAACTCCAGACGGCTGATGGTGATGACAATGAGAAGGTCAAGAAAGGAGGGGACAGCATCGCCACGGCTGGTGACTTACCAGAGCCTTTCTGCAGGTGGAGGCGTGGCAGACGGAGAAATGGTGAGTTCTCCAGATTGCTCCGGGATGAGAGCGTCTGCAGGAGAGCCAGGCAGCTGCATGCCGGGAGGGGTGGAGGATGGCTTGCGTGTCAGCGTGGACGAACCTTTGCGAGACACCCATGTGGTATCCATAACTCTGACGCCCATACTGGGGAGGAACACACACACAGAACTGCATTATGTATGAATGATGATGGCAACATCTTTCTAAAGAAGGAGAAGGAGCAGATGAGGGAGAGAAGTGGGAAAACGGAATGATACAATACCTTTGTATCTTCCTAATGCTGCGTTAGTAGGGGGAAAAGAGAGGCAACAGGGATATGCGGTCACAAGAAATACACGCCTTATTCACAAACACAGGTTGCTCAGTGGAGTGTATGATATGCAAATGAAATCAACACATCAATGGGGTGTTAGAGGTAGGATGGTGTAAGATCACCTTACCTTTGTTACCTTTGTCTGCAGCTTTGCATCCTTCTTTTTAACTAAAGTGATCAAAGCAAGCCTAGTCTCGCTGCTATTTTTATTTAAAATAGCTGCAAAATCAACCCCCTCCCTGAGCAAAAAGGTACTTTTCTAAGTAAAAGGATAAACTGAGAGTTTATGCATTAAAGTTTAAAGTGTAAACAAGTAACAGGCTGGTAAACCATTGCTGCTGAAGCTAGGGTTTGCGTGGAATGGATCCTTCCTTTTTTTATACATAAACAGCTATTACATGAAAAAGTATTTGTGTTTCTGTTCTTTCAATCACTGCAGATGTTGTTGACATCATATAAAACTGTACACCTGCTTAAGGAAGCTTTCAGAATAAAAGCTCAGGTGATTTAACCAAAGTTGGAAGAGAAAATCTAAAATTCATTTTTAAAATAAAATATTCAATAAATAATCATTTTGTTTAAAAAGTTTTAGTTTGTTTGGAAATGGCCTTAGCATCATCACTAAATCAACAGCTGTCAGCTGTATCAGTTCATATTTCTTCAGAAATGTTCAGGGTTCAGCAAAATGATTTGTTTTCTCCTTCTGTTATTTTCCACAATCTAAATGAATGACTCAGCCAAGGTGACATGCTTGCCAGACTGTGAAAGAGAAGCTGAGTGTGGGAGGATGGTAAGATAGCGGTGGAGAAATATTTTCTAAGGAAAAAAAAAAAAAAGAAGTGTAACCATCAGCTCCCCATCGGTTGCCATGGAGACAGTGCCCCTCAAGAATTCTAGCTTCTCCTTGGCGCTTTCTGACAACATGAGGGTGCAGTCAGAACAACGGTTACCAGAATGCTCCCATCACAGTTGTGCATGAACTTTTCTGACACGTTTCGATCTCACATCACAGGTAAACACAACACCATCTGTCAGGGGTGGAGAGTAAAAGAAGGAAACAAGGTGGGTAGAAAATGAGAACACTGGGCATCATACCCATCTTTCTTGTAGAACTCCAGCATCATGTTGTCAGTGGCGACGCTCAGCGGGCGACGACTCTGGTCGTGCTGCTGTTTGCGGTCAGACTGGTCCATGTCAGGTGATGGCATGGAGCTGTAGTTGGAGTTGTGGTTGGTGTGGATCGGGCTCCCATAGCTGCCTGTCAAGTTGAATTCAATCTCTATAGAAGGAGAACACACAACATCAATTTATATACAACAAATGATTTTCTACCACACTAAAGCATGGGAAAGGTATAATTCAGAAGAGAAGAAAAATATACCTTCCACTAGAGTGGGACATTTAAACAAATAAAATGTAATTTTGTTTGAAAAAATCTATACGACAAAGGAATGCATTTCAATAAAAAATAGACATGTTCAATTTAAGTGCAATGATGCATCCATCCCAATTTCACCTCACCTCCTGGAAAGAACCAGTCAGCATGCTGGATGATAGGCTCTACAATGCCAACAATCTGCAGAGAGACGGTGGTCATCATCTCTGTCATGTTCCTGAAAACACAAGTCATTAGAATTTCATTGTAACTTTTGTGGTGCTAGCTTTCCAGTCTGACACAAAGAGAATGCAAATAAAGAATTTGCCGTGTTCACATACGGCTCTGTGTGGGTCCACAACAGGTTAGGTCCAAGGACAATGGCCATGTTCCCAGGTGTCATCTTATTGGAGTCTTGATAATCACTCATCTTGGCTAGAAATTTGATTAGGTATCTGTAAAATCATAAAAATTAATTCAGAAGTGTATCTTCTTGAGATGGTCATGTCATGCTACATTCACATTGGGCATTTGACGCAAATTCAAGAACGCTCCAAATGCACAATACTGAACATGTGTTTACCAGCTCATGGTGTTCACACTGGACAAGCAGAGGGGAAATTCTTCTTTTCTTTTTCTATTCTTTACAAGTGCATGACCACCACTTACAGCTGGAAGAGACTTGGTGCAAAATGTCGAAGCGGTGCAAATCTTGCTCCAGGCTTTTTCTTTCACAGCTTTATTCTGAGATGTGAAAGACTCTGCGGCACAAACCGCAATTATTAATTTCTCTTTCGCGTTTTGTATGTAGAGCATGAAAATAGCTTTAACAATGTGCATATCTACACCTAATCACAAGAGCTTGGAACACAGAAGCCCAAACATGTGTTTATGCACATTTCCATGGACTTTTTATTGAAAGCGGTTGCTGAACCACGCATTACCGAGAGTGGTATGAACGTAGCTTGAGACTTGAAAAACATCACCTTCTGCATTGATTCAGTACAGATTCTCAAGACAATGTCCTTCAAAGCTTTTTCCCTGAGTCCCAGAAGGTCCTCAACTCTAATGTTACAAAAGTAGAGTTCTGGATCTCCATTATTATTGTCCAATATTATTAAGTGTGGCATAAGAAATCTAAGGGTCAGATGAACTTCTGGATTCACAGTGGCAGTTTAAGCTACAAGCAAAGCTATTTTAAGTATTCACACTATGCGATACAAGTATTAACTTGTTTAATGTTTCATCCATCCATCCATCCATCCATCCATCCATTATTGAAAACAGAAAGAGGTACCTGACCTGAAATTGTTCAGGTTGTCTGTGGGAAGTTTTTCACACACTCCCATAAGTGCTTGTAGTCTCTTGTCCATATCTTGAATGCTTCACAAAATAAAGAAAAAAACAGTGTCTAGACTTCAATTCTCTACTGTATAAAGATTTTAAAATATATATTTTTTTTTCCTCACTGAAAAAAACCTTTTTACAGAGTATGGACACTCACTTGGAGGCCTGAATCCATTCCTCATAAAGTTCAGTGGTCATCAAAGGCTCGGGGAGCTCACGGAGGTATGATTTCAGAGCCCCTGTAGGTGAGGAAAAACAAGGCCAGGTTCAAGACAGAAATGATCAGCTTCAGCAGCAGGGACTGAGATGCCCCATATTCTCCTCACTCCCCTCTAGCTGGCCTTCACATTTAGTGCAGCTGCCAGACTGGGACTGCTCAGCAGAGATCCCGTGCTCATTTGTGAAATAGACAGCACTATCTGAGCAGGCAGCCTGGGAAAAGCACAGTAGGGGGAAGAGAGGATGAAGACCCCTGTAAATCTGTTTTGCTATTCTGCCTTTTTAATATTCAAACATTACATCATTTGATAATAATCATCTTTGTAGAATTTTAATTCATTTATAAGACAGTATACTTTGCTGTTGTGCGATTAGCAGGTGATTTGAGGATTAAGATTGCATCTATGATGTATTTTTTAAAATGTGAGTTTTTAATTTTAAGAAAGGCAGATTAAATCGGATCATTTGGAACCTTTTATTGCACAAAGACTGAATGTTGAAGCAAAATATACATTAGTGTTTTCTTTTTTTTTTTTAAAGCTGAAAGATTTGCCGTTTTATTGCTGACTAACAGGAGGCAGAGTTGAGAGTCGCTGTTGAAATTGGCTTTAACCATGTATTTGTGTGGGTGAAGCTCACCTGCAATGGCATGTGGGTCGGAGGAGTACTCCTGCACATCAATAACTCCACAGTCCAGGGAGGCTTTTAGTTTCTTCAACTTGGAGGCTGACGGGGCCACTCTGAACAGACCCTACATGGAACCACGTCATAAATATTTAATATTTAACCATAACCTCACCTGTGCACCCGATATTTACAAGTAAAAACCAACATAATGGACAAAGGATGTGTTCAGCTCCTAACATAAATGTGCAGACTTCTGAATGTGCACACCTAGAGTGTGTAGGTGATGTGTGTGTGTGTGTGTGTTGTACCTCCTCCTGCATGCCACACTCCAACAACATGGTGACACAAGCTTCGATGGGAAAGGCAATCTCTCTCCCACTAATATTCAGGTGTTCCTCCAAAGACTTGCCAAATGATGGCTTTTCCACCCACGCTTCTGCAAAATAAAAAAAGCAGCTACACAGATAGAATAAAAATCTCCCTGTCAGAGCTGACACTGACCACGTTTAAAGCCTAATTACAAGAACAGTTTAAACAATATTTGGAAATGATTTCATAAACTTGATTTGTAGCCTAACTTTAATTGGGCGTGTTAAATATAAATATATAAAAAAAAACTGCTGAGTGATTTTTAAGAGCTTGTAACATATCTTTTACTTGATATTACTGCCTGAGGTGCAGAGAGAGCAGATCTTTCTTCACACACACAGAGCATGACTCACCTTGGTGAGCCTTAATCTGCGGCAAGACACCGTGAAGAATTTCTAATGACTTCCTGTGATATTCCACCTGCATTTCTATCAACTGAAAGGGAAAGAATAGAGAGATGGTTACAACAAGCAGCATGTATAGAAACATAATGTAAATTATATTGTACCATCATCTGCCAGAAAATTATTGAATAAAAAGTAAAAGTTTGATATTCAAAAAACTCTATATTTCATCTTGTCAGACCAGAGCTCTTGTTTGACATGCCTTTTTTGTTTAGTAATACAACCCACAATGGGCACCAGTTTTTAAGAGATTAAAGAATTCATAAACAATATAAAAACAACAAGTTTTGCACTGATTTTGAAGCTTTGAATTTAAGATGTACTTACTGTCTGGAAGTAGTTTGCATAGTCTATTTCTTTGGCCACAAAATTGTACATATCTGCTGACAACTGATCCTGAAAAATAACGGGAAAATATAATGAATATATAATATTCATATAATATAACTTATACTATGACTTAGTCTGTTTAGTAACTGACTCTACAAATCTCCATCCGATTTGCTGCCTCCTCCATTTCCTCCCTTAGTGACTCTGACTTGGCACCGGGCTGTAAGGTGCTTGGGTGACTGGATGACTTAGATGACTGTTGATATCTATCAGGAAACAAAACAAAGGCAGTATAGATCCTTTTACTGTATGTTTTCTGCATGAATGCTTCTGCACCAAATGTTACAATTCGTATTTTCAACGTGTGGATGTTCTTCACCTTGTCCGAGCCGAGTCCATGTCTAAAACAAGTTTGGCCAAGTGTTTTCTCTGCTTTTGGATATTGGGGATGTCAACCTGTAACACAGATTGAGCATATTCCAGATGAAGCTTCCGAAAGAATGAACCAAAGTGAAGCGTTGTCATGTGTCATTCAATGTCCAAAAATAAAAAAAAAAGAATAATATTTTAAACACCTGGAGACTAAGCTCACCTCAGCAAGCACATAGAGAGGCTCCACCACATCTCTTTCTATCTGCACTTCAAACTGAAGGAGCTCCTGAGCCAGCTTCTCCTCCGTCTCCCCACAAAGCTTCAGCATCTTTCTGTGTTTTTTTTTTTTTCATCAATCATAAATTCATGGACAGTTTATTGGATGAATCCTTAAGCAATGATTAAACAATCATTTGTACTTGTGTACACACATAAGTGCACTTGGAAAAAAAAAATTACCCCAGGAGAGAGTCATCCCCCAACACTGCTGCTCCCTCCTCCATGCACTGTGCCAACATTGTGAGCGGCAGTTTTTTCTAAAAACATAAAAAAAGAACGATTAGAAAACAGAAAACATTCACAGATGCATTACTTTGCATCTGGTTTTTTTTATTGATTGATAGGAAGACTGGTACTTGCCGAAGGTGACTTGACAGATCTCTTTTCAGTGTCAGTCCCCTGCTGACCCTGCAGGCAGGCGTTGAGCTTCTTGTGGGTGCTGTGAGTCACCTGTTTGACCAGATCCAAACGCTTCTCCACCTGGGAAAGCACACAAATGCACAAAGGACTCCGTGAAAAGCCTCTACACAAACGTCCATTTTACTCTGTCACCAAATATTTAGATCTATGAGTCACGGTAGAATCATGTGGACATTTTCCACAGACCCGCTGGCTTCCTATGGGCAAACAAAGGCATCATAATCACATCCATCAAGTGCCTTTTAACAAGCTTAAACATTACTAATCCATGCAAATCTGAAATCTAATGTGTTTATTGCCAGTCACAGATTTCGACTTCTGAAGAACCTCAAGAAGGAAACCTTTCCATGAAGACCCTCACCCACCTGAAGAAGGTCTTCACTCAGCACCTCTGTTTTTTCTGCCCTATAAAGAAAAAAAAGGAAAAAAAAAATCAATTTTTCAATGGCATTTTTATGTTGTTAAATTCTGGTATTTTATGCACTTTATAAGAAGAATATTTGTTAAAATGCTTATTTGGATTATCTGCAGACACTTCAGGCATCATTTCCTCTTCACAGAGAATTTTTTTGTGTTTTTGTTGCTGATTCTGTGACCCCTGACCCCAACCCCTCACAGGAACAGCAGAGATACCGAGCTGTGGCAATGTCCACTAAGAAAACAAACACTGAGCTCAATACTGTATGGGAGCTGTGGTGCCTGTGAGGCAGATAAAACTACTCAGCCAGAGAAGTAAACGGTGCTTTGACCTCAGAAAACAGCACCCCCTTTAAAAGTCTCAAACACATACTATCAGCTAAGAGTACATTAGTTCATTTCTAGCTCTATCAGAGCTCAACATGCCTTCTATAATCTGTCGAGACGATGACTGATATTCACAGAATGATACCACAAACTTCATTGCAGAACGCACAACTGATGGTTGTTCAAGCGTAAGAGTAAAGGACAGAATGCAATTTCTTCTAAGAGGAGCTTTAGAGAGACAAAAGTGAAATTACACAGTTGACCTCTGAAAGTGAAATAAAAACCGCACCCACAGCTCGCCAACAAGCTACCAGCAGCCAACACTCACTTCCACATCCTGTCTGCACAGCCTCTTCCTACAATTGTTTCCCAAACCGTGCCATTCTTGAGGAAAATAATGAATGTAAATTCATCAGAAAAAAAAGTCTTGCTTTGTTCTCTCTTTTTCATGAACGCAACAGAAATAGAGCAGCACTAAATACATGTTCCTCTCATCTCAGAAGAAGTCATCAAGCTTTAGAAAACACCCATTCTTTTTCTATAGGATGACAGAAACAACAGAGATCTGTGCTTTAATGATGTCACTTGTTAATGTCTCCGGCCTCAGTGCTAACATGTGAACATGGAGCCATGGGAACTGGGTCAAATCATGTACCAGTGGATCTAATCACAGCCAGCCTCAAGGAAAACCACTACACTAACTCAGTGATGAGAGGGAATGCAGCAGAATATGGTTGTGTGTGTGTGTGTGTGTGTGTGTGTGTGTGTGTGTGTGTATGTGCAAGGCTATTAAAAGGATAGTGAAGGATGGCAAAGTCAGACGTTTCTGGCACAGTTGGTAGAGGTGATTGCAAGCTGTCGCTTAAAACACAAAGGATGACAAAAAGAATCAAAGTGAAAGCTCTTTTTTATGTCCCAGGAAAGAATGCAGGGGGAATGGAGAAGCACAAGCAAAAAAATGACATCTATTCTATTGATTTAAAAAAAAGGAATAAAAAATGTGACTTTTATCATTAGGATATTGAACAGGATGGAGACTATGATTATTTCTTTTTAAACTGTGGTATTTCCTCTTCGGAGTGCAAAGTCATACATAATCAGCCTAAAAGGAGAACAACCTAAACTGGGAATCTAAGTTGATTGGCCCTGCAGACCATAACGTGCAGCTACAGACTGAAGGAGAATGAGTGGTAGAGTGATATTTCTCTCAGCAAATAATGAGCAGATCGAGCCCCTTGAGGAAAATAAACACGTGGGAGAGTTGGCAGCCATGTGGGCAGTGTGCTGGGGAAGGAGGGAGAACATTGCCAGGTTATGCCAACCATCTGCCACAATGCAGGCATTCCTTTACCTCGAGCCGAGGATGACTCAATGCAAGCGTATATCTAGAAGCATTAAAGATGGATAAACTAAAATCCGGATGCAGAAATTTGGTGTCAGCTTGCAAAAACCCTACCATGCTTTGTGCTGTTTGTTATTCTTTGCAAATCTGTTCAGAGCAAACATGCAGGCACTTAAGGAAGAGGAATCTGATAAGACAATATTTGCACAGGATGACGAACTGCATTACTAAGAATATCTCCACCTCTCGTGAAAACAGCAACAGAGTTTAGAAAGAAAGACTTCAATTTGGTCTTTTGCTTGAGTATTAACACATTTTGCAGACAAAAAGAATTGATACTGTGCATGTCTTTTGGCATTTGATTAGGATGGGTCCTCAAGAATAACAGCCTGTGCATCTCAGCTCTGCAGTCCGTGTCAAAAAGGCCATATCTTTTGGGCTAAATATTTGCATCCTGAGATCAAAGTTAGACAGCTGCACCCTCAGCCCTGCAGCACTGTGCATTGGTTATGAAAGCTTGAATAATCCATGTCAGCGAGGCTGAAATGTGAGCGCAATAATGCAATCAACTGTCTGCGATAACAAAAAGATGTCTACGATGATAAAAAAGATGCTCACTTTGAAGAAAGAAAGAACTTTGCTGGATGCACGCTCCTGTGCAGCCGCGAGAGGGTCGGAGAGCAGATCGTTGGCTCTGGGCCTCAGCAGGATGCCACAGGGCCTCCAGCACTTGCATGAAATACGCAGTCAGCCACACTGACACACACTCTGAAATAAGAGCTTGAGATGCTCTTATTTTTTTCTACATTAAATATTCCTTTTTTTTTGTTTTTCACAGTGCATCTAGTAGTTGACTTGGGTTGCTCCAACATGACAAAGCAAGGGGCTAAAAGTACACAAGATCGCTAAAACGGAGGAACCCACTTGCTGTAGTTGTCCAGCAAACTAGGTCACAGTTCTGTCAAGTATGCAGGAATAAATGTGAGGGAAGAGAACGCATGAGCAGGAGCGTGCACACACGCACACACAAAATTCACATATGTCCACATAGGGAGTTGAACAAGCAAGGGAGCTAGCAGTGCTCTGTAATCTTTCACTGGAAGCACACGAAATCAGTTTTGTCTGATAACTTTTACTCCAAAAACCTCTTTGCACTTAGTCACACACTGCATTCATGTCAGAAGTGTAATAGAGGTTATGAAGTAGACAAGAACATTTAAAAAGAAAGCAGAAAGCATCCATAATGTGCTTTGAACAAGAGCTCTGATGGTTCTAAAAATGTCTTCACAACTTTGGATATTTAGCATTTGAGAAGGCAAACAAATGTGAGAAAACAGCTAATACCAAATGAGCGTATCTAGGCAACTAGAAAAAAAGGGAGGAATTTGCATTATTGTACAGATGAAGAAAAATCTTCTTTTTAAAGACAGAACAAAACCATACATTTTTCTTTTAGTTTCTTTTAGTAAAATAAAACCGGAAATTATATTAGTTGATTAGTACTTCCTGTTTCGAGCACTTTTGAAAGAAAGGAAGTGGGCATGCTGACTGGAAGTCACTCGGCTCCTCTAACAATGCCACTTTAAGTGGGATCTTCTCGCTTACATCTATTTATTGTTTATTATTGCAAACAGTACAGAAGTTATGGACGTGCACACCCCATTATATTCTGTAAGGAGGTGGTGGAGACAATAAATGGAGGCAGGTGGACAGAATGTGAACAGATTCCTTGAGAAAAACACAGAAATGGAAAACTCAAACAAATCAGGCAGTGACTGAACTAGAGCACAGAGCAAGGCACGATTTACAGAAAAATACAAACTAAAAGCAGCAGACTAGGACAGCAAAATTCCAAACAACAAAAATGTAAAATCATTACTTTAATCCCAAGAATCATTATGATTGTGCAATTTTAGCCACAAAAAAAACAAACCCAAAACTGTCGTCTTGTAGGACATAGTTTTTGCAGACCAGCAGTAGTTCATTAGGAAAGCTCTTTTTCAGCTGCATTTTTTTGTCTGCTCCTGATTCACAATAATTTGAATACAGAAGATACCTAGAAATGCAAATTCAAGATGATTTTTTTTCATATATGCCCTCCATCATCTGAAAACTGACACAACATGTTAAAAACACCAAAAATGTGATTTTTATTGAAGCGGGTCTTAAATGGGATTGTTTACCAAATGGGAAATAGTGATTGTATATTAAAGCCAGGTGCTGAGGAGAAGACGTACAAAAAAAAGTTATTATTCATTTTATTATAATAGGATATAATAAGTTTATATAATTTTATAATAGGTTTATTCTGCCATAAAGCAGCTATATGAGAAAAAGTGGGACATCGGAGCAGGGGCTCTTTAAGAGGTTGGTCTTCTGAGGGAGAAAAACAAAGCTGAAAGGGAGAAAAGTGCATCTGTCTGATCTTACATCACGTCTTTTGATGACCAAAATGGCTGTTTGACAAAGGCTCTTTATCACCAGGATACCCTGTAGTGACAAGACACTGATGCAAATTTGGAAAAAAAAATCAAAATGGCCCTAACATTTAAACTAAATGATGCAATGTAGAAAAAAGCTCAGTGAATGAAAACTACAAACTTGTGGGTCTTTATACAGTAAACTGTGCAGGAAAAACAGCTTCATATTTTCTCTGTGGTCAGTTTGTTTGCCTAAGCAAAAAAATAGGGCAGAAAAGTGGAGATAATATTATCACACAAGTATGACTTTGAAACATGTCAGCTACCATACACTCTTTTGAGATCCTGAAAAATATTGATTTAACAGGGACAGCTTCATAACTGCTAAGCTAAGGATTTTCATGAAATGTAAGTATTTTTACGAATGGGTTTGTCCACGGATGCCACACAGATTGATGTAAAGTCTGTTTTCTGTCCATTTTTAAAAAAGAAATTTGATAAAGGATAGAAAAACTCATTGTTCATAAATCTCTCCCACATATTCTTTTGTTCAGCTGCCCACTCTTTTACATTTTCGACTTGTCTCCAGCTCTCTCAGAGGGTGGTCAGAAAACTGATTTGCTGTGCATTTATACCATTAGAAAGGAAACTAAAATTTAGAGTGAGAGCAGCATTTACAACCCACAAATGGCTGCCATTTTCTGATAACTGGATTGTGGGGTGGTATGTTATAGATGTTTTGATATTACAGACTTTTCTCATGTTTTCTCATGATCTCTTAAGAGATCGTGAGAAGAGGCAACATGCAAAATCTGTGACTACAACTACAACTTAGTGGCCTTGTAAAAGAGTGACTTCCCTGAGAGTAGAAGGTAGTGGGTTCTAATCCACAGTAGAGTCATACCAAAGGCTCTAAAATAGGACCCAGTTCCTCCCTGCTTAACACTGAGCATTAAGGCGTTGTATCCCAATACAACTGGGGTTGAATGGCCAAACTGTTCCTGAGTGTCTGCACAGTAACTAGAGGATGGAGAGAACAAATTTCACACATCCTACATGTGTGTAACAACTAATGGTACTTGTTGTAAAGTCAACGAGCAAGAGCTTAAAGCAATCTTAATGTTGTCTTCTTTTCAGTCTGTCAGCTGCTCCCTGTAGGGATCGCCACAGTAAATCCTCCACCTCCATCGAACTCTTTCCTCGTTCACACCTATCACACTTTTTACTTCACTACATCTATGAAATTCCTCTTTGGTCTTCCTCTAGGAATCTCCTTTTAGCTCCAACTTCAGCATAATCACTGTCCCTCCTTGTCCAAGCCATCTTAATCTGGCTTCCCTCCATTTTTAGTGACATTTTGGTTAATGATAGCACAAAGAGAGGATGTTGAAGATAAAGAGAGTAAAGAATAAGTGGCTGAGAAAGCCATTTTGGCATCTAGAGGATGCAATTTGTGGTTTAATAAATACTAAATTTGCCCTTTTTTCTGCACTTAAATAACTCATAACTGTTTGTTTTGAAGTGAATTTCCATGCAGAAAGAGAGGAAAGAAAACAAAAAGAGAAAAAAACAGATTCAGACTCTAGAGGACAAAAAATCAGTGTGAGGCTGATGATTGATCGAGAATCTAACTTTTTGCTGATTTTAAACTTTGTGGAAGTATTGGGGAGCTGGGGGTGTAATTCGAAAATCACCTCTGGTGTATTCATGTCCAAGAGAGAGGCTTGACCAGTTCCCCTGCTCAGATACAGTAACACCCATAACTTAATGGACTGCATTCCTTGTAAGCGCTGTGGGAGGTGGATGGCATTAGTGACCTTTTTTAATACATTTTGAGTTGAAACACTGAAACAGCTTAATGCTTTTTCAAAACACATTTCAGTCTATGATAAATGCTTCACTCGAGTGTCCCCTCTCCCTTTCTGTGGCAAGCAGCGACAAAAGGACAGCAATTTAAGAACAAAAAGTGACTCTGTAAAACAGTGGTGTTAGATGTGTTGCGGTTGAAAATGTGGGTGGACCTAATTTGTGTGGTCTACCTAAGGAAAAAAGGAAGAGTCCAGGTGCAACCTGTCCAAAACTCTTTTTCCACTTTTATTATCTATTATTATTATTATCTATCTATGCTCCACAACAGCCACGACCTCTACTCTGTGCTCCCTAATATTTTCCTGATGCCACCTTTCCATCACACTTATGGAACTTCTCTACACATTTCCATTCCTGTCCTTCATTACCCGCTGCATACCCTTCAAATCTCCGTCATGTCAACCTGGACAGATTTACCTCTTTCTTCTTTGTGTCCAACCCATCATAAGCCAAATTCTTATACACCTTTTGTTTGGCCTTTGCTACCTCCACCTTGTGGAGTATCTCCAGTATCTCCTTACACAGTATCTGGGCTCGCTTTGAACTTCGTTCCACCACCAATTCTCCCTATGTGCTTTCCTCATTCCTGATGACATACCAAGAAACTTCCTCTCAGTTTTCCTGATCACTTTAGCAGCTGTCCACTCATCTGGGAGAACTTCCTGATCTCCAGAAGTTTTTATCAGTTCCTTTCTAAAGGCCTCACAGCACTCTTGCATTTTCAGCTTCCACTACTTGGTCCTCTGCTCTGACTTTGTTCTCTTCATCTTGCTCACAACCTCAGTCATCCAACATACCACCATCCTATGCTGTCTGGCTTATCTTTTTCCTAGCTATATCTTTGCCGTTACTGATCTCTTTGAGATACGTACACCAACAAAAGATGTAATTATCTTGTGTTCATCCCTTCACTCTTCTATGTCACTCTATGCTTTTCTCTTTTGTAGAAAAATTAGTTCACCACTACCTTTTTCATTATATTGGTAATAACTATCTTCTGCATTATTTTTCTCAACACCAAACTTACCCATCGCTTCCTCCTCAACTCTGTTTCCCTCACCCACATGCTTTTTGTTGTCTGCCCCAATCCCCACTCTCTCCCAGAAATGGTCCCTCATCTGTAGCTCATATCCCACCTGGGGGCAAAACCACTGACAACACTTTCTTTCTTTACCTTTTGGTACATTTTTAGCAAACTCCTCTCTCCCTGTTTTTCAGGTCTCTTCACCACGCAGGGCATCTGTCTGTCTTCTTTCCATCATATTGCCCAAATCTCAAGTTTTCACTGTCAAAGTCCCATCATTTAAAGTTCTAACTCGAAGCCCTACCCTGCTAACTTTCCTCACTTTGACCAACAGTGGTCAAACTTCCACCTCCATCATGCACACCAGTGGCAGTCCTTAACCCAAGCTACAACAGCCGCAAAGTTCTATTCGTGATTTACACGTTACATTGATCCAACCCTCTGAATTTAAAAACGTTTTCTCAGACAAAGCTGTGGCATCCAGGTCCCTAAGAATAAAACCTTTTTTTCCAAATTCAATATTATACAATTGATAACATACCCAATGTTACACTCAAACCAGTAAATCTGCCAGCTAAGGAGTTTGAAGAAAAAGGAAAGTCAACATAAAATGCCAACTTGGATGAAGCAGTCCTTCATTAAGCCGTATTTGCATGTAAATTTATGGAAGGATCAATAAACCAAAAAAAGACTTCCTTTTGAAACTGTTTTAAAAAAATTCTTCACTCTAAAATTTCTACAAAAGCACAAAACAAAAACTTAACAACACCTCTCTATTAATCCTTTCATCAGCACAAACAGTTGATCTTAACATAGATTCCCAATGGTTTTTCTCCAGGCTACTCTGGTTTCCCAAGCTTAATAGTGGATGGATGGAGGTGGAGGAGGTAACCTAAAAATTAATGAATGAACAATGAGTGAACAAGAGCCATTTTTCTACACAAAAAATGGTTTTGGTCCAATCAGTGTCCAAAATAAGTAGACAGGTTTAGTCTGCCAGCTGAGGACTGCAGTGTCAGAAGAAGCCCGGACTTCATTGTTGTTTCTAGAAAGTGGATGACTGATGGAAGGTATTTGCTGATTGGGTTATTTGGCGACAGATTATTTACCTAACCATTAAGGGAGGAGCCAAAAAGACAAAAAAGTTGAGTTTACTCGGGCTAAAAATCTTTTATTCTTAACCTAATTCCTTAAAAATTATGCTAAAAAACAAATACTTCAAAACTTGTAGTGGTATTAAAAACATTTATTAAGACAAAATAAGAGTTCAGCTGGAAAAGAAAACCCAGTGAAAATAATAACTTTCAATGTAAACAATTATTTTTTTCTCATAGAGTTTGACATGTTGATCTTTTTTATGCCGACAGTTTTTTTATATTGTCAGTTTCTCATTAGTGTTTTTATTTTTTATACTTTTTAATAATCTACATTCAAATGTCATATCCCAGAAAGGTTCTCGTCCTCCTGGCTTTTACGTATACTAATGTAGACATTTATTAAGGCTACTAACAAGTCTGCAAGATTAGGAAATGTTTTTTTTTTTTTTTTTAAATAGGACACAGTGTTAGAATTTATTCCAGAAAGATAACATTTCACATTTTTTACATTAAATCTATAGCCCTGACAGAAGGAAACAAAGAAAAATAATCTCTCTTAAAGTTTTAGCTCTGACACAAAATTTTGCGACATGGTGACAAACATAAAAATTCTATTTGTATCCACATGGCAAATTGGTTTCTAAAAAAAACACATCATAATGAAGAATAGATTCTGGACCGCAGATCATCTAAGAACTTATAACATTTAGTTAACATTTAAGGGGACCAATCTTTTGTCAATATAAAAAAAAAGTTTTTTATGGTGTCATTTTAGATCAATATGTCTGTCAAAAAGAATAAAAAAAGCTCCAGCAGCATCTCTCTACCAGGAAACTCCTAATATGTTCTTGTTATCTGATCGTTCTGAGGCTTTTGGTGATGATTGAATTGTGCAGAGGGTGTATTTGGTTGAAGCAAGGTCACGCGGTTTTTAACAATACATCTTTATATTTTCTTTATATTTTTATATCTTAATGGAATAATTATCACTCCACATTATGCATTTAATTTCACCATATTCAACAGCTGGGAAGACAAACTCAAAGGACTAAGTCGCCTGAAAAATATTCTTCAAGCATGTCATTGCCTCAATCCGCACCCAAAGGGTGACTCAAAGCAGGACTGGCAAGTCACTAAGTCACGTTAATAAGAATTTAAATCCTAAACAAGACAGTTATTCTTAGGTTTTACAAATGTTTGGGTTTGTGAAGCTAACAGGAAAATATTACAATACTTTCATTTAGACCTGAGTCTCAATAAAAATTGGATCAACAACAGCATAACAGTCACTCTTTGTTTTAGCAAAAATAGGAGTTAAAGGAAGTATTAAAATAATGTCTTTGAAAACTTAAAGGTCACACTCTTAACTGTAAGTTCTCAGTTTGCCAGAAAAAGCAATCACTGCAACATTTCTGCTGACTGTTGTAAATCAATCCAAACCATCAAATGCAAAATTATACAAAATATCTGGTAGCTTTACTTTAAAAAAAAATACAAATACATATTTAATTATATATTGTTATTAAGACTTCACCTAACCAATTTTTCAATGTTCATGGTATTTTCTCAAACTTTTGTTAACAATGGATACATCAATGGAACAAAAGACATTACTTTTCTGTTGAAACGTTGATAAATGTTTTTTTTTTCTGTTTCCTAATATTAGATATATTAAGCAAGATGTTAGATAAGTTATAAAATGACTGTTTTACTTTTCCAAAAGCATATGCAAATGCAAACGTGAATTTAGTGTCTATGTATTTCAAATACAGTAAAAAGATAGAATTGTGAAAATGAAATAAAAATTTAAGACATATACAAACCTTCGCTTTAACCCACAGATTATTCAAGCATTTTTAAGCACATATCCTTCACACCAAAGTTCTTCCTCACAGCAGTAGGTTTAATGCAGATCACATATCTCATATTTTACAGTCAGTCAGGAGCAGAAAGACCTTCAAGAACTAGAGTTTTTGCTGACAGGACAAATGGTTCATGCCAACAACCCCCCCTAATAAAAGGATTCATTTTAACAGAAAAGACACAATCGATGCATCTCAGAGATACCTTAGATTCCAATAGAACTCCTAGAAATGACTGAACTAGTCTGATTTTTTTTTTTAATACATGCAGTAGAAACAAAAATTTTAGTGGTTTAGAAACTACTATGAATGAAAAATTGTATTAATAACCTAAACATTTTAAGTCTAAACAGATTTTTAAAAATAATATTTTGGACCACTGTTTTAAGGGTAATCCATTCTGAATTATTAGTTCAAGACTGAAGAATCCACTTATTTAATCTACCTCTCTTTAAAATAATTTAGGGAACTTGATTACATTTTGATGTGTTTTTTCTCTTATTTTTAGTTTCCATGATGTAAATGGGGTAAACAAAAAAAGCTTAAACTTAATTGTCCTAATCATTCTAAGTTTCATTAGACTTTTTTCTAAGGTGGGACTCGTGCATCATAAGCATGACTTCTGCTTTAGAAAGCAGTAGTAATCATCACAGACATACACCAACCTGCGATAAGTCGGTGCAAAAGCAGATACATTTTTATATGCACACTTCACGGGATGCATGGTGCTATTTCATACACACTTGCTTTGTCCACAGCCATGTCCAAAGTGTGTGTTTAACCATAAAATGTAGGAGTCATTTAAAACGGATGCTTCAGCTAAACAGGTAAAACATCTGCAGGATTGCATAAAAAACATAAGTAAAATGTGAATTTGTTTCTCCATACTATTGTCTCTGAGCATCATATTGAACTTAGAGATTTCCTTTTGCTCCCAAAACCTAAAAATATGTGGCCCATAAGGACATGTCAGTTTTAACAACAACGTTGGCCTGTCTTGCATCTCCACCCCCATATGAGCGACTTACCCAAGTAGATGCTGCTTTTGGGGCCATGCACATTCTGAAAGCTTTAATGTGAACACAGATGTTTGGTGGCTTGTAGGTGGATATTATGCAAATGGACCACAGTGATGCAGAAAACAAATACAAAATGAGACTGGACTGCAGATGAGGTGCCTCAGCCACATCAGCAAAACCACTCTAGTTGCAGTGAATGCTTCACATCTATTTGCAAAGATTCAGCATTAACTAAATAGTAAATTAATTAAAAAAAGGTGGGATGTAAAAGTCTAAACAACAACTAAGACACATGTCAGTAAGATGTTATGCTGATGGAGATCAGCTTAACCTGCTGTTACATGTTAAAAACATTAAAGAGGCCATACCATAAAAAAACATCTTTTTGAGCTTTTAAGTGTATTATACTGTTCATTCCTCGCTATAAACCACCTCAAGGCAGTATGTTGATCCACTCACGCATTTGTGAGTATTCATTTTAAAAAACTGTGCTCTCTGCAGCAGCCCGTCCCCTACCCACAAAGACGAGCAGGTTCTCACAAGCTGATGTCATAGATTGAGGACAGCCCCTTTCAGGAAGAGTCTGCGCTTATAGCACCGCCTCCAGTCTAACACACACATTGTTTCTGAGGAGCTAGTTGTGATCTGTAAAACGCTTTAATTTTATATTCCCCATAATCACATCCATCTTTGCAAAAAGTTCAGATGTTATTGGTTTGCATGCGTGGACACGTGCAGGCCCACTGAGGCCGGCTCTAAGATGGAGTGACAGGCAGTGCCTCAGGGATCAATTCGTTTTCCTTCCGGGTATGACAAGAGTCCTCAAAAAGAACTCATTTCATAAATTATTTGTTTTTAGCTTTTCAAAGGTAATATATGATCTTATATGTGTATAAAGTTTATTCTGAAAGGCTTAAGGAAATCATGGTATGGCTCCTTTAAAGCTAATCTAAAATGAATCTCTTGCATCACTTTAACAAGCCTATAACCTGTCTGCAAACAGTCACAGGAATAAAAACTTTCACCACTTTTAGTTGAACTGTTTAGCCTGAACTGGGTCTCAAACGCACATAGACTCACATGAGTGAAAAAACATGAAGAAAGTGTCAGTTGAAGGACAACAAATACAAAAAACTAGACGGTCGGAATAAGCTTTTGTATGCATCATTGCCTGAATTAAATTAAGCATCAGGACAAATTAGTATGTTAACAATCAAGAAACGAGACGTTGTTGTAAAAAATAGAACATAATGAAATTTTGCTGGGTTGCAGGCTTGAGAGACACATATGAATAGAACAAGAAGTCCAAGAAAAAGCAAAAAAATCTCAGTCAAAAAATTAGGAAAAAAATGAGAACAAATACAAATGAAGAATAGTTTAGTGCAAGCTTGAGTCTATGTTCTAGACTGCTATGGACTGGCAATAACCTTCACAGCTCTGAAGAAAAAGCTGGCCCTGAGTTTTATCTTATAGCTCAATGTCAACACAGTGAATGATCAAAGCTGTCAAGGCCATGTGACAGTCGTATGAACTGAAATAATCACTCCTCCACCACCGTGCTTTGCATTACAATGGGTCAATTGCAAACCCCCCCTAAAAGGATAATTGTTAGTTTTTATGTGTTCATCAGGAAAAATGTTGGTTTGTGTTGACTCCAAACAGCCACACAGGCTCTGTAATTGTTATTCTTGATGGGTTGTTTGCTATTTTTTCCTCAAATATCTCAGCTAGTTCAGGAACTATAGGATCTGTTATAATGATCTATCTTAAGTTACAAAGGGGCAACAGCTGATTCTGTTTAGGATTTTATTTTACATTTCTGTCATGTTTATGAGGTGTATCTGAAATAATGTTTGTGAGACTCAGAATCAGTCATGCAAATGCACAGTGTCACTTTGGCTTCTCTGACACAAATAGGAAAAAAAAAAGAGTAAATAAAATAGGTCAGCAACATAAACCAGGAGTCGCTGCATGGGAATGGTGGAGCAACCCCCCACCCCTCCAAACACACATCTTCCAAGGTGTGTCCCTCCTCCTTGGAGCACGCCACTCACGCAGTCTTGTAGTAATAATGACCCAGCCTCCTGCTCCTAATCCTCCCAACAGAAAGCACCTTATGGCCTGATGCTGCTTGACAAGCTGCTCTTCCTAACCCAGAGGAGGGGGGGAGGGAGGGTGGCTAATAAGCCCAATTCACCTGAGTAAAAGGTCACAAATATCCCATTTTGAAAAGTGGGAAAGGGGTCTGAGGCACATAGATGAGTGGCAGGTCCCAATCGGATCATCTTGGGCTTTCAGAACAGGAGGAAAATCTTCATCTTTTATTTTTGGGAGGGAGAAAATAAGCAGCAGATCACGACTCTTGGCCCTTTCTTCCCTCGGAGGTGCGTCCCTCCTCAGCAGCAATTGCAGCGTAATGAAAACATTGAACCCCCCCCCCCCCCCCCCCCCCCCCCCCCCCCCCCCCCCCCCCCCCCCCCCCCCCCCCCCGCATCGCCGCCCACACCGCAGCAGCCTGTCTCACTGACAGGTTTGGTGACAGGAGGCGCATTCATCCCCGCAAATGCATCGTTTACACAACTTCTGCCGCACTGGGTCCTTGCTGCGTGTTAATACGGCTCGTGTGTCTGCTTTTGGTGGGCTGATTGTGGGGCAATGCGCCTACACGCTGCCTATGCGGTAGCATATATATGCGCGCATTACGCATAAGAACATTGGGGGCGTTCCGAACATGGGGTTTTCTTTTGCCCCTTGCCCCCCCCTCCGACTTATCACTCAGCTTGCGTGGGACACGCACACACACACATTATAATTTACCTGTAAATGTATCGGTAGGGAATTTAGATTTTCCCATAATTGGGCCATTAGGTTTGGGCTTCATTTGCGCACTGGACGGCTTCTCTTACCTTCCAACCGTTTGGTTGGCGAGCTGTCGCATCCGGTTGAATTGTTTCTTCATCTTGAAATGTTGCGTTAGCACCTTTGTGAGAAAATACTCCGCATTATTTGTCCCAGCTCATCGGTCCGTCCTCCACAGAGCACAAAATCCAGTCTGCCATGTTTCCCATGCGTCATTGCCAGCGGCTGCGCGCCGATAACTTGCCCCACAATTACATCTTTTTGCGTAAAAAAAAGGCGTGAATTGGTTTTACATTTGTGTTTGCCCCATAGCCGGCGAGGGGATGCTGGACCAATTCACCGCGGACGCACAGGCGGAGAGAGACAGCGATGACAAGTAGCGGCTGCGCAGCAATGCAATGTGGGAAATGTAGTATGTTACTGTGGGATGCCGTTTGTAAATCAGTGTTGCACAATTTTAACAACAATATTTCGATTATTTAGCGTGTTTTAGTTGAAAAACACCGGTTTCAAATGTATATTTTCACGTGTTAACTCATATATTAAAGTTTCATTTACTTATGGGGTATGAAAATTGTTTGAAAACTTTACAACGTGTGTGCATTTAAATCACATTTTGTCAATATTCATCACAAATAAAAGCATTATCTGTTAGATTAGGGTATGTACTTCAGATGCTAAATTTAAATCTAATAATTCATGATAAACATTAAATATGAAAGTAAATAGATATGTGAAGTGTAAATAGCAAATGTAGTTATATGTTAATAATAAATGTAATTGTCCACCGCGTCAGGGGGCCCAGAGCGGGGCCCCACCCCCGAGAGTCCCACCACCCCAGATAAGCCACCCACCACCACCCAGGGGTTCCGAGCATCTCCCCCACCCCAGTCCCAGGTACGAGCCAGGGACCCCAGAAGGTGACTCGCCCCAAGCTCCAGGCACCGCCACCTTTATAACCTGTAGTACAGTCCATATACTGCCAGTGTTACAGTCCACTCTGCTGGAACCATAGACATTTTATATGAAAAGACAGGGGTGGGGGGTTTGGTCAAGATGGCGACTCGATAAGACTTTTGAGCTCCGCCAAATAAAATAAAAAATAGAGAATAGCCAAAAAAAGCTACTTTAGTGAATACAATACAAGCGAGACATTCACTACCACAATGCCAAAAGCCAAAAACAAGAGAAAAGACCTGGAATTTTTCCAGCTGAAAGCCAAACTGACCTGCACAACAATGCTAGCAAACCAGCTACTGCTGAAGACAATATGGAAGCAGATACTTTTGCGTTCCCTGCTCTACCGATATTAAACAATTTAAATGTGATTTTTACTTTACACATAGCACAAAAGGAAGCCTGGTCTTTTGGAAAATTCAGACGGTTAAGGATATATGGGGTGCTTACTGTGCTGGGAAAATCATCAGCCACTATAGTGATCCAGAGAGTCATATGATCATCATGGTTCGCTCATTCAACTCTTAATTTGATATATGGGATAAAATAAAAACTTCTGGCTAAAAAATTACCCTGACGCCTATCTAATTGTTGGTGGTGATTTTGTTGTTAATTACAACATTTTAGATAGATGCCCCCCAAAAAATGTCCATTTACGTAAAGGTTATTTTAAAGATTTTATGAATAGATTTAACATGACACATGTATTCAGGGGAAAATGTCCTACAAGGAAATCATTCACTTGGCACACCAAAGACTTCTCCAATTTTGTATTGACTATTGACTGATATCACAAAGAATAATCATTTCTACTAATAAAATAAAATCCCACATTGCTCCCTTTTCCGATCATAAAATAATCACTCTAAACGTATTTCTTGTATCTACATCTGACATTCCTTGTACTATCTGCTGGAAACTAAACAACCGTCTTCTTTCACACAACATAGTGATAGAGGAGATATAAAAAATGATTACATTTCATTGGGAAGAAGGATCTAAACATAATAATTTCAGTCTTTCTTGGGAATTACTGAAGTATGACATTGGAAAATATATAAGATCCTACAGTGGTAACATATCTAAACTCAGAGGACAAGAAGAGAACCTGCTCTACTCTCAAATTGCATCCTTCTCAAACAGAAGTGATGGAAACATTACTGACAGTGAAAGTATACAGCTTGGCGAATGCCAGAACAAACTAGAAGACATGTGGAAAAGAAAGGCCCAAAGGGTCTTTGTAAGATTTCGAGCTAAATGGATGGAAGACAGAGAGAAATGTTCTTCACATTTTTTAGGATTAGAAAAATCAAAACTTATTCACTCCCAATATAAGGTTCTCCCAATATTAATGACAAGCTCATAACTGACCATAAACTGCTCGCTTCTTTCTGTTCTGATTTTTACAGCAAACTTTATACCTCTAACTACTCTCATGATATAACTTGTGAACTATTAGACTCCATTAAACAAGATAACATTATCTCAGAATCTAATTAAGGAGGAGGTACAAGATGCCATTATGAGTCTTGAAAATAAAAAAATCTCCCAGCAGTGACGGTCTGTCTAATGAATTTTTAAAAAATGTTTCCAAATAACTTAATTCTTTTATCCTTAGAACATTTTATATGTAACAAAGGTCAGAAGCATTTGGATTGCAATAGGTTTTAACAGCAAACACAAACAGAAAGGGGCATGACATGGTCAGAAGAGGCAGAAGTCAGGACACAAGGAGAGATCATCAGGTACCCACTGCCTATATGCAAGGCAAAACAAGACTTCACTTCTGCTCGGTGACTGCTTATTTACTGTTTGTAGTAAGGCCATGATGAGGAACAGCTGGGGAGACCAGGGAACAGAGAGCAGTGGCTGATGGGAATTTGAGTGACAATGATGCTCAGAAAAATGTCAATATTCAGGAGATGGCTCCCTCTGGTGGTCGAAGAGGGAGCCGGACGTCTGCTCCCTGACACTGATCGTTCTGAAGATGAAAAAAAACCTCATTCTTGGATCCGAGAGACCATCTGCTTCACCTGAAGAACAGTGGTGGGCTGGTGGTCCCTCAGAGGGGACAGTGAAGGTGGTCAGAGCAGCAGCCATTTTTTTAAAAGTTGTGGGAGAAAATATTCATGCTTATTTAATTTTTTTTAAATATCATTCTTTTATTAGATTGTTTACCAAATGTCTGTCTGACTTGTTAGATCTGTGAATGTGTTTTAGTTATTAATGTTAAGAAAAATAAAAAGATTGTTTCTTTTTTAAATTAAAATGTATTAATTCGTTTTATTAAGATAACACGTCTGATTTTGTAGGAAGTTTTTTGTTTTCAATGGTTTTTGGCTCCTCAAGAGGAAAAAGGAGATCAACATCTGACAGATCACAGTTCTCAGTGTAACACAGACATTATAATGCCACCCAGACACTGCTAAAACAGTGGATTCAATTCTGTTATTTAGAAAATACAGTAATTATGAATGTCTCAGAAATTAATTTTGTTGTATTTATCCACCGCTTCTTAAAGCCGTTCGAGTTTAATTTCGGACCCTCAAAATAAAAGTCTATCGCAATAAGCTTGTTTTACTATCGCAAAAAAGTTCAATCACGATATTGATGGCTATCGTTTTATCACCCAGCCCTACCACCAGTGGAGAAATCATCCAAAACTGCTCTGAGGAGAACCATGAACTTTCTTTAAACCAACTGGAACATTTATTCCTCTCACTTTGACCTCATGCATGTTGGTTCAATCAGGTAGGAGGACTCTGAACTCCTGAGTTCAGAGGAACTCTTTGATACTAGAACAGAGAAGCAGAAGAACAAATAAAACGTTGTATGGTTGTGTCTGCAGATTATATCTGTGACCTCTGAGCAAAGCTGATGGTCTGCCCTATCAACCTGCAAGTCTGTATCCTTCTGGAGTTGAACTGAAGCCTGATGATGCCCCAGATGTTTATCTGCTTGAGAAAAAACACTACCAATATAGATGTCTTTCTAGCCCCTTTTGTTGTCAGTGATGGAGCAGAGTCCAGAGGAGTTCAGGGACCTGTACCTGCTTGTTGGGGAAGCTTACCGGGAGCAGGGTTGTTACGTGTATGCGCTGCCTTTGCTGTGTGCCCTCGTCATTTCTGACAAATAGACTTTTCTGTTGAGAGTTAGAAGGCTCACTGTCATGCATCACCGCGAGAGGGGAAAAATACAAACATGAAAAAAATTAAGGGACCTTTTTCATTATTGTCTCAATGAAAAAACGAAAAATATCACAAAGTTCAAGGGGCCCAAGACAGCAGCCTCCACACCCCACACTGGCTCTCTGTCTGCCAGCTGGCCCCCGGGAGGCTGGCTGCTGTCAGACAGCTGCCGCATTTGCAAAAGGCTGGAGATCTTTCCAGAGGGTATTCTTACTTTGCTCAACAGTAGCCGGGACAAGCCCTGGCAACCCCGCAACCCCGCTGCCCAAGCAGATTAAGGATTAAAATAAAGTTCAGGACAAAAAGGCTCGCATTGGAGTATTCTACCCACAGCTTGAGTCACTGAAAATGTCACATGCCCAAAGAGGAGTCCCTGATTGGTAGATACAATGCTGTGACCTGCCAAACTTCAGATATTAAAATTTTGGCCGTGTCGCCCAATTGGCGCCACACCGCTCAACTCGCACTCCTGCCAGAGCTTAGTGCCGCATCCGCCACTCAAATTGCGCTGCGGGACCTCATTTCGTGTCAGTCCTTTTGACTTAACATTGAAACTGGCCGCCTCGGCCACACAAATTGTGTTAGGTGTGAATGCAGCATAGGACAGAAGTCCCCACTACTGCGAAAATCTTTGAATGATCACACAAACCCAGACATGGAGACATGATTACGATGTTTACGATGTCGTCCATGTTTTCCACAGATTGTAGGTGATATATACATAGACACCGCTCCATGTAGCTATCAGGCTAAAAACATTAGCTGGTAGCTCCTCCCACACAAAGCTTAAAGGAACTAATTTTTTGACTGGCAGCAACTGGCGAATTTGCCGCGTGGTGAAATAGGGGTGGGTCTTCCGAATATTAGTGCGCTCGGTGTGAACGTAGTTTAAGGGAGCACCCAGTCACCCTACAGAGGAAGCTCATTTCAGCTCATTTCATGTATTTGTTCTTTCAATCACTAACAAGAACTAATGACCATAGGTGACTTTTGGAATGTAGATTGACTGGTAAATTAAGAGCTTTGCTCTCCGGCACAGCTCTCTCTTAAACACATAACGGCAGACGTCGCTCAAATCCGCATGACAATCTCACTCTCCAATCTTCCCTCACTCATGAACAAGACCCCCAAGATACTTAAACTCCTCCACCTAGAAAATCCAGAGAGGGACAACTATCTTTCTCCAGTTAAGGAAAACAGCCTCAGATTTGGCAGTGACGACCATGGTCCCAGCCACTTCATAGCGCCCCAATGCATGCTGAAGATCCTGGCTTGAAGAAGCCAAGAGGACAACGTAATCTGCAAAGAGGAATAGAGGAAATCCGTTGTATGTTATTATTCATTCAATTTGATCCCATGAAAGGAGCTAGTTAAAAAAAACAACCAAAAAAAGAAAGCAATCAACTAAACTTAGTTGATCTTAATTCACAGAAAATGTTTCGCCTTTTCTTCAACAGTATCTCAGTTTTTAAATATAGTGGTAAGAGGGCCAATTCAGTGAAAAGAATACAAAAAAGCCACTGAGGAGAAAACATATCATTGACTAAAGAAAAATGTTTTATTTTATCACAAACGAAGGCTGGTGACAAACCTAGTCTTTGACAAACAATTGTATTACAGACAACAGAGGAGCTACAAGTATGTAATCTCTAACCAGTCACCAGCAATGTTAAAGAGCAATGCTGGAGGGCATTGGCAAAACTAAGTGCAGGAAATTGGGGAATATCAAAAACAACTTGAACCTTTCAGCAACAATTGCAATACATTGACAGGGTAGATCCTTACAGTCTAAAGCAGGTGTCACCAACCCTGTTCCTCATGAGCTATCGCCCTGCTTGTTTTGTAGTTAACCCTGCTTCAGTAGATTCTGATTCTGGAGTGAATCAGCTCAGTTTCTGATTGACTGAACACACCTGATCCAGGTGAGCAGCAATTCAGATCACGAGGAACAGGGTTGGTGACTCCAGGTCTAAAAAAAGGCCAGTTTATTGTGGTACCAGCTGCTTTGCTAGAAATAATGTATCTCGATTTGATGAATTATCTACTTCGGTCACCGAACCTGGTTTACACAATGCAAGAGTTGCGTGCATACAAGGACTTGAGGCACATAATTATTTCACATCAGGATGGGTTTGTGATGTTGCTGCGGCATTTCTCAAACCAGACATTCCAGTAATCACATTTGTACAAAACATGCACTGCTGCTCTACATACATCAGCTCACAACACTACACACTCCAATACTCATCTCAGTAAACAAAACTGCGACAAAAGTCATCCAGATCCAGCATGGCTCTGGTTGTGCATGTTCAGTATGCATTGTGTACATGATGTAGTGTATTTAGCACTGAATGTATGCATCACTACTTGCCTCATTTTCTTAATGCACCAGCAGCTTATTAAATGCATAAAACTTGTGTAGATTTGGCTAATGTTTGCAAATTGTAACTCAACTTTGACAAAATAATCTGAGCAAACTTGTAATTTGTTTCGCTACTGTGTGTACAGTAAATAGGATTATCTGATTAGGTGGGACATTTGCATAGCTAAACTATAATTTAGTGCTACATGGAGGGCGCAAATGCAAACTGAAGCCTGTAACCTTTGGTCACAGTTTTCATCACCCACAATCTCACCATGCTTGGACGTTCACTGTCCGAGATGTGGCTGCTTTGAGCAACGGTGTGATGAGCACATGCGCAAGCCAGCACAGTTCACCCTGCCAGGGAAACTGGGCTGCCGTGCCACGGGTGCGCCCGCCCGTGACCTCATGAGCAGCTGCACAGCTTCATTCTGTTTTGTTTTTTTCTTTGTGTTTTTATGTGTGCACCCTTGGCATTAAGCTTTGATACACACAAAGGAACACCTATATTGAACACATTTACGTGACAACAGAACTTTAGGCTTGAGCACTCCTATGTGTCCCCCGATGTCCATGTGAGGAGAATTTCCACTGACGCTCCATGAGGGATCCCAAACTCTAGGCCACCAGAGCCAGTGTCACACGTTTTACAACCATTCTGCCATTCAAGCTCATTAGTGGCTAATCACACCTGATCCAGGTAATCAGCAGCAGACAAGGCAGGACTTAAAAAAAAAAAAACCTGCAGGACACCGGCCGCCCCCATCCCCACCCGCTCAGACAGCGGCAGCTTCAGGTAGGGAGGGGCACTGCACCAGGCAAAGTTACTGATGACATCAAAGTTTTGAGTAATTCTATTTATGTTTTAATTGCTTTACAAAAACTAAATGAATGGTGTGTGCAACTGCCATAAACTTGTAAAAACTTTAGCGTAATCACTGTCATTTGGTGCCCCCTACAGCAGATGGCACCCTAGGCAGCTGCCATGGTTGCCTATGTCCAGGGCCGGCCCTGTGCATAATCAACTTGTGTCACAAGTTCTATATGCCCTCTTCTTGTCTCAGGACAAATGTAGTCACCACTGTCATTTTACTTTATGTGTGAAATTGACCATAATCTGTCCACCACAGACAGTAAAATGAACAAAGTTGTTACTAACCAGCTCTGTGTTCTAGTGGCTGAACAGCAAAGGCTGCTCGTCTTCCTTTTTTGACATAACCCTCTGCATTTATCCGGACTTGGGACCGGCACATGAAAGCACTGTACAGTGCTCCCTTGTGGTTGCATTACCTATTTTTTTAAACAGTTTTTTTAAGCATTCATTCATTCATCATTCATTCATTCATTCATTTTCTGAACCGCTTTTTCCCTTTCGGGGTTACGGGACTGCCGTTCAGTCTAAACTAAATAAAGCTAATTTTGGTCCTACTAACTAATCTTTATTCTAGTTTGAAGCTAATTGTTGTCCAACTATCTAATCTTTCATTCTCGTTTGAAGCTAATTTTTTCCTACCATCTAATGTTTTCCTACTAATTTTTCCTACTATCTAATCTTTCATTCTAGTTTGAAGCTAATGTTTTCCTACCATCTAATTTTTTCCTACCATCTAATGTTTTCCTACCATCCAATGTTTTCCTACCATCCAATGTTTTCCTACTATCTAATTTTTTCCTACTAATTTTTCCTACTAATTTTTCCTATCTAATCTTCATTCTATTTTGAAGCTAATTGTTGTCCTACCATTTTTCCTACTATAATTCCCTGTTTTCTGTTTCCTAAACTAACTCTACAGTTTTTTCCTCCTTTTTTTCCTAAAACTTTTTAGTTTTTTATTTTCTGAAGTTTTTTTTTTTTTTCCAACTAGTTTGACTTCCGACGGAAAAAGTTCAAAAACCTTCTAAAAGCGCTGAGCTTCTTTGGTTTTATGAGGAACTTTTTAAAGCTGGAAGCAATGACATTATTGACTATGTTGGAATTTGATTCAATGAACATCATGATCATTTCTGGCCTTTTCCACTTTTTCATGAGGTCCTTGTAAACAAGCAAGTGCAGCTTGTTCACATTTTTGGTGAGCTCCATCTGGATGCCTTCATCTTTGACTTCCTTCCAAATTTTCTCCACGAGGTCTGCCACGAAGAAAGAAAATTTGTCAGAGTGTTTGCCAAACCCTGACTTTGAAAGAACATGCGAAAGCATCTTCAAAACACATTCTTTCAAAGTTGTCTTCAGATCTTCGGCCTCATCAAGAATCTCAGCATCCTCAAGTTTCTTTGAAACTTTGGGTTGTGCTTCTTCTTCTGCTGTCTCTGGTTTTGCTGGACCTTTCTTTGGTTTTTTTGCACAAAATTTGGGAATGCATGATGCTGCATCAGAACGTCTTGATTGCTCTGTTGCATCCTCCATTTGGGTCTCTGCAGGCTGAGTCTTTGTTTTTTTCACACATCTCATCCTTTCAGAGAAACCTTTGAGGTTTGCAGCACATGATTTGACTTTTAAATTCCCACATTTTATGAGCTGAAGGAATTTTTGTGTTCCTTCAACACTTGGTCCTGAGATCAAAGCACAATGTTGAGCCGTGATTACTTTGAGTACAGCCGTCACATTTGTGAAGATGGACTTCAAAAAATTGGTCTCAACATATAACTTTGCTCTTTCAACCTTTTCTTTTATGTGGTTCAAACATGCAACGCGTCTTGCATTCGCTGCCCTCAATCGTTTCTCAATTGATCTGACATTTTGAAGATGCAATTCTTGGATTCTGGCGCGTAATTTTGCATGGCATGTGTTTTCTTTCTTTGCCTTTGGCTCATTGTCCTCATAAAGTGACTTTAGTTTCTCCGTCAATGCTGTCAGCTTCTTGGTGCACACCTCCAGCTTTGCAGCTGCATGTGAACTATATGCAGTCTCCAGTAGAGTCGCTGCATCCTCAAGAAGTGCTGTTGCAGACCTGAGTTGATATTGAGTTTCTGCACTCATTGTTGTGACTTTATCAGTACAACTTTTGAGCCTTTTGGTGTACAGCTTGATTTTCTCAGCATAGAGTTGTAACCGTTGAGTCACTAATCTTATGCTTTGAATGATTGCCTTTGTTTTCTCTTTTGGGGCCATGCTTTGAGTCACTAGTTGTGTCGTTGCAGTGCTCATTTTTTCATCCCTTTTCCTCAGTCTTTTTGTTCCAGCTTTAATTTTTGCTGCACATAATTTTCTTAATGCCAGCCTGGAAAATCTGGATTTCTGTTCTGTCATTTCTTGCTCCTCTTCTGCTGGCGGTTGAGTATCCTGCTGTTGTGTCTCAACCTCCTCCTCTTCTGCAGTTTGAACTTCATCAAGACTTCTCCTCAGCATTTTGGCACCAGCAGCTTTGATTTTTGCAGCAAATCTTTTTCCTGATCCAATGCAGGAAAAGCTTGATTTCTGTTTTGTCGTTTCTTGATCTTCTTCTGCTGTCGGTTGAGTATCCTGCTGTTGTGACTCAACCTCCTCCTCTTCTGCAGTTTGAACTTCATCAAGACTTTTCCTCATCATCTTGGCACCAGCAGTTTTGTTTTTTGCAGCAAATCTTAATGCTGATCCAATGCAGGAAAAGCTTGATTTCTGTTCTGTCATTTCTTGCTCCTCTTCTGTCAGTTGAGTATGCTGTTGTGTCTCAACATCCTCTTCTGCAGTTTGAACTTCATCAAGACTTTTCCTTATCATCTTGGCACCAGCAGCTTTGATTTTTGCAACAAATCTTTTTCCTGATCCTTTTCTGGGAAGGTTTGATTTCCCGACGATTTTTTGGATTGTTTGAAGATTTTCCTTGAGCGCAGTAGAACCAGCAGCTTTAGACGTTGCGTCTTGGACCTTAAGTGATGAGGAGTGGTCAGAGCATGACTTCTCTGACACCTCTTCTATCTCTTGTAGGCCTTTGACTGCTTTCTCAAGTTGCGGCTCTGGCGGTTTTTCGGGAGCCTCGTCGAAGAGACGCGTCTTTTCTTTTTCACTCCTGAACTTTAGGCTTGAAAGCCTTGCTTTGACTTTTGAGGTCATGCCTCCAAATAGCTTACGTTCAATCGCAGGAGTTGGTTTATCCGCATCAAATGGATAGCTGATTCCCACTTTTTTGTAAAGTTTTCCAATATCTCTCCATGTGGTGCGGAAGAGGTACCTGCTGTCGTCAGCCAAAAAGGGATTCACAGGTTTGTCTTCGTCCCCGGACATCTCTTGGATGATGCTGTGCATCGCTTTGTCCACCTTCGCTGGACTGAGCTCTTCTTTTAGCTTGGACAGCCTGGTCTCCGTTTCGTCATCGGGGATCCCGCAGATGACAAGGAACACGTCCTCCGCCGACAGTTTCCTGAGGAGATAGTAGCCATCCGTGGTGAGAAACACGCAGCTTTCGGGCAGCCAGCCGTCTCTCATCTCTCGAACCGTCTCTCGTCTTTTCGTTTCTTTTCTTCTTGCTTTGAGCATGGCTTGTGTGTTCTTTGACAAATGTCTAAAATGTGTTTTGTGGGTCTTATATAATAAAATTGTCGGCGGCATTTTATTTTCCAATAACACGTCATTCCGCTACGTAGTGACGTTGTAATTCGCAAAAAATATTCATCTGCCATGTGTAAGTACGTCATCTGTCATCATATTACTATCAGCTGCTGTGACGTCAGCGCGTTTCATTTTCATTCATAGTTTCTGCATTTTTTTAATTCGTGACGGTTTATGTCAGAAATCATCATATTTTATCAAAAGTAACATCAATTACGTAGCTGGTGTTTATTTTTAGCATTTGTTTTTAGATTTTTAAATGACCTCACGATCTGTGAGGCATTTTGGTTCCACTTTATTTCTCCGTTGCGAGTTTTATTTTGAAAAGCAGGTGTGGGCGTGTCCCTCGTGTCCAAGAGACTGTCTAGACTCTTTCCTGGAAAGGACGCGCCACCGGGCTGTACTTGTCCTAGTTTTTAGGCTCGTTCTGCTGTTTAAGATTACTTATTACTATTATGATTATTTTGACCTACGTAGATGAATTTATCCTGAGCAGGCAGTGAAACAGCTTCCTGCTGCAGAGACAGATGCTGCTGCTGCAGAGACAGATGCTGCTGCTGCAGGTGAGTCAAAGAACACAATGAAGTGGTAATACTTCTGTAAACCAACATGCATTCTGAATCAAAACATGATCGCAAACATGTTTTGCATAGAACCAGCACCTGCCATGTGTGGGATGCTGCATCCTCCCTCTTTCACCTGCATACTCTCTGCAGCCAGGGAGAGTGGGCAAGTCCCGCGTCAGAGCCAGACAACCACCACTTCTCCATGAGGAAGTATGCAGGACCGTAGAGTTCCGGAGAAGGAAATATGTGTGAGGTGCCAGACAAAACTTAATTGAGATGAGAAGTCCTGCTTTTACATTCTCTCTATGCTGATAAAAAATATCACAAAAGTTCCCGTCACTGAAGCCTCCATAAGGTTTAGAACAGGCCAGACCGCACCCGCTGACTTTGATAAGACTTTTTGACTGATAACATAATGAAATGTTGTGACCCAGATCGTGAAATGTGGCAATAAATCATGAGAAGTGTCATTAATTCATGAAACAAATGCGTAAGAAAATCATTAGAAAGTTAATTTTAATGAAATATAGACACACTGAATGTCACTTTTAATTAAACATTTATTTATTGATTATTTTAAATATTTATTGCCAATTTAAAATAATTAATGACTTTTACGTTTATAGTTATTTAATATAGTCTCTTCCATCCCACACCGGCCATGAAATAAAAATAAATGTCATTAAATGTTTAAATGTGTTTTTAATGGTAATTTTAATATTTTAATGCCCCATCTATTAAAAGTGTATTGATTTCCAATTGTATGTACTGATTTCCAATTTTAAATATTTAATGACAATTTTAAATAATTAATGACAATTTTATTTAATGATTTCTTGACTTCTAAAGAAACCCTCCACAGTTGTTTGAACACACTTACTATGCCAGACCCTAGAGGTGTGAAAAAAATGTTTTGATTAGATGGTAAGCAAATGGTAAAACTTTAGCTGATGCAATGACATATCAAACAGAAAATCATCTCTGCCAAGTGTCGTCAAGGGGAGAGGAGGTGTGCAGAGTGTCTGGAAATAACTGAGTACAAGGAAATAAAAGTGTAGCATTTTTATACAAACACACAAGAAACACAATTGAAACCAAAGTAAAAGGTGGGAACTTGAGTAATTGTTTTAAAGGAGCTCAAATAGAACAGCCCAACTCAAACAGAATCTATGGTTCTGCTTCCATCAGTTCAAATAGTAAAAACAGAACACATGTTTTTTTTTTAATATTTTAATAAGTTAACAAAACCATGGATCATAAAAAAGAGCAAGAGGTTTAAAAGTGAACTCCCACTGTCCAGATGAGACGATGCCCAGCGCCCCATAAACTGAATAGATGTGTTGTATTCTATGTTCTCCAACCGCTGCCACTTAGGGGGTCTAGAAAGATTTACCAATATGTACCTACATCTTGCAAAGAGTGACGAGGAAACTTGTAAAATGCGAAGAAGATGACAATTGCGTTGACGAAGAAGAATTCCATAGAGTGGGCGGAGCTCAATGTTTAATCCCTTCCATCTGAGGCACGCCACCGGTCAGGTGTAGTTGTGTGGAGTTTATGACCCAGGGGTACCATACAGTACAGGAGCTGTGGTTCAGCATTAGAGATCGCAGCTTCTGCAGCTCAGTCAACTATCAGAATGAAAATGAGTTCAAGGCTTTTATTTTGAAAATCTGGTTTATACTTTTTTCAACCATGTGTTTTAATATAAAACACTTTTATTCAACCACAAAAGAAACAGACACTTCACATATCCAAGTATTCATAATATATATATTTTTAATATAAATATATAATTGAGTTCAGTTCTGAACAGAAAAAAAAATAAATAAACAGAATGTTGTACACTTACTAACATAAAACTAAACTAAAATACTAACACATTTGAGTTCTAATAACAAATCTGAAAACTGTTTTTTCACTGTTTGGGGCTTTTAGATAAATTTAGTCATTGAAAATTTATGTTCCAAGCTTTCAAGAATAAACAAAATCAAAATAATTCGTGTTTTGTGTGTGTGTTTTGTTTTTGTTTTTTTTTTTAACAAATGCAAACTCTTTTTTGTGACCAAATTCATTACATTTTATTTGGAAAAAATAAATTACAGAGGAAAAGATGACATACACAACTGTTATAAATGAATGTACCAGTAGATGGCGACATTTCCTCACAAAGTGCTTTCTTGCAGAACTTGTAAGTTATTGCTCAATTTATTTAACTTTATTTTTTTTTATTAATATTTCAGTCTTGGGATTATTCAAAAAAATATTTATTAAATTATAAAATGTAAATAAACATGAAAAATGTAAAACTTTTAAAATGATTTAATTTATTAAACATTTTGTTATTAAACAATTTACAGGTTTTTGTTTTTTTTTTTAAGTAAAGTCAAATATAATCTGGGCATATTTATAATTGCACTTGAAAATTACAATTCGCCATAGCTTCACTAATTTTTTTTTTTACTTTGAAAGACAAACTTTAACCATCCTAATAGATATTAAAAAAGAATAGTAGTTTGCTGGATGATCTTAATGTTGGTAAGTGAAGGTTTCCCACTTTTGTTTCCTTCATATAAGAAAGTTTTAGAAATGTAACCTAAACACATAAAAAACTATACATTTTAATTACCATGCACACATACCTTTAACATTTAAAGTAAATAAACTAAAGTACAAGTGTCAGATTCTTTTTCTTATTTTATGAAATAAATATATAAAATAAAACTATTTTCACTTCAATGTTTGTCTTTTTTCCCACAAGATATTTAGTTTTTTGTTAACCGGACAAGAAATGAACTTCTTTGATTGAGTGATTCTAAAACGCCCAAAAGAGAAATTTAGAAATGGGACTGGAAAAAAAGTGCTTTAATAAATATTATATTTAACAAAAAAAAGGGGTTCATTGAGTGCATTTTAGCTACATTTGCATCAGTAAAAAGGATCCAAGTAATACTTAACAAAAAAATTACTCAGCTGTCATGTTTTTGATGAAAAAATCACTGATCAGATCCACCAGAAGCAGAGTGACATGCTTTCGTGGTCAAGTTTATTTTGAGAAAGATTGAGTACTTTTTCAGAGTAACAACTGACATTAAGCAGTTTAGGAATCACTGCAAAGTAAACTTTTGTTCACTTAGTCGTGAGGTCTATTTTATTTTTCTGCAGAACGCAGGGAAAACTTGATTCATTCAAGTTTGATTTGTTCCTCTGTGCTCAATCAGAACAAAAATAAATAAAAATCATCTTTCTCCTTAATTATAACAAAGAATTGTTTACATAAATGTTGTTTCTTAATCATGTTTTATGTTGATGAGAAAAAAATGGAGAAACGCCCATGCGTTTACGTCTCACAGATCTTCTAATAGTTTATATGAATGGTGTTGAAACATAACTGAACTACTGCAAGACATGATTTGTGGTTTGACTCATTCCCCTCCAGCAGTTTCACATCAAATGTCAGAGTTGCTCCAGAAGTAAACATGAATTGTTGTCCTTTCTGAAATACAGCATTGATGGTTTTAAACTAACAGGCTTTATGCAGAAATACACACTTTGCTCGGTTGGTCTTCAAGTGTGGGTTTTTTTTTCAAGTATGTAAATCCAAGCACATTTGCAAATTTGAGTGCCAACGCTGAAATGCAAATGTTTCTCGCTGTAGAGAGCCAAGTGAAAATAGGCAACATGCTTTTCTTTGCCTGTCTGTGACAGCTTGGTAAGCCACTGTGGGTTCCAGCCACAGCCATTGGTCTTAACACAGAAGCACATTTCAGAAGTAACTTGGAATAACAAATAATAACAGAATTTCTGGAAGAATCAAATCTTATCTGGCAGGTTCAGTGTTTTTAGCAAGGTGAAGCAAAACTTCTCACGCAACAGCAAACTGTGAGGCCTCTGTCTCCTCATCTCCTCTTGCTCCGATTTTCCCCATTTAGACCTGTTATGCATTCCACAGCAGAGCAGTGATAATCCTCCCATATCCACACATTTTGTCACCAATGAGCACATGTCTCTGCAGTCTGCAGCAGGGCAAACATGGATCGACTTTGGTGCAACCTGAGCAGGAGAAAACTATTTTAGACCCAGATTAAAAATACATTTGCTTAAAAAACATGCAAAAGGAAAGCTGACATCAGCTTTTAATTTAATAAATCAATCAGGTTGAAGGTAAACCTTCTGCACAGAGAAGGTCACACACAGCTCAACAGGTTCCTAAACTTCTGATTAAGAGCCACTTGCTGTCACCTGTGCCTGAGCTGTATGTGACAAAGCTGCATGCATGTGCATGTGAGCGTGTGACCCCCTCATGTTGTACTTTCCCTTGCCTCAGCCATTCTTTTCCCAGCTGAGCGTTCAGCTGTTGCCAACACTTGTCCACCTAAATGTGTTGCCATAGCTCAGAACTGGGCCCAGCGCTTTACAAACAGTAATGGTTTTAATGAAATCCCTCTGCCGCAGTTACACTCCATTCCAAAAGCAAGCTCGTAACTCCCGGTTTTTTGAAGGGAATGCAAACAAGTTCATTTCTCAAAAAAATATAAAAGAAATCGGCTGTTTTTTTTTTTCTTTTGAAGTGTCTTTAAATGCAAAATAAGCAGATAATAAAAAGTTGTGTGATTGTTTTAATTAACCTAATGTTGCCCCATTAAAAAAAAACAAACTCTAATTTATATATCTCTTAAAATACTTTCATAGTGAATGAGTGTGCTTTCTTTTAACCGCAGCAATTGTGCTTTTTTTTCTCATGAGTCAAGTTGGTGAATTTGCACATAGTTTGGATGATTATAGCTTCTTTTGCCTAAGATGAACGCCTTCAGTGTCTTTTTGCCAAATCGATCTCATCCACAAATCTATCCATCAGTCTTTGTCCTGAAAATAAACAGCTCACATCCGCTTCTGAGAAAAAAACCCTAAGTGTTTGCTTCCTATCTATCCGTCACTCAACCTATTATTCCACTCATTTGGACATCCATCAAATGCCTCTTGTTTGGTTGTACAATTTATCACGCTCTTACACTCGTCCTCTCATTGGCTGATAATCTTTCTCACCTCACGTTGCCCAAAGATGTGCACTTCCTTTGGAGCCTGGAGGGCACGGCCCTGTCTACTCCAAATCCTAATGGCTGAATTTAGACAGGAACTATTTTTTTCTTCTCTCATCCAAAGGTCACGACTCAGGTCAGAGGTCAGAGGAGGCTGGCCCTAGTTGCCAAGGAGGAATCGGGGGCTGAGGCAAAGGCTGTGGTGCTCACTGGACTGTGCAAACAGCAGATCTGCCTCTCTGAGGGGCTGGATGACAACCATGAGAGCTATGGGGTCCATGCAGATAGCATTGTCACAATCAGACAACAAGCAAGTGTTGACGAACGACAGGTTGTATGGAGGCCACAACAGCATGCTCATTCAATGCCAAGATTGAGTCGAGTCAAAGGGCAGATTTTGAAAACTGATTATAAGGAGGAAACAGACATAATTGGACTTTTGGCAAACTG
Source organism: Oryzias celebensis (assembly GCA_014656515.1). Lineage (NCBI taxonomy): Eukaryota > Metazoa > Chordata > Actinopteri > Beloniformes > Adrianichthyidae > Oryzias > Oryzias celebensis. The sequence goes on along the minus strand of BNCR01000008.1, from coordinate 9,254,524 downwards.
TCATACCAAAATCTGCATTTTGTTCTCAACAAGATAATTCTAGTTTTGCTGGGTTTCTATAAATTGTCAATCACTGTGGATGATATGGTGACATCATGAGAAAGTTCTGCTTTTGAGGGGAAGTCCTGCTGTTGCCATGGGGCTGCTGGAAAAGCCCAGTAAATGAAGGTTGCTGGGGGAGGGGAGGGGAGGCCAAGGCCTGCAAATAAGAGTCCCGTTCGCTGCCTGTTTGCTTGGTGTCCTCTGAGCCAAAGCCTGCTTGGTTATTGGGCCGCTGATTATTCAATATCCCCTTGATTCTTAGACAAGCAGGGTCCCCCTTCTCTGGAGGTGTTTTCTGAATGAACACGGGTGCCAGAGCGTCGCCTCTGGGTGGCATGTGAGGGGACAGCGCCGCAGTGAAGCCCCTCATTGAGGAAGAGGACGACATGGGACAAAAGGAGCGAGGAGTCCTTGAAGCTGCAGACTTCAGACCATTCACAAACCAAAACAATTAGATTTAACACAGACATCAGACCAGACTGAAGAATTTACATGATAAAGCTGCCATTTCCATCACATGCATGAACTCTATTTTCACTCTGGTGAGTGCTACAGTATATTTTTGACTGGATGAGTGCCTGTGAGCCCCTGCCAACTTTAACATGGTGTTTTGACAGACTACTGTCAGCCAAAACCATCCAACCATGATCTCCAAACCATATAGTGCACACCACGTCTGGCTTATTTCGTGCACACCACACATTTGCTCAGTTGACGCACACCATTCCCCGGTCCTCTTTGATACATGATCCGGAGACGAGGAAGTTCATGAAGTGACCCCTCAAATCCAGTCTAACTGAGACACCTAACACTCAAGCCCCTAATCCGGCGTGTCTTTTTGGTGAGGAGGGAGAGGGCTGAAGGAGTCGGTTGTCATCCAAGAAGATGGTTTGATGACCTTCATATCATCCAAATGATAAAAGCGACACAAAACATGCTCCTTTTTGAATGCAGAACTTTATAAAACAAAAAAATTAACCTGGTTTTGATCGAATTTAGTTTCTTGGGACAAAATTTAACCTTTAAAAGCATTAGCTGAACATTAATGGAAAGTAAATGGAATAAAAAGTCTGATTTTGGTCAGAAAAACACAGGCAGCCAAACAAGGAGAGAACATTACGAGAGTTTGATTTGATTTATTCTTTATTTCATTTAAAAACATTCAGGAAAAAGATTAATTTAACAAAAGTACTCATTATTATATTTAAAAACTGCATAAAAATACAACTTTCTGAATCCTTTTTACTGAAAGCAATAGTTTTAGTTCATTAACCATTTTCTGCTTTGCTGGTTTAGCATTTTATACTCATCGTTTCCAGCTTCTCATTCAACCCTAAAGCACTCATTTAATTTTCGGTTTGCATTTCCAAACATCTTCTAAAATTTTTTCATCTCCTGATCATCTTTTTCTTTGAACTTCTGTTCCTTTGAGGGAAGAAAAACTTCCTCCTTTTCAGAACTTTCCCTGAAGGTTTTTCTTAAAATTACGACATTTTCTTCGTACGTTGAGCAAGACAAAGCAGTCAGAAGAATGTTACACATTTGAACTGAGCTCAAGAAGATGGTTTGGACCAGTTGTGGTCCAGCATCTTTGAACTGGACCGTCACATTATCCGTGGAACGTCTTCAAAAGACTTAGACAAAAAAATCCATAGTAATCCCAGGCAACAATAATTCCTGTTGAGTTTTTAAGAAGTCAGAAAAGTAAGAATTAGATTGTCATCTGAACATTTTACGATCAAATTGCAACAAAATCGGACAACAAAGTCAAATTTAAAATAATCTTGCAGAAAAAAAGAATTATTCAACTATAAAACAGCAATTCTAAACTGAAATCATGTAAACAAAAAAAAAAAAGGCTAAAAGAGCAAATTTAAAATGTAAAGCATGAAGGACCGTCATGACAGAAATGTCAGGGTGGCATTGTTTCAGATGGGAAGTGCAGCTGCAAACAGAGAAGTGGCTCAGTGTGGGTGGTGGATATCTGGTTGCTGCGGCAGTGTGTTTATATGTGCTGGGGTTAGGGCCACGTGCACAGGCAGACACACACACACCGTGGCGCACACACACATACAAAAAAAAACCCACAGAGGCTCTATTGATTCCGACTAATCAAGGCAGCAGCGTTTAGGGTGGTGCTACACTTGCATGTGTGTGAAGTCAACACATTCCCAGCATTCCTGCACTTCCCAAAGAGACATGAAATATTAACCAGAGCAGGGAGCAACAAGGCCTCACTACTGGGGTTATTCTGCTCCTCCCTGCAGCTCCTCTCTGGTCTGGTTTCTGGCTGTAGCTCAGAGACAGGTTCCAGTTGATTGAATCCATGACATTTTACCTGATAGCATCTGTGAAGCAGATTCAAGGAGTGCACTCCCTGTTTACGCAGATATTCCTCTTTAGAGGTTTGCTGTTGTCACAAATATAATATGAATGCTTCTTTCCTCACTGAAATTCTTAGATTAGAACTCCCTTGAAACACGTCTTGTGCAACTGATTAGGAAATAACCCATGCAATGGAAAAAAACGGAATACGCATCACTTTGGACAATGATCGCATCCGTGTTGGGAAATCATCTCTGTTACCAGAAACTACTAGGGCAGGCAGAGTTCAGAGGAAGAAGGGAGTACGGATAGATCAGCCCTTGCAATGCCCAAATCCCCCACCTCTGAGAAACCTGGTCTTAAAGCAAGGCAGAGGACGGCAACAGCACCGTTGCTATGGAAACTCTGTTTGCATTTCCCAGTGAGGATGTCTGGCTGTCAGCTGGAATTCAGACAGTCAATTCAATGCAGAACTGCTTCTGGAAAAGCAATTGTCTGCATGGGGCAGACTATTCAAAGACGTTCTAGGTGAATGTCCGTTTAAGTGGAAAGGCAGACAAGAAAAAACAAGCTGCGGTCACCAGGGTAGCTCTTAACAGCACCACTAAGAACCCTTGTAACCTCGTGGCTCTTTTGCTTTCATTTTATTCAGGCTCATGAAAATGACAGGCCTTCAATTGGACAGTTTGAGCAGCAGTTTTCCATGCCAATCAAAATTAGGTGTGTGGTTGGAGAGAGCTGCTTTGTGCCGGTCGCAGGGCGGTATTCAGGTCTGCCTGCAGTCCGCTCGCTCACACCGGCCCGCTGGGCAGAAACAAAGAGGCCTTTCACATTGACCTTGACACACGGCCACAGCGTCACCACAGGAACCGACGCAGAGGAATCCACACCGACTCTCAGATGTCAATCTCTCTGTACCTCTAGCAGACAGGCCCAGCTCAAGGGGTAGGTGAGGCGGCTAATGCACATCATATGTGCTTGTGTTTGAGAGCAGAGGAAATGAGTCCTGAACTGATACTACCCTTCATGTCTCTGTGAAATACTGTGTGTCAAAAACATTTTAAGAGTTTCTTTCATTAATAAAAAGGATGTCAGGCAAAGAAATAAAAGCTTTTATTTTTCACTTTTTTGGTTTGTTTTTTCTTAACAATTGTGCAGCCTGAGAACAAAAACCAGGCATTAAATTGAAAATATTTTTTTAACAAAATAAGAGCCTTTCACTTTATAAACATTTGTCTTTAGAAACAACTTCAGAACTGTACATCAAGCTTTTTTTTTTTTTTTTACAAAGCACGCAAAACATTAAAATGTACAACAGTCATTCACATTATATACATAGAAACCAAACTGAGTTTCGCTACATTTTGAACTGCGGTTCGTCGTGCAGAGGAAGAAAGTCCGAACACGCCGCTTCTGCTTCAGCACTGAAAATAGAGCTGCTTCATTACATTCGGGAGCTCCATGTATCGTCACTGAAATACTCCTGGGGTGGCCGGCGAGGTTTCTCCCAGGGTCAGTCTTTCAGCCCCTCTGACACAACCTCCCCCTCGAGGGGCGGCTCCATTTCCAACGGCGGGCGAGGAAAAGAGTCAGTCAGTGTCCATGTGACAGAGGTTAGTCCCCTGCTGCTGCGCCTCCTGATACACCCGCAGGAAGTCTTTGTACCGCGGCGCGCAGCTCATCCAGGCCTCTCCAAACCTCACCGCCCCCATGAAGAGGAACTCGCCCTCTCCGGCCTTTGCCCCGCAATGGCGCGGCATCTTGATGAGTCCGGTCCAGTTCCGTACCCTCACACCCCCAGTTACAAAAATCTGGGTTTTCTGTCTGTAGAGGCGGCTGATCTCCACGCTGAGCGAAGAGTGCTCCTCCTCCTGGTTAACCTTCTTAATAGTTCCACGTGCCACTAAAATAAAAAGCAAAGAAAGCAGAGATTTAGAAAGTAGTCGCTGCCATTTTTCATGTTTTCATAAGACTTTTCCACCATAATACTTCCATGGGGGGCCTATAACGCTTTAAAATCAGGCTGTAACTTACCAAAATCACTGGTGCAGACTGCTAGATGCATCTGGTCATCACTGCAGGGCTGGCAGGGTGCTGGCAGGGATTATAGAAAGACAAAAGCTAAGTCAAACCTGAGGAAGAGCTCGCAGAATCAAGAGAAAACAAGAACTTCCTGGTATTTTCACTCAAGAAACATGATTTAAAAAAATTGTTGACAGGTCCACAGCTTTCCTCCAACATAAATACAGATCAGTAGCTAGTGCAGGAGGACCAGGATGCATTTTCCATCCTAACAGATGACTATTTATTTAAAAAAGGCAAAGAAGGATTTAGATGTCATGAGCAATGAATTTTCCGCCAAAAGAGGCCGAGTGCTGCTAATAATAAAAAGCAAGTGAAGCATTGCTCCTCAAAAATGTTGAGTGCATGCCTGTGTGTGTATGTCTGTGTGTGTGTGCATGCTTTCACGGGGGCTGTTTTGTCAGCATGCCCACCACAACAGGAACCCCCCTGACAGCGCGTGACAAACACGGACCAGATGAAGAGGATAAGCGGTGATGTAAGACGAGGAGCGGCAGAGGAGCTCTCCGCCTGCCTGCCTGCTGGGACTGAAACTCAACCAGTACATCAAGTTCCTAATGACCTTAATCGTGGAAATCCCTTTAGAATGGAGGCACATACGCAGGACCGTTTTGGATTTTGGCGTGGATCAAACGCCTCGCCTTCACGTTTGAGGCGAAAAGCAGCGAAACTGGAATTTCAATGTCCTCAGCCGAGGAACCAAAAGTCCGCCTCAGGCTGAGCGGCCAAGTCACCTCCAGCGGGAGAAACAGTAAAAACGCACAGATGATTCGTTGACTCAGGTGGGGCAGCGGCTGGCCGAACTCAAACGCGTTTTTTATTAGTCTTTGAGCTGCAGTGGATTTCCTTAGAAGGAGGGTGGAACTAGAAAACAGGTGGGGAGAAATGAGAGGGGTATCTAGTCAGCAGAGGAGTGAGAGTAGTTGTTTGTTCAGAGGGTTGAACAAACATGGAAACTACCCAACATTCCATAATGGATCAAACCACTGAGCACGGAGATTTGTCAGGTTAAAGGAAACCACGCTTTTGGAGCCCAGAAGTAGCTTCCTGTTCAAGAACTCGTCCCTGTGTTTATTAAAAGGACTTACGTTTATTTTTAGCGGGCTCTTCTGGGGTTGAGAGTGCAGGGGTGAGGCGTAAACACGGAGGTCAGCTTGTGCAGAAACACACGGTGCCTGTCCATCAGAGATCAGGGGTCAAACGGCCACAAGCCCGGATGGCTTTAGAGCAGCTGGACAGCGGTGAGCCTTCAGAGAGCAGGCACTTTGAAGTGAGCCCGCCGCTGAATCGGGCGGCGCCCACGGCCAACGCTCCTACCGATGAGCCAGAGCACAGCCAACCGGGGCCAGAGCGCAAGACATGAAACAGAACCACAGGCATGAGCTGAGAGTCGAGTCAGCATCTCTTTCGCTGGCCTGTGTGCACGCAGAGCCCCTCCAATCAGAACCACTTCAAGGGAGCAGAGAGAAAAAAGGAGGAGGGGAGGACCAGCAAAAGCGGGCCTATTACAGAGTCCAGCAACATCTGGGCCCAGATGCATTCCGCTCAAATGGAGCAGTGCGCGGTAATACCTCTACATGGACCAAAACCACTTCAAGCAATCACGACGAGAGAGGGAAGATAAATGAAGGGGGAGAGGAATGAAAAAGAAAATACTGAAATGATAAATAGCCATAGAAAGAAATCAAGAGGTATAGAAAATAGTGGGGAGGAGGTGTAAGTGTGGGGGGGTAATTTAAAAGGAGTGACGGCAAGAAAAGGAAGAAAGGAAGAAGGGGGGGCGACAAGCATTTGGCTTCCAAAGGTTCCTCCCAACATCTGGCTGGAGACGCATTCCAACACGCGACTTGATCCCAGCACAGTGGGTCAGAGAGGAGGAGGACGAGGAAGAGGAAAGGAGGAGGAAAGGGAGCGAAGATGATCACAAGCAGTCAAGCCTCCCCGCCAAAAGCTCGCCACAGAAGAAACCCTGTCTTTGCGAACCATCCCTGTTATCTCCAGCAACATCTTATTACAGAGATGAATCAAACCTGCTGATGTGGTCAAAACAGCTGGAACCCCCCCCCATCCCGTCTCCTCCTTCTGGTTCCAACCTCCACCTCTCTCCACAGAGCCAGATTATGACACAGGAAGCAGAGATGTGTAGCTAGAGAGCAGCAAAACCCTGCAAAGCTTCATGTCGTGCTTTAGGTGGGAAAAACATCAATTCCTGCAGCTGCAGATGCACAGCTTGAAACAGCGCAGGTCTGGCAGGTACGCCGCATGAAAAACAGGCCGCTGTTTTTTTACCGGAGGCCCCGTGTTTTTGCCGCGCCTCTCCACACACAAGCGGCAAGAAAAAGAAAAACAATTACGGCTTACTGCGGCGTTCTCCAGCCAGATCAAGATTTCACGGTTGGGAAATGAGGCGAGAGCTGATCCCTTTACCAAAATAAAAGACTTCAGGGGTTTTTTTTTTTTTGTTGATGTTTGACTAAAACCTTAACCTTTTAGCTTTTGAAACCCAAAATGTACCTGAATTATGGAAGGAGGGCTGAACTGTTTTTTATATAAATCTGATTAAATTGTCATAATCAGACATAATATCCAAATAATGAAGCTTTCAACCAGCAGATGGCTCCATTTAGATTGGATTTATTGGGAATAAATCAAATGCTGCCTCCATAGGAAACTCGAACCTTGAGTGTACTTCTACTGCAGTGGACTTGTGGTAGAGTGTCCGCCCTGAGACTGGAGTGTTGGAAGTTCAAATCCACAGTCATACCAAGGACTAAAAATGGGACCAAAAGCTTTCCTTGCTGGACACTCAGCATTAAGGCGTTAAACTGGGGGGTTAAGCCACCAAATGATTCTCGTGTCTGCAGCTCACCGCTCCCCCAGAAGATGGGTTAGATACAGAAAACAAATTTCACACACCTAAGTGCGCAACAGCAAACAGAACTTTAAGGACTTTAACTTTAAAGCATCTTACCACCAAGTTTCTGTGCGTCCCTCAGCCTGTCGCTGACCAACTCATACTGGAACGCTGTAATCCGCCGGCTTATGTCCAGGCGTGGGACAGCCTCGATGAACAGCGCCCCCTCTTGAATGCTAAAGCAGTGCACCTTCCCCTGCGCCTGACCCTGTTCGCTCAGCAGCAACCGCAGCTTCCCATTAAGATCCAGGTAGAAGTTTGTGCCGCTAGAGTTCGTCAGGGGTTTGATGCAGACGGAGAGGCGAGCAGCGGCAGGCGACACCACATTGGGTCGGAGGTTGACAATGATGGCCCCCGTTGGATAGAGCCACTCCAGGGAGCCCTGTGAGCAGCGTAAGTACACCTGCTCCACATCCCTGGTGTGGCCTTCGTGGGTCAGCCCGCTGCAGGGTGCAAAGGGTGAGAGATGATCATTTAGATGAGTTGAACACCAAAAAAACACAAGAAACTTTTGCTGCCTGGTTTCTGAACTTCTAGCTGAACATTTTTTGTCGGCTGCAACATAAAGAGATCCATTCACCAATCTGAAACTGATTTTCCGGTGATTTAGTGGCAGCATGAGCTGACCAAGGTCAAGGTTTCAGGGAGATTGTGAGGACATTAGGCCACATTCCTCTTAAAGCATTAAGGCTCTGCGCAAGACTGGCTGCATGACCAGTCACGAGCCAAAGCCGCCAAAATGACCTCAGCTCCAACACTCTCCCTGTACCACATTGTTCAGGCTGCAGCTTTGGCAAAACGCAGCACTGGCAGAATGCCTTTGGGGAGAGTTTGGAGGCAGAGATGGATGAATGGAAGGATCCAGGGCTTTCTGGGCAGACAACAGCAACAGTAGCTGAGCCTGCTGCATGCAAGTGCAAATGAAGGTCACGCACTGAACCTCCCCTTGCTTTTATGCCACCAAAGAAAATGGAAGAGACTTGTCCAGGCAGCACTCCGGACTCTGGCGCCAGTCTGACCAAATGACTCCCTCCAAAACGTAATGCCTGGTCAGGGGTTTGAAAACTCCACTGTGTCAGTTATTCTGTGGCAAAGCCAGAGGCAGGAAGCATCCTGCACGAGTATGCCAAGTGTGCGGTGGGACTCCGGAGGAGGAACGCCCAGTTTCAAGAAAAACGAGATGCTGAAATTCAAATTTGCCATAGATCTAAAGTTACCCATGGCACATGCTGAACATATGCAGCTCAAGGCCCCATAGCCAGAACCTCCTCTGCATGCCTTTAATTAACTTCTCTCTAACTTCATCACTTCTGCATGCAATTAAAGGAGATTAGTCAAGAGCCTGGCTAATGAACAACAGATTATTGGTTGAATGTTTATAGCATCGCCAAACCAGGAGGGTTGGAGGATGAAAGACAGAAAAATTTGAGGCTCAGCTCTCAAGTGCAAAACAGATTTCTGCAGATGTCTGAGGAGCAAAACGTCTCAGATCATGCTGGCAGAAATGCCAAAGCACAAAAAAGTCTCTTCGATTTGTTCTCCTCACATTATTTACATTGTTATTATAAGGGGATAGTAAAAGACAAAAATGATTACGTTTGTGGATATGCATTATTTTTTACGCAAAGACAACTTTGTAAGAATAAAAAATAATAATACAAATTTGCTTTAGATTTGAAAACCAGCTTTAAATAAAACAAATATAATTGAAAAAGCTTTTTCTAAAATAACGCACTTTCAAAATAAAAGTCTTAGATTTGAACTGTGCAGATTCATCCACCAGCAAAGTCAGTTCAGGTTCCCGGCTGGAGCTTCCCCGCTTTTTAACACAACAACAACTTGTTTATGTGTTTTATTATTATTTTTCCTGTAACAAATAAAGCCGTAAACCTCACCTGCCCTTCCAGCTGCACTGGTCACTTGAGTACTGGCAAAAAGAAATCCGCAAAAGAAGTATAAGAGGCAGCAATGGAGCCAGCATCGAGGTGAACATGGTTATTTCGCCTCTTTTCTCAAGTGAAACTACGGCGAAGTCCGCAATGTTTCCAGCCGCATAGTGTTTCCATGTGCCCCGGTCCAAACTCGTATTCGTCCCGGAGCTTCTCCTTGTTCTCCTTATAATTCTTTCGAAAAGTTAAGAAGGCGAAAAGGGTTTGTTTTTAAGCCCGACCGGAGCGGTTAGAGCTCAGATACCTTCGTAAAGTGTAGACTGAGCCTAACTCCGAGTCCGCTCCCGGAGGGCTGATCGAGCTCCACGTAACGCCCAGTTCAAGTGACGTCTGCTGCCTTCACGAACCCAGACCAGGCTCGGACAAGCTGATCTCTCTAGCAACACTTACACATCACAGAAAGACTTTTTAAATTTATTATTGGCGATAATTCTTTCGTTTTAATTAGTAACTTATTTAGTGATTAAAACTCTAAACTAAAGTCAATTCAGACTGAATGGAGCACTTAGTACTTAAATGCAAGACATATAAAATGCAAAGTCAGAAATTCCAAGCTCCTCTCTGGAGTTGCAGATTTAAAGTCTTACTCCAACTTTAATAGTTTTCTATTTTAAAATCGTCCCCAGTGGTGTTTTAAGTAGGATTATGCAGTTTATTGCCAAAGTTGTAAGTAAGTTTGCCTCCGCTAATTTCCCATCAGCTCTTTGTTAACACTGATGAGTTATATATCAATAGAGACGGCAAAATTGGACGCCCTATTTGAATGGTATAGATCCAGTTTCACTGCTGTGCTACAACTATACAAACAGAAACATATATAACTGTGCTGGTAAGAATGGATGGATGTGCTACAACTACCTCATCGATTTCTCATGGGAGTTGAAGTCTGAGATTTCCATGTAACGAGACGGGCTTAGTCAGTTATGTCTTTGTCATAACTCCTGGACTGTCTGCAGACAAAACATGGGCAACCCTGTATGGGCCCGCCGGCCGGCCTGCTCAGTATCTTGAGATTGCAGACCATTGGGTGAGCCTGTGAAGCAAAAATGTACAAAATGTGGCTGCATCTGTCTGTGACCTTCTTTGGGCCTTGACAACCCGAAAAATTGCTGCACCCATGCCACTCAACCCCCGTACGGGTGCATATGACTGAGGCGTTAGACTGATGTAGCCACTTGGATGAGCGGGGAAACATTTCAAAGAAAGAGGACTTCAAGTCTAGATGCCATGATTCTACTTCAAAAAAATGTTCTTGTTCATGTGCAATAACCAGGCTTTCAAGAGTGCAACAAAACACATAAACCACATTTTACATCAACATTTTAGCTTCAATTCTCAACATTGCTCAGTTGTAACACATAAAATACAAATCAGTTCTTCTTTTTGTTGTGTCAAAGTGCAGCACATGATTTTCTTCAAGGCTCCTGATGATGGTAGCCGCAATGCCTTGACGTTCATGGAACGTGGTCTATCACTTGTGGGGCTCCACTACTGGGTCTGTCACACACTGCAAGCAGTTCGGTGTCTTGATTTGAAGCCTGTTGATGACACTTTGAGACACACCAATTCCCATAAGAAGCAACTTTACAACTTTGTAAAGGGCTGCCATCAGAGTGAAATGTGTTGGTTTTTACCCTTTAACACGGGTACTTTTCCTCTAGTGTTTACATTCTTTCGACTAATGTAACTCGTCAACCCTTTATGCAATTAATGCAATTCCAGTACATTCTGAAGCGAAGAAAAGCAACTTTGCGCTGATGTGTATCACTGTACAGTAGTGACGTGCTCAGATCAGTTTAAATCAGCTGATTCTGTCGCAGAGACTTTTCGCCGTTATGCTTCACTGTATGTTAGTAAAGTTTTGCATAACCGTGCAAAGCTGATATGAAAAGCTAGTTTTCTCCATGTCAGAATCAGCTGATTCATGTTAATAGCGAAAACAGTCCAAGGATCATGGCATGTCAAGAAGTGTGTGCTATTTAGGGTTAATTATTCAATTGGAAAACTTTGTGGCAAAAAAGTTGCTTTTACGTGTATTTGACAAATTGAATTCTGAAAAGCTCCAATTCATCTTATAACTAATGACATTCAGTAAAAATGGTAAAATCATTATTAGTTTGTTTTTACAGCTTCTTTAATAATATAAGTATCATGAGATTAAGCTAATGCTAAAACAACCTTATCTGAACCTGCTACTTTACACATGGCTCTGTTTTGAAGTACAAGAGCTGTGGGGACATGCAGAGAAACAGGGTCCGTTACTGTTGAAGTCGTGTGGGTAAACACTCATCACTCATGTCATAAATCCCTGGAAATTGCTTCTTAAAAGCCAGATGTGTGTCTGTTTGTGTGTGTGGACGGATGGCATGGGAAAGAAACTTGTCTGACTAGGAAAACCTGAGCAGTTTGTAACTGCTACTTCGGTTCCCTGGTTTCTCTAGACTTCTCATTGATTTTGGCTGGTAGATATTACTGACCTAACTTGTCAACTGCGAGAGCAGGTTTTGCCCTCAGGCAACCAAAGGGCTCCACAAACCTAAAACGTACAAGAAGAATGGTTTTTAGCTTGGCCACGAATGACCTCTGCAACAAAATGTACCATTACTTGGCCATGTTCTAGGCATTAAGCAATTTAGCAGGAGTTGTTTGTGTAATCTGGATTAGCCGTTTTGACTGGTGAGTGCTTTGCTTTGGTCTGTGTGTCATTGCAGCATTGCACATTGTCTGGGAAAATGTCCTGATGAGGTAACAAGGCACAAGACGTGCCCAGGCAAGATGCACAAGGATACACCAAAAGCTACACATGCACGTATTCTTAGTCCTTACTAGCATGTAGTGATAAGATTAAACTCCATCTTAAGGCTTAAGTGCGTTGCGCAGTTACGCAACAGATGCATATCTTCAAATGAAAAGCTTGCAGATAAATTGCATTTTGAGTGCATGCCAGTATTTTTCTTTGTGATGGTGTTCAGATGCAAATCCAAGTTTGCTGTGTACACAATGTACAACAAATAGACATAATGACTTGCCATTTATTTTGCATACTGGTTAAATGGCAAGCATTTAAAGAAGTGCGGCTGCAGATGAAGATTTCTCGGTTACAGATCATTTTGGAAGGAATATTTTGGGTTTCCAAATATCATCCAGACATAACAATCCATTTTGAGAAATGCCACTTTAAGCCCTGGGGACCTGGGTTGAGTATTTTCACAATGAATAGACAAAACAAATGTAATCAACAAATTAAAGTGTCATGGAAATTATGTGGAGTGTCAGCAATACCTTTATCATGACCAAGATGTCTGCTGTTTCCAATCAGAGGAATGTATCACACTGGTTTGGTGCTGCAACTGGCGAATCACGCTTAGGCTCTGTTGTTTTGTGTGTTAAAGCTTTAAAAAAGCAGATGTCATTTGTCCGTTTGATGGAGTTCATGGGTGGATTAATGAAGGGGTGATGGAGGTTGAAGAGCATATAGTTAGACAATGTTTTTCAAAATAAAATACACAAATGATCCACAATTGCAAATGTTTTTGTGCTCCAAGTTGTATATTTCTTTCCAATGTCATTCTGTTGATAGCTGAATTTTACGGTGGCCCTGAAGGACAAATCACACCAGCAAATCTCTAAACAAGATCATAACAACAATTATAAAATCCAAACAAATACATTTAGAAATATAAAAAAAATCCCCCAAAAATAAAATAAAAAAAAAATTAAATCTAAACTTTAAAAAACTAAACACGGAAAGAAACTGGAAACGGTAGGCCCTATGGGACATTGCTGATTGGACAATGTTTGTCCATAAGTTCATGATGATACTGGATATCCTCATCTATTCAGCAATGTCCCACAGCTTCTACCTTTTCAGGTTTAGTGTCATGTTTCATTTTTTTAGCATTTCATATAGATTTCTGAAAATTAATTTTGCTTTTTCAAAACATTTCATTTTATTTAAATATTTTTTATTTTGTTCTGAATTCTAAAATGTAATGTTTTTTTTATTATTTGCTCGACTTTTTTTTCTTTGTTTCGTTTTGATATTCAATACGTTTTTGTGTTGAGTGATTTGTTGGTGTGATGTGCACTTCAAGGCCTCTGTAGAATTTTGTTGTTGGAGCCAGAGGGCAGAACAGTTGAAAATGTACTTTATGTGTTGGATGGAAATTATTGTGTTTTTATTCTTTATTTAAAAATGGACCAAAGTTTGGTCATACTTTTTCCTTTAAATGGAAAAATCCACTGAAACTGGGGGTGTTAACACTTTATTTTAACAATGATTCAGTTCATTTTGATAACCGTGGTTGCAGATTCGATTCACTTTCAATCTTTGTTGATTCTGAACGATCCGATTCACTGACCTAAAATGGATCCAGGACATCTTTAGCCAAAAATGTAACAAGTGTGACTCAGAAACTGAAGAGTGCAGGTGAAGTTTTGCAAATTCATTGTATTTCTTGCAAAATAATCAAGTGTAAATTAAATAGGTGTACAAACAAACAAGTAAACAAGAATTAGTAGCAAATCTATTCACATTTTAGTTTCATAAAGTTCAACCCACAGTTTTCTTCCACATAAAAATAATGGAAACAGAACATTATTAGAACATTCTACCACACTGTATGGTCACACGTCTTTGCTAAATTCAAAGTTTTTCCACACACTAGATGTGATGGCACTATTTTCGTTTTTACGTTTTAGTAAAATAAACCTACAATTTATCTCAGTTTTATTTTTTTAAAGAATAGGTCGAGTCATTTTTACATCAGACAGATCGATCCCATTGGATAGGAGGAACAGAAATCGATTCATTGATTAATTGTTACACCCCTAAATGAAACCTGATGAACATTAATCAAACTCATAAATCACTGGTTCAAACCTCACATTTAATGTGTTTCTACTCAGGTCGGAGTTATTCTTTAACAGTCCGTCATCATTTAAACTAGAAACCAGTTTTCTCTTCTTCAAAGCAAGCCACTACCTGTTCAATTAAGCTTGTCCATCTTGGGCCGATACTGAACTGTAAACTGCAGTCACACGAGCATGTCCGATATCTTGGTATGCACAGGCAAAAAGCAAGGTGCTGATACCATCGAGAGCCTGTCTGCCTGTCATCATCTCTCTCTGGCTCCTTTCCAGAATGTCAGCAATCTATCTGAGCTCCATGCGTCTGTCGCATTCCAGCCTGCGAACAGGAAGACTGCCGTTTTGAAACGATCGTCGTACCCTGTCTGTATCTGAAGACTCAGAAAGGGTCTTTTTTTTTGCCACAAAACACCCCATCTGTCATTGCTGGTCTCTTTCCTTTGCTTAAACAGCACAGTCTTGAACAAAAAAAGCAGCGTCCCAGGTGTTAGCATGTGACGCAGGAGAAAAATGACACATTCAAAGTATGCAGCAATTGGTGCATCTCACTCAAAATTCCTTGAAGTCTTTACAATCCAGATTGAACAAAGATTGTCTTTTGTTCAAGATGTAATTAAAGAAAAACATGTTGAACCACAGCGTAAGCAAACATAGTTCCTCGTGCTTTATCTTGAAGCACCTTGTGGACATGGTTACCAAAGACTCAACACTGCAGTCCAGTCATATCTCTGCATGTCCTTAAACTGTTATCACTGAGCTTTAGGCCTCTGTTTCCCTTCAAGCAACCAGAGGAACTCTAGCATCCAGAACTCTGTGAGGAATTTAAGTCACAGGTCATTCCATGGTGCAACTTTTGAGTAAGCAACAGCCCCTCTACCTGATTTAAAGACCAACTCCCTCTCTAAGGAAACAGCTCTGCAAGTTCAAAGCGCATTTTCTTTATTAACGTCCCTGTTTCCGCTTGCCTGCTTAGCCTCCCTTCCTTCTGCCAACATACCTCCTTCTTTAAAACTCCCCGTGACCTGATGGATACCCTCGTTCTTTGATTGTCTGGATCAGTCCAGGATGCCATACACTGGGAGTTTCAGCCTTTGCACTTGCTGATGCTTGGTGACAGCCATGATAGACTCAAAGACTGTGGGGGAGGGAAGGAAGAAGCAAGACAACCTTCTTTTGTCCTTCTTTTGGATCTGCTCCTGAACTCACCCTCAGATTCTTATCATTCCCATCGAGTGGTTACAATGTCAGGCTCTTAAGCATTTTAACATTTTGATTTCCAAAAAAAGTGTCGAACTTGTGAAAAGAACAGTCAATGTGCAACATTCCAGGACATGTTGTCCCAGTGATCTGAGTGCAGCAAGGATTCCTCAGAACTTAGTTGCCTTTTATATTATTGCAGGAAAGCTAAGAAAAGATTTGTAAAGGAGGAACTTTACTTTCCTGCAAAGCTTTGGAGGAAATAAAATGAAACAGAGGTTTGGATGGTCATACACAAACATTTCAAGCAAACTTCATTGAAAAAAAATCTGTTAACGTTTTTCCAGCAGAAAATCTGTGGCTTGCAAGTGTTTGTTAAAGCTTCTCAAGATGCATCAGTTAAGCTCTGGACTCACCTGACATGTGACGGTCATTCAAGAATGCACTAAACCCAGTTTCTTGAACGCGCGTTTAGCCCACGGTGTACACAAGCAGGAAGGGGATTCTTCTTCTTTTACCAGTTTACTTGCGCATGTCTGCCGCCAGTTGTTGGACGAGGCTTGGTGCAAAATCTTGTTCCAGGCGTTTTCTTTCAGAGCTCTATTCCGATACACGACACCAAGATATTTGACACCAAGTCTTTCGACTTGGTGTCAAATAATTATGGCCGGATACAAACCGCAATTATGTTTTCTCCTCCATGATCAATTTTCAAACGGTTGGCCCTGAAAGAAACGTCATTCGTCCGTCACTGACACATCCAAGTCCCTGAATAGTCAAAGTTCCATCTGAATTAACTTTCAACACACGTTCAAAGGATGCGCATTGTGTACATAGAGCCCAAAAAGTCGCAGAAACTTTTAAATGTTTGAACGCAGAAGCCCAAACTACGTGTGATGAACTTTTTCATTGAAAGTGGTCCCTTTAATGCACGTTGCCGGGGGCGGTGTGAATGTAGCTATTGAGGTCTTTTCTGGATCGCCACAAACTGAACTATGAAACCAAGTTTCTCAAGTTTTATTCAGAATTATCATCCCAAACATGATGAGAAACTAATGCATCAGTTTGCATGTAAACATGCTGCACAAAATCTAACAATGACTGCTGGAACCTGTGAGCCCTCTGGCAGATTTTAACCAGAAGCAAACAAGATTAAAAGGCAGAAATCTCTGCTTGGACTCAAACATGTTCAAAAGCACATACAAGAATTCTGCACTGTAATTTATTAGGTCTGTGGAGGTCCGAATGGCAGTTAAATCAGAGGGAAGAAGACAGAGACTTCAAAATGTTATAAAATAAACTGAAACATGATTTGCGAGATATAAGGAGTGAATCTATGACAGTGATTGACAGAAACTATGGGTTTAAAGACACTGATGCTAATTAGCAGTTGAAAAATAGTTTAGTAACTGAAGCCAAGTGTGATTATGACTTAGAAAGAACAGAAGAAGGAACTGAAACGAAGGAAATTATTGACACAATCAAGACAAAAAGTTCAGCTAAGATGAAGCACTCCACCTAAATCATGTTTGTGTACAGTCCTGAAGTCTTTTATCTCTGCCTCTACTCAACGTTTAATTACTGTTTAGACAGCAAGAGAGAACAAGAGGAGGTAACATAGGGGAGAACAAACAAGGTGTGCTTTCAGAATTCCTTCAACCATGAGCAAAGCTTTTTGTCTTTGCGGATGTTCTTTTAGTACAAAGTGTGGCAGATCATGGTTGCGAGAATTGTTCATTTCTTTTTGCAAAGTATGAGATTTCTAAGAATGAGAGAAACTGTAAGCTGATTGGTCATGACAATGACATAAGCTGCTTTTCCAGAGAAAAATGGACTTCTAATGAGGTTCAGGAAGTTCTCCAGTGATTTCTGAGGAGGAATCCTAATCCATGTTTTCAATTTTCACAATAAATCACTGGAGAAGTACCTGAATAAAAGGAAAATTCGAAACTTTAAAAGGAAAATGAAAGTCATTATTTTAAAAATGTATCATTTTTAGGATGGTTAATGAGGAAATGACACAAGTATCCTCTGAGTGAAAAGGACTCATGCTTATGAGGATGTTAATCAGACTAGTAGGTAAGGATAAAAGCATTTGCATGTTAGTCTTTATGGCGTGAAAACAGAAAGCCACTGGTCTGTCCCCATCTTAA
Organism: Oryzias celebensis; assembly: GCA_014656515.1. Taxonomy (NCBI): domain Eukaryota; kingdom Metazoa; phylum Chordata; class Actinopteri; order Beloniformes; family Adrianichthyidae; genus Oryzias; species Oryzias celebensis. Next base: position 9,236,993 of record BNCR01000008.1, on the reverse strand, counting down.
CATATCAGACAATGCAGCTCAGCACAAAAAGTGTAGTGTAAAAGGAATCAGTCTGTCTGTGCTGAAAGACCACATTCATGGGTATCGTACACTCAAAGCAGGTGGTGTTTCTTGTAGAGAGAATTAATCTCTGTCTTAACCTGGATGAAGAACAAAGTGGATGATGTGCTGACTGAGTCCGCCGCTGCCAGATCAGCTGCAGGATCAGCAGCGGGATCATCTAAGGGATCATGGGAACTGGGCATAGCGGTTGTACTTTGTGTGTTATTGTCCTTTTCTCGCCGCTTACCCTTTGCTCTACTCAGCTGGTTCGGTTTAGAAGCTAAACATCTGCAAACAGACACACACACGCCTTCATAAAGGCTGTATCCGTGAGTTGTCAGGCCGGTTTGTGTTTTTGACTCACACTCAGCGTTGATCCTGCCTCCCAGGGCTGACACACTCCACACACACTCCTCTGGTCACATGATCTTGTTTGCTGACACGCTTCAACAGCTAAAAACTCATGCTACTGCTGAACAATAATCAAAGTGTCAGGTTTCTGAAGATGCTTGCAAATCGAGGTGACATGTTTGGTTTAGTGAGTTTCTTCAGTAGGTATATGCTTCTCTGCACTGAATTTGCCCCCATGCCAGAGTTCATGTTATTGAGGAAGCAAACACCTGTTGAAATACAAGTCATGACGAGACACGTATTTGTGCAGGTGAATCACAACCAGGTGTAACAGGTGAGACAGACAAATAATGAATGATTGCAAAACGTGCTGCAGATCCAGTTGTGTTACAACTGCAACAATAACACCTTGAGATAAAAAAAAAAAAACGGATCTACATAAAAACAAGCATTATTAACTTGGAGTTTTGACTTTTAGAGTTGAAGATCTGGAAAATGTTTCCAACGTCAGCTATTCATGGAAAGATTAAATATGCTTTTCCAGGTGTTTGATGTACTGTGCAGCTTTGAACCTCATCTACTCCAACCGTAAGATCAAAATCCCAGGATACGGCTGGAAACAAAGCCAGCGATTCAGCAGTGGGCGCGCTCCGCACCTCGCCCCAGTCCAGCTCTGGTCCTGCCAAGCTTCAGATCCACCAGCAGCAGCATGGCGAGTTCATACCCCGCACAATGGCTCTCTTGTGTGAGCCGCAGTAACACCATAATTGTTACAATCTTACCATCCAGGTGGACGGCACACCCACTCTTGACTTCTGCTGACATTTGGAGAAGTCTGCGGCTTTTGGTGATGTTCCAGTAAATCAGATTAATCAGGTGGCTCACACTTTTTCTGGGTGTGGAGAAGCTGCTGTTTGTGTTTTTATGTGTGCACATAAAAGGCAGAACACAGGATCTACAGCGCGACAGATTCAATGACATCCAGATATTTTTACAAGGTGGATCTATGATGAAAGAGCAGTCCACTGGAATAGTTTAATAACTCCTTGCAGCCAATCTTGAGCCCTTGAGGAGATAATGTATCCAATATTGTTGTTAAATATAGAGATTAGTTTAACGAGGGATAAATGTATTTATAAAAAAAGAAAAAAGACTTTCTGCTCCTATCGGCTCATCTTTATCTGATAGTCTAAAGCGTAACAACTAGAATGTCACTCCCTATCCCACTCACGTGTCAGACACTTCCTGTGGAAATAAATCAGAAGTATTGGTCTTCTGAGGGGAGGAAGCAGCACGGATGACTGGGTGGTTCTGGCTGGTCGGCTTCCAGCTGAGGAGCGTCCCTGTCCGTCATCCGTTTAGGAAGCATCTGGAAAATCTGCTGATTGAATCAAAGTGTGTTGCTTGTGTGTCTGTGTGCATTTGACCAGGAGTGCTGCCAAGAATGTTATCATGGTGTAAAAGGTTAACTTGTTGTCCAAAAAAATAAGTCAAGGAAGCTCACGGGTGGAAATGCCTGAAGATATTTCGGCTTTGACATCATTGAATTCCAACTGAACATCAACAAGCGGTTTATGGTCATTACTCACGGGAGGGAGGTCCAACATGAAATCCAGTCTGTCCGTTTAATCTTCTCACTTTGCAACATGCAGGAGAAAAACAAATATCTAAACACAAACAGGACAGAAACTGAAAACTCTATTGTCAGTAATAGAGTGGAAATTGTATCCATGCAGGCAGGTGAGCAGACAAAGCCTGTGGCGATGCAGCGTGTCTGTCCATGCCCAGGCTGAGATGTCAGGTCTGGATGTGTTGACAGACAGAGCAAGGGTCAGGAGTCACACCTGCCGATAAAAAACACCTCCATCTTCAAACAAAAGGAGCAGTTACCCCAAAACACTGAGGACAAATGCTCCAAGCAGCCTCAGTCTGCAACCTGAAATCATGTAATTGAGCTTGGTACAAAAAAAAGTTTGACAATGCTACTAAAAACATGTTTTGACTTGCTGTGTTATACTGACTCACATTCACAATGTAATTTAGACAACAGAATGGCAAGAAAATATTTCACATTATCTGTTATTTGGATTTCAAACAGTCAGTGCGTTTAAACCTAGAAAAGATATTAAGCATCTGCCCTGCCCAACAACCCAAACATTTCCACAGCTGAAGCTCCTATGCTTTGTTATTCATTGCAGACTAGGTGCACCGCAAAGACAGTTGCTGTGTTTGGACCGCAGAGAGGATGTGCATGTCGGGCTGCTACAACCCGTAGGGGATGTGATTTTTGGGAGTATTGGAAAGGATGTTTTGCCTCCTGTGCTGTGGCTTTTGACCCTCACCATCCTCCCTCGACCTGCCAAACCTCAGTCCTATTGTAGCTCTCATCAAACTGTTGATTGCTGTGTACGCGCTTGGTGGTACATACACAATAACCACTGCATAAAGTGCTCCTATCATCTTCTGATCTCCTTTAAAAGCATTCCCAGTGGCCCAACCTAGCATTACCAGTGCAACAGAAATGCAGAACAGTATGGGACTGTCCAGCTGTACAGTTTTGAGTCACACTCCAGGAAGAAAAAAGACACACATAGATCATTTTGTCTACAATTGCATGTATCAGAATGGAGCAGAGCAGGGAGCGTGTGGTTCGCCGGTTGTAGCACCTACGTCACTTCTTCAAGCTTTCTCCAACAACGTTTTTTTCATTTGCTCCTGACTCACAGTGATTTGAATAAAGGGATACTCAGAAATATAAGTTTACACTTAATTGTCTTCATACACATACTCTCTCATGAGAAAAATGCTACAAGAACATATTAAAAACACTTCTTAAATTCCAGCCAATGAGGAGGTGTATAAATCCTTGACCATCAGAGCCTCTGTCTTAGCACTCCTCCACCTGGATTCCTGCAGTTTTCTTGTCATGTGCACGTCTGTTAGCTGGTTCAGCTTTCGCATCTGCTTGTTTTGTCAGTACTGCATGACTGCCCCTCCTGCTAACATAGCACCGTGTTGTCCTAAGGGTGTCTCGTGGCCCCTACTGATCACAGTCGGCTATGTTGTGCTTGCACCTCCTCTCATCTTTGCTAACAAACACTGACAGGGGCCTTTCATGTCGCGAAAAACAGCGTGGACCTGGGACGAGCCCAACAATAGCAATCTGATCCTCGGCTGATGCGTCCAAGCATGCCTGTGGCTCCCCTCACAATGAACTAAGACAGCAGGGCTCTGCTCTGCAACTTGCGGGTGTCTGCATGGACCTGCACATTGTCCGTGCTGGAGCTGATGTGTGCATGCTCATTGAATCTACTAATCCGTTAGCACAACTTAAAGATTCAACGTTTCTGACTCTTTTAAAAATCATACTTAATTTGGGAAAAGAGAGTTTCTGTCTTTTTTTTAAATTTCTGTATTGTCTTTTGGTGATTCAGAACCTAAACTAAAGAGCGCATAAACAAGCCAGAATTTTAAAAATATATATCAGAGAAGGACTTTTTTCCAAAAGACTTTTAAGTGTTTTTAATAGATTAGTCTTAATAATGACATTTTATTTAAAACAATTAAAGTTGAAAAGCAGGTCTTTTATATGGAAAAAAAGGGGGAAAAAAAGGAAGAAAATACATTCCATTTTTTTTTACTATTAAATGTCTAACCCCTTTATGCCTGACTTTATTTCCAAATATGTAAAAAAAATTAGTTTTTCCTTTTTAAATTAGAGTTAAGAATATGATTTGACATAAAAGATTAAACATTTTTGAAAAGGCTTTTTCATGTGTGAATTTAAGCACTGACTTCCATCAGAATTATACATATAAAGCAAAAACCAAAAACCAAAACCAACGCGCAAAAAAGTTCATCCCTGGTAAAAAAAAATGTGGATGTTGCTTACATTTCCTCAAAAACACTGAGAGTTTAGAGTCATTGTCTGATTGCCAAAATTCCTTAGAGAATTGATGAAATGTTGCCTAAAATAAGAAATAAAGAAAATAAGAAAGTATTCAAATGTGTTTTATAAAGTGGCCCGGAAGTGCAAATTACTCAACACAAAAACATAGTAAAGATTACAACAACAATAAAAAAAAGTGTAACAAATAATAAAGAAAAGACACAACTTTTAAAAAATCAAAACAACATTTCAGAAACTAATAAATAAAAAAAAACATTTTGGGAAACAAAAGTAGTCCCCAGAAATCCAAATAAAATGGTAAAAAACAAAACTCAGTATTTCAAATTTCTGTGAATCAAGACAAGATGAAAAAATACAGAAAATACACCGGGAGGGCCAAAAACTCCCTGCTCCGTTCCATCCTGACACATCCACTACAAATAGATCCATGTACGTCTTTTTTTCCTCGTCTGAGCTGGAATCTGCCTTAAAATTGTATAACATGGCTGGATAGCTCCAATATTACTTGCAATTTTTGTTACACTGGTAATGTTAGATTGGGTTGTGTGAGAGGCTGTAAGCTAGCGGGAGAGCGCATAAACATATGGAGGATGGGAAATGGGGTGGGCTTACTCTGCACCAAGAACTCAGTTATGCCCACAACTCAGGCAAATTTCTGATGAACTCCTGACACTCTGCAGAAACAATGTCCTGAAAAACACAGGTTTTTGGATTTTGTCTAAAAAAATGCATAACCATAACTAACAGCACACTGGGAACACTTTTAAAAATAGATTGAATGATGATTGGAGTGGGGCTTTAAAGAAATATCTTTTATCAGAGAATGTCAAACTAAATAACTTCTGGTTGAAAAAGTGAACAAACACCACCATCCAGTCAGTGATGTCCACTGACATCCATAATACCTACCTTCTCCAGTTTCTTATTTTGTATGATTTTTTTAACAGTCCTTCTGGAACTTACTTTTGTTTTCTGAGCGTTTATTTTGTTTCATTTTCTTGAAATTGTGTTTCGTTTTATTTATTGGAATTTTGTTTCAATTTCTAAAATGTAAAGTTGGCTTTGCTTTTTTAATTGTCAGATATTTAGTTATTTTTTCATATGTGAACAGTAGAACATTTTTAACATGATAGATTACACATTAAAGCACTGACTTCTTCTTGAAAAACATTTGCATTTTTTGGCTTGTATTCACTGCATTAGTTCTTACACCCAAATTGAGAAATTAGGGTGTATATTAGTCAACCTTTTACATGTCTAAGGATGTGCGGCTCCGTTCAAGTGTTTGTGATTGGCAGTATAAAGAGATAAACAGCTTTTCAGTTTCTTTTCTCAATTACAGCAGCAGCAATTCCTTAAAATATTTAACCCAAACCTGCTTTTTATATCCGTGTCTCAACTTTGCAAGTATCTGCCAAAAGACTATAAACAGGAACAGCAGCTTCCACAGTATTTTCGTTCACTTACGGGTTTTTTTTTTTTTATTTCACACTAAGTGGAGCGACTTCCTCTAAACACCTGTAAAAAACATTTCATTGTTTCTTGGAAATGCTCACTCCAGCGTAAGCATGCAAATAATGCACCATTGCAAACCCAGAGCTGACCTCAGTGCAGAGCAATGCCGCGACTTTCTTTCCGTACATCTGGTTCACTTTACCCGCAACATCAACAAATGCTTCGAGCAGCATGGCGCTGCTGCAGCAGCTTTTTCAGCCTTATGTACAAAGAAAACGCATATGAAATATACAGGATGAAGTGTGAAAAAGCACAGCAACTAATGTATATTTCATGGGGCTTTTGATGGCCTTTTATTCATGATGGTCTATGCTGCTGTTTTGTTTGAGAGACAAGGAGCAGAACAATAGATTCATAGTGAAGAATTTTAAATTCACATAGTCCACAAAAGCTCACAGTAAAGCCTTTATCCAGTGGAGCAGGCCGTCCATAATTACATTAGGTGATTTTCTGTGGAAGAATTTGTGTTCTGTGGAATTTCTCAACAAAATGACTGATTTTAGAATAAGGCAGGGCAGGGGGAGATTGGAAAAAATGGAAACAGTGCACGTGTTATGGAAAATCACGATAACACTAAATGCAAGCGTACTGACTTGTGGAAAGTGATCAAACTTTCTCCACAAATGACATGTAAGACCATGGTCAATCAGCCTCAAAGGGAAATCCAGCTTACCAGCAATTCATCCTCTCCCAGCTGATTTATGTTCAGAAGAACAACGGATATAAATGGGCTTCGTGCTCCCAACAGCACTGCCTTTGTTTGTCTTTGAAGAGCGGAAAAAAAGGAGGTGCCGTGCTGTAAATCATTTGAAACAGACAAGGTCACAGGTTGGAGTTGTAGTTTGTAATGCGTTTGCTGACTGAGTATCACCCCCCTCGAACTGCCTCCTCCAGGATGGCTGCTGCTTTCCACTGTGCTGAGGGCAGGTAGCTAGGCAGGACGCACATGTGTGACCCCACACATCTATGTTTCCTTTTTCTGCATGCACAAAACCTCTTTGGAAGTCATCTCCTGATGCATTTCTAACATTGTTGCATTTCAGTGTCACGAAGTGTTCTTCACAGTTTTTGGTTTCAGTTCAAATAACAGGTCCTCACTTGAATGATACAATAATAAATCATGAAGGTAAGTGCCAAAATCTATAAACTACTGTCAATGGAAAATAAACAGTCAGTGAAATAAAGGGCATGTAAAGCCATGTTCACACCACAAATGACCCCTTCCAATTAAAAAATCAACGTAAACACATGTTAAACTGTGTTTTGGGCTTTTGCTTTCTAAACTCTTCAGAGGTAGCCCCTCCCTGTTTGTCCAGTGTGAACACCGTGGGCTTTGTGCACATTCAAGAATCTGTGTTTGTGGCATTTTAGAACACGCGTCACATGCCTGGTGTGTCCGGAGCTTTAAACGAACTGGAATTCCAGGAAACAAAACATATTTTTTTTGGTCCAAACTCTCCCGCTCCTGAACGATGGTAACTACATTCCTTTGTAGTCTTTAGACTAATTCAATGAAAAACCCCTTTTCCATGAAAAGTGTTGAAGGCTTCAATTTTAGCGGGTTGACAAGTTAAACAGAGGTTCAGATAACATATCACTGCCATAAAGAGTAAATCCTCAAATAATTTGTTTTATTTTATTCCCAATAGATACAAAAATCCGTATTTTTATACATTCATACGTATTCAGGTTCCAGATAGGAATCCAGTCCGAATAATAGCCAAAAACAACCAACAGCCAGAGGAATAATAAAAGCTCCGGTTGGACCATGCATGATCCCATCTCCACAGCAACCCTTTGTGTTTGCAGTGAGTAGTTTGTGAGCTTTGGCATTGAGTTCCTTCTTCCCCTGCTCCAGCCTCCTCCTGCCATCCTGAAGGGACGAACAGGCAGGAGGACAGTGTTGAAGGATGGTGACAAAACTTGGAGAGGAGAAGAGAGATGGCGCAGCAGAGATGGAGAAGTCTAGAGTCCAGGACAAGAAGGTGAGTAGAGACTTGAGGGAGAAGCTGGAGAACATTCCTGAGCCAGCTGTGGGTTGAAGGGGGAATTCTCACAGAATGTTTGACAAATAAAAGAAGACACAAGGCTATTTCAGTATTCCTAAACCACAGCAGCACTTCATAGTGCAGTGAGGGGTAGAGAAACCTTTGGAAGGAGAAAGAGTGGCCTAATGAAAGAAGCAGCAGGCAGCAGCGTTTATTAAGGCAGGCCTGAAAGCCCCAGTAGCTTTCAGCACCTCTCCTTCTCTGCTGTCTCTTCCAGAATGGAGGCAGAAACTGGGAGCAGTGTTTGCGGTCTTTGGATCCTGACAGCTCGCACATTCCTCTTCGGCAGACAGGTGGTGGGTTGTTTAATAAATAGAGGATTTGGTGGTGGTTGGAGCGGGTTAGTGATGGAGGGCAGGAGTCAAAGGCCTTCGCAGATTGTAAACAGTAGAGCCGAGCAGTCATAATACAGCTATTTTCCTTCAATCTGGACTCTGCTTTGTTAATAACTCACTCATTCATCTGAGGTGCTGCTGACTGTTGTTCAGGTGGACTGTGTGACCACAGTTGGCTTACTGAGGTAAGTGTTGTTTAACTACCCAGCTAACCCAAATACAATCACTGGTGTAGCAACTACAAAGCTGGAATTTGAATTTACAGACCCCTGAGTTTGTTTTGCTCGTCTTCCAGCCATGAGCATAGACAAGTGACTCTTGGTTTTTGTTTTGGTAACTTGGTAAAGTAGCCTTTTTCTGTCATGTTGTAGATCTGCTGCTTGGATTTGGATCACTGTCTTGCAGATAGCTTCACTATCAAGCAGATAACCTCAGGTTCACCTCCATAACACTCTGATAACCTCAAGACTTGAGGATCAGCTCGGAGGCTCCAACATATACAGATCCAAAGGGTAAAAAAAAGAAGTCCACATCATCAGTCCTCCTCTGTGTGTTTCTGTCACAGTGTTTGCTTTTACCAAACATGGCATGCATCCTCAAGTTAACAGATTTGTCCTTTTAGAGAATTAACATATAATTTTGTGATTTGTTAACATTGAGTTTTTCTAAAAACAAACAAAAATAAATCTGTTGTTTCCCATAGCAACCCTTCCTAACATTTTGGTAAAATGTTGAAAAATATACTTTGCTTTGATACTTTCCAGGTTTGCACCGTATATCTCCTTTATCACACACAATACTGATCCAAATCACCAAACTTTTGATTGAAATTCTTCTTTTGATTAGCTCACCAGCTAAATAACATATGTGAGGCTGATTATTAGCAGCTGCTGGGTGTTTTTTACCCTTTAAATCCATTTTTTAAATCATTTTTAACCTTGTGTGCAGATTTTTTTGTTGTTGCAGATAGATTTCATGTTGTTTGTGAAAAAGAGAATGAGAAAACATGTTTTAAAGCATTATTAACAACAGTTTAATTGTAAATAACCATTTTCCATGACAGGACTTGTTTTCTCTCAATTTGTTTACATTTTATTCCATCTATATTCATAATCAGCTCTCATTGACGTAAGGAGGTCAGAAAAAGACATTCAGAGGTCATGTTTCTTAGGGCACGATGGATCACAACTGGAATGTGTGTTTTAATTCTGAGAAACTGTTGGGAAACAAATACTTTTTTATGCTTTCCAGGCTCTGGTTTAGCCAGAAATAGCATTTATAATGTGAAGACTTTGACCGGTTAATGCCAAACACGAACTTCCAGTTGTCGGCAGATTTGTGGCAGACTCCTGCTGGGCCCCTCTGAGGAATGGAGGAGACATGCATGGCCTTCTCTCACCACCTTCAGTGTCATTCAGCAGATAGCTGAGGATTTCCTGTTAGCATGCGCCACTGCGGCGATAGACTAGTGTCCGGTGTGTGTCAGTGCATCACCATACACAGCAACCCTGTGTGTTTGTGATGCTGCCGCAGCAGCAGCAGCAGCAGTGATCACGCCTCAACCTAATGCTTTTTTTACTTCTTCTGCTTTCACCACAGCAATGAAAGCAGGAAGACAGATGACTTTTTCATCAGGAATCCCACATCCTGCAATTTTTAGCTTATTATCTCTGTGAGACCAATAAGATATATTTAACATCACTGAAGAGAAGATGCAGCTCAGAGAGAATATAGCAAAACGGCTAATCAGTGAGGAGGAACTGGCACACTTCCTCTGCACGCGTGCAAAAAAAAAAAAACAAAAACCACTGCTTAGAAGTGAGTCACTCAGGGTAAAAGCCACAACCACATCAACTGTCCCTTTTCCTTCTTTTCATCCTGGGTCTCTTCCTCTGCATCGCTCTAGCTGGGGTGAAAGGAGGAGTGACGCACGGCTCTGGCAGTTTCAAAGACTATTGAACAAACAGTTCGAAAGCATTAATGTGGATAGCAAATGTGCCTTGTGGAAAGAGAGGGAAAAAAGCAAAGCAGTTGACTGTTCCATCCCTGCATCCCACATCACTTATGGAAATGATTAAGTATATTGGAGTGTAATTTCACCCCCATTGGTCTGACTCTTAAAATAGAGGAATGGAGGGGAAGGCGGCTGGCTCTGGCGTAAATGTGAATTCCTCTGATTGGAGCTGCAAGTTGTTATTAAGCTGCTGTCGACCTGTGACTAAAGCAACAGGCTTGCCATGTGGGGGAGAGGTACATGGATCTGCTGACTCGGAGGCCCACTGAAAGCCTCTTACTTTATTGATTTCATAAACGGAGTATAAGCATTCAAACTCACAGATGGTCCAACAAGGCTGGAGGACGAATTCCTGGTCATGTTGGGTTTTTATATATTTATTTGACGACTCCAAATCATCTAAAACATGTGTGTAACCAGTCCGATCTGTAAGTGACTGTCAGCTGGGTATTTATTGTGTTAATAAACCACACACGCCTGGCACAGGGTAGCTGCTCTGTGCACAGAGGCTGTTAGGAAATGAGGCATGAACTAAAACTGTTCAAAAGAAGCAGATGGCGTGCAGCTGAAAATCACCTTCTGCAGCCCTGTAATTTGGACCTTCACCAGAAAGACAGGCAAATTCTACGACAGAAATGGTTGAAAACAGTAGAAGAAGCTGGAGATTTTTTTTTTTTGTTGTTAATGGTGAAAGTGATCAGAAAAAAAAAAAGACATGGAGCGCTTCAACACCAGATGACTCAGTGAGGTTAACCAGAATCGAAAGCATTGGGCGCCACCGCATTTTAAGTGCAAAAACAAAAAAAAAAGTCTTGTTTCATAAACAAACAAACGGAACTGAACTGAAAAGGTATTGAAAACATTAAAAAAAACAAAGTTATTTTAATGGTATGAACAAGCTGATGGAGTTAACAAAAAAAAACGCTGTTGCTTTTGCTGAAGTTTTTTTTCTTACAACCTTTCTAAAAATATTTTCCTAATTCTGACAGACTTGTTGACTTGACCTCTGAAGAAAAGCCCTAAAAATAATTCACTATAGCTTCTAACTTAAACATGGATCACAGGATGCAGCTGTGAACGAAACAAAGCGCAGATTGAAAACTTTCAGGCCTGCAGACGCTGCCTCTCGCATCACATGACACCAGAATATTACCATGAAGGAGTTTTAAGGACAAATGCAGAAAGACTTTTAACGACCACACTATCATCTGATGCGAGAGTCCTGTGATGAGCTCCAGGCCCCCGCAGCTGTGACGGGCTGGTCAGGTTCGATGCCAAAAGTTCAAGACCTGCTGTGGTTTGTGGAACTCTGTGGACAAGTCCGTTTCAGCTTTGCTGTCATCAGACACACTCACACATCACATGCTCTTCTGCAAGCAAATGGATTCAGCAAATTACAAAAAAGTGCAAACTGTGTATTCATGTTTGCACTCAAAAACAGGAATTTCAAACTTGCTGATGGATGAATATAAAATGACTGACTGCATGAAATATATCAAAAGTCATTCATTTCCTGTGAACTGATCCTTTTTTTTTTAGTAAATCCCTCCCCCGGAAAACACTAGTTTCATTTTAAAGTCCCACTCCAGTGATCTTTTGATCCATTTTCACAGCATTCCTGATGGTCTTTTAATTATGATTATGCCATTTTTAGCCAATTTATAAAAAAAAAAAGTGTCCTTTTCCAGAATAGTTTCTGCAGTGGCAATAGTTCATTGGAAATTCACCTCTGAGTTGTGGGCGGGACCGTTGGCATGCAAGTAAGCCTTCCCTGACTTCCCGTCATCCATCTGTTGACACTCTCCCACCTGCATGGTGAACTAGAACAGCACCCATGATGCTGAGGCGGGGTAATGGAACAGAAGGGAGCATGAATACTTTAGGTAGTGGGAATGTGTTATGACTTTGATGAGAGTAGACATAGAGAAGGAAGGAAGGATATTGTTTAAAAAAATGTCTTGATTGGACCAGTAGAGTAGGACTGCTCCAGGATTGGGTTGATGTGGTGGTGAGGGGGAGTTCTGGTGATGATCTGGACAGCAGAATTCTGGACCAGTTGAAGTTTCCAAATAGATTGTTGGGGAGACCAAAGAGAATGGAACTACAGTAAGGCTGTGGACCAAAATGGAAGCAGTGTAGGGGGTAGTAGCCTCTACGGCACACATACACTTTTTTCCAAATGCGTTTTTCCGTCTGCTCCTTATTCACAATGATTTGAATAAAGACACATTCTGAAATTTTATTTTAAGTTTAATTTTCTTCACATTTATGTCCTCCATCGTGGGAAAACTGTCATGAGATCAGGTAAAAAACACCAAAAACCCAACTTCTCTTTCATTATCTCTGTTAAAGTATAGCACATCCTCATGCCATTGTTTATTTTCATCAAATTGGGGAAAAAATATTATCAGATTTTTGTACGATTTTTGTCAGGTTTTGTGGGGCTGAAAACCAAAATGTCATTGTATAAAGCCACCCAAATAGAAATGTATAGAACGTCCCAAAATCCAGGTTCATCCGGTCCCAAACAAAACCCTACACAACTGGAGGAGCAGGAGCTGATCCCATGAGTGAGCATGACACCCTGCTGGCCATTAATCTGAGCGTGAGCATGGAATACATCTATTTTTAATTATCAGAAACCTCTGACTGGGTTGGATAATGGATTCCAAATGGCAGGCTCATGCCAGAGCGGGTTATGTGTGAGAGGAGGTGGTCTAAAACAGAGAACCAAATCAGGAGGTGGAGGAGGAGGAGGAAAGAAGGGCAAGCGAGAAGATCTGACTCCTCAGGTTGTGACCTTTGGCTAGCCCCGTGATTTTTCAAAATAGATTGAGAGCAGCTTGATTTTGTTAGCTCAGGATTTGACTGAGTGACAGAGTCCAGCAGACCAAACCTGGACTATATTTGATCTGTGGATCTTTCAGTCCTGCTGACAGACTGTGGCGCCTTTCCACACAGGAAGTGAGGCAACTGTGTGGTGAAATCAGCAACTCCTCAGTTCGACACAACCTTCATTTCAGAGCCTGCTAGCACTTATTTTAGAGAAACTCCTGAATGAGTATGAACCGTAATCGTTCATGGAGCTGTCCTCCTCTCTATTCCCAGGATGCACAGTGGGTTTAATGAAGACAGAGAGCTCTCACGTCCCAAAGCTTAACTCTGAAGCAAGAACAACAGAATCACACTGAAGCAAAACACAAGTTAATCATCTCGGCTCCAAACACATCACACATTTATTCACACGCATGAACTGCAAGACCACCCCTGAGAGCTGACCTGCCCATGCCCCCTGCTGCTCTGCACTGGCGTGTGTCCAGAACAAACTGGGCCTCTCCGTGGGGAACAGTAGAGGCCTGAGGCCGCGCTGCTCAGCAGGCGCCGAGGGGGCGGCAGGCTGCCAGTGGTCAACCCCAAGCGGAGCCTTCTGAGGAGTGTCACACTAACCCGCATCCTCACAGCAGCCCGGGCCAGATGTGGAGGTCAACAAAGAACAGCACTCCCAAGACTGAGCAGCTGGACGCACTGTCACAGATGAGCTCACTCTGGCTGGCGTCCAAACTGCAGGCGAGCCAGACCCCTGATGTGTGAGCCGCCTCCGTAAAGTCCCTCTGCAAGCAGAGATTTACTCGGCAGCAGCAGCAGAAAGGCCTCTCAAGACAGCCCCATAAAAACAGTCAGCAAGAGTTTCTGTGGTTCATTCAAGGCCGGAGTGATGAAAGCCAGAGGAGAAGCTTCTCCACTGAGCATGCTCAGACTTCAAATGGTGCAGATGGATTTAAAAAAGAGGGGGGAAAAGCATTTCAGATTTGATTTTAAATGAAAATATATTATTGTCTGACAGGTAAATCTATACATTTCTGAAAAATATCAAGAATCATTTTTTTTGACAAAGGGCATAAAAAGGACATTACAGATTTAAAGATAAAAGTTTAGATGATGCACAAACTCTTTCCATTTTTCCTCCTAAATTTAATGTTATTATCCATAAGTCTTCAACCAGACAGTACACAGGCGGTTATGTATGCACAGACATTGAACAAGTAACAAATGAATGGGATAAACTAAAGGATCAGCTGACTGTTTGTCCAGGGCAAAGATCATTTTTTAAATATTACATTCCCATCAGAGATCACAGTGTATTTAAACTAATAAATGTTCTGGAGGATATAAATAATAAAGTTTTGATTCAATCAACCAGATACCTGAAGAGCAAGCGTGTCCGTTTTCTTGATATAAAAATACGCCAACCATTAACCTGCGGTCTGTAAAAGGGCACAGGGTAAGCAATTAACCCACATTCCCAAATTTATACAGCTGCCCAAATCCCAAATGACTATAATTCCATTCAACATGGCAATTTCCTCAGCAGTGAGCGCATGCCTGGTGTGCTCCTGATTATGGCTTTTTGGAAACGTATAAAGACGGCGGTTTCCTGGAGGGAGACCACATCAGCTGTCATATTCATAATTACAGCATTTATGCTATTTCTATCGATCATATAATTATTGTGTATTTGCTATTTCTATCAGTCATATAATTACAGTCCCTGGTCTCCTTTTTTTCTTCATCTCAGCTTATCTTGAAGTTTTCATGTCGACGGAGATCCTCAGATGCACTGCAGTTCTTGCTTTACAAGCCTCTGCTTGAGCACTTTACTAATTGCATGCAGATGTTTGGTTAAGAAACTTTGTGTTTTTTCCTAAACCTGAAGACTTCAATGATGAAACCTTGAGAAAATCAATAATTCCACGAGTCAGATCAACATGAAAACTGTTCAGGACTTGGCCTAAGGTCCATCTGGAAAGGCTGTCGAAGAAATCCCTGAAAGACAATCGAGTCTTTACAGCTGCTCTGCAGGACTACCGTTCCCTTAAATTCAGGGCAATTAAGACTTGAGTTCCACTACTGAAGCTAAAAAACCAACGGGTGGTTTAGCTGTTACTCTTTCACCAGGTGTGAAAGCCACTCACAGGAAGTCTATAGGCAATTACATTTTTCTAAAGATAATCAGGTTGATCTAGATTGGGAAAGTATTAGGAGTAAATTATACATTTCATGGGGTTAGCTCTTGGTTTGACATATTATTAATTTTGAATGCACTGTGCTTCCATACAGTTTAAAATACCATAACATTGTGGCATTCTGAGCTTTAGCTTGTTCAAACTGAGCAGGGAAAGTGATTATATGAATAAACAAGAGGTTATCCTGCAGGCAGCAGAAGGACAACCTTCTGCGTTGACCGCAGTTCAAGCATTGATTGCAAAAGGGGAAGTGATTTTGATTGCATGCATGTTGATAGCAATCACCAGATCATGGGGCAAATTGCAAACACAGTTTTCTCTAAGTATTAAAAAAAAGGATCTGTGAAAGGGTATGATTTTATTTATGCTGCTGCACAAACACTCACTGTCCTCGTGTAGGCCCTGCGGCATGACGCACGCAACAAACATGGACTATAATCAAAATCATTTGCTGTGCGAGTTCTGTAATCTTCTGTTTGTTGGGGCAAAACTGCAGTATTCTCAGAGATACCGGGATCAGTGTTTAGAATAAAACTGCTGCGCTATCTGTGTTTTCAGCAAATGCAGCAAAGCCAGAGTCTTAAACTTTCACAAAACAACCATTACATCCTCATAACTAGAGTCAGGTAAACGATACGAGTACTTTAACTCATAATGACCAGGAGAGAAGAAAATGTAAGAAAGCTTGTTCCTAATATCAAACCAAGCCCAGTCAATGAGAGCAACCCCCCCATTCTATTCTAAAAAGCCACCATTGTATGTGGAGAATCGCCATGGATACAGCCAGCAGACTGTAAGCCTTTTTGGAATTATTAGCATTCCTCCGTGCCCTGCCTGTTTTACAGACAAACACACCATTTCTTTCATTAGCATCTGCAGGAATTTCTACGAGGCTGCGAATTAATTAAAGTGGAATTATGGGCTGCAGCAATGCAGGGCAACTGAGTACCAGTTTAAAAACACCCATGCAGGGAAACTGTGGCTGTGAGGGGTATCAGGCTTACATTGGAATGATCCGCTTCTTTTATGATAAATATTTGGAGATTTTAAACAAAACTGGTTGATGATAATCGTAAAACAACCTCAAAAGTGAAATGTTGATTCAATCGTCACCATAAGAATCCTAATTATTGACAGTTTGTTAAACAATGGGTATTTTGTGAGTAAAAGTGGAGAAAAGTTTCTTTTCGGAAAAGCTTTAGTTATTTTCACCAAGCAAACACACATGACAGTTCATTTTTCGGCTCATTTTATTGGGGTCAAAATACATGTCAAGTTTCCAAGGGAGGAGGAAAAATTAGGGTGTATGAATCATATTACAATAACTGCAGAATGTAATATAGTGATTACGAGCTCTCAGTCTATGACTTACCATCAGCAACAGCAAACGTCAAGCACAATGCAGCAATTGTATCTTTATTAAGAAAGCTGCCGGCCACAATGTGGTCACTATTGGCCTCTAATGAGCAACTGTGACACAACAGCCTCTGTTTTAAACCAGTAAGGTCACTTTTGGCCCTCGACCTTTAGCATCTCTAGCGAGTTGAAGGTTGGTACAAATATGACTCTGGAATAAAAAATCTGATCATTTATTGGTTTCATTTTTTTTTCTTACTGTCATGAACTTCTTTGACAGATGAGCATGCAAACTGGATGAAAAAAGGCTGGGTTCTTTCATAATTATTTTTACATTTTCTCCTTTAGTTGCTTCTGGTAGGAACAGTCATGGTCATCAGGAAGCCTGGACGGCGGCCTGTTGATTACAGAGCGCGGTTTAGGGTCAACTCAACATGGACATTAAGAACAAATCTCTGCATTTTTGCTTCTGCCTGCAACACCCTACACAGCTGTTTAACCTAATAATAATACACAGTTACCTTAGCAACCAGCTGTGGTCTGGGAACTTCTAGCCAATCACAAAGCTGATTCCTTTGCGTCCGCACTGTGGCGAGGTCGCTCTCCCTAAAGTATACATTAAATGTCAATGTGGAAAAAAGTCAGCGAACGATTAAAAATAATCCAAAAAGACTGTACTAACCAGTTAGTGTCACTTAAACAGGTCATAACGTCATCCAGAGTTTCTGCATTGATGACGTCATCATACGTCAGAAGCATCTCATACATCTGATTCGCCGTGGTTTTCCTGATCTGCACAGAGGAAAAGTTGAACCAACAGCTACAGAGATAAATATCAACAACGACTTTAGTTTTCCTGAAAAAACTTTGTGGAAGGATGAATTTCAGAGAGTTAGCCAGTGGCCGTCAGGGGTTTCCACACATGACGGGGATTAGGAGAGCATTTCTCAGCTATGTGCTCACCACAGGGAATGGATGGCAGAGCAGAAGGAGCAGCTGGGACAAAACCTTCTTCCTCACTTTTCCCTGGAACTGGATCAACCCACAGAAACTGAGAAACACATGGCAGCGCTGTCAACTCCAGGGGTGTCATTTTGCATCGGATGAATTTCTCTTTCAGATGGAAACTTACACAGAGACACAGGCGCACAGCTTGGAAATGTCCTTAGACCTCCTGAACTCTTTGCAAAGATCCAAAAGATCCATAGAGAACTGATGACTTCAAAAATACAAAGAGAAACATTTAATCTACAACAGAAATACACATATTTCTGGATTTTTTTTTAAATAAAAGAGACATCAAATTACTTACTTTTCTTGGGTGATGAAAATTTCAAAGCAGCTGTTACTGAGTAACTGATTGAGCATCTTTAGCACAGGAACAGAAACCCTAAAGAAGAAAAAATGACAGAAGCAGAAATTTTACAACTAGAGGAGTGAATGTACGAAGCAAATGCTGATAAAAACCCCTTCAGCTCCGTCACCCACCTGTCGTTGTGGAGATTGTCTCTGAAGATTCTCGACAGTGTCTCTCCAAACTGTCCCAGAGCTTCACTGTCGCTCTGAATTCCTTTCAAAAAGTCAAACAGTGATTGGGAGGAAAAATGCACCTAAATGACGCACAAAAGAGCAGAATAAGAGAGCTATGAATGCAAGCATACACCAAAAGATGCTAAAAATGACCGCAGGATTAAAAAAAAGACGATACAGCGTAAAATACATAAAAATGAAATGTTTGTAATAGGGTGCTGTGACAAGAAAATGTAAAATTATCAAAATAAAGCAACAAAAGTAGATATTTTTCGTATATTTGAGTAAAACTTTACTTTGTGTGTCTCTGGGAATAAGAAATAACTGAAAATCATGTAGAAAAAAAAACATGTCTTCAAGTGAATTTCCTTCTTAGTAGTCCAAGCGTTTCTGCCATTTGGCTTCAACATCGTTACATGATCGATGTCAACGCAACCCTTGGAAGGTTGGTGGACGCTTTGCTCCTTACTGACTTGTGTGAATATGTGCGTGTGGTGTGAGAATCTAACTTTTGGCCCAAGAACTGCTGCAGTCTTGGCTCATCTCCCCAAAAGTAACCCTGCACAGACATATCAGTACCTCTGGTCTGTTGAGATGCATCTGTGGCAGAAAGAGGCTTACGGGAGCCAGAGATGAAAACATAAGTGAAGTCGTCTATTTTAGACCTCAATTGACAGATTGGTAAAACTTTTATGGCCTCACCGCGGATGTTACTTGCTTAAAAATATTTTATTTACAGCACATGTAAGTGAGAGGAGTTAAAAATAAGTTCTTCAGCACATTTCTTTTAAGAAACACAGGTGTCATGGAGATATTGGCAAAAGCTATTACATAGCTCCTCCTACTGGCCAGGAAAAGAATCATGGGAATTATTTACTTGGTTTTTAGAAACACCTGTACAAAGATATTTACTCAAAAAACAAGCTGCCACGAAAATGATGGAACCAGAAAACTAAAAATATCATTATTACATGGGAGATCCAAATGCATAGACGGGCTTTCGATGAAAAAACACAGATATTGTTTATTTATTACTACATGTAACGACATCACGTCTATCTTAGAAAAAAAACATGTTTTTTTATCAAACTTGGACACTGTGATTTGCCAATATCTGGTTTTCTCACTTACTGTGGACTCTGTGATCCCTCCCACAGACGCAGAGAGGCCCAGCAGGGTGTGGTACTGATACTCCGGCAAACCCAGCAGCTGCGTGATGTACTTGAAGGCTTGGGACGGGGCTTTCCAGTTCACACCGGTCACGGTCTCACTAAAAAACACAGGAGGTCAGAGATAAGTTAAAAGTCCTCAATGCTCATGTTTTTTTTTTAAACCATGTAAACATAAAGTTTGTCTTTCAAAAGCTAGTTCTGTAACTGCTGATGACACCTCCATATCGTTTGCAGTGACTCACGCAGGAAAGATGTGCAACAGCTCCTCTCTGTGGGGTATGTGGGGTATTGCAGGCTCAGCGCTGTGCAGAAGGCGCAGGAAAACGTTGCTGGCATGGGCTCTGTAGCGGTCGATCTTCTCTGCCGCCTGCTGGGCTAAGCAGCACATCAAAGACCTCACCCTGCAATACACCCTGTGTGTCAATACCTTTTGGATATTTAGAACTACAAAAAAATGGTTGAAATAAGTGTGTTAAAATAATTATTGCTACTCACAGCTCTGGCACAAGAACATCTGGAGTGCTGCTTGCCACAAGCATGCTCAGTTCCATCAGACTGGTCATTGCCGCTTCTCTCACCCTGCCAAAGAGTTTTGAACTCAGCACTAGGAATAAAATGTATCTGAAGCCTCTTGCTGAAAGGAGTTTTCTTTTAAAAGCTTTACCCCATACTATGAACAGTATTGACAGTAAGTAACATGAAAGTATTCAGACCCCCTTAGATTTTTCACTCTTTGTTATATTGCAGCCATTTGCTAAAATCATTTAAGTTCATTTTTTTTCCTCATTAATGTTCACACTGCACCCCATATTGACAAATTAATGACAAAAAAAGGAACTGATTTTAGCAAATGGCTGCAATATAACAAAGAGCGACAAATTTTAAGGGGTCTTTCCGTACCTGCTGTAAATGGCAGTAGATGGAAAATAAAGCTTTGTTTGTCATCATTATTGGTGTTTGTTTACAGAGGGGGCTCTAGCAGGAGCTCAAAAGCCCAACCAAGGGATGGAGGGGAAATGAAAACAGCGACAGAATAAAAGGGAAGGTTCCTAGACAGCATTTGAGAGGCGGCCCATCCCTGGTTGCCAGGACAGGTGACAAGCCCAGTGACATTCCTGGCGAGACCGTAAGTGTGGCCTGAAGCTACGAGTGAGGGGAACATTTGCGCTCCACGCCTGTGTGGGGGGTCAGAAAAGACACTAGAGGCCTGAAGCCAGCAGCAGATTACATCAGCATGTGTTCCTTTTGTGTACATATGTGCATGTATTTTTGTGTCAAATACTCACCAGGCTCCCACGTCTCCTCTGCTGCTCATGGTGTAGTCATTGAGACAGCAGAGCAGAACGCCGAAAACCTCAGCAGTGTTCTCGGGGCACAGAACGGAGTCGGGACAGCCGTGGGCGCAAACGCCAATCTTCTCACACACCCTGACAGCAGAAAAAGGTCACGGCATAAAACTGCACCGCAAGCAAAGGACTGCAAAATGAAAATCTACAAAGGCAGATAAAAGGACAGACACGCCATACAGGTCCTGCAGGTAGAGTCAGATGATGTTTATTTTAGATTTACTTGCAAGGAGCTACGTGCTTCAGCGAGAACAGTAGGAATAAAGGACAGAAAAAGAGAACTTTGTTGCGCAAACCACCAGACCCTGGATTTAAGAGAAGAATAGGAAGACGGAAGAAACTCACTGAGCAATCACTCTGACTGCATCTCTCCTTGCTTCAGTGAAACTCCCCTCTTTTTGGGTGATGGTGCACATCTGCTCAAGCCCTTCAAGGATCTAAGAAACCATCCAGAAAAGTAAAAAAACACTTGAGATATAAGTATAAGTATAAGTATAAGTATATATATATATATATATATATAAATAAAACTTACTTGTGTGAGTTTGCTGTGGATCATGACTCTGGGTAGACAGCCGAGGGCGCGGGCAGAGCCGCAACGAGTGAGGATCTGAGGACTCTTCAGTCCTTCAATGTATCGCGACACCAAATCATCTGAGAATGAGCAGGCAGATGGAAGTTAAGAGACATAAAAAGTCTAGATTTGCCTTTATATATGTTAAAAAAAACAACCCCACCTTGTATTTGAGCGTCTACTTGGCCTGTTTCATCCTGGTAGTACCCGTCGCATAAAGCTGATAAGGCAGAAACAACAGCAGCCTGCAAAGACAGTATCCTCAATCAACACAAAAGACACAGTTTTTCTGTTCTTCAGAATACAAAAGGGATAAAAGTAATTATTATTGTCAAATCAAAACTGAAACGTTCCAGCCTTTAACAGTGATTATGAAAATAAAACCAAAACTCACGATGATGTCATCCGCATCTCCACTGGAGATCAGATGGAGAGTCTGTAAGGTGTCATCGATCACCCACTGCCAGCCAGCTAAAAAACATTCACAACCCTCAGCTTGAATTCAGATTTTATATAATAAAAACTATAGATAACATCAGATTCAAAAATAAATCTCACTCAGGACGGGGTCGTTCTTTAGGGGCAACTTGGACAGTGAGAGCTTTTCTATCAGACTGCAAACTGTGGAGAAAAAAAACATATTAATCATCAATTTTATTTTGAAAAATATGTTTTAATCCATGTAAACTAAAATCTTTTCATCCATTTTTTAATTAGCAATTTAAACTCACTTGCTGGTCTCATCAGCGCACCACCAAAGCCCCTACACAAAACAACAGGCCTCATTTATTACCAAAAGTATCATCTTTATTCAAACTGTTTAGATTTTTCCTGCTTACCTGTATTGTTTTCTTTCATGTAGCTGAAAGTAAACACATTTGAGTCTGTAAGCAAAGATATTTTGACACTGTCTATCCAAGACATTTTCTTTCAGATTCATCTGCACCTACCTTGAAGTGAATGTTTTTTAATTCATCAATACATTCAGGAGAAATGACGTCCAAAATGGACCTAGAGGACAAATCAAACCCATCAAAAACAAAATGTGAGAAAATGCTCTTATTTTATTTATTTATTTTATTTCTACCCAGGCAGTTACACTCTGTTTATACTTCATAGTGATTAGGCAATCACCTAGGGCGCCATCTGATGGAGGGGCCCATAATCACAACGTTTTGTAGATTTAAATAATCTATTGTGGTCACAAAATCCAGTTTGTTGTGTAGTTTATGTTTCAGAAGCAGGAGGGGGGTGGGTGGGTGGGGGTGGGGGTGTTTGGGGCGTCTTTGCCTAGGGTACCACGCAGTCCAGGGCCGGCTCTGCCTAGACCAGATGACTGGAGTAGGAATCCAACTCAATTATTGTCACTGATCGCTTTGAAGTCTAAGCCCGGCTTTACACGTTTTCATAAAGTTTTAATAAGGACTAGCTCAGTGGATCATGCGAGAGTACCTGTTGGTCTGAAGGGCCACTTTGTACAGAGCGTGAGTGATCTCTCCACATGCCAGGATGGCCCCGTGGCGACCGTGGAGGTCCAGGCCCACCGCCATTTTCAGCAGCTGTGGCAGCACTGAATAATGCAGGAGGAGGACAGAAAGGCAACTCACGAGGTTAGAACTACTTTCAAGACAATAAAAGAAGTCCTAAATGAAAGTTTTCTTGGACAACAGGTAGAGTGACATTATTTACCTGTTGTTGCCATATAATCAGGCGCCTGAGGCGTCAGGTTGTGGAGTGCCTTAGTGGCGAGCTTTCGGATCGCGCTGAGAAACAACAAAAAAAACGGAGTAAAAAACAAACTCTGGAGTCTTCCTAGCAGGTGTGCTGTACCAAACAGAACTCACCAGTCCCAGTGGTTGATCTTCATGGCTTTTAGGTGGTCTATCATGCACTTGGTGTATTCTGGGAAACCAGCTATAAAGACACTTTGAAAACAACAACAAGTCTCAGGCTTTCCCAGCTTTAACCACTCGAATAAAAATGCAAAAAACGTAAGTGTTGGGGATGTGAACATTGTGTCTTCCTGCTAGCTTTGCATTCATTCATGTCCCAAGGCTAAAGTCTTTAGTCACTGTGCATTTTTTCTTTCGCTTTTTTTGTGGTGACAAGTCTGGCAGAGGCGACAATTTCAAAGCGGCACTAAAGAATACAAGTTCATCAAATAGCTGGAGTGCCAGAGAGTTCCTTCCAATCAATCACAACCCTGGAAAGTTCTTTGATGGAAAATGACACAGGCGGGTGAAGTAAAAATAAACCGAAAGCTTTTAAAATTTTGAAGGGGTTTTCTGAGGTGGGGTTTTAATTTCAGCATTTGTCGGTTTTCGCTTTTTGTCGCTGCAGTAAATAGATTCTTACCTGATCTTCAAGTAACAGTTGCTGAGATTTCCAACAGCAAAGTAATCTGCAGCAGTTACAATGTCAATCCCGTGTGGAAATGTTCCCTATTGAGACCAAAAAATGACTTAATAATAGTTTTTACTTTCAACAAAAAGGAGATTTGTGTTTCTTTTTTACCAAAAAGTATCACTTTTGACAGAATTTAAAAGAACTGTGGCTCAAAGCTTTTTGGCAAATTAGTCAGTGTTAATCCATGCTACCCACAGTGATGTGTCAGTTTCTTTAAAGGTTTGGGGCAATGAGGCAAGTTTAAACCTGACATGAATATCTGCCTTCAGATGCAGGTCAAATCGGGGCAATTTCTGATAATCGCAGTGTTCGGGTTGTCAGAGCTTCAGTCACAAACCTGTCTGCCGACATTCTCTTGGAAGGCAGCCTAGAACAAAAAAAAAAAAAAAAAAAAAAAAAGTGTAACTTTGGTCATTTACCCAAATGTGTTTAGTTCAGCAGGAACGAGGGACAACAGAGAACTCACGGAAGCAGCTCTGCGACAGTTGATGTTCCGATCGAACACAGTGGTGATCAGCAATGTACTGGAGAAGCAAGACCGTTGAAAAGCATTAAAATAGTGAACAAAAAAAATCATCAGTACTTGAAGTGTTCTGTCTTCATAAGCTTCTCTAGAAGTTATTGCCCCTCACAGTTCAAACGAGGCAAGAAGCCGCCTCATTAACAAATCACAGGCGACCCTGATCTGGTTTGCTGTCTTCCCTTTGTTCTCTGCTTAAAAAACAGCATCAAAATAATCTCATTTCATGACATTCAGCTAAAATGCAACTGTTGCCCCCCCCCAACTTTCTGTTAATGTCATCACACTGTGATGAATGAGAGCAGGAACCAGCTTGTCCCAACGCTGCTGCCAAACTGCGACCGAAACCTACAACAGAAGGCGAAACCTGGCAATCCCAGGGACGAGGGAGGGTGTTGTCCTTAAAAAACGAAGATAATTTGCAAAGAGAGAGTTAAAACTGATGCTGCAGAGCTGGTCTGCACAGTCACAGGACACAGGTCCATACTTGCAAGCCAAGAGGGAGAAGAAAAAAAAAAAGATCCTGCATGATTATAAACAGTTACTGTTGACAAAAAAGCAGCACTCTGCGCTGTACGAGGCTGCACACCCCAGGTTGCAGTTTTAAAAGGTTCCGTTTTAAAGTTTGGTTCTGAAGGTACGACTTTTCTGCTGTTCTACAAACCTGAACACAAATCTGTATCAATCGTGGGAGACAACTTTTATTTTTGCTTTCCAACCAGTAAATTAACATCCCCTCCTTGATTGAACACCTTGTGTAAATGTGTTTAATCTCTGAAAAGCTGAGTTTAGGGGGGCATTTTTACTGTATTTCCATATTCAAGAAATACTCTGATTACAAACGACAGCCTTTCCAGTAAATTCAAATACACGTCACTGATCTGGTTGTTCTTTTTGTTAATGATAACGTGGTGGTAAGAAAATGCAATCAATTGCTCAATTTTCTTCTTGTATTAACATGTACTGAAAAGCACAAACTAACAGGGAAGGCTCAGGGGCATCCATGTGACAAAAACTGGTTTCAAGCAGTAAAATACAGCTTAGAGGCAAACTGTTTCTGAAATATATCAATGAGATGTTACCCACAATGAGCTGCGCGCTTCAAAATTTTCCAATTAAAATCGAAATGTTTATGTCATGTTCACTTTTTTATGTAGATTGTTTTCAAGACAAGCTAGAAACCTGAATCTTTAAGTGTAGAAGATAAATAACTCTTAATTAGAAAGTCCTACCTGGAGGGATTATTCACACACGCCACATGCCATTTTTTAAAATTATGGTGGTTTCAAAATACAGATGCAGTGGTTTATACCCAAACAATGTAAACCCTTACCGCTAACTCCCCGGGCTGCAGTTTCAGCAAAATCAAGAGCATCTTTACACAAGCAGCAATTAGCCACAGGCAGTAAGGCCACCGGCCACGACCGCTGGAGGAGGTAAAGGTGGAGGAAGGCAAAATGCACCTCCTTCAATGTTCCTGTATACACCTAAGCTCTCAGAGGGGCATCGATGAGCAAAAGCAACGTTTCAGAAGGTTAACAAATCAAGGAGCACACACCGAAATTCATATTTATTACCAATTTTATGAATTCAAAATTTAAGCTTTCTTCTATCATCTTTTTTTAGTGTTCATTTGTGTTTGGTGTTTTTTTTTACGTCTTACCTATAAAAATATTACAACAACTCAGTTGTTTTAAATATATATAACCAAAAAAATCTTGTCATTTTGAATAGAATTTTAGAATGCAGGTATAATTAGTTAGGAAGTTTGATTGGAAACACCTGATTGTGTCATTTAATAATCAGTCTCTAATAATTAAAAATTATATTAAAAAGTAGAAAAAAGCCATTTGGAACCATAAGAATTTCCTTTTTTAAATGGTGGATTTTACAGTTTGTCATTAAATAAGAAAGATAATTATGGCGAGCAGCACAGTAACTAAGTAACTAAATTTGCGCCCATTAGTTACTGATTGTTTTATTGTTACTGAGCTACATCTACTAAAAAAGAAAGTCTACTAAAAACAAAACTTTTTGTATATCACAAGAGAATTGCTTATGTCCAAAAAGCAGAAGACCCAGGATGCTTTGCAAAAACTTTTTCTTGAGAAATTGTTTTATTTTTTGGCTTCTTGTCAGAAAAAAACAAACACATAAATAAATATGCATAGGATGTAGAAATATATTTTTCTCACTTTTGATTTTTATTTATTTATACATTTTTGCCAATAGGTGAGTTGACACACTAAAGGTACAAAGAAAAAACCCACAAAATCTTCATATAAACATACCAAATAAATATAATAAAACACTGGATGTTAACTCTTGAATTTACTGTGATAGATGTCGACATTTGGACGAAGAATGTAAGGAAAAAGAGGTGCTACCTTGCGATCTGATTGACAAAAGGCTCCAGCTCCTTGGGTTCATAGGCACGTGCGAAGGACCAGCACACATAGCAGGCGGCGTCACGAACATTGGATCCGACACTGCACGCTCCTCTCTTTTCCTCGTAGGTCAGGGACTTCACAATAAGAGGCACAACTGCAGGGACACAATACAATTGCGTATTTTAAAAGAAAGAAATGTCAAAAACACACTTAGTTGTAGAATCCATCACTTTTTAAATGTATCTAATACACTTCTATTTGAGATCTCTATTTATGACTTTATTGGGGATGGGGTTTCTTATAATAAAGAAAATATTACATAATAACATTAAACAGTACAAAAACTAGTGAAAATCTGTTTTGTAACTTATAAACGAGTCAGTTTGCCGCCGGACTTCACTTTACCAGCTTTATGTAAACAAAGTAGCCGTTCTCTACAAAAAAAGAGGAAGATTTCAGCCACATACAGTCCGATACCCCCCGCTTCCCTCATTTAAATCATTGCTCCAGGCTTGACTAATGTCAGGTACATCACTGTTGCCTGAGGGCCCTGCGGTTTGGAGCTTGAAGCTCCACCCAATCTGTCACACCTTAGAGGGAAAAACTGAACAGACAACACATATCACACATTCTCCATCAGTCACATTCACAGGGAGCACGCATCCTGACCGGAGACCGATGCTGGATGTGAGCTGTGGGGCAGTGTCTTCATCAGCATCAAACTAAGGAGAACGCTCAACTGCATCCAGGTAAAAATGTTTGTTTTTATTTAATAATCCCATCTAATTAAGAAAACATAATCTTTTGGTGATTTACAGATTGTTAATTGTAAAATTGACAAGCGGGATGTGAATATTTGCGTCTCTTATTTATAAATAAATCAGCTTTTACTGAGACTGATGCCCTGATAAAAAAAAAAAAAGTCAAAAACCCAAACTAACGTGTTTTCTCCTGAACAAAGCAAAAACTTTATATTAGCCAAGAGTTCTAAACAAAGTAGAACAAATTCTAATATTATATTGAGATTTTAAGTAACCTTCTATGATTTTAAATAAGGAAGAAAAAATATGAAGTGGATTTTAAAAAGAATTCAGTTCTTACGAAGGGAGTGTCCTCGCCCTCAGTTGAAACTTGAGGGACAACTTCTTGCGACAGTGCACGACAAGCAGGTTCCTCAATACCTTCGCTTGCAACGCGCCAGTCCCAGCTTCAGGGTAGGTTTCATTTCAAGAGAATTTCCCCTTCACTGCATCTCAAAATAAGTGCACTCATGTCGTCTCGATTTAAAAATGTAAGTGCTGTGTTTTGTTTCTGCAAAGCGAGCAAGCACATCAAGTGATGACTGTATCCCACAGGTGTAGTCATGGGAAGCAGGTGGCTGGTAGTTCCCACGCCGGCAGCACTGCTTAGTAAAGCGACAGGAGGAAGCAAGTCTCTGCATGTCCTCCAGGTCTGAGCGCCTGATGTTTAGGCCTGGTGGGTTAGCGGTTAATTTCCCATTATGGAGCCAAAGATTGAATTCAAAAAGAGGCTGTCGGATGAACAGATAGGCAAAGCAGAAGCGTGTGCGAGCCACCGCCGTTAATCCGCGGTTAAACACGACGACAAACGCCTATATCAACTTTACTTTTTCATTAAGTTCCATTTTTGTTGATCAGTTTTCAGTGAACTAACAGATACGGTAATACATTAGCCTGAGGGTGCGGTGTTTAGTGCAGAATTCTGATCTGTGCATCAAAAGAAACGCAGAGGAGAACCGTCCAATGACAACAGCTCTCCACCTGAACCAGTCAAGCAACTCTAAACAACTTTATCAGGCTTATTTCTTGACTGACGGCCCAGAGAGGAGCATGCACAAACAATGCAGGAGTTCACAGATTAGATTCTAAATAACTTGGGGTAATGTGTGGAAAGAAAGCTCTTTAACTTTACCAACTAAAATCTAAGTATAATGAAATCCTCGTCCGTGTGTGCCTCATTCTATTTCCAGACAACTTGAATCAAGATGGACGTTTCACAGGAACGCAAACCAAAACGGCCGCACTACATTCCCCGACCGCCCGGGAAGCCCTTCAAGTACCAGTGTTTCCAGTGTCCTTTCACCTGCAACGAAAAGTCCCATCTCTTTAACCACATGAAGTACAACTTGTGCAAAAACTCCATCTCCCTGATGTCGCAGAAAAACGGGCAAACAAGCCGGCAGGTCAAGACTATGCCAAAGGAAGTCCCAGCCAAACCCAAGGATTGCACGGACATGGTGGAGGCGGATCAGAACAAAAGCCCGGAGACAGTAGAAGACCAGGACAGCAGGGCAGACAGCAGAGATAGTGCAGAAGAACTCGACGTCGGACAAAGTCCGGTCATTAAGAACGGACAGAAGGTAACAAAACAAAGTGCAGAGTCAGAGAACAACAAGAGTAACAAGACGAAGGATTTGCCACGCCAATCTGCCTTCTCCCCAGTCACACCCAACCGTGACGGAGCAGAGGCCTCAAAAATACCACTCCAGCAGACAAAGGACCCGCAAAGTCCAGCTATTGGCTACCACACCTTCCCTTGGGACAGAATTTCTCCAACAATCGCCCTGAAACCGTTAACTTCCCTCATGGCTCATGAATATCCCTCCTATGCGTTGAGAGATCGACTCTATGAGTCCTACTGCGTTCCAGGAAACCCCCACGTGAACAATCCCAGCTCCGCCCCCATACAGACAGAGTTTTTAGACCCCCAAAGACCCATGGTACAACCACCAATCGCCCCACCCCACTCCTCCCCTTTCCCACCATACCAGTACAGATATTACCACCATCTGCCCTCTACGCCTGCCCTGCATTACAACCTATACAGACCCCACGACCTTCCCATGCCGGTTCCACCACCTGGATACCTTTCTTTGGATTATTACAGTCAAACGCTCGCCAATAAGAATTACGAGTACTACATACATTCATATCCAGGTCACAACCCTCCCCACGGTTCCGCAAAAGACGAGGACTGCCAAAGTGGAGTCAAGGCGGTCAGGCTGAGCCCCAAGGAGGGTTACTCAGCTTTAGGGTCCCCTGATAAACCCAGTCAAGCCAACATCTTTCAGAGAGACGCGCAGAAGCCCAAAGCGAACCCTCAGACCACCCCCCTGCACAGACACACAACAATGGAAGCGGTCAAAAGAGACTCCAGACAGGACGAGTCAGCAGAAAGCTTGCTGCAGTTAAGAGCTCACCCTATGGACAGACGGTGAGTCTAATCTACAGCTTTAGTTTTATTGATCAGCAGGGGACTTTCCTTAACTTTCTGCTTTGATTTGTCTCTTTCAGGTTGGTTGAGAGCAGCCAATACGGCCCTCCGTCTGTTTCTGAGCCGTGTCCTGACGCAACGTCTGAGCAAAATGAAGACAGCAAAGACGACAATCTAGCTCCCCTCAACCTGTCAACAAGAGCCAAGGACCAACGACCAGATTCTGAGTGCAGGCCAAACGGATCACACTCGGCCAGCTTCACGGGAATCGAGCTCCCGCTGAACCTCAGCCTTCGAGTTTCTCACAGCAGCCCTGAGCACGCTCCCAGTGCCTCAGACTCTCCACGCAAACCTGAGGATGACGAGCCATGTGACCAAAGGCAGACTGCTGCTCTTGCGCTTTGCCAGCTTGCCACCGCCAGCTCTGCAGCCTCTTCAAGTGATTTTAATAAAGCGCGCACGGCTTCACTAGATCTCACAGAAGAGACGAGCCCTCCTCCGACCAACAGGTCAACCACCAGGGCAACGGGCGCCAAGAGGAGCCACGGCACCCAAGCAGACAGCAAACGCCACAAAACAAACCGGGGGGAGAAAGCACCGGGGCGGGCTCTGAGGAAAAGGCCTCGATGCTGCTAAAAAGTGTTCTAGAGTGATACCATCGAAGGAAACTTTCCTTTTCTAGAACATGTGTTTGTAAAATACAAAACGTACATCCATAATATTTCATAAGACAATTAGTATATATACTCAATGTTCATAATTTTAATTGAAAGTTTATAAAAGTGATACTTTTTGATGTAAAAGTTGCAAATAAACTTATTTAAAAGATTATATGTTTGTCTTATGTACAAAGTTGACGGAAGATTCTACAATGTACTGTAAAAACACTGAATAAAAACATGAAAAACAAACCCCTTTTCTTTCAGAAGTGTTACACAAAATACGTTGAAAATGCGCTGCAAAGCTCATACCGTCGTTCAGCCGCGACGGCAGCAGCAGCCCCCTCCTGCCCAGTTCTGCCAAAGCCAGGCAGCCTCCATGCCAAGCACTGTCAGTTTCCTGGAAGCTTATGATGACAAAAAAGGACAAAAAGTTCAAGCGTTAATAGATCTGCTAGTGTCTTTGGCAAAAAATGTGATATATATGATGATATGAAGCTAAAGCCAATGTGCCTGAAGGAGGAACTCACCTGAAGCAGTCCAGGACTGATCCAACCACCTCATCTGCCAGCTCCTTGGGAAGCCTCCCTGTCACCCTCCCAATGCTGGAAGATCAGACCCAAGAGATTTTTTTGAGGACTTGCTTTCAACATAAAGAATTTCCAGACAAGCGTCGACATGAATCTTTGTCATCATGTTTTCAGGGAGTCGCTTGCATATATCCTCACCCCTTTGCAGCAGACCAACGCACAATAGTTTCTTTATCTTTCAGTCCAACCAGAAGGTGTTCTGTGGAGGTAAAGAGATGGATTTGATCAACGGTGGCACTGTGATCCCGATTCCCCTAAAAACAGAGCAAAGGCTATAACTGACCAATCACAACCTCCAGCTCCTCGGGAATGTCGTAGTCCTCCTCCTGTTCCTCAGAATCTTGAGGAGTTTGGGCAGCATCGCTTGAAGACTGATGGGACATGGAAAGGTTGGCTGCGAGGGAGCGGCTGCCTCTCTGGTACCTGATAATACACATGTTCACTCAAATTATAAATTATACATTTTTATTTAGTATGAGTCACAAGTGAAACCAGATTTGGAGGTCATCCCTCAGTGAACGGAGAGATCATTCTGATCTTTCCTCTACTCTACATTTGGGGTGATTCTGATAGCAAAGGAAGACGCTTCTGACCTCCACGCAGCCAAGCGGGGCTTGAGAAAGGTGAGGCCAAGCCTCTGGATCAGTTTGACGTTTAGCTTTCGCAGCATGGCCTCGGTGCTCTCTGACAGACGTTTCTGCTCCAGGCACTGCAGAACCGTAGGAGCTGGAACACCACAAAACCCAGCATTCAGACAGAAATAATCCAAGATTTATACAAAAAAAAAAAATAAGATTCACTTATTATCACCTACATTTAAAAATGAAGAGAAAACCTACCATATTGTAAAAGGTCATCACGTTTTCCATGTTTAAAAAGTTTGGCCTGTAAAAAAGTATATTTCAGGTTGTACAGGGGACAAGCTGATAACTTCTAAAAAGGCTGTACAGTGTAAACGTATTTGTATCTGTTGTTTAGGACTCAGATGTGATCAGTGAACAGGAGAAAACTGGCCCTGGTGATGGAACACCCAGAGCCAATTTTAAGCCCCCTAGGTAACACCTAGTCTGTGTTTTATTACTTTACCACTTAAAGAAGCTCTTTCTGAACTTGTTCGGCCAGTTTTAGTGCAAATGAACAGGGTGGATTTGCTTGAGGGCTGCATCCGACAGTCTTCAATCAAACACAAAAACGCCTTTAAATCCTAAATCTTTTGACATCTGTCGTAAACGAATTCATAAAACATGAAGATGAAATGCTGGATTTGCCCTCAAATGTCAAACCCGCTGCTTTTATTACTGGGAGAACCGTTTAGCTTAAAGTGGTGGATTATGCTGACATAACTCCACTTGAAGAAACAGGTCCCACACAGGCAACAGGTGTATCACACACACCTGCTAAAACCGCAGAGGGCATTGTGTGAAACAGTCATGTCTGTTCTTGCAGATTGCCCTCAACAGCTTTGTGAGAGCGGATCACACACCTTCAAACACCTACAGTGACACGTGTTTAGGACAAACCATTGCATAGTTTTTTTGTTTGTTTTTTTTTAGTTTTCTTTACCAAGGACTGCAGAGCACCATCCAGCACCATGTCTCTCACTGAGGTGTCCCTGCTCTGGGATATCATGGTGAGACTCCAGTCCAGAAACTCTCCGAGGCATTTCTGCTTTACATCAGGACGTGTCATAAACCTGCGGGATCATGTAAAAGTCAGAGGAGTTCTTTGGAAACGCAGGGGATCAGGTCAGCATTCAGAAAGCAATCGCACCCTCTAGTGGCTAAGGGATTGAACTGCACGTCAAAAACCCTCATCTTCCCAGGAAGTTTTTACAAAAGATGTTTACCTAAAATTTTGGATTAATTTGTGATTCTGATTGTTTTTAAACTGCATAAGAAATATAAATATAAATATATTACAAAAGGGATTTGAGAAGTCACATTTTTTGTTGTTTACAGAAAAATAAACTGTAACAACATATGCAAAACTGCTTTAGCAAAAACTAACAAGTTTTACATATTTCACTACATACTTAATTACATTCTTGCTTGTAGTGAGTGTAAAATTTGGTGGAGGAGGAATTATGGTGAATTATGAAGTCTATGTATTAGGAATCGGATGGCACTTCAGTTCATATGTGATTGAAGCCAAACTTACTTTGATATGAGCACAGATGCTGCGTCTCTAGGACTGTCAGTCACAGCTAAGTATGACTGAAAAACACAAAAACAAATAATGATTGATTGATTTTTTCTATTAAAAAAACATTTTAATCTGCAATGAAAACCAGTTTTTCATAAAACTAATGAAATATACTCAAGAAAGGAGGAACTTTGACTCCACAACTCAATTTGTTTTTCATTAAACAATCAAAAAGCAGTTTCCCTAAAAATACAAAATTTACTTTAAAATAAATTTGATTTAAAATGACTAAATTATTTTTTTCTTCCTTACAAAAAATGTCATAATAAGTTCCTACTATTGTTTATATTGGTCTTAATTTAGGTTATTTTCATGCTGCAACAGTTTAACTGGAAATAAAGACTTTATTGACCTTTGCAATGGCAAGGATGCGATTCATGACGAGGTCCTCCTTCTTCCCACCAGTGGACAACAGGTGGCCATCCAACCGGGAAAGGTCAAAGGGTATGAGGCAGGCCATGGACAGCCACAACAACAACATGTAACGAGTTTCCCATGTCTAAAAAACAACAGATGGTAAAATGTTCAAGCTTCATTTTGTTAAATAATAAAACCAAATGATGAAACTGAAGGAAGGAAAAGCAGTCAAACTTATTTCACTTATTTTCAGAATTCTAGTGTTTAAGCAGTTAAGTGGATTTTGGATTTTAGCAAACATGCCATTCATTTCAGTTTAAATGTACAAGAAACTGATTATTAAAAGATTTAGAATTTTAGAACATTTTTTACCATCATCCACACTTTTTATATGAGCACTTATGACACTAATATTTGCAAAAACCACAGAATTATCAAGTTTTTAAGGTTTTTAAAGTGAACTAAACTAATGTGAGGTTTCAAAAAACTTGGAAAAGAAACAATAATAATGGCATTAGCGTCTTTATTAGAACACAATCTTTATAGTTTGATTTCATTGGTTGATTCATTTCGAGCATTAAAATATTTGAATACAGCAATAAAGAAAATACAAAAAACAGATTTATCAAAACCATCAGATATCAAGTTGATTAGAAAATTAAGAAAAATTAAAGATATTAAAAGATGATGTCATCTTTTTAACAGTGTAATTACTCATAATATTTGTATAATTTTATTTATTTTATTTTATTTTTCAGCAGCAATGCAGTACATACATGTCACATTTTATTCATTAAATATAATGATTATATATAATGATTATCAAATAAAGTCAAGTAGCGTTTGATTTGTTGCTTGAAAGGTAGTGGGAAGATGCAAATGTTTATAATCCCACCACTATTGAGCTTTTTTTTTTTACATATACATTAATTATGACTTTTTCAAAATGGCAATTTAAGTTGTTTTAATGTAACTGTCGCTACTGTCTGATACTGAATGTAATATTTATATTTCTGTTTGTCTATTTTCCTTTTCCTGGTTGGGCCCTCTTGCCTAATCATCATTGTAAATGAGAAACTGTTCTTAACTGATCCTCATTGTACAGTAAAGGTTAAATAAAATAAATCAAAATAAATGTTTGCATAGTTGCCACATCCGGTCCCTATCAGACCAAGAGCAGAATATTTATCAAGCATGGAGTGCTTATTGATTATCCTCAGAGACTGATCAGAAGAAGAATTTGTCTTAAAACATGAAAAAAAGCAAAGACTGTTTAATTGGTAATTACTAAATAATTTCCAAAAACGTATAAAATACCTCAGTGTCTGGAATTTATGTCCTTTTGTTTTAGTAAAAAAAACAGAAATATTGTCTTTTGCTATTTAAATACATCATATAAATACTGATACTGCAACAACAAGAAATACATTGCCCAGCCCTACAACAAATCCTACTTTTAATTTAAAACGACACTTTTATTTTGCAACTATGCTTTTAGTGGACTTTATCAGTTCAAATCCAGGAAATACTAAAGCTTTACCTCTAAGTCTTTGGGATCCTGCCTGGAAATCATCTGAAGAACGGGCTCGACGTCAGAAACCTCGTGAGGTAAAAGATGCATGAAGACTTTATAGCTCCTGACCTAACACACAAAAATTGACATTTTACCTGAAGCCTTAATAAAATGAGTGATATTAAAGTGCAACACTTTGCTTTGGGGATTTTTTTTAAATTTGCAGACTAGAAAAGAATAAAGATGTGGGTTTCTTTTGACTGACCTTACAGATGATGTACAAGAATTTGAAACTCAGGTGCAGCAGTGAAGAGGGGCAGTCTTCCTTTCTCACGTACTCCAGGATCGTGCTCATCATCCATTCTAAATGCAGGTCAGAGGTAAAGGTGAAACGAGAGTTTCACGTCACGTGTTGAAACAGTGGGGGTTTACCTAGATGTGGATCCAGCAGATGTGGCTGCTCTTGATATCCATTCATTATCACTGTTTGAAAGAATAAATTATTATTGTGGTTGTGTGTGTTAGGGGAAAATGTGATCTATTTGGCCGTGCATCCTTACCTAAAAACCGCTGGGTGACATGCTCGGTGGCCCGTTGATCTCCGTGGACTTCAGGTAAACTAGAAATGATGCTTCTCGTCTCGTTAACTTCAGTAAAGCCGCCCAATAGGCACGTTTTTGCTATGATATCTGTATCAACCTCCTCACCTCCAGAAGAAGCCCCATTCTCTACTTCCATCAAAGCCATTCTGATTTCTTTTTCTCAGAAGTGGGGTTTGCAGCCGTGTAAAGTGCTGCAACGCGACTTAGCTAGCTGTTGTTAGCATACATGCCAAACGAATGAACCGGAAAGTTAGGCTGAAAACACCGAAACACAAACATTTACTCTACAATCAAAACATATTTCAACATTTCAAATTGAGAAAATACTGCTCTTAATTTTAGACAAACTGAGCTTAAAGAAATCGTTACACTCAAACACAACACAGAGAGGATGCTTGCTTAGTGTAAACTGTAGGACCACGCCTCGCTACGGCAAGCGATAAAGCTCATATCTTAAATCGAAGCAATAAAATGTGTGTTTATTCAAGAAAATTATCCAAATAAATAAATAAAACTTCATGATATCACTAGAAATGATCACATTAGGTGATATAATGAAGAAAAAAAAATATGAAACTTGTACTAAAAAATATCTACATTGGCAAGATTTTCCACATATACAAAATTATATTAAGGACTAAAATAATGTTTTGTTTTGTTTTTCATGTACGCCCAGGCGTAAAAAAAAAACAACTAAGCTATGAATAAAATCTAATTAAAAACTACATTTTTAACAGGTCCCTAAATGAAACTATATATATATGTGTGTGTAGTATTTTAAACCAGTACCAAGAAAGGAGCAATATGTTTAGTAATGACCTAAAAAGTTGAAGAATATCTGAGCTTACCACCAGCTTACCAGGCTGTCAGTTCGATTTTATAGATAGATATAACAGGGATTTAATACCACCACATTAAATGATATACATTTAATGTGTATATCATTCCATATAAACAATTCCATATTGAACAGCAGCAGCATTCTGTATGATCTGCAGTTTTTTAACAGTTTTTTCTTCCTATCTAATCGAGATGGATAAAAGCTGATTTAGTGGTGGCCGTCATGTGAGCAATGAAACTCAAGGTTAACATTGATCCAAGATTTCAATTAGAAATTGGTTCCTAGTCTCCAAAAATCACAACTTCTGCAGAGAGAGTAGAAAAAATAATTATCTAAATTAAAAGATGTAAATGCTTTTCAAAGATTATATATATATATATATATATATATATATATATATATATATATATATATATATATATATATATATATTTATATGTATATAATTTCAGGACATGTTTTGTAGCTTAACTTGCTTAGGAGTCTGACAAACTTTGCCAAACTTATTTTTCAAATTCCTTATCTGAATGAACCACGTTTATGCTCAAATATTTTTAGAAGTGAAAAAAAAAAAAAAGAATCACAATTAACACAATTAATTATTAACTGGTTTATTGGTTTCAGTAGCAGCATATCAGAACAACCTGTGCTGGATGACCAATTATGCATTTGTATTAACAAGGGTGTTCTTTCTTCACACACATCTAGATCGTGGTAGTATTTTCACTTTTTTATATAGATTTTGATGCAGAATTTTGATGCTTTCATTAAAAAAAAATATTTTCAACTTGTTATAATTACACATAATTACATACATGTATTGTTATTCGGAAGTCAAAAGCTTCAATTTTACCGTCTTACCACCTAAAAACAAAGAAAATGTGTTTTTAAAAAAAAAAAAAACAAGATGAGAGACGAAACACCTTTTATTGTCATTTTAAAGAAATATAATACAGTTTTGTTTGTGTACTTGGCATTTTAAGATTTGAGTTGGAAAATTTTCCATAGCTTGCATTTAAACTAATTTAACACATTTAAGAAACAACTCAATTTTAGCAGTGTTATTCAAAACACTGGAATTTATATCTTATATATCTTATATCTTTTTATTAAGTCAAATTGTTGACATATCTGCCATACTACGATGAAGTTAAGACTGCAAAACTAAACGACTGTGACAGCAGTTATTTCAGTAGATTTTTCATGATCCGAATTGAGGATCCTCTGTAGCCACCGCCAAAGTGGTTCCAGTGATTTAGATAGTGGAAGAGTTGGTAAAGCTGGTTTCTCTTTTCAAATCCCGGAGCTTGAGGAATTT
Organism: Oryzias celebensis; assembly: GCA_014656515.1. Taxonomy (NCBI): domain Eukaryota; kingdom Metazoa; phylum Chordata; class Actinopteri; order Beloniformes; family Adrianichthyidae; genus Oryzias; species Oryzias celebensis. Next base: position 9,199,144 of record BNCR01000008.1, on the reverse strand, counting down.
TTTGATGGTAAGCAGAGTAAAACGACTTGTTGAAGCCACCAAACATTCCAGCAATGCCAAGCTCATATTCGGAATGCCCATAGAAAGTTGCCGGATCAAAGATGACTGGGCCCTCTGCACACTCGGCTACATTGCCTCCCCACAGATCTCCGTGTAGAAGAGCAGGAACAATTTCAATATCATTGAAAAACTGAGGGATTTTTAGCTGTAAAAAACAAACAATAAATGCACATAAACAGTCAGACCACTGAGGAAATTTGTGAAAAATTTGTGAGCAATCAAATCCAACATGTACTTGTAAATTGGCCCAAAGCTCTCTTGCTTCTCGATCACCATAAGACTTCTCCACCATGTTAAGCTGGTGTTGCAGCCTCTGCTGGGAGTAAAATGCCACCCAGTCGCTCTGCCACTCATTTTGCTAGGAAAAAAAAATGGAGTCAAAAGTATACTAAATGCATACTCAGGAAGCATGATACTTTATATAATATTATCTACCTGGGGTAGGTATCCACAGCATGTAGCTACGTCAAAGCCAAATTTCTCAACGACAGCAACCTCTGATTGACCAGCTTCATTCCCTGAATTTCGTCATACACAATAACATTTTTGTGTTGACTTTGCAGATAAGGCTGGAATTTATTGTGAAACTGTGCATGTCTTGATTTAAAAGGATTTACCCACTGTCTGTTGCTCTTTTTTAAGCTTTTCCAGTAGTGTCTTGTTGTGAAGATGAAGATCTGCCAGCCGCTCTCCAAGCTGCTTTGAGTACCTGCACAGATATTTTGATTAAAGTCACAGAAATATTGCTACAATTCATCTCCAGTCTGTAATGCCACAACATTAATGACAAATCCTACTTGTTGAGGCCTTTCATGTCCAGATGTTGCATTACAAATGCGCATCCTCCTCTGTCCAGCTCAATCACCTTTATGGGCTTTGGGACCTTCACAGTCTCAGTCCTAAAAATAGCTTCCAAACTTGCCATTTCCCCATCAAACATCAATTTAGCCTGAAAAAGATAGAATTAAAAATGCTTGTAATCTGCAAACCAATGTAATGACACATTTCTATTGGGGGCTGTAACAATTAAACAACTGAATTGATTAAATCGATTTATATTCCTACAATCCAACCAGATTAATCAGTCTGAGGAAAATTGTTAATCAAATTGACCTAAACTAATATGAAATATATTCCAAATGGAAATCAATTGATTGCTGTATATTCATACTGGGGGGGGGGGGGGGGGGGGGGGGGGGGGGCATTTAGATTGAGGCATGTTAGGTTTATTTTACTATGATGTAAATAATAACCAAGTGACATCACAGCGTGATGGCAGCGGAAAATAATGATCACATATTTAGTTCACACTTGATTATCTTACAAGAAATACAAGGAATCTGGAAAACGTCACCTGCACTGCAGGTATTTATCTCTCAGTGACACGAGTTGTATTTTAGGCTTAAGATGTCCTGGATCAATTTTGGGTCAGTGAATCAGATCAAATCTGAATGTAGCAGCGATCCCTAATTGTGATATGACTTGAATCAATGTTAAAATGAATGGCTATGAACGCCCATAGCTTCTACACAGGTTTCCATGCTGAGAAAAATCCAAAAAGCAAACTAATGAATTGCTGTCATTGCAAATATTTGTGGAAACAGCAAAGGGTGCAAATACTGGAACTAATCCTGTTCAGTCAAGCCAGATTAAAAAAAAAAATCTGACTAGCAAAAAAGCATTTCATGGAAATTTAAATAAACGAACCAATATAAATGTAATAAAAATCAACGATACCTCACTCTTGTGATTAATTTTCACAAATACTCTCCCCGTGTCAGTGTCATAGCTTTGGCCCTCGCTGATACAGCCACCTCCTGAATAGCCAGTCGGTTTTAGCATGGTTGTCTCCAACTCTTTCTTCAGTTTTGCTTCCATGACTGACTTCCAATGGCCTTCCTAATAAAATGTAGGAGAAAAAAATAGAAATTACACTCAAATGTCAAAGTTCATGGTTGCGCTGCAGGACAGTTCCCTTCACGTACGCAACATGCTAACTAACTTCTTGTTTTGGTCCTGTTCACTAAATGTGGGCAAAAAGTAACCAATCAACAACAAGTTTCAGATGATCGACACGTTTTTTGTCCAATCGTCGCCCTCCAAAGAAGTCACGTGACCGTCACCATGGCGGCCAAATGCGTGATCAAAGATTGCATTAGCTACGAATAAAGAAATGAGCGACGCGAACGTGTGTTTACTTCTCGGAGCGACTGGAGTCGGAAAAACTCTGCTAATCAAGCGTCTACAAAATATCCTTTAAACTTGACAGGATACGGAAATAATGCTATTAAAAGTTGTTTGCGGTAGCTAGCATATTAGCTCTATAGCGCTACAAACGGTTGCACGTGACGAATGATTGTTTTTCCTTACAGATTTTTTTCTCCACTGCTCAGCGTTCAGGCCTCAGCGGGATTTGACTACCTTCCTGCAACGCTTCCTACAGTACGCACAGGAATCGAACCGGGTTTTTGTGTAACAACTGCACGTATGTCTGCTCTCAACCGTTTCTAATGTTTGCAGGTGGGAACCAATCTGACAGATCTGACTCTGAAAAAGAGGAAGGTGACAGTCAGGGAACTTGGAGGCTGCATGAGTCCTATATGGCCCAGTTATTTCAAAGACTGCTCTTCTGTTGTTGTAAGACTTTTCACAGCTTTGCCAAAAGATTGTTGCTTTTTACAGTCTTGCAATTGCACGAATTTGCACTTTGAATGGCTAGATTTTATGACAATTTATCTGTTATGGACTGTTCATTGACTGATCAAAAGTTTAGCTGTAAAAAAAACCTGTCACGTCCTCAAAAGAGTAATGCAAGGGTCCAAACAAAACACACAATGTGTGTTTTCAAAAATCATGTTGGCCTGTTTGATCTGAGTCTTCCTAAAAAGATTTTAGGTCATGAGGGATGTCCCTACATCACCTCGAAATAGCCAGCTGTGGATTGACGTCCTGAAGATGAAGCTCCATTGAAGGAAGAAGTTCCCCAGACCATGATGGTTCCTCCTCCACTACTGTTTTACTGCATCCAACCTCATGCGATGGCATGTTGTGAGAGGCCTTGCTTACGCAACTCAACAATCTGGCCACATGCAAAGAAATGGAGCTTTCTTGCCTCTTGCCATGAAGAAACTTTGAAGGGAGATCATTTATTAGAAAATTCCATGAAAGGCAAACTTTGATGCAAATTATGGCTTTTTAAGGCTGTGGTCTTAAACTTTTGATCAGCTGATAAACACATATATATATATATATATACATATATATATATATATATATATATACATATATATATATATATATATATATATATATTCTACTCCCTCTTATTGTTTTCATTTTAAACACTACTTAGAAGCTTGTTTGGGTCCAACAAGGATAAATGCAAATTTTTCCATTTTATTGACAAGTATCAAGATTTTGAGTGTAAATCTTTGTCATTTTTTACAGTTTATGGTGGATTCAGCCAATACTGCACAGATATCTTCTTCTTGTATCCAGCTCCTCTCTGTGCTCTCTGCTAAACCTCTGTGTAACGCCTCAGTGCTTATTCTCTTCAACAAGAGGTACAACTCCATCAATGTATTCAAAAGACCTTATAGATGGACAATTAGTGCCAAATATACTTGCTCTTTTCTCCTTTTAATTTCCCAAAGGTTTTTGTTTGTGCGATTTATCATTGCATCTTTGCATTTTTTTCAGGGACGTACCTTGCATTATGAGTCCTACTGAAATGAAGTCACTGTTTAGGATGGACGACATCATTGCATCAGCATCACAGCCCATCACAGTGCTGGAGCTTAGTGCTCGCTCCGGGCAGGGACTGCAGGAGGTGTTGAGCTGGCTGGAGTCCATCGCTGTCAAGTGATTTCTGATTATTAACGTTGGTGCTGCCCTCAAACACATTGAAAAGGCCCACAAAGCTTTCCCAGCAGCAAAATCAGTTTATTCAACTCAGAAGTGAGCGTTGACAGTTCAAAATTGGCAATTCTTAGCACTGGGTTGTAAAAAAAATATGCACAGCAGATGACAAGCAATGAATAGTGATTTGTATTTTGTATCTGATCAAAAGGAAGGTCATGAAAAAGTTAAAATGAGAAGTACCTGCAAAGTAATATTAAGCGCGATGGAACCATGTAGCCATTTTCTGTGCCTGCTTGATCTTTTACCAGTGTCGATCACTAGCTTCTTACAGCCAGGAGTTGCAGGAAACAGATCTATGCACTCAGCAACAAGCATCAGTCGTCTCTACAGGAATTTTTTATCCTAAAACGCACTTGTACATAAGAATGTTACAGAAAGGGTCAGGACAAAACTCAAAAACTGCCATCTGTCCATCTGTGCACAGCAAACTGACTAAAATTGATTAGTTATTGATGAGTCCTTAATAATGTGGAGTTACTGAGATTCTTAGAAATGTGCCTTTTTTAATCACTGGCAGTTTTTTTAGGTTTTTGATATACACCAAACAAGAAAAAATGAAAAAAAAACCTAGACAAAAATAATCCTAGTTCTGCTTCTCCACATTTTCTTTTTGCATTATTTTTAATTGAATTCCTGATTCCATTCTTGATTAATTGTTTTTGTTTGGAAAAAGACTTGCCTGTGAATTTTTTCAGTTAGATACATACATAGTCACAACTTAAATGGTAATCAGTTTATGTTATATATAACAAACTGATTACCATTTAAGTTATGACTTTATTGCAGAAAAATATTTTTTTTCAAAGTGGACAAAAAGCAATATGAAGCTAATGAAAATGCTTTTTTTTTTTCTTTTTTACATCAACAAAAATAATTTGAAGATTTTCGATGAATCACATTCACATCATTTGTACATTCGATTTTTCTTTTAGTGATTAAGGGTTGAGCAGAGCTTGCTTGAAAACTGAAACTATGTAAATGGAACCACAGCTTTAAATAAAGGAATAGGGATGACTTCAGCAGATGCTAAATTGATGAGTGGTATGGAAGCCTAAGTGGAAAAGGATTTTGGATTTAAATGGAGCTAAAACACTTAGTTGAACTTTTATTTTTATGAATGACTTCTTTTTTTAAACCCCTGCTCAAATGTTTTCTTTCAAATGTTTACATTTCTGAGATGAGCCATGAAGTAATGTATTTGGTCTTTGCATTCTAGCACTTTATTACAATTAAAATCATCGTTCCACCCCATTATAGGGGCACACAACAAACAAAGCCAGGACTTCCTCATAAAAGCTGTTAATAAACCAATTTTAGATGCCTCTGGGTTAATGGTTTAACGAAAATGAGAGCCGAGTGGAACTCTCTTAATGAATTCACATAAATCAAGGGAACGCCAAATAATATAAACTATCAAATAAATGGGATAAAAAGTGAACATTTGTTCATTTTACTTCAACTGTTTAGATACCCAGAATGACACTTGAAATTCCTATTTTTTGTCAATGTTCGTAGTGTAGTGGCTGATTTTTGCCACCAGGAGGCGTCAAAACAATAAAATGACAAAGTCAGATTTTGTTTGGATGTATTCCTGATTTTGATCTTTTCATTCTGAGCAACTACACTAAGCAAGGGGAAAGAGAAAAAGGCAAATGGAACTTTAGTGAACCGCTGCATGAAATACGATGCTTGTGATAGAAACTGGCGTTAGAACATTCTCAAATGCTGCATTGCATATTAGGAATCCTAAAACAGTCAAAGCTCCAACATCACTTGTTCTGCATTTCATTTCACTAGAGTAATACTACATGTTAAGGAATCACTGGGACTTGTCCATAAAAGCTGAAAAGAACACATTTCTCAAAGCAGGAATAGTTTCTGCACTGAAAAAGTTTTTTAAGCAACTCCTTCAAATGATCCAAGAAGTGGTAGAATTTACTGTTTGACATCTAAGTTTGTTTGCAGCAAAATATTATAAAAATGTGCTTTTTTGGGGGGTTTGTAAAGTCCAGGATAGATGACTGACTGTAAAGATGTTCTGGTAAAGATCCGTCTTCTATAGCTTGTATTGGGAAGCAGAACCAGTTTGCATCGATCTAATGGTTAATGAACTTTACTACCATGTCAAAACAGCCAAGAATGGGCTTTTCAGACAAGTCCTTTGAACTGGGATTTGGTCTGCATATGGATGTTAATCCAAGAAAGGGTTCTGAGTGCTCTGTGAAGCTTGAGGTCCCTGAGGATTGGGTGAGGAGAAGGGCAGCAGGGGTTCAGGGAGGGTCCTTGGCATGAACAGACTGGATTGGGTCGGGTGAGTGATTGATGAAGGGATGATTGGACCTTGATCACTTGTAGGCAGAGGCAAGGAGGCGCTGTATGAAAGAGAAGGGGCAGTAGGAGCTGCTGGCGTGGAACCAGTCCCAATCTGATTCAGAGACAGCTTTGGCTGCTCAGCTTGGAATGGATTGCTGGCGGACGGAGCGCTCAAGGCTGAAGCAAAAGAAAAAAAAAGTTTTAATCTAAACAATTTGTGTACATTTTAGTAAGATGTGTAGCGAATAAGATGTTAGCTATACCTGGCAAAAAGGGGTTAATGGGCATAGCCGTGGGGTTTGTTGGGATTAGGTTATCCAGGTCGACTAAGGTGGCTGCGGTGGGGCCCAAGAATTGCTTGGGTGTCTGGCATTTGCGAGAGTCAGCCAGGCTTTCTCCAAGTTGAGTCAAATCAAAAAGATCCGGACTTCCTTCCCCTCTGTCGTTTACACCAAAGTCACCACCATCCATTGCTTCATCGAATAAATTGCCGTCTAGCAAAGGATCAAGATGGGCATCAAGAGTTGCACAAAACGTGGCAGAAGTATGGTCAAATAAACTCCTTTATTGTACCTGAGGGGCTTGCACTTCGAGGACGATGTTCCTTCATCGATCCCTTACTGACTTTTACATCAAGTGGGGCTAAAAATGGATCAATACATTTTATGGCTGCAAAATACAGAAATTCAGACTTTTTGCAGTCTGAGAACATGCAGGTGTACTCACAGACAGCACTAGCAGGTTCATCCCAACCTTTGCTTAAGATGCTCGGTTTGGAGACACTGCTCTGTGGTGTATCCCATGGTTTGACTGGAGGCTCCCATGGCGGTGGAGGGCTGTAGGAAGGTGGTGGTACCATCCATGGAGAGTCTGGTCGAGGGACGCTGGGGCCATCTTTTGTTGGTAGAATAAAACATAAAAGGTTAACCTCCACGTCTGCGGACTTTTAAAGTCTTGCTGTGATCACGATGAATTCATTTTAGGTGCACCTAGAGAGTCCCAGACATCTGCTCCCCCTCCGCTGGCAGCTGCTTGTGAGCTGTTCTTCCACTTGTAGTCACTGGAAGGTGGATCTACAGGCTGTGCAAAAACATCTACCAGGTCCATGAAGGCCGACTGATCACACAAAGCGTACAAAAAAAAAAAAAGAAAATCAAATTAAAATCACAATCCTCATTTGAACAGATTTTGATAGCTGATGCATATAAAAAAAGGACAACAACAATAAAACAAATCTTTTTAGGTTCAGTAACCCCCATGATAAGATTTCATACCCCCCCTTTTGATTCCAGGTCACGTTTGCTCTCCTCCAAAGCTTTCTGGAGACTCAACTCATCTTCTCTGCGGCTGAGCTGCTCCTGTGAACACCCAGACACATGGTTGCCTTTCAGCTTGACAGCTTCTGGCAAAATTCACATATTGCCACATCATGTTATATGTATGACTCAGCTACAGCACAGCTTGTATTTTTCCAAAGGCATCACACACATGCTGCTGGTGCAAACTAGAAAGTTCTCCGCTTGAAAAGGGGGAGACAGAGAGCGGAGCACCACTGACCATTGTGCTGCAATTATCAACATTGACCAACAACAAAAGGGGGAGAGAATATGCAAAGAGTTACATGGAAAAGGGACACACAACTGCTCAGAACACACAAGGAAACACTTTTGGGAATAGGGATGAATAAAAAGCCTCTACCTGCTGGTGTTCCTCCTTGCTCAGGCTCATGGCCAATTGGAGCTGGGTGTCCTCATCCAGATCTGGAGAGACTTGGGGTGCACGTTGGACTGGCTGAGGGGGTGCTGTACGTTGTACTGGCTGAGGGGGTGCTGTACGTTGTACAGACTGAGAGGATGTTAAAAGGAAAGGGAATTTAACTGCACTCAACAAGATGAGAATTGAGGTGGAAAACTCTAAAAGTACACTGCATGCAATAATCCCAGTTAGAATGAAGGTGTAAGTCTTTGGGCATCAGTTGTGTGCTTCCAAAAGAAAAGAGGAAATTAAGTTTGGATCATAGCAGAGGAGTTAAAGTCACAGCTGATCTTCTCTGTTCAAAAATAATAAATTATTGTCATATTAGTTGATTGGAAAATGTGAGTCTCTTGTGCAGTTGTTGGTAATTTTTTTTCAGAGAAGGATAGCTCTAAAAACTGCTCAGTGCAACCAAAGATAGGCCGAAAAGAAAGATGTGCAAAGAAAACAATCAGCCCTGGTTCAAGCATGTGTCTACCTTATTGGCATCTTTCTGGCTGAGAGCCAAAGCCAGCTCAAGTTGAGTCTGTTCATCCATTTGAACTGTGGGAGGATGCTGGAGTCAAGTAGCACGAGTTAGGAGGAAGACTAATCAAAGCAAAGCATGCTCCATTTTCCTAAAGCAATTACCCAAGAAATCTCTACAACAAACTGATGTAGATCAGAAAATAGATCAAAATAATGAGTGTGATTCATATGATTGCAGGAAAGGAAGGGGTTTGCCTTTTAATGCTTTCCCAAAGAAGCTAAGGAGGCATCTCAAGCAGGCTGTGAATTTTTGGTTTTTTTTTATTTCAGAATCAATGCACATCTCCTGCTTGCATTCTGTCCCTTCCATCTCAACTTCCTCATGTTTTACATCACGTGAACTGACTGGCCAAATGCTTTCATGCCTCACATCAATTTCCTGTTAACAGTTATGTGAATTGATGGCACAGTGGATCTTCTCGAAACATTTTAATTTGTATATCCGACTACTTTATCAGAATGAAAGTGATTAATTAAAAAATATTACAAACTCTTTCACTTTTTCAACAAAGAGCTTAATTCCTTTGATAATAAACATCCTTATTGAAAATATGAATGTATTGAATAATATTAATTTTAGCTTTAAAATTCAAAATCTGGGTGAAAAATTCTAGCAATAACAATTGCAATCAGTCAAAATGTGTGTATGATTCAGGTTTAAAAAAAATGTGCATGTCGATCCTTTAAAATTTGAAATCTTCCTTTGTTGTTGCTATGCACCAACAGACTAAACATATTTCTGCCGCTGCTGCCCCCTACAGTTAGAGAACGGAATTGACACTTCTTAAAATGAAATTATTCTTAATTTAAATGATTTTAAAGCAAAGGCTTTGTGTTAGGTATTTATCTTTATGTATGTTTTAAAGTTTTTTAACCCTTTAACACCGAAGATTTAGCTCCATGCTGATGTTCTATGACTTACCGTAACTTTTCAATTGTTTATGCGATCAACAGAATTCCAGCAGATTTTGAAGTAGAGAAAAGAGGCTTGGTGCCAGTTTTCTCCGCTTTAGAATCTGCTGGAATATTGAAAGCCTATATCAAAGAGCGTTTGTTATTTGGGTGTTGCTGGTGATATCTCTGGTGTTAAAGGGTAAAAGAAAGAATAGAAAAAATATTTAAAAAAAACAAACTTTTTACCCACCTGTATTGGTTCTTGAGGCAACTAAAACATGCACAATCAGAGCAAAAAATGAAAAGTTGCAAATATTAGGTGTAAATGATGTCTTTTTGTTGACTAAAACCTGGACTTTGTTCAGATTGATAACTTCTCCCTTCTCAAACGGTTTTCATGTTACATTAGGCAACACAACCCAGTTAACACACACTTGAACCATGTCATAAAGCCATTAAACTATGATTTCCTATTTTTTTTTTCTTTTTTTCTTAAACAGGAAATAATAGCGCAGACATTAGTTATTAGAGATCTGACAGTTCACTTAAATCAGTTTTCATTTTTTAAAGTGCAAGTGAATCCACATGTTCATAAGTTCAAAATAAAGATCATTGTGTCTACGCGTTACTGACACTTTCAGCGAATATAGATATTAACACCAACATGAAGTTTGTCCGGTCCATGCCCCCGAGAGGTCTGCTTTTGAATTTTTCATGAAGGGATACAGGCTTTGGCAGCAAACGTGGATGTGTGTGTGTTCCTTCTAGAGGTACCTTTTTACTTTCTTGCTGGCTCAAAGCGATGGCCAGCTGCAGCTGACGCTCCTCGTCTACACTGCTTGTTGGAAGAGCTTTTTCCATGTCTGCGGGCAGATGAGACGGGGAGGCTGTGAAGAACCAGAAAAGAACAGAAGAATGAAAATTGGGAGAAGAGGAAATCATTTGAGACAGGCTGAGGGTGGCTGAGAGCTGGCGCTGATTTTGCATGTTAATTCTGTGCTGCCTGTTGTTCATGGCATTTGCTGGCATGGTTTGCCCAGTCCGCCTATCTCTGCCTTCAGCGAGAACAATGCAGCGGCTGTGTGGGGATGCTTATTCGGGGGAGACTGGCATTGGATCTGGGCCCACCTTGTTAACCCTAATCATTCAGGATGGGGAAGTTGGTTCCAGATATTTTTCCTATTTGTGGAGGAGGTAGGTGGTGCGGTGAGGGCCAGGCGGTGGGGTCACAGGGTAGAAGCGAAGGAGCAGCCCACACACTGGCAGAATCAGGCCTCAGAAACAAATCACTTCCACTGTGCTGCCCCTCAACAGCCTCCTGCCTCAGCTGAATCTTTTGCTGGTAATTAGCTGCTGCCAACGTCCCATCTCCCCCAGCATCCATAAGCATTTAGATCCACAATATTCATGTGCAATGCCCAAAACTCCCTTATAAACAACACAAGCTCTCCAACTGCTGCTCTAGTAAAGTAAAAAAGACTTGAATTAGACATGATAATCTTAGAATCATGCTGAACTATTATCCTGTTCTACATACGAACAACACGTGGAACCCCAAAGTGAATATTACTATTGAAGCCTTGGCATTACATGTTTTAAGGATGTCCCACTTTCCTATTAGATCTATTTCACTGCTTTTAATGACATTTATTACCTAAAAAAACTTTTTCAAAAGAATAAAATTGTCAAAAGGTCACTTGTTTTCTATGGTAGTCTGGGGTTTTAACATATTTAAGTGTGAACTTCATTTTTAAGACTTACTTTATGGACAAAGCAGGGAGGCCTAAACGTACATCACTGTAGTACTGTATTACTGTGAGTTAAAAATTGTGTTTCTGAGTTTTTCTTTATTCAAATTGTTGTGAATCAGGAGCAAACAGAAAAAATGCTGTTTGAAAAAGATCATATTTATTACGTAGAAAATACACTAGGTGGGCAACAATGCTCCCTGCTCTGCTCCATTCCGATGCATCCACTTGTAGACGACTAGATCCATGTACGTTTTCTTTGTTCTAAATGGCATTTGGCAGTGAAACAAACCTCAGATGCCAAATTAAAGTCAAGCTGCGATTTTAAAAAAGCATGGCCCACACGAAGGCTTACACTGATGCTAAAAACCAGACATGCCACATTCTTGCTGTGGGTTTATGTTCATGGACTTGATTACTTGCTTGCATTTAATAAGTCACTAATTAGAGTTTCTGAACTAAATGCCAAAAACTCATTCTCTGGAAATGCATCTAAAGCAGCTAAAAGTTAACAAAAATATAGATAACTTTTAAACAATTGGTCTGAAAGCAAAGGCACCAAACAAATTTGATTTCAATTGGGTAAAATCTAAAGTATATGAAAAACCTCATGTAATGAACAAATGTCTTTTAAAAATAAAGTTATTTCCTATCATCTGAAGTCACCCAACCAGAATCACTCCATGATGCGTCACAGATACCTGTAGGACAGTTTTTTTTCCTAGCAGCAAATTTTGAGAGACACAGACACATGGAGGGGCTTTGTCTTCTGTGAAATCAGTTCAGCTGACAAGAGTTGGAAGGAATGCAGCGAGAGCATCAGACGAGCGCCAAACATACATTTTCTAGGCCCAAACACAAAAGACGAGTCACTAATAAAAACAACAATCTGAACTATGACTGTAGAAAAGTCTTGCTGGTCTTTAAATAGCAAGCAGATGACATAATAGAGTGATCACCGGTAAAATCTGGCTGATCAGGCTGAGCGGAAAATAGAAAAGTCCCCAACGAATTATCTAAGTTTGGAATTTTTTTTCTGATAGTTATTAGAGCTTGAATTGAAATTCATTATAGACTGCTTCCATCTTTTAAACCAAGGTAAAGTAACGTTTGCAGGTAAGTGTACCTGACCTCCTGAAAATGTCTGTTCTGTAACTTACAGTAGGACGGCGGCAAGCCGGAATCAAAAGACGGGCTGGACATGGACCGATCCAAGGGGGAGGCGAGCCCTGCCAAGCGCGACTTGGTCTTTAAAGCATTAGAGCGCTCCATCTTCAGCTTCTGCTCATCCTTCAGCAGTGACACCAACCGCTTCGCCTTCTCTCTGACACTGGCACCCTGGTCGTGTCCGTCTCGGTCTATGTACTGGAAGTCCTTCAGTGTCTGAATGGAGTGTATGTTGTCCTTGCATGCTTTGACCACACGCTCGGAACCTGTTTTGACCAAATGCTCCAGCAGCACCAGGGCCTTGTAGACGTGGCGCCAGTTTTTGCCGTGATCGTTGAGCCTCTTCCAGATTATTCCCATGACATCGGTGAAAGCCACCACATTGAAGGTCAGGTCTGCAATTTCAGACATGAGAGTGCCAGAGGGTCCCCAGGGGTCATTGGAAGTGGCCTCTCGGACCTTAATCTCAGCTTCCGTGTAGTTGTTGACCATGTTTTTCATTTGGCGGCGGATCGATGAGGTCTGCATGGCGGCGGTGAGGTTTCACGCGCAGCACGGGTAAAGAAACAGCAGGTCAAGTCACTTCTTTGTAAAAGGTGAGCTGTTCAAGCCGAAAAAAAATCGAATTTCCAACTTCGGTTCACAACATGTGGTCCTGTTGGAAACAAGCACAAATAAAGTCAAATAAAGTATAAAACTTTGCAAAAGGTAATAAAATAGTTTAAGCTTCCATTTTATTAACGTAGAAAGAAGAACCACGAATGAACACTGACCAGATTTGGACTTTTTCCCTCTAATATTTGTTTTAGAGCCCATGTGATCTTATCTGTTTGACTTTTCAAAGGTATCAGACAACGGAAACACATTTTTAAACTCCAAAAGTCCTCACAGAAGTTCAGGATAAACAACTGAATCCCATTTATGTTTACTTTAGGAATCCCTGGGAAGGTTTGTGAGTTTACCTTGACTGTTGAACTGTTTTGTCTACAGGATAAATTTGGTGGATCTGGATAAAAAAAACAGAAAGAAAAAAACTTTTTGCTCCATAAAGGCACTTCAGAAAACGAGACTGGTTTGGGGGTTTTGGTCACACTTGGTGCACAAAATTTAAAAGTAATCCTTTTGAGACTTAGTATGGATGCTGTAAATTTTTCTTTCCGTGTGGAGAGCAGGACATCTAAAATCAGAAAGGACTGCTTGAATAGCAATCAGAGCTATTAGATGACAGTTAATCACTTCCTCTGATCAGATTCCAGTCAGGGCTCCTCCATTGCTGAGCCTCTCTGTAGGAGGACAGTTTGTTATGGATTGGTTGCTTTGATTTTGACGTCCAATCTTCAAAAGCATACAATAATAGCTCTCGGACACAAAGCCATGCGTAAATCTGACTTTCCAAGAGTTTATTTTAAAGTGGATGAAGGAATTAAGTCCTCAAAGGCTCAGTTTCCTGGAGGACATTCCTTTATAGTCTCGGTTAAAGACGTTAAACAACTAAAAATCAAACGTTTTGGCTCACGTTGGCTGCTTTTAAATAGGTCGGCGCGTCCTGTCCCAAACAGGACTGGTTCTGCGACTTTGTCGAGGTGAAAGACTGACGGTGACTCAGCGATGTTTTCCTACCACCACAAAAGTTCGAACCTCGACAAAACTTGGATAAAGTACACCGTGTAACCCAATCGGTTGATGGCCTCCACTTTTCCTCTTACCTTCATGCCATAGCGCGTCAGCGGGGTCCCGACTCAGGGAGGATTTGGGTGGGAAAGGACACGTCCCCGCCTCTCAGCATATCCCGACGCCTATAGAAGAGAGGAGGAGGAGGAGAGCTGGGGGTCTGAAAGCAATGAAAGCCAAGGACTCGAGAAATCCTGATCTGTCACCAAACTTCGACTGTTTACAAATCCACAGAACTGTAAAGCAGAGGGACGCAGCCCGCAGATGGCACGGCCGTGCGCAAACACGCACACAGTGAAAAAATGGATGGAGTAGGAAAGTGGAGGAAGAGGAAGAGGAGGAGAAGGAGGAGGAGGGAGAGAAACCTGCTCGGTGTATGCGGAGTCAGACTTAACTCCTTCACTGCTGGATAGAAACTCCACCAGCAAAGTGGCCACAACCAGAAGAAAGCTGTGCCAAAATGCGTAAATGCGGAGACGCGCGCGCTTATGCCCCACAAAATTTGTGAGGAGAAACGCAGGAAAAGATCTTTAAATGCAATTGTTTGCATCTAAAGATAAAACGATTTTGGGATTTAAACATCTAACAGCCGTTCTTATTTGCTGCATCATTCAAGGAAGTAAAAGACAAAAATACCCCCAAAAAGAAAAAAAAGGCATGGCATTTCCTTTCCAGCAACCTTTTCTCTTTACTTATTCATCCTCTCTAATGGAATGCAAGGAAAGTACCCTCCTTCTGCATTATGTATGCATCCATACAAGTAAAATATCTTTATTTGGGCGTGTTTTGGTTCATTTAGCTTCACTGAAGATCTCAGGATGACATCAAAAACAGAGGGATCACATGTTTTCTTTAAAAAAAAGGAGAAATGAATCTCTAGATAAGGTAAAAGCAGCAAGAGAGATGAGTTAAAACAGACCGAGCTGGATTTACAGGAAACACCAGGTCCGCCTTCAAACAACGTCTTGGAGATAAGATATTTCAGACTCTTCACACCCTACAGGACACAAACAAGCAATATCTCAGTTTTCTGTGCTTCTTTTGAGGAGTCATCCTCCTCTTCCATCTCTCCATTTTCATTCCTTCACTCCCCTCTCTGTTTTGGCACCCTCTCTGTCTTTATTTTTTGTCAAAACAGATGCCTCAACATTTTTTTTGTTTCCCAACAAAAGTGTGACGAGGTCAGTGCTCGGAGGGCATGCAGGCCAGAACGGTGGAGGGGAGGGGTTTTGTGGCGTCACGCAGGGGGCGGGGACTCGATGCTGCTGCTCCAGAAGAGGAGAGCGGAGCCGCTTTCTATGGAGGTCCATAAGAGACCATATGAAATAAACAAAAGCGCCATAAAATCGTTAAAAAAGGGTCATTAATTATTTAAAAATGGCATTGAATAAATACAATTGGATATCAATAAAAACGTTTTACTATATGCGAGGCATTACAATTTTAAAATTGCCATTAAAAAAGCAAATTTAAATATTTCATGACATATTTAATTATTTCATGGCCAGTGTGGGATGGAAGAGACAACTTAAAATGACTAATAAGAAATTATTCAATACACGTTTCATTAATTATTTAAAATTGGAAATAAATTTTAATTTAGGAGTGAAACAAAGACAAAAGCAAACAAACCCCTTTGCTCAAACCCAGCACTTCAAGCAGTCCTGCTTTCACATTCTCTGTATGTCGCTAAAAATGATCACAAAGGTTCCCATCACTAAAGCCGCTATGATAAGGCTTAAGCCAGGCTTAGACCAGGCCAGAGAAATGGAGTACAGATGATCTAATTTAGGGCCACCCACTGAGTTTAACGGGATAGTTTGAAAGATTAAAAAAAAAAAAAAAATGACATGCTGCAAATCATTAAATAATAAAATTATTAAATAAAGCACTTAAATAATTTAAAATTGATTTTTTTATTAAGTGTTGACACATTCAATTGCATTGTATTTAATAATTTATTTCCAATTTTAAACAATTAAACATTGATCTAATAATTTAATAATAAATACATTTATTTCAATTTGTCTCGAACTGGCCATAAAATAAACAAATATATAATGAAATATTTAAATGTGCTTTTTAATGGCAATTTTAACATTATAATTCCACATACATTTAAAAAATTATTTACTGATTCCCATTTTAATTATTCATTGCCAATTTTAACTAATCAATGACTCTTTTATTTAGCAATTTAAAGGTGTTTATATTCATTTCATGTTGTCTCAACTGGATCTCCATACCTCCAGTCATGCTAGGACTCATCAGGCTTTAGTGGAGGAAAGCAAATTAGCAGAAGGAGGCCAATTAAACTTCTTATTCTAATATAGCACTGCAGCTATACATTTTTAAAGAAAAAGTTTCAGTTATTGGTCAATGTTACTGCAATAAGTAATACATTAATGTAAATATTTATTCAAGGACATCTTCGTCGTTAAATGCAGAACTGTTACATTACCGCCCTCTGCTGGTCAAAATGATAACATTTATTTGGTTTTAAGTTTTTGACATTTTGAAACATCATCTGTTTAATTTTTTTGTTTTAAGTTTTTTATTTAATTATGGCCCGCAGCAGCTATTTTTCAAGAGAAACCTGATCAAGAGTCTACGGCACATTCACACATGCAAAAAACAAACTTAAAGTATTTTAAATAAATGAAAGTAAAACAAATGTAAAATCAGCTCAATACAGTGAAAATTTTGTTGTTTATTTTTAAACTGATGTGCTCTTACATGAGTAAAAATCAACTGTAGTTTTGTTAGCCACTGCTGACATAAAATTGAATGAAGAGACATTGACCATTCCTCCAAAATGAAGAGGTTAGATAACGTCTTGGCAAAATTATGGGGAAAAAAAGTTAGATTTGTTGTTAAAGTGGCTTGTTATTTGAACAGGTTCTTTAAGTGTAAATGCAAACCTACTGCAGCAGGGTCGGGTTTGACACAATGCATTTTATCTTGAAAGGAACTTTTGTGTGCCGCTGTCAAAAGATATATAAAAGAAATATAACATGCACAAACCAAATATTGTAAATGTTTAAAAGCTGCATTTGATAAATAAATGGGTAAATGGCCACAAACATAAATAAATCGTGTTTTTCTAACCGTGTGGCTCTTTGATCATTTGTTGGAAGTTACCATTTGATTGACTTGGAACAATTTGTCCAGATAACTGTTTCTTTCTTTTTTTTATTTTTGTTTTTTTAATTTAATTCTTAATTCTTCCTACTGTTAATTTTTTTAGGTACCCAGTTAACTTAAAATCTAACTTAAAGCTTAAAATATCTAAAATATCTAGTGGGCTTGTGGGTCTGAAGCAGGTTTTTTTAATAGATTTTTTCAATTAAAAGCAGCAGGCAGGACGTCAGTGCTGTTCTGTTATTTTCCTTTTTTTATTTTTTATTAAAGATAGTGCATTTAGGAGACAGATATTTGTGTTTCTTGCAAAACAATGAAAGAAGACAGCTCTGAATGAGAACAAAACATGTCCCGCCCACACAACAACACTTGGCTTCTGCGTGTGTATTTTCATCCTCGTACTGTTGGATTTCAATCTATGAAAACCATTTACTGGAAGGTTTTAAAATGCAGCAAAAACCAAATTAATTTGTTTCAATCTCCTCAAACTGAACCCCATGTTACCCTTTATGGTCATCGACACCAGTGTAAAGCAGCAGATTTCCCTTCAATTTGTTTGAACACATGGATGGATGGATGGCACTGTAAGATGCTGAAGTCTTACAGCAAAAGTGCTATTAAAGGATTCTTTTTCTGAACCTATTCACAGTCCTGCCTGAAAAAAGTAGGAATTATTCTATTTTCTTTTTCAAAAGTTTTTATTTAAAGACACTTCTATAATTTCAGACCTTGAAGCCACCTTGCTCAACATACATTTGTACTTTCACAATAATTTTATGCAAATAGGGCTCCAAAAATGTTTTTTTTTTTTAACCCATAACTCCAGCCTTCTTAAATCTAGCCCTGCATACACTGTACGCTATGTAAATTTCAAAAGGGAACTCAATGCTTACGTCAATTTAAAATCAACTGCCTGCAGGGCAACAAGGTGATCAATTTATCAAAAACTGAAATTTTTCCCCAACGCAATATTTCTAGGATCAGAAACATATTATCTAGAAGCGATGCTGAAAAACTCATCCATGCATTTGTTACGTCTAGGCTGGATTACTGTAACTCTTTGCTAGCAGCGTGTCCTAAAAGTTCTTTAAAAAGTTTTCAGCTTGTTCAAAACGCAGCAGCTAGATGGTTAGCAGGAACCAGCAGAAGAGAACACATTACTCCTGTATTAGCTTCACTTCACTGGCTCCCAGCTGAATCTAGAATCCAGTTCAAAATCCTCCTGCTAATCTATAAGGCCTTGAATGGTATGCCCCCATCCTATATTAAAGATCTCATAGTGCCTTACCAACCAAACAGAACACTTCGCTCACAAAATGCAGGACTGCTTGTGGTTCCTAGAATCTCTAAAAGCACAGTTGGAGGTAGAGCCTTTAGCCACCAAGCTCCTGTTTTATGGAATAAGCTCCCAGCTCATGTAAGAGAGGCCGACACAGTTTCTACATTCAAAGTTAGACTTAAAACGTTCCTCTTTGGACAGGCTTATTGCCAGGCTAGCTAGCAATCAGAGATTATTTAACTTACTGCTCCTCTGCCTCACCTGCTGTATGGGGTTTGCCGCGCTGGCTCTGCTCGCTCCTGCTCAGCACACCCCCCCAACCCTTCCCATCTCCCTCCACCTCAAGATTTCCTCTTATTTTGTACCCTTCCCTCACACTACATACACGTTAAGGGACTCTATGTCCCATGGCACTCACTTAAATTTCAAGGGACCACCAAATCCCAACTGCACAACGTTACATAACACCTTTACTTCAAGGGATCACTGGATCCCACTACACTCACTCAGACTCCAAGGGACCCCCAAGTCCCATCTGCATTACACAACATACTCAAGTCCGCAACCCCCTCTCCTTCATCTCTCTCATCCCTTTTCTGCTAACCTCCTACCTATTCACAATAAACCCTACCCTAATCCGGGTCTGCATCCTTCTTCCCCCCCCCCCCCCCCCCCCCCCCCCCCCCCCCCCCCCCCCCCCCCCCCCCCCCCCCCCCTCCACCTGTAATCTTCATTACACCACTTGCCACCAGCCAATGCTTTATTTTACTTGGTTTATCATGCCTCTGTTTGGTGCAGTGCCATTCACATGTTGTCCCTCTTTCCCACACCCTTACAGGGGAGTGGGAGAGATTTCTGATTCCAGGTGGATTGTCTGTGCTCCTCTCCTTGGCTGTGACCTCGCCTTTAGCCCCTCCCGCTCCTGTCTTTGGCTCTGACCTCGCCTAGGCTCTTCCCGCTGCTGTCCTTGATTGTTACCTCGCCTTTCGCTCTTCCCGCTCCTGTCTTTGGCTCTGACCTCGCCTAGGCTCTTCCCGCTGCTGTCCTTGATTGTTACCTCGCCTTTCGCTCTTCCTGCTCCTGTCTTTGGCCGTGACCTCGCCTCATCTGTGCTCCTGTCCTTGGCTGTGACCTCACCTTTGGCTCTTCCAGCAACCCCAGCTGTTTCCACAACTCCTACTGGATGAAGCCCATCTGATAGACTATTCAAACATGCCTTTGTTTATTTAATACATAGCTGTTATCTTAACTTGTAGCTGTTTATCTAGAGGTGTTTGTTTATTAGACATATACTTGTTATTCAACCATGTAGTTACAGAATTAAATAAGCTCACTTTTCTCTAATAGTTCTAGTACATCACCTGTCCGTCGGGGGTTGAGGATCTCTCCTTCATGTGGCCAACCCCGAGGTTTCTTAGTTTTTTCCCCCCCAAAAAAGATAGGGTTTTTTTAATGAGTTTTTCCTCACCGCGAAGGAGGGTGTAAGGACAGAGATGTTTGTTCAGCTTAGTCTGTTTTATAACCAGCTATTGTTTACTTTTACATGTTTAATAATTATTTTTGCTTCTTGCAATATATTCATAATCAGTCCATTGAGACGGCTATGGCTGTAATATTGGGCTATATACATAAAATTGAACTGAATTTAATTGAAATTGAATAATGCAAGAAAAAAAAAACAATTTAATTTACAATCATTTTTCCCTTTAAATATAGCACTACAGTTATGCTGCTGAATGAGCTGCAGAATACTCATCAAGTTTCTGTGAATCATAAAGAGAGTGAGCAGCAGCATCTCCTGCTCATGGAGTAAGTCGTGATCACTAAACAAAGCGGATGAAGCTGAAAAATCACAGCTGCAGTGATGGATCAGGATGTAACCGCTTTATATAAAAAGATGGTTTTAGAAAAAGGCTTCAAAGTATGGGTAATTCCTGCATTTCACACCTCCACTGGTCAAATCCTCAGGGATTTGAGCTGCATGGACCCATTCATTAGCTCATAATCTATAATTATCCACAATGAGGCAGAAAACACACAGGCGAGCTGCTAAAACCTAGAGAGGAACATTTGAGGCAGCTTTCTGTCATGTTTGTGGAGGTCAGTTTGGATCACTAAAATCTAATCAACTTTTCTGGAATACAGTCTATGATTCTACATGTTTTTTTTTATAAGTGGATTATTTTCCGCATGAGTGAAACCGCTAAGGAGGGGGGGGCGTCATGTTTCTAAAAAAGGAGTACTTTCTGAATGAGGCTGATGACGCAGACCCGGCGCACTATAAGAAAGGAGACACAGATCCGCATCGGCGGACAGATGAGGCTGACACTGACAGGATCGGACTGCGACAGCCTCTCACTGACAACAGGGGCATGAACGCAACGGAGAAGCTCCAGCTCACTGTTGATGGCATCCTGGGAGTGTTCCACTCCTGCAGCGACCTTCTCCAGGCGCGCGTTGCGCACCCGGCGCTCCAGAGCGCAGCTCTCTGCACCCCGATGCTCCAGCACCCCAACAAAACGAGCATCATCAAATCGGTCAAAGAGTGCTGGAGACCACAGGACAGGAAGATGGTGAACCGCAGGTCTTCAAGCTCCAGAGGGACTCTCCAGGCTGCGGATGATATCATGGACCGCTCCGTGGATTTATCGGGTCTGACCAGCCGCAGGAACTGTCACAGAATAGTTGTCCTTGGGGCGCCTAAAGTTGGAAAAAGTAATATTATTCGACGGTTCTTGGGTGAGGAGTTTGAGGAACTCTACAAACCAACGGCGGAGGACTTCTACAGAAAGCTCTTCTTCATTGGAGGAGAGGCGTACCAGGTGGATCTGCTGGATGCTGCGTCTGAGAGGGACTTCCCAGCTAAGAGGAGATTATCCATTCTGACAGGTGAGGCTGCATCAAATTGACAAAACACTGAAATGTAAAAAAGAAATCCTGAAGTTGACGTTTTTAATCTTTTTCTCTGCAGGTGACATCTTCCTCCTCATCTTCAGTTTGGATGACAGAGACTCTTTGAATGAAATCCACGAGCTGCACACCGAAATAAGAGCTGCGAAAGCCAAGTTACTGAAATCCAACCATCCCAGGATGGTTCCATCTGTGGTCTGTGGGAACAAAGCGGACTTGGACGCACAGAGAGCCGTCACGCTTTCGGACGTGACGAAAATCCTTGGAGAGGACGTCCCATTCTTTGAAGCGTCGGCCAAAACCGGCACCGGGCTGCAGGGAGTCTTCCGAGCTCTAGCCGGTCTTGGCGGCCTGCCCGATGAGATCAGCCCGTCGCGGCATCAGATCGTATCCATCCACACGTACCAGTCGCTGTGCGTCGATCAGAGAGCCAGGAGAAGGAGGAGGCACTCGCGGGAGATCGCTGCGCCCTGCGCCGCCCTGGACCCGCTGGCGCGCCGCCCGAGCTTCACCAGCGACCTAAAGCTGGTGCTTGGATCAAGCACCAAACAGAAAAAACCCGAGAAGTGTCAGATTCAATGAATCGTGATGTCTCTCGACAAACATATTGTAGTAGTATGCTGCAATGTCATTTAAGTAAAGAGTTATACTCTGGCACCTGGCTGGACCAGTGCGATTTATCTGTAAACTGATGTCATAATAAAAGTCACACATTTTTCTTTAAGGGATTTGTTGTCTTTATATTTAATAAACCAGCTTATTACATGAGCACAGACGTCATCAAAAAACAGAGGTGTGTGATAGGTTAACAGAGTGAGTCAAACAGGGACTTTGAGCATCTTCAAGATGCGTAAAACGTCCTTCACATTTAAAACGCCCACCAGGAAGAGGAGAGTCGTGGTGATGCAGAGTCCTCGTAACATCTCGGATGCAGCGCCTGCTTGTGGATGCTCTTCAGTCACCATGGCAACCAGTATTGCTCTCATCGTCAGGGAATGGTGTTGAAGCATCATTTGTGGGCGGGAGGTGGGCGAAAAAAAATATCTGTTGCTACTAAAGGAAACCACTGATCAATCAAACTTACAGATCTGGTTCTAAAAGTTTCAGATTATTTCCAATATTTACTTCAATTTATGAAACTTCTTTTTCCAGTTGTCCTTAAAACAAACATAAAATGTCAAATATTCATACATTACAAATCCTGTTTGAGCTTAGTTTGATTATATCAGAAACATTTGTTAACAAACGTCACATTTTTTTTATGTAATGTTTAAGAAAGGAGTTATTTAGAAACTTCAGTTTCCTTTTTTAATATTAAGAACTTTAAACATGCAGGTCTTTCATCAAATAAGATTAAAGGACACATTCATGCCAATTATTACTTATTTGCCATAAAAGTAAGAAAACAGTGGAGAAAGTGCGTGAAGAATAAAGCAGGACTCAAAGTTGTGGCTAGGAGTTATTGATTAGATCAGGGATTCTGCATTGAGTGCCGCATGTTTTCCAACATACCATGCTCTGGTTCTAGGGCATGGATGTTTGGAAATCATGCACTGTGACCCTCGAGTTGTCCCTCCCTGGATTAGACTGTGGATGAATGTGATTTTTGCCAGGATTTGCTAGATTTTGTTTGTCCTGAGTTTGTCCTTTTCAAAAAATCCACCAGAGCCAGAACCAAAGGTTTCTAACCCTAAAATAGCATACATTGGCACAGACCTCATCCAAAATGTCAAAGGCAGTAAAGTCATTTTGATGTAGCTTGTTTTGCTTCTCATTCAGATATAGACTTGTTTCTTGAGTATAACATGAGAGCAGCATTATTTTTGGCTAAAATACTGGCCTGAGCAAGACTTGAACTTACCTTATACATGCTTACAAAAATATTTAGCAATGTTTTACGATAATTAGGTTGAATTTGTCCTGACAAGACCAAACTTTGATTGGGTTTTGATACCTTTAACATTCAGAGGTGTAATCATTTTTTTTTCTTTGTGCGGTCGGGTTATGTAGGACAGAAAATCATTTTGTCTAAACGTCATTTTTAAAAAAAAAATGTTGACAAAGAAATCATCCGATCAAAATATACCAGAAGCTTTAAAATAATAATAATTGAATGAAATGTCTGTACTTTTTAATGAAAGACAGGACAGATTATTTTTTTGAGTATGGTGCTTGGGGTTTACTAGTCAAAAATAAATAAAAACAATCAGTTATTTAAAAATATAAATTTTTCTTATAAAAAAGCTGCAGGAGAGCAAATATGGCTGCACTAATACCTGCTTCTATCTAAGCTTTTTTCTCTTTTCGTGTGGTCCTATTAGCCTCATAAAGACATAAAACTGAAAAGTTCTGTGATCTTTTATTTCTATACGTAATTCCATTGGAAGTCTGTGTGCTTCCCTAATTGCTTGCCGGCACACACACAGATCTGTGTCCCTGCAGATCTGCCAGAAGAGTTGGAAGTATACTGTCCAGTAATGCCAGTCCATTCCATGTGCAGCGCAAACCCCTGCCGAAAAGAAAAAATAATATGAACTATTTCAATATCAAGCAGCTTTTAATTCTCGTCCAGTTTTCTTTTGTAAGGATGCAGAAAGGTGCAGGCGTTATTAATCACCACCTGTCGTCCAGAATGAGCTGTCCGCCCTGCAGCAACTCCTGGACACGTGTAGATCCTCCAAAGATTTCATGAAGGCCCGTTTGAGGGCAAAACAAGTCCCAGTGCTGAAAATAAGAATAAAAAAAAAAAATACTAAATGCTGATCATCCTTGGCGATGGAGGCTTTTGTAAGGAAAATAAAAGGTTCATGGTGTGTTTACCTTGTGACTAATGCCTTCAGTCATTCTCATTCCCATCACCAACACCTCCTCCAACCTGCCGAACAGCAGCCATTCAGATTGAGAAGCATCAAGGACGAGTCTGATGAAAGCTTCTCATCAGGACAGAATGTTCAAAGGACCCGGAGGCCTTTGCTGCCTACACTGCCTGTGGACGTGCTGTGATTTCACTGTTACAACTCACACGGTCAGGACATTTCTGGAAAATTCTGCAGCTCTCTTGTGCCAATGCCAAAAACATTGCTTACAAAACATAACACCATTGCAAGCGCTACAGCTCACAGGTCAAGACAGCCCAGCTGTATCCTCCTCCGTGTGCCGTGTCCCATCTGCTGGACTTCACGGATCCAGACGTCAGGCTCCAGAGTCTGAGTGCGGGCCTCGCGGGCAACGACCTCCTCCCCAAGAGGAACGAACCGCCCGTGTGCTCCTATTGCACAAAACAACTTTTACAATCACAACCAAGAGTATTTAGTGACTTTCAGGAGAAAGTGTTACCTGGACCAACACCAATGTACTGCTTTCCTCTCCAGTAGCTCAAGTTGTGGCGGCTCTCTGAGTTCTAACAACAAAGGTAGGAGTGTTACTCACAGCAGACATCTTAACAACCAATATGGACCAAAGCAGAGGGGCCAGCTGCCTTTTCCATGGACTGCTATAAAGATTAAGCAACACAAAAATGGGGTGAAACTGACTGCTCAAAATAGGAACTTAGCAAGCTTTGAATTGATCATTTTGGGCACCATAAGATTGAAGAACATGGCAGCAACCAGATCTTGGTAAACATATTCAACATTTCAACAATCTTTCCCTATAATACACAATAATTTGATTGATTTTTCCTTTTAGCTGTTTTTTTGGACAAAAAAACCTCTTTTTATCAAAGTTATTGTAAGATTTTATCCTCTTGTTAGGTACATTTTCCTTTTAGTCTACAGTTTGCATCATTCACTATAACTGTTTGTTACAACAACAAAAACAAGGTTTTTAATTTAATTGAGTTCAATCATAAATGAAATTGGGAACTTGCAAATCAAAATTCCATCACTTTAGAATGTTGGAAGTGATACTAAGCTCTTATTGAACCATTAAATAATTATTTTCGTTCATATTTTACACTACTTCACAGCTTTTTCCAGAGATTTGAAACGTTGTTTTGCTACAAAGAACTCACATTCCTGGCAAAGTTCGACACCTCATACTGAACAAAGCCATGCTGATTAAGGGTCTCTCTGGCATGTTGGTACATCTCTGCCGTCACCTCCTCTGCAGGCATGCTCACATGTCCACATTGCACTTGTTTAAAAAGCTGTGTGCCTCTCTCAAGGGTCAGCTGATACAGAGACACATGGTCATCACACACAGTAAGGAGCTCCGACAGCTGTTTTTCCCAGGATTCAGCTGTCTGGTTGGGTAGTCCGAACATAAGATCCACTGACACCCTACCAGGACACAGCCTCCTAGCCTCTTCGATGGTTTGCAAAGCCTGGTGTGAACTGTGGTCTCTTCCCAGACTTCTCAAGTCCGCGTCCCGCAAAGACTGAAAATAAGAAGGAGTTTGTCAAAGCCCACAACAACAGCTGAAGGGAACCCAGAGATGATATTTACCTGCACCCCAATGGAAAAGCGGTTCACCCCTGCAAGGTGAAATCCTTCTAACTTTGTCATCCCTGCAGGAGTCGGGTTGACCTCAAGTGTAACCTCATCCTGATCCGAGAGGCTTGCCTGCTTGGAAACCGTCTCGAGGACTGCAGCTATGGTGGACGGGTCAGCCAGGCTTGGAGTTCCACCACCAAAGAACACTGAAGTGATGCTGCAATTCACAGATGCATCACTAGAGAATTATATATATTGTACTGACAAGATAAATGAGAAAGAAAAAAAAACGTGACCAGTACCAGGAAACTTGACTGAGCTGCAGCAGTGTCTGTGCTTCCCTCTGAAGGCACTCAGTCATGATGTTGTCTTTGTTTTCTTTGGAGATGTACTTATTAAAATTGCAGTAGGAGCATCTTCTCAGACAATAAGGCCACTATATGGGGGACAGATATGTAACATCAGTGATTATGAGATTATAGATCTAATGTACGCGTGTGTTGAATCACTCAGATTCCCTACAGGAAGCTCACATGAACATATAGAGAGGCCTCCTGTGTGAGGTCAGGTTTGGATTCACGAACATCTCTCCGGATTTCACTGAAGAAGCGGCGGAGGACGCGAACCAGGCTCGGAAAATACGTACTTCTAATCATTCTTGTAAACCCAGCTCAAAGAAATGTATGTATAAAAAGTTCTCACATAATAAGTTTTATTTTTTTAACTCCAAAAGCTTGAATGCTAACTCTGATTCCACTACTAAGCTAATGGCATAGTAAAGCCCAAAACGCATGCGTGACATCCAGGAAAGCCGGAAAACCCGGAAGTACTTGATCGCATAGTTCTTAGTTTGTCCACAGAGTGGCGCTGTTTTACCAAACAATTCACAAAGTATTTTTTTTTTACACAAGACATCATTCAAGTTCAAGTTCATGTATCTGCAAACATTTTATCTAAACGATATAAAAGACTTTAACAGTATATTGTTACAAAGTAGTAAACCCAACATAAAACAATAAAATGACAAAGAAAATTAAAATACGCTTTATGTAAATAAAAATTAAAATAAGGGTCAGCTAATTAGAATGAATGCACTGAAAAGCTTTGAGTAATCTATTGTCTTTTAATCTGTAATTGTATATTTTTAAACTTTCTAAAGAGGCCAAATGTAATTGGCTTTTTTAAATTTATTTATTTTTTTAATCAAGGGGACTTTACTCAGCCATTTTTTGTTATGGATAGAGTTCAAAAACCCAGAAGCAGAGAAGGCTTGGACGCAGACGGGTTGTAGCTTGTTTTAATTACTGTACAAGTGGGGAAAAAGGGGAAAGTAACTCAAATGAACTAAAGAGCATCATCAAAGTACAGTGACAGGGCCAGACCTAAATGAAACACATAAATTATATGCATGTATGTATGTATGTATGTATGTATGTATGTATGTATGTATGTATGTATGTATGTATGTATGTATGTATGTAATAAGAAGAAGAAAAAAAAAAAAAAAAACTCTAATACAGGGAACAGAAAGACACAGACTTAAATAGGCAAACAAACAATTAACTAAACAGGATGCAGCTTTGAACACATCCAGCAGGAGACACAGGAGAGTGGGAGGAGTAAGAAAAGGCCTGCACAGAACAGGCAGTGAAAAACTAAAAACATAACAAGCAGAACGTGCCATTTTCTCTTGTATACGATAATAATTCGCAAATATAATAATTCTATTGATTACATACCGGTATGTTTCATTGGGTCATCAGAAGCAAACCCTTAGTGCAGATAAAGCAACATTTTTCCCAATTATGCCTGTAAGATATGTTTACAGATCATTCCAAAACACAGACTGGGACAATCCTCAAAAAAAGTTCAATACTTTTTCCATTTTCCTGACAAAAAGAACACTTTTTGAAATCATCCATTCAGATGAAGTAAAGCAGAATGGATGTTGTGTCATATCTTCCACACTTTGTTGTACTGTCTTAACAAAGTAGTAGTAAATTAAACCTTACAAAAAACTGGATCATCCATCTGTCTAAGTGGCCTGTTCAACCCACTGAGCTACATCAATTGCTTTGAGCTGCAAATAGAAACAAACACAGTCTGGCGCACTTACATAATCTTGTCATCTAATGTTTGATTTGGAATCTATTTCATAGCAAAACTAAAATAAACGAGCACACAAAAGAGTATGAGTTGATGAGCCGGTGGCGTGGGCTGAACAAATCTGCCTTCTGTACTGTATCTGAGCAAAACAAAGAGTCCATTTAACACCCACAAAGAATATTATAAATGCTCTCAGCATTACCCTTATGGTTGACATCATGTGGTTCAATTCGTATTAATTGATTCTGTAATTAGTGAACGAATGTTACTGGAGATGTCAATAGCCGTGCATGTGGTCACTGCTGGCTGCTAACCTGGAGGGCTTTTTCCAACAATATAAAACCTGCCTCTCTACCACCAGAGATAAAGAGAATGGACAAGGGCAGTAGTTGATGGTTATGGTGAAGAAAGTCAAGAGAAACAGAAAACATTGCTCAGATGGATAAAAGAACCAAGGGTACATTCGTTTGTTTTTTTGTTGTTGTTGTCATAAGATTAATTCTTAATCTGTTTTACGCTGAATTTTTCTGCAGGATCTGCTAAAGAGTTGAGGTTGATGGTGGTTGGAAGCAGCGGACCTTCTCAGTTCCAGCTCAGTAATGCCGTCCTCGGGAGGGAAGTGTTTCAAAATGACACAAGCAGCATTTCAACAAGTGTGAAAAATGTGGGAGAGCTGGCTGGTAGAAGAGTGGCTGTAATCAATGGACCAAACATCTATGATAAGGACATGTCTCATGCAAAGAGAGTGCTGGAGCTGAGGAGATCCAAGTGTTTGTGCATACCTGGTCCTCATGCCTTTCTTGTAGCCTTTGATTTGGATAAAATCTCCCCCAATGACATGAAAACCACCAAGCATTTGAAGAAGCGCTTTGGAAAAAACTGCTTGAAAAACTGTATGGTCCTTTTGGCCTATGAAGGGAATTTGGATGGAGTCGCTTTGGAAAACAAGGTGCGGAAGACTGACTGGCATCTAAGAGAGCTCGTGGAGAAGTATGGAGGACGATTTCACATTTTCAGAAAGAACTGGCAGGACAGAAGCCAGGAAAGAGAGCTGCTGCGTAAGATTGAGCTGATGGTGGTGTCATCAGGTGGGGGGCACTACTCCAACAGAACATTCCAGAAGGCGGAGGAAAGCGTGAAGAAGGAGGAGAAGAGGTTGAGAAAGAAGAGAGCTGTGGAAATAGAAAAGACGTGGAGCAAGATGGAGAAGCAGTACATAGCCGAGGAAATGTGCATCCAGAAGGACACGTACATGGCCAACATCAGTGCGGAGATCCAAGCCAAAGCAGAGCTGGACAATGAGTGGCTAAGGACTTCCCTCGCCAGGGGTCTGGGGACCGGAATGCTGGTTGGGGCTGTGATGGGGGCTCTTTTTGGTTCTATTGAGGGTCCAGGAGGGATGGTGCTTTATGGCATCATAGGTGGAGCAGTTGGTGGATCTGCAGGAGGAACCGCTCAGGTGGCAATAAAGCGAATGGAGAACAGAGTGGCCCCACCCGTCAGACTCAACTTCAACTCAATCTTCATCAATCGCTTCTTTGCATCTTCTCGTGCGTGAAGGATGTCCATCAAAAGGGGAAAGAAGACCTTTATTTTGCATTTAACTGCATTTTTCTGATGTTTCTCCTGTGGTTTAATAGGTTTTTGTGCAAATGGTTCAAAAATGTGTATGTTTTAGTGTGTAATGGTCAACATGCCACAAATAAATGAAACTGGGGATGAGTTTTACTTTGTGCGTGTGCATTCTTATCACTTTAGTCAAACTCCAGCATTTCCTGCTGCCTGACCTGGGATTTCCTGAAGCATAGCTCAGGTGACGCAAAAGGAGGAGTCCCATGCACATTTGCCAGCGACTACAGCACTGCCCCTTTCTTAGACAACACACAGACACCTGAGAGCACCAGCTGAGTGTGGACAAGTCTTGCGAAACGGTGAATACAAGCAGTGCTGTGAGGGGAAAACAGTCAGCTGGAACAGGTAAGACTACTGCTCTCACCTTGATCACTTTTATCCATTCCTGCTTGGAAAACATGTTCTTTCTTTTACTGTCACTCCTTTTTTCTTACTTCAACCTGTTGCATAACCAGAAGCTTTTATGATCACATGAAATAACCATCGTGGGAGAAACTGTGGAGGCAGAAGTTTAAGAAAGGGTAAAAATGAACGTTCCAGAGAAACAGACGCTTTGATTCTGGCTGTTTTTACGCTGATTTCTGTTGAAATGGTGGCTTCCTGTTTGACTGCATACTTATCCGCCTCAGTTGACGTTAAGTTTATCTGCCCTTGAACACAAGGAACTCAAATGGCGATGACAGTCATAAAGAATACCCAGTGGGCAGGGCTTAGTTCCGGAAAAAAAATCATTTGTACTGTACTTAGTTCATCAAAAAAGGTAAACAATAAGGGTTTAGTGTTTTAATATTTTACATTTAGAGTATGATGGGGGATTTTTGTCATTTTTGTTTGCAAGTGATAATAATAAAGTATTTACTGACTGAAACTTTCCAGCTCGGATGCTTACATAACTCCTCTGTGACCATAAAACCTGTAATGATTAACAGGGATTGCTCCTTTTATTTGTTCAGTTCGCTCCCAGAGTCTCCATTGTCATTTCTGCACTGAATGTTCTGCGCATGCAGGAATGTGAGGCATGGAAAAACTGCATTTTAATGTATTTTTAGTTTTTCCTGCTCACTTTCTTCAAAAAATAGTCATTCTCCTGCACATGCTCAATTGATTTCCTCCAGCAATTTTCTGAAAAACAGCATTTTTCCTTTTTTTCTGTAAAGATTAATCAATAGTTATGTATGCTTTCCATCAGTATATGTTGCTATAGTATGCACAACTAATACCATCTTTTTAACTTCAGAGCTCATGTTCATCATTACTAACAATCTAATTAAATGATTAAAGCTCTGAGTTCTGTTTAGTTATCAAAGTTCTAAAGTAATTTAAATTCCTTTAGTATAATTTAATGGCCAAAATAAAGTATAAATTCTGACTTTAATTTTTAAAAGGTGACCATAAGAAAGATGATACCAAATCACATCACTTTGTGACTGTCACTGGCATAAACTCATAGAAATACTCAAAACCCACAGTAATGCAAGCAGCCAGCCTGAATCTTTATCTCAGAAAGAAATAAAAGTTTCCTCATGCTTTTAGTTTGCTTTACATTTATTTGCAATTAATATCCTACACTTTTGAAGTTTTTATCCTAATTTACAAATCTTTTCTTTTGTTTTTTTAAGTATGGCGTCCACAGTCAGTCTCCATGAGAAGCACCTCCTGTGCTCCTTGTGCAGAAACATCTTCACCAATCCCGTGACCACACCATGTGGACACAGCTTCTGCTTGCCCTGCCTTTCCCAGTTCTGGTCGCGACACCAGTCCAGATACTGTCCGGAATGCAGAAGGTTGTTTCCTGAAAGGCCTAACCTCAGTGTCAATCACATCCTGGCAAATGTGGCTGAAAACTACAAAAAAAATCGACCTCAGAAAACACCTGAAGAAGAGCTGGTACCAGTTACTCAGTCTATTTAACACAAAACAAAAGCAGAACATTGTGTGTTTAGTCATGTGTGTTTTGCTTCTGTGCAGGTTCCCGATGTTACACAAATGATTCAGGAAAGACTGCAGAAGATAGACCGGCTAAAATATTCTCTGGACATTCAAAAGGTCAGTGGAAATGTCCATAAAAATAGGACTAAGAGATTTATTTGTTTCCACAATATATTCATCTGAGTGATGATGGTTTTTCTGTCAGAGTTCTTACCTCCGCGAGGTGCGAGAGAGCCAGAAGATCTTCTCCGCCCTCGTCAACACCATGGAGAAGACCCACAAAGCCATTGTGGCTGGAATTGAGGAGAAACAAAAAGAGGAGGAGAAGAGAGTGGAGGCTTTGATAAAAGAGATCCAGCAGGAGATCCAGGAGCTGAAAGAGGAGACAAGTCAGCCAGATCTTCGGATTTCTGCCAATCAAAGTGATGAGATAAAGCCTGTTGCAGTGGTAAGCGACTACTAAAGGCAGCACGAGAAGAATGGCATGGAACGGTTGTGATGATATGTTTCTTCCCTCTGAAGACCTCAGAGATGAAGGACTGGTCCAAGGTTGCATTGGAAACTGACCCTTGTATTGGGGTGACCAGAAGAGCGCTGTCAGAGATCCTGGAGAAGATCAAGGCAGAGGTCAGCAGACTTGCCAAAGCCGGTGAGTGAAGCAGCTGTAATGCCAGAAACGGCTTCATGCAGCAACAATTTCAACATTTTTTCTCTTGCTCCTCCTCAGAACTAAAGAGAATAGAAAAGTATTCAGGTAAGCCTTTTTGACAGAAATTAAACAAAATTTTTTTTGACTGATTGATAACCCCCCCCCCCCCCCTTTTCTTCCAGTGGATGTCAACATGAGTGCTAAAACCGCACACCCCTCCCTCTTTGTGTCAGATGACAGAAAACAGGTGAGGCTCACTGATAAGCTCCAGGAGGTGCCGGACAACCCCAAACGCTTCGACCGCGTAGCAGACGTCCTGGCCAAGGAGAGCTTCAACAGTGGGAGGTGCTACTGGGAAGTGGAAGTGGGGGAAAAAATTGAGTGGAAACTGGGAGTTGTCAGACAATCCATAAACAGGAAGGGCAAGTTCACCATCTGCCCGGCTAACGGTTTCTGGATTCTAAGCTTGAAAGCTGCAGGCCAGTACGTAGCGAACACCTCTCCTGCCAGCTTGGTGGCTCTGGAGCACCGGCCCAGGAGGGTGGGTGTGTTTTTGGACTACGCCGAAGGCCGACTGT
Source organism: Oryzias celebensis (assembly GCA_014656515.1). Taxonomy (NCBI): domain Eukaryota; kingdom Metazoa; phylum Chordata; class Actinopteri; order Beloniformes; family Adrianichthyidae; genus Oryzias; species Oryzias celebensis. The sequence goes on along the minus strand of BNCR01000008.1, from coordinate 9,166,429 downwards.
CCTTCTTCTGCGCAAACACAGGAATCCACATTTACACCTTCACAGATAAGTTCAGCGACAGGCTTCATCCTCTCTTCAGTCCCGGTCGCCTGCATGGAGGGAGAAACGCAGCTCCTCTAATCATCAGTTCAAGTTTCTGTAGCATCTGAGCCACCGGGCTCCCCCAAATCTTTCTGTTATTGCTCATATACTTGATTTGAAATGATTTTTACAATCTGCTGTGAACCACAATGAACACTGGAAATGATGGACAATGACCAAGAACTTCAAAGAAAGTCATAAACAGCTTGAAAAGTAGCATAAAAGAGAAGAAAAAGGCTCTCATGAGTGCACAAGTGAGTCAAAGACAAAAAAAAAGAGGAGAATGAGGGGATTGCTGAGGTGGATGGATGTGAGGGGCTGTAGGGTCAGAGCAGAGGTTGACGAGGAGGGGAGGGCACAGCCAGACAGCAGGGTATTGTGCCCGGACACCAGGCACTGGAAGACACATTCAAACACATTCACACACTGACACTGTCGTGCACGCGAGCGCATGCTTCTGCCCACTGCCGCACAGACTTGCGCTGGCATCTCAGAAAGCGGCGGCGCAGAGGACGAGCGCTTCTTTCTGCCCTTCACCCCCAGCCTCTGAGACAGAGCAGCTCTGCAGGCTGCCGGTTGACTGAACTGAACTCTCAGGACGGATTCAGGCATCCACGGCTGGAAGGACCACAAAATCCACCTGCGGATCAGTGTGACAGCCCAGCATCCTGCATCAGAGGTAACTAACATCCATGATGTCTAAAACATCTATTAATGCAATAAAATGTGTTCTGTCCAACTATCAGGTGACTTCTAATCTGAAATATTATCTTTTTTGTAATTGGAAGAAAATGCAACTCCAGGATCTTCTGGAAATGACAAAACTGTTGGCCAAAAAAATCCTTTAACTCAATATCAAGCTTTTATTTTTCAAGTTTGTATGATCATTTGTAATTTTATCATATCAAACAATTGATTTGTTTGAGGACAGTTTTCTAAGTGGACTAACTGTTTGATGTTGCAGCTTCAAATCTGGAGTCTGGTTTGAGAGCTGGGATTAAGAGATGACACACAGGTCCTGTTGGCCCACTCTTCAAGCCTTCATAAAAGCTGCTTGTGTTCAAAGTCCTCTCGTGTTTTTCTGAGACGGTCCACTTGCCCGACAAGGCGTAGCTCGACACCCACATCTGTGTGAAAGGGTGCTATTCTCTTCTGCGTTCACTGGAATCCGCTTAACTTGGGACCCGCAGCCCATTTCCAAATATTTATGATAAATATACATTCTATTAGACTTGCAAAACGTTTCCAACGTCATAACTGTGTTTTGGTCTGGGAAAACTGCTGCAGTTTACCGTCGTCTAAATGTGTCATTTCTTTTTTTCTGTTTCAGTGTCCTCGTCTGAACTAAGTTGACCTGATCACCATCATCACCCCAAACTGAAGGAGCAGAAGTGGACCCCAACTTTTCCAGCAACACAGACTTGTTTTTTGTGGGACCATAAGTCAATCTGAGATTGAGTTAGATACTAAAGCAATCTTTTCACCATGGCAACCACTGGCATGCAGCTGCTGGGCCTCATCATGTCCATTGTGGGCTGGGTGAGCGGGGCAGTAGTTTGTGCCATCCCTCTGTGGCGCGTCTCTGCCTTCATCGGTAACAACATCGTGACGGCTCAGATTATCTGGGAAGGTCTTTGGATGAATTGCATAGTGCAGAGCACAGGTCAGATCCAGTGTAAGGTGTATGATAGCTTGCTGGCTCTGCCCAGCGACATGCAGGCAGCTCGTGGCCTCACTGTGTTCTCTGTCCTGCTTTGTGGTCTTGCTCTGGCTCTGGCGGTCCTTGGAGTCAAGTGCACTAAATGCATAGGTGTAAACAGCCTTAAAGCCCGCATCGCACGCATCTCTGGTATTTTTTTTGCCGTCGCCGGTTTCCTGTACCTCGTACCCATCTGCTGGACTGCCCACTCCATCATCAGGGATTTCTACGACCCGCACGTGGCGGCTCCACATAAGCGTGAGCTCGGCCCAGCTCTCTACATCGGCTGGGGGGCCTCAGCGCTGCTCCTCATCGGGGGATCCCTGCTGTACGCAGGTTCCAGCCCTCCCGGCATCCCAGGTTCTCCCACCTTCAGCAGCGGAGAAAGCAGTCCCCGCCGGGCCCCTGCAACACAGGTCAAGGGTTATGTCTGAATGCCCTCAAGCTCCGCCGATCTACTCTAAACAACAACAAACCCAACTCTACTCCTTTTGAATTTGACCCTTGTTGTTTTTCATATGTAGTGCTACTCCAGATTTTCTTTGAAAGGCTGAGTAGGGTCATTTTAATTTATTGTTTTATTTTATAGCTGATATCTTTTAATAACAACAGTTTTTTTCTGTCTGAAAAGTACAATAAAAGGCACGTCCTCTGCTGAGGAAAGTGGCCTGTGTTCACATTTTTAGAAATATAAAAAGTGATTTGAAAAAAAAGTCCTCGATCTCCGTCTTTTTTCTTTGTGTTTCTTACTCCAATAGTACAACAGTTCATAGAAAAACTTTTTAACGTAAGAAAAATGTTTGACTCGTTCATGTAAACACGTTCCTTTAGAAAGAACAATAGAACAATGGCGATGTTTGTCCTTGTGCTGCCACATCCCTGTTGCATGTGTGCTTGCTCGCAGCTTGTCTTTTCTATTTCATCTTCTCATTTTTTATATGAATATTGTGACCTTCTGTTGAGTAACAAACAGCAGAAAAGTAAAACCACATTCACTTCCACAACAAGTGTTGGATGTAAATGCATGCCCATTGGTAGCATTAAAGGATGGATCTGCATCATTCTGCTACTCTTATTCAAATTTTGACCTTGAGAACTGTTCCAACTCTGATTTTTCTTTTAGCTCTGAGTTCTGCATACAGGGAGTGTTGGCCGTGAGGACATGCATCATTTCATAGGGTTTTGTACCTCCTGTCCGTAACAGGAGATGACAGAACAAAACAATGCCACTTCATTGAGAGTTACAGCGCCACAATAACAATGGAGGCCAGTGTTCTAAGTGCCAGGTAGTGACTCATGTATGACCTAAGTAGGCCTATACCATCATGTTAGAGCGATTCTGTACAATCCAACATACAGGGAGAAAAAGATTACTTATTTTCTTTCAGAAAAAAGCACGAAGTAGCAAGATATCTGACAATGATAATTCAGATTTGTGATTTCTCAGAGAGTAATGTTGACAGGAACTTATGTATTGTCACGTTTCTGGACAACAACGAGACATATTTTTGAGTTTTTGAATAAATGATCCCCACTTCATCACTACATTGCATATATATTAGTTCAAACATACAAAAACACAACGCACAGCTTATACTTAACCTTAATCCAACTGATAAACTAACCAAAATTAACATATTTTGACCAAAACACTGAAAATAATTTGACGTGTGATCAAAACTTTCAAAAATTAGTGCAATTTCATTTTCCTCCTCTCGTTGTGCTGCTGTAACTTTACTTAAACGCCGCTAGAGGGAGACATTCATCAAGTCACGCAGGCTCTGTCCCGGAAGTAGGAAGCGCTTGTAATACACAGCTGTTCTCCGTGGCTATAGGCGAGCTAACAGGCTCAAGTTGGGAGTGAAATACCTGGGGTGTCTGACCATCCGTGACATATCGATAGCCATTCTTGGAATCTGAAGCAAACATGGGAAAAGGTGCGGGCACATTTGAGAGGCTTCTCGGTAAGTTGACAGGTCATTTGTCCGGTTAACAGCTTGTTATCCAACTATGAGTCAAAAGTGCGACGGTTGCGGCGTATTGTTTTGACAGTCGCCGGGGCTTTCAGGCCAATAGGCTAATTTTAGCCAGCTAACAAAGTCGCCGCCGCTGTTCGAGGGCCCACTTGGATTCCTTTTTAAAAGTATTTATTTTTAAACCGAATAATACGTCTACACATGCAAGACGAGTCTTAATTTCGTCAACAGCGCTGCCTCAGCGACGCTGTGACTTGGGGGAAAACCGATGTTCAAATTTCTTAATCAACATCCTAAAATGAGCTGATGTGGGCTAGTGACTTGTAAACATCTTAATATGATGCACGTAATAATACATTTAGCTTGGTGCAAGTGTCAACGGGCTTAGTGCTACTACAGGTTTTCTAGCTAGCTAACTAGCTAGCTAGCTAGCCAGCCACCAAACGGATATAAATACTCTCTAAGCTCAGCACTTTCCTATATTTAGTTGTAATTCAAATATACATTTAGTGTCACTGTATTGGACTAATGAAGTTTACCTCAGATAAATCATAGACTCGTTAAATTAATTGTGTATTGTAAAATACCAGTTTTGCAGTAGATTTTTTTGGTCATTTTTAAAGTAGCTGACATGACAATATTAGCTATTTACGAAAATCGGTTTGTTTAAAAAAATGTCTTTGGCAAAAGTTTAACAGCATTCGATTTTTGATCTTTACTGTTTAAAACTGTGATCAAACCAACAAGCAAACTTCAATGTACCTGTCTACTGTCATATTCCTTTGACAGTATTCCATAATAAACACACACCAAACACTGACTCCAAGAAACATCTGAGCTGTTTTTATGTAAAAGAATCTTCTAAAGGACTAAAAGTGAAAGGAAAAATGCAATTTTTATGCATTTTAGTTAGATATGACCAGGCTAGTTGTTACTATGTCAAAACCACCAGATAAATCAATATGTGATTTGTGTTTAATATATGATGTCTGTTAGATGTTTATTTAAGGTATTTATGATACTTGGAAAGGTTTCAGCTCTCAATAAAAAAATGAGATGTTTGCCAAAGTAAGGGAAGGAGAAGTTTATGAAATCATCTCAAAACAATGTGGACCTCCTCAGTTGGCAGTTGCTCAGATATTTTACAAGGTAAGACTTTAATTTGAAGCCTGTTGGGTTGATCTCTCAAGGAGTTGTAAAGAACCCAAAGAAATTTACTTAAATAAATTAAATTTACTCAAAAAATATTATAGATATTGTAAAATAATTCAGAATACATCAACCTTTTGAATTCACAGTCATATGTACATTCTCAATCCTCTAAATAATTTTATTTTATTGCAGATAAAGCCACCAGTCAGCTGCTGCTGGAAACCGATTGGGAATCGATTCTGCAGATCTGTGATCTTATTCGTCAGGGAGACACACAGTGAGTTATTCAGTAAATTTGCCTCTACATTCATTATTTTGCCTTATAAAATAGTTTTTCTTTTTTAATCATTTAATATTAATGTCATTATAACAAGAGATTTTGTGTTTTAAACCACACTGATTCTATACAAAACATTTTACTTTTCAAGAGCGAAGCATGCTATCGGGGCCATTAAAAAGAAGCTGAACGACAAAAATCCTCACGTGGCTCTTTACGCACTGGAGGTAAGATTCATTTACACACAATATGTTCACCAAACTATGCCTAATACTAGAAAACACAGTACTTACAGACTCACTTCAATGAAAATTGTGTTATATACATGTTTGTGGGGCACTTTTCTGATGATGGAGGACATATTAAAAAAAAAAAAAATCAAGCTCAAAAATGAATTTTCCGTTTTTTGGGGGTGCTTTGTGCCAAAAGTTCTGCCCAAATTTTAGAGACGACTATCGGATGAGTCTTAAAAATGACACAGGCTTTTTGATTTTGGCTAAAAAGTAGTGCTGTCAATCGTTTAAAAAATGAATCAGAATCACACTTTTGGGTTGTGATTAAGCACAATGTTCTACGAGTTCAATTTTATACGACAATATTCAGCTTTTGAACAAAAGCAGGCCAGAGAGAAAATGTTTCCCTTCATTTTTAATGTCTGAAATGTTTACATTTTTAGTGTTAACTCAGAAGTTTAATTTGTGTGCACAAAACATATCAACAGTAAGATGAGAAGAACTGTAAAGTCATTAATGTCTGCAGTATTACTCCAAGAAAACAACAATGCTCATATACAGCCATAAGAAACAAACATTGTTTTTCCGCGTTTTAAATGGGCCGGGTGAATACTCTAATCTGATTGGCTGCTGGTTGTTTTTTTGAAGAAGTTCCGGTCACAATGTTCTATATGCACAGTCTTCTTCAAAACAAACTTTTCCTTCATTATCTGGCACAAAACAAGCTGTAAGAGGTGAAATTTCTCTTTGAACTGATGCTGGATTGAACCTATCGTGATGATCAGCATATATATCGCTTTCATTTGCAATTCAAGTTCGCTGCTGGATCAGAGATGCATTGACTTGTTACTGTGACAACGGGCCGCAATACGGATCGAATAGTCCGCCTTTTGTGAAAAAGCGATCTAAACATTCAAACATTACAAGAAGAAAGTATTAAAAATCAATTGAATATCTATTTCTTTTGTAAGTGACCATGTGGGATTATGCCAGACGAAGTGTGCGTTATCAGAAATGGATGCACACGGTGGAAGCCTGAAAACGGTTGCTTCGTGGAGTTTAATGAATAAGCATTAATGTATATCAGCGTGTTCATTTTTTTTATTAATCGCGTGCGTTAACGCTGACAGTCCTACTAATACCGTTTAAAAGAGAAGTTTCCTCTGTATTTGTGCTCCAAACTGAGATATATAATGTAATGTTGCTTTATAGGTTCTGGAGTCGGTGGTGAAGAATTGTGGGCAGACTGTGCACGATGAGGTGGCCAGCAAGCAAACCATGGAGGAACTAAAAGAGCTTCTTAAGGTTAAATTTAGCTAAATTGTCAAACGTTTTTTACATTTTTAAAGCTAGATTTAAATATTGACAAGCTTCCCAATGAATTAACACTATGAAGGTATTTTTGCTATTCAAACTGGGATTGTAGCACAATATTCTGATTACAAAGAACAGGGTGAAGCTGCATATCTACACAATTGTTAGAAATGCCTCGTTAACCCCTTTTAAAGCACTAACAGTGAGGTTTCTAATTTTAGTTTGGCTAAGTGGTTAAGTATTCCCATCTCGATCATAGTTGTGTGACTATGGGCAGCATGGCCACACTAGCTACGTATATTTATTTGGCTTCTCCCCGGTTCACATGACTCTGCTGCTGAAGCCTGATTTGGTATCAACTTCCTGGTGAGGTTATTGTCTTGTGACAGAAGGGACTTCCCACCTCACTTCTTTGGCACAGCAGTGTTGTAAGCTGGGTTTGTGTTGTTGTTACTGAATGACAACGCAGAGCATTAAAACAGGTGGATCTTCTTTGTCTTGAAGTATTTTGTTGACTCTAAATTGGTCTGTTGCCATCAGAAGCAGACAGAACCGAATGTCAGGAACAAGATCCTCTACCTGATTCAGGCTTGGGCTCATGCCTTCCGCAACGAGCCAAAATACAAGGTTGTTCAGGATACATATCAGATAATGAAAGTTGAAGGTAAGTGTGCCTCAGGGTGTTAATATTCTGCTGTTGTTACTGGACTTGTGAACTATTTCTTTAATCTTTTCTCAACAGGCCATGTTTTCCCTGAGTTTAAGGAGAGTGATGCCATGTTTGCAGCAGAGAGAGTAAGCCAACCGTTTATTTCACTTGTATTGTTCTCTATTTCACAGTACCTTAGCCGCTAAAAGTCATGAACTTGTACTCAGAAAGGGGATTTAGGACACACATTTATTTTTTGCTGGGTATCTCAAATCTCCCGTCTGCTTTACACAGGCTCCAGACTGGGTTGATGCTGAGGAGTGTCACCGGTGCAGAGTCCAGTTTGGCGTAATGACTAGAAAGGTGGGCGGGCCTCCTTTGTAACTAGGCCACTGGGAGATTTATTGACTTTGCTTGTGCGGCAAACTCCGTTTGTGTAGTGTGTACGTTTAAATCTCAGAAAAAAAGACTTCTAAGTTTGTATTTTGTGCTCACTTTTCCAGCATCATTGTCGAGCTTGTGGGCAGATTTTCTGTGGGAAGTGTTCGTCTAAGTACTCCACCATTCCAAAGTATGGCATTGAGAAGGAAGTGCGCGTGTGCGAGCCCTGCTTTGAGCAGCTCAACAAGTAGGTCTGCTGACATGATGGTAGAAGCCTTAGTTTGTGTGAAAACAAACCAAGAAAATGTTTGTGATGTGTGGTGACTAGAAAATGAAATGTGCAGAATCTACAAAGATCCACCAGTTTTTATCTGATTTGGGGGGAATTTTTTGTCTGTCGTTTGGAGAGCTGGTGTTGCTGTTTATTCAACAGGCTCTAATTCACAAAGTTGTTTGTCTTCCCTGATCCCCTTTCCTCACCAGCCACCCCTCCCTGTCTCCTCCTCTTAGAAAGGCTGAAGGAAAAGCTCCTTCTTCAGGTCCTGCCGAGCTGCCACCCGAGTACCTGACCAGCCCTCTGTCTCAACAGTCCCAGGTAATCATTGTGGACAAAGTATGATTTTTTTTTCCCTTTTTCTCACATGTCTTTTCTTACATCTTGTTAGTAACAGACCTTTATCTTTGGTTCCTCTTTTGTGGTTTCTTCTCTGATGTTACTGTTTTTTTTATTTGATGGATAGATGCCTCCAAAGAGAGATGAAGCAGCCCTCCAGGAGGAGGAGGAGCTGCAGTTGGCCATCGCACTTTCCCAAAGCGAGGCTGAAGAGAAAGAACGGATGGTGGGTTGAAGAAATGATTCATTTATTCGCCTTTTTTAGATTTAGTGGCCACTCTTACATTTTAATTAGTGTTTCCTTGTTTATTGTGCGGGGTTACGTTCTAAAAAAAAAAAAAACAGTGATGGATCATATCTGGGAAGTAAAATTACAGATGTTTGAAGGCTGTAAAACCTCTCATTAGACACTTTATTCACTTTTCACAGACAGACACAGAGTTTTAAATCCTTTTTCACTTCTTCTTTCAACTCTTAAAGTTCAAACCTTCGTAGAAAATCAGTCTAGTTTTATAGAATAAAAACACAGATCTGCTAGCAATCGAAGATTTATGTAAACAATACAAAGTGAACTCAGGAGAGAGTGAGAAGTTTTACAGCCAATAAGTACGCAGAACACTGCACTGTAAAAAAAAAAAAGTGCAAAAATGCACAGAGAAACTCTATAAGACGGGGAAAGGTGAACTGTAATATAGCGAGGGATCACTGTATTTCATATTTGTCGTCTTTGGAGGATAAAACATCCAGCGTTCGCTGCAATTTTCTGCAGAGAATTTTCTGCAAAACTCTTAATATTAAGAATGCGTTGGTTCAGTGCTGTAAGTTCTAGAGGCCAGAGAGGACATAAGGTCTGACACGTCTGCACGGTCTCTTACAGAGACAGAAGAATTCATATTCAGTTTATCCTAAAACGGATCCAACTCCAGTGACTTCTTCTGCTCCACCAGTCAGCACCCTTTACACCTCTCCTGTGGTAAGAGCAAAAACTTTTGTTTTTTCTTTCTGAAGTAAGTTTCAAAGAGTTACCCAACATTTTAAACAGCTTTTAAATAACTCAAAACATTCCTGCTTTCCAGAACTCTTCTGCTCCGTTAGCAGAGGATGTGGACCCTGAGGTATTTAAGGCCTATTGTTTTAGTAACAGTAATGTATTGTTGTTGAATTACATCTTTAGTGTTTAATCGTTGCAGCTGGCTCGGTACCTGAACAGAACGTACTGGGAGAAGAAACAGGAAGAGGCTCGAAAGAGTCCCACCCCTTCAGCCCCTGCACCCGTGTCTCTACCTGAACCTGTGCCTGCGGTCAGCCAGCCTGTGGAGAGTCAGGTCCCTGCTCAGCCTGTCAACATAGTAGAGGTGCACTGAAAACTTCTGGATATTGAAAAATATCAAGATGGTAGTTCACCATATGGTTGTGATAAGTTTGTCATTGCATCGCTGTGACTTGTCCCTCAGCAACCATACCAGAACGGCGAGTCCGAGGAAAACCACGAGCAGTTCCTGAAGGATCTGCAGTATGCCGTCACGACCTTTCTCAATCGCATGAAGAGCAACCACATGCGTGGGCGCAGCATCACCAACGACAGCGCAGTGCTCTCACTCTTCCAGTCCATCAACAACATGCACCCGCAGCTGCTGGACATCCTCAACCAGTTGGACGAGAAGCGCCGTGAGTGGGATCTTTGCATGATATTTGCATCTCTGCCGTTCTGTGTACAAACCGCACTGAGGATTCTTCCTTGTCAGTGTACTATGAGGGACTGCAGGACAAGTTGGCTCAGGTGCGTGACGCTCGAGCCGCCCTGAACGCACTTCGAGACGAGCACAGGGAGAAGCTGAGGAGGGCTGCAGAGGAGGCCGAGAGACAGAGGCAGATCCAGCTGGCACAGAAGCTGGAGATAATGAGGCAGAAGAAGCAGGTACTGAAATCGAGCTTTTTAGGATTAATTGAGATTTTCTCACAATATTCATAGCTCATAAATCGAAATTTCTTTGAATTTTAGGAGTATCTGGAGATGCAAAGACAGCTGGCTATTCAGCGCCTCCAGGAGCAGGAGAAGGAGAGGCAGATGCGTTTGGAGCAGCAAAAGCACACAATCCAGATGAGAGCCCAGATGCCGGCTTTCTCTCTGCCTTACGCTCAAGTACACCCTGAACCATCTGTCCTTTTCCAGCTTTAACCGACTTTCACAAAAGTGGCTGAAGATTTGGTATTTTCCTGTTGTGCTGCAGATGCAATCTTTGCCCCCGAATGTTGCGGGAGGGTTGGTCTACCAGCCTGGGGCCCCTCCCAGCTACCCAGGCACTTTCAGTCCTGCTGGTTCTGTGGAGGGCTCCCCCATGCACAACATCTACATGAGCCAGACCGGGCAGGCCGGACCGGGTCAGTACCAGGCCATGCCCCCCTCTGCCACAGGTGAGGTCAATGATGGATCCTATTAGAAGGTTATACTCCTGTTCACTGATGCACGTGCTTCTCTTTTTCTAGATCCAAATATGGTGAATACGTACATGTACCAGGCTGCGGGCACCAACGGGCAGCCTCCCCCCCCTCCCACCGGTCAAGCTCCTCCCACTACCACTCCTGCTTACTCAAACTATCAGCCCACCCCCACACAGGCCTACCAGGTATGGCTGTGTGACACAGGTGTAGACCACATCCAGTGTTTCAGGCGTCATCACTAACGGTTCTGTTTTTCCAGGGTGCAGTCTCTCAGGCACAGAGCATGCCCCCCATGTCACAGGCGCCCCCCACCAACGGAATGGGTTACATGGGTTACCAACCCTACAACATGCAGAGCATAATTTCAGCTTTGCCAGGGCAGGATCCCAATATGCCCCCCCAACAACCATACATGTCAGGCCAGCAGCCCATGTATCAGCAGGTAATCCGATTACTTTTTTTTTCCTACTCCTTTTGCTGAAATTGCTATGTTCTACCATATTTATTTCCAAACTAATCATTTTTAATAGGTGGCGCCACCTGGTGCCTCCCAACAGCAGCAACCACAGGCACAACAGCAAGCACCACAGGCGGCCCCGGGCAGCACAGAGGCACAGCTCATTTCCTTCGACTAAAAGCCTTCACGTTTCTCCGTCAGGCACTACATCTTCTTTCCTTCTTCGGCGCCTTCCTCCACCCGCCTCGCCTCTGGACTTGGGGGACGCTCTTTGGAAATAGTCTTAATTTCCACCATCCACCTTGGTGTGATATGTTGTGAAATATTGTGAACTTTAGTTCTCTTCACCCCCCTTCACTCTAGTTCGGGAAACTAAAGGGTTAAAGCTTCATGACCCGGATCCTTCACCTTTTACTTCCATCATTTCATCTGATGCGTATGTGGTATTTACTTATAAAAGAATAAAAAGCGCAGAAGTAGTTACCAAAATTCAACTTGAAATGAATAGAAAATATGATACCAAGTTGGGACTGAAGAGAGACAAAAACATCCTTTGTATCATATTTTTCTAACGTAAATCTGCATGTTCTAATTGAGATTGTCTGCTGGAATGATCACATCCTGCTCAGACTTTTTGGGTGGTGTTGGGGAACGTCTGTGCTGTTTTTAGATCTTCATTTGGTGCAACATTTAACATTCCAGGTGTAGTTTTTCCAATAATGCAGACAAATTTTGTTTTTACATATATATTTAAGTGCATCACACACTGTTTTTTTTTAATGAAGGTTCTGCACAACACATGAAAGGGATTCTACACTGATGACACATTCTCAGAGTCTAACCCTCTGTAATTACCCCATAACAAAATAAAATTAACAGCTACTATAAATTTGAAATGTAACTTGATTCCTAAACTTAAATAACATGTTGCCAAACATAAAGGCTCATTCTAAGACTAAATGCAGCACAGAGCCTCTAGATGCTGCATCCTCCATCCATTTAGTTGACGTCCCTCATTGGAAGAACGGCTGAGCGCTGATCAAGTATATTTGACCATTGAGAGGTGTTGCTGCATGTATGCGTCAAACTTTCTGTAACTTCCATTTTCGTCTGCTGACTTACTGACTTTAATTTTAAAATTATATTTAATAAATATCAGGTTCTTACTGTCAAGCTTCTCCTTTTTGTTATTGTTTTGCATTTCACGTAGCTCATACAGGAAGTAGCAAAAATTTTAATTTGAATGTGTAAAACTATGAAAACAAAGAATTCTTAATTTGTAAATCAAAGACATTTAAACTTTAATGTGTATAAAGAATTTATAAATGAAAAGTCTTTAGACTATATAACCTTTTTCTGACAGTTATTAGACATTTACGTTGAGCAAAATCAGAACAACCTGTACATTAAAAAATAAAATCCAGCAGCCTGTAAATCTTACAGCTTTCGGAAAATCAGGCATTTATAGTACTCTTCCATTTCAACCTGAAAAGGAAACAGAGGCATAAGTACTAAGTTGATTAGAATGAAAGTATACAGACTTGAAGCTGTGTTGTTCTTTACCATCCGCTCCAGACGCAGTCCGTTTGTATATGCCTGCTGTCTCAGCACATCAATGTCTGGAAGACCCCACTCTGGGTTTCTGTGGTGCAAATTGTAAACATCAAATTCTAAGACTTAAGTTCACAGCATGGATGCACTTCTGTTAGTTGATCCCAGAAATGAAAACAAGTGGTTTTAAAACACAAAGTCTTAAAAGTATTTTGTATTCCAATCACTGAAACACTAAATAGTTAAAAAAATACAACAGAGATTTATCGATTGAGTATCGTTTATATGGGAAAAAAAATAGTCTGGATCTGTCACAAAGCACTGCTGCATACAAACTATTATAAATTAAAGACTGTTGAGGTCCGCTCACAGTTTACGAATTTCTGCATCCAAGTGTTCGTTACAGCTTGGTGTGATGATGCCATTAACAGCATAAACCTGGAAAAAAAAAATATTAAAATAGGCTTGCTTTTGAATTCTTATTTGAGAAATTCTTGAACAGTGTTGTGTACTTACCCCATAGGTAATAAAAAGCCCGTTTTGTTTAAGGATTTTTCCTGCTCCATTGAAAACTCCCTTTAAGAAATCACAAAAGTACATAGAAAAAAAAAGAAAAGTTACATAAAAAAACATTTCTACAAATCTTAATTACTGAAGCAATTAGAATAATTTGCGTGTATATGAACACCTGTGCAGTTTTAAAGGAGCTGTACTGCAATAAATTGATGGCAATGATGAAGTCACAGGAGTTCTTGGAAAGGCCCGCCCACTTCTCCCACGGTTCACTTGCATCCAGATGCACAGGCTGCAGCACTGTTTGTATGTGGGTTGCAGCAATATATGCTTTGATGCTACAAGCAAGGAAGAGTTTTCCATTATCTTAACCTCTTTATATGAATTCAGTGTATGAAACAGTTTACCAAAGTGAATTGAGTCTCAAACCTTTCTCTGGATGCCTCCTGGATATCTGACGGCTGCCAGGTCACAAAGGGCATCTTCTGGGCAAATCGTATGACATGTTGCCCAGTTCCAGAGCCCAGCTCCAAGGCAAACAAGTGTCGGTGGGACTGGTCCTCCAGCACATCTTCAAGCACCGAACAAAGACTCTCCCAGTTCCTCTCAGCCTGAGGAGCAGCAGCATGGTCTGGAGAAAAAAAAGAGTGGGTCTCTCTTTTCTCTGCAAGTCCACCGTAAATCAAAGCAAATACACTGCCAGAGATAGTGTTCTCTCTCAGTGGATTCGTCTTACCTTTACCTGGTAGATTTTAGCAAAGGAAGTGGCACATTGGTGAGGAGTAGATGTGGTGAATGGTTGAAAGAGCAGATGGGCAGCTTACCTGATTAAGAGGATTCCATCTGTGCTCCTCCTCAGACAAACACACACATGGGCACATCACAACCCAACACATACATACAGATGTCTGATTAGGCTATAATGCATTTGTTACAACAGAGAAAGCAATAACACACTTGTTCAAATGGTAGAAGTAATGACACATTTAAACTTAAAATATTATGGATAGGAATTTTATTATTTTGGATCAATTTACAAAACCCGGAAGGACATACAATCTTAAATGTATTTTCATGTGCATTTTTATTTTATGATACTCTGCTTTGCATGATTAGATGTGCTTTAATTTTGACAATCATGAGGGAAAACTCAAATTTCGGACAGTCTGTCCATCCATTCTAACCTTTTATCACTGTGTTCGTGTCTTTTTACCCTTGTGAGTTGCCGTAGATTTGCTAACAGGTCACGTTCGTGGTGCATTGTGGGTAGGTCAGGAGGGACGCCATGTGCTGTTGAGGCAGGGGTATTGGAGGAGAAGAACCGCGCTGGACCAACAGAGCAGATTCGGTTGAAATTCAGCGGGACAGCGTGGAGACGTCTTCCGCGATCGTTACTATGTACTGCACCAACCGCTGCCTCCGGAGCGCGCTGCGCGCCGCCGCCAACACGTACCGGTACGTAGCCAGCGAAGCTCTGCGCATCTACGGCTGCTTCTTCAAGGACAGTCGGAGAGTTCAGCTCCTTATTTTGGGTGTAGTTTTCGTTTATCGGTTCGTTCACGCGCAGATTATCATGTACACCATGGCTTTATAGTGAGCTTGTGTTGACGTGTTAGCATCATCATGATACGAGAGGTTCGTCTCGCAATTCATTCAAACTACTTAAGAAAAAAAAAAACGTTTTAAAGTTTTGCTGTTCTCTCATGTTGTTACTCAGGTTATACTTAAAAATATATATATATATATATATATTTGCATTTAGACATTTTTGACCTGGTGTAGCATATTTGTTGTTAGCAAAGGTCATGCTCCAGGAACAGGAAATGCTTTGCTAACACCAAGCTCCTGAAACAGGGGGTTATCTGCTGTCTTGTGGTTCTCTGTCACTTCAAACGAATTTGCACTTAATACGGAGTTTGAAATTCTGTATGTGCAACGTTTGTCAATAAAGTTAATAAAAAAAAGTTTACCTGTTCTCACCTGGAGGAGTCAGATCTGACATTTATTAATGCTAATAACATCTTTATGCATTTGTCCTGATGCCATTAATTTGAAGGAATCTGTAGACATAACTTGTAAATCTCTTAATAATCTCAGGTAACAGGTGAGTTTCCACAAAATAGTGTTGGAATTTTTAGTAATGTTTACATTTTGCTTTTAAGTGTATTAATTCATGACACATTTTAACGTTGAGAAAAATTTAGGAGTTTCAAAAATCCTTAATCTCTGTTTAATCTGTCAGGTCTTTTTTTTTGTTCCAGGCAGAAGTTCCAACATCAGGTCCCAACCTTGTGTGCCCTCAGACTCCTGAAAACCAGCTCATCCTCTCATTCAGAAACCATCGCCACGCCTCCATTAGATGGAGCACCAAAACAATACTCTCCGAAAATTCAGCAGCTCGTCAACGACATCGCCAGCCTCACCTTGCTAGAGGTGTCGGATCTGAACGAGCTTCTGAAGGTCTGCGACCAAATCTTTATTTCTGATTCTAGATATTGATTGGTAGAGTTTAGTGTTTTCCTCTAGATCTCAAAATATGATTCTGTTTTTATTTTTGATGATAGAAAACGCTGAACATTCAGGATGTTGGAATGATGCCGATGGGAGCAATGGCAGCAAGTGCCATGCCAGCAACGCCGGTAAAAACTATTTTTTTTTACTACAGTAGAAGGAATGAACTTCCTGTAAATTGACACATTGCTGACTGGTATTATGATTGTCAAATTTGCATCAAACTATTTAATAAGAAATAAACAGTAGGAGAACCATTTTTGTTTATTTTTTCTTGTAAATGAAGGCTGCAGATGAGGAGGAGGCACCGGCCAAGAAAGAGAAGACTCACTTCACAGTCAAACTGACAGAATTGAAAGCAGCAGATAAAGTAAAGCTAATAAAAGAAGTGAAAAACTGCATCCAAGGCTTGAACCTGGTCCAAGTAAGTTTTCTGCACAAAGAGATTTGATGTTTTTAGTTTTTTCTGCGAACACCGACATTATCTGAATGAATCTGAAATGCTAGCGGTAATTAAAATCTGCTTTTTAATGCAGCTGTCAAAGATGCATGCAATGGGTGGTAGTGAATGAAGCAACAGTGAAGTCTGTCACCTCACCTTTGCAAAAATTCATGTTTTTAATCATGCAACTGTGGTGCCGAGGTAGAGCCGTCGACCATGGTAGTAAAAGTGTTGTATAATTATGTCATTTATCTAATCGCTCAACGTATTAAACATGAAAAAACGCGTCTGAGTCTGGTGTTCTAAGAAGAGAATCTTCTAAGAATTGATCTTTTTTTTGTTTTTTTAAACATACAGTATTTATTATTCCAATCAATTATTTATTTTACCTTTTATTTTATTTTTTCCGGGAAAAAAGGCATTCATGTATCTTTTATTGTAAGAAATTGTTGTTTTATTAATGAAAGTTCCACTTTTGTTCTGTTTAAGCCTCATGTTCCTTCAACCAAACAGAATATGGTACCTGAATAGAAATTAGAGACAAATCCATTTTTAATCTAATTGTTTTTAATGGTGGTTTAATTTTTAACTTGTGAATAGAAATGGAATCAGTTCAGTAGTCTGTTAGTGATTCTCAGCTTCTAAAGCATCAGATTTAGGGAGTATTTTGATGTCATATGTGCTGTTTGTTTCAGTGAGCTTTTTAACCTTTTGATTGGATTTGCTTTGGTAGAAATCATTTGAATAATTTAATCAGTAGTTTTATCTCCTTACTTTACCATTGTTTTCTGATGTAAAACTGTCCACGACACATCACTGAAAAAAAGGCATTCATTTCTGCATTTCTTTATATTACATTGATTTTTATTTTGTTCTTTTTCCCACATTCCTTTCCTTAAATGTTTGGAATGACTTCTTTGTGATTGGCTAAAAAGATATATGACTCAACTGGTGCACATAATGATGTGGCCCCTGAATGTTTGACATTAAACTCAAAAAATGTGGAGGAAAACATTCTAGTTTGTTAAACTTGTTTTTAAAAACTTGCATGAAAATGTTTTTGGTTCAAATTAACAAAAAAAACATAATTTTCAAGAATAATTTCCTCATATGTCTTAAATAATCCTTTTTTATTCAATCTTATTATGAAATCTCATGGATTTGTTAGAAGAATAATGTGCTTTTTTTGTTTTTGTCTGCTCTTTAATCCAGGCTAAGAAGCTTGTAGAATCTCTTCCACAAGAAATCCGGGCCAATGTATCCAAAGAAGAAGCAGAGAAGCTGAAAGCAGCCCTGGAGGCTGCAGGCGGCACTGTGGTCTTGGAGTAAATCAGTGCATTTCTATACCCGCCTCTTACATGCCATTTGTCTGGCCACGCACTTCGTTTTTCACTTTTTTATTTTTTTATTTTATTTTTTTGTTTTGTGCGAAGACGTGGACTCTGCAAAAGAAGCAAATGCCTTCATTTAATAGAAGCGTCCATAGCATCAGGTGGGGTGCTGCAGATTGAACTTTCCAGGGACACGGCCTGCACAAACCACCACCCTGCAGTTTGTTTGTGTGCTCCTGTTTGTCTGATACTCGTGTAGCAAACGCTACCAAAATACTGGCCCCCGGTGGCAGGAGGTGTTTCTGTGTGTCCGTCAAGTCCTTCATAAAGGGACAGTTTTGCAGTGAAAGTAGGAATACTGGAACAGCAGCGACTGTATTTGACTCAGAAATGAGTAGTCATGGGATTAAAGATGGATTATTCTAAATTTGTCTTCTTTTGGATAATTTTCTGTTTTGTTGACTTAAACTTCATTAGAATGTAATACATTTTAACAATTTATATTATTTCATTGAAGTAAAAGTCTATCATATTAACTTTACAAATGCATACAACTGCAGATAAAATTGTTCTGATTGTTCAGATATACCGTTTTTTTTTAATATAAAACAGCATTTAATAAACATTTTAATGTTAAGCAAGAAAAACCTGACAGTTAGTGGGAAATACCTTTGTGTTTTGTCTTTATTATTTAGGTCGGAGACTTGGCCCATAAAATGTGCTCACGTCTTTACATTTAAACAGGACTACTGTCCAGTTCAATTTTAAACTATTTTTTTTTCACATTGTTAAGAAGATTCCTAATATACATGAAAGCCATTTAAAAGTTCAATTAGGGAAATCAAAAAGGGAGGACTATAACTGGCGTTTAATAAAATAATCTACAGAAATTGTTCGACAATTTGTAGAATCAAATGTAATTTAACTGACTACCACCAGGTGGCGCATGTAGACTTATTTCCAGATGAAGACCATCGAATTCAGAGTTTATAAACTTGTGACCTTGATTTGTGTTTTAAAAACCAATGAAACTTATATAGCTTCTGTAAATCGAACAAACAAAATAGTCTTTTAGTTAAATCTATTGCATTTGCAGCATATAAACATTTTTTTTAAAGAATAGGAATAAGGAAACTTCCTGTTTTTTTGTTATTTATTAATGAAGTCTATTGGAATGATTTATTGCTGTATGGTATGACCTTTTTCATTTTTTGATGAGGTGTTATTAGATATAAACCTTAAAAATAACCAGTAAAAAACCCTTAAGAAGAAAATTACATTGAAAAAAACCCACTAAATTAACAATAAATTAGCCTGAAATGGTTGGTGGAAAATTGATTAAAACTAGTGTTCCTTTGAGACTTGTAAACTTACTATAAAACTCTATTTTCACTATTAAAACTGTTTTTTCATAAAGGAAACATTGTTTATTTGGGTAAATCATTGAGTTGCACATGCGCTCCATCTGTTGAACGCCTTGGCTTCACCTGGTTTGACAGAAAAACACTGAGAAAAGTGGTGTGCAAACAAGAAACACATTTCCAATATTCAGCTAGTTTCCTTTCATCAGAATTCAGAGCAGGTGAGAGTCACAGCAAAATGAAGGTTGATGTCCTGCAGAGCTGAGGGTGAAAGACATCTAAATAAATATGTCAGTTTTGTCCACATTTGTTTTATTTTTTGTTTTTTTAAGTAATTCAAGTTTTTGGGTAATCATAATTAGATTTTTTATCTTAATTTTCAATTATTTAGTGTTTATTGAGGGTTTATCTTTCCCGACATCTTTTTTTGCATGTTTATATTCTGAGTTCCTGTGAATCATCCAGTAATCTCAAATCATCCAAAATCTCAATGAGGTTCTGTGATGAAAATGAGTTTTTTTTCAGTATTTAAGGACATTTTAACTGCATTGAATCTTTAAGCTTTCTGGTGCATGTCATTTCAATGATCATTTAAAATATAGATGAACACAAATGGAATTCTTTGCTATTGTATACACCATACTGCTTTTCCAACATTCCAGACATTTCCAGATTTCAAATAGGAATATTCCTCCATGCAACTGCATTTTTTATACAAAAAAAGCTAACTAAAGGAAAGCAAAAGCAGGATTTATAAAAAGTGAAGTTAGTGTCATAATAATGAGGCTATGAGCCTCTGCCTTCGGGTGATTTTAAATATTGTTGACTCAGACAGGAAAAGCATTTTTTAAATATTGTTTTGGATCCCCAAAAAAAACCAGAGATGTGTTTTTGTTCTCAGCAGTGCTGCTAACTAGACTGACCACACCACTGGCTACCAAATCCTCCTCAAAGAGGCTCTTTATTTGTTGGAAATGTTCAAAAATGAAAGTTGTGAGTTTGTTTTATGAAATGAACCACCAAAAAGTGCAGACTGGGTTCTCAAAGTACCTTCTAGATGTCATAATGCATCTCAGTTGAGTGTTTCTGGTCATTCATCGCTCCAACTTTGATCAGGTCTCCGGTTCAGTCACCTGTCGTGAGCTCCTGACTGCACCTCAGTCAGCAGCCTGCTGGCCTGCCAGACCTCCTGTTCACCACTCCTCGCTGCAGAAACAAAAGCATAAAGAACGGACAGGCTGCTGTTGAGTGGACTCAGCTAACTCTTTCAAAAATATGTTGTTTGTGTTTTAGGTGCATTAAAAATAATCGTATTGTAGAACATTCAAACATCTTGTGTTCATGTAGCTTTTACCAAACTGCTGCAGCCATCAGGCTATTTTTGCATTAGTGACATGCCCTTCTTCCCACAGACCTGCTGCGCACTGTTTCTTGGCACAGAAATGTTGATTAAAGCTAATAACTGAATTCTGCAGTGCCGTTTTAAAATATGTCCAGCTCCTTATAAAAAAAGATCATTCACACTTTGAACGGCTTTTGTTGGCCTGCCCGCGTTCATCACGAACAGCTGAAGCCTCTCCAGCAGAAAAGAAGGAGATTTTGGAGACACATTTTCTAGATTTTTTTCTCCATAAAAACACATTTAAATTATTTTTACATGGAAGGCTCACTTCCAGCTTTGCACCCTAATTAACACATGTCATTCAATTAAGGGAAGAATTAGTTAGTTATTACACTATTGCACCTCTTACTGGTAATGGTGGGCCAGATTTACACTTTGAGGGGACATTTCAGAAAAAAACTTTAAATTTTTGTGGTACTTCATATCTATTAGTGAGCCTGTTGATGTAATAGTAATGAATTGTGTCACCCTTATGATGCTGAAAGTGGCTTGCTTTTGTTGAGTAACTCCTGAGCACAAGTGTTGATGCTTGCACTGCAGGTGTGACTGATGCTCTTTGCCGCTCATTTCCAGGCGTACTAACAAACACAACGGGAGGTGAAGGTGAGGATGATCGGGATGACTGTGAACACAGTGAAAAATGAAGGTTATCAGGTTCTTTACAGAGGCCTCACTTCTTCTCTGTGCATCAGGTGGGGAAAATGTTGAATCTTTGCAGAGCTTGCTGTGCTTTTCATTCAAAAACAAAAAGCAATTTTTGTTTAAAAATGCTTTTTTTTTTTATTTGGGAAAGTCCAATACTGCTATAATTTTGAAAAAGGTGATCTTTTTATTTTATTTTTTGTGTGTTTTGCCTTGCTTTTGTTTTTTTAGAACTGGAAAATGTTTTTATGTAGAACAAAATGATCTTAAAGTCATTCATAGTAGGAGAAAATTCCCATAATCAAAGAGGTAAGGGAAATAATTGAATTACCAATGGTATGAACCAACTGTAGGAGATTTTGTGTGTCTGTGTGGGCAACAAAAGGGTTGAACATGTACAAATATTCAAAAGTTGAAAACAGCTACATTATGGTATGGGCACAATACAAGAATATATGAGCAATACTAGCATATATGAAGATATTTAATTAATTTTAATTAAAAGAATTAAATAGATCTTAATAGTGCACATGGGCAGTCAAAGATATAAATGTTATAGTTACTTTTTTTGCAATTGTATGTTGATAAAGATGAACACATTTGTGATTGTTAATTATAAACGTTAAACGGTAATTTCTTAAATGTTTAAACATTTAATTGAACATTATTAAATTATATTTAGAATAAAATGATCGATTTTCCGCCTGCTCCTTTTTCCTCAGAACGTTTTAGAGCAAAGTTTTGCAGGTGGGACTCCATCAAGTTGGTGACTTTCTGCAACACATTCATAAATGCCAGAATTCCTCACAAAAGAGGTGCAACTGGGCTTTTTTTTTGTTTTGTTTTGTTTTTTTCTGGGACGCCTTTCATTCTGGTTAGAACAAATTTGAAGTGAGATAATCACTTTGGTGACTCTTGGAACGTGTCAATTGTCTCAAAACACAGAATGACGTCAAACTGCCTGCAGAAGTGTAGAGACAGTAGGGTTATGTGAAAAGGGGAATTCATCGTGTCTCATAATTGTCCGCAATTTGGTTCTTTTCATACAAAGAAGCACATTTTGTTCTCCAGTTATGCTTTGTGTGCTTGATGGACTGTTATGTGTTTGGAGGGAACGCTAAATATGCACTAGAGGTAGTTATAGCTTTCATATTTTAAACCACATAAAAATCCATGAACACTAACCTGGTTAAAATGAACGGCACATGCAGTATCCAAAGGATTTTTCTGTTTATCTGTATGTTCAGACAATCTCCTTCTCACCTGTGTTTTCTTTCAAAGTGTGCTCTGCGCTTAAACTGTAATAAAGAACCGGTAAGCACATTTTTTTGGTAAGCACATTTTTTTTTCGCTGCAGGTTCAATGGTTTCAGCTGGTTTTTGTTGGGCAGGTAAAGTTTATTTTTTCAAGTTAGAGAAGGCGTTACCAGAGTAAAGTGCAGACACTGCCTTTCTTCAGAGTCCTACAGAAACTGCTGCATGCATCAACAAACTCTTCTCTCAGCTTTCACATCTAATTCACAGTGATTCGTTGACTTTTATTTTTTTATGTTTACACATCGTTCTACTGAATTCAGAAAAGTGAATTTTCCTGCAAGTGGTGAAAAGGTTTTCTCTTTTTAAGATGGAAAAGTAGAAGCAAGCAGTAAGTCACTTTTGCAATGCATTTAACGGCTAGAGTAACTCTTTTTTTTTCACTGAAGTCACTGAGTAAAGGTGTCTTGTATTTTTTTTTTTTTTATTTATACGATAAATCCATAATCAAAACTGTATCTATCATTCTACCAGCCACATTAGGGCTTTGTGTTTTACTCTCTCCAAGCGTTTTTAATGTGCAGCCTTCTATGTACAGTATTTTCTGCTATAATTCCCTTTTATCTGCTCTGCCAGGCCGTCACAATCCCGTGTCAAACACTTGATGCTGGCAAATCACTATTAATAAATCCCAATTTAAACCATGGAAAGAGCACTTTTTTTTGTACAAGACATGCTGTCGCCTGCCATCTGTTGCACAGAACTATCATGGGAATATTTGAATGTTTCTTTTTGAAGTCACTTTAAAAGCTGAATCATTTTCCTTCTGTGGTCATTTCTGATTAATACAAAAAGGGGTTTGAAGAACGTTTTAACTGAACTTAAATGTTTTAATATTGCATTTCAAAAATGGTGAAACCGCCTTGTGTTCAGTCACAAATTTGTCAATCGTGGACTCATTTTCCTGAATCGATCATTTAACTTAAGCTGGAAAGAGGAGCCAATTTTACACGAGAAATGTCTTATAGCTTACAGTTTTTCATTGTTTTTGTCTGGTTTTGAAACTTTAGTTTAAACGGGGCAATTATGTTTGAAGCCTTTGGTTGTATGTTTGGATGAATTTGAGTTTTTTTTACTTTACTGCCCAAATGCTTTTGATAGAAGGTTTCTGAGCCACAGTTATTTGAAAACTGTCTTTTACATGAATGCTAGTCATGTGGTTTGGTGCTACGTTTGCAGATTATCTCCCCCGTTGATCTTGAATGAAGTGAAAATATTGAGAGTTTGAAGACAAGAAGGAAAGCCCGTGACACACATGGGACAGGTGTTTGTGAAGATCTTTGACATTTATCGTTCTTCACATCACCTGTTTGTAATGACATGCATGTTGTTGGCTCCTGGGAAAATGACTCGACTTGGCACATCTCTTGTGTTCATTTTGTTTTATTGCAGAGCATGTTTTCCTGTGCAGCAGGAACAGCAAAGCTTGGCCTGAAGGCAAAAAGCTACTGAGGATGCTACTCTTAATAGCAGGAGTACGTGAGGTTTGACATGGGCCCTTTTGGTCCAAGAAATGACCATCGAGCAATAAATCGATTATTGTCCTGGGTTTTGTCCTCTACCTTCATACAGTCCTTTGTATTCTTTTAGAAGCTGAGGCAGCATTTAGTAAAATAAAAGCTCTGCTTCTGTAAGGTCAAATAAATAATAAAAAAAAAAGTCTGTAGATGATTTAAAAAAGAAAAGAAGGAAGTGAGTCATGTTGTATAGAAACTTCCAACCAGAAGCCTTTACACTGGATTTGTGAGGGGATTTCAAATTCTATGAATGCCTCTTGAAGTCACGCTTTTGTCTTACATGACCTTCTTTGCCCTCTGGGAGACAGTGTTACACTGAAAAACAATCTGTTGCCTTGTGAATAATTTGCCTTACGTTTCTCTCAGCACCAGACCAGTTCTGTTTGAACTTTTCTCCCATGAAAGCACAAATCCCAGGACTCCTAGTATCCACGCTACAGATAGGAAAGCTCCAAAATAAGAGCCTTTGACTTCAATGCACTGTCATGAGAACGGTCAGCAGAAATCATGTCTAAATTGCAGTTTTATGCTTTGGTCCAGCAGCTGTGTGTGGGTTTCTGGCCTCACGTTATTTAATATTCTTCCAGGCATTATTCCTCCAAGCATCTCCTGCTAGAATGTTGTACAATCCATCACACTTAGCTTAAATGGACATCCTAATGTTTTTTCCACGTCTCCTGGTTTCTTCACTTCCTAAATCGGAGTCAGTGAGTGAGTCATGACTTCTGACAGCTCCGAGTTTGATGCTCTGCCTTTGACATTAAAGCAAAAATGCTAATATCCAGAGAAAGTTCAATCTGTTGAAAGGCAGATGTCCCCTAAAGATTCGTGTGTTTTGGCATTAATCTGTCTAAAGTAGCTCTTTTAATAGAAAATAGGTATTTTTGAGATACAGTGGGGCTTTTAAGCTGCTTATAGATAATGGTGAGGTTACATAACCCTGTTAAACCTGTGCAAAAATTTGTTTAATTGAGGCAGTTATCTGCAGCTGTTATGGAGCTTGCAGGAAGGGCAGAGCGATGACATGGGTCTGTAATGACAGATAATGCACTGTATAGGAGGAGCACCAATTCCTGTGTTTTAGATTTACATTTCGGTTTACCTGGTAAAAGCCAGATTAGATTTACGCTCATATTTTGCTTTGTTTGTATTTTGGCACAGAAGTAAATTATTTTTAGATTTCTTTTTAAATGCATTAAAAGTTGTGTTTTTAAATTTCTTAAAGGCAGGTATCTAATACATTTTCTTATACAGTGAAACATGCAAAGGGAAGGAATTGGAATGAATTTCACCACATCTCTTAAGAGGAAAGCTTTTATTGAAAAGTCAGCCACACAACTGCAGTAAAGATGTTGAGCTTTCATGTTTTTTTCACCTTTAAAGGCATTTTTGAAAGTGAAATAATGGAGTTTATAAATGTCATTTCAAAGATTTGCCTCACAGTTTTTTGGCTTGATAATTATTCAAATAATGAGACTTTTTTTTAAAGCTACGACAAAAGTACATTGACCATTGAGTAAAACAAGTATTTACTTATGGCATTTTGAAGGTGTCATTTTTGCTTTTCATTTCCTTTCAAATGAATGTGCTGCTTTTAACATTTTTAGCTATAAATGTGCATGCTGGCGTAAGAGTCACAGAGGGGACAAACACCCACTTCTTCACACTTTGCCTTGATTTAATTTAAGGTGGATTTTTTTTCAAGAAATAATGTGTCTGTTTTATGGGTTATAACACGCTTTGACAGGCAGTTTTGGTTAAGAGGGCAAAGAAGGCAAATGCTAGTTGATGGTTTGAATCCAAGCCTTGATAGTTTGTTCCCTTGGGCACCCCCATGTTGACTCAAATGTATCAAAATTACAAAAGTTTTTGTCATTTTTGGGAAAAAGAAAAAAAAATCTGTTAAAATTTATTAATTTACATCTCTTAAGCATAATGGTTTATTTTATTATTTGTTGTGTAACTGTGACTGCTTTAATTCTTGCCTAAACATCTATTTTTGTAAATATCTTTTCAGAATTACAAGACTTTAATTACATTTGATTTGATTAAAACTTGATAAAACATATTGTTAGAGTTAGAAGACAAATTTTGCAGGATAACTCAAAATCTGAAGCTCATTAGTACAAATGAACATTGAGGTTTCTTTCTGTGAGATAGCAGCCAGCTTTTACAGAAAACAGCTTCTCCTGTGCCATCCACAGCAAGTTCTTATCTCCTAAAAGCCCAAAGTGCTGCAAAACCACCTCACACCATCATTTTATATGTCCTAAGTGAGGAAAAAAAGTCTACAACAGGAGCCACATATCTGTGTGATTATATTTAAAAAGAAAAATAACCTGAATTGTGGGTTGGAGACTTTTTTCTCAATGGAGGACTCCGCCAGCTCCTCGCTGTGCGGGAAAAACACTGATCCTTGACTTGGACCGAAGACAAAGTTGAGAGAATAAACTTTACTTTATGGAAAGGCTTGTGGGTGGGAGTGGGAGCCAGGCCTCTCTTTTGAGGTCTCTTGTGGATCTAAGCTTACGTGCCTTTTCTCTTTCCTCTGGACTTCTGCAGCCCTCACAGCCTGCCAGGACAGGGATCCTCACATAAACAAGAACTGCAGCCAGCAGAGATGACGTCCTGAAAACCTTATGCGAGGATCAGCTTTATTTATAATTATTTACCTTTTGCTCTCACAGCGACATCAAAGATAAGATGAACCAACATGACAATATACACTCACTAGTCACTTTATTAGGAACTCCTTTTTCTAAAGAAGGACAAGATCAGCAACAATACTCAGGTAGGCTGTGGTGTGGTAACTATGCTCGATTGGTACTAAGGAGCCCAAAGTGTGCCAAGAAAATATACCTCACAGCATTACACCACCGCCGCCTGAACCGTTGATACAAGGCAGGATGGATCCACGTTTTCATGTTGTTGATGCCAAATTCTGACGGAGACTCATCAGACCAGGGAACCTTCTATTGTTCAATTGTGGTGATACTCAGCCAGTTGTAGCCTCTGTTTCCTGTTCTTAGCTGACAGGAGTGGTATCCGGTGTAGTTTTCTGCTGCTGTAGTTCATCTGTCTCAAGGTTGGATGTGTTGTGCGTTCAGAGATGCTCTTCTGCAGACTTTGGTTGTAACCAGTGGTTATTTGAATGACTGTTGCCTTTCTATCAGCTGGAACCAGTCTGACCATTCTCATCTGACATTTGAGATCAAGAAGGCATTTCCGCCCACAGACCTGCCGCTCACTGGATAGTTGTTCTTTTTCGGTAAACCTTAGAGATGATTGTGGGTGAAAATCCCAGTGGATCAGCAGTTTCTGAAACACTCAGACCAGCCCGTCTGGCACCAACAACCGTGCCAAGTTCAAAGTTGATTAAATCACCTTTCCTCTCCATTCTGAGGCTCAGTTTGAACTGCAGTAGATTGTCTTGAACAATTCGACATGGATTGAGTTGTTGCCATGAGATTGGCTGATAGGAAATTTGGATCAATGAGCACTTGACTTCTTTAAAGCATTTGGTTTGCTGCACTGCCTCCCCTTTTAGTTTAAATAAAGTTTAATTGAATGGAAACCTGCTGTCTTTGCTTGTGAACCCCTTGGGTTCTTTTCCGTACCACCAAATCTCATGTTTACAAGCTCTCCACAAATCACTTTCTAATTGTTAAAACATGCAAAACTCTTTGATTCCCACAAAATGTGAAACGGTTTAAGGAGGACTGCTGCAAAAGCAAATGCAAAAAGTCATTCGACAGTATGCTGATGATAATAATGATACTCAGCATTAGCAAGAGGATGATGTCCTGGGGTTTCAGACTTGCATCATTTTCTGGGATTGTTTGTTTTCAGAGGACTCGTGCTGATGAAGAGGATTTGCTCACTGCGGTTTTCTCATCAAACAAAAGCTGCATTAAAGAAAATACATTTTTATAATGTATTTCAAGGATCTTTTTTTCTCTCCACAGTATCTGATTAGCTTCTTTAAATTCCAGTTAAGTAAAATATATATTTATACTACAAGATCTTGTATTGATTTCAATCTGCAGAGGCAGCAACATGCCACAGCAGATGTTTCATCAGAGGATTAAAGGGTTGATGTTAATGACCCACCCAGTCTCACGGTCTAATTAATGATTTCTCACATGAATGACTTGCATTTGTCTCCTTGCATCACGCAGCTTTCAGTAAAAGCATTTCTTTGAGCAGCTGGAAGAGAAACCATCGTTCACTTCTCAGCTAATTTTAATCTCATCACTTAATTGTTGTTTATCCAGGAGGCACCAACAAATTATTGGCAATGAACTTCTTTGTGGATAATCAGTAGGGTGAGAGATCATTAGTCAACTGTCTGAGCCCTCCGAGTTGGTTTGTGGGTCTGGTTTTTCTGGAAACAGCCAAAGTGCCTCGGCTTTAAGCGCTGTGTGCTCTGGCAGCTCTCGGCTGCTGCGGTGACAGCGTGGTCAGGGAGGTTTTCTCCTCCAGCAGGATACTTGTTTTCACCACCGAAGCAAAATGTTGGAGCGCTTTCATGTCCCATCAAAAACGTCTTCAAGTCTGTGTGTGTGCAAACCAAACCAGACCAGCTGGATTTATTTGTAGAGTTGCAAATGCATTTTTCTGACTTTGACATGGAAAACAAAGTGGAATAAGAGTTATTCAGATGTCACATCTGTCCAAATATATGTCAGAGGTGCAAGCTAATACTTAATGTGTGATTTTTTATGATGCAATATCTCTCTTTTTCTAATAGATCCACTCTGATTATCTTATGATCTATTTTAAAAGCATTCCCATTACACCGTTTATAGCAAAAATGATAAAACCTGGAGGTGGCATTTTTTGTAGGACATGGTGTCTGCGGAGTGACAGGAGTTCATTAGAAATTTGCCTCAAAAATACTATTTTAATTATTCAATATATGTACTTTGTCATTAAAAAAATACCACTAGAACATGTTAAAAACACCAAAAAAGCACTTTTTTAAAAAAATTAGAGTTGGCCTTCAAAGTTAAAAAAAACAAAATAACAAAACTTGCGGATCTCTTTGTATTCCTTTTACTTGAAGTTCAATCTATTAAAGAATATATTTTTAGTAGACTTAAAGAGTGTATTTTCATCTGAATGTTGTAACTATGAGTGAACAAGGATTGACCTTTTGACCTCCCCCTAATGCTTTTCTGCACACCGCTGCAGCTCACAGTACACATCTGATAACTGATTCGAATCAGACCCTGCATTTGCAGCGGGGTTCAAACGCATGCATAACTGATGCATACAGCAGGACATAAAACATGAGGTGCGTAGTCAACCACTCGAGAGAGGAGACTGGGATGTGACTTTGTTGGTTAAAAATGTGATATTCTTTTAGGAAATTTTCAACAAGCAGCAGGTTTCATGTAGAATTTTGACAAACTTGTTTTGCAGCAACTCTCTAATTTATTCAGAGACAATGTTTTCCACAGAGTTCTAAACAAGTGCCAGAACACAAACTTTGTGTTTTACAGCTGAGATCCATTAAGGAGCTAAACTCTCGCTTCCAGACAACCTGTTCACATTCACACCACAGGTTTGCTGGAAGTCCCTGCGCAGCTTCCCTGGAGAAATTGAAGCGTAAGGTTTTGCTCTAAGGCAGCGCAGTAGGGTTTTTAATGGGGGTCGGGAAAACATGACTACATACCCGTTGCATCCGGATTCTGTTTCTCCCTCCTGATATGAAGTGGAGTTGTCTGCGGTGCATTAAAAAGGACTAGCTGTAAGCCTCCCCTCTTGTTGTTCATTAAAGATAACATGGCATTTTTTTCATTATGAATAAAATACCAAATTAGCTCTGCAAGACTGTTTGGATTCAAACTGTCTGCTTTAGTTGACATTAATTTGAAACATTAATCAGAATCCAACCTCTTTATCTTCCATTAAAAAAATATTTTAGAAGTTATTTAAACTTTATTACAGAAAAGATGCTCCATAAGTGATGAATACGGATGAAAAGAGAACCACATTCTTCACAGGGATGTGCTGGTGAATTTATCATTATGGTCTCTGCTCCAGTCAAAACTGAGCATGCATGTTTAACATTAGGTAGCAGCGCTACACTCTCAGAGGGAACGCCAAACTACTGTCATGGTAACATCATTAAGGAGGAAACTCTTTCAGAATTTCCCCCGTGGGCGCAGACTTCAGTAACTTTGCAGACTTTTGCCGTTTGCATGAAACTCACGGAAACAAAACCCCAGAAAGAGCAGTATTAACTCTCTAATATTTCAAGTCAAGGCTTTTCAAATAAAAGAAGAAATACTCAATATACGGAAATCTAAAACACAAGCTTGCACAGTCTGTAGTTTTTCAACTGCAGCAATAAACAGCTAAATCTGATTTTCTCCGCAAACAAATAGATTGGAGTAAACAATTCCTATCTTGAAAAGACTCTGTAATCTAAAACCTTAATGTATGTGCTGAAAAAAAATCTGTGCAATCTCAAGTATGTGCAGTTTATAGTACCTGCAGCTGGCTGAAGTTGTTCTGTCCAGAGCTGAGATGCATAATAAGCTACAGAATTAGACATGTTTTCTCACTTGAAAAACCAACTCACGCCTTCGAGACTGACAGGGGCCATGCCCCCATCCAGAGTTCTTAAACTTGTCATTTTCTTTCCAGAGTTTATAACCTTGAACCACAGAAACGTCAACGCCGTTTCATTATAGACTATAATGAATCTGTACGTGGTTTTAATGAAGACAGCATTGTTCCACGCCACATAGGGCTAAATTAAATACTCAGCTCCAAAAGACTTCTAAGCTGAAACAGCACCTTCACCCCCCCTAATGCTTTGCATAAATGTGCCCCGGGACATTTCTATACCCATTAACACACACGCACAGCCAGATATTGTTTTCTTGCCCTGTTTTGGAACAATTGCTTTCATTTCCTTTTCTCGCATGCTTTGTCCCTGTGGCCAAATGAATTGATTTAAAAGATTCAGCCATAAATGCACATTACAAATGATGGAGGCAACACCTAAGACAATATGTTCTTCTGCGCACCCACACTGGCAGCTTGTTGCTGATGTATTTATCATTATGAAGCTAATAATAATTTCTCCATCAAACAGCGGAAGAGGAGAGTTAGTGAAATATTGTTTTCCTCAAACATCGGTCCCCAATAAAGACGTTCTCCTGATGGAGGCGGATGTTCTTTATTAGAGGAGCTGTGCATCGACAACAAAGGACGGAATATTCTTCGGTAGAAATGTGACGGGTTAACAGGTCGCTCAGTCAGCCGGGTGTGCTGTGGTTCATCAGGCCAAGTGCAGCAGGAATTATTGTAAAAGTGGAATTATGATGCGCCTGTTGGACCCTAACCTGATGTCAGTGGGCCTTTACTTTCAAGAAACGACTAGCTCCCGTTCACATTATTAACAACAACTTACATCTGTCTTCTATATTCATTTAAAAGGTTCATGATGCAAGCATTTTTATCAATAACACTATATTAATTGCTCGTCTAATAAATGTCCTTTTTATTGACAATTTTATTTGTTGTTTTTATTCCTTGACACTGCATCCTTGCAGTGATGCTTTTAGTGTGCACTGTCCCTGATAAACAAATACACAAATAAATAAATAAGCACATTTCTCTTTGCCTATTAAGGCTTCTATTATATAAATTCTCAACCGAACAACTATTTTTGACATCAAAGATTTTTTGCTTCATAATGTTGTTTGTCCAAATATTTCTTTGCTTTTAACTTGGATTTTAGTAAAAATGGGCATTTCTTTTTTTTATTTCATATTTTCACTTTTTCTTGTTTTGAACCACAGATTTTTTTTAAAAATATTTATTCTATTTTTATTGTTTTTCCTAAAAGTTTGAGCAAAAAAGAAGTAAAACAAGTCAGTGTAGCTTAAGATTAACTGTTGACATTTTTTTTTAGAAATAGCAAAACTTGTCTCGTCAGAAAAGATGCAAAAATGTAAGCAATGAACAAAAAACAAGTTGAGGAGGAATTTGTTTGTATGCTTAAAAATACAGAGAATAAAAAAAATAATGATAAACATCTGCTAGATCATCCACAGTTATTGTGGGCACTTCATTGCTTTCTCCTGGCGGTAACTATTATATATTACTAGATGGTTCTCCACGTCGCTAAATTCCACCTGAAAATGAAGTTTATTCCCAAATTCTTCTAAAACTGATTGCTTCAGTGGAATTTCAGCCACTTGTGTAACCAGCGTGAAATGAGACTGAGCAATCAATTCTTATCATGCAGCATATGAGCATTGTCTTCCAGGACTCCTATGATATATTGACTTTCTGAAACTTTGCTCGTCAATACAAACTAATGACTGGTCCTCTAGTGGAATGAATTCCCATAGTTTTCCTTGAAATAGCTTGACCTTACTTACCAGGACCAGCGGAAGATGGCAGAGGCTGCTGGTTGTGTAATCAGAAATGGCCTGATTTTCTCTGCATGGTTAGCTCCACCACTGGGTGCATCCACGGATGAGGATGTTGAGCAAGTATGAATACATATATTTTGGTTTTGTTTGGTCCTCATTTTTTCCAGCTGGATCATGAATAATCAGAATAAAAATGTTAACTTTGGAATGATTTATGACTTCAGCTGGTCAAAAATTCAGCACCAGTGGCCTTCTGTTGCACTTTGATAGTTTGACTAATTAAATATAATTATAGGATGCGTGGCACCCAAATGTGGCCAAAAAAGGTGAAGGAATGTGGTGTACTCTGTGGGCATGTTTCCTGCCATGGGCTCTCGATGACAGTCATTCAGATACAAGAGTAGCTTGGAGGGGGGGGGTGCAATTTCCTTTACTACTGCACATCAGTCAGACCCTCTCATCGCTGTGTTTTTGTCCGCGGTTGCTCGGATGAAATGCCTCATGGGAAAGAATTCAGCGGATGAATGATGCAGGGAAATGACACTTGTGAGATATGACAGGGTCTGCATGGGAACACTGCTGGTGCTTATCAGGTGCAGCCAGTGGAAAATGATTACTACAGACTGGCAGTCTAACAAGGTAATTTTAAACACCGCCACCCGGATGCGATCTCCCCATTTTGGTTGTAAGCAGCATCAGAGCGGCAGGTAAAAACACATCCCATAAATGAGTCCACTGATCTGAGCCAGGAGAGGACAACAAGCCTCTTACATCGATAATTGATTAATTATCCCTGTTAAGGTTGACGTCCAAACACTACAGGGTGAAAATGTTAAAAACAAGCCTGTTTTCATGCAGGATTCTGTCACTCAGCTGATTCCATTTGCCTGTGAATGTGATACCGCCGTCCAGAATTTAGCCAAACTGGCAATGACTGTTAATACTGAGACAACATCAAGGGAATGCAAACCGCTGGCTGCATTTTCTTCTTTTTCAGCTTTCAGGACTGGATAATATCTTCTAGCAGGCAACAGAAGGTCCCCCATGTGTGTACATAGAGACCATGAGAGAGGGCTGGAGGCCATCTCACCTTCAGCTGCAGCATGTGGGCTGCAGAAATGAGTTTTCTTGCACACCCCAGCCATTTTCAAAGCGATTAGGGACAAACTCTTTTTTTTATCATTTGTGTCGTTTCCTGCTTTAATTGATTTTTAGTAACTGTTCACAATGGAGTGAATGTTAAAATCGATTAATTTGAGTCAGGATGGCCTTTCTTTTAGAGACGCACGCACTTTCCAACGTTTCTGGGAAATGGATTTCAGTGGGGAATGAAACAATTAGTTTGCCAGTAGGGGAGAGGTGTGCTCAGAGTTTGCACGCGGTGGAAAACCCCTCGTCCAGGGCTGGTGGATGCGGTATTCTCTATGCTATCTTACAATCCTGCCAGGATTGCTCCTGTGGTTGACCCTCCAGCTCTGTTTCTGAGTGGCTGATGCTGGGTTGTCTGGAGGTGTATTTCCCTCATCCCTCATCTCTATCTGGGTTCACATTTTCCTTTCAACGTTTCATAACATCACTGAACATTTCAGTAAACACACCTGAGCACATTCACCTAAATACATCTATGTGGGTGCAAGCATGAAACATGTATTGCACTAATGCACATACATGTAAGTCTTTCTGTTTATTTAGAATGTATGAATGTGTTTGACTACATATAAATATATATCAAGGCTTGTGAAGTTAATAAACTGTATGCATGCTTTTTACGTTCATGTGGGTGTTTCAGTGTGAGTATGTGTGTGAACAAAAAAATAGCCTTTTGAAACATGTTTACATGCATCAGCATTATTGATAAACCTTGTCCAACTTTTGTTGCCCATTTTGGTTTTGTTTCTTTTTTACTCTCCATTCTTTTTGTCCCTTTTTGTGATCCTGTGACCGGGTTGAAACTAAAAAGCACTATATAACAAATTAACATTGTTCAGTTCAGTGAAGAGAGGTGCATAAAAACAGGCAACCTGTTCAGGGTGTGCCTCTCCGTCGCCCTACAGTAGCTGGGCGGCTCCAACAGCCCTGTGATCCTGAAAGGAATTCTGCGGGTTCTGAAAATAATGGATGGAAAAGAACAAAGAACAGCTCATTGGCTGATCTGCACCAAAGTCTTTCCTTTTGATGAAGTTTTCTGCATCTGTTCTGTTGAAAAGTGCAGCTTTCTCAGTTGCACACAGCATGAACATGTAACTTATGAATTAGTATTAGAGAACAAACAATTAAGTCAATGACAACTATTGTAAGATATGAATCTCGTAAAACTGAAAATTCCCTCTCCTATTACTGCAATGTCAACTATAGGTGACCAAAGGACTTCCATGGGAGAGAACTCATTCAAACCATTTAACACTTTAATGATTGCTACTCTCTCTTCATGATTGTCATCTTCAGCAATAGGAAGAAGCCCATCTACTTGCTACAAATCATTCCACTCATTCCGCTACCACTGTTTTATTGTCGTCTTTGGCATGCCCTTGTTGTTAACGTGCTCTGGTCACATCAAGTCGTGCTGACGACCACAGCACGACAGAAAGCTTAATGGCGCTGTAGCAACCCCATGTTCACCTCCCTATTCCCCCAGAGCCCGTTAGCAAGCGTGGAGTTGAATAAAACGCGAGTGAACACTTGCATAATCAGGTGGAGGCCTTTAGCTGACAGGGCAATCATGCTGTCAGGGATCATGCTGGTGCCATGGCACGCCCGGCACTCCAGAACACGGCTGAAAATTGCCTAGAGTAATCACAGCTTCAGGGGCTTTTTTTAAAATGGAAATAAGGGGTGGTGTCTTGGACTGTAGACAGTAGGGGTTCCAGTTTGAATGGTACTTGGGCAGACCATCCTGCATGGTGCGTCTCAAACAAGTGTCTGTTTGATTTTGTTTTACTAGAAAAAAAATGCTGTTTTGTTTGAGAAAAAAAATTACACAGAAAAACTTTTATTTCCTTGGTAAAAATAAAATCCTTGGGGAACCAAAGCAGGGTGGTACCTCATTTGGTCCAACAAGCTGTTTAAACTCTGTTAATTGAAAAACAATATAGAGATCTAAAATGTAATAGAATAAATATCACACAAAGATAAATGCATTGCTCATAAATAAAATTATGTTGTTTTCCACGTTTGTCCAAGCATTCAGCTTGACTTAAAGATTCATTTCAAGTAAAATCCTGTTTTTGGTGTTTTTAGCTTGCTCTTGTGGCATATTTCTAATGATGGGGGACATTGGCCGCTATGAAGTACATTAAACTTAAAATTGCATTTCTAAGCATTTCTTAATTCAAATAGTGGTGAAACAGGAGCAGAATTAAACTGAAATACTTTTGCTCCCTAAATATTACCAGTGAAAGTTAGCTGCACAGCATGAATCATGAAATATTAAAGCTTGCGCCATTAAAAGTCTAAATGTTACAAAGTGATCAAGCCTCTCTCTGTTTTTTTAACCCCTTGATGCCTGTTTTTTTTCCAGCTACAAAATAAAATCACTAAAGTACGATACTTTTGGAGCTGACATGGTTTGATGCATATTTGGATCAATAGGTATCAAGGGACTTTTAAAGCATATAATCCCATTGCAAAAATGGGCATAAAACTAAAGCTTCAGTTCCAGGTGAATGAAAATTCCATGCATGAACAAAGAAATGCATGGATTAGAATGTGTCTGGGTGTTGCAGACCAGTCAACTTGACCTACAATGTGACCTTTGAAATGATAATTTAAATGATCAGGGATATTGTGATTGTGCACGTAATTATAATTACATTAACTCCATATGCTGTCCCCGGTGTGACGCTGTCCTGGGAGATTGCCAACAATGCTTTGACCTTCATATAAGCCTGACGAGTTGAGAGATCGACTCTAAAATGAAAATGAAAAGCTGCTGATAGCCCTGATGTTGAGTGGGCAGCTTAACATTTCAAAGATGCTGTAGGTGGGACAGCACGTCTTAACCACATTGTGTTGGATTTCGGGTTTTTATCTAGTTAAGTAATATATTTTAAATTTATTTGAAAGAAAAAATAACAAACATTTGGGTTGAACAAAAAGTTTTTGAACTTGAGTTAAACTTAAAGCCCACTTTTTGTTCTATTGGGACCAAGGTGAAACAATTTTAAATTGAATGAACAATCTTTGATGAGCTTTTCTTTATACAAGGCCATTTCCAGTTCATGTTGATGTCATGCTTCTTGTTTTTTTTCTCTCATGGCAACAAACAAATTCAGTTTTGATTGTCTTCCTTCATCTTTTTTCTTCCAACCGAAGGCATCTCGTGGCTCTTAATTAGACAGAGTTCTGTTATCACAATCTGATTCAAAGTGACAAAGAGCTGATCGTGCCTCTGAGGTTAGCAGAATATGAATCATCTGCAGCATGTTTGCATGTTTGTATATAAGCACACTGTGAAACTGCTGTTTCTGCCTTTATTTACAGCTTTGTGACACTTACTCGCCTTCATCTGAAACATTAACGAACATATTTGAGCTGAGAATAAAGTCAAATTTTAGGAATGCAATAACGATAATGAGCATATCTATTGAGATTTGCTTTATAGAAATAAAAAAATGAGTGAGACACATCACAGGATGAAGAAAGCAATTTTCTATCCTATGGTAAAATCGACCTATAGGCCTACGACTCATTTTTTTTTACTTCAACCGCGCCCTGCAGCTTTGAGTAGATTGGACGCTTGAATTCAGATAAAGTTAGAATGCAGGAGTGAAGTGGGAGTTGGGATAATCTCAGTCAAGATGATGTTTTTTAATGTTTGTTTTCCTTTGCAAAGGTAACAGATGCATTTCAGTCTTTATCCGTTCATCAATTTCTTGGATTAAAATACTTTCTGCATAAACAGAAGACAGATAGGGAATTTTCTAAAGTCTGGCTTTGGTGTTAGTGTCTCAGCATTCAGAACAAGTGAGTGCATACTCCTTCAAAGTAAAGGTTTTTGTCATGGTTTGGATTTTGCTGTTGATAAGATGTTTTTTTTTCTTCCTTTTTTCCTCAATTTTAACTCAATTTGATCTGTATTTCATTGCAAGTCTTTTTTCTTCTTTCTCTTTGCTTGTTTTTTTCTGCGGGTTAGTTCTACAAAGCGGTGCTTTCAATGAATCACCTGTTGTTCATTTGGTTTCAGGTCCGACAGTCTTTTAGAATATTTGCGTTTGTTTTTGCCTGGTCCTTGTTTGTTTCCTCCCGGTCATCAGTTCCCTGTTGCTCATCAGCTTGTTTATTCTGGATATCCTTCCTCAGCAGTGCTTGAGTTTGGTTTATTTTAAGTCCTTCGGTTGCCTGTTTTCTGCTGTTCTGTTCCCTCTAAAGCCAAAATATATGACATGCATTTACATCAGAACTTACTAACAAAAAAAATATTTAAACCTGTAAACCCAAGAAAATGTAGAAGTCTTAGTATCTTGCAGAACTCACTATTGGCCTGTTTAAAGACCCACTTATGAAAATCTTGAGGCGTATTTCTGATGATGGAGGACACGAAAGAAAATGATCTTAAAATTGCATTTCTGAGTATTTCTTTAATCAAATCGTGAATCAGGAGAAGACGAAAAAAAGCAGATTGAAAAAGATCTTATTGGTGGTGTGAGAAATATGTTGGGCGGCAACATGCTTCCTGCCAACAGTCCTGCCCACAACTCCAAAGCAAAATTTTAATAAACTACTGCTGACCTGCAGAAAGAAAATGACAATAAAAAAAAAAGTATTGCCTGACTTTCAGCAACAGGATTGTAACTTATTTTTGTATTAGTCTGTGGAAATGTTACCTTTACTTATCAGAATTTTTATTGGGCTTTTCTTAAATCCTAATCTCAAAAGCATGTATTTACCACATTTTAAAACTGCAGTCTGTTCTTCATGTCATCACTGTTCCGTAACCCAAAGGAGTAAAGTCTGCAGGATCCGATCGATCACTGAAACATCTATATTTTGAAGTTCTGCCTTTTTAGTTATTTGCTGATGTTTATACCGTTTTGCAGATGAAACACCATCTTTGCAAGAATATTCTTTAAGATCTTGAAACCATAAAAGGGTACTTTTGGTTTTTCTGCTGGAAAATTGGTGTGAGTGAAACTACATTTTAGGATGAAATGTTCAAGGATTTATGCAAATTTAAAAAACTGCTTGAACAGCTCTGCACTCACAACTGACAAGGACGCAGGGCTTCAGTCATAAAGATAAAATAATCTTTAGGGATTGTGCTAAGCCCCGGTGATGTGTGTACATTTGTGTCTGGGGTTGAGTATTCACTTGATAGAGATTACAACAAGATAAAGAGTTCACTTCATGACCCTGCAGTACTCATTATCTCAGCTTTAAAACTTCTTAAAACTCTCTTGGACATTCTCATTTGGAATTGTTTTGACCTTTTGACCAGAAAAAAATAACATATTCTTCTTATTATAAATTTCTTTTCTTTGATGTTTTTTTTCATTTCTAGTCATTCTGAAGTTGCAGTCACAGATACTTTATTATTATCACTGGCAGTTGTGGTTCATGATGGATTTAAAATTACGTTTACACTTGAAAAAAGTAAATGTTCCTTTAGGAACGAACAGGAACCCATTCAGGAATTCCCTTTTAAAC
Organism: Oryzias celebensis; assembly: GCA_014656515.1. Lineage (NCBI taxonomy): Eukaryota > Metazoa > Chordata > Actinopteri > Beloniformes > Adrianichthyidae > Oryzias > Oryzias celebensis. The sequence continues at coordinate 9,127,534 of BNCR01000008.1, read as the reverse complement.
CAAAACCTAAATGCAGGTACTTTCATTAATGCTCTTTTTGCTCCTGTAATTTCCTGTTCTATTAGACTTTTATTCATTGCTGTCATAGTTGCCCCTATGTGTATAATGTATATATATGAAGACACGTTTTCAAGTTTCATGAGTGCAGTTGGATTGTCGACCACCAGCCTTCAACCTCCACCCAAACCACATCTCAACAGCCCCTCAAGAGCAAGGGAGTGATCCCACGACAGCATCCCATCGACTGACTGGAGCCCACAAAAGAGTCTTAGGTGCTTGTCTGATTTTTAAAAAAGCCTAGAATGCTTGTTAAGCTCATGAAGACCAAAAATCTTCAAACTTACTTTGGTTATTTGAGGTAATATGTTAATCAATCCTGGAGCTCGGTGTAAAAGAAAAGAAAAGAAAATGTGTTTTCATCGTTACTCAACTGTTGATGCTAAAATTGTTGTAAAATTGTTGTAAAATTGCTCAAATTAGATAAAGTCAACTGTCACTTTCCTCCTAATATTACATGAATGATGTTGTTTGTGCTTCTTTTCCAATAAATCAAACTGAACCTTGCTGGCACAAAATGATGTTATAAAAAACCCAAACAACCTATTAGAAAACAAATAAAATCAGAGAAAAGTCCCTAAAACACAATTGTTTTTGATGTGATGTGTCTTTTTTTAATGAAAGCATCAACATTTGACTCATTTTTCCATGTTTTTTAAACTACCAGGAAAGACCCACATCTGTGCATAAAGACTGTTAATGTTGGGCAGAAACAAGGAGTTAAACTTATTGCAAAGTTGAAATTATATGCAAATGACTAAGATGTTTCATAGTTTTGGGCAGATTTCAGGAGAGAGCGTGCAGAGAGAAATATTGCCAGGGAGCTCAATTAGCTGGAGTTTGTTTTAAAATAGGTAATGATGCTTGAATTTTATATTCAGCTGAAATAATTATGATGTTTGTACTATGAGTACCTAATGAGTCAAATTATCTTGGATGCCACTAAATGTCACCATGTTTTTGTGCACTAATATTTACTTTTTTATGATAATATCCAGTTAAGATCTGCTTCAAAAAGAAGTTTTATGTTTTCAACCAGGTTTTGTTTCAGGAATGTAAATGTAAGGATGACTTATTGCAGTTTCTTTTTTTTTAGCTGTTTTTTTCCATCTGATGTATATGTTCCTGATCCTTTCCACCATTTTCCCTCCCAAAGAGAACAATTTCAGCTCTGCTACTTTCACGTGAAACCTTCCTCTATCGGTTCTAACCCGCTTGCACACGCCTCCTCACCTCTTTCCACACAGATATTCAGTCTTGCTTTATTACCTTCCTTTCCAGAACAAACGTCCACCTCTTTGGATGAGTCTCCGCCTGCTCTCAGTACAGATCACAATGTCATCTGCAAACATGGTCTGTAGAGATTCCCGTCAAACCTCATCCGTCTGTCACCACAAAAAACAAGAAGCTGATTCTTGTTGCAGTCCCACCTCCAACTTGAACTGCTCATCAGCACATTTCACCATTAAATACTTCAGTTTCTTGTACAAACCACAGCTCATTTGTCTGTACCTGTCATCAATTTCTCTAAGACACAAGGCAGCTCCTTCTGACCTTCTCTGTTCTTCAGGTTCTCCTCCTTTGCCTGAAACCACACGACCTCAGTCTAGCTTCCACTATTCTTTTCCATAACTTCATTCTTGGTCTCATCTGGCGAATTTCCTTGTAGTTTCCACAACACTTCACATTTCCCTTCTTCTTGAAAATGGGCACCAGGATGCTTTTTTTTTTTTTTTAAAATACCCCATTCCTCAGGCATCTTCTGACTCTCCAAGATCTTCTTAAACAGCCGAAACTCTACGGCCTTTCCTAGGCTGTCCCCTAACTCAACAGGCGTGGTGTCAGGATCAACTGCCTTCCCACTCCTTGACCTCTGCAATGCCTCCCTCACTTCGTCCTGACTAATCTTTGCTATTCCTGCTCCACAGCCTCTTCTATTCTGTACTCACATTTTTCTCTTTCATCAGCTCTTCAAAGCAGCTACTTCAAAATATTTGGAGAATTAGACTAAGGCACTCTGCTCTTGAATTTAACCTGTGGCACAGATGTCAGCAAAATGGGATGATCTTTTTAAGAAAGCAACTATCATATTTTACCCAAAAGGAAAAGACATATTTTCTTACAACTGAGTTTTTTCAAAGAGAGATATGATGAAGGGGAAAGACGGGGGATACTGTTGTGAGATTGTTTCCCTGAGACCATTAATGCTTCATCTATCAAATAAAAATAAATCCAATTATAAAATACTAGAAGTGACTAAAAGCTTGGAGAAATCCCATTACCGTTGCCACAGCTGAGCAAAGTTTTTTCAAGCTCCAGCTCATTAAAATGTCCTTAAGGTCATCGAAGTGAAAAGAACATCAACTGAAGCTGTGATGAAGCTGAAGATATGATTTTGTGGCCAGAAAATGAAGATGTGCATAAGTTAGGTGGGCCAGTCAGTGCTTATTAATTTGAAATTTGGTTTCAAATGATGGAAAAAAAAATAGTTTATTTCATGTTTTGCACTGAAAAAATGTTAAATTTAAGTTTTAGGTTTAGTTATTGCTTGTATTTCTTATATGACCAAGCTTTGGGTGGAGAGGAAGGGAGCAAATTCTGTGTAGGACATCCAAATGAGGAGCAGCAGCACCAAGAACCACCCAAAAAACAGAGGGGAAATACATTAGGGGGATTCAACCTCTTTTCTGCAGGAGACGTTCCTCCAGAATAAGCCAATCCTTCCAATTCCACAAGTTTGTTCCAAATCACTAATCTGGGCAGGTATTCCTCCCAAAATTAGAGCAACTGTGCCAGACACAGTTATCTTTTTATCAGCAATTCTGTGGGAAGACTATGTTCTACAAATAAATGTGAAACATTTTCATCTCTGAACTGCTCTAACACAAAATCACACACTTTCAGATGAGCTGAAACAAGAGCTTGGTGGCATTCACCACAGATTCATTCCCCCGTCTTACTGTCGGTGTTTGATCAGCTGCTGGACATTATCCTCCACTCTTTTTTCCACTTCACACATCTTGGACAGCTGAACTAAATCTTCCTCGTCTGCAGTCTGGCATGAATGAGATTATTCAGCCAACCCTGAATTATTATAACCTGTTTTTTAAAGATAACAGTATGGCTTTTTTTCCTCTTTTTCTATCTGTAACTCATCACCAAAATATCTCAAACATGCCTTCAAGTCAAACTGCCACCACTATAAGCAGTAAAAGTGAAAGGTGGATGGCAGGTATGGAGTGAGCTGTCTTGTAAAGATGAAACTTTCAGGCAGCCAAGTCTGTAAGTTGAAGAGCGATGCGTAAGGAAGGGTGCAGAAATTTGAGTGATGAATAAACATTTTACACGAGTCTGCAGAGACAATTTGACTCTCAACGTGCCACCAAAATCCTTTTTTAACAGGAAACAAACTTTCATCAAAGGCTGGGGTGAGTAAGAGGAATTTCTCATGGGAAATACATTTGATAAAGTTTTGTTGAAACAACAAAATAAACAGATAAACATATTAGTAAAAATACAAAAACGTAGTATTGTTGCTCAGTGTAAAAATGTAAAAAAAACAATTTTTTTCTCATTGAAATCACTGTATTTCTGCCATTTTGTTGTGTATTTGAGCTGTTAAAACAAATTTTTGTACATTTCCATTTGTCGCATTTGTAAACCATGTTCTGAAAATAGCTTTAGAACAACGTTCTAAAATAACAGGACAATTCCCATATGCAATGAGCATATTAGACTATTTTACTACTTTATTATAGACTATTAGTAAGCGTGATTTTGTCTTTTGTGGCCACAACTGTCATCCCTGCCAGAGAAATGACTTTTGTCTGCCTCACACGATGACGCATCACATTTCTAGTTCTTCTATTCGCTACTAACACTGACTCAGAACAGAAAGTTAATCCATGATGCTTCATTGTTAATTCCCTTGGGGTATTTCTTCATCCTAATTCTTGGGCTGTTCATGTTGGGATTACTTGTTGAATCAATAGCAATAGTTTTGTTATGGAGGTGTCATCCATCCATCTATTTTCTTAACCTCTTGTATCCCTTTTGGGGTCACGGGGTCGCCGGAACTGCTGTTGGGCAAAGGACACTCTGGACAGGTCACCAGTCTGTCACAGGGTTATAGTGGTGTCATTTGAACCCAATTTATGTTGTTTTTTTTACCTGAGATTTTTTTAACCTCAGATCAGGTTCAAAACAACCAAATCAGGATTGTTTTCCAACAGTGGAGCTTTTAGGATGTTGTTGTTGAACATCACAGCCACTGGACACTTATTTTCTATTCTATTTTATTTATTTTCTATTTATTTATTTTCTATTTCTATATTATCTATTTTTCTGACTTATTTTCCCATTGTGGCATCAATAAATGGAACATGCTACAGAAGGATTGGAAACTTTCTTCCTTTAAGTGATTTTAGATCCAAGTTGAAACAAAAATTATTTAGTTTGTAACTGGTTTTAAATAAACTGTTGTTTTATTTTTTTTTTAAGTAATTAATTACTTTCTTTTTTTCACCTCTTGGCCAGGACTCCCTTTTAAAAGAGTTATTTTTATCTCAATGAGACTTCCTGGTTAAATAAAGGTTAATACAAAAAAAAGTTCTATTCATTTCTGTTTTAATCTTTTTATTCTTTATTTCCTTTAGGTCAGTTAGAGACATGCATTTTAATATGAGCTCATTTAAGTCAAGGTCAGAATCATAGAGTGTTTGTAAATGTAATCACTAGTTTGTTGGGACAAGGCTTCCAAAACAACTTAGAAAACATGGGGGAGGCAGTGTGATGGTTTGGATCGTTTGTTGCTAGGTGGCTTCTCATAAAAAGCAGACATTTGTGACAGAGCAGGAGGAATTCTGTATCAAGCAGGGACGGCAAGCTGCTCGCCATCCACATTTATCTGAATTGTTTTAACCTAAAAACAAAATGCATGTGAAATATAAAACACTTTAATGTTTTGTCCTTCATTTACAAAAGTCAGCACCTGCATAACTGGCAACATAGATTTTTTATGATGTCTGAGCTCTCAAGAAAGAAAAATTAAATTTCATCCTGACCAGCAAGGAATAGATTGAAATCATAATATTGAAGAACTCACACGTTAAAAAAAAACTATTGTTGATGCAAATTTGTTACCCATCATAATTCCACTCTAATGTATATAAAAACTTCTGATAATTGTTATTGATCATCTCATAGTGCTGACTGTAGCTCTTTCTCTTCAAAAATAATAGTGGTTAAGGAAGATAGATGTGGGCAGAATGATGGTGCAGCCCTATACCTTCACACAACACAAAGATTTAAAGAAAAAAAGCATCAGATTTAGCAGCAAAAAGCCATGACTGTGAGGAAAACCTTCAGTGACGTGGAATCTGCTGTCTGCATTTTCAAATTTGCATCCAAAATTTTTTGTTCATTTTACCATTAGAAAGTTAATAAAGTGTCAGAAGAAATGAGTATTGGAAAAAAGAGTATGTGAGTCAGTTGCACATATGCAGCCACCTTAGTGTTGAAACAAGGGTTATACTTCAGTTTTTTCTTAGTTGATAAAAAAAACGAACTTAAATTATTATTTTATTTTTTTCCTTTGTTGTTTTAAAAAATGCATCCTCGCTGCTTTTCTGTCACATTGGTAGAGTTTTTATCTACAGCTCTTAATCCTTTGACTGGATGCAGGTGGCTTAATTAACATCTATCTCTGGCCACCGATGAGACAAGCAGGGACTGATGGTGACAACTGCTTCTGGCTGGAGATTTATTTTAGGTACTTTAGGGGATTCGGCTGCTTGTTCTGAGTAAAAGCACTGGATTTTCCTTTAGAGTCAGTTTGCCTTGGTGTCTTTCTTTTGAGAAAGGATAATTGCATCCGTCAATGAAGTCGATTTATTTGTTAAAATAACAAGATTTAGAACTGTATTGAAATGTACATTTATTTGCCCTTACTGTAATTATTGGCAATGAACCCCAAAAACATTTTTCAAAGGTTGTGATTTGTTGTGATGTCGTATTTTATCTTTTGGATTGCAACTATTTGCATATGTATTTTCTTTTTATGTGTATTTGTGCTAATTTGTGCACAGAGGACTACAGATGAAAGTACAGATGAAACCAATTTGTTTTTTATGAAATAATTATTAATATATTTGTTTTACATATATTAATTTGAGACTTTCCTTTTTTTTTTGCTGATTTCTTTTGTCAGTGCTGTCAGTCGTGAGGCTTGACAAAACACTAAACTGTTTCATTTGTATAACAGTGTTTGATTTCATGAGCAGAAAACAAATAATTCCATAGTTTGAAAGAAATGTATGTCTCTAGTAAACTCTTATAATTTGAGAAAGTAGATGTCACTGAAAAAGCAAAAAAGAAACAAAATCCAACATCGAGGTTCCGTCGGACAGGCCATGACTGCTCTATCAGCCACACGTGGTTATATTTCTTATCACATTATGAGGATACACATAATGACATAACAGATGGAGCACTTTAATAACCTCAGAGGATGGGGTTACCTGCTCAATCTTCATAAATTGTATTTTTGGTCTTCGGAAAAGAGTAGAAACAGTTTTTTCTGTGTATCTTGGTTGGCCATACTCCCACACACGATTAGACATCAAGGAGACAAATTTGTCAACTAACAAAGAAAGAAAAAACCAGCCATTCCCCTTTGTCAGTGCATGTGAGCGAACAATGAGTATCTTTGGGAACGCTGCGTCTATCACATTGGCCACTAATTGCTCATGTTCCTTCAATAAAAGCCAGGAAAGTAACTGAAAATTCAGGGTCATAGTTGTGTCAGCATTATAGGCTATTTGCAGAAGCGAAAATCCTTGCAAGCCATTATTTCTTTTAGATAACTACCCTGATCTTAACGGGTCTAAACTTTGGCCAAAATAAAATGAAAATTGATGTGTTTGGAAAAAAAAACTGCTCACCAAGTCTAAACCTTGGGGATGCAAAGAATTGCAAAAAAGACTTGTACTTTGGCAGAATGAGTGCGGTGAACCAGATGAATGCACATCCAGACATGTGTCTCAAGCCCACATTGCATCGGCATCAACGGCGATGCACCACAAGACGGCACTTTCATTCCAAGGATACAGACGAGCAGAGCTCTGATCGAGAATGACTTGTTTCACAAAAGTTAATGGGATTGGTAACATTCCAGCGTCTGAGATTTTTTTACTTTGCTTTTTGTTTAGTGGTTTGCAAAGTAATACATCACTGAAACAAGGGTTTGTAGTTTGTCTGATGTTGTCCTGTGAAGAAATGTGGTAAATTATCACCATAGATGCAGCCTTGCCAAGTTCCTTGAAGATATCCTTGTTGATGACAGAAGAATCGACCCCCTCAGAGTCGGTGCAACAACTGGATCCCAATTTGGGGCTCTTGCCAAGTGAATAAATGAATGCATGTTCAGGAGGGATGGGGCAGTCAACAACACCCTTATGTAAGCTGAGCAATAACCGATAAAAACACCATCAGACAGCACAACTTCTGTTCTGTTCAAATGTTGTTTTGAGTGTGGTTCTGCTGAACTTATGGGTGTTTTGCTTTTCAACCTCACATGAATTAAATATCACTTTAGTATGGATGCAGGCCAAGAACAAAACGTTTCAGAGCTTAAAGAAGTGGTGTTAGTGAAGTATCGCACCTGTTTCGGTTTTACATATTTCGCTGACTTCTTCACTTAGAAGTGTGTTCACATCTTCCGTCAGCACTTCTGCCGTCAAAGGGGTTATTATGAAAAAAGACTGTTTTAACCTTGTTTTGGACTCCAACCCTTTTTACAAACACGTAAAGATTGCATTAGCAAACTGCGTAAAATGTAGCGAATGTCCAAGGGCAATAAGAAATTCAAAGACTTGTTTTTTTCAACTGAAACAGACCACACCAGTCGCAAAATCTACATCTAAGAAAGAAACAGACCAAAGTTTAACCATGCCATAGCCCTATCTATAAGCAAGAACTGGCTCCTTACTGATAAGGACACTTATCATTTGAACAGCACTAACAGGCCCTTTGATTAAAAAATAAATAAAAGTTTCTGACTTCCCCTTTACTTACCCTTTTGTGTTGTAAAAATGTTCACTACGACCTGTCACTCACAGCATGGCCATTAAATAAAGAGCGGTCATGGTTACCTTGTCATTTTCCACAGGCCGCCTGTGTGCCCCAAGTTTGCCCATTTTTCGCCCGCATGAACCATGAACGGCAGTTGTGACGAAGGCCTTAATATTCAACTTGTCCTACAGGAAATCAGGTGAAAAACAAAAGCAATATGTGTCTCTTTCATCGATTACAGATGCTTCCAGACAGTCGCCAGATTGTGGCCAGAAAGAGGACACAGAGAGGAGTCTGTGGTCAGGAGACTTGGATTTGTGGCCCATTTTGTAACAAGGCCTTTAATACTCAGTGGATTACACTAAGAATGGAATGAATGGTCCTGAGATGATTTGTTTTTCCATTTTCACAGAAGAGGATCTCACAACATCCATGCTGGATGAATCATTTGAAGCTGCACAGAGAAGGAACGTACATTTCTACAAAGCAAATCAAATTTATGCTACCGTTTTTAGTGGTGAAAACTTGACTTTTTTTTTTTTAAACAGATAACTTCCCTGTAAATGATTTTCTCTCGAAACTCTAAGTTGTACGCTCTTTCTCATGCTGTTTCTGAACGACCTCATCTGTGGTTGATATTTAGAAGAGCTGTGCATAAATCATGTGTGGCCTGAAACGAAGCAGATGACCTCTCTGTGGAGCATAACGAAATTTCTCTGCCTGCAACACTACTCTGCCAATACAGAGCCACTGGAAGACAGTACATATGCTGAGGATTGATAAGCAGCCATTTGTTCAAAGTGGAAAAACCTGCTAGAATTTTGGACACGGAATCAGTGTAGAGCCTGTGCCAATTGGACCTGATCCTCCGACTGAGGGGTGCAGCAGGTAGGTGTGACGTTCCTTTTGAAAGTGTCACCAAGTGCAGCAAGACCAGACGGAAACGGCATGATAACCTCCTGCTTTTGCCATCGCTTTAGTCATGAAACCCGGAAGGACGTTATATTTGGTTCCTCAGGCAAAGTATGGGGTAACGAGGTCGTTGTCTGGTCAGTGAGTTCCATTAGGAAGGTCGAACAAATGTCAAGCTGTCTGATTTGGTCACGGGGATTATTGATCTTGGAAGTCAGCAAAATCCACTTGAACTAAAGTGTTGCTGATCAGATTGGGGTTTTTATCTCATACTAACATGTCCTTCTGTGTTCACTTCAGAGCTTTTAGTGAGGTGACCCCATTAACCTGAACTTACTTTATATGCTTCTCATCTACATTTGTTCAAGCAGTGTCCTTTAATCCCCAGGCTTTAACTTTTCAATATACTACATTTGAAATTTGTGCATTTTCAAAAACTCTGAGGGTTTTCATGAACAATTTTGTCTACACGCTCCAGATAGAGTGTGAACGATGAACGTTGAACATTTATTTTAAAAAAATGCCTTCAAACAGCAATAGTTCTTTCCAAAAAAATATTTTTTTTTTTTGCTTCAGCTTTGTTGTTTCACTGCGCCTCTTTTAGAGCAGCGAACATCTGTTTTAAAGTGGTACCGGGTGTCTGCCGACACTCTGAGGAGTCTGGGAGGATTTATTGATGCAATTTAGGTGTATCAATGTTTGCATTACATGACTAATATCTCCATTCCTTATACAGTTTTGATCCATTAGTCTTTATTCCAGGTTCATTATTCATATCATAAGACTGTTTATTCATGTAAACTCATATTAATGTGAAAATGATTCAAACTAATTGTAAACAGATCTTGTTTGTTTGTGTAGTTTACATTTACATTTAACATTTTTATTTTAAATTTAAGTCAGGTAAAGGGGTAATTTTTTAATGTCTTACTATGCCAGCAAAAGTCTTTTTTCTCAGGCCAAAGAGGAAAAAAAAGTTGCAGAAATGTTTTTTTTTTTCTCGTAGGACTGCTTTCTTTCACTCATTTGTCCTTTGCAGATCATTTCTTTTCCTTTCTGGAACATTGACTGCAGCAAGTTCTCATCTCTGACAGATTTCTTCAAATGCACAAAGGAGAAGACACAACAGAGCAATCGTGTTCTATACAATAAAACAATTACTCTCCTATATAGAAACTTTTACTGATATCAGTGGTGGACGAAGCAGTTTGGGTCCTCGGGCAATTAATAACATGGGGGCCCTTTTTAAAAAAAATCTTTGCCTACTGTATGGCAAAACGCTGGTGTCAAGAATCAAATGTTTTCATCTAAATACTGAAACCACATTTAAAAGTTAAATAAAAATATTTCATAAACATTATTTTTACTTTAAAACATTACATTGATTGAATGCACTAATTTGTTACACACTTGCTTTGTAGTAAAAACAAACATTTTCTCTCTTTTTGAAATCTGTCTGATTTGACTAAATGAGGCAAAAGAAACAAAAACCGTTGAATAAAACAGTACCTCATGCAGTGGCGTCAATAAAACTTAAATCCCTCCCTCTCTTTGTCTTTCTTCTCCTTTTCTGCTCTTTTTCTCTTTCTTGACTTTCTTCAGCTTCTTTTTGAGTTCCTCGGATTCTGCTTTTCTTGTTTTGTCTTTCTTCCTGCACTTTTGAAGTGGGGCAACACATGTTTTGCTTTCTCTTTGCCTTTTCATTTCTTTTTTCACATTTTTTTACAGCTGCTTGAATAACTAGACTTCATCTTACCACTATGTTTTTAAAAATCTCTTCAGTCTTTCTGCTCGCTAACTTGCTGTTGATAATTACAGAATAGTTCATTGCCACACAGTGACAGGGAGGACTAAACACTTTCCCATGATAAGTCTTATGAAATTTCAGGGATTTTTTTATGACAGATGATTTAAAAATTTGCAGGCAATTTCCTATAAAAATATTTAAAGTGTTCAGCTCGGGGCTCCCAAAGAGTTTGGGGCCCCAGGCATTCACCTTTGAATGACGGTATGTCCGGCCCTGACTGATATAATTTGTTTTTCTGCACCAACATTTAAAAGATTCATGTGAGCTTTTGCTTTTTTTAAACCCCACTCTAAAAAATTAAAACCGCATAAAATAATTAGTTTAGAATACTTTTTAGAATACTATTTACTCAAAAAATCGTTTTGGCTCAAAGCACAAACAATGTTTCTGATTGTTAATTTAAATGTTGACTTTGAATCGACTGTCCTAATTGTGATGTTGTGTAAGAACTGTCACACAAATACATCTGCCACCACTTTTCCTAAAGATCAGAGGAAATTATTTTCCTGGTTAAAACTAGGCGTCAACAGCTGTTAATAAACGGTGCGGCTTTTGACTATCTTACAGCGTCTCATAAAGCAAAAGGAACAATAAGGGAATTAACTGGGATACATATAGAGCTAAAATTGTAATTTACTCCAAGAACTTTGAGGAAAACTTAAGGGAAGTTCCTGGAGTGGCCTTCCCAAGACCCATTCCTCAATGGGAATGAAGATTTGTAAGCTCAAGGTTAATGTTTGTGCTCACAGACCATGCAATGTGGTTAGGCTGTAACAATTTATCATGGATGAACGGCAGCGATCCCTCAAGACACAAGTGCCAACTTAGGAACAATCATGAAAGGTTGTCAGTAAAGGGTATTCTGGAGGTGAACCAGGTCTCCACATGTCATTCCTCAGAATCATAGTCAAATATAATGGAGATTTAAATTAAAGTAATTTTAATCACATTGCTTTTCCTGTTCAATTTTGTAAAGACTTATGTAACTCTCAATAACATTTCTATCCACTTTAGCAATTCATGACTCCATGTAGACAAACTAAGGACAGACATGAGGGAAATAAGTCACAAAGAGTGACATCTAGGTTGAGAAAATAAAGTAAGAAGGCACCTTTATTGCCTGTTTCAGTGTCATGATGATTACAGCTCCCTGGTGTAACCCAAGGGTAGATAGGAATCATACAAGTCAGAGGAGATCACATGATGCTTGAAAGCAGCTGCGCAAACAGCCCTTTTTGAAGTACAACTGCAGAAACGGCATGGCCTTAGGAGAGGCAGCTTGAGCCTTTCCAAGAAATGAGCACTTGCCCAGCTGATTACGACTGCTGTCATTCTCTAGTGAAAGCATGAAAAACAGCAGCATTGGTTTGGCTTTCAAATCTCTTTGGGAGGTTTGCCACATGCCATAATTGCTAAACTCCGTCCAGTGAAGCTCTGTGATTCATACTAAATCGTGTTATAATAAATGCCTCAGGATTTGCCTCCAAGAAATTCAATGAGAGTTAAGGTCACATTTGTTCACAAAACGAACCGCAATCGTTTTCTGGAAGATAAAGATGAATTAAGTTCAAATTTGAGTCGGATAACAGAACTTTTTTCTCTCGTGTGTTGAGTCAGGAGGATATACCTTAATGTAATTATACCATCCATTCATTCTTGAATGTTTGTTCCTTTGCAGGGTCATCCTATCCCAGTAAAATATGGGCAAATGCAGCCTTTACCACGGACAGCTCGCCTACCCTTCACCGGGCCACGAGGGTCACTCCTGAGGAACAATTTAGAAACTATTAAGCATGTTTTTGGACTGTGGGAGGAAGCCAGGAGAAAACCCACGCAGACAGGGAGAACATCCAAGCACCACACAGAAAGGATCCAGCTGGGATTTGAACCAGGACCTTCTTCAAAATTATATGATTTGTTAATTTGTGCTTTTAGACCAAATGTTGGGGCACTATTCTAAAATAGACACGGACTACGAATTGCTTCCTTACCCCCTACAGGTAGGGTCCTACCCAAATGCCCCAACAACTGGAGCAATAAGGCGTAACAAGAGGAGCAATTTGTTGTCAGCCAAAGAGAACTTTATATGACACCATAAAGCCTTGAAAATCACTTAACAGGATTACAGAAATGAGTTCCTTGTAAAATAAGATTCTGGATTCTTTTGCTTTTCTTACGAGGAGTGAGAAAAGGTTGCACAACAGATCGACAGTGTGCATTCAAGATGTCATGGAAAATTCTATTGTAATTCTGATGAAAAGGTTTTTTTTTTTGCTCCCTCACGACCAAACCTCCTCCGAGACTCAGGATAGACAAATGGAGAAATCTTGTTGCAGTTTAAGATGACCTCAGTCCGCTGTGCTCCTGTGGCGTCGGAAAGCTTTAACTCTTCAAAAAGACACTTTTTTTTTCCCATCAGAAGTAACTGCTCCTCAGCTAGTCGGTGTTTCCCTACCTGTCCGCACTCATTTTCGCTGTTGTTTTTTTCCCTGGTCAAAACATGTGCTCAGGGTGTTTGCTGAATGCCAGCATTTCCATTCAGCTGCACAGATCTCTCTTTGTTTAAAGAAAATCTTTCAGGGAGCTCCTCAGGCCGATACCAATAAACTCGCTGCTTCTGCAGCTTGTCAGTTTCTGTTTGCCTTCACTAAAACACGTACGCCGAAGATGCTGCAAGGCGAGCAGCAAATGCCAACAAGAAAGACTAAAAATTGAATCACATCCTCACATTATCATCTGTTTGGTCATCTTCTAATTAATTTAATCAAAGATTATTACCCACTTTTGTTGCTCCACCTCCCCCATCAAAGCAAATAAATCCTAAAAACAGCAGTTATTCACATTTAATCAATTATTAGATGCACATGAGCGACTGTAACAGTCATGAACTGTCTGCGGACTTTTAAGACATAATAGAAACAGATTAATGTATTTTTAAAATTGCAGACTGAAAGAAATTCAAGGAACCAATTTAAGCTTGAAGAAAATTGCCCTTCTTTGAATGTTATGGGCTTTATAGGCCATTAGAAAATGTTGTATGACTTCTATAAATTACATGAAAGTGCCCGGATGTCTGCTTCATTCTAATTTCCTGAGACAAGTCCGTCAGAGTGGAAAGAAAGCAAGTCAGTAATGAATGGTTTCCACCGAATCATCCAGCTGTGGTGTATTATTGAAATTGGACATCCTTAATCTTTATGTTACGAGTGTCAGAACACAAAAAAAAAGAAAAAACTGAGTAAATAATGTGGAAAAATCTTGGCTGTTTGTTTAATCTGTGTTATTGATTGACCACAGGTCAAATGTTGTGAGGCCATGGTTTTTTGTCATGCATGTGATTTCCGAGTTCACCGTAAACATATCCCGCTGAACTATTGATTTCAGCTGGATGAGTACTACACTTTTTTATTTGTATTATTTCAACCAGTTTGAAGTGAAAATCCTTTCATTTTTTCTTTTCAGTTTTTCAGAAAAAAAATACATCTTTTTTTAAAGGTTGTATTTTGATGAACTAGTGTAATGTTTTTTGACATAGATGTTGACTAAACTCATTTATCTATCTGTTGCTATAGATGACCTCCCACACCTCCACCCTGCACCCCTGTCTCAGTTAATCAGGAGGCCCAAGAATACTCAATTTTATTTAAAGTTAAACAAATAAATTACCGTATTTTCTGCTCTATGGTACGCATAAGGCACACCAACAACGGATGGTCTAATTTTGAAAAGATTTCGTAAATGAGCCATACTGAACTATAAAGGGAGACAAAGAGTCAGAAATAAGTCTGTCAAGGACTCAGCTGTACATGACGAGGGCAGAAAGTTTTGATTTGCTCCAAAGTATCAAGCTGTTTGGATCTCCTTGCCCGGGATTTCATTTTAGACCCAGACTAGTTACTTCCTGATGGCTTCCGAAAAGTAATCCAGCAGATAAACATACATGCGTTGCAATGAGTTATGTCAGTTTCCCATCGTTCACATCAAGTGAATAAGTGCCCTTCCAGACGTGTAAAACGATCCTTTGAAAACACAAGCGGTACTGACATTACCATGCATCAGCATTTTCATGTTTTAATCCTTTTGGCTGTGGCTGCAGAGAGGCTGCTAACAGGTTCAGAAAGCTCTTCTTTTAAATACAAAACAAGCTTTGAGCCATCAGACTTCCATCCAGACCAGTGAATTCACCCACCGCCACGTCAGTTCCTCTGCCTCAGAGCGTCCACGGTGAACCGCCATGCTGTGGGTGAGATGACATTTGTGCAGCATGTTTCATGGCGGCAATCTGATTGCACATTCAGTTGATTTAATTTGGCATGCCGGTGACCAGACTGTGAGGGGTGTTGACAGACTATCAGGCCTTCTGTGAGGAAGATCTCAGATGCGTCTGAGCGTGCATGTAACCGGAGAGAGTCTTCTTCATATTACACGGGGACATCGTAGCTTTTTCTAAATTTGGTTGCTGACCTGTCCTGACTCTGAGGACTCCTGGGACTCTGCTGTGTTTCATCGACACGATAAGAGAGCATTTCAAAGAAAGCTAATGAGCTCAAGCAACCGTGCCAAAGAATATGATCTCTTTCCCCTTTCCTTTCTCGGTAGATGAACGATGCTAATTTGTCTGGAGAAGTGCCAAACCCACAACGTTAGGAAAACGGATTTCATTGAATCAGCTATTCTTTTGCATCTGTCACAAAGCACCCTTACAGTATTTGACCTCCAAAGTTTATCTGTGGAATCCTCTCATGTTTGTGCGCTAAAATAACTGTAATATGAAATTAAGCTTGTTCTGTAAGCTGTTTAAAAATCAAGTTTAACATTCACAGGATTTTCATCGCTTAGACAATTTTGCACCAAGCCTCTCCCTACTGTAGGTGTACATGCGCTGGTAAACAGACAAAAAAGAGAAGAATGAACACTGTGGGCAAAACATGCGTTCAAGAACCCACGTTTGGCACATCCCTAAATACGTGCCACATTTCAGACCACATTTTTTAATTTATATTTTTGCCCTTCATTCAAAAACAGGAAACAATAATAGTATTTTAGTGGAGATTTTTCTAAATAGGGCCTTCTGCAATTTTGCTACAGTTTTGGTGTGTTCTTATGTTTAATTTGTGTGTAGGCTTCACACTCAGTAATTGTTGATCCATCACAAATTTAATATCATGAAAGCAGTGTCACTAATTATTCCTAATGGCTATAATTGCTTCTTGCATCTTTTTTATATCATCTTAAATCAGTATGTTTTTTTTTAAATTTCTGTCTTTTTAATTTCAATAGATGCATTAAAACTCAAAACATGGCATCATAACAGCTTGATGAAAGTCAACAAAATGGTTGAAAGGAAGTTGAGATTTTTTCTTCAACCACCTCCTCTATTTATTTCCTCCTATTTACTCTGAAGAGAGGTTTTGATAAATTACCAAGTTATTTTAGAAAATTGCTGCACTTCTCTACCGTCAAACTTTGTTTTTCTCCCATCAGATGTGAACATTTTGGACCCAGAAAAAAAGAAAAAAGATGGGTCAAAATGCATTTTTTTACATTTTTCTTTCTTCAACGTAAGCTCTATTTTTTCCTTTCAGTTTCTCATGTTTCTGCTCTGGGATGTCTCAAACTAAACTGTTAAATGAAGGCTTGGCTTGAGAAACTTTCCTGTTACAATTCTAGTTTTTCACTTGCCATGCAGTTCTTAAATCAAATTAGATCCTGTCATGGTTTCATAACCCACTTCTTTACCAATTAAAACACCTAAACCACAGAAATGTTTGGCACAATGACTCACAAAAGCAGAGCTGTTGTTGCTCTCAGCTTTGATGGATTCCTTTCTTCCAGAGTCTGTCATGTGGCGACCTGGGCAGATTGTTGAATATTAATTCACTGCACCTTCCCCTCCAGCTGAGACATGCTGAAGATTCTGGGGAAGAGACACTTGCATGAGAGCCACCAACGCCTGCCAGAGAATCAAGGCTGGAAATAATTCACCGGCTTTATGGCCCAATCAGACATAATCTGTTTGCCCACAAGAAAACACAAGCGCTCTCCCCAAGCCTCAGGGAGGATGCATGCATCCATTGACCTTTCCCCTCAATTCATTTACTTCTTGCGTAAATTGTGAGGAAGAAAAGAGGCTGTGTACGACACCTTTTCAACCCTTTATTTTTATTATTACTTAATTAAACATCATGTCATTGACTGCTAGACAGAAAATCAATTAAACATAATATAAATCAGCTGTTCATCAAACCAATTGGATTTATTTGTTTTTGGCTGACACAAAGGTTAGAAAAGGATTGGATTTTGTATTCCAGTGAGAAATAAGAGAGGCTGGAAAAGCAGGAACTGTCGCTAGATAACTTCAAGGTGTTTAAGAACTTAAATGAAGTTTTTCTTTATGGTTTCTCCTTATCCTGAATTTAAATTATTACTCTGAATCATAAATAGGCACATTAACGCTTGTGCAGTTTATGACGCATTATACTATTAAAAATTAAGTTTGTCAAAAGGAGCTTAATTAACTTAATCATTAACTTACTTATCTTCTTTTGTTTTTATTTTCTTTGCCTAAATGATTATAATCCAGTTGTAACATTAAATTCAGTTATTTAGACTTTATCAACACAGATTCAGGCCATCAAATAATTCACAAGTATTAATAAATCAAATCAAAACGATGAAGTGCATATTTTTTACATAACTGTACATACTATTATTTCACAAATCCTTATAACCTATCCTGATCGAGTATCAGAATTAATAATAATGATGCAAAAAAGAATGATTTTTGTATTTTCTTTTTGACTTTACCAAAATTGACTTTGACAGGTTCAAGTTTACTGGACTATTTTCAGACTAAAAGTCACTCGAGAGTATAAGTCACAGCAGCCAAAAAATGTATAATAAAGAACAAAAAAAATCATATATTTATTGCACATGGGGGATTGGTTGCACTTTTGGGATAAAAGGGTAATGCTTCTGAACAAATACACCAAGCCCGTCGTCAGAATGCGTTAACATCGAGCAAGATTCATCCCTCAAATTCATGTCCGCTGTCTCTTTTTCGACACGCGTCAAATTTGATGCTCAAAAACGTGTTCATAAACTTGACACTTCCAAGCAGTGATGTCTTTTTTACGATCCAAGGAAGACACGGCTGACGTTGAGATAAGATTTATCTATGTTGAAGATTTCAACAAAGGCATCAGTAAAAATGCTTACATTTCATTGTTCCAAATTTTTTTTTCGTAGCAAACGCTACTTGACGGCGCTTTTAGCGGTACTTCCATGTCTTTTGAATCCACTTTGATGACTTGCTGTCCTGCATTTTGTCTCGATACAAATTAGAAAAATCTCATAATTTTCAGGAGGAGAATGATAAAATTCTCCTCCATGTTTGTTTTAGACACTGCTTCTTCACTTCTTCTTCTTCAATATTAATTATATAAAAATCGCATGTAAGTTGCTCCAGAGTATAAGTCACGCCCCTGGCCAAACAAATGCAAAAAGCACGATTTATACTTTAACAAATATAGTTACTCTTTGTGTTTAATAGAGAAATTGATGTTTATGTATATAACTGACCCAAATAAGTTGTTTGACCTGGTCAGAAACCTAACACTGGTGAATTGTTTTTTTCTTTCTGCTACACTGTGTTCTTTGCCAAAAAAAAAAGACTTTGTTTTGGCTTAAAGGCTGGCTTTCTGCTGATGACCCCTCTGATCCATGTGGTGTTAATAACTCTACATTGCCGTCTGAAGCAACACAGTCGGCTGCTCTCTAATTACATGATTTTCTCATTTTCGGAGAAAATGTCCAGACCTCGTCTGCAGTTATGGCCTTGGACTTTTCCACCGTCACCCATGACAGGAACGCCAGAAAACAGGGCGACCCGCATGCTGACCAACTTCATCAACAGAACAGAAATGTGGAAAAGCAAACAGAATGGGATATGAAAAAGAACTGTAGGTTTTATTCTCCCTGGCTTCACAAAGCTAACTGATGCAGAAGGTTCTGGGAGTCAGATCCATTAAAGTTCTGAGAGGGAAATTGGCGTTTCAACTCTAGTAAAGAAAGATATCTCCTGAGAACAAAGAAGTTTTATAAATCAGAATAAGATGAAGAATGCAGTAGTTTGTCATATTGAACAGCTCTCGCCCAACATGAAATCAATATTGGGCAGTCGGCCAGCTCAAAAACAACAGCAGTTAATGTCACTGTCCAGAGCAATTTGAATTATCCTATTGTGTTGTGTGTAAATAAAAAGCTTAAACAAGTAAATCATTCACATACACTGAGATTTATTCTTTTTTTCATTTGCACAGAGGACACAAGATATCATGAACTTTTTACACCTGACTGCGGTCAACTTTCACCAACGTGTTCTTCACACCAAAAAGCTGTACAAAATTCACCTTTAAGAGAATATCAAAAGGAAAATGTGCACCTTTCAATGAATACATTCTGACAGAACCAGTTTGGTCCAGATAGGGGAGTAACCAAGGCTATGATGACGCTTATAAATGATTTCAAAATAAACTCGCCTCCACTCCATGTGCATTACGCTCCTAGTTTTTGGATGTATTGAGGAGATGTTGTCGGACAACAGCTACTCTAATGCAGAAACTGGTCAAAGCACAGAGCTGGGATTCAACACGGAAAAAAAGTCACTGTTTACTTTAATTTGTTCTGTAGTTTGTCAGGAGCCAGATGCATAAAAATAGGTAAACAGATGAAACCACACCTACAACATTTACCACAAAAAAGCTGTGTTTCTAAAGTCACAGTGTGCAGTGGACAGATTTGTGCACACGGCTGAAGCAACTTCAAAACGTTTTGATGAAAATAACTGAATATTTCCTTTGTTAACACTGCAGATACATTTAAAAAAACAGCTGTGGAACACAGAAGCTCTGCTTACGTGTGATTCTTTTTTTCTTATTTTAAAGGTTTAGATCCTTTTTATGAGATTCCACCCCAAGGCACCCAAGAAAAATGTATGTTTTCTCTTTTTGATACACAGATAGTTGTCTCATTTTCACGTTTTTTGAAATATTGTGTTGCTTTTGCATCCTCAACTCTAGCTCTGCAGACGTTTTCGTGAACAAACTTCAAATGTTCAAACACCAGACGAAGCAAACAAAAGGAGCTCCTCAAACAGGTGCATTGAATTCAATCGTGATTCTGGTATAGATTTACAGATCAGAACCATGTACGGCTTCAGATTCTGTGTAATGAAAGTTACAAAACTAAACAGACTTTTATGCATCTGGCTCCACAACTTTGAAGAATCAAAACTTTTTTCATGGTGCAGCCATGAGCTCATGCATGGCAGGCAGTGGCACACTGCGTGCGCTGGGTCAGAGGGAGTCTCTGATGACCTCTGACCTCAAAGTCTTGTATAGAGTCAGCTTCACTTGTTCTTGTGACGCCCTCGCTTTCTGAATCCTAATGCTAATCCATCCTGTTGCAAAACAAACGTGGAATGCTCTAGCCTTGTGCATTCATACCCTGAACGTTTGTGCATTCACCCACACAAACACACTCACTAGCATGTATGAAATATATTTACTGCAATCAAATATAATCATCTGTATAAACACACATATGTACACCATTTTACCAATTATAAATTAACACTGTGCAAATAGCCATTGACACAAACTCAAGTTCAGTTGGTTCTGGAAAACCCTTTGGGGAATTCAAACACGGATGAGCACTTTGCAGGCAGCTCCTTCTTCTGTAAATGTTCCACTATTTATGTTAAGTTTTGTTCTACTGCTAGACTACAGATGTGTCCTTCTGTGTCTGAGTCTTGCATATTTGCGAACAGACTGGGTTCATGCAAGTGTAAGATTTTTTAACGTTTGTTCCGTGAAGAGATGTCGACGTGATGGCAGAGTATGGCATGCAAACTGGGTGAATGATGTACCCAGTTTGAAGGTACAGTTTCAAATATAGTCATCATTTTAACAGAAAAATTACCCTCATTTCATGTTGAGTTGCATGGGCGTATTCAGGGTTTCTGGGCGATTCAACGACAATGTCTGGTGTGGATGTTTAACACAACTCTCAAAATGCACTTTGTGTGCAATACATTTACAGCTTAGAAAAATGGTTTGTATTCAAAGCAGAAACTAAAGCACTCATCATTTTAGCTTAATTCAAACCATGAGGTGAGCAGCTGCCTGTTTCCCATGAATAATGACACGTTACTGTATGAGGTACAGCCAACATCTTCATTAAAGTCTGTATCCACAAGAAAACTATTTACAGAAACCAGAACACGACATAAAAAAGCTTCCTTTCTGTTCATACAATCTTCTCTTGGTCATGTTTTTTAAGTGTCAGTACCATAAACTACTTTTTAGACAGCACGCATTAAAATAAAGGCTAAAGCCAGAACCCTGTATCTCTTCCTGTTTGTTACTCTATCATTTAAGTTTTTACTTTTTTGTGTGTTTTTAATAATACTTTACATGGCTTATCTGGCTTAAATTGCTGTTGACAACTTGTTCAACAAGAAGCAGCTTTACATACTGTAACGGCAAGCATCAATCCGTTCACGAGACTCACGGCACATCGGGCATCTGGGCGCAGATGTCTGACGTTGTCCTTTTATGGGGTTTGGGTGCTGCTTTGTCTACCAGCGACGCTGACCGCTAAGGTCTGCTCTGTCGGGTGATTCAGCCAGCATTGTTCATTCCGCCACAGCTGGACGAAAGCTCAAATGAAAGGAAAGCCATCCAAGCCTTTTATCAAGTTCTCCTTCCCTCTTGTCTTTTAAAGGAGGCTCTCCACATTCTCTCGATGGCTTTCGTCACACTGCGCTTTTTCTGTGAGGCTAATATCCTCCACCAGGGTGCAGTTGCTGATGGTTCCTTCATGGGTATGGGAGACACACTTGGCTCCCCCCTTGCAGTTTACCAAACCGTTGTGGCAACCAGGCACCAGCATGCACCTTTCTTCAGGGCTACAAACTGGAGCAGAGGATTTGGTGATGTCCGGCAGCTGAGGGAGCCGAGAGACGTGGTTCAGCAAGCTGCCTGACTTTGTGTTGGGGGTATTGCTGTAAGTGTGCCGATATTCCTCCTCAATGTTCCTCCCCAACTTCCAACGCTTCCATTTCTTAAGGATCTCAGACTGGACCTGTCAAAAAGCACAAACCAGAAGTTGAACATGTCATCATGACTGGGACATCTGGATTTGATAAATGCTGCACAATCCAAGAGACTCACTTCTTTGTTGACAAAGCAGTACAAGATGGCCACCAGAAGACCCTGAGGAGACAAACAATGCCGTATGAGTTAAACATTCAAACTAGATTTTTACCCGTTTAATGCTTTTAGATGAAACTAACCCCAAACTTTGCTTGTGAAATATAACGTTCCAGAACTTCAGTGTTAACCCTAGTCCACCTAAAAACGACAGTCTTGGCTTACTTGTTAGTGCGCCCTGGTGCAGTTCACTATACTGAAAATGCAGTCAGACCACTCAGTAAGCAAAGCAGAGCTATGCTGCATTTGCAATTCATGAGTTAAATTCATGTCCACCACCTCACTTTTGAGTCAAATTTGCTGGTTGTCCAAAAATGTGTTCCTAAACTTGACGCTCCACAAGAGTGAGCTAGGAGCCTCATTTTTAGCCTCGTCGCTACATAGAAGTATTGACTGTAAATCTCATTTAAAATGCATGGAAGACACGGATGATGTTGAGAAAGCAGATTTATTTATTTTGAAGAGTTTTAAGAAAGAATCAGTAGTCGTGTCACCACATCTGTATTCATGAGATCATTCAGAGACTCTCCCAGTATGGTGAGGTTCACCCTTTACTGCAGGAGCTGGGTCTGAATGACCGCAGGTTTCAGCAAAAAAAAGTTGACTTAACGTAGAAAATGGATGCCCATAAAACATGAATTGCATTTGGTATGAATGCAGTTTTCAGATGCATTCTGGTCCAGCAAACTCAATTTGATTGGGCAGGAAATGTCAGAAACGTTTAGATCTTCATTTTGCTTGCTTAACCCATTAACAACGGAGCTTTAGCTCCAGTGTTTACGTGTGTCAACTGCCTTAACTCTTCAACCTTTTATGCAATGAATGTCTTTCCAGCAGATTCTGATGCAGAGAAAAGCAACATTGCGCTCATGTGTAACACTTTGCAGTGGTAAAATAACAATCGCATTGTGGGCCGTAGTCTTGTCTTCTGAATGATGTCTTAAAATTTATATCTCTATTCTTGAAATGTTTTACCACATGTACATCAGTTTACATCCGTCACTCAATCAATTAGAATAAATTAGAATATTAGAGTTGAAATAAAATTATATTTAAAAAATTTAGAATAATTAGAATAAGTCATTTTCTGAACTCTATTTTTTGGTTGTTGTTTAACAAATCTCATCGTCTTGATGACCATCACCTCCTGGTCTCCTTGTGTTGCTTGTGTCTACTTGACTCACTCCGCTTTGTGTTCTTTGTTGCCCTGTGACACATGCAGGGATGCACCCCGCTCCAGAATTTCCGCAACACGTTTTCTCTGCATGTGTCAATAGAGGCGAGGCCAACAGCGGGCCGGGCAGTGCAGAGTTTATGAAGTCAAGAGACCCACAAGAGCAGGAAAAACAGAGAAGGACTGGAGAAAGCATCCACAGATTCTCAGGGAATGGATGCAGTCCATTCTTAAGTGTTACTTCATTCTATAACTAAATAAACCATTCATTTGTTGACGTTTAAATGTGTGATGTCTGTTACTCTGCAACTCCAAGAGGGACTTTCCCACTTGCAGTTTTGATTCTTTCACTTTCAATCATTTATCCTCAAATTCATAAACAAAAAAAAGGACATTTTTAAATAGCCTGAATGGAACCACGAGTGAGTAATATCTGTCTTTGGATTGAAACTAAAGTACCAAATCTGCCTGAAATCCACCTTGCATTCATACAATCATCATCTTTGGCACCCTGTGCACATCTGTTATGTAGTTCCCCGGCACATTAAGGTATTTGTCGTTATATCACAACACCACAGTCATCCTGTCGGTTTTATCCTCCTCAGCTCATTGGAACAACACCAATTAGTTTGTGAAACATATTTTTACAAAAAAAGGTGCTTTTTTAACCTGAAAGGACGAGAAGAAGAGGTCGGTGAAGAGCTTGGTGAGACGCAGGCTGATGGTGCCTTTAGTGGACTCGTCTGTGACAAAGATGAAGATCACCTGATGGATTCCCAGCAATGGAATCAGGGTCAGAGTTGACTTGGCCAATCTTAGGATTTCCAGGAAAACAGATAACAGTTAAGAAACAACAAATAAAACACAAATGTCATCAACAAATTGAAACATCTGCATTTAAACTCACCTGAATTTATAGTCTGTGTATCTCATTTGGTGCGCTCGAAGTTTGGACACAAGAATTTTAATTATGTGGATAAAGATGAGAAAGTTGATCTGAAAATACAAATATTTGGTTATTTTGGGAAGTTTTCATGATTTTTTAAAGATCAACTTAAATTGTGATTGTGTGTGTTTTGTTTTTTTTTAATAGAGGAAATCTTTCATGATTCTTTCCTGTCTGTTTAACTTCAACCCAGGCAACTTAATTTTGCTGATGGATGTGAATGCTTTGATTTTAAACAAACATACTTTCCCATTGCACATATATTTTAAAGTGTGTGTCCTTTGGAAATATAGCAGAACAATATATACTCACTGAGTAAAAAAAAAGATATTTGGAAACAACTTAAATAAGGCTTTGAAAATGTACTAAGTCAGATTCATCACTATGACAGATGAAGAAGTGCAGGCTTTTTGAGTCAGGGATCTGCAGATGATTACTGCCTCTGATATATTTAAATGACCAGGAAGTAAAGAGAATTAAGTAAGATAAGACTTGAACAAAACATTTAAGTGCAGGACTTGCAGATGTTTGTTTTCTGGAGTAAATGGGATGAAACAGAGTAATGGAAAATCCAAAACTCAGCAGAGATTTGGTTCAATCACAGCTCAATGCTTGAACAGTGTTCGGCACAGAATGAGGGCAGGAATCTGCTGGGAGACGAAGGCAAAATGATTTTTGTGTTTGTTTAGCATTTCTGTTATATCACATAGAGATATCATTTTATTTAGGGATTTTCAAAAACCTGCTAATATTTTGTTTAAAAATATAGAAATATATTTTTTTAGTAAAAAACAAATTGACATTATTTAAGATTAAAAATGTTAAAGTCGCATTCTGTTATAAAATGTCATCATAACCCCTTCACTCTTAACGTAAATGCTATATAAGACTGTATTAAAAAGCATAAAAAAACTTTATGAACAAATGATACCAGAGTGTATCATATTTGAAAGTCGAGTGCTATCACGCATGGCTTCTAGTGACCCTGGATCAGTCCTGTTTTTACAAAAAAGACAGAATGAATTTGGGTTCAGATTCTCCCTCGTGGATTTAGGTTTCTTACACGACTCTTCAAAGCACTGAAGCGCAAAGAACCAAAGTTTTCAGCCAGATCAAGCCAAGAAAGATGATGAATGAGAGATGAAAATCTGTCAGAAATAGAATTATTTGTTTTATCTTAATCCGATCAGACATCACCTTACTGTCTGAGGACAACATTTTTGGCATAAAGTCTGATAATCTAGCAAAAGTCTGCCAAAAAATCTCAAAGTGGGAAATTCATTTTCTAGTAGCTGACATAGATTCTAGTTTATATTTCTTTATCTTTATAAATCCACAACATGAAGAGACTTTTCTGTTCTTCAAATTTCCCTAAAACCAAGATTTTATGAGTCATATGTAGCAACAAACTGCAGCCTCTAAAACATACTGTAAGTATATGTACATATATATAATTTTTTGTAAGTAAAGGAAGATGTCAAAGTAGAACAGCACATTTTAATCAAGCAAACAGAGATGGCATTTTAAGACACAGCAGGCCCTCCTCTGATGAAAATGTCCCCAGTATGTACCGGTAACCTTTTCTCTTTTAATTTCAGGGTGCCTAAAAAAAGACCTAATATGTAGATTTAACAAGTGTCCATCTTGTACACATCTGTTTGTGTTACATTATTTATTTACCAAATGTTTAAGAAAGAGTTGATGGAGTAAAATGCTGACCAGAGTTCAAAAATGAGCTCACTCAAATGAAAAGATGAATATATGCAACAAGTGCAAGAGCTGCCTTTATTTGGATGTCCGTTTTGATAAGTAAAATGTTTCTAATTGCCGTTTTGTTGCTGGATTTTTGCGTCCCATCACACTTTTGTGCGACTCAGTACCCTCATGTGCATGGTGGGATCCAGATAAGAAAGGCAACATTAAAATAAGAACCAGGCCTCAAGTTTTGCAAACAACTTAAACACAGGAATTCCTGCGGGATACATGCCACTTAGCAGGACGATTAATGCATGGAAAAACGCCAGGATGTCTGGCTTTATGTAGGGGCGGCGACATATCAGAGTTATATAAATATTCTAAAATGACCTTTTGCAGACATGAACAGTACGTTGTAGTCACAATGCATGGTTATCATATTTATTTAACTCCAAATCCTCTGAAGGAAAATGTACTTCCCAGACGTGGAATCTGAAGCAGCTTCAGCGCTTTATGCTTCATGAATAAATGAGCTGTGTTGAATATTACAGAGTATGACTGAGAGAAAACAGTCTGCCTGTGAGCGCAAAGTTGCAACTTGCTTAGATGAAGTTCCTAAATAAAATATCTCGTCAGTGTTGAATTATAAAAAAAGGAAATTAGAACATGGAAAACAAATTACCACAACAGCAAGCAGTATCGGGGCTCGAATGATCCACCAGTAATTCATACTTATGTTTTGTTCCCAGCACCTGAAAAGAAAACAAAATGCATTGAAGGAAATATCCACAAGGGAACAGCAGAACCATTTCCTGTACTTTCCAAAAAAAAAAAAAAAAACTCCTCCCATTCATTTGGACACAAATTACACTGTTTTGTAACCCTTGCTAAAATAAAAGGATTTCCTCATCTTGGCCAAGCAGCACCGAAGGCTCCTGAAGCCTTGTGAACATAATGTCCCAGCATTTGTAAAGCGGGCCTTAAATTGTGTGAATGCTTTACATCATTCACACAATTAAGTTGTTGTTTTCAGTTGTTTTAAGGCTATTTGGCATTTTAGTTTGGCATTAAATATATATTTGTATTATAATATATTATAACATAATATTTTGTATATTCTAATTTTTAACCATTCTATCGATTTTAGCATTTTCAGCTATAAGCTCTAGAATCTTCAGTGGCCACATGAAGAAAAAATTATTGATGGACATCATGTTGCCTCTTTATGTTTTGTATTTTCCCTCTATGATTAGAAAAAAACATTTGTATATTTTTTGTTAATTTATATAATAAAAACTTACTCTTGATTTTCATTTAGATATTTCAAGATCACCCATGGAACCAGGAAAATTAACGGTGTCCCTGTGAAAAGAAAAATACAAATAAATAGAATAAATCTCACGCCGTTGACAGAGATTCTTTTGTTAATTTAAATTAAAATCTTATGCTTTGGTCACAATTACAACTGCCACCATGTGATTGGGGAGACATCAGCAGAATCTTCAAGGTTTCATGACACCGCCTGTTTTTTTTTTTAATCGTTGGCATGGTCATAAATGTAGATGGGATAGTTAGGGGTGCACAATGGCGTACATTTTAAAACTTTTTCTTAAAGCTTCTGTGGCCACAGCGTGGCGTGTATAAATGCAACTGCTGGTTCCCATTTACTAATGCAGTACGCAGCCACCTGACTGAAAAAAAATTCAGTTTGAAAAAGAGCGTTTTTGTGACAGAAAATACACTGGGTGGGCAAAAAGCTCCCTGTAATGAGCTCTCACCCACGGGGATGGGAAAGGGGGTGGTGCTGTTTTGCGCCAACTGTTAGGCCCAAAACTCAGAGGAAAATTTCTAATGAACTCCTGCCGCTCTGCAGGAACTATGTCTGAGAAAACAGCATTCTTTTCAAAAATTCAGCTAAAAACGACATAATCATATTTAATATACAACTAAGAACACATTCTAAATAAATACATCAAAAGGTGATCGGAGTGGGACTTTAATAACATTTTTTTATAACTTTCACAGAGCAGCAAGCCAACTCACCCCAGCCGATGCACAGGTAGATTTTAAAGTAGTTTCTCTCTGTAAACACTGTGATGACCAGGAGGTTGTGAAGATAGATGCCTTCCACCAGCAGCCAGTAGCTGTTGGCCATAATGCTGTACTGCATCATCACTACGGCGATACGACAGCTGACTGATGTCTGCGAACGAGCAGAGACTCATGTCTTATAAATCTCACAAACAGCAACACTCATTTTAGTTTATTTTTTTAGGCTGTCATAGTTTTTATGATATTAGCTTCAATATCAACTTTTGACTTTGTTTGTGCCTCTGCCCAACAGTAGCAGGGATACGCTCCAAGGGATTAGGCAGGGATGGAAGATGGGTGGATGGACATTTTTTGTACTTTTATTTAAGTAGTTATCACACATAGGTTCCACACATCCACAAAGGCCTCGCAGACATACTGAAGATAGACCGCTTTGTGCTCCAGTGATCATCACGCAGATTTTCTCTGAACCTTCTTGTCATTTCAGATCAAAAGAGCAGCTCTTATACTACATATTACACTGTTTTACATAAATTCACTTCAAAAGAAGATGATGAGTAGCTATGGAGTTGTATACAAGCTGCCAATTTGTTTCCTCAAATGAATAAATTGAATAAAAACATAAAAAGGGGTTGAAATTTGTACATTTTTAGAGCCAGTAATGTTTTGTTTAAAAAAAAGTAGCATTTCTTGCCATCGCACTTTTCTTTTCTTAAATAGAAATGTAAATGGTTCGCTGATGGTTATTCTAGCAAAAAATGTTGACCACAGATAGGTACTGACCATATTGCTGACCAGCAGCTCCATGGGAGGCATAGAGGCACTGGGAAAGCCCTGATCCTGGTCCTTGCTGAGGTCCTGCGCTGTGTGGTTGGCCTCCAACAGGGCATCTTTAATGAGTATGGACAGAGCTCGCAGGATGAAAGAGGCAAAAAGGTTCATATGGATGTTGTTCCTCATGCAGTGCAGTTTCCTGAAAAAAACAATACTTTTGAATCATCTAAAAGCTGATTTATAGTTTTTACTAAATCAAAGGAAATGCTTTAAAAATCACTTTTACCTGAAAAATATTAGAATTCCAAGAGCCAACACTAAAGCCACCAGGGATAAAGAATAGCCTACAGTGTACATGATCCGAATGTGGCCATAGTACAGCTGCAAATCCAAATAAAAATGCATTTCATTATGAGATCTTTAATGTGATTTCAGCACTGAATAATATCGTAATTTCTTTTGTTTATCTGACAGAATGCGATCTTACCGGGCTGGAATCAAGTGGGTCGCACTCGCTGGTGTTCTCCGTGGTTACCCACTTACCACTGGCATCACATTCCTGATGCACCATGCCATGCTGAACTGCACACACACACATATGTGAATTTTTTAACACAAAGTGCAGCCAACATGGATTCTTGTGGTAAACCTCGTGGTGCTGGTAACACTGCTCCACTTGACAGCATGAAATGAGATTTTTAAACTCACTTCTATTACCTTTATGGTACCACGGCAAATACCAGGGGCATGGCACACTGACAGTAGTGTTGGGGAGTCCATCAGGCCAACAGACGTAATTGTCAAACATTCTATTGCACACAAGGTCTGAAGTTAGAAAAAAATAAAAGAAGAAGAAGCAAACATAAGCGGGAGTATGACATGCCCAACACATATTAATGTCTGAATTTCAGAGCAGATTGAGACAGCACTCGAGTATATCAAGTGATGCCAACCATATCCTCCAACTTTTGCCAGACTAACC
This sequence comes from Oryzias celebensis, assembly GCA_014656515.1. Taxonomy (NCBI): domain Eukaryota; kingdom Metazoa; phylum Chordata; class Actinopteri; order Beloniformes; family Adrianichthyidae; genus Oryzias; species Oryzias celebensis. The sequence goes on along the minus strand of BNCR01000008.1, from coordinate 9,097,792 downwards.
CCCCACACTGATGGACCAACATGCGAGCACTGCAGGGTTGCAGAGAGCAAAAGTGCAATTTTATCCACAGTGTAAGAAATGGGTTTTTTGGCAGTCAGACTGGTGCTGCTCCTGTTCGTTACACCGTGAAAAAACTGTAATGTAACTGAAGAGCAGAGAAAACCATGGAGTCAAACACTTTGCTGATAGAGCAAACAGGAGCTGCTTTCCACTTAATGCATGAGCAGAAACTCACTGTTGCACAGCGAATAAATTGCAAGCCAAGGCTGCATGTAAAGTGTCTGTGGGAAAGTTGAAGCCAGAAGACGGTTCCTGCAGAAGATCATTGTAAATAAAACTCATCCTACAAATGCTAATGAGGTTTAGACTCCCTAAAAACGGCATTGTTTAAAAGTAGTTCAAGAAACATATCTTTAATTGTCATTAGTTTTTCTGTGTTAAAAGAAAATTCAAATGTAAAATTTATACTTTATGAGTGTGGTTGGACAAAAATAAAACAAAAACGTATCTTTTTTATAACTGTCTTTTTTACAAACCATTTACCAACTCTCTCTTTTACTTTAATCCACCAAATGTTTTATATTTCTTCATTTACAGGCACTTTCACCAGCTCCACTTGGCTACGATTCTCTTAATTGATGAAACTGAAGAGAACTCCCACCAAACTCTTTGAGTCCCAGCTCTGTAAAGCTTAATAGATGCTCCCTTTAAAAGGCGTCACCACATTGCCAGGTAGAAGCACATAATGTGTTGAAGTGATGCATCGACACCGCACAGAGCAGTGAACTTCTCCTTCATTGTCTTGGATACAAGGGTGATGAGTCTCGCCGCGGGCGATGGTGGTAAATCCATGAAAAGGTCAGAGAGTTTGCACAACCACAGCAGACCATCACCAGTTTGATTTTTTTCCCTATAAGCTCGACAAAACTTTAGAGAAATAAATATGACAGCTATGAGCAATAATTGCATAAAAGTTATCAGTTTAAAGATCCAGTCCAATGAAAATTATGTTTTTGGTGTTTTTTTTAGCATGTTTTGGTGGTATTTTTCTGATAATGGAGGAGGACAAAGGTCAAGAAAATTAAGCTTGAAATTGCATTTCAGAGTATTTCATTATGTGAATCAGGAGCAGATAAAAAATGCTGTTGGAAAAGTCTTTTGGCAGAGATGTAAAAGCTTCCTACTCTGCTCCATTCTGATGCACCCACTTGTAGACAAAATAGATATGTGAACGTCTTCATTTTTTTCATCAAGTTGGCATCTGGCTCAAAACTGTGGAACTGGAAAACTACAACATTGCTCACAATTTTTGTTGCATAACCAATCTTAGGTTGTGGTTGTGAGGGGCTGTGAGCTAACAGAAGAGCGCATAAACAGATGGATGATGGGAAATTAGCGCAGGCAGCAAATCAGCAGGGATTTTTTAAATAAACTACTGCTGATCTGCAGAAACTATGTCCTTGAAAAAGTTTTCTAAAAACAGCACAATTATAATTAAAAGACCACTGGGAATGCTTTTAAAATAGAATAATGATTGGAGTGGGACTTTAAAGTTACTTAATGTCAAAAATTTACATATTGTATTGAAAATTATTTAAAATATCTGAAAATATGTATTTTCAATTAGCTCACCAGTGCTCAGTGGGTCCAGACTGTTGTTCCGTTTGCACTCTTCCATATAGAGCCTCCAGCTTTCCTTGAGCTTATCCATGGTAGCAGCAGAAGACATCTAAAGAGGTGGTGACAGTTCAGCAAAACGCCTTATGAAGACCAAAAGCTAATCCAGTTTACAGTAAAAAATGGAACAAAAAATGCTTGAAATGGTTTTAATATTCATCAGAAGTTAAGTAAGTTTTTTCAGCTTTGCTTCTAAAGGCTTGAGGTAAGTGCATATTCATGGTCCGAATGTATGTATATTTCTTATGTAAAGGTGCATGACCCACCTGGATGCCGCAGGACACTTTGAGCACTGTCAAGAAAATTAAGAGTGCTGCCATTCCTTGTTCCTGCCGTTGGTGCTGGAAAGGGACACTGCAGGTTGGTGGAGGGGTTTTCACCGCATAAGAGGTCTTATCTACACTCGCCACACTGCCTGAATGACACAGAGACACAGAACCCGTCAACTGCAAACACATTAACTCAGTTAAGCTCAACCATTCATTAAAATATGACCTCAATGTGGAGAGATGTGGTCACATCTCCATCAGAGTGAATAAAAGTACCACACAAACATAATTCAAACAAATGTCATGTTGTATCGACTCTTTAAAAAAAGAAAATTAAACAGTTTGAATGCAAAAAAATGCAGGCTGTCAGAAACATCAAGTTAAAGGCCAAAAGCCTCCAGGAAAGACAGTTTCTTCCATCAGATAGACAGCTCAGAGGACCCAAGCTCAGTCAGTGACTCACAGCCTGCTGCACTTTCATGTTAGAATCAACCCGTGTTTGGTTCTCGTGTCAGAGTGTGCCAGAGGTCACTCACCTGTGCACTGATTCCCGCACATTCCTAACAGATTTGTTCGAAGCCGGAGAACCAAACGAAATCTGAAACGTTTCTGCAAAAAACACCTTGACAATGGAAACATTTTTGGCTAAAACGTTTCAAATTCCATTCTGTTCAAAGTCTGGATGGCAAAGAGGACTGGGTCATGCTGATGTGTTTTGGTTACTGATGGAGTGGACATTTGCCCAAAATATAAGACATAAATGTGTCACGGCAGATGGACAGTGTGTAGTTTATGTTTTTTTTTGAAAACTTTACGTGAAGTAAATGTGTCGATGAGAACCCAAGTTTGAAAAAAAACACAACACCTGTCTGAATTGAAATACTCGCCCAATTTATTACAAGGCTCTCCTGGAAATCACTTTTGATTACATCTACACTTAAGAGCCTTGCTTCCTAAATCACCTCAGTAATAACCACTGCATGGAATTAACATTATCAGCAGCACAGACAGACTCATTACAGGGGGTGCCTGAAGGGTCAGTGGTGCTTTTCTCTGGAATGACACAGGCTCAGAACTGGTTAATCCGAGATAACAGCTTTAAGTGTTGCGCACGCAGTCAGACAAGTTGCAGGTTTTCACACCACCATTAAAGCAGTTGGGGGTTTTTGTGCAGAAACCATTTTCAAGGTCATTAGAAATCAGTGTGCAGGCCACTAAGAGCCAACAAAACCTGTCGGTATTAGCTACAGGAGGGACATGCCAGCAGCTGGAACAAACATCTGCAGTAGAAAAGTTCTTACCACAGAGAAGAGCGAGGCATCACTGTTCACCGAACATTTTTTCACCGACATTTCCATCTTTTCTACACCTGTCACTCCATTTGTGACAGTTTACAAAGATGTATCTCCCCCTTTCTCTCTCTCTAACCTTTAAGGGCTAATTTCCTCAAACGCCAGCACGCCATGCACCTCATTCTGCAACGAAGCACCGAGGAGAAACAATGATTAACCAAACTTATCCCGGCAGGTGGGCTTACAGGAGGGAGGGAAGCACAGATAGGGTTTACGAAAGTGTGGGAGCTTACCAGGAAGAAGGAAAAAAATTCACGACGAGTCTTTTGACCTGATTTTTCATGTGCCAATAATTCATAAACAAACTGCTATTGCATGCTACTGAAATTGACACGCTAACACAAACTGCTCCTCAGGACTTAAGATAAGAGACAACAACACGTGACATTTTAGACATTAGACTAGACTGTATTTGCTTAAGGAAAAACTCAGCCAAAATAATTGAAGCTGTACTTAATTTCCACACTGTTTTGATAAGAATCGTGCAGCAGACCTATTTGGCTAATCTCTAATCATCAGAACTCAAAGCAAAATGCTGTTGTGGAACAGACAAATGTTTAATAAAATACTTGCATTCTGGAAAAATGTAAGATGTCTATCAATTTTTTATTAAAGAATGGTTGATTAAATGAATTTGTCAGGACAATTCCTAAATTTCAACGCAGATATTCAGCCAATAAGAAATAATTCATGTTTTAGCCTCTAAAAATCTTCTACAAATCAAGTCTTCTTTTTTTTTAAGGGGAATTTTGTGTTTTGAAAAAGGCGATACTCATCCATCACTACCAAATTCTTGAGTCCCTTAATGGTCAAAGTTCAACTGGTTTAACTTTTAACACGCACCCAATCACTGCACGTTTTGTATGTAAAACTGTCTTAAAATTTGCATAGTAATGCATGAACGCAAGAAATTTGAACTCGGAGGCCCAAAATCTGCATATTTGTGTGTTTACATAGATGTTTGACTGAAATCGGTCCTCAACCTTTAACCCGTTCCCAGCCAGGAACATAGCATCATAGTAGGGAATCATGTAGCTTCAGACTCATGAGGTGCATATTTATATAAACCCCCTCTGTATTTGAGGCTAAACTTTTATTTAATTCCATTTTGAGGACAGCGGGGTAGGTGAGGTGGGCAGGATGGGTACATAAGATGCAAAAGGGGTAAAGGGGTAAAGGGTAAAGTGGTTGGGCGTTATTGATATGAACAGAAGTGTTAGTGTTACAAACACTAAAGGCATTAAGTTTCTCGAGGTTTATTGTTGTAACTTTCCCTTACTTATGCCTCCCTGAAATGCCTGTCCACTGACACACACACTCAAATACCACAAATTAAACTGTTGGCTGCAAAGCCTTAACAGGCATGCATACAGTATATGCAATAAAACTGCAGATTAACTCACACAGACATAAATATTTGTAAACACATATCATGCAGATGTTAATCCTGCATGAATGTCCTGTTTGTGGATGTGTGAGCAGTCACCTGCACTCAGGTGAGGGTGTGTTTGCATTAGATGATGATGTTAAGGAAGGTAGAAAGCTTCGGGTTCCAGGACGAGCTCCCAGCCTGGAAGAAGGTCATTGCAGATCTTCTGTATCCCAGAACATCTGCATTATCTACGCTCCATCCTTTTCCACTTGAGGCAGGAGCTCTCAATCTACCCAGAGAAAAGAAACCAACTTTTTCTGGTTGAGAACCACCCAGTTCATTACAGGGTCTCACACTGGAACAAGCAAACAAACACTAAGGGCCATTTTTGTTGGAAACATTTAACCAATAAAACATCTCTTTGGACTTTGGGAGCAAACCTGAGTGCAAGATTCTACTTTCAAACTAGGAACCTTCTTGCTGAAAAACGATATGATATCATACAGCCCCCTTATTAATTTAAATTGAGATAAATGATAAAATCCTGTAAATGAAAACCTCTCTCTTTCCCAGCATAAATTATTCACTTGTGGAAAATTAGCAACAGTCTGACAGCGTAGATTTACATTTTCCGCATCAGATTAATAATTTTTCTGCATTAATCATCTCATTGAGTTGCAATCAGAAGATCTTCTACAATTCAGCATATTTTATTTTTTCAATTAAAAAAATATGTATCTGTGTTTTTTCTGAATGTATGTCTACTCTGCAGGAAGAGTTCTGGTCATTTCATAGAGTTGAGTTTTTAGACCAATTATGTTTTTAGGAATTATAGGCATGTTTGCCCACCAAAGCTTAATGGAGGTCCTCTCCCACTCATTTTGGCTTGTTGCTTCAGATTATTTGAGGCCTGTTGAAACAAGTGTTGTATTGCCTAACTGAGCCTGTCATCTCAGCGCTTCTACTGTTGCACATCTGACTTTTGGTGTAGCGACAGCTGAGAGTCACACAGGCAGAGCCAAGGCTGACCTCTTGGTTTGTTTCTTTTTTACCTGGGGATATTCCTAAAATAGAGTCACTAACCAAATATTTCATTCCAGCTTCACTCGATTCAGTTAAAAAAAATGAAATATTTCAAATTTAAAGAATGTTCTTCTAATTTTTTTTGCATTTGTGTTAAAAAAGAAAATTTCACTTAAAACAGAAAAGACTGACGCAAATGTCCAAAACAACAACAAAAAAACAGCTCAACGCTCAAGTGCGTGCAGGATGGTTGAATACAATGGTCACTGAGAATTACTGTTGTTTGTTGAAGGGTACTTGTGTTTTATTTTAATAGGCTGTACGGCAAATAAAATTACAAAACCATAATGTGCATGGATGAATGCGGGCAGAGAGGAAGGACAAAAACTACAGACCAAACCTACCCACAAAAACAATGACGGCTCCGGAAAAGTCCATGCAGGAGCAGCAATCTATCATTCAGCTTTCCAAATGCAAGGCACAACGTAGTGCAACTTGACATCCTTCCTGCATCCTTTAGATTACGCAATTTTAATTTACCTTTATTATAGGCAGAAGCATTTTACCTAAAGACTTTGAAAAATTGCAGCACAAAAAGGAGTGATCAAAACGATGGCACGACTGTGCACTCAAAAAAATTAGATGTTCCTTCTGAATCCAAGAAGCACAATTAAATTGCTCCATTTTATATTGATCACAAAAACCAAATAAAATACTAAATTGCATCTAAAAACATTTCATGAAGTTGTTCCGTTGGGATGGAAAGACCTTCTTTATTAAAAGCCAGTTTTCTACAATAGTTTTTTTGGGTTCTTTGAGTTTCTGAAGCGATATAAGGACATGTAATTGATGCAGAAGCAGAGCATCAGCTCAGTTTGTAGCCCAGGTGAACAGGAATGTATCTCTTCAATGTTAAGCAACTCTCTATAAATAGAATTGTGTTCTTCTTATCTTCTCAAAACAAGATATCTCCTTTGTTTTTTTTTGTTTATTCATGAGTCTAATTTCCACACAAATCCACCAAGTAGTCATCTGGTCCTCGTTTTTATCTTCTGCAGGAGCAATGTCCTGGATCAAAATTTAACACGAATCACAATGAAGTTTTTCCTGCAGGTTTTAAGCTCTCAGGCTCTGGCAGCTTTGCCTAGCTCAGGCCTGCCTGCTGGAACTGCTGGGTCTCTTGGTTTCCACATCATACATTCTTTCTGCTTCCCATGCTTTGACTAAATTAGCCATGACAAAGCATGCAAGTGCAAGTCGGATATGCAGATCCAAAGACCAGATAAGCATCTCTCTGATCCAGCGTGATTTACAACTTGATAATAGAAATGACAAAAGATTAATATCACACTCAGCTTTAGAAACTCAGCTCTCGTTTTGATTTTGATTTTTTTTTTGCACACTAATCCATCAATCTTTAATCCAAGAGAACTTTACGTGAAGAGAAAGGAAACTTGTGCAACATCTATGCATAAGGGAATGAATCTGCTTCCAGCACAGCACTAATCCAGGATCTAACAACTTTATCAACCAATTAGAGTGATGAAACAATGGACAGCACTACAGAGACAGAAATCAGCTACAATTACAAATCAGCTTTGTTGGACCAGCAGCCACAGGTCACACTGTAATGGCTCTACAGCATCCAGCTGCTGCTCAACGCTATCTACCTTCTCTCAACTGCAAGAGTGTATTTAGTGAAAGGGAAAATACAATAATAATTTGCATTTACGTTTCAAGAAATATTTCAGACTGTGAACTTATCTGCTATCCCAGAATGCAAATCGACCACAAACAGTTACAAAGTGAACAAAATTTCTTAGTTTTTCATATTGGTTCTAGAACTAGAACTGTCCAAGAGTAAAAAAAGAAGCAACTTTGGAACCATTTAAATACAATATTTCTATTAGCAAAGCTTGATTTTTATGCTTTTCATTTGTTGCGATGTAAAAATTCATTCAAAATCATTTTTTATTGTCCATTGTTGCTTCTACTTTGTTGAATAGAGGCTGCTGAAGGGATAGTAGGTTTCAAATGGGAGCAACAGATCCCTGCTGTGCCAGCTAAAAACTATAAGAAATCAGAAGCACTGGCAAAAAAAAAAAACAAAAAAAAAACAGCAGTCCTGACATTAGCAGCTATGGGCTGTCAAGTGTTTGTTGCTGACCCTGGTCCAGCGTGGGAGAGAGGTTCAGACGATGACCTGCGTTTGAGATGAGGATGCGAGCCGCTTTTGTGTCCCAGTTTACAGCATATTCTGACAAATGTTTTCTATTGAGAGGTCACGTCTGATAAATGTGGGCAGGAAACAATGAAAAACAATTACGTAACATTTTGAGATTTACCTGTGCTTTGTGAGTGTGAGTGTTTGCCCTGTTCTCTACGAGCATGTGTGGGAAGCGTTTAGGTGCTGGCTGGATGCTGCTTCACACAGCTCTTTCATCAGGTGAAGAACATCTACAAACTACAGCTGCTGCAAGGCAACAACCAATGTGAGCCAAGCCTTTTATGTCCATGTGGGTTGTTTCTGTCACACTTGAGTGTCTTATGTTACCAACTGCTAAGCTCAGTTTTTTCAGATTTGAGAAGATCCTTTCCCTTCAACTTCTTAACTAGTCTGATCTAATGTGTATCAGGATGAACAAAAGTTCATCTGGAAATAATTCTTAAAGGTATCCGAAAGACCAAATCATTTCCGGTAGTGCACAAAAATCAAAGGGTTTTTGGTATTTATGAGGATAGTCACAAATAATGACTTTTCATCATGTTGACTCCATTCAAAACTGCATTAAATAGCATTTCTGCAGACTGTTAAGAAGACGTAGTCATCTGAAATGTGCATTTCATTTTCTTGTCCTGAAATGGGAACGTCTCCTCTCGCGATTTGCTCCCAAATTGAATCAATTTCAGTTGTGCTTTCATTTTCCGTACTGGCTTCATCTTGTTCAGGGTCACACGGGGGCTGGAGGCCATTCCAGCACATGAGAAGCAGGATACATAAATTACATTGATTGGGAAAAATTCTCTTAATCCATCTTTCTCATCATATGGAAGCATTTAAACTTATCCTTTCTGACCACTTTTTGTTGACCTTAGTGAAATCAAATTTAAGAGCAAATGAGTAAGATGCTTTTGTTCCCAGTTAAAAGTTCAATTTTGCTATCATTTTCTTAATTTTCTGGAGATTTTTTTGACACGTGTGCCCCTTTAAAATTGAATTTTTTTCCTCTTTACACATTTGACTTATTTTATTTATTTCCATCCCACCGAAAAGGGATGACCTCTGGACACGTCAGACATGTAGGATAGGAAACAACCCAAAACAATTTATTAAAGAAACCAAAAAATGTCAAAAAATGTAATAAAATAAAATGTGTTAATTCCAGATGTTCAATTTAGAAATAAGATACAAACCTACCAGTGTCTGTGTTATTCTAAACAACAACAAGCGTACCTACATATTATATAGCAGTTATGTATACATGTGTTCAGATACATTACAGTACCGTTGGTTTTTATTTTTTATTTTTTAATAACGTACGTAAAATGGGCAGAAAAGAAGTTTGCTTCCTTCAGTTCCCTTTCATTTTCCTGCTATAAGATCTGATGTAAGATCTTTTGTTTTTGTTGTTTTATGAAAATATGAAAATAAATAAATAAAAATAGAATAGTAATAATTTAAGAACATTGTTAATTATTTCAAGTATTTACTGTCTTGTTATTCTAGCTGCAGTTGTAAAAGAGTCAAAAGAGCTACGCTATAAAATTCTTATGTAAACTATTGTAAATTAAAATGTTTAAAAACATCATAAAAATGATATAAACCACATTCCAGTTGAAAATTGTGCTTGATTGCTGATTCATTCAAGTTGATTATATGAAGTGTCTGGTTTTCTGTCAGATCTTCTGCTTTGTCACATTTTTTACTTCTCCTTTGTTTTACAGTTTATTCACATTATTATTTATTTATTAAAGGTCCAAACATCTAGCCTGGTCTATTGGGTCCTACACCACCGGTTTTTGATCAAATTAGCCTTCAAATTGTTTTTAGTGTGAAGGCGGCATGCTACATTAGCCTAAAAAAGTTCTTTAACATAAAGACTAAATAATTTTGTACTTTATTGCAATATTCAAAAAATCGAATATTTAGGTTTTCTGTTGTGAGATATTCAGTTTTACTTTGATGGTATTGGTTCCCAAACAAGCACTAACATAAAAATAATTGTCTTTGTCTTTTTGTCTCTACTTCTCATTTGTGTCTGCTCAGACTTACTTTCTATTATACTGACCTTTCCTTGAGCATTAAAAAAAAAGGTGACACAAAATATACAGTACGCAGAAACCGTTAGAACATGAAAGCTCTTAGAAAAATGATGCGACAGACAATACCTTGCGGCGTGCTTCCTCGCTATACGGCAGCAATAAATAGTTCCAAACCTTCAAACACATTTCAGAGTTTTCTCTTGAGAATAAATGGGGCTTGCCACTGTAATAACTCACTCTATGGCATTTGCACTATTGGAATTCAGCCTTTTTTTAAACAAGGGAGCAGAGCTGCATTTTCTTTAGAGTTAGTCTAAAAAGTCCGTTCCAAAAAGCTTCTGTACCATGACATTTAATGAAAGGCATTGTCTTTGTCATGACTAGAACTTTTATTTCTGCAAACGTAACACTTTTTATTTCAACAGATGATGAATTGCAAATATCCAAGGAGTTTTTTTTTTATTATCTTCAATGATTTGAGAATGTGCCACTTAAGCTCTAATCAGAGGATAAATTGAGGTTTTAAAGTCTTGTTCCAGTGCTGTAAGGCCTTTTTATTAGCTTTAGTGAAGCAGTACAGTAAATCATTTCATTTGAGGGTTCCACTCTAGGGAAAGCTGTTTAATAAATGCTGTTTTTTGAAACAAGACCGCAAAAGTTGTGCCTAAAAACTACAGTAAGAATTTGTGAAGCTAAACTTGACTAAAAAATAAAAGATGGAAGGAGAGTTTACCAAGCACACTAAGGCAGGGATTAAACTTTGAAACAAACAAACAAAAAAATGTAAAATAGACAAAAGAACAAAAAGGAAGGAGAACATGAAGTGTTTCGTTTTTTCGTTATATTTGCAAGATCCCTCTCTCCTAAAATCTTCGGAGGTGCGCTTGAAGTCATTGTGATGACTGCTTGTCCTCTTTTCATCCTGTTTTACTTAATGTTTGTGAGGTCGTTGCAAACAGGCTTGATGAATTGTGAAAGCATCAAGCTGAAGACCTGTCTCCTCTTCTCTGTGAACTCACTGCTCTGGTTTACGTTCATCTCTTATGGATGCTGGTAGGCAGTGTTTATGGTTGGTAATGCTCCCAGTTCTGCAGTGCTGCTTTGACTCAGTACCATCAGTCTGGATTTCATCACACTCTTCGCCAAGAGCAGCAATGCCAGTAAAGGTAGTGGCACAGCAAAGCATTCTGGACTTTGTGTATAAATGACTTTTGCCTCGATTAGTCCACAAGCAAGGTTAAAAAAATCATTTGTGAATTAAAGCAGCTGCATGGCAGCTGCAAGTGACAACTTTATGAAAAAACATTTCTTTTAAAATGGCCCCTTTTCTATTGGTTTTATCTTCATAGCAACCATTTTAAATTCTGATCACTTGGGGTTGACGAACAAATTGATGTATTTTTAGAAGAATCTGGATAAGTGAACTTCTGAATTTCCTTGACAACTGAGGTTTTTTGTTAAACATGTCTACAATCCTTATATGTTCATATCATACGCCATTTTGTTTTGTCCAGTTTGAGCCACGGATTAATTTATTACATTTTCACGATTTTTCGGTGAAAACTTTCCCAAGTAGCTTTCAGATGATTGAGGAGTTAGGAGAAGATAGATCAAAATCCCTAAGAGGAGTCTGAATTCTTTATTGGTACTAGATGTAAGATGGCAGCCTCAAAAAAACTGCACAAAAAAAAAACGGAACACTAAAGAGCCACCTGCTCTTTGACTGGACATCCAATCATAAAGACGTGTAAAGACAGAAACAGAATTCGCAATCGCAACTTCAGGAGCTCACGCGCAGTTTTTTGCTTTGCATCTGAAAAAAAAAAAAGAAGAAAAAAAATGCTAGAGAATGGCCTTATATTGAGCCCATACAAAATGGCCATCCCATAATAATTTCAAAACTTCTATTGAATACCCCAACGTGTGCTTCACTTTCATTAGTGGGTTTTGAAATATCTTTTGAGATTTTGACTTCATTAATTTTTTTTACGTTTTCTCCAGCTGTGATGTCATGTTTTTTTATTATTATTTTTTTATTTTTTTTATTGGGGGGGATTGTTCACTACACCCAAAATTCATTTTCACCAGGTACTAGATGTGTGCAAATTTAGGTGAGTTTTTGAACAAAATGTTCAAAGAAAGAAGAAATACAAAAACAATACAGTCCTTGCAGTCCATGACTGCTGCGGGACACAAGAAGAAGTTTCAGAGAATGAAGCAAATAGGAGGTGCAGTGTTTTTACTAGATGACGTGACTGGCTGCATTTAAGCAAAGGGAAAACAGAAAACATAACAGGATGAAGCAAGCAGCAAAAAACAGACATTGATGATGGCTTCGTGTGTTTCTGCTGCCCTTTCCTTTTTATCTCAATCTACTTGTGGTTTTTATCTTCGTAAACATGCTAAACAGCTCCTGCTGCGCAGCAGGAGAAATGGAAATTACACTTCAGGGACTCTGCCAATTCCCCACAGAATATCTGAACAGTCTTTTACAAACCATGTTAACTAAATGGCTACTGTGATAAAGTGGATAAGGCTGGCATTGTTTTTGCTACAAATGCCCCACAGACACTAAACCAGTATTGAATTTATCCAGCTAACGAGAACTGTTTGTTCAAAAAGTCCTTTAGGCCTGAAGTTGGTAGAAAAATCTTAACATGATGTTCTCTTTTGTAGTTCAAGAGTTGTTTAAGGGGACATTTGCAGTAAAAATGTCTGTGGAGTCTCTTACAGCACATGATATTACTCGTGTGCCCGACTAATAAGGTCTAGTCCCTGAGGCATTTAGTTTTAAAGACTTTGAACAACCTCTGTTCCCAGAATTAACTGTAATGCTACTGACACACCGGGCGTGTGATGCAAATTTGAGAAAGACTTGAGTTCTTGAGATCAATTTTAGCATATGGTGTTCAAACTGGACTGTCGGTAAAGATATAACAACCAAAACCGGTGTTGTTTGGTACCAGTGGCACGTCATCAATTTTTACGGACCGATATTCAGACTTAACAGAATTCTTTATTACCGGCGTCGAGACGTACACTACTTTGTTTCAACGAAGCTTAAAGAGACAGGCCTTCTCTGACACAGGTATTTTTCTGCTGACAAGTGTGTAACAACAACTGAAATGATGGCAGAGCGGCCACAAGCAAAAAGGTTCAAAGTGTGGCTGTATTTTTCCGTGCAGACAGCACGCACTGTCTCAGATATTACAAAAATGTGTCTTGTAAGGGCGGTAACACCACCAGTATCACACAAAACATGCTTAAACGCAAAATCAAAGATAGGACGAAAGCGAGATGAGACACTACTTATCTGAACAAATTTGAATGCAAAAATATTTTTGAAAGCAAAAAGAAAAGTTTAAAAAAAGGAAATAGTAAATGTTTGCAAATTATTAAGTTTTATTCTTAAAATTTTACACTTTGTTTGCAATTTTGGTGGCACAAATATCACTCCAAAGTTCTGCCATGACTGTCAAATTTACATATAAAAAATGAAGGATAGCTTGTATTGAGCCAAAGTGAGCACATGGTGTTGCAAGTGGTACTTACTATTTGTTATGGCTTCATTTTGCCTGTAAAAAAATGTAAAATAACAGCTTTTTTCCCTGTTTTTTTTTCCAGGAAACAGCTGCAAGTTATTCTTTTGCTCAGCAGTACTTTTCCAGCTGGAATCTTTTTTTTTTTTTACATATAATATGGCGCTTCAGTGTTTCCATGAACCTCAGAGTAACTTTATCCCTAATAGCAAAAGGAATAAATTATTGCAAGGTTGGAAACATTCCCTGTCGCTGTCAAAAACACAGAGCGACATTCTAGAGATGAAATTATTCATTTTTAATTATCTTTTAAAAAAATAAAATTAAAAAAAGGCGGTCCGACAGCGACAGCCATGAGGCACGATTTCTTGACAAAGTTTACTCAAATTATTTATCTCACATTTTTTTGCTCCCACAACTCGTTCTGTGATTCAAGACTCATTTGTGTCATCTCCCCTGCTTTTAGCCTCCATATCATTCTTAATCTAACACAACAGAATTCCTCGCTGCCACTTGGCAGGAGAAAAGAAATAGTTTATCCGCTGCTTTATCATGTTAGGCATGCACATATCACGCTCTGCCTGTCTCTCACCTCTCATGCAGTAAAATGTGACCCCCCCCCACATAAACACACTTGCGGTTGGTCCAAAAAAAAGTCTTGAAATAAACTTTACTCAAGGTGTTCGGTGAATCTCCCCGGACAAGTTCGGATTTTGGTCGCGTTCCTCTCTGTCTCTGTTGTTGAAAAACTAAATAAAATAGAAAACTGCCTCCATTTCTGTGCAAGAAGTGTGACAGCATGTGTGTTGATGTTATAAACATTTGTGTTCTTGCTTTAGCTTCACAAAGCACCATTGAGTGTTGATGAAGAGTTGTGGGTTTGCTTGTCCCCACCGGTCATCCTTATGAATATGATAACAGTTTGCAATGCAGAAAGAGATAATTTAACAAAAAAAAACAACAAAATTAACCAAATGAACACAAGGATAAGAACCTAAACAAACAGCAGATGCATGAATTTGGTTTAAATGTTAAAGATTTAAATTAAGTATTTAGCTCCTCAATTCTTTCTTTTTTGTTTCCTGTGCGGTGAAGTTTATCGGCTGTAAAATAACAAACCCTTTCCGAAAAATCAGAGAAGTATATTCATTTCCAAATTTTAATTCATTGAATATAGGTTCAGAAGTCCAATTGATTTGAATTTGTTTATCGTTGCATAAATCGATGTTCCAATTCATAAAACCCATGAAAATAGGAATTCAAAAGATTAAAATATGGTGGAGAACTTTGCCCAAATTTTGCAGGGCTCAAATGTTCTAAACTAACTTTTTAATACTTTTTTGATTAATTTGATGATCTGTCTTTATCTTTTTGCCAAAACTAAGACGTAAATAGTGATTTCTCCAAAGTATTCAAATTTTATGTATTTATTATCAGGCCTCTTCTTTTTCTTTTTCTACTGTTTACTAGTTACTAGACAATTTGATTATTTTACTGTATTTTGTTATATTTTTTAATTGGTTTTGCAAGAATATAGTCATGCAATTTATGTGTTGCAAGAGCTGGACCAACAAGTCATTACTAACTCAATCAAACAACACATTTATAACATGTACACAGATTATTATTTGTATAGAAAAACAGAAGACAGAACTGCAAACCCAGATTCTCAGCTGTTTACATCAACGTCACATTTTACTACCCTTTATTTATATTTATTCTTTAGCCATCCCATTCATCATGCATTATGCAAGTGTGCTTTCAAAAAGATCAGCAGACTGTAACTGTACTTGTCCCCTCAAGTACTCATGACTGCACTTGTGTTTTTGCGTACACTGTAAACTAAAAGAAATGTGGCACTTTTATAAAATCTCAGCCCTGCAAAAATTACCTATTCCTGCATTTATAAAAGTCTAAATTGCTGACAGATGTGACTTAATACAACAGTTTGGCAAAAACCCCATGAGTAAAATGTAAAAACATGTTTATTTTTTAACGCTTTGCTTTAAAAAAAGAGATGTAGTAATAGTGTGTGGAAATAAATGCACAGATAGAAGTGTGTGTGTGTCACTGAGCTTCTAAAATGCCCTGACTCGTCATACGCGAGCCTTCAGGGAGAATAAGCAGTCCTCTGTGAAGGCAGAACGTTAGCATGTTATGAATACTTGATGTGTTTAGTCTAACACAACTTGACTCGGAGAAGACAGGTGAGCAAAATTAATGGCAATACTTTAAAGAAGATGACGTATGACAGGAGGGAGCAGCAGAGGCACGAATGACGGCGCAGAGAGAAAAAAGCCACCGAGTCCGTCGAGTGCCAGAAGGTGAAGCGCTCGTGGCAAAAAGCAAATGCTGTCTTTGCATAGCCATACGAATGACACCAAAAATGAACATTCACCCTGGAGAAGGATTATAGAATTCAAACCTTAAAGATGGAAGTTTCTTCTGTAAGATTCACTTTCCACTGTTTTTTATGTAAAATTATACAGACACCTGAGGGAAAATATACAACCCACTCTCATGCAAAAACAGCTATATTCACCCAGCGTGTCACAATAAACCCGCTGTATCTGCCAAAATAAATGCATTATTTTGCCCATTATGGCTTCCAACTTAAAGCAAATAAAAAAAAACTAGCAATGTTGCTTTTTTGTCTAAAACCAAGCCAATGACTTTTTGCTATTTTTTTAATAATTACTAAATCCAACAGCCAGGTTTGGCCTTTAAATATCTGAGGGTCTTCTAACATTCAACAGTAATATTAAGCCAGAGAAGAAAAAAAAATTAGGCATCAAAGAGAGGAAAATACACATTCTAAAAATGCCAAGTTGCACTCCAGCTCACTGAACTAATTACCACCTGAAGAATAACAGATGGAGGTCCAAAGCTTGTGAGCCATTCTGTAAAGTTTGTTGCTAAAATAATTGTTGTCATCAGTCTTCATTTTTTTTTCTTCTTCCTTCATGGCTCATTTGTGTTACCTCCTTCCATAATACCCTCTTCTACTCTATAATCCTTAAGGAAAAGCCGGATCTCTGTCTTACCAGGGTTAAAACAGAAAGTAGGACATCCTAACTCCATTTTATGATAAGCATCCCATCTTGGGCTGAAATGTGACGAATTCTGACTGACATGTTTTTTTCGTAAGCGTTCATGGTTCCCTCCCGATTGCTGAGAGCTCTCTGTTTGCACGCTCTCCCAGTAGCTTACAGCCCTCACAATCCCGACCTAACACTACCAGTGCAACACAAATGGCGAGTAATATTGGAGCTATCCAGCCATATAGGCTTGAGCCAGATGTAGAGGAAAAGACGAGGAAAATGAAGATGCTCATCAATCTAGTCCGCTACAAGTGGATGCATTGGAGTTAGGCGCATTTTCTATGTCACAAATGCGATCTTTTTCTAACTGTATTTTCTGTCTGCTCCTGATTCGCAGCGATTTGAAGAAAAACTCAGAAATGTAATCTGCTTAATTTTCTTTATATATGTCGTCCATCATCAGAAAAATGACACATTAACTCATTAAAAGCACGTTTTGTTTGGTTTTTTTGAGTGGGTCTGTAAAACCAAACGAAAACATTAGGTGTGCCAGCAGGAAGCGCACTGAGAGAAGCTTTATCAACGGTTAGATTTGTGTAAAAAACCTTTTATGTTAAATTTTTACAGATCTAAGCATCTCTTCCTGAATTTAATGCATAAACACCTGTTTACAAAATAGACTGGCTGTTATTTGACAGCTGTGCAGAACAATAGGTGAAACGGGAAAAATTCTGATGCAGTAATGTTTTATCCTGTGGTGCACCACGCACCATTTGCATGACAGGGCTCAGGAAGTGTGCATTTGGAAGCTGGAGGGAGAGTTGGTGGGGCAGTTATAACACATTTCCATAAAGATTTTCCTTTTAAATCAAGTTGTGTAAATACAGTATTTTCATGTTTAGCATCAAAATATTCCTGTTAATATGTTGTTATAGTTTTATATTTGTCACTCTCCAATTTTGGGAAACTTGACAATGCAGATTTATGTCAGAGTCCTCCTGCATTCTAAAGGATTTTAGTTCATTTGAAAAAAGATAAATCATAAACATTTGGTTTACTTTTAAATGCTGATATATCCATGAGATTTTAAGTGATTTTTACATTTTGGGCCAGAATAGATCCAGAATGTCCACATACTCGATTTATCTAAATAATCATTTAGATTTGCAAGAAAAATCGGTAAATCAGAGGGGGATGTAGGCTTGTGGCACAGACCTTGTTTAGAGACACTAGATGAAACAAATACAACTTAAAATGAATGCTTGTCGGTGCTTCCTGTGTTCTTGGTAAAGCCCACAGCCGAGGTCAATGTCTTCTGCTGTGTACACAGTGAGTGGAGGCCCATGTCCAGCCTCCTGGGTCATCAACATATTGACATCAAGTCTCTTCTGACGCAGGAGGGCATGTTGTTTTTCAGCTCCTGCTAACAATCTCTGCAACCCCAGAGAATGGCTTCATTCATGTAATGATAATATGGACACACTCTCTCTCTCTCAGACACACACACACACACACACAGAGGAAAAGAAAAAACATACCTCTGGAAGATACAATCTCCAACTCCAGTCCCTTATTTTGCAACCGGTCTTCATTCCAAACCATTTACTCAAAACAGCACAAGCACTGCAGCTGCTGAGTGCATCACTTACTCGTACTGCTCACAGCTTCAACAATGTGATCTCAGATAAACTTCTGATCAACAATGACATAACAAACAGAAAAACTGCAGCTCTGGGACGAGCTGCTGCTGCAAAGGAGCTGCGCCGGCGAAACAAATCATGTTCTAGAATAAAAGTGAATGAAGTCGTTGTTTAATTGTTGGCCTTTAAGAGGGAAATGCTTGAAGATCTGATCAGTTAGTTCTTTGATTTTATTGGCTGCGGACCCGATGTTTTTGTTGAAATTGTTGCAGTTTGTTTTTTTTTTGTTTCATTACTCCTAGCAGAACCCAGTGAAGTTTTATTTGAACTGCCTGTAGACCTGAGCTTTACAAAAAAGATGATAATAAAAGTCATTGAAGTCAGCTGTTTGAGCAGGGAAACATGGAAATCTCCGGTGTGAGAGATTTTTCCTGAGCTCTTTTTACATGTTTTTTTTTTATATCTCCATGTGCAAAAGTACATAGTATATATTCCTTCAAATCCCACTTATTGTGGGATCATCATCATGGTGCAGCTACCCTCATACCTTCACTAGAACGTATTTAACAAAAGCAATCCTTGAGAATCACACATTTGTTTTGTTGCTTTTAGTCTTTGGTTGTT
Source organism: Oryzias celebensis (assembly GCA_014656515.1). NCBI lineage: Eukaryota > Metazoa > Chordata > Actinopteri > Beloniformes > Adrianichthyidae > Oryzias > Oryzias celebensis. Next base: position 9,078,992 of record BNCR01000008.1, on the reverse strand, counting down.
TTTGTATGTAAGATTTTTGCTTTTTTTTTACTTTTTTGGATCAGGTCTGCTTTAAGTCCTGATCACACCAGATCACACCTGAATTAATTATTATCCTTAGTGTAATCAAATCTGTGATTCTTTTAGATTCTTTTTTTTCTTTTTGTTTCTTCTGGTCATGTCATGTTTCATGTTAGTTTATTTATATTTTACTTCATTTTATTTCATAAATCATTGAAGTTTCCTCCGGGACTTCTGCATTTGATTCTTATTTGGTTTGGTTTTGGTTCTAACATTATTGTCATAAGGAAAAACAAACTGGGACTTTTTCTACATTATTTTTTGATCAATTACACTTTAGATACAATGTTTATACATTAAAAAGAATGTCAGATTTTGAAGAAATTTAATACAATTTAAGTGAGACATTAGTGTCTTCTTGTCATTTGTTCTCCACAAATGCAGCCATGGAACCCTAAGAAAGTGTGCACTGCCCATTAAGAGCAGCAATAGCTGCAAGTGGTCAGCAGCCTGAAGAAAAAGCATCACTCAGTTTTTCAGGTGGGAGGCATGTAACCTCAAGCCAAAGACAAAGCTGCGATTGCAACAGTTTCCAGCTGAGCAGCCACAGAGATAAAGCAATTGTTGCTTGTGCTCTGCCCTGTGGTAATAGGCTGGTTTTGGGAGCCAAAAGGCACAGCACTTGACCTTAGACCCACTCCGATTGCAAAGGAACTGGGGTATTTTTAGAGCCTTGCCAGTGAAGATCTGAGCAAACAGAAAATGGCCTAATAGTTCTTCCCCCTCCAGTGTTGCCAAAGCAAACTAAAGACTTTTTGCATTCTTTGACCTCTCCAAATCTATTGCTCCATCTTCTCTAGCATTGACTCTTCTTCACAAAAAAATATTTTTTGTCCCAGACTGAGAGTTGTATGTAAATATGTTTGTGTGCGATGGAAGGTGTTGATGCAAAAAAACCTGCTAGCCTGAACTGTAACCTCACAAGTCTACCCCACAGGGTGACCATAGTGACCCCTGAGGATCCATTAGCACATGTTCCCTGATCCATCAACACTGGAACGTGTAGGCCGGTCATTAGTGGGTAATCATATAAACCACAAGGAGCCTGATTGTGTGACTTATCCCAGTACAAACAGTACAAGTGATGTGTTTCAATCATCGCAACCCAGTGATTTAACCAGTCCGCAGATTATTCCAGTAATGTCCTCCATACTATGAGACCAGACATCACAGTCCATCTGTAAACTCTGACTGAATTTAATGGCCATGTTGCTTTTCCACGGAGTGGAATACCCTAAGAAGTTTAAGTATTAACATATGTAAGACAGAGCTGACATGTGCTCTCAAAAGCAGTTGGCGTCTCCTACCCATTCACTCTTATACATTCAACTTATATAATCAGGTTGTTGACAGTTTGATGAATGCACAGTAATTTTAAAACACATTTTTAAAGATAAAATGAATCCCTTTGAGAAATGTTGCAGAAAAAAGATTTTTTCATTTAAATCTTAGATGTAGCCTGGCGTTAAAGTCAATGCCTTGTTTGATCATGAGGACTATTTTAAACAAATTAGATAAGCCTGTAGGCTGCAAAGAGATTCAGCCCCGATGGCAAAAAGCCCTGAAAAAGTTCAACATTTCTCAGAGAACTCATGCAGGCTTGAAGATTCATTTTTCTACTCTCAGGTAAATCTTAGATGAATATTTAACAGCAGCCCTGAAATGTCGGTCTTTATAATGCCGACAAAAGTCAACTCTCTTTAAAAAACACAAAGAATCTTTTCGCTTGTGACTTTATTAATCTCATTCTAGTAAAGACTCACTCTAAAGAAAATTGTATTTTTGGTATTTTAAACATGTCCTTGTCACATTTTTCTGATGTTGGAGGACACGCATAAAGAAAATGAATCTTAAAACTGCATTACTGAGTATTTCTTCATTCAAATCGCTGGGAATCAGAAGCAGACGAAGAGATGCTGTTGGAAAAAGAGCTTATTTGTGACGTAGAAAATAAGTTCCCTGCTTCACTGTAAGCTAGTGGGGAAGTGTGTAAACAGAGAGCTCGCAGCAACAAGGAGAGAAACGGGTGGGGTTGCTTCCCCCCACCCCCCAAATTAAAGACCAATTTTTCATGAACTGCTGCCACTTTGCAGAAACTATGTCTTTGATTTAGGCTAAAAACAGCATATTCATAGTTACTGGAAACACTTAAAATAAATACATAAAAATACCAATACAAATAAATATAAATAAAATGAATAAACACTTTGGAATAAATTTAAAGATGATCGGAGTGGGACTGTAACTTTCTGCAACCTGTTGTTTATGCATAACCTTCACGTGTGAAACATTTCCACGTCTTTCCAAAAATGTCTGATGACAGATTGGAGAATCAATTCCACGGTTGGGACATACCAGAGATGAAGCAGGCTTTCAATCAGGACTAAGGGTTGAATTGGGGAGACTTAAATAATCAAAATGTTCAAAGTCCCCTCATTCAAAGGATACGTGAAATGTGAAGAAGTAGTTTCAGAGATTAAATTATGTGACAACGAAAAAGATGTTTTAAGAGGCGTAAAATAGGATCAGTTTGTGTTTAAAGGATCTGAGCAGTCATGGTTTGTCTTACACAGCTCAATGTGTTTTTAATGCCAACTCATAATCTGGGCTGGATTATTTGCACAATCAATTAATGCACAAGCAAAAAACAGTGTAAAAGAAAATGTTACAAACACTGAAACCTTCAAAGCTCTGCAGGGAAACTTCAAATTCAGTTTTTACAAACCTATTACAATTTGTGATTTAAAAATGTGTAAAAGTAAAAAAGTATTGACTTACAATAAATAAAGGATTATTATCCTGACCTCTCTCAGCAGTGTGAGCTGCAGACACTCTTTTTGAACCTCTTAGGACTCCATAATCCCTCAACGTTCGCTCATGGAACTGAGCTGAGTGAGCAAAGGCAGAATGATCTACGTGTTTAAGGGTCTGGATCATGTCCAAAAGGAATGTGGTGAATCTTAGTGAAGTGAAACTGAAATGCCAAGTCCCAACAGAGCCAATGATGCAAGTAAATGGCCATAATAGGTTTCTTATGTTCTAATGTGTGTGCGCGCGGAAAAATATATGACCACTACATTTCTGACTACAGCCAGTAAGCAAAACATCCAAATTTAGGACAATTTAGGACAATTACCGTTTAGCTTTTTTGTATTGGAAACAACTAAAGACCTCTTCATGTGTGGATGTCAATGCAAAAAAAAATATAAGCATGTCTGCCTCAGGCTGTGTCCTGACAGATTGATTATTCCTTCTTTCTCTCATCAAAACATTGTCTTGATTTGTTCACCAGAGCAGGAAGATCTAATGATGGCAGTCACCCAGCGCACAGCAAGTGATGGAATGTGCTGCTCTGAATATCTGATCCTGGTTTAGGTTCTGAACATTGAATTCAGAGGAAACAGCTGCAGACGCTAATACCCAAACAGTGATCAGCAGTACATGCCTCACAAGGGCAGAGAGTGAAGTGGTTTCCAGCCAAGTTAGGTCTGCACAGAAACAAGAAAACAAAGATCTCACAATCAACTTGTTTCTCTGTTGTTTTAACACTTTCCTGGATGTTGTTTAATTTAAAAACCCGATTAGACTTTGTTCCCTAGATAAGGTCTAAAAATGATTAAGATTATGTAAAAGAAAGCTCAGTTGTTTTCCTTTGCCTCACTATCGAGTGTGCTTTTGTCAATTTAATAAACTCATTAATTTAACTGAAGGTATGGGACTAAATTGCATTGCGGCTAGAAGCAATGCGGGAGTCTATGTATAATTGATAAGCAGAGGCTGTTTCCTACTTCTGACGGAAAAAAAATTGCGTCTAAATTTTCCTTTTCAATTGCGCGAACAATAAATTAGAAGTGTTTGTTGGAAAGAAGCCAATGGTGTGTCCAACTTTAGGCTGAAGAGTTGTTTTCCTGTTATTCTATGTGACGATGGTGAGTATTTTACAGCCCCACTCAGACCATCTTTTCACCTGTTTTGTTGAGGCAGAGTCAGCCCTCCCCCACTTCCCATCATCTATGTTTACACGCTCTCCTGCTAGCTTACAGCCACTCACAACACCAACCTAACATTACGGGTGCAACAAAAACGGCGAGCAATACTGGAGTTATCCAGCCGTACAGTTTTGAGCCGGATGCCAACTCTTTCTTCTTTATTTTATTTATTTATTTGTCTCCTCCATTATAAGAAAAACAACACAAAAAACATGATTTTCATCAAAGTGGGAGTTTAAAATGTCCTTCACATTAAAACAAACTGTTGTAAAGTCAGCTTTGATCAGCAAACGCGTATGAATGAATTTTTTCAAAATTATTTTTAGACCAACACCATACCAGGAGATGTTAGTCTTGTTAAAGATTTGTCCTTAAATTTGTCCTTTTCTGCTTCTTAATGGCGATTTTTTAAAGAGCCCAAACCATGAAAATGTACCTTTTTGAGCTTTTAAGTGTATTATGCTGCTCACTCCTCACTATAAAGAACCCCAAAGCAGTATTTATGATCCAGTCATTCCACAGCCTGGTGGATCCCAAACACTCTCGATCTGCAGACAAATCAACAGCTAGCTTTTTGGTGCAATGCAATGTCTCTTAAGTGAAGAAACTGTGTCTTAGGCTGCAAGAGATTTCCGTATTTTTTCAGTCTTCCCAAAGAAGAAACACTTCTTCATGGAAATGTGCATGAACTGTATTGGAAAACAGCACAGTTTATACTTAATAATACGCAAGCTGCACTGTATTTACACAACAAATATCCTGACTTTTTTCTCCTATTTACATTTAACGCCTCCACCGAAGCCTTTGGCTCTGAATTGAAGCTTGGTCAAAACCAAACGTGACTGGAGGGAGGTCAGTTCACCAGGAAACCCCTAGGGCATTGTTACACAAGCTGTGCAGCTTATATATAATCCACAAAATGGTCTATTGCTGTAAAGTGTAACATTAAAGGAACAAAAAAGGAAATCTAATTTGTTTTAACAAGATACAAACTCCTTATTCATGTTGGATGGTGCAAAATTACTAAAAGGTCAAACGAAATCATTCCAGATTGGTGGTACCATCTGGTTACCCTCTGACTGACCGGGATGGTTTTAAGAATCCGTCTAATATTAGGGGGCGACTAGAACTGCTGAAGTCCCAGAATGTAGCATTAAAGCTGAGCCTTTAGAAATTGCAAAAACTCCCCGTGGGAAGGAGGCTATAAAAATAGCAGACATCGTCAATGAGCGCATGAATGTGCACACACTTTGTTTGCGTGGTTGGGACAAGGTGTTATGAGTAGAGGGCCACTCTGGAGCCAGGCAGAACCATCTAGATGGAACCTTTTGACTTCTCAGTTACAGTCAGAGTGACAGCTCTTTGTTGTAGAGTTATTATTAGCTATAAGCTGATCTTTCCAGCAGAACTGTTGGTCTCAGATCGGAGTTTATTGTGCCCAGACTACCTCTCTTATCAACTCCGTGTCATCTTTGTGTCTCAATCTCACTCATTTGGGTTAACTTTCTATTCAAGTTCACAGGAGTCCACTAATTCCTGCCCCAGCTGTCATTACTAAGTGCCAAAGTGCTCCCTTGACAGGCAGTGGCTGAGCTGCTCACCGCTAAAACACTAAAGATACTTCTAGAGCGTGTGAGATGGACTAAGCAACCTAACGTGTATGCCCATTGGCCTGTGGGAGAAGGTCCTCACATGCACAGAAAACCCCCACCGGGAATGAGTCTTTTGACAGATATATACAGATTTCTTTCACTATTCACACACACGTGGTCTCAGAAAAGGCTGAAGTTGCTTCCACTTCATTTTTTTCTCATTTCAGGGTTTGTCTGCCAGAAGTGTGCAGTCAGTGTGAGCCAACCAAACTCAAATTCACCTGTTAAAGCTTTCCTACTGTCTTCTAGGATGACAAAAACAAAAAATCTTCCTCTAAAAACATAAACTAGTCTGAAACAATAAGGTTTGCAAAACAGATGTTGATAATAGTGGTCAAACCTGAATGTGCAGAGCCTGCTGATCTCTGTCAGGTTCAGTCCATCTTTTTTACTTCTCAAACTCCAGCCCGCATTACCTTGAAAGCGCCACCTTTCTTTATCTGATAACAAACCTGACGGGTTTGACTTTTTCAGGGAAATCTGTCATGAATCACATTCCAGTTGAAAAATGTGACTGCTTCTTACATCCATGTACGCTTTTCAATTTTAAGCTTTTTTTTTTTGTTTTAAAATAGAATGTACGCCACCTAAAAGAAGACAATTTGCCTTAACATTGTAAAAATATCTTTTACAGATATATCAAAGTGCTTTTCATCAGACACACTTTCCAACCAGGTTAAGAAAACCCCATAAGAGTCTATAAATCTTTAAGACCAGATAACATTTCATCTACTGCTATGAGATGTTCATTAAGCATTTTTGATGATAATGGACATGATTTGACCAAAACCTGGGAAGCTGACAGTCCGTTTGTGCATTTAACATCTCGCTTTTGTGTTTCTGTGAGCATCACATCACTCATTCATGAAGGTCACCTGTACGAATAGAGCTGATTCATTCAACTCTGCAACTCGCTGCTGCTAAGAAATTGGTCTTGTCTTTCATTATCTTCGTAGTTAAAGTGTTAAAAAAATTACTCATTCTCCAGCTAAGATCCACTTATTTTCTAACTTGCCTGGTATGGTATGAATGATATTTTAGTGACTCAGCATCAGTGAAGGCCAATTAACTCCATGATTAAGCAAATTTTGATTCATTAGGTGTGAACTGTGAAGAGAAAATGTGTGTTTTGTTTTTTGTTTTGTTTTTTTGTAAAATTACAGTAGCAAATTAACATTTTCAAATATATTCTATAACTTTTGTTAATTGACCACACATGAATGTATTTGAGTGACCCCCTAGTGATTTTTGCTATGTGCTTAGAGTTCCTAAAGTGTGCATTAAATTTAAAGATTTCTTTGCTGTCAGCTTCATTTTTTACTCTCAGATCAAACAAATAGGCAAAATTCCTGGGTAGATATAATGATTCTTTCGAAATAAAACCCTTTGAGCTCTTCAGCTGCTCAGGAGCAGAATAATTAGACACAAAACACCACAATTATTCACTCTGACACGTGTTTGACAACCGAGGGTGGCTAACACAACAACACAACAACAGAAATGGGAGAGTAAAACAAAAAAGCAAAAATGCTGAAGGAAATTAGGAAAAGGTGTTTAAAAAATTAAACCAGTAGCTCTGACAAAGATAAAAACAAAATTTTCTATTTTTATCAGTATTAAAAGATAAAGTTCTGTATTTCTAGTGAAGTTAGCAGGAAATAATAATAATAATAATAATAATAATAATAATAATAATAATAATAATAATTACCATTGACAGTAGGGACTTCCGCAGTTCTCCAGAATGTGCCCGTGAGCGCTGCTCATCATCAGAGCAGATTATTTAAACGGCGTCCCTGTAATCCAACTTTCAGCAGAAATGACCGCTTCCTTCAGCAGCACGCGCTCTCAGATGTCAGCGCACACAAATAAAAACAACAACAACAGCTCCTGGTTTGACATAAAAACTCCATTAAGATGGGATGAAAAAGCAAAAAGCAAAAAGAAAAACACTCAGTAGTGTGGTTAGATCTGCGCGCGCCTGTGGAGTTGGCATTTGTAAGCGCGAGCCGCTCTGCTCGCGCTCCTTGTACCCGCGTGACGTAAAAGGACAGGGGAGGGGGGTCCAGGAGATGGAGCGTCCGTCCTCTGTGAATGGCTTCGTTGAGGATGCTCAAAGCTTCACGACTGCTGCTGAATCGTCTCAAATCCGGACAGATTAACTTCATTTCTGTCTTTGCCCGAGGCAGCACCAGCTCCAGGTCTGATAGGCTGAGAAAAACAAACTGAATTATTCATCACAGCATTGTTTTGAAAAGACAGAGGTAAAATGATCAGCTGAAACAACAACGGCTGAAGACCAGGTTCTACATGCAGAGTGCATGCAAAGATGCTGTCCCCAGTAAAGTTTGGTAGAAACCCTGGACATTCAAACAAACAAACAAATTGATCATTTGAGGCCACAAATTAGCATTTTGTGTACACAATTTGTCATTTTGTGCGTAAAAGTTAGTGTTTTGTGCACATAAATTTGTATTTCGTGGCCACAAATTCATATTTTCTGCACACAAAGTTGGATTTTGTGCACACAAATGAGCATTTTGTATGCAAAAAGTAGTATTTTATGGACACAAGTGATTACTTTGCGTTCACAAATTAGCATTTCGAGACCAAATCAGTAGGAAGTGAAGCTACTAAAATATACATTTTTGCCTACAGAGCACAAAAGGATAAGTAATGAGCTGAAAGATTAACTCATGGTCATTTTTAATTTGTGAGAACAAGTTATTTATTGGTTGATTTTAATGTCATGTCCAGGGTTCTGTACTTTGGAAATCAGATTGAGTTTGAGTTTTAAATCCTACAATAAGTAAAAGCATTCAACATCAAATGAGTGAATAATTTCCCTCCAATAAGAATGGGTTCAAACGTTACCCCCAAAAAGCAGATTAAATATTTCTAGAAATCAGATGGATTCATTGAAATAAAACATGCATTAAAATATAACTTAAAACAAGAAAGCATATTTGTACGGAATAGGAATCCGTACAAATCCGTTACTTTATCACCTAAAAATAATAGATTTGTTTGTTTATTCAGAAAGTTTGGGAACTAATAGTTCTGATTCTTTGTAAATAAACTTGACAAGAATAAAAAAAATCAAAAAACCAATGAGATATATCATTTTGACTTTTTTGACTTTCATTAAGAAAAAACTCTGTTTTTTCTGTTTTAGGGCATCATTTATTTGATCTCTTCGAGCTCATTTAAATTTTATGAACAATTTGTCTTCTGAATTTTGATTTTCTCCCTGGACTATTATTAATTCTGTGAGTTTTCCTAACCTGACATAACTATTTGTACCAAAGGCATTTCATTTATAACACAAAGCCACATGGAGGCTTTTTTTTTTTTATGAGGGTGAAGAATGGAGTTCAAACAAAGCTGGAACTCAGTGTGATGACCACCAAAATGCCAAGCTGTAATAAGAAATATTTACTTCTAGGACATTCATGCCAAGTTGGCTCTTTGTTTATGTTTTCTGTAACCAAATCGATGAGATTGTGGACAGTTTTGCCGTGGAGGGAGATAAATGTTTCCACTGCGGATCAGGTTTGAGGAATGTCAGTCCTGTAGAATCCAATTTATTTAACAGAGCGAGGGATTTATCTTTCACTTAACCAGCTAATCAATCATTTCACCTTGTAGGCAGCTTGATTGCACGCCTTTTCATGAATAAGAAATGGATTCTGTTACAGTGAGTATGTGGTTGAAACTTAATGTTTTTTCATGCAAAAAACCAAAGAAAAGAAGTTAGTGAACTTCGCTCAGTCAAGGATTTTTTTGTCAATAAGCATTGAAAGAAAAGCAGTAGATCCAACACATCCAGCTATCTTTTCAAAGATCCTTTTTTCTCAGAGGTCCTTGTGTACATAATGAGTCACCATTAATATTAAGAGTAACTTTAAAGCTATTGACATCATCTTTCCTCTTTTTGTTGACTGTACTGATAAAAGCCTTTAGATTGCTAGTAGCAGGGGACGGTGTCAGCGGGTCAAATACCTCCACGTACACAGGCTTTTATCAGCCGCATGCTTCATTGGCTGTTGCTGAGGATGCCGAGTTTTGAGCAGGGGAAGAACCGGCGAGCAACAGCTCCTGTGACTTTTGTCCTCTTGATGTGAAACACAAGATAGACGCGAACAACCCGTGACCGAGTGGTGGTGCAACCGTTGCCTGGAGCGCCTTTGTGCTGTGTCACACAAAGTCTCAACACACCAACCCTCAAAGTGCTTCCTTTGATAACTTCATGCAGCTTGGCCTCCGAGACGGTTTATCTGACATCATCATCATCAGCTTGGATCACTTACAGGATCTGTCCTGACTTGAATCAAAACCTCCCGTGAATGTGGTCAGGCCGTTATCTTCCTAATAACCCGTTCCACCAAACCAACAAAAGAGGATCGTTTAAATCAAGAAGGGAACGCTAGAAAAGTTTACAAAGCACACGTTGGAAAAAGAAAGGCACACAATGCCGTAAATAGAAGCTGCCATGCAGTGTTACCTAAATGTCAGAGAAATGTGTGCTGCTCATGAATTACTTATCTTGTAGAGACCTTTTATTCTGATGGGACAAAAATCAAATCTCTAAAGTGAGCAGATTAGAGATGGAAACCTATTTTTAGACTCAAGCCATACTTGTGTTTAAGATTAAAAAAAAAAACCAAAAACCGTAGAGTTGAGATTATTGCAACTTCTCAAATTTAAGCTTTTGAAGTGTAAGGTTATGTGAGTTTGTGTGTGTTTTTGTGTGAGTCTGAGGAGTAATCAGTTTTTAAACTATCCAACAGAGGGAGTCGTTGGAGAGAGCCGGTCACTTTCCCCAATTTGAAATATGAATTACAGAAATATATATATATATATATATATATATATATATATATATATATATTGGCCAAATTCTCTCATCCTTCTGCCCTTTGTTTCATATTTAAAACCTAATTATTTTACAACTTGTAACAATCAAATCCAAAGGATAGAAAGTGACTGTTGTTTTGAAGGGGATGAACAAGGATTTAACAATCAGTCCTAATAAATGCATGAACTCTTTTAGTTTTGTCTCAAGGCTCCACATTACAACACCCTTTATAACTAAAACTGATTCCACACGGTTGCCAAGATCTTTAAATTCTGCGCACTCACTTGTCTCCAGTGGGACACAGCAGGATTGACAAACGTGTTCTGGAAAAACCTTTGCCTCTCAGTTACCTCACAGAAAATGACGGAGGGGGCAATGGTTTCAATTTGTTTGAGAAACACTCCAAAGAAAAAAAGAACAAGAATTTAATGAAATGATTAGTTATCTTTTACTTTATCTGTTACTGCTGTGCCCGTCCTGTTCTAACCCTGCTTGTTTCATCCGTAAATTCTGCAGAATTTTTTTTCCACATGCATGAGATCAGCACAATGTATAAACCTGTAGTTTTGAACTTGCTGGAGACATTTTATAGTCATAATTTTCTTTCTTAAACATCAGTCAGAAGCATGCCTTTACACTCTTTTTTTGATCATTTGTTGTAGGGACAAGACCACACTTTCTATTAGCATGGATGGGAGGTTCAAAGACCTTCTGGCTGCGCTTCACAAGTTCATCCAACGATAAGAATTATAAAAGCTGTACATAAAATTCTTAAAGACCTACTCTGATGAAAATTCTGTTTTTTCTAGGGCATTTTCCTCACGATCAAGGACATCTATCAAGAAAATTAAGCTTAAAATTCACTTTCTGAGTATTTCCTTATTAAAATTGTTGCGAATCAGGTAAAAGCTTGTAGTTGTGACGTAAAAGTTACAGTTGGCCACACATAGATGCATTTCCTCATCTTTTCCTCGACATGTGGCTCAGACTGTACAGCTGGATGGCTCCAAGATTGCTCGCCAATTTTGTTTCATTGGAAATGTTAGATTAAGGGTATGAGGGGCTGTAAGCTAGTGGGAGAGTGTGTAAACAAACGGATGATGGGAAATAAGCCCTGGCTTACTCTGCACCAACGGTCCCACCCACAACTTAGAGGTGAATTTCTGATGAGCTGCTGTTGCTTTGCAGAAACTTTGTCTGAGAAAAGGACACAGGTTTGTTGATTTGATCTGAAAACGACATCATCACAGTTTAAAGACCCCTGGGAGCGCTTTGAAAAAGGATCAAAAGATGAACTTTTTAAATCAAATTATGGTTTAATTCTTGAAATTAACATTTATTGTGAATTCTTTATTCTTCAACAAAGTATTTTAAGTCCTGAGTATTTAGTTTCATATATTCCAAGGATTTTCTCACTTCCCTGTTTGATTTCTCTCTTTTTTTAATTATGAAAGAAGCCACGTGTGGTTTCTTTGTACAATAATTCTGATTTTATCTAACAAAAAAAAAAAAATCACCAAAACGTTGACCATGGAAGGAAAGAGTGACTTTGATAATAATTACTCAAGTTTGGGGAAAAAATAGCAGAACAAACATGAAACAGAATATTAGACATTTCCAAACAAGGCATTTTAAGATGAAACACTGTAGCAGTTTCTATGTAAGCGTTTCTGCGCTCCCTGTTGAGGCCTTGGGTGTTTTTTAGTCGCAGCCGCTCTGTCAGAGCTCAGAGAGAAGCTGATGGATGCACAGTTGTGATGCCAGCCTACCCTGCTTTCACTGACAAGCATCAGACAAGAGACTCTCTGATACCTTTTTATTAGAATCTGTCAATGTGTTCAGGTGGAAATGCTGCACTTCAGAAATATAGAGGAACTTTAAAGATGATGGAGACTCAAATCAACTTCATAGTTATCCATAACAGCCTTTTGTTTACCTTCTAAATCTTACTGAACTGCACGCAAACACAATCTGACAGGAGTTTCTGCATCACTTATCCTAACAACAGAAGTGATTTTGTGTTTGTACCATGGCTCCACACAAGATTAAAGATCAGGGGACTGAAACCTTCAAAACTTAAAGAGTCATTCGGTTCATTTCTTACTCACCAGTAGGAGCCACAAAGTGTTATTTTCACTCTTTGGAGAATAAAACACAATTGTTATTTTTGCTACTAATATGATAAAAATAAATATATTATTCTATTTCGACGTAAATATAGAAAAAATAGAATTTTTCAAAAATATAAAGTTGTTTATAACTTTTAGAAGTTGCTATCTTACTTTCAAAATAAAAGACCCTGTTGTGCTGTAAATGTTGTAATATGTCGTATAGTTTCAGCAGTAATCTAAAGAAAAAAAAGTTTTTATTTTGGCATCTCAGCCAGAAGTTCATAAATCTAGTGAACTAAAATTAAATCAATGACCCCTACCCTATTTTTAAACCAGTAGTTGCAGTTAAAATCGTTTAGGTTGCTCAAAAATAAAAAAATCCGCCTTATAATCCAGTGTGTCTTAATTCTAGTTGTTTTTACTGATCTTCTATTGATTCTTTTTGGCATACAGAGCTCAAAAAATTGTCTCAGAAAAATCAATAGAGTGATTGAAAGCTGCAATATCAGGAACCTTGAGGAGTGATACATACTGTATGAGATAGAGTTGAATAAAGTTTGAGTTAGTTCACTGATTGTAACTTAACAGTCACTTTTTGAAATAAAAATGTTTTATTTTTCTTTAACCAGAGAATCCCACCAGAGCTCTAGGTTGCTGACTTGTTGTTTGTTAGTATTTCTCCTCAAGAGAAACACTTGTGGTAAGCCAGTGTCCTTTTTTTTCCTGCCTATATTTGTTGCGTCTCATTTGTCCTACTTAGATAAACCCTGACCTCTGTTGAAAATCTATTCCTTTGTTGATATCATAGTTTTCCTTAAATTTAACCCTTCCTGCCTCAGTATCAACAGCAGTGCAGCTCAGAACTCAACGGAACGGCTTTTGCATATTTTAAGGTTGTTTTTCTGAACATCTGTAACCTGATCTCCGCCATAGGTAACATAGGTAATGGGAGGCAGATTTTTTTCTTTCTGTTGCATAAGAATAAAAAAAAACCTCACATTGAACAATGTGATTTTGATGGATTTCATGAACAAAAAAAGTGTGTTCCTGTGTTTTGTTTAAACGCTAGCACCTCCACCAGTCTGGCTGTGAGTGAAAGTTCAAAAGTTTATGAAAAATGTATTTTCCAGACAAAAATACTACAGAAACGTTACTCCAGGCTTGGTAAATGCATGTTTGATCATTTTTGAAGACCTCTGCCTTCTCTAGCTGTAAAAGCGTGCAATTATTCTGAGAACAGCAGCAGGTGTTTGTCCCTGTGAACCTATAAGGCACAATAGAGCCTCATAGCTCGCGTCGCAGGAGTTGGACCATTTTCCTGTGAGTAAAAATAACTATGTGACCCACAGTGTTATCGCCCTATTCCCACAACTACTGATATTCTCCTTCGCTCCCGCTTGAACATGAAGCCCGGCCAATTTATTAAGAGACTATGCTGCTGGGGCAGTGTGGTAAGGAGCCCAAAGCAAATGCTCCAACTTATTTTCCATTTTTTGCAACTATTTGTTCAGATTTTTATTTATGTGTAATCTTTTCTGCATTCGGAAAAGAAGAGCCGCTGCTTTCAAGATAAACGTTTATGTGGGCTTCTAAACCCAAATAAGATCAGATGTGTTTTGCGTTCAGATTAATCCCATAATGCATTTTGAATAAAACAAATATTGAGAAGTGGGGGGCAGATTTCGCAATCAGAAATCCCAAAATTGGGGAATATATCTGATATTTTTTTGATTTATTGTGCTTTTTTTCCAAGTAACCTCAACCCTTTCTCCTTTAAGGCTGTAATTTTATAAAATTATTAACTCTATTACCTGAAATGAGGTGCAAAAAACATGATGCAGAAACACATTTTACTTTGTGAGGGATTACAGTTTATGTTGTTGTGATTTCATGGCAAATTGAATGAAATGTAGAGACTACCCCCAACATAAATCTGTCACGCAGAGCATTTGTGTGGTCTGAGCATTTTCCAAAGCAATCTAATGCTGCTAACTGCAAAATGCAAATCACTGTGGGTTTCATCGCCTCAAACGTTATTTTTAAAAAAGCTTTGCAACCATTTAAAAGAGAAAAATGGTTCATTTAGGCCTGCTGTTTCGCTCCAATGAGCAAATGCTAAACGAAAGTCATGTTTACTCCCTTTCCCTGCAAACAACCCCCCTCAGCTGCCCTAATTAAAATGATGACTTTTTTGCACACGTAGTAATTTACACTTAAAGTTACACTACACCATTGTAATCAGAGCAAAGTGACCCATTTTTCCCACTAGACTCATTCCGTTCATTCCAAATTCGATTCCGAGCTACAGAAGTGTTTTGCTGCATTCAAAGCCAGCATGAAAGCATGGTACCGCTAATGTCTACAGTCCCTCTGGAACATCAACTGAAATTATAATTTTGTTTGGGTTTTTTTTCATTCCTGATGAAAAGTCATAAATTAATTTCTCCACTGTCCCTCATCTGTTTCTCATTCTGCCTTCTCATAAAAGCAGCATTTTTAATCATCGATGGTTTATCCAGATGATCTGAAAAGCTTCTGTCCCGTCTCTAATTCCAACAGTCTTTCTCCCAGTCGTCAACGTCACAGCCAGTTCCACTCGTACAGCAAAACGACAGAAAAACAAGTCACTGAACGTAGCAGAAAAGCATAATCTGTGGGGTAATTTAACTCCAATCGTCCAGTTATTCCCTTTTATTACGTGATTTGTCTCCAATAAACACCTGACAGTAAAAAGGAATTCAAGATGGACATGAAAGCAATAAGTGTCATGTTTGCTGGTGGGATTTAATCCTCCAGTGTTACATAACTAAGAATCAAAATCAGAACTGGCAATTTCCTTATGTCTGTGAAAAACCTCCTCCACTTTTCTTTTATGTAGCAAGTAGTGTCTTTTCCTTTCTCCTGACTTCCTGTGCTTATGAACTGTGGCTGTCAGAGTCCATTCTTTGTGTGTGAACACTTTATTCAGGTATTCTCGGCTGCCTCAAGTGCTGGCAAACACGCCATCTACTTAAAACTGTTATCTAATTGTAGTAAACTATATTTATTATTATAATTTGGGATTCTATCCTTTTATTTCGTGGCGTTTTTTAAAACTTTAACATGAACTGTATGTCTGGCTGTCTGCAGGCTCATAAATGCAGCCATTGTTTTTATACCACGCAGAGACATAAATGCAAATTCCTGGTCCTCATCTCTGCCCCCTGCTACATTAATGAAACATTAGTAAATGTATGCATTATTCAAAGTGGGAGAGAAGCCCAACATAATGAGTTTTCAAAGTAGGCATACGAAATATACATGAATATACAACAGTTTGTTTTATGGAACAGAAATAAAAATATTTTGTTTGTATTTTTTCTCATGTTTTCTGATTTTTAAAAATCAGAAATCCTTGTCCATAACATTTTTAGGAAAGATTTGTTTGTTTGTGCAATGACACAATCAGCTTTGAAGACAACAAGGCTCCATTTTTGGGGGGATTAAAAACTTTGCTTGCGTGTTTTTACTGTTTTCCTCCTTGCCTTAGCAACATCAGAACTGTTGCTGACTTCTGAAGGCTGTTGGGTAAATGTTTTCATTGAACGGAGGCAGACAGACATAAATATGCTCGCCATGAGGAACGTGGAGCATAAATAACTAGATAAAATGTATCTAATACAAAGCTAAATGAAAATAATCAGACAAGACAAGAGTATTATACATTGAGCAACAGCTGGTGCAAGGAGACACAAATAACCTGAAGGTTTTTGTCCAGAAACAAAGGAAACATGTTATGTGAGCTTATTTCATATCATTCTTCTCCACCTTTGAGAGTTTTATATGTTGCAGTACTTCATACATATGTGGTTTAAAGTCTTCTGCTGCCCTTCAGGCAAATGCAATCAAGAGTAAATCTCCCTCTTTGTGCAGAAAGCTTCTTGGGTTTCGTCCAGTCTCTGCTCTCAGGAACAGAACATTGCTTTCCTACACACAGCCTCAAATGTAATTAAACAGTCATTAAAACGTTTGCTTTACTGAGAGGGTCTCTACACCTGTTATTCTTCTTTCTTTTTTACATTTTACCCCCTTAAGTGATGCTCTCAATCACCCCTCAGGTGCACTTGGGTGGTGTGTTTTCCTTAGTCGTGAACTTGAACCAACTATGATCAACATGTCTGCTTTCGTTCCTTAATATGGTTCCTTTCTGGCTGAATTTAAAAAACACATCTAAAACATCAATAGTGTTGTCTAAAATCTCATGTAAAGACAAAGAAAAACTGAGGTAAACAACTGTATGATTTAACAACACCGATTGAATGGTGTAGCATAACAGTAAAACACAATTTAAAATAACAAGTGACAACAAAAAAATCAGTAGCAAAGCTTTAGGGATGCTCACCTCCACTTATAATCAGCCTCACAACCGTCATGTTTAATAATTGGAAGTCTGAATGAGTCTTTTCCCTTCCATTCTCTGTCTTCTTGCCTTACTCTCTACACCCAACAAGTCAAATAGCAAAACAGCCATAAAACACCTCAAAAATCTTTGTCTTCACATCGCTGTGTGCAGGGAGGCACCTTGATATTACCTGAACTAAAAAAGCCATCATGCGATCATGTCATCAACCAGTTCCTCCCATCCTCATCAGCATCATTTCCTGGTCAGGGGCACTTTTCAGAACTTATAAATGAGTGTTCCGGATGAGACCGTGCAGCACAGCCGCTACACACTTGTGGAGAACCGGGCCGGTTGGTGAGTAAATGCCTTGAACTTTGTAAACCACATTATATTGGTTCTTTTAAAACTGGTTTTCCCCCAAAATATCCAATAAAATAAAATTTACAACATTAAGGTATGTGTTTTTTGTTCTTAAAGTGTTAGACATGGACTTTTTTGTTCATATAAATTCATACATTTTTTTGACTAAATCCTTTAAATAATTGGATTCTAAATGTTGATTACTACATTTTTTTAACAATTTTATGCAGAGAAGAAGAT
The DNA here is from genome assembly GCA_014656515.1 of Oryzias celebensis. Lineage (NCBI taxonomy): Eukaryota > Metazoa > Chordata > Actinopteri > Beloniformes > Adrianichthyidae > Oryzias > Oryzias celebensis. The sequence continues at coordinate 9,061,341 of BNCR01000008.1, read as the reverse complement.
AATTAAGTTTGTTTGTTTGCGTATCTTTATTAATACTTTCATTTAAAGTTTTACACTTACACTTTACACAAAATTGATTTTTTGCAAAAAATGTATATTGGAAAGACCAACAAAATGTGCATTTTTAGGTGTAACTTTTTTGCATAAAGCTGCAAATGCAGAAACACTGAATTTATGAAAGCATGTCATGATGGTAAACAATTTAACCTGTTGATAACTTCTATAAAAATTCTATAGTTCAGTTCAAGGTAATGCAAACTACAAAAAAGCAGAATGATTGAAGCCTCCTCTCTTCTGCTGAACATGTTTATGTTTCTTGCCTAATTCAAATAGCTGTATCATTAACTGACTTTCTATTAAGCTTGAGATAATAAAACAGCACAAAATTAAAAGGAATTATCGATTGTTGCCTAATAGAACTGTTTTCTACATTTGTAGCTAATCACACATTTAAAGCAAATGTGCAGCAAACTTAACATGTGTTGTGTGTAAAGTTTCTCCTCTGCCCGGTTTGTTGATTACATTTTAAAATGCCCGAGGAAATGCGCAACTGAGTGAACCTGCGTTCACCAGGGACTTCCATCTTTGGTGAAGAACTTATCTCCTCGTCATCGAAGTGATTAATCCCACAGGAGTGTGGGGCTTCACGGAAAGAAGCAGTCACAGCCCCCAACTGTGCGCCATCAAATTAGACAGTTCAGATGTATAAACAGATTCCCAAAAAGATCAAGCACAAAAAACAAAATCTTTCCAAAAACAAGCCCTTATGGGGGGACTAGGAGCAAAGAATTAAGGCTCAGTGGACAAATAATCTCTTCCTTTATGCCTGACTTGAGTTATTATTCCATCAATTCAGCTTTATACAATCCATGTCCTACTTTATCATCTGTTTTCTCAGAAGTATGATTACACGATACAAATGGATTTTCAGGAGAATACGTTTTCACACAAACAGGCAATCGGCTTTGTGCAGAATGTCACCTTTCTTTGGGAGCCGCGGCCCTTTTTATCCTGCTGTGAACAGGGTGGTGCTTTCGCCTAGAGTCCCTTAAGTGAGTTTGATGTCCCTGCTTTCAGGGAGTCACGGCTCCCAGAGGAGAGTTCACACAGACACAATAACAAGATAACAGCCGGAGGAAAAGCCCTGACGGTGTTTGGAACATGTTTTTACTCTCTGGCAACTGCCTGTGCAGCCACTTTATTCCTGCTGAAACCAAAACTTCACACCGGATTAGGAGCTAAAGATCCAATCCGATTTGCACAGATGGAAAATGTTCCCAAATATCAGGACACTATTGATTAAAGTTGCCTGGTTTTGTGAGAGAATGCTCATCTTTAAATGCAGGATAATGTTAAACAGTAATCTTTTTTAGTTGTTCTTCTCCCATCAGGCTGCTGATTTGGAGAAACATGGACGAGCATGTCCTGCCGCTCAACGCAACCGCCCCACCAGATGACGGCAATGCCACACATAAGCCCTTCAGTGCCTTCGATGGCTGTGAGATGCACGTAGAGGCCATTTTATTTGACCTTGCTGTACAATCTATCAATGTCATCTTGGGAATTCCTGCCAACTTGCTTGTTATTGCTGTTCTAATCCACAACCGCAGAGAACCCTCCACTTCTGACATATTTATAGGCTGTTTGGCGTTCATGGATTTGTATTTTGGTACCATGACCCCCCTTGGCTTCTTTAATCTCTTTGTGTGGAACAGCAAAGCGGTGTGGGCATCTCTTAAATTTTCCTATGGGGTCAAAGACACCAGTGGGCCCTTGTTTCTGTCATGCATCTGCCTGGATCGCTTTGTCGCCGTGCTCTTCCCAATCCAGTTTAACCAGCTAAAGCACATCAAGTACAGGCTGGTCCTCACAGTTTTGGTGTTCTGCTTGACCTTCGCATACTCTGCAGCAAAAATGATGGGAGGCTTCCCTAACTTTGAGAAGGTGTTTACAGGTGAGGTCCTTGCGACATTTACTTGGATGGTGGCGTGCAACACAAGCATCCTGTGGGCCCTGAAGAAGTCGCGTGGGGCAGGAAAAGATGAAATGCACCCTATGAAGAAGAAAGCCTTCAAGATGGTGCTTTCCATCCTTTATATCATTGTGTTTAACTACTTGCCACTTGTTGCACTGTTTCCTTTTGAAGACCACTATTTGCCTTATGTGTTTCGCTGCTACGTGCAGCCTGTGGGTTTTGCCTTCCTGAATATTAGCAGCACCATCCAACCACTTGTTTACTTGCTACGCCTTGAAAAGGTCCCATTCCTCCCAGATGCTTGCATCAAGAAGTTTTGTTGTTCGCAGAACAGTAAAGTTGCCCCTGCTCAAAACCCACCCACCTAAACAGTAAAGAACTTTGTTGATATTTGGAATTTAAAGTGTTAAATTAAAAAATTGGAAATTGGAAAACAAAAATGAAAAGAAAAAAATACTGAGACAGTTGTGTTCATTTATTTATTCAAACTAAATCTGCATTCTCATAAAATGTTCTACCATGGAGCGCAGGATTTAAAACCACATTTGTTTGAGTTTGGCGCCACCTTGTGGACAAATATTTTGGAAACGGAACAATTACAAAACAATTTATAAGAAGGCAGAAAAACAAAAGGAAATGTAAACGAGTTTTCTGAAAGGCTGCAATCTTACCCCAAAATATGAATAAAATAAAGCAAATTATAATTTAAACTATGTAAAACCGGTCTCTGCAACCTTTACAGTTAAAAGAGGATCATTTGTGCCAGTTTCTTCCTGACTAAAACCCAGCAAGAGCCACTAAATTCCACTCGAACGTTCAGAAAAAAAACACACTTTATTTATGTTTTTGTGATAATTTTCAAAATATTTTTTAAATGTTTTGAAATATTCGGAAAAGATGAACTATAACTGTATTGATCTGAATATTAATTGATTCATCTGGAGATGAATTAAAACATTGTTTTCTCTAATTTTCTTCTCATCTTTACTTATTGCCTCAACACTGTCATAAGCAGTTTCTCTGGCATAATTCTTAACGGATGACAACTTTGCGTATAAAAATATGGAAGTACCGGCTCTGTGAATGTTTCTGTAAAGTTATAGATGAGCGTGTCGTCCGTAGAGTCAAAGAAGCACACCTTCCCCATGTTATAGTCCAGCTGCACTTTGACCTGTGTTGGTATTTTTGAAAGTGTCAGTGAAGTGGGCGGGGAGGTCATCGCCCTGACCTCTCCATCCCGGAAACACAAAGTCCAGAGGCCGTTTTCGGGTCGAGAGGGCACCTCCGTGTCTCTCTGCACAGACAAAGCAGCCACACCCAGGAACCAGTCGGGATTGCTTCCTGTTTCCACCACCCAGTGGTGGCTTCCTGAGCCCAGCGCGGTCATGCCTACCACTTCAGCGCTCATGTGGAAGCGTTCAGGGTTGTCAGGGCAACAACTGGGCTCCTTCGAGTAGATGAGGGAAGTGAGGTCCCCTGATATCCTGAGGCATGGGTGTGCTGTGTTTGGGTCTAACACCACAGGAGCTACAATTAAAAAAGAAAGTCAAGAGCCAAATGTATTCCTACAACATTCACAGAGAGTTCATAAGTGTACTCACTGTAGTCCACATGGTCCTCTATTTTCTCCCAGACTCTGTATTTGAGGTTGGACAGATGTTTGGCCACATCAATCAGTAACCCAGCCATGTCGTGTGAATCCGACCAAACGTCCTTAATTCTGTGATGACAGCGGATGTCACATCAGTGAAGGTGAATGCGTCATTCTCATTGTAACACACAAAAAACGTTACCTGTCCTGAGTGGCTGCAAAATTCTGCAATAAAAAGCAAAGAGAGACGTTAAAGATGGACTTTAAAAAAAAAAAACACATGGAAAGAAGTTTGGATTAACTAACACAAACCTTCAGCAAAACTATTTCATCTTGCATGAGCTGTTTCTGAAGAAAAGTGATGTTCTCTGTGATGGAGAGCATCTCTGCTGACAGTTCTTGCATCTTTTCTGTCACCACTGCGATCTTCTCCTCTTCCTCCGTTTTCACCGCCTCTAACCTGAAGGATTCTTCTTGGTAGAGAACTTGATGCAGCTCCTCAAACTGACGCTTGATCTCTTTTTGGGTTTCAAGGGTCTGACTCTAAGGGGGAGATCAGCAGAATGTGAGTTTGATTGTGTTGCATTAAATCATTAAACTGTGTTACAAGCTGTTACCTTAATGTACTTAAGCGTTTCAGTGGAGCTCCTGTGTATGCGATTGAGAGTTTTCCGTTTTTCCTCCAAGTTTTTAAGAGAAGAAAGGAGTTCATCCTATGAGACAGCAGGTGGAACACACATTTTAGATCATTTACAGGCTGTAGGCCGAGAATTTTCCTTGTCACCTTGTCAAAACACTTGTCGCCTGAAAAAGACTTTAGACTAAGTTTTGTTCTTCTTACCTTGCAGTCTATCAGTGCTTCCTCAGTAGGCAAACAGTTGTGGTTCTTATGCTGCTTGGAGGACTGACACACGACACAGATGGGTTGTTTGTCAACCAGACAGAAAAGTTTCAGCTTCTCTCCATGCAGATCACAGTTCATGTGGTTGTTGCCCTGCTCTGAGTTCTGCCTCTTGACCTGCTGAAGAGCCTCACAGACATTTCTCAGAGCCAGATTGGATGGGGGGTTGACTTTGGGTCCTCTTCTCCTGCAAACTGGACACCCTTGGAATCTTGAGTCCCGGCAGCGCTTGAGACAGTTCCTGCAGAAGCTGTGGCTGCATGACAGCAGAACTGGGTCCTTGAAGATGTCACAGCACACCGGACACGTTAGATCCTCTTCTGGGAAAATCATGGCCGTCAGCTTGTGCCTTTTCGTCAAAGGAAATCTTCTCAGATCTTCTGGCCCTCCCGTGTTGGCTTCGCTGTGGAGCAGTTACAGTGTGATTTCAGCGCTCCAGCTGCCCGTCTATTGTTCTTGACAAGAAGTAGCAAATGCTCTTGGGTTTCCTGCGCTTTTTGGGTGTAACATCGGTCCTGCTACAGTGAGAAAAACACTGCATCTAGTAAAACTGGAAAGCAGGAAATAAAACCTTATTGGCCAGTTGCTGGAGAACTCAGAACTGGTTGGTACATGGCTACAAGGAAGGAATGCAATCTTTCAGGATATGAGCATGAGTGTTTCTGTGCTTGAATCCATTTGAATGCCCAAGGCTACTGCCTGCTTAACAGTTTCTGAGCACTTCTAATCTGCTGAGGTACTCTGAAGTGGATCTGTTTAGCTGAGTAAAAAAATCCATTGACGTGCTTTGTTGTTCAATTCTCACACATTCTCTTTACTACAGCCTCAGGGTGTTTTAACGAGAATATGAGTGATAGGAAACTTTAAGCAAAAAGATATGAGTATGCAAGCAATGAATTAAGGATTGAACGTGTTGTATTTTTGGTTTGACTTGTGAAAATGGTGAAACAAAAAGTCTAAGGCCCAGATGTGAAATGTATTTAAAAAATCGCCTCAATGATTATATTCAGAGGATGTCCATTTAACCGGGAAGTTCCCAACACTTTCAGAGCAGGAAGTTCGCATCAGAGATGTAACCTTACAGGGCACAAAGATAGCTTTGACATGTAAATAACATTTCACACAGGTTTCACACAGACGACTTTGGGGTTTTTATTCTCCTGCGCAGGGAAGTCTGAAATGCAAATACGGGAATAGCTGGAGACTACTTATAGCATAGAAGCACCTTGCTCAATTGAATTTCTTTTATGCCCTGAAAGGGATGGGTGTACCCAGCCAGTGCCAAAGGCTGGGATAGGCTCCAGCAACCCTGTGACCCTGAAAGAGATTGGATGGATGGATGGATGGATGGATGGATGGATGGATGGATGGATGGATGGATGGATGGATGGATTTATGGATGGATGGATGGATGGATTTATGGATGGATGGATGGATGGATGGATGGATGGATGGATGGATGGATGGATGGATGGATGGATGGATGGATGGATGGATGCTCTCCCACACAGCAGGAGGAGTCTTAAATGCAAATATGAAAATAACTGAAGACTATTTATAGCATAAAAGCATCTTACCTACCTGTGTCATTTCTTTTACACCCTCCAGTGGACTAGCGATTTGTTCAAGGTGTGCCCAGCATTTGCCAAACAGTGGTTGGGATAGGTTCCAGCAACCCTGTGACCCCAAAAGGGATTAGTGGTTCGGAAAATGAGTGAAAGGATTCATTGTATGAGCAATTTTAGTAATAGTAATTTTCTGCATCATGTTTTTCCATAATTGGTAGTAAACTATCAAAGGCTTATTTAACTCAGATAACAGGTCAATTATGTCTTTTTTTCCTACATTGCATTTTTTAAATGTTAAATTGTCGTTTACAAAACTTGGTGCAACCCTGTTATCACCTCTTGCAGGTATCGGGATGGCAAATCTGTATCAGTAAAATGATCAGAGAATGCTTTGATCCGATTTTAAAAATAAAAAAACTCTGATCATCACAAAAATAAAGCCCAGGTCACGGTATTTCTATTTTGTACAAAGTGCAACAGATGAACGAAATTTCAATCTTTTCTAGAAAAATAAATGTGTCATTATATAGGAAATGCAATGCATACCTGATGCATGGTTGTAGTTTTATTCAAATCAACACACAGACTATGATTTACACATGAGGACATGAGAGAGGGGACAGTGAGAACTTCATCCACACCCCTGAGCTGGCGAGGTAGGGCGGCGTTCGCTGCAGGACCACCCTGGGGCAAATGCACCTGGGGATGTGATAACGCTGGGATGGGGGGGATCCTGTTCTTTAAGTGGATCCCATCCAGCCACCAGCAGGTCGTCTGGTCTGATGGTCATCCCCCATAAAACAAAAAACATAGAAAAATTCTGCCAGAAAACACGAAAATAATGCCTAGTGTAAAGCTACCATTGACTTTGAAACGGCTACAAGATCTGCCTAAACGTTTACTGAACTTAATCGTCTTTTTAATCAGCTAGCCGTAATAATTTACACAGTCTTTTTTTTGCAGCTCTGTTTAGACAATTGTAGCACAGCAGTGAAACAGCTTTCCAATATGGCGTCCAAATTTTGCCTATGCAACAAGCTTGCATGCCATCTCTAGCCCATATATAACTCCGTGGTTGCATGCATGTTGTGGGACACACCTCTGGATGATAAGTATGGTTTACAATATTTTGTTTATTAAAACAAATTTTATTTTAGTTTAAACAAGAAACACTAATCCCAAAATGATGAATTTTAAGTTTTATTTTTAATATTATTATTCAATTTTAATTTAGAACTTGGAGGGGGTGACAATGGAAAAGTAGCATTTTAAGGGTACTCTAGACCTATTTTATAGTCATGAAACTATTTTAAATTCCCCTTTTTCTCATTAGTTCGTGTAACTTTACTTAAACATTGCGAGATGGTCGTATTTTGCATGTGGAAATAAAAATGTGACAGTCAGGAGGTAAAATGTCCTCCAATTCTGGAATGAACCGTGTCATATGGTTGATTAGAGATTTGGGGTCACTCGGTCCGTGAGAAAATGAGCCTCTTTTGATGAATGATGCAGCAGCTCGCATCCTATCAGCCATTTCCACGATTTTGGTTCCCCCCGCCTCCCTCCTTTTTTTTTTTTTTTCCCCGCCGCTCTCCTCCGGTCTGGTTGCCATGGCGATGACGTCACGTTGCACCACCATTTCAGGCCAGTAGAAGGTCTTTAAAGCAGTTCAGCGAATCCTCATCGGCCAGACTCCAGGAGCCATCTTCAGAGACTCTGCTGCTCAGATTTCCCATCTTCTTCTCGATAAGCTTTCCCATCCATTCATCGAAAATGCGCGAAATTGTGCACCTTCAGGCTGGCCAGTGCGGAAACCAGATCGGAGCCAAGGTAATGTTACAAAAAAGCGGTTTTTGTTTGGTTTTCTTACGCTGCTACGGTTTGGTAAATCTGTCTCAGACACGCCTCAGTCGGTGACCATGGGAGCCGCCGCCTAACCTTTCCACCAGGAACTTTCTGGAAAGCGGCGCGATGCTTTCAAATGAAACCAGGAAAAACGAATTTAACGTTGGTGTTTGATTCTGATTATGGTTTGCATTTACCCCCCCCATGGCGGGTCGTAATGGCGACGCATTCATGTGCTGATTGAAGTTAAAAAAAAAAAAAAAAGCATTTATTTGAACATGCAAGAATATAAAAAAAGAAAAAAATAAAGAGTTAAAACTCGACATATGTCTGCTTTTATGTGTAAAACCAGAAACAATCAAGCTTCGTTGTCTCCCAGCAGCCTCCCCTCCCCCTCATTAATTTTGACCGTCTTGTTTTCTCGATCAGCCATTAATATTTACTGAATATTTGCTGTCAAACCAATCCAAAAACATAGAAGGTTAACTTCATCATTTCAGAATTTCTTCAAACCCTTTTCATAATACACCTCACTCGTCAGATTTGGATTCCTCCAGAGGAATCTACCTGGTCTGGTAACAGCTCGTTTGACCTCCTTTCCTTCAGTCACATGTATGTTCCATAAACATGTTTAAATATGATACCAATTAGAGATAAATCACCACTTCCTTATCCCTTTTTCTCAGTTCTGGGAGGTGATCAGCGACGAGCATGGGATTGATCCCACTGGAACGTACCATGGAGACAGTGACCTGCAGCTAGACCGGATCAGTGTCTACTACAATGAGGCTACGGGTACCCAAATCTGCACCACGCCCTCTTTTTAACAGACTTCTGTGCATTGTCTCTAAATTGATGGTCATTTGACATGTTTGTAGGTGGAAAGTATGTGCCCCGTGCCATCCTGGTGGATCTGGAGCCCGGCACAATGGATTCCGTGAGGTCTGGTCCTTTTGGACAGATCTTCAGGCCTGATAACTTTGTCTTTGGTGAGTTATGAATTTTATGAAGGCCCCACTTGTCTTTGTGCAGAAAAAGTTCATTTTTGTGCTGAAATCTGTATTGGTGTATGTTTTTCAGGCCAGAGTGGAGCTGGTAACAACTGGGCTAAGGGCCACTACACTGAAGGGGCTGAGCTGGTGGACTCTGTCTTGGATGTTGTGAGGAAAGAGGCTGAGAGCTGCGATTGCCTGCAGGGCTTCCAGCTCACTCACTCTCTGGGCGGAGGCACCGGCTCTGGGATGGGCACCCTGCTCATCAGCAAGATCCGCGAAGAGTACCCTGACCGCATCATGAACACCTTCAGCGTGGTGCCTTCCCCCAAAGTGTCCGACACCGTGGTTGAGCCCTACAACGCCACGCTCTCCGTCCACCAGCTGGTAGAGAACACCGATGAGACCTACTGCATTGATAACGAAGCTCTTTATGACATCTGCTTCCGCACCCTTAAACTCACCACCCCCACCTACGGAGACCTCAACCACTTAGTGTCCGCCACAATGAGCGGGGTGACCACCTGCCTGCGCTTCCCTGGCCAGCTCAACGCCGATTTGCGTAAACTAGCTGTGAACATGGTGCCCTTCCCCCGTCTCCACTTCTTCATGCCAGGGTTCGCACCCCTTACCAGCAGGGGGAGCCAGCAGTATCGCTCCTTGTCTGTTCCAGAGCTTACTCAACAGATGTTTGATGCGAAGAACATGATGGCAGCATGTGATCCACGCCATGGCCGCTACCTCACCGTGGCTGCGGTCTTCAGGGGGCGCATGTCTATGAAGGAGGTGGACGAGCAGATGTTGAACGTCCAGAATAAGAACAGCAGCTACTTTGTGGAATGGATCCCTAACAATGTGAAGACCGCCGTTTGTGACATCCCACCACGCGGCCTGAAAATGGCAGCCACTTTCATCGGCAACAGCACCGCCATCCAGGAGCTGTTCAAGCGGATCTCTGAGCAGTTCACCGCCATGTTTCGCCGTAAGGCCTTCCTTCACTGGTACACGGGCGAGGGGATGGACGAGATGGAATTCACAGAAGCCGAGAGTAACATGAATGACCTCGTGTCTGAGTACCAGCAGTACCAGGATGCCACCGCTGAGGAGGGCGAGTTTGAGGAAGAGGGCGAGGAAGAAGTTGCATAAAGGCTGAAATGCAGCATCTACACCCACATTCCACCCCCATCCATCCATCCATCCATCCATCCATCCATCCATCCATCCATCCATCCATCCATCCATCCTAAGTTGAACGTTGCACTGAACACCTACCTAGTTTACTGTTGTTAGTTCTAGTGCTCTAGTGTTAGACATTGAAACTTGCTAACTAACTGTTATTGGTAAAGTTTTGTTCAAATTGTGTATGTTGTAAATGCACTGGATTGTTGGCATTTATCATGTCATTGCCTTTTCATCCACAGAAGCAAATGACTTTGACTGTGAAGTTCTGAAAGATGAGAAAGATTAAAGTTATGTTGAAAAGCCTCCTCTGATTTCCTGCTTTACTTTAACTATAGTGGACCATGGGGATCCAGTTCATTTTATCCATCATACAAAAATGAAGCAAACTGATTTAAAGAAATAAACTGACTCTAGTTTCTTTGTATTTTAAGGAACAATAAGAACATTTTTTTAACTTTAAAAAAATAAAACTTCAAATCAACTGATATATGTACTTTGCAGATAAATCCACAAATATTTATACAATAAACATTTTCTTTACAGGATTCAAGATGGGGTGTATTTCATAAATAGGCAGCTGAAAAGTAATTTATAAAAAATATTTTAACACAATTTAAAGTAGGCCTGAAAGAGCAGAATAAACCAGAAAATGTGGGTTTTCTGCAGAAATACGTTTGAAGAATTGCTGAAGGTGGTTGCTTTATTTGCTTTACTTCATACGTTTTTGCAGAAGAAGCTTAAATGTATTAAAAGGAAAAAGTTTTTACAGCTAGTTGAGATCAGAAATTGTGCACCCCAGGTAAAATTTTATATTATTGTGCATAATTATTATTATTGTGATTTTTTCTTCCAAAGACATCAGTTTACAGATGAGACATTCTTTAAATATTTTTTAAAAATTGATTTTTTTTCCATCGTTTATTTTCTCAAAATAACAGAAAACAAAATTAATATATTTTGTTCATTATTTTTGCTTAATTGTAGCCATTTTTGGTACATTTTTTAAATGGCATCCCCACATTTGTTTTTTTCCCATCAACTTGGAGAAAATTTTAATTTCTGAAATCCTTTTAATCATTTTATTATCAACAATGATATACACTAGAAAAAGCATAAATAGACATGCTGAACCACTGTAAAACATGTGAATATAGCACACACTTTAATATTTTCCATCAATGTGACTTAAAAAATACATAAAGGCGTAAACATTTGATTCCGTGTTGCTTTGTGCAATTTCCATGTGAAATTTCATTTTTATTACAGCTGTCCACATCAGCACTACTTGTTTTGACTGTGTTTTTCTGCGCGTTTGCAAACAACATAACAGTGCATTTTTGTCATTTCTTAAATAGAAAAGACTGAAATCAAAAGGAAAAAAATGCAGGTATGTATTTCAAATAGATTTCTTCAGTAAAAATCTAAATTCACATCTGCTATAGGCTATGTGGTGAATTGCATTATAAGGCAAATGACAATAAAAATCTACACTACTGTTCCTAGTGGATAGAAAATACTGAAGCTCCTGTTTCCATGTTGCACAAATGACATTCAGGCCTGTTTGACAAAAGATCCATCTAGTACCAGGCAGGAACAATTCAGTGGTTGTTAAAATGGAGTGGCAGGAAAAAGCATCATAATTTGCTCCTTGTTTGTCCTTCGGCGCGTTGTTGAGTTTTTACGCCTCATTGCATGGAGCGCTGGATGAAGTAGAATCATTAGATGGATCAACAAATGATCAGAAGTCACAGGTTCATGCAAACAAACATAACCATGACGGCTGTTTGCTCCACATTTCTATGTTGCAAAATGATTTAGCACGAAACTTAAATAAGTCTTTCCTCCTTTGGTAACTTGAGGGCATCTGGTGCGGCCACACTGCAGGCACCAGACTGCTCCTCAGCACTGGGCCTATACGTCCCTTCAGTCTGTCTTTTCTTTTTCACCACAAAGAACAACCAACCAAGAACGCCCAGAACTATGGCCAGAACTCCCAGAGTGACTGTCGGGGCCACAATAGCTGCAATGTTGGGTCCCTAAGAGAAACAAAAAACTGTTTTTATTGAATCACATACATCAACAACCCATATTTCTTTATAACAAACTGGTTAACTTACCGTAGTGTTATTAGATCTGCTTTCCTCTAAACTTGATTTCATTGTGGTTAGATTTCCTAAAAAAAACAAAGAAACATCAGTTTTTTAGAGGATCATTACATTGTTTGTGTATTACTTAAAGTTTCACTCTGATCATATTTTGATCTATTTTCCCAGTGGTCTTTTGATTATGATTATGCCATTTTTACCAAAATAAAAAACCTGTGTCGCATAGTTTTTGTGGACTGCATGTAGTTCACCAGAAATTTGCCTCTGAGTTGTGTGTGGAACTGTTGGCACGAAGTAAGCCAGCTTCCACATCCCATCATCTATCTGTTTACACTCTTTTCCTGCTACCTTACAGCCTCTCACCACCCCGACGTAACATCACCGGTGCAACAAAACTGGCTAGCAACACTGACACAATCTTAAAAACATGTTTTTATTGGAGTGGGTCTTTAAATAGATTTATACAGATCTCCACTAAGAGACCAGTAGAGGGGTAAGTGTACTCATTTCATGGTTGCACAAATATAAGTAAAATAAAACATATTTTTTTAATTTATAAAGTAATTCTTCTACCTCTAAGTAACACAGAATTGTGTTGAAATATTTTTGAGTTTCACACATAACTTAGCTTTTGGGCAAAGGAAAATGTTCTGATTGTTCTGATGCGGAACGTAAAGACTCCCTCCAAAGAAAATCCTGTTTTTGGTGTTTTTAACATGCTCTTGTGGCATTTTTCTCATGATGGAGAAAGTTCAGCTTAAAATTATGTTTCTCAATAGTTCATTATTCAAATCTTTGTGATTCGGGAGCAGATGAAAAACTGATGTTTGAAAAACTTTGTCATTGTGACGTGGGTGCTAGAATCGCCAGGCCACAAGCTCCTTTCTCTGCTCCATTCCGATTCATCCCAGAGCAGACGACTAGATACACGTCTTAGTTTTCCTCGTTTGAGCTGGCATCTGTCTCAGAACTGTACGGCCGGATAGCTCCTTGTTTTTGTTGCACCACTAATACTATGTTGGGGTTGTGTGGGGCTGTAAGCTAGCGAGTGTGTAAACAAATGGATGACGGGATATAGCGGTGGGTTTAATCCATGCCAATTCTGATGAACAACTCGTGCTCTGCAGAAACTAGTTTTTTTTTGGGCTAAAAATTACAATCATAATTAAAAGACCACTGGGAATGCTTTAAAAGTAGATAAAAGGTGATCGGTCCAGTGACCGAATTTTGTCTAGGATCTTGCAAACAACAACTGAGTGTCTCAGGCTAATTTTCCCTGTTGCGTCCATTAAAACTTCTTTCCCTTTCATGCATGCCTTATGGTCTGTTGTTGCACACACAGGCCAAATTGAGAGAAACTAAATGTACTGTGCAGCACAGAACACTTTTACCTCTGAGCAGGGTTATTTGTAATAACTCCGGGGTACTCCTCCAGTCAAGCACTGAGTGCAGCTATTTGATCCTTGAGCAGCCATGTGATCGCTCGGCTACATCAAGTTGTTTCGCTGTAACATTTTAATCAGCCGAGCACATAACAAAAACTCAGGAATGCTGAGTCAGAAAAAGCACTTTGCTTCTAACAATAGCAAAGGAAAAAAATGCTCACTTTGTGTTTGGTATTTAAATAATGGGGCTAAATAGAGACTTTTGTTTTGAAAACTGACACTCTCAACCCCCACTTCCTCTGAGTCAATCATTCACTAAAGATTACACTTTCCAAGGACAAAGGTACAACTTGATAACACAGAGGGGCAAATATGGCCACTATAGAGGCAGAGTCTTTACTTCACAATATATTTATTGTTTTTTTTAGAAGTTGAAATGCCAGGAGGCCAGTGCAGGTTTGCTGTTAATCCAGTGAATCTCTCCGAGTCACAGACAGATTTGGTAATGTGTGTTCAGGTGTGGTCAGGACAGGAGGGAGGCTCATTTGTATGGGAGTGTTAGGAAGGGCTGTGAACTCACCCCATACGCGGCTGATGCCAAGTCCAAGCAGCAAAACGCTCCCAAACACCATTCCAGGTGGGGCCACCACATCCCGGGGGGCTGCCATGTGTGGGGAGTGGGGGGCATCAGCTTGGATCCATTTGAGGTCAACTTTCTCTGGCGCCTATAAGCACCTGCTGGGACAACAGTGTGCGCAAAAATACGCGTTTACCGTTCTGACCACGACTCAGCCGCAGGTTGAGTCACCGTCAATTTTGCTTGGACCGCACGAAAAATAAAAAGCTATTCACGGAAACGCGCATCATCCCTAAAAATAAGGCTCTGAATCAGCCGCGTTGTCACTGCGACCTTTAGAAAAGTCTTAAGAAAGAGTTAAAGACGAATGAAGAAACCCACTATGGAATCAGCTGGTCCCAGATCGAAGCATCGAGCAGGTGGATTCTTTTGTGGGAAACGCTTCCTCCTCACCTTAGACTAAAATGAAAAAGAAATAAATGCCCTAAGATTAAAAAGAAGAAGTACACATTTTCCTTTAACCGAGCTGTTTGAGGTAGAGTAATTTTTAGACTTTTTTTCCTCTCAGATCACGTGGTGCAGTTTCGTGTTACATTACCTGCGCACAGTTATCTACCTGCAGACAAACCCCCCCTTTGTACAAAGTCGAGGAAAAGAGTCGTTCACTGAAGCGGAGCGGATTCCTCTCCTGTTTCCAATCAAAAACAGGAAACCATCCTCTAAATATCCAAAAAGCTTTTGAAACTTTTCTGTTATGAGATGGAAACGGCGTTTCGTCCTGACCTGCGGTCGCCTCCCGCGCGTCTGCTTCTTTCCTTCCTTCCACCTGCTCCAACCTGCCGGTTTTGCCTCGCGCTCCCCGCCTCGCGCGCCTACCTAGCAACCTGTCTGACGGCTCCACTAGAACAGCGCCCCCACCAGGTTTCACGTTTCCCATCAAGCGCGGGCATATCAACATTCCTGAGATATTTGGAGGATGAATTTGGAGGCCAGCTGGCCCACCGGACCTTAATCCTCACCTAATCTCCCCGTTTCAGACTGAGAGAGGCAAGAAAATGTCAGAGCTAATCTGTCCTGGTCGTGTGGGACAGAGCACAATCAGTCTTTTTGAAGAAGCAGGATGCTTTCAAAGAAAACCACTCCTGTATTTCTCAATCCCATGGAGGTAACAGTTTTGGCTTGTGAGACCTTTAAGAAAATGAACGAGTTGTTACTTCTTTCAAAGTAAATCAATTCATAGTATCAAAATATGAAAATAAAAGCTAGAAAACTATTTATGATTGTTACAAACCTTAATCAATTAATCACTGTATAGTCTTATGAGCCAACCAGATTGATTGACAAGGCAAGCTGTTAATCAAATCGACCCAAAAAAAAATCGTCCAATCAATTATAACGATTTTTGGAAAATACCATTTGGTATGGCACGGTTGTTTCTTTATATATATATATATATATATAAAATAAAGAGACGTTATTACAGCGAACAACAAACATGATTATGACGTGTGAAGACAGCAAAACATGATCAAACCATCATCACAGTCCATTGTGGAAACGCTGAATTTTTCCTAAGACATGTGACCATACACTGTGGTATAATAGTGGTATAATAGGGTCTTCTGATGGTGTTTTGTTGTATTATTTTGATAAAGTGAAACAACAGTGGGCTGAACTTTATGAAACTAAATGTGAATGGATTTGTTATTACGTCTTGTTTACTTGCTTGTTCGTGCACATATTTAATTTACACCTGATTATCTTGCAAGAAACACGAGGAATCTGGAAAACCTCTTCTGCATTGTTCAGTACCCAGGTATTTATCTCTGAGTAACAGAGGTAGAATGTTTGGCTAAATATGTTCTGGATCAATTTTAGGTCAGTCAAATATTGACAAAAAATCATATTGTCAACCACAAATTATGATATGAATAGAATCGTTAAAATGAATTGTTACACCCCTAGTGTCAGTACAAAGAAACCTGAAATTAATTTGTAAAAACGTGGATATAAGTTTCGTGAAAGAAATGAGAAAATGCTTGATTTATTATCGAAGCTCAAAATAGCATAAATCGGTTGTGTTAGACAGCAAGTAAAACCTTAGTGTTAAGTAAATCATTAAAAATCCATTTTTAAAAATTAGATCAATACCTGAAGAATCTAGAACAAAATTGTGTTTTGGGTTTAAATTTGTTCCATCAGTTTTTAGTCGTTTTTCAAAATCCTTTTGTGTTTTTTACCGCTAGAGGTCAGCAGAGAAAACTTGCCGATTGGGCAAATGCGGCCCTGAGCGTTACTTACTGCTTGCCGTAGTCGCAGTGAAAGCTGGGTACGACAGTCAAGCGGCGGGAGAGCGGCAAAATATCCGTAAATTGTATTCAATATTTCCCGTTTTACTTTAGAGTGACAGCGCGGAATTACACTAGCGTAAAAATAAGCGTATGAAAAAAGTCTGCTTGAGTCAAAATTATAGTTGTGAGTTAGTTATCTGGTGTTTTTTAGGATTCCTCGGGGATAGTAGGTTTGGTGTCTTGATTTGATTCCACCGTTTTAGCGCCCTAGCAACAATGGCGAAGGTACAGGTGTTGAATGTGGCTGTTCTAGATAACCCGAGTCCCTTTGGAAACCCGTTTCAGTTTGAAATAACGTTTGAATGCATGGAAGACCTCCCAGAGGGTAAGTGGCTCTTTTGTTATTTTTGGATTTACGTGTCTTACATGTCTAAGGCTAAAACGAAACTCTTATTTTCACTAACTAGCCCAACGGCTATCAAAGTGGCACCAGTACATTATACATAACTTCGGTGCTATTTGGCTAAACATGCTGTTTATTTTTGGCGCTGCCCCCAAGATAACTTATCACAAACACACGCAATACGTTGTCGTGAAAGTGAACGCAGCTCACAACTTTACTTCAACACAGGCCTGACACACAGTGGAGCATGCACACTGTGCCTTTAAGTGTTGATATAAAATATCCTTTGTCAATAAAGCCTCAACCAAAAAAACTTTTATCTGATGGTGAGGTTATTGTGTTTTTAATTTATAAAGCGAATAACTTTAACATTTAATATTTCAAGCCAAACCTTTGCATAATTATGTGCATACCACTTTTTATTCTTAACCTTTCAACTTGACTTTTATGAAACTATTTTTTTTTTTTTACCATCTGATTTCATTTAACTTTTAAGTTGGCACCATTTTTTTGTAGTTCCACCATCCTTCCTGTTTTCCAGCTCTCCTTGCACTTCATTCTGCAGATTACCTGGATCAGGTGTGTTCAGTGGGTCAGAATGAAGTAGTGCCTGAGTCAGCTAATCAGCAGAAAGGAGTTCAGAGAGAAATGTAAAGCAGACAGATTGCTGTGCACAATCACAAATGAATAAATACAATGTCAGAACGCTTCTTTTTTCCCCCCCTTTATAATTAATTAAATACTTAAAACACCTGGTTACTTATTTTTGAGATGCATTTGAAGCTAGTTATCAGCTTAGACTAGACTTGGCTTTTAGAACAAATCAAAATTCACTTAAGTATTATCATTTTTTGTATTTGTTTTTTTTTTTTTTTAGACCTGGAATGGAAAATTATATATGTTGGCTCAGCGGAGAGTGAAGAGTACGATCAAATCCTGGATTCAGTTCTTGTTGGTCCAGTCCCTGCTGGACGACATATGTTTGTGTTTCAGGTGGGTTTTATTTCTAATTATCTCAAATGTTCCTTTCTGTTGTGATCTGCTCTTTTTTTTTTTTTTTTTTTTTTTTTTTTTTTTACATCTTGTTTATGCCTTTTTCTTATGTGTCCCTTTTTCTAATAAATTATAAAAGTGAAATACCACACCTGTTACATTTTAGGATGCAAGAAAAATTAAATAGAAACAAAATTCTTTCATTTTTGCAGGCTGATGCTCCAAACACGGCACTGATTCCTGAAAGTGATGCAGTTGGAGTAACAGTAGTGTTAATTACCTGTACCTATCGTGGCCAAGAGTTTATTCGCATTGGTTATTATGTGAACAATGAGTACACAGGTCCAGAGCTGCGTGAAAATCCACCCATCAAGCCAGACTATACGCAGGTATTTCTAAATGTTCATTTTTGAAATTCCTTTTCTTGCATGTTTTATCATATTTTTGCTGGTTTAAAACTGTATCATGCTTGTTGAGGCTTTTGTATACTTGAATGCTGCTGCATCGTTTATTATTATGGTTACTGTACCAACTTAACTTGGTTACTTAATTCCATTACTATTCCAGTTTAGACCAGAAAGCTGCATATATCCACAGCACTTGATAGCAAAATTATCTTAATTATTTGTTGTTAATGTAGTTTTTGTTTTTAACTTGCATCACTTTTTCAAAAAATAAATAACTGTGGTGTTTGGCTTTTTTCCACACGCCCTTTTCAATGAATTACCTGAACAAGAACAAGTAGATTGAAATCAAATGCAAATCCATCATCTGTCAGGACTTTTTTAGTCATAAAACCTGGGGTTTTGAACAACTGATTCTTATAATGATTTGGTTCCCATTTTCACTTTATTTGAATTGTCAAGTTTGATGTTTCAAGCTGTCAAATCTATCACAGAGGTGGTACTTTCAATATTAAGCCTCTGTGAGCTTTGCTGTAATGACATACAGTTTAGATTGTAGGCGTCAAATTTTTTGGGGTTCGATGCCCAAAGAAACCTTTCGCACTGATGGTAACAGATACATTAATGAGCAAAAACAGATACCTACAGCCAGTTAATAGTTTTTGATTTTATATTTGCCTGTTTTTTTCTCAGTTACTTTGATTCCTTTGGAAAACCATGACAGTACTTATTTATGACTCATTGTTTTTGTTTTCCTTTTTAGCTCCAGAGAAACATTCTAGCATCGAACCCACGTGTAACCAGGTTCCACATAAACTGGGAAGGCTGTACAGAGAAAATGGAAGATTCTGAAAATGTTGATCCTACGTCAAACTCCATGCTCCCTCCATCATGTCTGCCAGGCAAAGCCCCTCCTTTGGGACACCTACCAGATAACTCCATGGATTGCTTATAAAGATATCTCAGAAGATGGCAAAATCAAGCACAAGACCTTATGGCGGAATGCCCATGGACATTTTAGCGTAGATGAAAGGATGTATTCCCTGCCTTACCTCTTCCTATACTTATTAAAAAATTAACTCACCTGGGCTTTAGCTGTCATTGTTTTCCAAGGATGTGGTGAATATGATTGTGTATTAAAAGGTAGTTTATTGCCATGAGTTTGAAAGCAATACTAAAGGGTGGAATTGAAACTGCATGAAATATTTCAGCTGAGCTAAAGCTAACCAGTATGTTATTGGATTTTCTTTTTCTGTTGTTGCTAAAGAAGATGTTTAAATTTGACACTGAGATTTCAATACTTTAAACAAAAATATAATTTGTCACTATTTGTGTTCAGGTTGCATTTATTGTTCATGTAAAATTATGGAGTTCTTGGTGGACTTTGTTTAAGCTATTATCTTCAAGCAATTTCCCACATCTTCCCCTGTTTGCAGTTTTATTTTTTAAATAAAAGTATCATCATTTTGTATCTATGAAAGATCTATTTTTCTGGGTGTCTTTCAACCAATTGTGTGACGACTACATACAACAGGTGGTAAGAAACGCATATTTGTTTCTTTTCATAGCTTTATTCACAAGAGTACCACCTGTGCAACAGATATATTTGCGATCCCTTCATATTTTCACACCTTTCTAAAAATAGCTTGTGTTAACGTCACGTCCAATCACAGCTGGGTTGGTAAAGGGTTAATTTACCTTCTAAACTGGATGAATTATTTGTAAAAAATGAATGATTTAAAGATGGTCGATTTGAATTTTGGCGACATTTAAGTCAAGCTTGACAATATAAACAAAAAAAGACTAATTTTGGGCGTCTTGTCTAATAAGTGAGAGAGGCGGTGCTGAAGCGTTTTAACGGACGAATCGCATCAATAGGGTATTTGGATGTGTTGACGTTTGTCCAATCAGGTAGGAGAACACGACATCTGTCACCTATGTAGTTATCGAAGTAGCCAATCGCGTTCGAGCAAAGGCGGGACTAAGGGGATGGATGACTGGAGTTTCCCTTGCGGTCTGAAGATTAATGGAAGGGGTCTGTTGATCAGAATACTCGTCTATTAGCTGGTCGTCCAAGAAAACAGTTGCATTTGACGTCTGGCTTTGACGCGGATGGAGTCGTATTTTTTCGGTAACCGGCGGTGGAAAAAATTACGCTGATATCCATCTGGCTGTCTATTTCTCAGCTTGACAAGGCCTACCCACACATAAATAGCACCTGGTTAGCCAAGGCCAGAATTCGACAGAAAAGACGCTAAAAGCTAATGCTAGCTTGCTACTTGGAAATACGGGAGCATCTTTTGTCGACTTGGATTTTAAGGGGAAAAAATAATTTTTGAAGAGGACAGTCAAGGGACATCCGAGTTTGTCTGCTCTTGTTTGGAACTCGGGAGCTACAGTTATTTAAGGAATACCGCTAGCTTCCAGTGCTAGCTAACGTGACAACCTTGCTAACCCATAGCGTCAAGTGTTCGCTGCAGACTTGGAATTCACTCGCTTTTGTATTCTTACCTGAGAGTTAGTGTGGTAAATACATTAGTGCTCGCTTAAGAATAATGACAGCTGTTAGCTAGTCGCTGCTCGTTTGACTGTACCGTGTCAAACGGCTGCGTTAGCAGTGTAGCATAACTCAACGACTTCTGAAGTAAACTCATTCCAAGTCCAGGGACACCACCGACAGCCTGCCACCATGGGCAACACGCCCACCGCAAAGAAGGGCAATGAGATGGAGAGTGGTGAGTGCCCTGCACCCGTACACGCAACAATCAGTTCTGTAATGCAATTGTCTATAAGCTGTTGTTTCCTGTTCCCAAAAGTGTATACAAGTTTTGGTTCAACTTTATACTCAAGTGTTCCAAGAGTAAATAAACTGCTCAAATGTCTAATAAAATGGCTAGAAACTACCAATTGCACGTGGAAAAACTCCCAAACTTAGGCTGAATTGTCAGCCTGAGCGTTGAAGATGCTATTCTTCTCCTATTCTGTGGGAAAGCTCGTGATTGAAAGCCCTAGGTTGTATTCAGAGATACCAGTCCCGATGACGATAGCTCGTCTTATACAACAGTCATAGGTTTTCTTGTGGTTTCTTTCTTGCAGATGTTCTCTGCTTTAACAAGGTTATGAAAGGTTGCAATGTTATTGGAAGCTTGTGTGGAATTGAATTCGTGTCTCTTTTTTTAACATAACTTTATTAGTTCACGACAAAACGCTCTTTTTGTGCACACGGTTATTTGAGGTTTAGATCATATATATATAATAAATAAAATGAATTTCTAAATTAGTGACCCCCCCCCCCCCTTTTTTTTTTTGTTTTGTTTTAAGTATTGATCTGAATCTTAGTGGAATTCAGCACTGAGCTTCGCATAAAAAAGGAAACTGGTTATTAAAACTGGTTATTATCTGTGAAAGAGGCATCATATGACACACCAGGATGATCTTCTCCAGGCTAAAACTTTGAGTAGAAGTCTCTTGAGCAACATGTGATGAGCAACTTTTGGCACAAGGGCACATGCATGTTCTAGACTGTGAAGAAGTCTGTACTTGATTTGTTTGATTATATATTGTATATTTGTCCAACCTAATTGATTCTGATTGTTTGATATTAACCAAAAAATGACAGAAATGCAAAATTCTGAAGTTGCTAATGTGTAGAAAGGAAAAAAAGGTTTCCTAACCTGCCTGACATTTTTCAAAAAAAGTGATTACTCTTTGGTCGGGGCACGTTTGAGTGAAACGACAGCTTTTAAGCCAGGGGCAATCTAACTGAATCTTCCACATAGCTGTGGAGGAGTTTCGCTCACTCTTGTTGGTAGAATTTGTTTACTGTGCCACATAGGAAAGCAGCTTCTCACTATCACTTTTGCGCTTGCAATGTTCTTACTTTTTAGGGAATATTGTTGATGGAATTTTAAGTACCAAATACCTTCCAAGTTCAAATTTTGTTCTGAAACCACAAAATATGTTTTGGGGGGAAAAATACATTTTTGCAAATTCTTTTTTACTCTAGACTTTTTCCTGAAACACCTCCTATTGATTCCCTTTTGGTGCTGTTCTGTTGTATTTTTTTAATTATAAAAGCAACTTAACTAAGGCAAGTGAAGTCTGTTGTTCATTAGATGGTTTTTTGGTTATTCTTTTATGGCTGAATGAATTTTCAGTGTACTCCTTGATTAATGTTTGAAGGCCAACCATTTCTGGAAAGACACAGAACTACTTTAACTTTTCTCCATTTGGAAATGATACCTGTTAATGAAATTCCCAAAGCTTATAATATATACTTTCTTATGTCTTTCTGAATTTCTTTGGGTTGTGGTGTGATCTTTTGGTTTCTGCATTATTTTAGCACGCTTTATCTTCACACAGCTTCTTTTATTGATTTCATGTTTCAACAGGTCTGACAGTTAGTTGGTGGTAGAACTTGAATGTATCTCTCCAGTACTGTACATTTTTCTGTTGCTCAAAGTTTCAGTCCAAACCTTTTTTTTTTCTTATTTGTGTCACTAGCTTTAGAAAGCACTGAAGGACAGTGTTCTGTCTTTATTTGTGCCCTCTTTTTTAGTGTGCAGAGTTTGAGCAGGTATCTGTGAAATGAACATCAGCTTCTTGTTACTGGTGAAGAGTAAGTGTGAAGAATGGCCTCCACTCTCTGTAAGATGAAGTCATTGGTGGCTTAAAAAAGATCATGATTTTTTTTAAAAATTGTTTTTTAGCTAGTTTTTTTCATGCTTGAAAATTACATTTATGAAAAATGAAATATTCCTGTGCTATTTGATACCACTTGTACACATTTTACATTGCAACATTTACAAAACAATGACAGTAACTTTAAGCTAAATAGACTAAAACAATTGTGTTTTTTTTTTTAATTAAACTAGTTTCACCCGAGTAAATTGTGTACTTTTTTCGTTTACTAGGTAACACTAATTATTTTACTTACCAGTATATTTTAATGTAAAGTTTTTTTGTGTAAGTTTTGTGAGGTTGAGCAAAGAAAAAGGGAAAAGCAGGAACACTTATATAAAGAACAAATAAAAGATGGTTAAATAGTTGAATTGTGATCATTATTACTGTGATTATGGACAGCTATAGTACCCAAGGGCTTGTTTTTTTCCACGGGACACATTGAAAGAAGGCAACATGAGCTCCCTTTTTCTTCTTGTTAGTAAAGTGTAGATGGACTGATATAATTTGTTGGAACAATGTTCAGTCAGAGACAAACTATAGCGCTGGTGTGGCCCACAGGAAAAAGCAGGCTGGACAGAATGTCTGAGCTGCAGCAGGAAGTGAAGGAGCAAGGAAGGTCCAGCCCAGGCTCTGCACAGTCGGCTATCTCCTTTACAACTCCAACAAAGCACAGCCAGCTAGTTGGGAGTTGAAGCCCAACAATAGCATACTTTTCAGTGTTTAGTTTAGTAAAAGACTTGGACGTAGGGGAACTGAGTGTTCTGAAGTGTTCTAAGGAGTTTTTGCTGGCATCTTCCAGCCTTGTAGGATGTCTGTTATTCACAAACTGGCTGGAAAGTTGTTTCATCGAACGGGACCCTGCCTTGGGGACTTAAGCAGTGGAGAGGGAAGACACAATCAACCACAGGAGGAGCTAGTGGCTTTCAGCTTAAGTGAGTTTTTCTCCAGAGTTGGAGACATTGTTATAGGTGGAGCTGTAGTTTTTGTTGTGTATTACTCAGACTGACTAAGCGGAAGTTATTTATTTTTTTTTGTTCACATCGGTACTAATGTCCTATTAATGGCCAGGTATGCAAACATATATAAGTAGGGCAACTGGGATATTTTATTCTGTTGCACCTTGTGCTAATTTTAGAAAGAAAGGAGAGGAATGTCTCACTTAATGCTAAAGACTCGCTGTGCTTTAGAAAAAAATGCAAAATACACAACAGAATTAACCAGCATGACCATTACCATTATTACTAGAAGCCTAACATTCTGACCCATTGACCTCACAAAAAAGACACCAGACTGCATTGTTGGGCCTTGTAATATGGTGCCATTTTATGAAAATAAGGATAAAGAAGGGAAATCGAGATAAACTGAACTCCCCCAAGCTGGTTTAGGCTTATTGGCAATTTCAATTGTATTGATAAACTTCTAAAGTTAGCAAAGTTTGCATCACCAAGCTTGACACATATTTCATATTTTAATTTTTATAAATGCATCTTTTATTTCCTACAAGAACTTGCTAAAAGCACATTTGGGCATTTTGATAATCACCCACTTTTGGCTCCTCCCACAAATCCCATCCTTTTCTTTTGTAACCAGCACAGAGTTCCTTTTTTTTCATTAGGTAGCTGTGAGTTCTCTGAATATGTTATGTGCTCTAACTCATACCACAGCATAGAACAGTATCAGGTTACTGCTGTAACAAGAACTGCATTTATCTGATTTTTTATTTTACTAACCTGTAATAATGGACAAGAAATATGCTCATGTTAAATTACTTCTAGGGTGTATTAAGACTGGATATATTAGGTTTCTTTAAAGTGAACCAGAGATCCTTTCCCCTGATAGTACAGAGCAAATTTACAGTCTAAATACTCCCAAGCAGACCCTGGTTCAGGACCAGGAACTGCTCTCGGACGCATCTTTCAAGGTGGTCTCAGTTCATTTAATAATCCCAGAGGGAAATTGTTGGGTCTGCTGTGAACCACATACACGATAAAAAAGATAACTACTTTTATAATGTTTTATTTTAGTTAAACATTTAGAAATATAAATTAAAAGACAAAAGTTCACTAAATGTATGACATTCCATTCTGTAAGCAGAACATTTTTCAATAAATACGAGTGTCTCCTGTTCTCCATCCACACTCAGCTGGTTTATTTAGTAGCTAGGTTACGGTTAAACAAGCTTTTGTTATAAATTTGCTGAGATTATAGGTGAACTGAGTTGTTGATATCCATTCAGCTATTTCTCAGAAGCCTAAAAAACTTTATTTATGGGAAACAGAGGTAATATTATGAAAGATTTCACAAGAAACTGTGCAGCACAGAGGGGAAAAGCCCACAAATTCTTCTTTGTGCATTTTACTTTAAAGAATGGAGGGAACATGGGAGCAAACTGTTATTACAATGTTTAATGGGGTTTATCTTTGCAGATTAAAAGTCTGAATTTAAGTACAACAGTCTAACATTACATCAGGCTTGGTAGGCCAAATATTTTTTTTTCTTCATTGTAATTTGTGTATCAGCAAATTATAGAAACAATTTAGAGCATATTTTACATTTTAATGTTTTGAAATGTACAGTATAAACACATTGTGAATGAGAGTGCACACTTAACCAAAAGTATTACATGGTTTTACAAATGTGTAGATTTACCTTTGTTAAAATTCTTAAAGGAATTAGTATATTTGATACAAAGACTTTTCTAGATTGATGGATGTATTTTCTCCTGCAGTCCTTTACCTGGATTATCAAAAAGTTCATATCAGATCCTGCTGATTACAACTAAGGGAATGTTTATAGTTTATATCGATCTGACTCTCGGTCACAGTGGTTTTACGTAATGCCATTAAAAGGAGTGGTTAATCCCCACCTGCAGTAAAATCTTGCAGTCTCCTTTTAAAAATATAGCAAAGAAAATCCACAAGGAGCAGATAACTGCTGCAGTCCAATCAGCGTGGAGCCGATCTGTGTGTACCATCAGACTTCAATTTAGGGATAATTGGAAATAAATCTTCCTCATAGCTAACCAGAGAAAGTAATGGATTCAAGCCAAGTAGTCCCTGCAAAATAAAAGTATGTGAGAATGTAAAATGAATGTAAAGCTTGTTTGTGTGCCCTGCTGCTAAGCCTCACACTCGTAGTAGATTATAAAACAGTTTTCCATCGGTGGCTTTGCAAGTAAATGTCCTCTGGCTGTATTCAAGTGCTGATGAAAATCGATTATGCTTTTCAGAATTCCAAATGAATGTTTGAGTTGCTTCTCTGCATTACTGTTTTCTTGTTTTTTCAATGGCCTTTATTCGTTTCAGATCAAGGCCCAGTTTAGACAGAGACCTGATTTGGCACGCTTTGTGATTTAATGTCGGTCAGCTCACCCTAATATAACCTCTCTGTTTTTTGCGTCAGAGTAGGGCAGTGAGGCCTAGGGGAGGGAGAAGGGATTGATTTTTCTTTTTTTTTTTTTCTCTCTCTCTCTCTCTCTTTCTTTTTTTTTTTTATAAGATCAATTGAGCGCTGGCACCACATAGACTGTAGTGCATTTGGGCTGGGAGAGAAAAAAGTTTGACTGTGGCTGTTCCTGTTTAGCTCGCGTCTCCAGAGTGTACCACTTTAATGTTTTTGAAAACACCCAGATCATCTGTAGAAGTTTCTCCTCAAAGGTTTGACATCTGATTGGTTCTGCTAATTAAGGAAAGTTCCATCTTTGTGGTTCATCTCCGGGGTCTTCAGTCAGGCCTAGTTTTCCATAGGACTTTGTCTCTGGGTTGGTTAAATATACCAACTGGTTTTTGCCCCCTCCCCCTGCTGATTATGCCCCTGTTTGGATCAATATATAGCCTGTGTGTGCGCGTGCGCATGTACGTTTCTGTGTGTTTGACATGAGAGGGAACGGCAGAGAGCACTTTTTGTTCAGAATAAATATTGATACAAACCAAGCGAGGATCCAGTTGATCAGTGCGAGCAGTCCTGCACTTGGCGCTTTCGCTGCACGCTGGGGAAGGCTTCTGCTTTTTCTGCTCTGTTGCTAACAAAGCCACAGTTTCTAGGATAACTCGACACATCCTTCCAGCCAAGACACTTGACTGCTTTTTGTAGATGTGCATGGAGCACTGATTTATCCAAGGTGCTTCACAGAAGGATAGGTCATGAGTAAGTGGCTGTGAAGAGGAGGCAAAAGAAGAAGTACAGGGAGACCTTTCAAGGCTGATGTGTGACAGAAAGAGCTCCAGAAGGCATGCAGGGAAGAGGGAGTCATCCTCGCGCTCAAGTGAATCAGGGTCACGCTCAGCAGATGCAGCAACGCCAGAGATACCTATAGTCCTCCCAGATGGTAAGGAATTGAAATTGAAAGGACTGTCTGTTGAAGTGCCGGTCATTTGAAACTTCTAAAGCAGCCAGGATCTATGATTTTTCTCAACACAATTGCATCCTTTCTTTTCTGTTTTTTTAGCTCTATTTTTGTCTCTCTCCCTCTCTCTCTCTCTCTGCTTGGAACTGGAAGTCTAGTAACTTCCATGGAAAATGATTTTTCCTGTGTGGCTACCCAGCTTTCATAGCTTTCTGTGGGAGCAGCAGTGCTGCGGAGATGTTTATGTGAACTTTGGTCCCTGCCATTTTCGCTGGCTTTCTCCCATCCTATTGTTGGAGCTGCAAGTCTGCAGAGAGTTTGCAGGAAATTAGATCAGCTAAATAAGGATTACGCTTATGTACAGTTTCTGGAGTGTGAGCTGCAGACTGCATAAGACATTCTTATTGGGATTGTTTTCCCTGCTTGTGATAACATGACTATCAGTTTTAAAATTTAAACATCCAAGTGTCTGTGTCATGTAAATATTTATGCCATCAAACTGATAAATAATTCGCTGTGCTCTTTAGCTATTGACATCTGACTGGTTTTATCTAAACTCTGCTCTAGGCTGTGGGTGTACATTGATTATTTTTTTACACACAAAATCCAAATTCTTTAACTCAAACAGTCTTCCTGTTTTTTTTTCAGCACATCAAATATTTAATCGACTATTATTTCAACCTTAAAAGGAGTAATTCTGTTGAAGAAATTTATATTAAACTTTATCAGTCTTACGTCAAACGAACAGACAAAACTGCACTCCGCCGGCTCTACTGCCTTGCGTATTTGGTGAAGAAGAATCAGGAAGGGCTGGTAATCTGAATGTTCCCACAGAGCGATGTGATTAGCTTCTATAAAGATAAGGGGTCAAATGAACTTCTCCATTTGACAGAATGTGTACTTGCTTCTAAATAGCCTGTCGTTTGTCTACTGGCTTTTATTGACATCTATTGCAAATATTTTTTGTGTATTTTGCACTTCCAGCACAGCTATTTTTACTAATAAAGTAAAGACGTTTGTTTTGTTTGTTTTTTTTATCATTCTAGGGCATTTGTCTGTCTTTCAGTCCCACTCTGATCATCTTTTGATCTATTTCAAAAGCTTTCCCTGTGGTTTTCTAGTTATGATGATGCCATATTTAGCCAAAAAAAAAAAAACCTGTGTCGTTTTCTAGGACATGGTTTTGCAGAGTGGCAGTAATTCATTAGAAATTCTCCTCTTGGTTGCGGACGGGGCCATCAATGCTTCCAAAAATCCATCTGTTGACACGCTCTCGCTAGCTTACAGCCCTTCACACCCCCAACCTAACGTTACTGGCGGTGCAAAAATGGCGAGTAATATTGGAGCTATCCAGCCGTACAGTTTTGAGCCAGACTTCAGCTCGCTTGGTGTAGTTGCTTCTATGTCACGTCTACAAGCCTTTTCCAACGGCATGTTTTTGTCTGCTCCTGATTCGCAATGATTTGAATAAAGAAATGCTAAGAAACAGAATTTTAAGCCTAATTTTCTTTGTGTCTTCCATCAGGAAAATGTCACAGAAACGAGTTAAAAACACCAAAAACATGATTTTCCTCAGAGTGGGCCTTAAAGACTAGTTTCCTATGTTAGTAAGAAGGCAATTAGTTAAACTGTTGCTCTTATAATGTTGATTTCATGGCTGAAACTGAGATATTTCAAAGAGGAACATCAACTGTCCCAATTCCAGCTTTGCTATTATTATGGCCATAAACACGTTTGGCCGACATGTTGGAAGTTTCTATGCAAAGATGCTCGCTTTGGAATCAAGTTCTGTGTTGAATTTTTCAAATTGTCCAGGGACCTTCAAAGACATTCTTTGTGCCTTTTAAGTTTGTCTGATCACATCCTCACTGTGTTACTAGTGAACCAATAATAGAATATCGTTGCATTAGTTGTCCCTGCTCAACTGTTTAGGTCTAGTTTGCTGAATAACTATAATAAGAATAACTGTTTTGTGAAAATAATGAATTTATTGTTTACTGGGTTTTTTTCCTGTGTTGCAGGATTGTGAGCTCTGATTCAAATTTTCACATTTATTACAAAGATTTCAATGTAATTTACACACAATGTTTCTGTTTGCAGTGAAGGAGTTTCTTGCCAAAGCCAAAGAAGATTTCCTGAAAAAATGGGAGAATCCAGCACAGGTAAGAGATTAACCCCATCTGTTAAATAGTTTCATTTCATTCTCCTGATGTTGTTGTAGCACATTAATTTAATTGTACTTATGAAGAAGTGGCTGTACTATTGAATTATTGTATGATAAATAATATTTTTTCTTTCTTTTTGGCATGAATAAAAGAGACTGCTCTGAGTCAGAGGGGATCTATCAATAGCAGTGTGCCCTCTGCTGATCATATCTAAAACTAAATATATATGTGAAAGGGACCATCTCTAAAATGTACTCAATATCAAATAGTTAATGTTTTAATCAACATAAAGCAATCATTTATTGATAGTAACTTTGGGAAAATATATTAAGATGTAGTGGTTAAAAAAACGTTAATATCTGACTAACATATGAATTCATTGTCTTTGTTTCTGCAGCAAACTGCAGCATTGGATCATTTTGAGCGTTTAAAGACCTTGGGCACAGGTTCTTTTGGCAGAGTCATGTTGGTTAAACACAAAGAATCGGGCCAGCATTTTGCTATGAAAATTCTTGACAAACAGAAGGTATGATGTTTTCAAGATATTCCCTTAATAAATGTGACGTGGAAGCTTGATTGTTGCTTGTCAAATTATTATGTTGTTTGTGTAACACATAGTCTATTTATTTATATTGTAAGCTGGGGGATAATAAATGTAAATTATAAAATCCTACATCTTTTTTTTATGTGTTGTGATTTAACATATAAGGCCAATAAAGACTTATATAAGAGTTTGTCTTCTTTACTTGATTACATTTTTAATGAAATGTTGATGAAGCCTCTTCTGTCCTCATAGGTAGTGAAGCTGAAGCAGATAGAACACACGTTGAATGAGAAACGTATCCTGCAAGCAGTCAGCTTTCCTTTTCTGGTGCGGTTGGAACACTCTTTTAAGGTTTGTTTTGTTTTTTTATTCATCACGGTACATTTATCTTGTTTTATGTATGTGATTATTAATGGACCATAGTAAGGTCTGTCTTGTGACCCTGCAGGATAACAGTAATCTGTATATGGTGATGGAGTATGTGCCTGGGGGAGAAATGTTCTCACACCTGAGGAGGATCGGTAGATTCAGGTATTTTATTTAACTTTGCTCATTATTTCTATGCTCCCTGGCTGTAAACATTGATCTTGTGTGTTTTGACAGTGAACCACACGCTCGCTTCTACGCTGCCCAGATTGTACTGACCTTTGAATACCTGCACTCACTGGACCTAATCTACAGAGATCTTAAGCCAGAGAACCTGCTCATTGACCAGCAGGGTTACATACAGGTAAAGATTACAAGGTGCTTTATTTAGTCACCACAAAGGTTTCATGTTGGATCCAGTTAGTTTTCTGAGTTAAAAAATGTCTACACTTTATAGGTCACAGATTTTGGATTTGCAAAAAGGGTGAAAGGCCGAACCTGGACGCTTTGCGGCACTCCTGAGTACCTGGCGCCAGAGATCATCCTCAGTAAAGTAAGTGTTGAGCTAAAATCATGGGAAGCAATCTGTTTTATAAATAACTCAAAGTATATGAGTTTTCTATTGTTTTTTGGTTATTGTTTGTGGGTTGCGTGGCAATTCTTTTTCTATTTTTTCAGGGCTACAATAAAGCAGTGGACTGGTGGGCTCTGGGAGTTCTGATATATGAGATGGCTGCTGGGTACCCTCCCTTCTTTGCAGACCAACCCATTCAGATTTATGAAAAGATTGTATCAGGGAAGGTGAGCTCCACAGAAAGTTAGGATCTTGACAGTTCTCAACAGTTCACATTTATTCAAAAAAATTCAGCACCATAATTACTGCTGTGGATCATTGCTTAAGGAACGAACCGATACATCAATCAAGATCAGTTTGCAGATTTTCCAGAGTGTGAGTTGCAGGAGCCAAAAAAATATTAAAGAAGAAAAATATGAGTCACTCTGGATATTTGCGAAACACTTCTTAAAAATCTGTCAATCCTAGCGTAATGCTGTGTCGACACAGAACGTGATACATGCATCACATTTGTGTCCACTACCTCATTTTGGTGCATGTCAAAAATATGTTCATAAACTTGGTGCTCCTTATATGTGTGGAATAGGTTATTGTCAAGTTTTTAAGCCTCATACCTACCAGAGAGCAGTCATTAACAATGACACTCACACCTACAGTGCTCTCTAGTGGTTGTTAGGGAAAATGCATCCTGTTGTTTTTGGAAAAGTAACGAATTTATGAAAAAAATGCGACTTATACTCACAAAACATGTCTGAATGGTTGCTATATGGGGGTCTTTATTTTAATAAAAATTAAAATATGTATAAAACACTATGATTTAAACATTCTTTAGAACAGAAGATCAGAATCAACAAAACATAACAGATAAAACCCAAAATTTTGAAAGGAAAAAGATATTTATCACTTTAAATAATGTTGCACTCAAAAATATTTCTGTTTCTTCAGTAGTAAACAAAACATAAACAGCACTGTTGCTTTGAATTATTTAAAACAAATCCTGAAAATGTGCTCCACAGTTTTTCCCTCCTCAAAGATTACAGTTCCAGTAAATTGATAAAAAGAAGATAATAAATGAAGACTAAATAAAAATGTAACAACTAGAAAACAGTCACAGTCCTTTTCTCTTAACTGACAACTGTTTCCAACAAATTAGTTTTACAAACTGACTTTTTTTCGTCTTTAGTGGAAATGCCAAAAAAAACTCCCACGCATTAGATGAACGTTTTACAGACGCATATGGCTTCTCCATCATGCTAGCAGTCATATGATGTCACCTAACAGATCACATTTTAAGTTTGTAGTTATCGTTTACATCTAAGCACATTTGTGGTATCTGACGTTTTTTTTTCCCCCATAATCTGAACTGCAGTTTTTTTTATTTTTTCCATATATGAAAACATTCGATAGCCTTACTTAGAAAATCAATCAGCTGAGAAAACAAAGAAAATCAATTCTTTGAAGATTTATTTACTTCCAGTGA
Organism: Oryzias celebensis; assembly: GCA_014656515.1. Lineage (NCBI taxonomy): Eukaryota > Metazoa > Chordata > Actinopteri > Beloniformes > Adrianichthyidae > Oryzias > Oryzias celebensis. The sequence goes on along the minus strand of BNCR01000008.1, from coordinate 9,028,972 downwards.
TAGTACTGCATTCAGCTTTGTTTGTTCTGCCTTTTGGAACCATAATCGAATTGCCTGAAGTGTATTTTTATTAGACTCTACTGTATTTATAAAGATTGCGACTCAGTAATCTGGAACTTTGCAGATATTTGTACTCAAACTTTAAGGAGAATACTCAGATACTCGTTACAGCCTTAAGCATTATGTCAACAAATAAAATAAATTGGTGGATTTAAAAACATGTTTTTGTCAGTAAAATGTGAATTAAAAAAAGATCATGTTCTATAATCCCTTTTAGAATTTTGGCTGCCTCATAAATAGAAAATTAAAAAGATGTGGATGAAAACCCAAACACATTTTTCTTTTTCTAACTTCTTCATGCTAATTCAGCTTTGATGGAGCTTGTATATATACACTCTACAGGGCACAATGCCATTTTCAATTATAATCATTTTTCAATGATTATATCCTGCTATAAAACACAGCTCTGCACTCCATGCAATGATTATATAAAACTAAAAACAGCTGCTCTGATCGATTTCACTGTTTTTTTTTTTTTTTAGGTCCGCTTTCCCTCACACTTCAGCTCAGACCTGAAGGATCTCTTGAGAAATTTGCTGCAAGTGGACCTGACGAAGCGTTTTGGCAACCTCAGGAATGGAGTCAATGATATCAAGGGTCATAAATGGTTTGCCACTACTGATTGGATTGCCATCTACCAGAGGAAGGTGAGGTCAACACTTAGAGTAGTGATCTGTTCAAATGGAGATCTCCTGCAAGGACATAAGAAAGGTGGAGTAGCATGACTGCAGCTGTCGCTGTACCTGTAAGCACGTCGAGATAGAAATGTAGCCGCCAGAACGGTAGTCACGTAAAGATGATTGAAGTGCACACGGATGTGTTATTGAAACAGACATAAATCTAAGGAAAAAGATCTCCTTGAATCATTTTTCAGATAAAATGGATTTAAGTGAATGCAGCCACTTCATTTTCGGTTTTGAATGATGATCAAATTCACTCTGTGAAATAAAATGCTTATAATACCAGCTGGCTTTAAAATGTATGAGCTGGCTTCAAGAAAAACAAATGATTCCACAGAATCGAGGAGTTTTTTCCACTCCAAGTTTTAACTTTGATTTCGGAGTATATTGAACTTTTTTGATGCAAATAAAATTGCTTTTTGAGAACTCCTTTCAGAAGACTGTAGAGAATTGTTACCGTCTGTATGTTCCAGGTGGAAGCTCCCTTTATTCCCAAGTGCAAAGGCCCCGGTGACACAAGCAACTTTGACGAATACGACGAAGAGGAAATCCGAGTCTCCTTCTCAGAGAAGTGTGCAAAGGAGTTTGCAGAGTTCTAATTTCAAACCACGAGTAGCACACAGAGGGAGCGACCGAGATTTAGATAGTAAAGGGGATCTGATTTCATGAAGCACTAGGGTGGACTTAAAACTTGCTTTTTCGTGATGAGGAAAACAATGTAAAATTCCCCCCCACTCCCAAATGGAAAGTAGGCAAAGTGACAAAAGGTCCACAGCACCAGCAGTGATGCCTTCTGATTGTTTCTCAAATAGTTCCTGTTCTTCTTTTCCTTTAATCCCTCTTGTGCTTCTGACAGGGGCTCAACAGTCACAGGTCGTGGCTGTTCAGCTAGAATTCCCACAACTTCGTGACGCTTTTCAGTTTCTGAAGGTTGAGTCCAGATTCATGTCAGCAACGGTACTAAATCTGTTCGGCGCAATTTTTTTAATTTTTTGAATAGGTTCACTCGACAGGCTTTTTCTGGTGATTGTAGAGTGATTGCTGTATCCCGTCCGCATAGTAACTCCTTCATCTCCACCCCAAATCTGTCCAAGCAATACCAAGTCCAACAGATGTGCCTATCACAATGCCAACTGGTTGGAAAACTGTGTCAAACGCGTAGACTTTTTGGCTGTCGTGGCATCGGCTCATGTTGAGAACTATCTGCCTTTGTCTGCTTATCAGGGCGCGATTGTTGGGTGGCCGATGCCCTCTGCTGGCCGAGTCCCAAGCGGCGGCAACCTCTTGATCAAAGCGAAAACTATTTATCATCTTTGTCTTACTCCTCTGGGGACCTATGGGATGTAAACAGGTGGTCTGCATTGAAAATCTTTCTCTTAGCTGAATTTATTAGAGCATTTTAAAAATCCTGTTGGTGATCATTTTGTCCTTTTTATGTCAATCTCTGTGCTTGTGTGTTATTTAGTGCTCATGGGTGGTTGATAAGCTCTGGTTTTGCAGCTGCTAACATTGTGGTCACACTCCAGACTCCTTTACTTAATTAGGATATATATATATATATATATATATATATATATATATAGACATAGATTATCCACATTTTGCAAGATTCTCATAGCTGTGAAACTGACTTGATATTTCATAAGCTGATGTACAAATTCTCCCTAATTTGCAGGCTGAGAACACTGCGGTTGTTTGTATGTGATTATGATGGTGGATTTTAATACACGAAGCAGTAGCAAAACAACACGTGCATGTTATTTTTGTACTTTAATCACCATTGCGGACCGATGGCGGAGCATTGTGCCTGACCTGAGCTGAGGTACTTCAGAGCAAAATGTCAGAAATTGAACTAGACGCTTGATACTCAAGTGAATATGGAAAGAGGCCCCATTATGGTTGTTCCAGACTTGTTCATTCTTCACCTTGATGGGCAGAGTTAAAAAGGTAATAGTCATAGAAGTTTTCTGACCTTGACAGTGTTTACCCTCTTTTCATTTTTGCCTATTTCAACTGAAAGCAAATTATGGGAGTTTGGGGGGTTTCCATTTTTTTCTGCTTTTTGTGAAACAAACTTTAAAGAAAAAAGAAGAAAAAAAAAAAACTAGTCTAAAATTGTCGTCCTTTTCTCCAAATGATTTTCTGTGGAAACAAGACAATTGCACACCAGGTCTTCTTGCCGGTTTGCTTACAAAATTGTATTGGTCTGGTTTAAAGAATAAAAGCTTTCACCTTCCAACCTTCAAACGGCCCTAGGTGCTAGACTTTGTCCATCTCACTGAAAAGCTTTTGTGAATTGTTCGATGTGCATCGATCTTTTTGTCGGCGTCTCGTAACATTACATTTTTAGAATGTTTTTGACTATAAACAATTTCATTTGGCTCGAGTGATTATTTTTGGCAGTGTCTTAACGTAGTTCTGATCAAACGCAATACATTTCTGAATGTCTTGAAATGCAGATGTTTGGAAATGTGTTTCTTTTATGTTACAAATGTTTCTTTAGTGGGTTTGGTTTTCCTGGCATGTTAAAGCTGAACGGTGGCTCCCGTTTGACCGTTCCAGACGTGGTTTCCAGATCTACCGTTCACCAGCTTGAATTTATTTTGAGCTATGTGCCGAACGGCGCAGCGGATCACCAACCAACTTGTTGTGTCTGAGATAATGAAGCACATGCCATGCCTTTAGGGTATGGACTATTTAATTCATGTTTGAGGATCCTTTCAAAGATAACATACTTTGCAAAAGAGCACATGTTTGTTCTCACATAAATCACTGGCAGGGTAGAAGGCAGCCCCGCTCGATCCACTGAAACATCCCGCCGCTCTCTGTTTCTCTGATTCACATGTAAACCCGACGTCAGTTTGTCTCCATCATCGTTTACAGTATGAACCGCTTTGTGCAACAGAGTTCGTCTCCTGTCTGCCTTCTACTGTCATCGCGTTTCCACACTCTTTATTCAATCAGAACACTTTTTACATCTCGAGATGTTTTGCGTTCATGTTTTCTAATTGTATTTTCAAAAAATAACAAAAATAGAAAAAAGCAAAAACAGAACATTAACCTTTTTTCCTCATGACCTGGGTACAGTGCTTGTGTAGTCTATTGTACCTTTTGGGAAACAATATTGTATATCCTTGCCTTCAACAGTCTTAACTATCTTACCCACTGGAGAACTTGACAGATACCCTTAGAACACAATGATTATGTATAAAAAATATAAACAAAATAATATTTTGCAAAATGTATCATTCCAATAAAGTTTTACTTGTTAAGACTGACATGTCTGTGCTGTTTTTAGTCTGTCAGCTGGAGATCGTTGCAGGTTAAACGCTGCTCATGGCTGGACAAGAGGGAGCGGCGGCTGCTGCTGTGGCGTTCTCGCCGTCCAAACCATCACTGGGAATGTTTCAAGTGGCTGGCAGCCTCATTTGAATAATGCAGTGTTGTGTTTATCCCGACGCAGCGCAGGAGCAGTTATCAGCCAGCCGGCGGCATCCTCCTCTCCGAATGCGCCCACATTCATGCACTGTGTACTCAGCATTACACCTGTACGCAAACGGAGAATATCCCTGCTTTTAGTTTTTTTCATTTGAGGATAAAAGCTTCAGCAAACACTCTCGAGTTTGAAAGTATTTATGTATTAATTACAGAATTTGTGTGATTATTCAGTATAATACTTTAACATCCCAAGTATTTCTGTCATTTTATTGTGACACTTTTAAGGCAAAGAAAGCCTAGGGCTGCTATTTCTGTTGACCACTTTTTTTTAATTGCACCCACATTTTTACACTTGTGATTTAAAAAAAGAAAACATTCCATTAAAACAGTTGCACCTTAAACTTGTTCTTATGAGAACCGTGTTGATCATAAGCGCTACATATTTTACAAGTAATATTGATAACAAGTGAGCAGAAAAAAGGGCAGTGATGGCGTTACTGGTGTTTCTGATTGGTAATGACAGCAGCAGATCTTTAAAACGTACCATCTGTAGTTTAGCACCCAACTAGATTCAACCTGCTCTAAATACGCGGTTTTTACTGATGTTGCCTGTATTGGTCTTCGACTTGAGGTTGCGTCGATTGACTTCTAGCCTTTTTTTTTTTCTTGAAACACATTGCCACTCATCCAAATAGCTTTTCAGTTTTAGTTGGATGAGAAATGTTTCAAGAGGGAATACACTACGACTCAACCTCAAGACGCCACATGGATGACTGGGAATCTTTATCTGCATACCTTCCCTTGACCATTCTTCATTCCCCCAAGGTCAGTGACAAGTCTATGGAACAGGACAGCAGGCAAAACCCAAAGCTTCTAAACATTAGCTCAACTAGTTCATTTTTGTCCAATTCCATGCAATCAAAGGTCAACAACAGTTTTCTAACGTAAACAAAAGACAAAACAGAATCCAAACCATTCCTGTTTGACTTGGCCATCCAACAGCCCATCCTCTCTGTTGCTTTCTGGAAATCCCTTCTGCAAGATTGTCATTGATTCAAGACTTAATCTGCAGAGCGCTCCTCTAAAATATAAACCCAAAGTCATTTCATGTTAGGGGAATCATATCCAAAATGATTACAAAAAAATAGAACTTGAAGCACCAAAAATGTCACAACTCTTGTTTTTTTTTTTTTTTTTTTTTTTGTCTGATCAAGCCTGTCACCACATCTGTGCACAAACTGAACCCACTTTGTTATTTTAACTAAATTAAAAAAAAATGTTATTCCAAACTTTTACACTATTGAAAAATGTTTAAAATTCAGTTCCAAAAGGGGCTGAAAACTCCCAACATTTAACATTTTTAGTGAAAATACAAAATCTGACCTTTAGTTTTGAAAATGCATGCTTTAATGTTCAAACTGGATTTTCACTTTTTGGTTTTTGTTTTCTATGACTCATTATGAAGCCAAATTAATATTTTTTGTTATCAAATGTTTGTGTTTTGTTTTTACAACTTTTTACATTCTTTTAAAAAAAATTAAAAAGCACCACTTTTTTTGTTTTCTTTTTTTAATAAAAGCTGATAATATTCCACCTTTTCAATAACATTCCCACATTTATCGGTCAGTGCAACCACAATAGACTGTGCAGTCCCCGGGCATTGTAAAAGACTGCAAAGTGGAAATGTGATCTGAGGAATGCCGAATCTCCCATTTCTATTTGGCGCTTTGTCAGACAGGTAAGTCAGGGTTTCACAGATACTGTGAGAATGTAACCAAGACCTGACTGCCCTGTGTCAGAGAAGTATGGTGGATGAAAGATCTTGGTTTGGGACATTTAAGAAGATCTTTATATCACTGAACTGTTTCCTATAATAGAGTACAGAGTGATTAAACTGTGTGGAAAAATGTGCCTCCTCACTTAAGGAGTGTGTAGCCCCCTGACATCACCCCCCCAACTAATATATTTTGATTGAACCCAACCTTCTTGATTCAAGTTTGACTTCAAATATGGGATAATTGGGAACAAATTCACCCAGACACACTGCCAAGAACACTAAATCCCACCAAAGCTGCCAATTCAGTGGCGGCGGTGGTGGATGGGGGTCTGCATACTATAAGGTCTGCATTGATGATGTAGTCAAACATCCGTGCTTTATATTTTATTTTTAACCAAGGAAGAATTGCTGCAGCTAACAGCGTTTTGGAAAGCTGAACCAAACTGACAACTCCTGCAATCCCACACAAATACATGTTGGGGGGGGGCAAAAAATATTGTGATTTTTTTTTTCTCCACCTGACAGGTGTGAACCCTCCAAAAGTTAAGAGTTCAAAACTCTAGAAATACCAAAAATGTGCACCCATGTTTTTATTTGTGGAGTGAGATCCACAATTGTGAGGACAATTGATTAATGGTCTGAATTCCTCAGTTCAGTGTTGTGAAGTCCTACAACATGTCAATGAACTTAAATGTTCTCAAAACTTTTGACTCATCAACTCTAGTGCAGAAGTGTGCACGTGTGAGATTTAAGTTCCTTTGCTCTGACTCTGGCCTCCAGCTTAAGTTTCTGTTCTGAAAGGGATTCATGTCGGTGATTGTGCTTAACATGCGTTCTAGTTTAACATCCTAAACCGTTTGTTCTGTTTTTCCATTCTGACATTACAGGAGAATGATTTTGCAGTTGGAGAGTGAACTCCTGACCAACTGGTGGAGTGTGTAACATCATTTCATGCTGTAGTGTCAGTGTTGGTTCAAAATGACTACTTCTGCCACAGTCCCTCTGTGCAGTCAGTTCTGAACCCAACAAAACCATAAAAAAGCCAAATGTTTGTTTTCTGTTGTTAAGCTTACATACCCACTATTTGTATATTTGAAAGCATTTTATTGAATGTGTTCATGGCATAACCCGACCATCTTTTGATCTATTGCTAAAACGTTCCCAGTGGTCTTTTAATTATGATTGTGATGTTTTTAGTCGAAATCATCATAATAAGAATCTGTCTTGTTTTCTAGAACATTGCATCTGCAAAGCTGCAGTATTTCATTAGAAATTCACCCCTAATTTGTGGGCGAGACTTTTGGTGCAGTAAGCCTGACCTCATTTCCCATGATCCCTTTGTTGTCTTTTTTAACTTTATTTGGAGCATTTTCATGACATACAGTAAAGATCCCAGAACAATAAACTCTGCATCATTTAAAAAAAAAAAAAATTACAAAAATGCAGGAGGTTACAAAAGTAAAAAAAAAACAACAACAAAAAGTAAATCAAGTAAAAGTAGCGTGTTATGAAAGCTGAGACATGTTTTAATTGATTTTCTTCATGGTATATGTGTGTATATTACTGATGCAACAAAAATAGCGAGCAATGTCGGAGCTATGCAGCCATACAGTTGTGATCCAGATGTGAGCTCAGACTGAATAAAAACACATGGATCTACAGCCACCGAGAGGATTCATCAGAATAGAGCTGAGCAGGGAAAACGTGGCTTACAGCATTAGCTTCACGTCACGGCACTATTATTATCTGCTCCTGATTCTCAACGATTTGAATAAAACAAACACTAAAAAAAATCAATTCTAAACTTAATTTTCATGATATATGTCCTCCATTATAAGGAAAAATGACATGTTGAAAATACGAAAAAGCACCTCATCATAGTGGATCTCTTTTTGGGATCTTTTTTGCTTTTTATTGTGTTTTATTTGCTAAATTGATTTATGATTTCACAGTTTATTTATTTTACATGGCGGGAAAAACACACATTTTGATGGTCAAATTTAACGTCATTTCCTTCTTACTAAAATAATCGAATATAAAGCAGGAAAAAAACCTAAATTCTAACACGCCTCTTTTTTCGCGCTTTCGTTCCAGCCCAGGACTGCAAATTCCACCTTAACAAACCTCCCGCGAACGAAACTTTTCGCAGAAACCCCGTCGGTCCACCTTAAGCGCACACGCAAACGCAGGAGGCGTACAGCGAGGTTTCCGCTTCTCTGGGGCTCGGACCGCGGCTCGCGAAAACCTCCGAGTGTAACGTTCAAGCCTGACGCACCGAAGCACGAGAACGAGGCGAGAAGCGAACGCGCGAGCGCAGGAGGGGGGAAAAAATGTCGGAACCCAAGTACCGCGAGTGGATTCTGGACACTATCGACTCGCTGCGGTCTCGAAAAGCCCGGCCGGACTTGGAAAGGATTTGCCGAATGGTCCGGAGACGCCACGGGTCCGAGCCTGACCGAACCTGTGCAGAACTAGAAAAACTAATTCAGGAACAAACCGTGCTGAAAGTTAACTACAAGGGCTCTATTTCTTATCGAAACGCCGCCAAGGTCCAGCGGAGGAGCAGAAAAAAGGACGATGCTTCGTTAACAACGGCTGCGAGGAGGAGCGCGGTGGAAGAAGCCAGTCATTCCGACTTGAGCAACGGGGACAGCGCTTTCGGTGCCGTGGACCAGGACGACGAGGATTTGGAGGTGTGTGGAGATTTCTGCGCGGGGGGTCACGTTTGACGGGCTTTCGTGTTATTGTCATGTCACAGCGCAGCACATTTACAGGTGCAGAGAAACGTGCGCGTGGGGTACAAAATAAAATAAAATGAAGGACGAGAGAAGATAAAATGCTTTTTATTTTGTTTGGACGCGGGGAGTGGTGAGGGGAGTGATTTGCAAGTGCACCCAAAACTGCCGCAGACGGGGAGCGGCGGTTGGACCTCGCTCGAGCGCTGCCGACGAGAAGAAAGGAAGGTGCGCGTGCGGTGCAAGCGTGCCTCATTTCACTCGTGTGTCGCAAAGCACGTGACAAAAACATTCTCAGGACTAAAGAAGCAAAGTTGCTTTGTTCTGCCCGACCGCAACAAGCACAGTCTCCATATTAGCGGCAGAAAGCGCTTTTCAAGCCCCAAACTCGGCGTTTAGCAAAGCGGAGACGAAAAGAGTTAGCCCGGAAGTGGAGCGAAGGGACTTTCAAAATAAGAGCGTCCAAGCTGACTTACAATAACAACGGCTTTTATTTTACAAGAATGTGTCCGGAAATGCTTATTTTTATCGCAGCTGACTTATCAACGTGGGAGTGGGTGAGGGGGAAAAAGTCTCGAACACCGCGGATGTAGGAGAATGGTGGGGGGACGATGGGACATTTTGGTTTTTCACGGTGTTGTCCCTGGAAAGCGAGTTCATCTGCACGAGCGCTGTCACCGAGTCACGTGAACACGCACATTTTTTTAATTTGATTTTTTTTTTGTAGCGACGCCTGGATTTTACGCGCTGCAGATGTACTTCAAAATATGCCCCTATTTGTCCCATAAACAACTGTCAACTGCACCGCAATCGCCTCCAAAGTGCCGATAGTCCCGGTCTGGTTCGTCGGTTTGGGTTCGAACCGTCAATCTTTGGCGCGAGGGGGGATTGTCGACGCAGTGCATAAAGTCGAACCTGTGGTTCCATTGTCGGACACCCCGCCAAAGCCGGTCACGTCCAACGCGTTCAGTGGCGTTGTAGCCTTTCTGCGTCCCGTGTAGCACATCCATCCCTGTTCGACGGCTTTTAAATGTTTGCGGCAGTGACACATAACACAAACAATGCAAAGAAATGCACTAAAGCCGGCGACAGGGAACTAAACACAAAAGCGACCGCAAAACTGTTCGCTCGGCGCTAGATGGCGGATGCGCCCGTCCGATTTGGGTTAAGCTGAGATCAAATTGAATTTGTGCTCCGCAAGGCGTGTGTCGCTACCGAATGAATGCCCTCGGTTACTTTACACAAAGACTTTGTTTAAATAACCCTGCGATTTGGGGTTTTTTTGGGGGGGGGAAATCGAGGTGTCCGATGATAGACTCATTTGCGGTCCTCGTCTGGGGGTCGCTTTTACTGTAAAACGCGGATCCGTTACAGAGTCAAAAGTAGACGGAGCATCGGGGCGGCCGGTCGGGCTGCTGCGCCGCGCCGCTCGTCGACTTCACGCACGGCTTTTGTCGGGTCTGCCGAGCCGCTGCTCGGCCCGGGAAAGCGCTCTGTTAAAGCGCCACCGACACAATGGCGAGGGCTTTGCCGCGAGTCGCAACTCTATGCGCACTTTGGAGGAAATTTAACGGAAAGAAAGAAAGGAAGCAGGAAAGCCTCCCGTCGGCCCCGCATGTGCTTTTCAGTGTCAATAAATCAACTGATCAACAAGGCCGCTGAAGACGGGCTCGCTGCGAGTGGATCCGCAGATTTAGTGAGGCAGAATAAAAGAAAAATAAAGGCATGTCGGATCAGATGGCGCCGTTTTTGTGACCGTGTCTCGGTGAAAGTTGTTCAATTCCACACAAGCGGCGCTTTTGTCGGGCGCGGGGCGGGCTCTGGTGCGCTCCACTGCTGCGTCCTGAGCACGCAGCCGCACACAAGGTAATTTTTCACCCAGGGGCGCCGTCGACCAAACCTCCGCCCATGCTGAAAGGGAACCAGTGCATTCGGTGAAACTAGTTACATTCAGACACGCGACGTTGCGTTTGCGTGGAGCTGCGCGGAGGCGCGCTTGCGGCGTCAATTCCGCCAGTCTTTCTTTTTTAGATTTCTGCTGCGTAAACACGCGGAAAGGCAACAATTCACCACCGCAGCGCGCAAATTGCGACATGTGTTTTCACCACAGATTACAGCAGCCTATAATTTGAAGGTTTTTACATGTTAAACTCCACCCCCCCTTCCAAAAAAAAAAAAAAAAAAAAAAACTAACAAAAAAAATGTGATGCGCTCGTGTCCGACAGGCGGACACTTCCATGGCTATGGACACAGACAGTAATCCAGATGAGGAGGGGGCTGAGGAGAGCCAGGACGGCCGAGACAAATCCTCTCCCAGCCGCGCTCCTGAGGAGCCCCCCATCCACCGCGCGCCCGTGCAGGCGGCGTCTGCCCCCTGCTCCCCCTCCGGCACCCGCCCTGGCCCCGCGTGCAGCTCGGGTCAGGACTATGCCTCTTTCCAGAAGGCCAGTCAGAGGCCCAACTCCTTGCCCCCCTCCAGCCCCAGGGCCCTCGCTCACAATGACTGGGCTTATGATCCTGCAGCGTGCCCAGTGGAGCGCCAGCACCCAGGAATGCAGAGAGACAAAGGTATTCACACTGCTAAACACAGGATTACGCGCGCACTGTGCATTATGAATCTCTAATATTGTTTTATGAGCAAGCCTATACTTAGCTTCGCAGTGACTATGAGGAAGCGATGGGGCTTTCAACCAACTGCATGATTAATTGCTGGTATTGACTTGACAGTAGAAGTGGAGTTAATGTATCTTAGCTGCTGGAGAAAATGATGCATTTTCAAACCTACCCATGTTAGCACGGCTCTCGGTAATTGGTTGCTTTAAACTAGTTCAATTGGTTTAATGAACAGCTCCCTTGTAGGAGCATCATTTTCATATTATGAAACTAATTTCGATCATGTTAGCCATAATTGGGCAGGAATGTGAACTGAGCAGCCAGTAAGGATATGTCATTTGCTGGTTGACTGTTTGCAGCAGAGATGAAGCCAACAGTCCACGCTGGAACTACCACCCCCTGTGATGTAAACAACGTAAAGAAAAATGAGGGAGACAAGTTAGAGGAAGGCAGCCTCTCGTCCGACCAGCTGGTACCAGATTCTACAGCAAGACCGGTAACTTGTCCTGCAAATCTCCTTTGGTCTCTTCCTTCTGAAATGCATTCCCATCTTTAGATTTTTTTATTTTGCTATTTTGCGGCCAATAGGATGAGAGCAGAACCGTCTCTGATGGCAGATCACAAACAATATCTCTGTCGTCGGAGAACTGTAAGTATGTCTGAAGATTCCCCCGGATCATGTCATGTCAGGATTTTGTTCCTTAGGGGAGCTGCACTTTAAAAGGTTGATCTAGGAATCATTTGGTGCTAATCAGAGCAGCTTCTACTTGGATTAGCAGTGAAACATCTTCTGGATCAACCTTTTAAACTCCAGCTGCCCTAAGGAACAGGATCCCATGAGAACTTTAGCGATGGTTCCACTTTCTACTACCAACCTGCTTATTTAAACTGGAATTTTCCGACATTCCATGAATGTGTTTGTATATTTGGCTCAGTTTTTCTTATTTAAGATTTACTCAGAAATTGACTTTTGAAAATGGAAAACAGTTTTGTGAAACAAAGACCCACTCCAATAACATCTGGGTTTTTAGTTATTTTGACATGTTCTTGTTGCATTTTTCTCGTTATGGAGGACGTATATAAAAGAATTGGAGATTAAAACTATTTCTGAGTATTTCTTTATTCAAATCTTGATGGATCAGGATAAAAAACTACAGTTTGAAAAAGCTTTTAGTTGTGGCGCAGCAACTGAAACGGGCAAAGTCGCCCCTGCTCCACTCCATTCTGATGCATCTGCTTGTAGACGACTAGATTCATGTCCGTCTTGGTTTTAAACGTCTGAGCTGGTGTCTGGCTCAAAACTGTACGGCTGCATAGCTCCAGTATTGCTTACTACTAATGTTAGTTTGGGGTTGTGAGGGGCTGGAAGCTCGAGAGTGTAAACAAAGGAATGATGGTATATCAGTGGAGGCTTACTTCCACGCCGATGGTCCCGCCCACAACTAAGAGAGAAATTTCTATTGAACTGCTGTTGCTCTGCAGAAACTATGTCCGGTTTTGTGATTTTACCTAAAAACAGCATCATCGTAAATAAAAAGACCACTGGGAATGGTTTTACAGGCGATCAAAAGAGGATCGGACTAGGACTTTTAAGGGTTTACTTATTCTCAATGGAGAACTTTAAAAACTGGCAAAGATCTTTCTTACTTTACCTCTTTTATGCAAAATATGGTTTTACATATTATTGACTACAGTTTAAACATCCAAGCAAAAATGCTAAGCAACAATTTTGGACAAATGGGTTAGACAAAAGAATCAATTAATCCATTTAGAACTTCACTTAAGAGATTCATGAAATCCATGGAATGATAAAGTTCCTTTAAAATAAGTTTTTGTGTATTTCAGGGAAAACAGATTTTCTAAATCTTTCCTCTTTTTTTCTTATAATTTATATTTTCATTTGTGAAAGTTCCACAATTTTTCAGTTTAAAAACTAGTTATGTGACAAACTGTCACTTTCATTTGGCAAAAATAATTAAAATAATTTATGCTTGATTGAATTGAACAAACTCTTAATGAAATCATGAGCGTTAGAATCTTAAAGTCCCACTCCAATCATCTTTTGATCTTTCAAAGCATTTCCAGTGGTCCTTAACTATAATTATGTAATTTTTTGGCAAAATCTAAAAACCTGTTTCATTTTCTAGGTCATATTGTTTGCAGCGCAGCAGGAGTTCATAAAAAATTTGCCTCTGAGTGGTGGGCCCACACTTCCCATCATCCCTTTGTTTACACTATCTTCCGCTAGCTTACAGCCACTCACAAACCCAACATAACATTACAGATGCAGCAGAACTGGTGAGCAATATTAGAGCTATCCAGGTGCACAGTTTTGAGCCAGATACCAGCCCAGACGAGGATCTATTTGTTTACTAGTGGAAGCATCAGAATGGAGCTGAGCAGGGAGCTTGTAGACTGCTGATTGTAGTTTCTACAAAACAACTGACACATCTGACTGCTGAATGAAAAAAATCACATTTACAATTAATTTGCAGTTCGTTTAGCGATGCAAAACTTAATGATTTTGAAGTACGCTTAATTTTAGGGTCTAGATCATATTTGTATCTTCAAAATACGTCTTTTTTAATCTTATATCACATTAACAAGAAAAAGAAATAACAAAGAGCATCTTTTTTTAACTCTACCATCTTTCTTTCTCCCAAAGGCACATTTAAGAAGATAGACATATCCCTCAAACCACCTGAAGATGGTCTTCTAAACGGTACAGGCGAGGAAATGTAAGTTTCTCTAAGGAAATCTCCAGCTCTACATGCATTTCAGTCTGTCTTCTCTGTTGTTGTTCACAGTTGCTTGATCCACCTGTTAGCATTTATTTTCAGAGAATGATGCTCTAGATTGTTTTGGATTTACCGCATTGTTTAATGATAAAATTGTGAACTATAACAGTTGACTCCCAGCCAGCTCATCTTCCTGCCTCGGCTCAACCCCTGAACATGTTTGTCCACGTCTCTGTGCTTTGGCAGATGCTGTTCGTTTTGTTCATCAGAGTTTTGTTCAGCACAGGGCATGGAGGGACTAGGAAATACCACTCTGTGGCACGTTTCCCTCAGAACTCTAGCTGAGATTACTGGTTCTGATTCCTTTTTTATTTGATCTTCCTCCAGCTCATTGAAAAAGGAGAAGATGAGCCAGAACTTGTTGCAGTGGACTGTGGCAGATGTGGCCAGTTACTTCTCAGCTGCAGGATTTCCAGAGCAGGCTGTAGCCTTTCGAACGCAGGTGAGAGCGCCTCTGCAAAGCTGTGAAACAGGACTATGCAAACACCACAGATAATAGTTAAAATCCACTTCTTTTTTTATCCCAATATACATTTTTATCAATAAAGTAATTAAAAACATAAAAAATATGCAAAATTTAAAAACAGTATCATTGCTTTGATAGAAAAGTGCTGCTAATCCAGTATAATCTCGTGTATCAGGAGGTGTTTTCACCTCTGTAAAAGCAGATGTTTTAGCCGTTTAATGCCTTGAGGCACTCAGGTGTGTTTAACACAATGTCAATGAGAAGAGACATCATCCGCCATCCTAAAAGAGGCTATTGCTGTTGCTCATTGATTAGCCAAGGGTTTAAATGCCATTTAGAAACAATTTGTGGTCAATCAGTCTCCACTCGTGGTTGCCAAATTTTCCAGATGTGCAGATCAGGCTACAGTTTGGATTATTTCACTCTGAACTTAAGCAATTACACAAAGATTACACAAAGGAAAAAAAAAGCTTTTTGGAAAGCTTTAAAATTAAACACAAAGAAGATGGTTTGTGGGACATGTTTTATGACCTTTCTGTGTGGCCTGGATTGGCTCCAGCAACCCCACGACCCCAAAAGAGATCAACAAGTTCTGAAGATGAATGAATGGATGGATGGAGACAGAATGTAAAATCTAGAAAATCACATTGTGGGATTATTTTTAAGAATTGATATAATAAGATGGTTTATGGTTCAGAAAAAAAAATCTCATCCTATCACCTCAATCATTTGTAATGTGACCCTGGTTGTCAGTGACAGAGGTCATCATTCAGGTTGATTCCATCAAACAAGTAGGTAATAAGAAAGCCGTCTACTGGACTTAGTTTACCGTTTGCTGTTGAATTGTTTGTTTTACTTCTTCTCCAAGAGATTTTCTCAATTTTGATTTTCCTCTAGGATTAGGTGTTCGCCATGTTTGCGCACACCATAGCTGCTTTTTTCTGGTCCATTCTTCCATGTAGATCTTCTCGAGAGCTTTGATGTCTTGGGGCCGTTGCTGGGCAACACAGACTTTCAACTCCCTCCACAGAATCTCTTTGGATTGAGGTCCACATACTGGGTAGACCGCTCCAGAACCTTGCAATGCTTTTACGTAGTCCCTCCTTTGTTGCCAGGGCAACGTGTTTGGGCTCACTGTTCTGCTGGAAAATCCAGACGTGTTTCCTCCTCAGTGCTCTTTTTCTCAAAATCTCTCCATATATGGCCCCATTTATCCTTTCCTTCATATGGATCAGTTATCCTGTCCATTTCACAGAAAAGCAGCCCCAAAGAATTATACTTCCACCCCAATGCTTCACAGGGGGTATGGTGTCCCTGTGATGTTATTCAGCATTGTTGCCCCACCATACATGGTGAGTGGCATTTATACCTTCCGTTTTGGTTTCATCTGACCACATAACATTCTCTCAATCCTTCTTTGGATCATCATATGGTCTCTGAAGAACTTGAGATGAGTCTGGACGTGTTGGCTTAAGCAGGATGACCTTTGGAGTTCTGCAGGATTTGAATCCACGATGACTTACTGTGTTACTATAGTAGCCTTTGTAATTGTGCTCCCAGCTCTCTTCAGGTCATTCACCAGTTCACTCACAAGTTGTAGTTCTGGGATGTTTTATTACAATACTACAATCATTTGTACCCCACCAGGTCAGATCTTGCATGGAGCCCTGGGTGGATGGAGATTGTCAGTGATCTTGTATTTCTTCTATTTTCTAATAATTATTGATCTCTTCTCATCAAGCTACTTTCTTATTGTAGATTGGTTCATCCCAGTTTAGTTTTACATTCTTGTGCCTGGTGTCCTTGGATAGCTCTTTGGTCTTGGTGAACGTTCCAGTCTGATTGTTTAAGGGTGTGAACAGGTGTCTTTTATACAGATAACCAATTCAAATACAGGTAATGACAGGTACAGATAGTAACAATTATTGCTGGTTTATTTTATTCACATAAAGCTTTAAAGCTCAAACAATTTAATTTCCTAAACAATTTTTTTTTCATTCTGTCTCTCACAGTTGAAATGTATCTATGATGATCATTATAGACCTCTCTCCTCTTTTTAAAAGGGACAATTTGTAAATTATGTGGCTGATATATACACACACACACACACACACACACACACACACACACCGTTTCTAGTAAATAGACATAGTGTATTCACTTAGCTGACCATGAAGTTCTCTGCATACCTAAGCGTTTCAGTATGAAATCTGAAATTATCTGTTCAAAAACATATATATACTGGAGTATATATATATATATTTTAGAGTGGTTCATGCAGGTCACTGATCCCAAACACCAGCACATCCATAATATAAGCTCATAGACCCGCTCTGATCAAAATGGTGTTTTTAACATGCTCTTGTGGCATTTTTCTCATGATGGAAGACATTTATAAATAAAATAAAGATTAAAACTGCATTTCTAAGTATTTCTTTAATCAAATTATTGTGAATCCGGAAAAATGCTGTTTAAAAAAGAGCTTATTTGTGACGTAGAAAATACGCCAGGTGGGTCTCAAGCTCTCTGCTCTGCTCCATTCTGATGCATCAAATTGCAGACGAACAGATCCACGTACATCTTTGTTTTTCTTGTCTGAGCTGGTATCTGGCTCAAAACTGTACGGCTGGATAGCTCCAACATTGCTTGACATTTTTGTTTCACTGATAGTGGGAGAGTGTAAACAGAGAGCTCTCAGTTCTGAAGAGGGGAACAGGGCGGGGTTGCTCCACGCAAATGGTCCCGCCTACAACTCAGAGGTCAATTTCAAATTAAAAGACCACTGGGAATGGTTTATAAATAGATCAAAAGATGATCCGAGTTGGACTTTAAAAAGAAACCCTGACCCTCTGCACTTTGGCTGAAGTTTCTTTGGAGCTTTGAAGCTACTGACCGACCCGAGACTCGGATGTCTGACCCTGAAAGTTGTTTCAAAGTAAACTCACTTTACTTCAAGTACCTTTTCTCTCCCTAACAGGAAATTGATGGGAAGTCCCTCCTCCTAATGCAGCGTAGTGACGTGCTGACCGGCCTGTCCATCCGACTCGGCCCCGCCCTCAAAATCTACGAACGACATGTGAAGGTGTTGCAGAGGACCCACTTCCTGGAATGTGAGAACATCTAATGAGGATTCGAGGCAGCAGACGATGCTGTGCTGACTCAAACTTTGATGCAGTCCCTTTCCTGTCTGGATTCTACCACCCACATGCATTCAAATGAAGGGGCAGGTGTTAAGGGAGGGGGTGGGCAGGCTGCGGTGGAATTCACCTTCACTGTGAGAATGACCAGAAACTAGAAGTCATCCTACCCCCCATTGTGGTCTTCGCTTTTTTCCAATGGTTTTTAATTTAACCTTTACGGCCCTGTTAGTTGGAGAAGACGCTGCAGCAGGTGAAGCATGGAGCAGCAGTGGCTTTCCTGCAATATCAAAACCATCTAATGCAGCTAATGAAGCTGCAGCGCTGAGACGTGGCGTTGTCACGGGTTGGAATGTCCTCCCAGTGTTCGCTTCTAAAACTTCAAGTCATGCAAAAATGTAAAGCACATCAGTTGTGTGTTTAGCTTTTTTTTGTCCTTTTCAGAAGTGGATCCAAATGTTTCCTAAGTGTTGACAAAGTTAGACTGTAAATGTGTAAAGAGTTGATTCCTCACCTGTCATTCCTTCAGTAGCTGCTGCTGTGGAAGTCGTCTGTGGTGTCTTTACGCTGGGATAAACCCGTACGAAACACCAGAACTTCACACGGCGCCCTCTGATGCTGTCTTAAGTCAAATATTGTGGTCCAACAATGTTATCATATTTTGAGATTCCAGAAACTTGTGACCTGAAAATATGCAGCTTAACAAAATATGCTTTTATACACGAACAAATTAACTTACAAAAAAAGCCCATTATTGTTAAAAGAAAGCGTACCCTTGTAAATTCTGTATAGCTACTCAGCATACGTTAATGAAGCAGACACATCTATGAATGCAATATTGTATCTTTACCTCTGTTTACAACTGTCTGGTCTCGCTTTGTGTTTTGATCTAAGCCATCCACTTGAATTGTAACATTCCACATTGTGTTGTCTTCATCTTTCATGCATTTCCTGACCATTTTATCTGTAGTTCAGAGACTTCTTCCAGATCTGCAAATAAAACTCGCGTCTGTGTTTACTTCTTTCATCATTTATTGATCCTGGATTATCTGAGAAACCAACAGTTTTTTTTTCTGTTGCTCCAATTTTTCCCGATGGTAAAACTTCACATCTGATAAAACATTGCTGCTTTGCACCAATGTTTTCTTTTAACACCACATTTTTCAGGCTTAATCCACAGGTTCAATCAGCACTGCTCTGTCTGTGTGAAACACACATTCACAAAACAACATTTTCACAGTTAAAGGGTCACCTGGGGATACTATTGCATGGATTGTGTGACCTGGAGCATCGTCTGCTCCTGGCCAGGAACCAGTTTGGCTCTGCAGACTGCTGCTGGTAATCTCAGTGCTGACTACCAAAGCTGTGAAAGTGATCAAACAAGAAACTCGGCTCTGAACATCTGACAACGCAAGAAAAAAAAGTAGCAAAATATAAACGACGTATTTCACATTCTTATGTTTTCGTCTAGACTGCAATAAAGTAAGACTTTGTTTATTTCACCGGCCTCGTTTGACAGTCCTACAGTCATTCCAACACTAAGAAATCATTTCCCGCTGGGAATGGAGAAGCCCAATATCAACCTCAGGGCGTGCTGGGTTCCGGGGTGTAGGATCGCCCCATTTTTTTCCTCACAGGATGAAGGGCAGTATAGACGAGCGAAGTGTGGGATAATCTCTGAACTCCTTTAAGTAGCTGCGATGCTTTCCTTTGGCCCACACAGTCATCTGGATGAAGGCCACGAGAGTGAAAAAAGCCACAGGCACACATTGGGTCATCACTGTGAAGCCAATCCAGGAGCCCAGCTGTGAGCAAGAGGTTTAGCACACACAAACACACACAGACACACACAGTGTGAGAGAGTACCTGCTTATGACCAGTAGATGGCAGCAAAAGTAAATGTTTTGCATAGAAAAATAAACTACAATGTCAGTGACCTCTGTTCTGTGCACAGAATTATTCCCTCCTGACAAAAAAAGTCACATTTATTTTAAATCCACCTAAAACTACAATTCCCATTCACATTTAGGATCAATGTTCTCTGTAGATACCAAAAAGTGGGGGTATGCAGTGGTTGGAAGACATTTATGTTTAGAAATGTCCTCTACAGAGAACACATTTGCATTACTTGGAGTCAAACAGCAATTTTCTTTTTCCTTCAACAAAAAAAGTTAAAATAAAAAAGCTTAAATCAAATCTAAAACCAGTGTAAAAAATGAGTTATGGATTACTTACTTCATATGTGTAATTCGGACATGAAACCAGCCAAAAAATCCAGGTGAAGGGATTTTTTGTTGGATAAGGAATCTTCTTGACCTTTGAACCTTAAAAAAAACACCTTTGATTAAGCAAAGGTTTGTTTTCTCCAATTGAAACTACAAGAATTAGTTCAAAATACCTACCTGGTTGTTTCAGGTTACGCAGCACAACATGGATAGAAAAATTTCCCACTTGACAAAACTGCAGGAACAAAGGCGTCAAAAAATGAGCATCCCCACTCCGGCAAGATGTTCAGGGGTCGTGACCTTTTTGAAGATAGAACTTACCAAGAAAATGTAAAGACCTGTGTTCACCTGCTGCTGTCCGTATACTGTTGTAGTAAAGGAAAGACTTAAGATATCAGCTTCAAGTGATGAGCTAAAGCGAGTACAGCGGGGGTCAGCACTTACAGGGAGTGGTGTAAAGCGGATGGTTGATGTAATATGCCATCCAAGCTGCAGAGCACCAGTAATAGCCACAGTTCTGGAACAGAAAGTGGGACTATAATAAGTCAAAGTGTCCAGATGAGGCTCCACAGAGACCTGGCTCAGCTTTTCGAGGTTGGGAGCCAAAGGACAAATCTGCACCTTAAAAATGTTTCTGAGGGGCATGGTCCCGTGGGATATACGGTGGACAAACAGAGTCTCCAGGATCCTTTTGATGTAGTGGAAGGAGTGACACATGCAGGCCAAACTGCAACAGGATACACAGAGGAAGAAACAAACCCCAGAGTGATGAGGAGTCCTATACATCTCTCTGGTGCAGTCAGCTGAGAAGCCAAAAGCAGTGCAGTTGTTTCCAGGTTTGAAGACAGAATTGTATGTTTGCAGATCTAAGAAATCAACTCACTGCACCACCCAGTGCTTGCTGCTGGTGAAGTCGTATTTTGGAGAGTATATGAAGGGAAGTCGGAAGTAGAACATTAAGTAGAGGATTAGTGGACCAACACATTCAGCGAGGAAAACCTGAAGGAAAACACAAAAAAACTCATTTTTTTTTAAACTACCAGGCTAATTTTGTGCTAACAGATTTTTTTCAAACCAAAAATGTTTAAAAACATGAACAGAACACGGACACTGCTAAAGGATGTAGCACGCAACTGACACCGGTGTGGCTCCAGCTTCTCTAACAGCTCATTTTACCAATCCCGCTCACTGGGGCATTCAATGGGACAGCAATACTGTTCAACACGAGCCAGCTTGTAAGACCTTTTTACAAATGGTAGGATCCAAAGAAGCAGCTCAGCTGGCGGTGACACAGATTCCTGAATCAGCAGTTCACTGGCTGAAGCCACCTCATGCGTCTCCACCCACTCCAGCATTGCTCCAAATCCCAGGAGAGTGCCGAGGCTTGTATTGGGGTTAGGAACGACAGGGAATGAAGAGATCAAGTATGTAAGGGTGAATAAAGAGGCACAGTTAAAGGCAAGTGAGAGGTCAGAGGGATAAACACCTGTGGGAGAAACGGGGCCATGAGATTATATGTTCCCCGGACAGAGAACAGACGGCACAAGAGGTGTGGAAAAGTGAACCAGTGCAGGCAGATATTTATATGCAAGAGTTATTGAGTGGGTGAAAGGTGTCTGTTTATATTTAAAGCACAGAAATGTTAGAGATGCTGGCGAGGTGCAGAAAATTAAAGTGCAATTGATGAATAACATGCAAAGTGCGCAAAGCAGATGGTGGAGTGGCAATAAAGGCAATTGAAAGGGCACAGAATAATGGAATCATTTATGACTTGACATTCGGTGCCACCGTGAGTTCATAAACACTGCGTGGGCTGGCTCACCGTCCCCCATGTGAGCTGAGGTCCGAGGTCACTGAAATAAAAGCTGGCAGTGGTTCCCACAGGAAGTGTTTGGAGGACTTCCTCATCCCTGAGACTCTTGGTCTCTGAGGAACAATGCAGCATCGCATTACAACACAGCCATTACATCTAGATTTGCAAATGAGAAGAATTGGGAAAACCTACTTGGATCCAAACGTAGAGACTGCCTGGCGGGATACCACTTCGGATCTGTCAAAAATCACATCGAGGAGTCTCACTTTTGACAAAATTTACTGTTAAAGATTTTCAAAATAAAATGGCACCGCCAAGTTAACAAGATAGCTGATAAACTTACATGATTTGTGAAACAAAGCTTTAATATCCAACACAGTTGCTGTTGGTTCCACCTATAATCAAAATGCAAAAATAAAAAGCAAAGGCAATTAAAAGAAAAGCTAATAAGGTGAAATGAAAAGGAAGTATCGCCTTGGATTATGCGGGTCTTGCATTTTACCACATTTCCAGCAGTAACCTGAACCTGAATGTTTTGAGCACAACAGTGAACATTTTTATGAGCTGCTAATCAAGCCCGCCTGTCTCTCTGATGGCTGCAGGTGGCTTCAGCATGTGGCTTTCGCTGCATCAGAAAATTCCAGTCAGATCAGAAGATAATTCTCACCTCCTAACTTCAAACCTAACCAAACAGTTGTAGAACTGATAATGGCTGCACTGAGACCGGCAACCTCTGAAATATTTCATGCAATGCCTTATTTATAGTTGAGGTGGAGCTAAAAAAAAAATAAAGTTCCTATATATATTGTTGACCTAAATAAGCAGTAAGTAGGATTAAATGCATTTATTCAAACTTTCTCTTTTACTCTAACACCCACCTTGTCCAGCAGCAGCAGTTTTTCTTTCGTTTTCAGGTCCAAAATTTCCACCTCAAAGTAAACAATCCTCTTGGCCTTTTTGGGCTGTTTTGCTTTTGGCTTTGGCGTCTGCTTCTTCTCGGCCTCGGCTACATTTGCATTCTTTGCCTCTAAGGCCAGTATATCCATGATCCTGTTTGATCCCGAACCTCAGCAGACCTGGCGAAACAGTCTTTGATAGTGCAGCTACGCTGCTTGCCTTTGGCTGGTATGTGCAGTAGCTCCCTGCTCTCTGTCAGTCCAGCTCGGATGTCATGTGCTGTGTCCTTGGGCCCCTCTTGGTATCGCTCCGACTGAATAAGAAAAGTGATCACCTTCTTTCCCAGACGGAAGAAAAGCTCATAAGACAGCAGAGTTGAAGAAGGAAAGAGCAAAGTCAAAGAGGAGCTGGTCTGAGTTCATGAAGCGGAGTGAGAACCAGCTCCTCACCTGACAAACACCCTCTTGGAGGTCCACAACCCCCCCTCCATGCAACAAAACGCACTGAAGACGAAACTGGAGAGCCCCAAGACATAATCCATAGTGCACCATTTGCAAGGCTAAATTTAAATCGCCTGATTTGCTCAGCTCTGGCTTGGTAACCTTGAGAAGACGAATGCAACTCTTACCACCAACAATTGCCCAAACACTCTATGGATTTAACAAACACAAATCCTGCAAACTTAGTGTACATTTGGTACCACATCTGACGCTGCAACTCATTCCCCAGACCTCCTGGTTAAACTGGTGTTCTTCCCTTAATCTGATGAAGATTAAAAAAAAGTTTCTCGTTGGTTCTGTTTACTTCTGTGCTTTTTGTAAATTTAGAATATTTAAGGTAGAAGGTTTGTAGTAGCTTGAGGCTAAATTTGACTGGGGGAAGATCAGAGATACCTGTCATCACAGTGGGTTAACGCATCATCACACAGAACGCAGAACAAACTGTATGTCTATATCCTGTGATCTATTAATACCATGTAAGAAGGAGTACAAGCAGATATTAAAACAAATAAATACCATTTGTCCCCCTTTCTTTGATTTGGTTTATATATGTTGCATCCCCATCAGTCTCTGTGCTTCTACAGCATGAATTGACTTTGTTTTGATTTTCATTTCCTGCAGCTTTCTAGTTACTTCAAATTACTTAAATGTATCATGTGAAACAAATTATCTAAAAAAGGTTTGTAATAACCTTTGCTTTAAAATCCCATAATACTGTAAACATAAAACCCCAATTTTTCTTTGGAGCCTCAAAAGAAGCAGAGAAAATCTCAACAAAAAGGTGTCAGATATAATTACACAAAATATATATAGATTTTGAAATAGTTTGTGTATATTTTATAACCTAAAACCCTTTTTTTGGCTGGGAATTTATTATTTTTATGTCAAACGAAGTGTTATTGACACAATCTACCATTAAGACATTATTTCAAACAAATTTCTTTTGACTTTAAATTCTAAAAATGGACAGTCTCAATGAAATAATACTGTAAAATACCAATTATTGTTGGACAAACTGTGGAACAAAAAAAATAAGAAAGAAAATCTTTAATAGTCTCATTAAGCATAAGAAGTTTATTCAGCACGTGCTTTGTGGATGTTTTATAATATTATTTACTACTAGCAACAGATTCTTGCTTCAGAGAAAATGCATAACAAATAATTTTAGAAATAAAAAAAAAAAAAATTAAGACATACACAACAAACGTTTAAGTTTTATTATGGTATGTACATTCATTCACAATCAACATATTTTAAATTGAAAACAAATGCAACAATAAAACATCCACACAAAAGAAATACGTATAGGTAATATGAAATAACAAAAATAAATATATAGAGAGTAGTTCCAGTAAATGCAGTGCTTACAAAGAATATGTTTGAAACACATGTAAAGCGGTGGAGAAACATCTGGTTTTTGCCAATTTGTTTAAAAAACTTTACATATCTATAAAACAAAATACAATTTCTAACATTTTTAGAATAAAAAAGGAAAATATTTGCTAATACATTCATGGAAATAAGAACTTTAACTAAAAGTATTATTAAGGGCAAACAGTAAAGGAAAGGGATTTTAAAAAGAAATGATCAAAATTAGGTCAAAGAAATTTTCTCTGTTAACAAACTGACACATTTGCAAAAACATTATAGTAATAAGTGTCTATAAAGCATTAATATTGTATCAAATCATGTATTTGTGAGGGAAAATGCTGCGTTTTTCAATTTCGTCTTCACTTCCGCACATTTGGCGCAAAACCGGAAGTTGTTGGGAGTGAATCATCTCGACTCAGCAGTGAAGCTCCACTTCATCAAGCCGCTTTTTCCAGAAGTTTCTTCGCCCGGTTTCTGTCCAGCGCGGCGCCGGCGCACTATCGCGTTTGTGGGAACAAGTTGTTCTGTGTCGGTCGCGGGACGTTAAATGACATTTTCTCGTCGTTTTGGGATTTTCACCAGCACCTCGAGAGCTGTTGTTGCTAAAAGCGACAGCAGCTGCGGCGGCGGAGGAACAACTTGAAAACACATGACAGGCTGGAGGTGCTGTCGACACCGGCGATGTTTTTTATGACGTGTTAGTTAGCAGAGAAGACCGAGCATTGTAATGGGAAAAGATTACTATAATGTGCTAGGAATAGCCAAAGATGTGTCCGAAGATGAGATAAAGAAGGCGTACAGAAAGCAGGCTCTGCGCTTCCATCCGGACAAGAACAAATCCCCTGGAGCTGAAGACAAATTCAAAGAGATCGCTGAAGCTTACGACGTCCTCAGCGATGCGAAGAAAAGAGAGATCTACGACCGCTATGGAGAAGAAGGTACCTGAACGCATCACCTGCTTTGCTAGCTCTGTGCGTTGTTTCGCGGTGTTGTGTAACCCTCGCCAAACTAGTGCGTTTGCGTAACGTGTGCAGCAGCAACGGCATGTATCGTAGAAAAGCGTGAGCCCCAACCCTACAGAGCCAGTAGAAGCTGCTCGAAGGTTGCCGGTTCCCCCCCTGCAGTCAGACGATAACTGCAGCTTATCCTCCTTAAAATAATCTGATTCGTGCTCCTGTTCTTCACCAGGACAACAGCTGATCGGTTTGGCGGGAAAACAGCTGTAGGTTTTAAATGTGTTTTTGGCCAAATGTATATGCTTTATGGCTCATTTTTACTGTTGTCTGGAAATGTTTGCATAAACCGATTTTTTTTTAGATTTCAAGCATCAAATTCCCATCTTTATTTTTTTTTAATTAATTTTAATTACGATGATGCAGTTTTGAGCTAAAATCAAACGTTTTTAATACATTTTTCTGCAGAGGAGCATTAGGAATTCATCTGAGTTGTGGTCGGGACTGTAAGCCTCTGCTGATATCCCGTCATCCCTTTGTTTACACTTTCTCACGCTCAACCCCAACCTAACGTTAACGGTGCATCAGATGTGGCGAGCAGTATCTGAGCAATTCAACCGTACAGTTTTGTGCTTGATGTCAGAGCGGACAAGGAAAATGAAGCCAGTTTCATATCTATTTGTCTGCAAGTCGATGCATCAGAATGGAGCGGCGTGCCCGTTTCAGTTGGTGTGTCTCAACTGTGAGCTTTTTCAAACTGCATTTTATCATTTTCTCCTGATTCACTGCGATTTGAACAAAGAAATACTCAGAAATGCAATCTTAAGCTTAAATACTTTAATAAAAATCGTTCATAATGAGAAAAATGCGACAAGAACATGTTAAAACACCAAAAACATAATTTTCACTGAAGTGGGTCTTTAAATCGTCCATATTTCCATGTAAGAAATGATAATAATTTACTAATTTAAAAAAAATGTTTATATCCTACCGTCATGCACATTTTATGCTTTCTTGTGGTTCATTCTCAATATTTATCCTTTAAGGACTGAAAGGATCGGACACCTCTGCAGGACACAGCGGGCCGAGTTTCAGCTACACCTTCAATGGAGACCCCCACGCCATTTTCGCAGAGTTCTTCGGAGGTCGGAGTCCGTTCGAGCACTTCTTCTCCCAGAATGGAGAGGAGGACATGGACATCAATGATCCCTTTTCTGCGTTCGGTGTGGGGGGGATAGGTGGCTTTCAGAGACCGTATAAATTCCCCCAAGGGGGCCTCCACCAACGGGAGAAGAAGAAGGACCCTCCAGTCGTGCACGAGCTGAACCTGAGCCTCGAGGAGGTTTTTTCGGGCTGCACGAAAAAGATGAAGATTTCCCGGAAGAGACTGAGTCCCGACGGCTGCACCATGCGCACCGAAGACAAGATTTTAACAGTGGATATTAAGCGTGGCTGGAAGGAAGGCACAAAAATTACATTTCCCAGGGAAGGCGATCAAACTCCCACCAACATTCCTGCAGATGTGGTGTTTGTGGT
This sequence comes from Oryzias celebensis, assembly GCA_014656515.1. Lineage (NCBI taxonomy): Eukaryota > Metazoa > Chordata > Actinopteri > Beloniformes > Adrianichthyidae > Oryzias > Oryzias celebensis. Next base: position 9,001,973 of record BNCR01000008.1, on the reverse strand, counting down.
CAGAGACAAGCCTCATCCAGTGTTCAGAAGAGAAGGCTCAGATATAGTTTATCCTGCAAAAATAACTCTCAGAGAGGTAAGTTTGCCCTCATCAAAGCAATATGTTGGCTAACACTGCAGAGTCGCTGATGCTTTTTCCTCGTTGTGTCCAGGCGTTATGTGGCTGCACGATCAAAGCTCCCACTCTGGACGGAAGGACCATCACTGTAACCTCCAAAGAAGTCGTCAAACCTGGAACGAAGAAGCGAATTATCGGAGAAGGGCTTCCACTGTCCAAGTGCCCGGCCAAGAGAGGGGACATGATCCTGGACTTCAGTGTTAGGTTTCCAGACAAACTGGGTCAGAATACGCGCGACGCGCTCGAACAGATTCTTCCCGTGTGACGGACGTTTGCCTCCGCAATGAAATGCAACATTTCCAGGGATGCTGTTAGCATAGTTGCTCTGACCTGGAACACCAAGGCTCAGGGCCAATTTTATTCCCCCAAACCGTATATCTGTTTTGTGCGAGGAATGAGTGTTTTGAAGTGTTTTTAGAGGGTCTTCAACTTGCACTGTTGAGTCATTTTTTTGTGTGTCATGGAGGATTTAGTGCTGCTGCAAATTTCTTTTGTGGGGGTGCTTTAAGGTAACAAGCTACTCATCAAAATACTTCAGGTGCTCTGATGTTCTCTTGAGTATAGCTGTAGAAGAACACACAAAAATGAGAGCATCAACCTTAGTTGGAGTGCTTTTTTTGTTCAGCCTTTCACTTGTTACCCCTCAATGTCCCAGCAAAATGGCACCCGAACTCCTGCCCTGCTTCAAAATTATCAATAAATTCACTCAAATATTTAATTTTAATTGAATAATTCAAGTGTTAGTTTTTTTTTTAATCCTTGCAGCTAAAGCTTAAGTGAGGGACGGGCTTTTCCTGCACAGGAGTCATGTCTATCGCTGTTATTGTAGATATTCCAAAATGACGGAACTTTTTCCTGATCCATACCCCGTATTGGCAAAAACAAATTCAAAATAACTTGCGTGAATGTAAAAATATTTGGAAAGTTTTTTGTGCCAAACACTAGCCCCCATGTGACTGTCATGTAATTAAAATGTGTGAGTGTCTAAAAGCATCATGGGTATTTGTCTCTCTGCTGCTTTTCAACCATGTGGAAAAATATTGATCGTAATAACAGATCTTTAATATCCAGTTTTCCTGAATAAAACCCAAAACGATAAATTGATGGTTTATAAATAAACTAAGCTGCTATTATAAATATCTGCAAACAATATTTAGATTATTTTCTGAAAAACAAAAATGTTTACTTATTTTTATCTGACTGGGATTCATAATGTTTGAACTTTAGCACAAATTGTTGATAGTAAAATTATTGGATTTATTTTTATTTTTTTAATAAACTGTGTCTGTGCATCCAAGTACAAGAAACTGGCAAACAAGCTGTGATCTTTTTCCTGGATTTTACCAAAGTGAATTTTAAAATGAAATAGAGAAAATTGCCCCTCAGCATCATGCTGTGATGAGGTGTGGATAAATCTAACTTCCAGACATGTTACACAACGTCTAATTCTTTTCTTTTGTGGCGTATTTACATTTTTCAGCCACACCTATTTTTTTTTTATTCCGAATGCTGTTTTTAATCACGTATGTGTCATACTGCTTTTTAAATAGCAAAATGTTTGGATCTGACAAATAAAGACCTTTCTTTTTTATTAGGATATGTTTATTACTTTGTAATATCAATATAACTCGTGCTTTAAGAGTATTATCTTAAAAGAACCATTAAAAAAGAAAAATGTGTATTGGGTAACTGACTGCAATTTCTAAGGAATAAATCAAACAAAAACATAAAAACACAAGGATTGTAAATTTTTACCATCTTATTTTAACAAAACGAAGTTAAGATGGGATCTTAGCTATGCACAGCAATATGCTTAATGATTTAAAATTAATTATGTTAAAACACGCGTTTGGAAATGTTTTTTTTCCCCGGAAATGCCTGCTTTTATTCTGGTGAAGTCCACAGTTGCAGGGTCAGAAATTCACCACTAGGGGTCAGAAGACGTCCACGCACATTTTGCGCTTCGAAAACAAAAGACTGAAAAGAATTACAATAAAACGATAATAATCAAAAATATTTGTAAAATTCTATGTATTGAAACTCTGTTTTGGATAAAGTGATTTTTTACCTTCAACCAAGTAGCTTAGTCAATTAGACAAATGAATGATTTTGTGGTGAGTTTTATTTTTTAGAACAAAAGGTTCTGTCAATAACAATATAAGTGTCAAATTCAAATGGAAGAAAGAGACGTTTGTTTTATATCCAGCTCCGTTAGAACACAAGAAACAAACAAAAAAGAAAGAAAGATTAAACTTAAGGATATATATCGAAATTTCTGCTTTATTTTAAAATACAGTCGCTTTATTGATTGTCCTCAGTTGATTACATTTTAGTAAATTCGTGAAGTAATCGAGAAAGTCGGTTGTAAAGTTACTGGTAGTTAAAAACTGTGTTTCCGGGTAAATTAGAAACAGCGATGGTAATGATCATGATGGTTTTATGAGGGATTTGAAAAGTTTAGTTAAAGTTACAAAACTTACAAAACCCAACCTATATCGAAGTATTTGTGATGAGTATCTATTCTTCATCTATTTATAGATGTCATTTGAAAGAAACATATAGAGTGAATACGATTTTTTATTTTTATTTTAAAGGATTAGGGTGGTGTTAGGTAGGAACCAACTCAAACTTTACTTTTACGAGGTTACGTGAATGCGTCATCGTTCCACCCCGATAGGCTGGCAAAAAGCCTTATTTAACAAAAGCATACCGATACACGCACAACAACACAAATGCTCTGCAATTACCCGTATTTCTCATCGTTCCTGCTCACCAAAAATAAATAATGAAAGATACTACTCTTACTTTGTAGGAAAACTTTCTTTAGAAACTACAATCGGCTTCGTTTGCAAGCTAAGCTAACAGGAAGAGCTAACGACACTTGTGAAACTCCGGTAAGAATCGCTGGCCTGTCGTGTTTCCCTGTTTGCGCTCATGTTTATTGATAATGGTAATTGACTCAGTCACTATAGAAACAGTGACTTTAAAAAACAACGGAGATTACCTGTCAGTGTGGATTTAGATGCTAGTTAGCACTGCTCGTTGAGAGTCGTGGGTGTTTGTGATGCCTCACGGTACTAAAAGCTAACAGCTAATAGTAGCGTTGTGTGATCGGTTATTCGTACATGGTTCAGTAGAACAGGTATTTTAAACCATTTATATTAATGTACATTTGCGAGCCTTTTGTCAAAGGAAATAAACGAGTGTTTAGGTCTAAGATTTTTCTTTCTTTTTGCTTTGCTTTTATAATAGTCTCAATATTTTCATTTGTTTATTTTGAGCTTTTCTGGTTGCTTCGCTATAGTCTCGCAATTTTTAATTTTAGTTATTTATTTTTTGCTTTACTAATGGGCTCGTGCTTTTGTACCTTTGTTAATATAATGATGGTTTCAATGTTTTGTTTTGGTTGCTTTGCTAATGGTCTCATGCTTTTGTTTTGCAGCTCGATATCTTCCCCACCAGACTGCTGGACCTGACACATCCAGCAATGTGAACAGCTCTGATGAGCATCCTCTTGAGTCCCATCTGCGTCTGGTTGAGACAGTTTTTACTCTGCACTGGAGGAGCACAGAGTAACAAACGCTTCCGCTGGATTAGTTAAATAGGTGCATGTTGTTGAAAGTTGGAGGATAACTCCTCAACGATGCCTTTGGGATTGGGAAGAAGGAAGAAGGCATCCCCGCTGGTTGAGAATGAGGAAGGGGAGCCCATCCGTGCTGGCCTCAATGTGGCAGGGATGGATGGGCTGGATGGAGGTGTGGTTGGACTTGGAGAAGGTGCTGCCTCGGACGGTCTTCCTCCTCCGCCGAACAGCATGAGACCACGGCTCATCTTCCACACGCAGCTCGCTCATGGAAGCCCCACAGGCCGGATTGAGGGCTTCAGTAATGTTCGGGAGCTTTACACTAAGATTGGCGAGGCCTTCGGGATACCTGCATCAGAGGTGAGGAGATAACGGTTTGCTCCAGTTTCATAGTTTGATTAACGTAGGTTATGTTAATTACATATTTCCCCGCACAGGTTATGTTTTGCACACTCAACACACACAAGGTGGACATGGATAAGCTGCTGGGAGGTCAGATCGGGCTGGAGGACTTCATTTTTGCCCATGTTAAAGGACAGAAGAAAGAAATTGAAGTGTTCAAAGGAGAAGACGCTCTGGGTCTGACAATCACTGATAACGGAGCTGGCTATGCTTTTATCAAGGTGAGGAACGCTTTCTTTTTTTAATGGTTACTGCTGGGTGTTCTGCTGCATCAGCCGCCTGACTTATGCCTCCTTTCAGAGAATCCGCGAGGGGAGCATCATCCACCAAATCCAGGTCATCAACGTTGGAGACATGATCGAGTCCATTAATGGCCATCGCCTCATTGGCTGTCGACACTATGAAGTTGCCAAAATGTTAAAGGAGCTTCCGAGGGGGAAGATGTTCACCATCAAGCTGGTGGAACCTCTCAAAGCTTTCGGTGGGTGTGAAGGACACAAACCATGCAGACAGCGTTTCTTAGATATGTTGATTTTGTCAATAAAGTATTTTCTGATTGGAGATGTACAGAAATGCTTTGTAGAAAGAGTTACACAAACCATTTTATTGTGCAGACATGATCAGTCAGAGGTCTGGAGGCTCCAGATCAGCATCAGGGGTTCAGCTTGGGACAGGCAGAGGAACCCTTCGCCTGCGCTCCAAAGGTCCCGCTACCGTGGAGGAGCTGGTGAGCGTGCCCACACTGGACCGGATTGTCAGATTGAGTGTTTCTGGTGCTGATCTTAGCATGTATTTTTGATTTTTTTTTCAGCCTTCTGCGTTTGAAGAAAAGGCCATCGAGAAGGTGGATGATCTGCTGGAGAGTTACATGGGCATTAGGGACAGCGAGCTGGGTACGCCTGCTTGTGTTTGTCGGGTCTGTGTCGTCTTCAGTGTCCTCCTAACTTGTGTTTCCTCTCTGCAGCTGCCACCATGGTGGAGCTGGGAAAAGACAAGAAGAACCCAGACGAGTTCGCTGAAGCTCTGGATGAAACTCTGGGAGATTTCGCCTTCCCAGATGAGTTTGTTTTTGACGTGTGGGGCGCGATCGGAGACGCCAAGGTCGGACGGGTGTAACATCAGATACTAATGAGGCTTGAAGACGTGTGTGTAGGTTTTACATGCACAACATTTACCACTACTAGAACACACTACCACCATGAGTTAAAAAAACAAAAACAAATCCAGTGTACACTCCTCCTACTTTTGTGCTGCACATTTTTGGGAGCTGATCCAGACACACGGAGAGGAAGGCAGCGCTTTCTGTTTTCCTGCTTTTTCCAGAACACACTAGCACGCCAGGGAGCATTTCCCTAAAATGCATCGAAATGACCTTGCATGTCGTAGATGCTCGTCGCGGAACAAAGCAGAACTGACCTCTGAAACGGGAGAAACATGAGATCTGTGATGTTTTCCAGCTTGCACTGTGCCGCGCAGCACTGCTAACCAGGAAGAGAGACAAACACGGGGTTGCACTGCACCTGTTACAGTGTTTTTGTACTTGTACGGCGTCGTTCTGAGCATGTGCTGTTACCTTTTATCTCTTCCTACTATGAAATCATGTTGTCATAGGTCAAAACATAAAATAGACAGTTTCAGGGGAGGTCGTAGAAAAGTTGTAGCTGTTAACTGAAAAGATGTGTTTTCACATCTTGCTGTAAGTGAGGATGACTGCACCTTCCTGCTTTTCATGGATTTTTTTTTTTTCAGCTTTCTGAGAAAACCAGTGTTAACCAGAAGCAGACAGGTTTCCAAGTTTGTGGATTTATTTTTTATAGTTAGTGTTTTTTTATATATATAAATATATATAAGTGATGTGATGTTTATTTTAAAAGAGATGTGTAACGAGAATTTGTGTTGCAACTTTATAACACAGCAGTATTAAGGTCAGAAAAAAAGTTGTAATTTCATACGTTTTTCATGTGTTCTAGTTCAAAAACCTGAAGCACAACGTGAAACTTTTGTTGTGTTGATGACGGGATGTCGTTGCACTAACTTCATTTTAAGTTAAAGATGACAAAGTCAGTGTATCCCCATGTGAGAATCTGTTTTTCTTTCATTCCTCAGAGTTAATGAATTCCCAAATTGGTGATGTAATGAAACTGATGCTCAAACACTGTAACACTAAGAACATTATTTTGTTGGCTTTGTTTACACTGTTGTCAATGTCCAAATATATTGCAATAACAACATTCATATGGGCTTTTTTTTTGTTCCTTTTGCCCTTAAGAATTTATTAAAGTGTTTATTTAGGTCAGGTGTTTTAACAGGGCTTCTCCAGATGTAATAAACTGAAATGTTTTACTGAATTCAAAGAAAACTCTTCCCTGGAGGGCGGATTTCTTCTCACCTCTGTGTCCTCCTGAAAAATATATGACATCTAACTAAACGGTGAAATCCCTGAGTGTGGAAAAGGTAATAAGATCTGTTTTGGTTAACTTGATAGTTGCACTAGCCGGGGTCACTTACAGGCCTTGATCATGGAGGCGGTAAACTGAGAAGGCGGCCAAGTCTGACAAAATGTTTCAACCATAAACGTGTTTTTTATTCTAATCAGCAATAACATTCGAGGCATTTTTCTTTTTCTACGAATTGCTAGTTAACCTGGGCGTTTGCTGGCGGCGTGGCCGTGCTTAAAAGGCATGGAGTAAACCGGTTCCACAAGCCCTTGTTGATCTATAACTCTGGCTGCTCATAAGGCAGGCCCACATTACTCTCTGGACTCTCTGGGGTGAGAAGCTGAAACAAACGCCGATTACGAGGGCAGCTTCACGCTACAGAGACCGGACCAATGGCGCTGCGCCCTCGAGCTTCCTCTCAACCTGGAAAACTTTCCCTCCTCCAGGTTCCCAAGGCCATTTCATCTCTTCGACCGAGGGCCGTCTCCTCGCGCTCGGGCTCCGTGCTGGAAGAGGAGCTGTCTTGTCCCATCTGTTGCGAGATCTTTAAAGAACCTGTGGTGCTCAAGTGCAGCCACAGCTTCTGCCGGGCCTGTCTGCAGGAGTTCTGGAACAAGAAGAAGGCCAGGCGCGAGTGTCCCATCTGCAGGAGGAAGTGTTCTCTGACAGAGCCAACCGTCAGTCTGGCCCTGAAAAACGTGGCAGACACCTTTCTGAGGGAGCAGCAGCGGAAAGCAGCCACTATTAGAGATGGCGCAGAGGTGGAGGTGGTGGAGGTGAAGTGCGCCACACATGGAGAGGCTCTCAAACTTTTCTGCATGGATGACTTGGAAGTCCTGTGTTTTGTATGTCACACTTCCAAGAAGCACCAGGGACACAGAGTTTGTCCCGTGGAGGAAGGAGCCCAGGATCTCAGGGTGAAGTACTCAGTGTTATTATTACACAAAAATGAATTATTAAAAACTGTTTTCAAACAAATACTTGGACATTTTGGGAGTTTATTGTTCATTATAGGCAGGGTTTAAAGAAGAGCTGACCCCTCTAAAGAAACACCTGCGACGCCTGTATGAAGCCAAGCAGGAGTGTGATGACACAACTGTGCACATCAAGGTATAAATAAACATTAATGATGCCTGCATGACCACTTACGTGACTACAACCACAGCTGAACTATGCTCTGTTAGCATAAAAACATGCGTCATTGCTGACGTTCTAATATTTGACCTGATTGGGTTAAAGCATTTGGTGTCAGAATTGGGCTCTAGTTGTAAATCCAGCTGTAGGAAATATTATTTTAATACATATTTGAGGAGGTTTGGAGAAGTGATGCTCACCATTATTTGCATCATGCGTGGTAGAACCAGGCACAGGCCACAGAGAGACAGATCCGAGAGGAGTTTGAGCAGCTTCGAGACTTCCTCCAGCGTGAGGAGGAGGCGCGACTAGCTGCTCTGCTACAGGAGGACGAGGAGAAGAAAGAGCGGGTGAGGAAGAAGTCTGAGAGCATCACCAGAGATATCCTGACATTTTCTCACGCCGTCATTGCCCTGGAGAACGAGATAGCATCCGATGATGTTCTCTTCCTGCAGGTGAGGGGTTTTCCAAAAAAGCACGACATTTTGATCTGTCAGTAAAAATAAACTGAAGTGTCTGTCTCATCCTTTCAGAGTTACTCCAGCACAAAGAAAAGGTATGTTTATGGGGTCAAATTTCATTCCTCACTTGGTATTGATGGATTGATTTGTTTTCCCATAGATTAGAGATCACACAGCGAGATCCAGAGAAGCTGTCTGGTGTTCTTATAAATGTGGCCAAGCATGTCAGTTCCCTAAAGTACTACGTTTGGGAGAAGATGGTGGATCTTGTTCACTACAGTATGCCGTTTTCCCCCACTTTAATCACTTTTTATGCTTTATTTTGGCTCTAAAAAGACATCCTTCCTTTCAGCCCCGATCACCCTGGACCCCAACACTGCATACCCCTGGCTGTCCCTTTCCTCTGACCTCACCATGGTGGCCAACACTGGCTTCCTCCAGCAGCTCCCAGACAACCCAGAGCGCTTTGGCCACTTTGTCTTTGTACTTGGATCAGAGGGTTTTGTGTCCGGCCGCCACGCCTGGGAGGTGGAGGTGGGCGACAAGATAGACTGGATGCTCGGGGTGGTCAAGGAGTCCATCGACAGAAAAGGTCGCATCTCTGGCTGTCCCGAGGGCGGTTTCTGGATGATCTCGCACTATGAGGGCGAGTACTTGGCCATGACCAGGCCAAGCACGCCTCTGTGTTTGGAGGGTCAGCTGACTCGAGTCAGGGTGCAGATGGACTACGACGCGGGCGAGGTGGCTTTCTCCGATCCTGTGAGCATGAAGCCCATCTACACCTTCACTGACTTCTTCACTGAAAAGATGTACCCCTTTTTCTGCCCCGGATCTAACATCAAAGGCAGCAACCCCAAACCACTGAAAATCTGCCCCGTCAAGGTGGCTGTGTGGAACAGTGCAGCGTGGTAATCAGTCCTGTTAAAATGATTGAAGCTTGGCTAAAAACAGTCTGTGAAACATAAAGAGGTTTTTAAAATTTGCAATTTTTTATGAAGGAAAGTTCCTTTCCTTCCGTTTCTCTCAGTTCTTTGAAGCTAAAGTCCCCCTGGTGGTCAAAAAGTCACTCGAGATTCCTCCAGTTTAATGATGTGCCTTTAAAACACAACTTTAACCAGAATCAGTTCTGAACTCTGTGTGATTAAAATGTAATTTATAGCCAAGAAATCAGGTTATAATTTGATGTTTTTGTTAATTTATGCTCAGAATTTGGAGCTGAACTGCCGTTTTAAAAGTTTGGTTGTAATCTAAAATCCAAATCCTTTTCAAGTTAATAAAAATGTTTTGTTTGAGCCACGAAGGCTGAGCGTGTTTGTCTTTATTGTGCAGGAATCATTGTGGTTTGCAGAAACCACACACAGTGGCAGCGTAAACACTCCAACTCCGAGATGTGAAGTTGTGCATCGAGAGGTGGATCTTGACTAATAAACTGTCTTCAATCACAGACTCAGCTTCCTCTGCATTGTTCCAGCAAAGGGAACTGTGGAGACTGGCGGAAAGTTGCCGACTAACCTCCTCCTCCCATGTCATCGTGCAGCTGGCTGGGAAAATGCAGGATTTTCACATCATAAAGCCCAGCTCCGGAGAGGAGAGGTAGAGAGAGGAAGACGGATCGAACTGGAACAGAAAAGCTGAAGGTTGTGTTTGAAGCTTTAAAATGACTTTTTCAGAGTTTAATACTAAACTTTTGTATGTGTTTGCACAAAAACACCCAAAAATGACCAGCAGGTTGAGACCTCTTGTTCTCTCTGGAGACTTTAGGGCCCACTTGAATGTGCTGCAAAGGTCAGAGCTGTCTGTCAAGAGAGGGGCATCTGCAACACAACAGTATATGTCAGATGAACATCAAGCCATTCTGCTAAGTATTCATTGAAGTGCGATCGCCTTATTGGTTTCCTCCTTGGTGGTGCTGTCATGTCAACCTGGTGTCCCTGAAACCGTCTTCTTGGTGGGTGGGGCCTCCGCTCAGCTAACTGCAGGGCTTTGTTCACGGTGGTAATAAGAAAATCCCAACCAGCGCTTCCTCTGCTGCAGTTAGAGCTCATAGATTAACCTGAACTCCACTGTGAGTTCTTCAGGTCAGAGTCAAGGCCTTGTTGATTCATTCACATACCATAACTAAGGAATATTAAGGAGGAGAGCAAAGCTTGACCTGAAAAGTCATGTGACTTTGACAAATGATCTTGGAGCCAATTAGAGAAAACCTCATACATTGTATCAATGCATCCATGAAACATAAAGGTGGCAGGTTTGTTTTCCACACAAAGGAATGTCATTTCATAAAGAAATTCTGCCAAAATAGACTAAAACCCAAAACAGGAAGAAGACGATGGCGTGTTCTCTGCAGTGACTTTAATATGTACATAATCATTTTCTGATGTAACAGCACTGAAACAAGAGCAGTGATGTCAGCCGAGATGACGTTTGGACGCCCGCCACATGGCTGCGCTCTTTCAGTGTAAAAGCGGCGCCATGTGAGTTGGTCACAAAAGAGGCTTAAAAAATTCTTGATAAACAAAAGGAATGAGTTCATATTGATGTAAGTCACCAATGTACTGAGCATGTGCAAAGCACAAAAAAGAAAGAAAAAAAGAGATGCATCTTTTCTCTTTTATTGTTATGTTTTGTTAGAGAAATAAGAACTTTTGGACTAAAATGCTTTATTATATATCAACTCTAAATTGGCAAAAAAAAAAAAAAAAAAAACGTTTGTTGAGTTTTTTGTATTTAATGTGCAACAAATACGGAAAATATTTACTTGCAAAGCTCATAACTCAGAGTTGAAATGATTAAACCCCCCCTCTGCTTCACAGAGGTTGTCCTACATGATATTATAATACAGTTTGCTGTTTGTTCTTGGTATTTCATTCAACCCCAGGACTTCTAACATGCACAACAGCACACACAAGCCAGTGCAGGGATGGCTCATTGATGAGCAGAAGCAGAGAAGTTCAGAAAATCAGGCAAACAGTGAATGCACTCAATCGACACCTTCATACAGCGACACGGTAAAGCTTGCTCTATCTTCATAACAGAGACTGGTGCTCTTTGGATTCTTCCACTGCTGGTGAGCATAAAAACAGGGAGCAACAAGTTTCAAAAAGGTCTTCTGATGTCTTAAAAAATTGGTGTTTTGGAGAACGTTTTCACTTTCAAATACCTCAAAGAACATGGACTTTGACGGCACGCTTTGACAAAAACAAAGGAAACAAACATCCAGAACTTTAGTCCCTTGGCTTTCCAGGTAAATTAGGCAGTGTCTTGCTCCAGATCCAAAACCACACACAAACACGTTTATTTTCATTCACACACAAACAGCACAGTGTACACACCGGTGTGCAAAGTTCAGGGCACCTCTTGTTAAACCGCCTGCTTCTGTGAAAAATGGAAAACAACAAAAAGTTAAAGACCTACTACAAAGAAAATAGTGTTTTTAACATGTTCTTTGATTTTTTAAAATTTTAAATATTCTCTTTTATCCCAAACCTTACCTTTCAGAGAAAACACTTCACGTCAGTATCTTTAAATTTTCCCAAACTTCAGCTAAACTTTCCATCTTATTCGCTTTCTCTTAAAAACATGTTCAGCTGAGAGAAAAAAAAAACGCCCTACAAGAGTATTTATTGCTGCTTTTCTTTGCTTTTGGAAATCACTTATGTCAACTTTCTGAGTCAAAGTACAGAAAAGACATCAAGACGACTGAATCACACAGCAAAAGAAGGCTTCTTGGGATAAGTCAAAAACTATTACCCTACTGGCGGATTTCTTAAAAATATAAGATCATTTTGCTATTAAAAAAATCATTACAAAATTTTTATTTTCTGCAATACAGTTTTTTAAATCAAGTTTTCTTGCTTTTTTTAAGATTCTGTTTTTGAAGTGAAGGTTTGCCAAAGATTTCAATTTGAGCTTGCTTTAGAAATGACATTTAAATCCTGGTTCTTTGAGATCAACCCATCCATCCATCCTTGTAACCTGCAGTTTCCCTTTGAGGTCATGGGGTTGCTGAAGCCTATCCCTGCTACTGTTGGGCGAAGGCGGGGTACACTATGAACAGGTTGCAAGGTTATGCAGTCACAGACTGTGGGAGGAGGTCAGAGTGTCCCTTGAAGACTCATGCATGCATGAGGAGAACATGTGAACATACAAAACAGTCCCAGCTGGGATTCAAACCAAGAACTTCTCTACGTGAGGCGAGTACACTGACCACTGTGCCATCGTGCAGCCTGAAAAGAGTCAATGATGTCACATTTCACAGCAGCAGGCATCCTTTGCACACCGCTGTATACACTCTGCAGACACAGCATGTGATAGATATCTCAGGTAACATGCACATACACAGAATTAATACGTGACACTTTCATTAAATGCACTTTTGGATTGCAGCTCTCTGCTTTGAAAATAGGAAGGTGCATAAATAAAAACATTCTCATTTTTATAGAAAAAGTCCATGCAGTCTGTGACTTCTGCGAGACTGAGCATGGGGGCCGTCAGTCATCCGGCAGTCTCCTTTTCTGCCTGTGGGGATTTTGCTTCTCCATCTTGTTGATTTTGTGAGTCCCCTCCTCTCTGTGTCGTTGCTGTGAGAGTACTTCTAGTCTTTTTTGCCTCTCACAGATGAGTGCTGTCCTGCGTGTCAAACCTGTGGCTCTCTGATGGTCCGGCGCTGCATTTCCTGCTGCTCCCCTGATTGGGTACCAGGGAGAGGGGGTCCGGTCTGATCAGGTACCTGCAAATTGGGCACAGACAGGGCCAGAAATTGAATTCTCTAATAACTGCAATGGCGTGCTGTGCTCCTTTCATATCGCTTATATATGGTGTTATTTGCTCACACAACGTCGTGCAGCTCCAGTCTGGTGTCTGGGGAGGGGTTGATGAGGATGTACGACAGTCTGTTTCCTTGGTCTGTCATCCCATCTGACACAGGAAGAGAAGAGGTTTGTGAAGCAGGAAATGAAACAGGCAGAGGATGTAGAGTCGGTGTGACATGTGTTTACACGGCAGCGAGGTTAGTTTTTAGTGAAATGATTGAATTCAGGCAGTTTCTGATGTGGAGCTTACTGAATCCAGTTGGAGAAAGACCCAAGTGCTTCATCCTCGTTCGCACCAAAGCATTTAGCTCCTGTCGCTCCGAACGTCGGAACAGGGTCAGTCTCTGCTGAGTGATCCTCTCCGCTGCGCTACCGGGACCCCCTTTGGCCCCACTGGACCCCCGGCCCCCTTTCCGGCTCAGCCGCCGTGCCCACTGCATGCTCTTCCTCCTGAGCAGCGGGTGGTCGGAGGAGTGGGAGGAGGTGGAGATGGGCTCTGAGGAAGTGGAGTTACGGTGAGCGCCTGTGCGGGACAGGAGGGGCTCTCTGGGTTCTCTGGTGTCCTCGTAGTCTTCAACCGTGATGGATACCTGAGACTAAGATATACAAAAAAAAACCCGGAATAATCTTTTTTTTTTTTTGCAGTAAATCCTCTGAAAATGCTCAAAATGTCAATTATAGTTTTTTTTTAACATGTTCTTGTGGCATTTTTCTCATGATGAAGGCCACATATGAAGAAAGTTAAGCTTAAAAATCATGTAGTGATGTGAATGAGGTCAGATTTGCTGCCAAAGATTTGCCCGTGTGTTAAAAGGTTTCATATTGTAAAACGAGATTTCCGTGTCTGTAAAAAGGTTTTGAATCTGTAGATAAGAAATTGATCTTCTGTAAAAGATTTTGGACCTCCCAAAAAAAAAACAAAAAAAAAAAACTGTCCAACCATAAAAAAAAGTTTTGGACCTGTGATGAGAAATTTTTGTGTCTGGAAAGCTGTTTTGTAACTGTAGAATGCTTTGTCCGTATAGAAAAAAAAGTTTTTTCATTCACAAAGAGATGAGATGAAATGGTGGAAGATATTATCACATTTTATTGAATCTAATCACATTTTTTTGGTTGCAATGATGTTGCAGGATTTTGTGTATCTTGTATCCTTCAGACTATGCATTTTTCAACCAATCTAACTTCATAGATGTAGGTGCTACAGTCCACTAGCTCCATGCTACATCCTGATGCACAATATTGAAGAGAAATAGATCCGTGTACGTCTTCGTTTTTCTCATCCGAACTGGACTCTGGCTCAAAACTATACGGCTGGATAGCTCTGATATTTTCGTTGCACCAGCAATGCTAGATTGGGGTTGTGAGGTGCTGTAAGCTAGCGGGAGAGAGTGTAAACGAAAGGATGATGGGAAATATGGGCAAGCTTATTTCACGCCAACAGTCTCACAACTCAAAAGTGAATTTCGGATGAACTCCTGCACAAACAAAAATGTAGTTGGAGCTGAAAGTGTGAAATTTGAAATGTGTAAGAACATAAAAGTGGCTGACTTCAGACACTGGAAGCTTGTGTGCCTCTGTTCGGTAGATGCCAATAGGGATGTCTCCAGTGGAGGAGCATAACTTCTGGTAGAGTCTACCGTAGGTTCGGATCCACAGATCATCTTCTGTGATTTTCATCTGCAAAACAAACAAAACGACAATTAAAATCTGAAGTAATCCAAGTCAATCCACCAGATTTGGTTATATGTTGGACCACTCACGGCACAAAGGAAACCTGAGCCAGGCATGGAGTCCAAACCAAGCAGCAGCCTGGAGATGGAGATCATGTAGTCCTTCACAAATGACTGAAAAGTGAAGAAAACAGAGATTGTGATTTTACAGCAAAACAGACAGAGATCTTTGTATTCGGTTAACGTGATGGAGAAACCTGGTAGAGGAGAGTGTCCAGCATGCTAACACTGAACACTTTCCCAGCTGCAAAAGGAAGACGAAACATGAAGACCAGGTTGGATCCTTTCTCTCTTTCTTTCTGCAGAAAAACAGGCATTTTAACATCATGCAGAATCCCCAGATGGAAAAGCGTTTTTTAAATTCTTTTTACTAGTATTTCTTTGTAGCCGCATCTAAACCAGCAACTTGCCAACCTTTCAATGAGTCTGAGACTTTCAACACTAAAAACAACTCAACTAAGAAAGGCAAACAGAAGAGCCCAAACTGTTTTTTTTGATACCTTTGAATCCTGGAATTATAATTCTGTTAACTTTAATGCTTCATTTATCAAAATTAATTTCAAACTCAAAATTTTAAAGTAAAAAAAAAAAAAATCTGGGCTTTAACAATGCAGAACAGTGCGTTGTGGTTTCCCCCCCTCTGTTTTCCTTGGAAAATCCAGTCTGAGAGAAATGTGAAATGAAAAAAGAAGATAATTGAAGTTATAATGCCTTCACCTTTTCTAGTTTGGACAGGGCCAGGGAGTAGTGGTCTTTGACTTTGAATTGCATAAAGCGCATGTTGGCTGGATGAGTGAGCTCTGTGATGATACTGAGCGCTGGGAACAGTCTGGGAGATAAAAGAAAGAACGGGGAGTAATCGAAAAATAAAAAAAAAGCGTGCTTCAATCTATTGAGCGTCGTTGTAGAACAGTTACAGCAGACCTGAATAGGGTTTGTACATTGACAATGGTTTTTGCATCAGCCATGTAGTCCTCCTCTGCAATCATGGAGCTCTCTTTGTCAACCACCACCATGGTGTCGGCAAACGTCACTCCGCAACGAAGCAAACTGTCCAGACTGAGGAGAGGAGGGTGTGAAAGGAGTAAAAATAAATATGAAATAGGTTGTAATAAGTTAGTTTGGAAAACAATAAAATGTTATAATATTTTAAATGTAACTAGGAGACATGGTCCATCTTACTTGTCAATGGAGCCCACTGTGTAGAACACCATGGGAAACCAGCAGATTGCTTCTAAGAAATCGGCTTCAGGTCTAAACAGATCAGAACACAAACACACTTAGAGCCCCACCAGCAGAGAGTCAAACAGTACATTACCAAAAACGGGGCTTTTATCCACAACAATGGACCTGTGAGAACCACCTGAAGCGTTCGGTCTCTCAGCCAAAGAGGGTACAGCCTGTGATCTGGCAAAATAGGAATCAAACCGACTCTGCTCACAGGAAAAAAGCATCCCTTCAATCAAGAGCTAACGTTCCCACAGTGAAAAGCTGCTCTCAATCTGGAACAAAACAGCCAAAAGGCCTTCTGAGAAAGCTGAAAATAACAGCTCGGCGCTGGAGTGACTCAGCATTTTATTGCCTTTTTATTGGATTCCACTCTCATTCGGGTGACTTCTTTTGTGCACCAGCCACAGAAAAAAAAAAACACACACACACACCAAACTGTCGCTTGCACCATCCTGAAAGCATTTAGCTTTTCACAAATCATGTTTACCGTCACCTCAAATAGCTCAGTTTTTCTCCTCCACTTGCTTTTTAAGATAAAACCAATTTCACCTCGTGCAGCCTAGATTTGCCGTGCTGCTGTTTTAGTGCCAGGTTTACAACGGTGGGCACCACATCCGACCAATCAAAGGGTTCTCACATGCTTTCCAGTAGCAGCACGATGGGGTTGAGCTCCTTCCTGGGTCGGTAGTAAGCCCGAAGAGGCACAATGAAGTTGTAAAGCCCATTTCCTGCGCTCTCCGCTGACACGATGATCAATTTATTTTTGAAGCCGTAGGAACGCGCATCCTCAAACGGGATGTGGTGACAAGCCTAAGAGAAGAACGGAGACATGTCATTAGGTTTGATAAACCGTTAGAAGACTAGAAGGTCGTTCCAGCGGCGTACCTTGTCCATGCGCAGACAGCAGAAGGGCATCTTTTCTTGTAGGAGATGGCACAATGTAGGTGAACTGCCGATGTAGGGGGAGTTTAGTGGGTATCCCTTCACCCACCTGAAGCACAGGTCAACATCAACCACATGATCCTTCTATACCTATTTGTGAATGAGCTCACCCCATCCACTCACTCGCAGTGTCGGCCCCACCAGTTGGCGCTCTCATCCCTGTCGCTGTCATCTTTGCTCTCCTCTGCCCCTTCATCCTCCGACTGGTCCCCCAAAAGGTCAAAGGTGGGATTGTTGACGCCGTCCACCAGCTCCAGGACGGGGGCGATGCTGTGCCGCCTTTCCTCAGCCGAATCCCCCATGGCCGGCAAAGCCAAAGTGTTGGCGCCCCCCATTTCAGTCCTGGAGCTGCTTCTGCTCGCTCTTCCGCTGCCGAGCCCCTGGCCTCCTGGGTCCTGGCTCTCCGGGCTGCTGTCACTGGAGTCTTGCAGGTCGATGGCCACAGTACCTGGAAGAATAAAAACATAAAAACAGACAATCAAGCAAAAAATAAAAGTAGTTCATGAAGAAGCTGCAGGTTTAAATGATGTCCACTGGGTGGTGCATTTGCACAACAACACAACACAATTTGTTCTTTAGATTTATAATTCCTCTTTCTAATCATCCAGATAAAGTATCTGTGGAGAAATGTAGCTGTTCAATGACAAGTTTGCATTTATTGGAAGTTGCACAGCCCTGACTGACCCATGCTGGCGATGATACTATGGACTGGCAGGCGGGTGAGCCCATGGTAGATACTCTGCTGCACTCCTCTGGTATTTCCCCCTGTGCCTCCCCATGACGGTTCCCTCTGACCCCTGACAAACGCTGAGTTCTCTTCCTTGGAGATGTTGATGTAGAAGCAGGTGTCTGAGGCCCCCATGATGTGACACGGCCCAGGATTTAACAAGATGTTGGTGGTGTCCAGCCGGCGCACGCCGATTAAGCAGACTCCATACCTGCAGATAAGCACACAGACAGAGTCAGCTCTCTACCACACAGCATGACATGTTTTCATATCCCGGTTCATGGCATTGTCACTTACTTCTTGTGTGCATGAAAAGATGCAAAAGTGAAACTCTTGCCCTGGTATTCCCCAAAGAATTTGCTTTCTTCCAGGCGAATATGATGCACTTCGTTGGCAGAGCAACGTCTGTAGGTCCGGTGCCACTGGTCTGAGGAACTTGCACCGCCTTCTCTGAAAGAAAACAAACACAAAGACCCCTTTATGAAGCATACAGCTCAGCATAGTTTACATCGGAGTATCATCCATTAAAGCCTATAGATGTTACATCTGTCATCTCTGTCAGAACAAGCAATCAAACGCACATGAGCGCGGTCGGCTTTCCTAGAGCAACAGATACGAGCTTTACGCACTCCCACAAAGAAGACGGGAGCTTCTCAGGGGGACGAGGCTCTAGACGCGGAGGTTAAAGAGGTGATAACAGGAAGCAAAGGGTTGTGGGGGCAGTGTGAATGTGGGTGTCCTGCAACAAAGACCGCATTATATAAAAACGTGTTATAGCAAATGTTCAGTTAACAGGAACTACATGAAAGTTAGACAAGAAACAGAAATAACTCAAGTGTTTTGGCATGTAAAGGTTTGTAACCTCACCCACCTAAATGTTTAAAAACACGATCAGAACATTTGATAAAACTCTTAAGAAGCAAATCTAGAAAAAACAGGATTATATAGTCCCTGATTGTTGATTTAACAAACCAGAGAATTGAATTTTTCATTAACTAGGATTTCATAACTGCCTTTGCCAGATGCATGACAAAGAGAAGTGTTTGTTTCAAAAGGCATATTATCTCATTACATTTTCAATCATTTTAGAAGATCCCTCTATCATTTCCCTAACAACACAATTGTCTGACTCATTTTAGATCTTATTTTTACAGCAGCAATAAAAATACTTAGCAAAAACTTGCTTTTCTTATGTATTTAAATAATTTATCTTTGACTTGGGGAATAATGCTTTCAAGCCAATCAAGGCACTTTGCAGCAGAGAAGAACTTGATGAACTAGCTTGTGTTTTATGGCGGAATTAGGGAAAAACCATCACATTTTATTGTATTTTGGTTGTCTTAATTACAATGTTTTTTTGAAAAATGATGTAAAATTTATTTCTAGACAATCAGTATTGGTCAATTTTTATTTATACTGTGACCTTTTCCTCTTTTTTCCCTTTATGGTAATGTAGATAATTTGTGTAAAGCCTCAGTTAACCCTGAACAAACATTTACATATTTCTGACATTTAGTGGAGTTTGTTCATGTTGAAAGACACAGCTTGTGAACTATTGGTGACTGATTTGATTCTCACAGACTGGGACTGTTTTTAGAGGTATTAACCTCGCAATTTAAAACATGCAAAGTTCCCTAAAGCAAGACAGCTGCTTTGTATTTCAAAATACTCACAAAACAAATTCATTGTTTTTTGATTCAACAAATACCTGTTTATTAGCTGTTAAAACCATTGAAAACTGGACTGTGTGACCCCCACCTCCTCACATTCCAAACAGGAAGTACCCGCTGGCTCCAAGAAGCCAAAATCCCATAGACTTCATTTGAAAAACAAACAGCCATTACTTGTTTCATTATGTTTGTAAGAATAACCATTTTAACATGTTCTTTCTAATGCTAATATTTTATTTTCCTGTAGTGAAAGTTATTCAAGTTGTGCACTGGCCAATCAGATGCCCCAACAAAAAGTAGGTGGTTCCCACATCGAACATTTAAAATGTTTAGTTGATTTTTCAGAGCCTACTTTTAAATGGTAAGGGTGTGGGCCTCCTACAAGCTCACTCCTGATTGGAGAGAGTGGTTGCCATAAAAACCAAGACTCAGACCGTCTCGGACCAATCCCAGCTTACTGATGTCGTCTTGCTCCAACATGGCGGCATCCATATTGCGAAAAAAATGGCGGACGAACTGACTTCATTTTATTGGACCCAAAAGTAAGTCATTCTCTATGGGTGATGTCACACTCACTTGGTCCACTTTTCATATACAGTCAGAAGTTAAAACAGATATGAAAGAGTTTTTGGTCTTACTTCATAGGATGTTGTTTTTTAGTGCCTCACTCAGCAGCACAAACTTTACTTTTACTCTAAAAACTCTTTTTTATTTTTGTTTTTTGGAAAGCTGGACGCCAGCTCAGGCAGCCATGATCTCTCACTTCAAAATACATTCAAGTGTTTCCATTGTATTCTACCTGTTGAGGACTTGAAAAGCTCCTGCGCGTTGCTTAAAGGCCTCTTGATGTGCGGTCCTAATAAATAAAACATGCAGAGATGAGTGACAGCAAAGAGGCTAAAGCAGCTGTGGCCCACAGGTTATGTTTGTCTGCTGTATATCTAAAAATCTGGGTGGTGAGGTCATCATATAGAGAGCAACAGCAACAAGTAAACTCACTGTCCTCTGGAGGAGTGGATCAACAGAGTGATAAGAGTTGATGTACCAGGGCATACGCAGTTTAAAGCCAGCATGGCGTATTTAAACTCCTCTTCACACACAACATGATCTGCACAGAGAGAAAGACAACAGGAGACAAAAACAACGTCATCATTCTTTGTTAACTGACTCAAGAATTAATTTATGCTGAGACTTTAAAAAGTCAATCCCTAGACAACTAAAAATAGACAATCCATTTTTTACTTCTCCATATGTGCTTCATTTTCTTCAAAGTCAGAATTCATTTTAACGTCTTTTGGGAGTGTACAATCTGAAAAGGTTGTGGAAACCAAAGTACGTGATTTAACACCTCTCTGTTTCTGGCCTCTTTGTTGACCATAGTTTTGCACACATAGCATAATATGTGATCTAACAAGAGCTTACTTAAGAAATGATTTAACATATGTAGTGTCAACAAAAGTTTTAACAGAATCTGGTTAAAGCAGAATTATTTTATCATCATGGCAGAACTTCACATCTGCATGTACTATGACAAAAAGTCAATCTAATTTGTGATGTTCTGAAAATGAAATACAAACAAAGAAGTAATCGATATTTTAACCCTGAATCTGACCTGAGATCTGTTTCAATGCCTTCACTTGACCAATAATCTCTGACATCCCCCAAAAGGGCAAATGAAGTTGGATTTTTTTCTAGTTCACTCTTGTGACAATCATAAAAAAAGAAATAAAAAAGGAAAAAAAATACCTCTAATACTGCATACGTTTGTATAACTTTAATAAAAATCAAAACGGACTTAGATAAACTTCATTCATCTCTACAATCATGTCATTTAAACAAATAAGTACTAAATGCATTTTTGTAAATGTTGTTACATTTAGTTCATACACTTAGTTTAGTACATTAAGTTACGTTAATTGTGTCAACAGTTAAAGAGTTTCTAGAGTCAAAAGAATGCACAGCTCCATTCTTAACATGGAAGTTAGTCTGAAATGGTTTCCATCTGCAACCAGCCTCCTGTGGTCATTTGAGGGACTGCAACATTTGGTAAATGGTATATTTCTACTTTTCTTGAAGGTCCAAAGTGCTTTACAGTCCCAGTCCCTTTCATCTATTCACACACACAATCACACACACAATCACACACTGATGGCGGCTTCGCTGGCTTACCGCTGCACCAAGGCTTCCCCATTTGGTAGTTTAGCTTTTTGTGGCCCACTCTGTTAGGTTCAAGTTCATGTTTTCCATAAATGTAATAAAATATTTGTATGCTTTCATTTTTAACTGGCTGCGACTCGTCCCCACTGTGAACAGTTTCCTCTAAAGTTAAACTTTATTGACGATCAGACGCTGATGCGAGCCTCCAAATTACCATATTCCATCTCTTAAAGACAGACATTTTCATCAATCTTCTTCTTCCTAAAAGACAAACTGCCCACTGAGAAAAGATCCATTTCATGTCACTCTTGAGATCTGGGAGGGGGAATGGGCTGACCTAGCAACAGGTCAGTGATTCAGTATGATCCTTATTGAACCATCTATCACTCGCCCACTGTGGCCCTGTCTGTGGGCCAACCAAACCAAACTGAGCAAACACAGATGACACTTGTTTACCTGTTGCCTCACAGCATCCTCGTTGTGAGGAAATCCAATAGAGCGATTAATGTTTGTAGTAAGCCAATGAGGGGAAAAAAGCCAAGGGAGGATCCATTTCCTGCTCTGTGTAATTCTTGATTGAATTGTCTTAAGTCCAGAGCACAAGCATACTGTGTCTATTTAGCAAAAACAGATCTTAAAAGTATAGTATGTGCTCTGTATTGATTGGAAATAACGTGGAGGACTAAGAATCAAACTCAGTCAGCTGTCAGTTAAAGCAGCAAAAGCCCAACGAAAGCATAAATATAGCCTATATTAACTTAATGAGGCATCAGTGTGCTTGAGGGTGTGAAAGTTATAAACATGACAATTAAAGATGCTGATGGTGTACCTTCTGCTTACGTGCTAATGTCTTCCTTTTTCAGCTTGGAGCAGCGCATCACAATGCAGCTCACATAAACACTGGATTTTCCTTTGCTTTTCAGTCTGTCAGTTCATTTTGAAGCTCATCTAGAGCAAAGGGTGTCTGAAGCCTGCAAACAAAATGTCATAAATACTGAAGTAGTGTCTGCTGAATATGGTGTTAGAATAGAATTGTTTACTCTATCATTCAATTTCTGGTGTGTCCATTTTTATCCTTATTTTATGTCTATCTATCTATCTATCTATCTATCTATCTATCTATCTATCTATCTATCTATCTATCTATCTATCTATCTATCTATCTATCTATCTATCTATCTATCTATCTATCTATCTATCTATCTATCTATCTATCTATCTATCTATCTATCTATCTATCTATCTATCTATCTATCTATCTATCTATCTATTTAGCATAGTTTTCCTTATATATTCTCCATCATGATAAAAATGCCATCAGAACACGTTTAACCACCAAAAACCTTCATTTTACTTGGAGTGGGTCTTAAAATCTCACAGCTTTTAATAATGTCCTTGCAATTCTTACAGGCTGGAGACACAGGTGCACACCTATGTCTCCAGTTGTGTCCACACTGTGTAAATGGGATTATTTGCACTGTGTGCTGATGCTTAATTACAATCTGACCACGGGCCCACAGGTTCAGCTAATTAAATCAAAAAGCTGCTATTGTATGCAAAAGAGAGCTGCCATCACTGTACAGCTACAACAAAGTTAGACTGTTGTTTCCTTCAGCACATAACCTGGCTGTGTAATCAATGGACAATCTGGACCCGGTTCTGTTTTGGTTTGTCCAACATCTTCCTTGCTCTGCTTCAACTTCACTCTGACAGATTTTTTTTCCTAATTAACTTTCAGCTCGTAATAGGCCACATTTGAGGATCAAATTAAATCGTGTAGCCTGTGCTCATTAATGCTACCCACACACACTTCCTAATGAGTGTATTCTAGTAGTGTCAAAATATGTCATCCGTGCTCGTGGTGGCACTCATGTGACTTGTTACCCAAGACTCTACTATGACCTGAGTGTTAAAGGGGACACGAGTTATTTTTCAACTTTACTCTACAGATTTTTGAGACTCAAATGCTGCCATATATTTATGTTCCACTCTGAATGGCGTCAATCAGGGGAACACCGTGTGGCTTTGTAATGAGAAACAGTATCCACATTGTCCTGCATTCATCTTCTAAAATGAATGAAGAGGGGATTTCAGCATGTCAAACATGGTGTTTAAACGAGATAAAACATCAAAGCCAGTCCCACGTGGGCTACAGTTGTCAAATTCATGGCAGAAGCACAGAGATTCATCCCGCAGAGCTCACTGCTAATCATATACGGCAGAAGGGGTTTGATAATGAGTGAACATGAAATTCTCTTTTCTGACTAACAATTCCTGCCTTGCTTTAAGAGCACTAGGGGAGGATTGGACGGAGTGAGAACTCGTCTGCAGCTGCAGAACCCATCAAAAGAAGGGATTTGCTCCTCTGAGGTAACAAAAATGTTAATCATTGATGGAGACGGCTGGGATAAGGCTGGCGGGCCACGGTTGAGTCTGACATTCTCCAGGGCTGTGGGCCAAGAGATGTGTGAGGGTATAGGAAAGGCTGTGAGAGAGTCCGTCACTCACAGCTGACTGACTGGCATCTTGTGCTGAGCAGGAATAGAATGAAGTATCTCCAAAAGGCAAGGCACAAAACACACAAAGAAACCCCCAGAAGGCTTATAGGCAAGCTGCGCCAATCTGTCCTGCACTTTCCCAGAGCTGGGAGGGAAGAGAGTCCTCTAATAAATAAGTCACAATTACAACTAACAAACCAGGCATTGAACAGATAAACAAAAAGAGACAGTGATCAAACCTGGATTTATTGCGCTGATAGGCGTGCATCTCCTGAGCAACTACCCTCAACCAAAAAAAACTAAAAAATATGAACATTTTACAAAGACTATTATTTGAATCAAATGTGTTCTGATGATAAAAAATATATTGAAGTGCATTTTGCTTCCAATGACAGATTGTTCACCAATCTAGCGAACATTGATGATCACTAGTATTTTTCCAGACTTCTGGTATATTTCCAGGGCACTGGATTTTGGAATTATAGATTCGGACACCTTAACAAAATGGTGAATGTCCTATCCGACGCACTAAGTAGTGTAGGAAATTTGAACGCAACCTGTGTTTGATGTTGATATGGTGGAAGCATTGACTGTATATGAGAACTGGACTGAGTTGCTTACTTCCTGTTCCAATGAAATGAAATCAGTTCAGACGCCATTTTATTAAGACACACAGATGTCGTCATGTTTGAACAAGAAATCATCAGTAAGCAGTGACTGGTCCGAGTCAGTTTGAGTTTCTATGGCAACCACTCTCGCCAATCAGGAGTTAGTTTGCTTCAAATCCACACTCCTATCACTTGAATCTGACAAACAAATGTTTGTTTGGCACAAGACCACATTATTTTGTTGGGGCATTTGATTGGCCAGTTTAAAACTCAAAAACTTGCACCAAAGAAAAAATATACAAAAACATGAGGATTAGCGAGAACATGCTAAATAATGCCACAAACAAATGTAACCACTGATTAATAGTTGTTTCTTTCTCAAGAGATAGTCAATGGTATTTCAGCTTTTTTGGGACCAGTGGGAACTTCCTGTTCGGAAAGTTAGGGGGTAGGAGTCACACAGTCCAGTTCTCATATACAGTCAATGGTTGGAAGGTCGTAAGAATCAGAATCTTTATGTAGGAGCTATATTCTTAAGTCTTCGCAGTTACATGTCAACAGGGCAGTTATAATCTTCTTCTTTTCTTGGTATATGTCCTAAACCTAGTGATTACATCAGGTTACAACACATGTGCAACCTGACTAACAGCAACAAAATTCCACTTTCCAAAGAGCAGCAATGCAATAAGGTGATTTCCTAAATCCACTTCTTTGACTTTATTCTCACTGCTCACCTGCAAACTTGACATGGAACTTGTTCTCCGGCTTGAGGATCTGTACGTACAGGGGGCAGTTTGGAGCAAAGTCTTTGACAGCCCAGGCTCGCAGGATCGTCTGATGATCCTGACACGTTTCAAGAAAAGATGGAAGTGAGATTGGGGGGAAGACCAGCACAAGAAAGAAGAAGGGAGGAAATGAAGCAGAGAGCTTTCATTAGATGCATTAGATTACAGCTCCTTTATAACGTTCCCCTTAAATTATTGATTGCGTGGAGCAATTTGAATGATCTCAAACCCAGAGTAATACAGATCTCACATTTTTTGGCAGGCTTTGTCAGAGCCATCATGACCTAATCAAGTAAGACAAGCTGAGTTAAAAATCCAGATGAAACAAGTTTGAGGACTGAAGCTGTGCTGGTTTCAAGGCTCCATGGTGGTTTGGGGTAAAAGGGAAACATTTGATTTTTGGCAGAATTTGAATCCAGTTTTAAAGATCAAATGTAAGGTACATCTGCAGACATAGAAATTTGTGTTTTACAATATGCAGGAATCTTCATCTTTCCTCCCATTTTGTTTACCATAGTTCCCTCTTTTCCGTGGTCACCTGTAGTGTACTTTATCTTTCTCCAGCCAAACAAACAAACCACGTTTTTCTATAATAATTGTTTATTTGTTGCATTAATATACTAGATTCCTCCTATGTTTCGTTAAAGCTAAATAAGCATCAGTGTGTTGTGTCAGTCTGTCATTGTTATCTATTTCGTTAGTATGATTTGCCTTTCAAGATGAAATGTCTGTTCCTGCTCCCGTGTCTACGGTGGCCTTGAAGTACAAATGAAACACTCAACACACACATATTTAAGATCACAACTGCAATTAAAAAAGAAAAACACATTTCTAAAATGTAATGTTGTTTTTTTTTTTGTTATTTATTTTACTTTTTTAAATTTTCATTGTGATCTTTAAAGAGTTTTTGTGTCATGTGACTTGATGATGAGATGCGGACTTCAGGGCCACCGTACCGGAGCGACTTGTAGTCAGAAACGTACAGCATGTTAGAGGGCCCCCCAATGTCAGGGAACAAAAGGATTAGTCTCAATGCAATTCATATCATTAGGATTAGATGGGATAAGTCAAACAGGGAAATGTTTGGGAACATACAGCAGCAATGCGGTCCACTTCAAACCGGTTGCTGAGAATAAAGCAGGCCTCAGCATCGTCCATTCTGCAGGTTGTTAGTGGAGCATGTAACCACAGGAGTGAGAGTGGCATTAAAAGAAAGAGAGAAAGGGGGGAAGACAGGAAAGAGGGGTTTTGCATGTTATTTTTTGAGAGAGTAGCAAAGGAAAAAAAAACATGAAGGTAAAAACACCAGAAGGGATCGAACAATCCATATTGATAGATTTTTAGTGCGGAAGAAATGTCTGACTCACTTGGCCCTCATCAGGTCCTGGTCTTTGAGGGCAGACCCCTGCAAGTAGATGACTCTCTGGGCCCAAAGAGGAACATGAAGGACCCGTCTGACTTGAACGTCCATCTCAGCTGGACAAAGGATCACCACGTAGTAGTCCTTTACAAAAACACACACAATATTACAAATCAAAGTTAAATAATGAAAAAAAGATTATTCAGACGCCCTGCTTCAAGTTTACATTACTATGTAGTGCGTGTGATAATCGTGTTGGCAGCAGCCCAGTGCTGTAATTAATTGCATTTATTAATATATTTATCGAACGACTGACAGCAAATTTTCCTCACCAAACGGAAAAAAAAGAAACAAACAAACAAAAAAAGAAACCATGGAAATGAATGAGAGCACAATTACACCCTGCTGGCAGAGGGGAACAGTAAGATGATCCCCAGGAAAACAAATACGCGTTCGGATCTTCAGGCAGCCGCACACATCGAAACTCCAGCTTCAAAAGGACAGAGGTTTGATCCCCGCTGTTGCAGAATTAATCCTGTGCTTTAACCTCAGTCAGTTGGGCTCCTGGTGAGGATTATTACAGACAACAAACACCCACACACAGCAACCCCCCAACATTTGGTTGTCCTACTTAAACCAGACCTGCAGCCGAGGATGAGCGAAGAACTCGTTGAGGAAGTCCATGAGGAGGTCAATCTTGAGACAGCTGACGCACAGCACCACATGTTTCTCCGTCTGTGCCCGGTAGCGGCTGTAGTTGCCTCCGGATTTCTGCCGCTCCATCCACAGGAAGGCCAGCTGCTCAAACTGCGTTTAGGGCGACATCAATCACATTCAACAGATGGAAACTGGATTAAGTTAGCCGGAATACAGAGAGGACCCAGGTGGTTAAGAAATCGACGCCTCGTGTATAGTGTTTCCTTTTGATTAGGGAGAGTGTTTTGGGGGGAATAAAGATCAGGAGAGATTTGAGGATTGTGTTTGAATGGAACATGATAGCTGATCATGTTATGGTGGAAGGTGGGCGGTTGGAAGAACTAAACAAAATCAAACTGAAAAATGAGAATTAATAAAATTATCAAATTATTTTCTGTGTTAATCACACAATTGGCACCTCAAAGGAATCACATTAATTTGAATAAAAAGGAATAACTAACAGATTATTGAAGTCCTAAGCTCTTTAACTGCAACATTTTTAGTAATTCTTGGAATTATTTTAACATTTGAGGGCTTTTACTTCAATGAAAATCATAATAATTTTATACCATACACATATCAATGCTCTTTGAAGGTTACACTGACTTATTCAAATAAAAAAAAAGAATCAATCCATGCATATCTGCAAAATATTGATATATTTCTGTGCTCGTCTGGGCCTCCAGCTGTAGATTAGTTATGCAACAATGAAGCCAAACTATCAACAAGTGAATGATGAGGAGGTTAACAACCAGCAGGGAAAAAGCAAAGAAAAAATAGGATATGGGCAGCTGGAACTTTGTTTGAGGCAAAACTCAGGGTCAAAAACACACACACTCCTCACATTCATACAAACAGGTGTGCAAGTGTGTCGGGGGGGCTAATGGCCAGCAGTTTCTAAATGTCAAGAAGTATTTATGGATGAAAGATGGAGCGAAAGAGGGGAAGAGAGTGATTATGTCAAGGCTGAACAGAGCATAGCTCCTCTAAGGTTGTTCATGCAAACAAAAGATATCATTTATGTTGTGCAGTTTTTTTGTTGTTTTTGTGCGGAATTAATGAGGATGAGGATTTTAATAATTCCCTTTTTATGTGGCGGTTCCAAATCCATGAAGTCACAAGACGGAACAGTAAAAAAAAGCCTCTCAGAATATCATAAAAATGTGCTGCTTTTAATTTAGTAATCAAACTTTTAAGTAAGCTTTACATATTTTTAGACATGTTTGAGCAATTATAATGCGGTACATATATCAAAAACTTGTCCTCTGCATTTAATTTTCCAAAAGTTTCATGATTTTAGTTTTTGCAAACAGTGCAAACGTGTCCCCACAGTAAAACTCAGCAATATGTCTATTTTGAATGGATGTACATTTAGTATCAGTGTGGAAAAACACTGACTACAGTCCCGCCCACAACTCAGATGCAAATTTTTAATGAACTAATGCCGCTCTGCAGAAAGTATGTCCTAGAAAATGACACAGGATTTTAAATTTTGATTAAAAATGGCATAATTATAAATAAAGGACTACCAGGAGCACTTTTACAATAGCTCAGATCGGAGTGGGACTTTTCATATGAACAAAAGTTGTGTCCCTGCAGGTCTCCACAAACACGTTAAGGAAATCTAGAGATGTGTTTGTGTGTTTTTTTTTTAAGTGCATATAAATGTGAAAGTAGCTTATGTGATTTGACACAAAAAAAGAGTTCACACCCACTTTTAGTATCATCACTTGTGAAATTTCTCTTGTTTGCGAGAGTGTTCATACCCAGAGAGAGAACATATAATTGCGAGTAGGACACATGCACAGATGAAGCAAACTGTGTTAACACTCTCGCATGTTTTGGAAGAAAAAGGGTGAGACAGGTACCAGAGGGATTGTGCTACACAAACAGAAGGAAAGACCATTGGGATGCTCTCAAACTGCAGCATTTGTCAAGGTGTTTTGTCAGTTCCCCCTGTATTATGTGTGTAAACAGATCTTCCAGCTTTCTATCATGATTTTTTCCCCTCTGTGGTTCAGCTAAAAGACAGTGGAGAGGTTTGGGGAATTGACTGAGTAAGGAAGACTCTCTGGCTGCTCTTGAAATAAAAATAGTGTTATAAATCTACATAGGATGTAGTGAGTCATCGTGCCGTTCTATAAAGAAGAACAAATAAGTATTCCTAGAGAAAGCTAGAGCTCATGATCATAAAAAATATTTATCTTTTGCAGGTGACAAAGAAATCCTGTTTCAGTTTCTTGAGTTTCTTTCTTTTTTCTAGTCACTATTAACATACCTTTGTGGCTTGTTTGCAAAAGGTCTCCATCTAGACAGGAGGACAGGTTGGTGGAGCACTTTCTGACATGTGAAAGGTTTAATAAAACATGAGAGGAGGGAAACTGCTCTCTGGGCTCCAGTTGTCAAACCAAAACAGCTTCTAGGATCAAAATTTAAAGCTCACTTTAAAAATTTCTGATGTGAAAGGAGGGAATTTGTTTCTATGCTCTTGAATATTCTCTTAATGACTGCGTCTCACCTGGATGGGAAGCACAATGAGCGCCACAAAAATCATGATGACGACCAGAAGCTGTGAAGGCCAGATCTGGGGGGTGACGTCTCCAAAGCCCACGGTGGAGAAGGTGACGACGCAGAAGTAAAGCGAGTCGAACAGGGTCAGGTTGTTTCCTGCACGCTCGAGGTGCTGGATGCCACAGATGCTGATGGAGGTCAGAGGGAGGGGAGGGATGTAGACAGAACAGCGAGCACTTCAGAGATTTACCAGCTTGTTAAGGGAATCTGTGCACTGCAGACTATTTGATACGTGCAATGATTTAAAGCCTTGTTTTTAGACTTTCAAGATAATTTACCAGGTTGTTTTAAATAATTTATTGCTCTACACCGAACCAAGATTTTGTCAAAATCAGCACAATGAAGATTTTTTTTTCTCTGATCTAGAAATAAAGAAATTATTAATACAATTATTCAAAATCTGCCTGCTACAAACTCTTGACATTCAACATACTTGATTTAAGACAAAAAAAAAAAACTTTAATTGATTGATTTCGGAAATGTTCAAGTAGATTTTGTTCACATTTTTTGTCATTTTCATTTTTTAAGACTAGTTTTTTGTCACTGTAATCAAAATAACTACAATTAGGTAGATAAAAAATTGCTTTGAACTAACAAAAAACATTCATTATTGGGATGTAAAACATTCAATTTAAAGTAATTTGATAGTATTTAATGGTTAACTTTTGGAGGTATTTTTTCCTTTTTTGAAGGCTTATGTGGAACTCCAAGTTTCTAGATTTTGATGTCTTATCAAGTAAACATTATTTGCTGCATGAATAGATAATTTTGCTACTTTCCAGGGATTTTTGTTCTTTAAAGGAGTTTTCTTTTCCTATTTTTAGGCTACCTCTTTTGCCAGTGCGCTCACAGGAGCCCATATTCACAGAGATTGTTGTTAACATTTGTCCTGCTTTAATCCTAAATCACAGAGACTGACGTTTATTTTTAATATTTTTCTTTGCAAAACTTGGATGTTGAAGCTACAGATCCTGTCATGGTGTTTTTTTTTTCTCCAGACAGATGAGTCAGCAGGTAAACATCAACCAAAGAGTTTAATAAGTCAAGCTGGTTGTGTGATCTTTATGATATGAAGCAACATGTTTGACTGCACTGAAGAAATCAGTTGCTTTCATTTAAGAGCACCATCACTCCCTCCCTTAAAACCCCTTACAACACAGCTCTCTGGCACTGAATATCTCCACCGCCAGCATTTCTCCTCTCTCACATGACTTTTATTTTGCGCGTGTTGCACTCTTTCTTTTCCCCTTTGAATCCTTTAAATGACTTTAAAATACTTTAAATCTCTGGATAGTGCCAACTTTGAGGGAACTCACCATGTAAACATTAGACAAACCAGAGTGCTGATAAGTATCACCACCTGGTTAAACATGGCTGAATGTGTCCTCTGGATGGCTCTGTGGAGGTCATTCTGCAAAGAAACGCATGGAAGCTGATTGTTAAAAAGTGACAGCTATTAAAATAAAGGTAAGCAAAACACTGCAAAACCAGAGCCGTTAGAAATAAGTTAAAAATTCCTTCCCCGTTTACATAAGCAAACAAGATGTCAATGGGGTAACAAAAATGGTCTTACCAAGAATTCATGAACAACAGTGAAATTGTTTGAATAACTTTGAGCTGACCGTTTTATCCTAACAGTAGAGCGTCACATCAAAGAAGACGAGAGATGGAAAGACTTCAAGGAGACTTATTGCTTCACTTACAATCATGTTCTCCAAGGCGTGTTTGGCTAGCCAGCAGTTGAGAAATACGGGGATGAAGAGATTTTTGAAGGAGGGCAAAATCACCTGTTGAGAGGAAAGATCCACTTAGCTCTCTGCTGGGTTCTTTTTTCTGTGGTTATGGAAAGCCGCAGCGAGGAAATGGATTGTGAGAATGTGTGCTTCTGGTGATCGTTCTTCTGTTTTTCCACAGCAGCAGATGAATTGTGTTCCTCTGCAGGCTGGCGTTATCTGTGCTTAGTAATGCTTATCTCTCCACTCACAGTGATCATGAAGGGGACGGTGCTGATCATCTCCAGAATGAACGGGACACGCAACACTTGCTCCCAGACGTTGCCCTGGAAACACAGACCACGCACTGAGGTCAGGAAAATCTTTGGATCCTCTCTGGATCAACGACAGATTACAGAGTGGGATCTGAACTGGTTTCAGAGGAGATGCAGCGTGGCAGATTCCTCTGGATTAAGGTGTCGGCGCTGGCTGTTTTCATGTGTCTGCTGACTGAAAGGGGCTGACCTGCGTCTGACTGGTGTGGGTGGACAGGCACAGTCCCTGTCCACAGGAATCAGTCAGCTCCAAATGCTAAAGTCTCCAACCTCAATGGTTATCTGTGGAGCGAACCCTGCACGGGCTTTTAGCATGGGGGAGATCAAAAGCAGGACAACCTGTGGATGAACTGGGCGTCCCGCTGCGTCAACAGAGGGGCCTGCCCCCTTCAGCATTTTTGATCTGTAGCAAAACAATGTGAGGGAGCCTCCAGGCTCCTCCCCTTGACTGCAAAAGAGATGCAATGATGGACAACATCTTTTTGGAGGAGTGCAAACCCTCCACGGTCACGCCACACGTGTGGACTTCACAGCCACAGACGTCACAAAAGGCTTCACAGGGGCCATTGGGGGGCTGCGTGGGGCTCACCTTGTAGCTGAGATAGACGAGCAACATAGTTTCTGAAAAGCTGATGAAAGCCACAAGCACCTGCAAAGAGACACAGAGAGTAAGACAGAGAGAGCAGACACAGTTGAGATTGTCAGAGACCGAGCAGAGCAGAGAGAAATTAGGAGTCGCAGAGCTGGGAGAGTGTGGGTGGAATCAGTGGGTGTGCTGTGATGTTTGCGTTAGAGGGAACAGGTTTCACTGAAGCAAGAGACAGCCCGCTGTCTAGTTTCATGCATTTATATGCATATGTGTGCAATCATTTTGCAAGTGTAAAAAGATGTCAAGTGCAATCATTCCAGGTCAGCGTTCTAAGACATAGAATTAGTTCTAACAATATTAATATAATATTGCAAATGATTTCAGCTGGTGGGTCACATTATTAGAAAACTACTGTTCAGGATATAAAGTTCTGCTGTTCCTGGCATTGATGTGAATGCTCCTTTGCCACAAACTGCCAACCTAAACATTTTGAGCCAACCACACGCCATGGCAACAGCTCTCTTCAATAAAACCAGCCTCCCCCAGCAGAGCAGTCACTGCCAAAAAAATTCTCCAGATCAACTTGGGGAGCCCACAGTGTCGACTCCAAACTGACCCGAATTCCAAGAGATTTGCAGTTTGGTTTGGTTTCAGTGGGTCATCAATACTGGATCAACAGAAAATTTGATTCTTATTTTGGGGAATTTTTTCCTTTAAAAATAAATGTCTGAAATAAAATACTTCTATTATCATCATCATAGTGAAAAAAAATTGAAATCAAACTGTGTTTATTTAATAGTAAAGTGTATAGTTAAAATAAGAAAGTTAAAATAATTCCAAACGCAATGTGAAAAAAGGATTTAAAAACAGTTTTAAAAACAGGAATTATTGCATTCATGTTAAAACTTTAGTTATGTTTGTTTCATACCAGAAATTTCAAGCTAATAACCTTTTTGAACCGTTAGACTTAAACTTTGAATGAAAACGATTTTGACGGGAGGTCTGTTTCATTCCTGCGTCTTTGTTAACAACCATTAGGATTGGCAAAGTCACCAGTGAGAGGGTTTAAGTCATGGCTGAACAGACTAAGGTGTGTTTACACAGGAGTGTACTGATATGTCTGACCTGCAGTGCCCAGAGCGGCACGGGTCTGTCGACCCAGATGATGAGTTTCCTGGAGAGAAAACGGAACACTGTGTCAGAGTGGAAGCTAAAAATGTGGAAAAAAGGGAAACAAAACTATACAGATGCCATTAAAATGGAAAATAGAGTGTAAAACTCCCTTGCTGTACCACATAACAGGGACCATGAAGACAACTCATGTCACCGTTTTAATTATGCGGCTTCCAGCTGAACCACAGCACCCTCATAATGTAGGAGGAAAGCAATATTCCCTGTCAAATTTACGTCCTCATTGTGAGAGAAAGTCTGTTTTTCTCTTCCTCTAGGACACCCTGGGGTTTATCGTGGCTGCTTGCCATGAGCGCCATCTCCACTGAAGCTATGAGGCGGTCTGCCCCTTTCCTGAGCTCACCCTGTCAGGCCCCTTATTCATTTGGAGACAGAGCTTAGCCAGTGTCATTTGCCATCAATTAGATCAATAGGTCCCTGAGCTGGAGACATGGCATAGCCTCAGGTCCATGAACGCTCTGGTTTTCTTCTGGCTCTCTTGTTATATTACATACTTTATCTCCACTAGATCGCTGTTGATTAGGCTGCAAAGACACTATATACATATTACTCTGACAGGCAATCCATACAGGTTGATTTTGACAAATGGTCATGGATCTGTGTTGCTTAAAGTCAACGTTGCAGATGGCCTCAGATGGGTGGAGTTGCATTGATTGTTTTAGACACAACATTTCCTACCAGGGAGCCAGGGTTAGGGGATGCCAGTCCTCCAGGGCGTGTGTCTTCATGGTTTTTTTTGTCTGCATGCAGAAGTCATCACTACTAATTAGATATTTGCATGCTCACCAGTCAAACTCACTCCAGGGACGGGATGATGTGTTTTGCTTGGAGCAGTTGAGTCCTCCAATGCTACAGGGGGCGAAACAAACAAACAAAAAAATACTATAAGGATTTTTTTTTACAAGTATCTCTAAAATATTAAATAACTTGCTAATAAAAATAATTACAATCACATCTCTGTCTCCCAGTCTCTTTATGGGAAGTCTTTTCTAAACTGTCCTCCCATTTCATTCTTTAGTATTTGTGACCACTAAAGAGTCATTGCCTTCATAAAAAACCTTTTTGCTGTCCAAAAAAAAACAAAACCTCATTGACACCTGATAACACCTGAAAGAGAAGAAGTGACTAATCTGCACTCACCTGTACCAAATGACTGCAGCCAGTGAAGATATTTCTTAACTCTAACTGCTGCACTGATGGGAGCCCAACACTTGAGAGGAGATGCTACTCTTCATTTAGGGTGCTGCGCCTGGGGCTGCTTTATTTTCACATCTTAATTAACTTTGAATTTTTCGAGTTAATGTATTCAGTGTTTTAAACCGGGGCATCAATTAATCAATTTTACCAACAGATGCCCTCCTTTGGGTTGCTCCATGGTCATACTTTGATGCATTGTTTATGACTTAATTTATTCTGATAGTATTCTCTCCGCTATTTTCTGTCAAATTGCTTTCAAGCGCTTCGGTCTCACCTGCTTCCACATCTTCTTTTTAATGTCAGCTCCTGATCCACTTTTTCAGGGTTTCTCTTGCTAATGAGTTTCACTTTTTCAAGTTTAGTTCCAGGTTCTGAGATGTGTTCTAAATTCCACCTTATGATCTTTCAAAGTTTCTTCACGCAGACGTGTTTGTCTGCATTTGTTTCCTCCACCGCTCACTTAATTAGATGCATGACGTCTGTGTGGGCTCACCTCTGGGGGTCAAAAATACCAAATTATCTCTAACAGTCAAGAAAATGAGGTTCTAAAAGCCTGCGGGATTTATTGTAGTTCTGCTTTAGGTATGTAACCTTCTCGATATTGCTGAAAAGGTAAAATTAGATGATGAAATGAACTGCAGCCGTGCTATTTTTTTAATGTGAAAGGATTTATTTGTGTCATCAGTTTTGCTATTCATGTTTCTCACCAATCCTGTCTTTCCTCTTGTGGGTTGTCAAGCAGGACTCGAACAATGTAGAGAAGGCAACTCAGCACTTTCAGGGCAAAGTTAAACATTCGCACTCGCAGACCTGCAGTCAAAAAGAAGAAGATCACCCACTGAAAGTCTGCTGTAAAACAAGTAAAATGCATAAACTGAATGCAAAACAAACCTGACGGCATTCACAATAGGGGTGTTATGGTTTGTTTTAGTAGCGATTCAACTCATATAATAATTATTGATTGCTGATCTTGTCTTGGCAAAATTTAAAGTGTTTTCACACATTGAACTGTAATGATGGATTGATCATTTTTTGCTGCCATCACGTGTATTTGTGTGTTTGCTGTGATGGATCTTGGTCTCAGTCTAAATGGTATTTTCAAATATTACTTGATTTACCTCATTTTGAAACGATATATAATGGTATTTGTGGATTTGATAAACAACTTGCCACAAACCGATCAATTTCTTTGGATCATAGCAACATAAATCAGTTCATCCATTAAGTCAATTAATCCTTATACCCTTAATAAACAACGTTCTTAGTGATAAAAAGATTAACACAAGTAAAATTAAATATTAATTTGAATGTATTTTTAATGCATTCAAACAGCTGGAGCTGTATTTTATAAGGTTTGTCTTTGTATTTTTTGTGTTTAAACTGCCAGAAAAGGTTCTTATTCTCCTTCAAGAAACTCGAGAACTTTCACTTTTTGATTTGGCAATCTTCAAATTCCAACCTCACAATCATTCGTAGCACAGATGCTGGACAGGTGTCCCATAAGTGTGATCGGCAAGTACATAAAGCAGCTTCAAGGGAAGAATCAGCAGAACGCCGTGATGAAACGCAAAGCAAGAATCCAGCAAATGACATATCTGTTTAGTTGAGATTTTTGTTGTTGGCGCTTTGTCAACAGAATGTAACCAGTGTGCAGAAACGGGAAACAAAGAAGAACTTCACAACTCACTGGATCTTTGGTTTTTGATGAAGAAAAGCTTGAGGCGCTCCTTGAAAGTGTTCTCATTCACATAGAACTCTACCTGCACCCTAAGAGAGGGATGGAGAGATTGACATGGTCAGCAAGAGAGAGTAAGGGTTAATGAAGATCTTACAGAAAAAAAAAGAGGTAAAATGTAAAAGAGAGGCTTCAGGTGATTGAGAAGATTTTTCTAGAGACAAAGCCGGGAGACGCACGGAGAGCTGGAAGACAAATGAGAAAAGCACAACAGTGACGCAGACAAAGTATTCATAAGCAAAATGGAGATGGAAAATGTGATAGTGATTATACAAACGCAGAAAAATATGGAAATAAGACAGTGTTGCTGGTCGCATTAAAGACTAATGGGCTTTAGAGGAAATGGTGCTCCTGCTTGTCCGCCTGCCCATAGGCCCAGACAGCTGCAGTCAGTCTCGTTTTCTCCACTGATTAAATATAAAGCAACAAATTACTTCCCTCTGATGTTTCTGGTGAACATGGGAGGCCATAATTACTGCTCTTTCTGCCTTTCCAGTCCGGCACCCTCCTGTTAGAGGAACGCACACTCATACACACACGCCCTCTGTGCAAACCCAAGGCAAAAACAACACAAACATACAAAAAATATAACAAAAAAAAAGAACCCCACCCTCCACCAGGTCATTAGTATTGTTAGAGCACTCTCCATCTCACCTGACAGGGATTCTTATGGAGATATGATGGAAGTGACAAGGAGACTCTCATCTGACAGCTGAGACACATTATCAGACAGACTGTAGGTGACTGTTTTTCTCTTCTGGCCACCTTTAGGGGGATTGTCTGGAGCTCAAACAGAAGCGGAACAAAGAGAAGCAGAACAACTGGGGTCTATTCATCTGTCTGCAGAGACAGAAAGAGGCGGCGGTGGGGTGAGTCTTCTCACTCGTCCAGCGATCTACATGGTCTTACACGCGCAGAGCAGTCCAAATCACTCCACCTTCCAAGTACAGTTGGCGATGCAGGAAAAGGGGGGTAACTTTCTTACTTGTTACCATGGCTACACAGAATCCAGCTTTCCCCTCATCTTCTGAAAAGCAAATGTGTGCAAACACATTCTTGTGAATGCCGTTCAGCCATCAAAGCTGAACGCCCCGCCGCAACTTGTTGACAGCTCTCCTCTCTTTGAGGGGATCACTGACAAGAGAGATTTTTGCACACATTAAACTGGGAGAGCAACATGCAGATGCACAAATCCTGAAATCGCTCTGTTCTGGCTAGTAATGAAACATCTAGATTAGAGAATAGATACAATTTGTTCTAAGGATGAAAGCACTGATGTTTGAGATTTCATCAAACACTTTTAACTATAACTTTTTAAATGCTCGTCTTTAATCCTAGTGCAAGTTCAAAACGACGACAGTGACCGATTGGGAAAATGATATAAAGCATTTTGCTTAACATTTTTCATAAGAAACATCCCTAGCTATCTGCACAGCCATTCCTCATTCTGTCTTAAGAACTTTGAATGAGTTATGCATGTATCATTGTTGCAACTGAGTAAAATGTTTAAATAAAATGCTGCGGCACGACCGCTGTGTGATTATTATCCTCACAAAAAAATCCAATTGGTAAAACCCGTCATCTTGT
Source organism: Oryzias celebensis (assembly GCA_014656515.1). NCBI lineage: Eukaryota > Metazoa > Chordata > Actinopteri > Beloniformes > Adrianichthyidae > Oryzias > Oryzias celebensis. The sequence continues at coordinate 8,963,706 of BNCR01000008.1, read as the reverse complement.
CTTCACCCGCCGTTGTCAACCACATTCATCAGAAATAGCCCCCTGGCATTTGACGATGGCTGTACTTTCTGTTCTTCAGCATATATTCTATTTTTTTAATCTGTTTATTGCTATATAAAGTCATCTCAGATTCATGGCTTAATTCCAGTGATGCACTTTTATCAAAATTCTTCAAAGCCTCTCAAAACTGTTGAAAAAACGGATCATTTCTCAGTAGATTTTTCTGAGGTCATTTTCCCCTCAGCCAGTTTCTTTAGGAGGGAGACTTTTCAAAGCTGCAAAGGATGGGTGCCGATGTGGAAACATAGACTGGTAATTAAAGACTTTCTCAGTAAGTTTCATTCAAGAAAAATGTCAAGCTTTACCAGAGAAAAGAATAACCCGAGGAACCTGAATGAGGAGTAAATGTGCATAGAATGTACAAGTGTGAAAGGCAGAGACTGAAAAAAAGGGAAAAAGTCGGCGACAGTACAGTTAGACGTGCAGACAGACAGAAGGAGGCATGCGGAGGTGGATCTTTGAGAGAAAAAGGGAGAGAAAGGCTGAACCTTGTTCTCCTGCTGCTTCCACCCATGCCTGTGGTCTGTAATGACACAGCACTGGCCATCTAATGACACACTGGAAAAAAAAAACTACAAAAACCCATGTTGCATGCAGAGCACAGCCCCAAAACCCCCACAATTAAAAAAAAAACTAATTATGGTCACACCAATGAAGCAACAAAAATGGGTTTGGGTTTTTGTTTTCTTTAAACATTTCAAAGCAAAAAAAAGTTTTTTCAAATATTGAAAAAAATTCTTTGCGATTTAATAACAGGTTGGATGAAAAAAAAAACAATAATGTAATATCAATTTGGTTACGCAAACTGCTAACCTAATACTATGATAATTAACAATAATGACTCTGAGACAGTCATGAGTCCTGCCTGTTTTGTTTTCCAGGCATTTAACTTTGCGTGATTCACACATTTTGTTTTGATCATATCTTATATTTGCAGCTATCTCTACAGAGTTGATTCGTTTTGGTGGAAATTTCCTATAAATAAGCTCAACTTGCCTCACTTTCAGAGTTCCTCCACAGACTTCTTGCATATTTGGCAAATTTCTCTGCACAGAATTGATGGCTCCGAGTCGAGTTGCACATGCCTTTTTAACACCGCCAACAAATTTAGTTGAGTTCAAGGCTTTGTGACAGTCACGCCAATGTCTTCACTTTGTTGTCATTAGGCCAATTTGCTGTGTATTTGGAGGTAAGCTTGGGGTCCTTGGCCTTTTGTCACACCCACAAAGGCACAAACTGCTTATTGATTTGTTTTTGTGATGTCACATCAGTGTTTTCTGTTTTCTATTCTCAGGTGCTTCTATTTATGACTATTTTTTCTTTGTAAAGTTGGAAACTAACCTGTAGTTTAATGACCCACTCCAAATAAAATAATGGTTTTGGTGTTTTTAGCATGTTCTTGAGGCATATTTTTGATGATGGAGGTCACATGAAAAGAAAATTAAGCTTAAAATTACTTTTCTGATCATTTTTTTCTACAAATCATTGGGACTGTCATTGGACAAAGCCTGTAGCAGTAACATGGGCACTACAGTTGGCTGGGAATGAGCTCCCTGCTCTGCTCTATTCCGATGCAAGCAGTTTCAGACAATTAGATCCATTAATGTCTTTGATTTTATCATCTGAGCTGCCATGTGACTCAAAACTGGACAGCTGGATGGCTCCAATATTCTTCACCTTTTTGTTGCACCAGTAATGTTTTGTTCAGGTTGTGAGGGGCTGTACTCTAACAGAGGGATGATGGGAAAGGAGGGCAGGCTTACTCCAAGAACTCACTGGCGGATTTCTAATGAACTACTACCGTTATTTAAAAACTATGTCCTAAACGACAGGGTTTTTTTTCATTTTGGCTACAAATAAAAATTATTATTTTTATTATATTTAAAAGATCACTAAAAATTCCCTCAACAGTAGATCACAAGATGGTTGGAGTGGGCTGTAGATGGTTATGGAACAATGTCTTCTCTTACTTAAGGAACATATTGCATGAAAATACAGTATAAAGACAATTTCTTGTGTATTTTAAATAAAAGCGTTTCCATCATTTGCCATCTCAATGGAATGTTCTAAGTTGCCATAAAGGCAATTGATGAATGAAACTTCATTTACGTTGCAAAAGTTGAATGAAAAATGTTTTTATTTGGAAAAGTTAAATGCCTATATTTCTAATAGCTAAATGAGAAAAGGAGGATGGGAGGTAATTTTAGATAAAAGGACAAAGATCAAATATGAAGAAATAAGTGGAAGACTGACAATGCACAGCTGCAGGAAAATACAGTGAGAAAGCAAAAAGGCAAATAAATTGCACACCCTGATGTTGATGGCCTGTCATCCTGAGAGAAGCAAAGTGTACTCCGCTTCATTCAACCAAGGGCAGGGAGGACAGCTTGTCCCTGACCCAGAAACACAAACACAATGCTCTAAAACATCTTTGATAAGGAGGGAAAAAAAGATAGAGTTGGTGTTGCACATCCCTCCTCAATAAAAAAAACAGTCCCTTCTGCACAGTTTGCTTCAATTAAGGAGTTAGAAGAAGCGAAAATGACTTAATGGTGGCAAGAAATGGATATTAATACTCTAATGAAGCAGAGCAAGTATTTTCATGATTACATAGCTATGGAAGAGTCTCCAGATCTCTTCTTTGGTGTATTAGAGTGGGACTGAGGTAAGAAAACAACTCGTCTCCTCTCCACTGTCCTTAGCCTGTCACATACATATTTCCTTTCTAAATTTGAAGGGTTTTTTTGGAGCGCCCTTCAAATCCAAGAAATGTGTATTTGACTTTGTGATGCATTAGTCACAAGTACACAGCATCTTCAGAATATTCCTTCCACAGATGAAAAAGTTCCATATATCAGGAGCTGAAGTGCCAGAGACATCAGCCGCTTCACTTCTCTGAGGTAACCAGCCTCGCCTCAGCTTTAAGTGATCGACCACTCACTGCCTTTTCATGCTTACCTGAGGATTTAGTGACATGCTAATGCAGCCGTCATTGTTTGCCAAAAACTGTTTGATCCTTGCAATGATTTTAGATTTTTGGAAATTATCTTTTCTCTACATCTTTTTAAGCTTTTCTCAAAATCATTTTTCTGTCTTAGTAAAAGCTAGGATCTAGAAATAAAGAAAATAGAATTATGAGTCCAAATCCTTGTGCTCCAAACTCTTGACAGTAGAAACACTTGATTTAAGACTCATAAGAACTCAAATGTCTCTGTGATTTTGGCTCAATTTTAAGGACATTTATTTCAAATTCAGTAAATGTTGACCAGTTACATTGTCATCATTTTGGAAAGAAACAACTTCGATTCATCTTCTAAGAATAATTACTTGTTTTACATTTCATGAGGATTTATTAAGATGGACCAACTTGTACAAACGTCCTCATTTTGTCAACATTTTGTTCTAAAATGAGTCACTTTACACTACTTTACACTACTTTTTTGTCACTGTAAACAAAATAAACTTTAAAATCTCATAAAAACTACAAATACAAAACTAGCAAAAATATGAATTATTGGACAGTATAAACTTCATTTTCATGTCACTCTATCCAATCGTTAGCTTATTTATTTTTGCCTTTTTGAATGCTTGGAACTCCTTGTTTCAAAATGTTGATACTTTAATTAAAATAAATAAAGTATTTCTTGTTAAGTAAAAATTATTTGCTGCATGGGCAGATAATTGTACTACTTTCTAATGGTAATCTTTGCATGATTAATGTTTTTTTTCTTAATTTTAGGCTACAGGAAACATTAATTGGGCCAGTAACTTATAAAATAAACCAAAAAACCCCTCTAATTCCTTTTATCATCAAAGTTACTCTTGATGTAAAACTATTAAAAGTGATCATATGCTGCTCTATCTTTCTCTGCCTCCGGATTGCCTTTCTTCATTTATGTGAGTAGACATTTAATATTTGATTAACTCAATGTGAGATGCTAATTTTTTTTTTTTAATTGTGAGCTTCAAGTCATTCTGGGACGATGATGTTCGATGTGAAAGAAAGATGATAACCATCCTCTCTGGGTTTTTTTTTTTCTGGATTTGAGTGGAATAAAGATCTAACACTTTGGTCCTTGGTCAACTGTGTTTATAGCCTGTAGCATTTCTGCACAGCAGCTCTCCACCAGGACCTCATGTCTACATTGCACTTTGCAGAAACCCAAAAGTGGGCGGATAAATGCTAATTAACCCCATGGCTGTGTTACCAACCACCACAGGAGGGTCACAAAGTGGACAGCTCCATCTAAAACTATAAGGATGGTTAGTGAATTCAATATTTGGCTTATTAAGGCCCAGTGGCAGCACAGATTGCCCTAAAAATAAAAAGACCATGAGCCTTCAAAGTCATCAGCAGCGATCCCTGCGCTGGCTCAGCTCCCTCAGCCTCAGGCGATAGTTCATCATGAAATTAAATAAGAAAGGGTGGAGCTCATATATGTCAAATACCGTCTGTGCCCTTATCTTTTACTTCATACTGTATATCTATTCAGCTATATTTATCTATAGGATGTTGAGGCTTAAAAGGATATAAATAATTACTAAACTCTGACCTTAAAGCCAGTCGCTGTTGCTGCCCTCAGGTTATGCCTTGATGGTTTAAAAGAGCAGCAGTTTATGTTCACTGAGCAAAGATGACATTGGGATTGAATATCAATATTCCTTTCTGCCAGCATACTCTCAGCTGTTCGCTAGCAGATCTACATTTGTATTTTTGTCATATCCTTACTTGTTCACCATCAATAAATCGGAAGTTATATTTAGTAACTAACGTGCAAGTTTCCTCGTTAGAGCTTTATGTTTGGCCATGCAGAGCCATCAAGTACAGTCGTTAGCAGATGAGCGGGATTCTGGGAGAATGCTGTCTTCATCCTTTTAAAACTTTGTTGTTAAATCAAATCTCATGAAGGAAGCATGCATGAAGGCTTTCATTTCATGCATTTTTTTAACCTTTTTCATAACCAAAGAGAGCAAAAAACATTGCTAATGTGTGTAAAATTACCCTTTATTCGGAATGCATCTCACCTAATTGTGTCATTAATAAGTGACACATTGAGCATTGAAGACCCACTGCTTTTAATATGTTCTTGTAGCCTTTTTTTCTGAGTATTTCTTTATTCAAATCATTGTGAATCGGGAGCAAGCCTGTAACTGCAAAAGCTACTACGGCAAGCCAGAAGTTCCTGCTCCACTCCATTCTGATGCATCCACTTTAGAAGACTAGATCTGTTATGTCTTCTGATTTTCTTCAAGCTGTGCAGCTGGATGCTGTGGCTCCAACATTGCTCACCATTGTGGTTGCACCGGTAAAGTTAGGTTGTGGTTGTTAGGGGCCGTAAGCTTGTGGGAGAGCATGTAAACTGATGTCTAATGGGAAAGGGGCGGGCTTACTCAATAGGTGAATTTATAATGAACTTCAACCCCAAAAGATCATCTGCAAACTTAATAACATGATCAATAAATGAACAATGCTTTACGAAATTACAAAATAAAACACAAACATGGGTAAAAATGACATAAACCTGCACTTTAGCATTTGAACTTTGTTTTTGCATAACTATATGTTACATTATACGTCTGCCAGCTGGTGGCAGCCTCAGAAACATCTGAGGTGCAGCATCTCATCGTGTGCCATTGCTTATGTATGAGCGTTTCCTCACTGTTCAAGAGACAGGAGTCATGAAAAAACCTACACTGTTGTCTAATAATTGGGCTGAAAAGCTGCAGATTGTGGAGAGCAACTAAAATGTTTTTCTTACAGTCATGTTTTCTCATTTAGTCTCCTGATTTAGCTTGAGCTACTTGTGTTGTGATTGTGTGTTAAGTGCTCCAAACTGTTTCAGTCTTTTTAGGCAAAAATCACTCCAATCTCATCTAACACATATGAGCTCCTACACAAAATGCAAATAGAGGAAAATGAGAGGGGACGTCACAGAGACTTTCCTCTTTATTCAACTTTACTGCTTTTTTTTTATTTTTTTTGGTTTGAAAATAAAAGTATCTGGCTCTGCATTCAAAGAAAAATGAAGCTTGGAGACACACTATGGTGAGGCTAACGCAATTAAACACATTTTATTGTGGAAAGCTTTGACATCATTTTACACTTTACTCCTTGGGGACACATCTCAAGACTGTCACCAGCATATAGAGCCCTGCAGAGTCCAGCCGTAACGCTTTAGGGAGAACCTCTTGTGCTTAAAACCCATGCAGCGGGTTCCTGACCTGGGCACCAGTAAGTGACAAAATGAGAGTGAGAACAGCGTGGAATATTGGCAATACTGATGGATCGTGCTTAACGCTGCCCTCAGAAGATTAAGACTTAATAGGAAGAATTAAGAAGGAAGCAAGAGTAAAAGGAGGAACTGAGAAAAGATGATGCTGAGGAAGAAATTGAGGGTGAAAAGATGTGGAGGCGGTGTCCAATAAAAACTCTTTAAAGGACAAAAGCCTGTAATTTGTCTAGTAATCCAGGAACACTCTAACTAAAGCTGTTTGTTGAGGACCTTTAAAGACTCTGTGATATTTTCAATTCACTTTAACAAATTATTCATACAAGTGGAACTGTAAAAGGGAGTCATGTGTTCAGTCATGGGGGTTAGGACCATACTATTAACGCTGAGAATCACAATGTTCCACTCTAAAATACTGCAACTCAATAATTGCTGTGCTGTGTTCTATAAATTGCTGATATTTGAAGAATCTCAACATCCTCTAAAGGAGTTCGTTCATCAACAGGGTGCACCAGGAAGAAAGAGGTGACTGGGAAATACTTGTGAAATACTCAACATCCATACACAACATAATCAAACTCCAAACGCACATTTAACTGGTAAAATCCTCATCAGCCTAAGGAGGCTGCATGTTTAATTGTCTAGTTAGTGCCAGTTCTTCAAAACAAAAGCCTTGAATGACAGTCAAAAAAAAAAAAAAAAACAAAGATGGAGTCGGAACATGCTTCACGGAAGTTCTCGGTCCAGAATAAAGCACACCTCTGTTCTGACCAGTTTTTGGAGCACATCCTTGACTAAAAACCAGATTCATTAAAATAAAATTATTGCACAAATTACTCAAACTGAACAATAAAGACATGTCAAAAAAGATTGAAGCAAAAGCCATTTGCTGTGGTGTAGAAATAAAATAAAATACAATAGAATTGCTGGAAAATGGTCAAAAACTATGTTTCAGAGAAGCTAACAAAACAATTTTTGTCGCCTGAAATCTTGTTTGAGATGTTTTGGGCTCTTGAAAAGCTGCAGCAGACGTATCCACTGTGCTTGAGGACAGGTCTTGACGGGGGTAATGCACGTTTTGGAGGCACTTCAATCAGAAGTGAAACACAGAAAAGAGAAGGCGAGACGGGAGGAACATTGAATTAGAGTGACATATGACACATGCAGAAATATAAACCCAGATTTGCAATCAGAGAGAAGGGGAGGATAGACGGAAAACCCACGGAGGTTAACAGAAAAGCTTTTAGAGTTCAGCAATGGTCCTTCTTCTTCAGCGGGTAATCATGAGTACAAAGACGGCACATCTTGCAAAAACCTAGAGATTTCTGATATAGAATGTAGTTATTTTGCACAGCGTGATCTCAAAGCCAAATTGGGATGTTAGAAATAGCTTAGAATTCTCTTAGGCTGATGAAGCATGGCACATACACTCTGATTCAGCTGTAATTAAGTCTCCGTCACTATCAATCACTGCTCTTACTTTGTCTCTCATCAGTCCCTTTCAAAGTCTCCATTTCTCCTTGCGCACTGATATCAACATATGGAGCCTCGGCTCTTCCTGCTGCCACAAGTGAGCATCTACGGATGAAGTCATTAATGCAAATGGTCCCTGGATTCACATAACAAGGTGTGGTTAAAAACTTTTTTTCCATCCAGGTTTTTATTTTTACCTGGTGTCCATTTGATGTGAGAACAGACATGGAAGCAGGGGCAGAGCTACTGAGGGGTAAAGGGGGCCAGCTGCCCTACCAGCAAAAAGCTTTGTCCCCCTCCACTTTCCCCACAATTTTTTTTAGTCAATATTAGTACAATTTTTGACAAAAATGTTTTTTTAATTAAATCTTATTCCCCTGAAATGATTTGATTCTCCCCTGTATTGTGTATGTCGGTGTTCTGACCCTGCGGATCTGCCAGAGATTTATGGTACTGTGTGAAAACAACCTAAAACAAAGTCCAAGACATTAATTTAAGACCACTACTAAATTGACAAGTGTAGCACAGCATTAGCTGCATTAGCCGTGCAACAAACCTAAAGTTGCAAAAAGATCCACAAGCTCAAAGTGGTAGCACAGATTTATGGAAAAAATGGAAAATTACATCATTTTGATCCACCCATACACAGTGATTGTGGATAAGAAGGATTCACAGACCAGCAGCCCATCTGAGCTTTCTTTCCTTTTTTGCTTCTAATATTGAAAATAACAGCTTTTTTATTATTGATATTAATAACAACAGTTTAAAATACAAACTGTTGATTAATTTCAACATTCATTTGCCCCCCCCCACCTTCCAATGTCTTCTGCCCCCTCTCGCCCACCCAGATAATATGTTCTAGCTCCGCCCCTGCATGGAAGCTTAGCCTTTTTTGAAATTCTCAGCACGCAAAACTGTCATCCTTTTGTCCACGTTGGTGCAGCAAACATAAACAATGCTTAAAGTTATAGACAAAATAAAAAAGTTTGTCTGAAAGTTTGACTTAATACAACCTTTTTAGTGAAAGAACCTCTCAATTTGCTTGCAGTTTCGAATCCTGCATCTTATTCAAAGATCCTCTCAAATACTTCAACTCCCAAAGTTTTGTTTGTTTTACTGAAGAACTGTTTGAAATGAAATCCTTCACCAGGGTTTCTAAATAAGCTTAACAACCTGCAAGTCCTTCTGTCTTCTTCCACAGTGAAGCAGCATCATCTCCAACCGAAACAGTGACTGTTTTTTTTTCTGAGGGTGGTTGAAACCTACACAAATTGTGTACAAATATCCTTTATTTGGTGGTGGGTTATTTTTAAATCAATTGAATTGTGTAATAAATGAAATTCATTCATATTCCTGAAGGTCTGAGCAGAGATCACACCAAAGATCTTTTATTATGACTGTTACATATTTTTACTTCAACAAAAAAAAAAGAAAGTCTCTTATTAATGCTGCTGGCTCCAAAACGGCACAGAATGCTGAAATGTAGAGCTGAACGGTGTTTGCAAAGAGCTTAGCTTTGAGAGAAATGATGAAATACAGTAAAGTTCACAGAATGTGCAACATTAATTATCATTTCTTCTTGAATGCTATGGTGATTAATTCTAGGGAAGCCTGTAAAAGTGATGACAAATTTATGAAAACACATTTGTAACCAACATGAATTGAATCATATCCCACAGTTGCAGCAGTATCTAAATGAGTAATTTAAATATCACTAAACACCTATTACTTCTGTTGACAAAAAGAGGAAATTATCTGTCCCAGAAGTCAGTGTTTTTTCTTCTGGATGATGCAGCTTTACTGTAGAAGGTTCCTTCGTATCTCACTGGCTTCCAAGAAGCAAGAAGCAATCAGGTGACTGGGGTCACGCTGCACTGGAACATGAGTCCTTGGGCGATAGCTGACAAATTACAGAAGGCCAGAGGAGCATGGCCAGTGAGAGAAGACCTGTTTAAGCTTCAGATGAGCAGCCTGGAACCCTTCTGCAGGTCAGGGATTATAGACTATATGACAGAATGGCTTTAACAAGGTTTGTTATTTAAAAAATGTATGCGATGGGAGGCTTCTTACTGTCTGCAAAAGCTGGAAACATTTTTGTGTGGATTTTTTTCAAAGTTTTCCTTCTAATTATCTAATTTGAAACACCCACTCAGGTCCAGGAGTGTTTTGGAGCTCACCACCACCGAGCAACAAGAAACAAGCATGAAATGGAGGTTAAGTTTTTCAGTAGACAGCGTGATGAAGGGACTAAATCAGCAATGGATGTCACAAAGAGATTGTGCAGCCTCATAAATGGAGTGTGAGCACATGTTAATGATCAGTTGGTGTTTAAAATGGCTCATGAAGGTGGCAAATGTTTCAGTCTGGATGTCAGGAAATGAAGCACCAAGAGAAAAATACTCATCCATCATTCCCTATGTTAAATGACTTTATTATTTAGATAAAAACTACGTTGATTTAATTCTAGTATTTATTCTTGACAATGTGCTTCATCATGACCTACTTTGTGAATTGCATCTGGCGTGACAGACGTTTTCCAGGTTGCAAGAGTCCTTTGTTGGCACACAGAAAAACCTGTTGCCTTCTAAATGAAAGCACAGCTGCAACGCTGAACAGGTTAAAGTCTAATAATGCATTACACAAAGTAAATAAAATACCATGAGAGTGCTCAAATGTGTTTGTCTGTTTTATTTCAATGCAACGAGATGCGTCGGAGCTTCACGGATGCGTAACGGGCTTACTGTGCGCCGTGCGTAACCGCAACAAGCAGCTGCATTCTTACCTGTCGTCAGACTGCCAGTCCCCGAGCAACAAGTCTCGGAACCGGTACCGAGGGGGCAACGGGAGCACCTCCTTTTCCAGTTCGACCATTGTCCCCTTCAAAACACACAGATGGAGACAAATATCACCGACAAGGGCTTCTCCACAGCAAAAAAGAGGTGGTCCAGTCCGGCAGCGACTCCGCTCTTCTCTCCTTTGCTATTCAAAACGTGAAATAATAACGAACGCATCGATGCGTTTCATGGCACAAGGGGCGACTTCCTCTGACAGCAGAAAAAAAAGGAACTTCTTCTGTGATTTTGGCACAGGCGAAAAACGCAGCTCTACTTTTCCTCACTGAGTCAACAGGTCGAAGATGCTCATCCGTCGATGCGTATAGGGGAGGCTCCACTCTGAGGCAGCTGGTGAGCAGCTTCCTCACTACCTGCGCTCCACAAGCCCACACACAGTAGCGCACAGTTTAGGAAAAAAGGGGGATTTCGTAAAAAAAAATGAAATAGTTACACAACAGAAAATACGTTGCCTTTCATCGACGAGAACAGTTGGCGCAATCAAGCTCACTCAACATTCATCCCTGTTGGAGATTAAGTCTTGAAATAGTTATACAAGCTAACCATTGTCGTTTTCCAAAGGTTTATGTAGCCAAAACATATATTTGTGGGTTTTCATCAAAGGAGAGATCGGTGCCCAAAATAAACGCAAGGGAACACGTGATTGGATCGTGCGTAATTATGGTTGAAAACACGATTCTTCGCAGGTTGCCAACTAACTGCTGCGCTCTCAGTCGTACCTGATTGGGATACCAAGTGGAGATGGGGAAGAAAAGCTTTTATTGGAAACACACACACACAAATAAAAAACCCAAACATTTTTAATAATATTTAAAAACACTTGAAAGTCTGCCTTTCCAGAATCAAACAGAGTTATTTTTGACGCACTTGGAAGTGAGTTCTGACTGTACCGAACAGTTTATCCTCGGAACAGAACAATAATGCACAAACTGCTTTGTTAAGCTGCACGTCTGCGCGTCATTTGAGTCTGTCTGCAACATGAAACAGGATAAATCTTGCAGAGCCTCGGGTCGTCGGAGTAATGATATTCAAATGCGGTGCTTAAGATAACTGCTGACTAGGGACCCTAGACAACAGGTGTTATTCAAATTACCTTCCATTAATTCATATTAATCGTCAGCTTTGACGACCACCCTTTTCTGTGAGCCCAACGCTAAACACTGGCTCTGAAAATTGGAAAGGTTAATTGCCCATTGATCCGTTTAGGAACTATTAGATTTAAAGAGTCGTTTGTTTGCTTGTTTGGTTTGACGGACTAAACTTCAGGGAAGTTGTATCAGTGAAGATTTGCTTTCTTCTGTGTAGATTAGAAATCTATACTTTTATGGAGATTTACAGTAAAACTTGTTTTATGCACTCACTGATAAAAGGAACATTTTTCTCGAGATGTGTCGCCCCCTGGTGGTCGCATTTAAACAAGCTGACAACCAGCAGGAATTTGGATTCTTTTAGTTGAAGATGTGTGTTGACAAATACCCAGATGTGGATTGAAAGACCAGAACAGATATGCAGAAACTCAAACTGAGCTGTGGCTAAAATTCCAATATGCTGATATGTATTCAAAAACACAAATTAAAGAGGCTGACAGGGAGGCAAAAACATTTCAAGTGGATGGGCAAAGCTGTGTAACCATAGTAACGAGAAAAAAAAGTGTCATAGCATATCAGAGGACATGCTTCATGTATTTCAAATCGCATTTAAACGAACATAACCGAAAATGTGAACTGTGAGAACAGTTTGCAGAGGCTGAGAGAAGCAAGATTTTACAAAAAAAGAGTAGAAAAGAGTACAAAATAGAACTAACAGGTGCTATAAAATCTGTAAAATCAAATTTTTTGTCTTTAAAAGTTCTTTTTTTCAGAAAGAGGCCAAACTGCTGCTTTTGAAGTTTTAGTCCAAATCGATGTTGACAGAAGCCAAAGCGTCCACAGCCCAGCTGGGGTAATCATCCCGAGAAGGAAACATCCGCTTCATAAATGTCCTTATAAACTCAGGGAAGCGGCCTTCTACAATACTCTGTCTCACAGAGCGCATCAGGGAGAGCTGCAAAGAAAGAGGTTTGAGATTTCAGAGCAGTAAACCGAAACAAACATATGTACATATACATATGTACATATATATTTTAAATAATATATAATTTTTCTACCTACTCAGTGTGAAACCTGGGCCTGTTTGGATTAACTCAGAGCTTCCTTGTAATGGCAAACATTTTTTTACTTATTAGGTAAAAATAGAATAATTTCCCTACGCCTGACGGTTTCTCCCACCAAACTAGAGATTCACTGTTTTTTGTATTACTTTTTTGTTGGAAAAACATTAAAGAAATGTACAGGGAGACAAAGGCACATTTCATGTAAAGGTGGGACTTTTTATGCAAAGTTTAATTAGAGCAGAACTCCACGTTTTCTTACCAATAAAAAAAAAACAAGTAATGACAGTTTTTGGTTACAATTTAAACTCTTTTGTTAACATAGAAATTAGAATTTGAAACATTATAAGTGGCGATCTGCATGATTTGCAAGTAAACTGAGATGATCAAACTACTAACCTGGTAGGCAATGTTGTGGATGGTGACGTGATGCATGGCTGCAGTGTCACTCTTAAATAAAGCATGCAGGTAAGCCCGGCTACACCTGGAAAAATAAAAAGGCATTTGTTTTCCTCACATTTAGCATAAAAGATACTGCTTTTAAGCTTTTAAACATGCAAAGGAATACTTTGCATCTGCTTTGTTTGTTTGCACATACTTTTACCACAAAATCTGATCCAGAAATTGAATATATTTTAGAAAAAAACAATTCCATCAGTTCAAAAAGACACTTCTGAACCTGTAAGTAAAATAAAAGAACACTAAAAAGTTGTTTTTTTAGGAGTGGTAGTAGATAAACAACACTTTAGAGTAAAATGACTTCCACCTTTACCTTCTGCATGTGGGACAGTTGCAGTCTGGGTCTATAGGCAGGAAGTCTTTCGCATACTGTTTTTGTTTTACTTGGAGAGACCCCCATGGCACTAAGGCAGAGCCAAACCTCTGATAAAAAATACGTAAAGAAAATATATAAATATACAAAAATATATGTATTTTTTTGCATAATAGGCAGAGCACTTACTGCGGTGCGGGTTGGAAAGACGCAGTCAAACATATCACATCCCAACGCCACGCATACAACCAAGTCTACAGCATACCTGTAACACATACATATGTCACAAACGGAATAATAGTGATACACCTTAGTTCATAGAAACAAACGTACCCAACACCCATGAGGTAGCGAGGCTTCTCTCGTGGGAGGTGGTCAGTGCTGAGAGTAACCATCCGCCAGAAGTCATTCTTCTCCTCTCCTCCACTTAAGCCGCCAATAGCAAAACCAGGAACGTCACGCAGAGTCATTTCTAAATAGGTGTAATTAAGAGAAAATTCCCATCAGCAGGAAAACTGCCTGGACAACAACTAAACCCAAGTTTTAATTTAGCATTTTTAAAATTCATTTGAAAAGATGGTTCAGAATTTGCTCATCAAGCTTTATAGGATAAATCTGTTTGTATTAATTAAACCAGCACTTTCAGAATTGCAAAATGTGTTCTGCAATTAACTTTCCAACTGTATCATGTTATTGTATTACTTGTTAATGTCATTTTAAAGTGAAAATGTTCTTTACAATATTACCGTTTTAGAATTCTAATGCATTACATACATGATTTCTGTGTTAGTTATGTTCTTTGTAGTACTTGTAGGTACAAAACATAAAATCTGACGTAACGAATGCAGCATTTTAACATTTATTTTTGGTTTAAGTAAAAAGTCAGGAAGAAGTACCAACACATCAGCTAAAAATTACACAACATGGCAGTTTTCTTTAATCCAAGACCAAATAGAGATCATTACGGTCTGTGTTCAGTAAAATAAAACAAATACTATCTAATGAAAGCAAGTTAAAGTTACAACACTTAATCGCAAACAACAACAAAACAGACAGGCGTTTAGAAAAGCTGTTACCTTTTAAGCAGGCTTTCCGCAGCTCTGCATCCAGGCCCCCCTGAATGATAGCAAAAAGATTCTGTTTGTCTGGGTTTTTATTGGCCGCGATGCAGCGATCCAGCCAGCGTATGGATCTGTGCATGGCCTCTTCAACCCGGGGTCCCTTCACAGTACTGCTCACCACGTCATCCAGCTGCATCATGATGTCGGAGCCTGAAAAAGAAACAAAACAATCAAACACATCATCAGACAACAAGGAGGAATAAATTGACATATTTTTACGAGGTAATCAACTGACCGAGACTGTTCTGTATGCTGATGGATTTCTCGGGACTTAGTAAAATTTCTTTGCCATCATAAGGTGACTTAAAGTTGACCCCCTCCTCAGTGACTTCAGAGAGCTCTACAAGAGATACCATCTGAAACCCTCCACTATCCTGCAAAGAGATGTTGAAAAAAAAATCCATAAATTATCTGCAGTTGATTCAGATAAATAAATAAACACTCACAGTTAAAAGATTCCTCTTCCAGTTCATAAAACCATGCAAACCATTGGCTTTTTCGATCAAATCCGGTCCCTGTCAATAAAAACATAGTTATCCTTTAGCTCTAAAGCCAGTTAAAACCAGGTCGGTTTAGCAGAGTTACCTACAGGCCGCATACCAAGGTGGTATGTGTTTCCCAGACAAATCTGACATCCAAGGCTGTCCAGCTGGTCCACAGTGATCCCCTTCAGGGTCCCCTGTGTTCCGACCGGCATGAACACCGGAGTATTGACGGTGCAGTGCGGCAGAGTCAGATCACAAGCCCTCGCTTTGGTCACTGGACATTCCGCAACAATTCTCAGAGTGAGGGGAGAAGATGCAGACAGAGCTTTCTTAAAAGACATGCTGTTTTCTGGAGTGCTTGAAACCATTACACTCTCCACTGTGGCAGCCATCTTTCAGTGACCACGTGACCTGGAGCAAAAACAACTGACACACAAACTGACCAATCAGAGTGCGGGAGCCTGTTTGTTGTGAAGAGACACACCCCTTTCAAACCTGAAACCTACAAAATCAGCCAATAGGCGACCGAGTTGGAAAAAAAAATTATATAGGCGTGGCTTTAGTCACCGGTTTCGATCGGATGTCGTCTATCCTGACCGGATGGCGTTTGGGGAGAGGAAGTTTTGTTTTGCGAGTTTTCAGTGCGCTTTGATTGACTAAAATTGTATTTAATGCACGTCAAGAGCACGACATTATGTTGGCGTGAACGGCATTAAAGGCAGACGACCCGCGTTTTTAAGAAGACAGTTAGCGGCTGAACCATTTGAACAGGCGGAACTGAACATTTGAGAACAAACCGACAGACAGTAGCTTCTGCTAAGCTAACGTTAGCTTGCTAGTTAGCTTGGGTATCGTTAGCCTCCGGTTTACGTTGAATTGAAGGCGCTCTCAGAGCTAACGAAGCCATGGGGAACCGGGGAATGGAAGATTTAATTCCCCTCATCAACAAGCTTCAAGACGCCTTTAGTTCAATTGGTCAGAGCTGTAATTTAGATCTTCCTCAGATTGCTGTTGTTGGTGGACAGAGCGCTGGAAAAAGCTCAGTCTTGGAGAATTTTGTTGGCAGGTAGGCATGAATACATTTGTATTTATCCTGTTCCTAAAAGAAAAATTACATCTTTGTGATTTTTATAAAAAAAATAAATGCATAAATGAACATGTTCCAGGTATGTGGACACACCTTTTTACTTCAAAGCTAGCCACAATTGCTCCAGCAGTATCTAAAGTCAACATTAAGTCACGTACATGTCGTAGACCTACATTGATTTGAACTGATAATCCAAAATCCTTAACTTTGGGAAACGTTTTATAAGACAAGCTAGTACAATCAATTCAACCCCCTTAGTTGTAGTAGAGGCTTTGGCCAAAAACAAACTGGTTGCTGATGTTCTTTGCTATAGAAAACTAAGTTAAAATTGTATTTTTTCCCCCTTTTATGACCACTAGAATCCATCGCACCTGATTTGTATTGGTTTTATGTTCGTGTTTGTACCATAAAAATCACACTTCCTAGTACTGGTGCTGCTAGGCAAAACCAGTTTATTTCTTTTGGTAGGTTTAATTTCTTTGGTTTCTTTTTCATTAATGGAGATTCTGGTTTCTAAGCAACCCTTGACAGTTTGGCAAAATTGTCATTAGTCTGGATTTTTTTGTCATTCAGTTAAAACATGACTTTGGACGTGTTTTAAATACTTAGTAGCAATCTCTTATCAATATCAAGGTTGAAATCTACACCCCTGAATTGTTGACAGATCCTCACAACTGTATGCTGACAAAAAAAGCTCATCATCCTATCAGAGGACTGCAATTATGTGCATTTAAAAATGTGAACTTATGGATGTTCAAACGGAACTAGAGAACAGGGGAATGTGAGGGATTTATGAAACTATTGATCTACAGACATGTTTAAGGTCAGTCATTTTTACATAAATATTATACATAAAAAGCGCAAAAACATTTGCACAGAATGACACATTGAAACCCAAACAATCAGATAAAACAAGAAAAAGAAATTGAGACTAATGTTTGTGCTACATATTGGATTACAGAAATGTGGAATCGGGTTTGGTAACTTTAAAACAGTTTTTAAGTGTGACCTTATAGTTAGAATTTAGTGCAACGTTCCCCACTGAGGAACTAATGAAATACTCATTATTCTTAAACCAAAATTGAGAGCATGCAATTGAAATCCTGCTTTTTCCTTGTAACTGCCCTCTTCGTAAGTGTTGAATCATCATGGTTTCCCGATCTGATGGGTCATCTTGACCAAATCTACATTACTTAACACTTTGAGCTTTTGCTTTTTATTTAATAACTTTAGCTTCTAGAGGTAGTTGAATGTGTTTATGGTATTGAATAAAATGGCCAGGTGCTCCAGTTGGAGGCATTTTAAACTATTTCTTCTTCCTTTCACAGCACTATGTTGTTTAGAATAATTATAACAATTTCTTCCTGATTTTATAGCTGTGACAGTAACAAGTTCCTATACTGTCTTCCTCTTTTTTTTGTCTAGTTAATAATTTTAAGGAAATTGGTTTTACGTTCCCCTGGTCTTTCTCTGAAGTCTGGCATCTTGATGTTTGAGAGCTTTCCAACAGTTTGGCTTTATCATCTGCAACAAGTTGGCTTTTTTTGGTCCTCTCCCACATCAGTCCGTTTGTAGATAGAGAAACGAAAGAATCTTGCACCCAAAAGTCTTGTTTAACAGGTTTTTAACCCATTGAACCACACTGTGTTTAACCCAACCCACATGGCAATCTTGCAATCACATTCGTATACAGACTGGCCCGCGGCGTGAAGGAAACGGGTTTGCTTTTAAATGGCTATCATCTTTGACTATAAATGTATTTCAGAGCATGCTGTAACTGGTTCTAGATAAGTCAATTCTTCCAGACAAACAATTTACAAACTTACAAGTTTTTCTGTTGGATTTGTTATAACAAAAAAGCTGCAATTTACTGACACTTTCCTTCTTTCTGATGGTCAGACTTTTTCACCTGGAAGTGTAAAAAGCTACGCTGCTTCTTTGTCGGTGGCAGGTGCGACTGTAAACACATACGAGGTTGAATTGTGAAAGTCAGCATTGCGAGGTGGAGTTTGTCCTAGACCTGGGAGCACAATATCACCATAACAACAGGCATTTTCATGATTCATTGTTGGTCGAAGGGCGAGTGTGCACCAGGGAGGGGCCATTGTCTAAACTTTGTCAGTGTTTTCTGCCATGTTTTATGCAAAAGCTTTATTGTTTTATAGTTTGTGGATAATACTTTGTACAGAATTTCTGTTTGGAAGACGGTAAATCACTAATCTGCTTCAGTTTAGCTGTTGCTCATCATTTTTCTCAGATGTGAAAATATTTTTGGCTCAAGCTATTTGGTTTTAACCTAATTCAACCTTACTTATTTAATGTACTGCAGCACAAACAACTTAAAATGACCTATTGTGTGTAAAAACTTGCAAACAAATATTTTTCTATTTGCTTTTTTGTAGCTGAAATCAACATTTAACAATTTATTATAACGATTCAGTTCATAATCATAATTTGTGGATGTCAATAGTTGATATTGGTTCATCTTGAATGATCCGATGAGATCTGATTCACTGACCTAAAATCCATCCAGGACATCTTTAGCCAAAAATGTTACCAGTGTGACTCACAGATAAATACCTGGTACTGAACGGTGCAGGTGAAGTTATCTAGATTTCTTGTATTTCTTTTGAGATAAAGTCTTCGTTAAAAATGTGTCCAAACAAGTAAACAAGAATTAATTGCAAATCTATTCACATTTGAGTTTCATAAAGTTCACCCTACTGTTGTTTTTCCACATCAAAACAATACAAATGGAACATAATTAGATTATTGTTTTGCCGTTATCGCGTGTGTTGTCTGCTGTGATGGCATTTGGTCACTTTTACATGGTAGAAAAATAAACCTACCATATCTCAATCACAGTAGTTTTTCTTCAGCATCAATATATCTGATTTATTTGATTTTGAAAAGATTTCATAATAATATGGGTTGATATGATGAACAATTAGCCTCAGATCTATCTGGTTTGATCATAGGAATATAAAGCGATTAAGTCAAATAACTTTAACACCCCTATAATGACAAAGATACAAATATGTTTTTGATTGCTTTTTGCATTCTGCTTTGTTTAGCTGTTAATTGATTTCTTAAAACCACAGTTGGTAATAGAATGAATGATTTGGAAGATCATTTAATGTTAGTTTTTGGGTAGTTGTACATAAATTCTTATACCTTTTTGTTTTCCAATGTAAAAAGCTTTGTTGGAAAGTCGTTAGCCTATAGTACACGCTATTTTTTTAAAACCAAGTACTTGTGCAAGAAAAGCCTTACCAAATCTCTAATACACATACATGTCTGTGATGTTCCTGTCATGAACCCTCCAAATGAAGGGGGTATCGAATTGGGCCCATCCGCCTTCTCTGCCCGTTTGTAAGATGATGGAGCAAGCATGCAGGGGGAGGGGAAGCTGGCATCTCCTCCCTGCCCTACTCTCTTGATTTTGCTTTCTTGGAGGGAGGCAGGCACACTGACTGATGCTCTTTGCTTGACCATTCATAATGCATGAAATGATACACAATCTGCTGAGCCTCGTTTATCATTTACTACACATCAATAATGGAGGACTGGCCTCTTGCTTCTGTTCAATATGCTATTCCTGTTTATCCAGCACTATTAAAGGTGTGCAGTTCGTTTTTTTCTTCCTATATATCTTATCAATGAAGATGAGAAAAAACATTTTGAGTTGTGGTTTATTTGATTTTTGTTGACTTGTTTTGCTGATGGATGTTTCACCTTTGCTGCCTGTTGAGTCAGTGGACTGTAGTTTGAGTACAGAAAAGTCAGAGGGACTTTCATCTGCAGAGTTGCATGGGACGTCATGATGAAAGGCTTTTCAACAATGGTGCCGATGAATCGGCTCGCAAAGGAAATAAAGACTGGGATGAGATGACTAGAAACAGCTGAATCTGAAAGAATAGTTTATACACACTAGCCATACTTTTGATGTCTTTTTAACAACTTTTGCCATACTGCTTCAAATACTTTCTGGAGTCGTTTTCTCCTTTTGGATTACTTCCTCTCTCCATTTTTAACCCTTACCTTTTTTCTGTCAAAGCTTCAAAAAATACCTGCATGCTTTTATGTTATGTGCATGAGGTATGACGAATACTGAAACCAGGAACTTAGGGGTTTTTGCTTTGGGCACTATCCAAAAGAATAACCATGGTTTGACCTTGGGACTCACGTTTAACAAAAGGAATAATTTCTTCAGTTTAGTTTGGTGCTGCTTGCATCCAGTCTCATATTGTACAGACTCATAAACCACTTTAGGTCTTGTATAGAAGAAAAATGAAAGGACTTTGTCAGTCGGTCACAGAAAATGTATTTCATGTCTACAAATGGTGATTAATACCAGATGTGATCATTTTCATGAGCTACAGAGGGGGAACTCTTGACTGGTAAGGGAAGATGAGCACAAGTGACAGTGTGGAGGAGCCTCATTTGAAGGCTGACTAAGCAACACTGTCTGGTTAAAAAGGTATTGCTGCCTCGCCATTCAAAAAGGAACCAATAGTATTACTAAAGAAGTTCTTCAAATGTGTTGCAAGGTTTTGCTTTTAAAAAAATTAAATTGCACCTGCAGCTTTTGTTGTCTGAGGACTGTCATATTGGTCCTTGTGTGCCTCAAAACGTTATGCAGCTAGTATTGTGCAAACAAGAGGCTAAGAATATGCAAGGTAAGGCTGTGACACATTTCAGGGCTGTAGCCGTTTTAAACAGCGTTAAAATAAAAGCCGCGAGCTTGCCCTGTTTTCTTTAGTTTTTTAATAAAGAAAAATAAATATAAATAGTGTCCGTAAGTGTAAATCATAAAAACCCAGCGTCAGATCAGTTCAAAACCAAATAGTCATTGAGTTTAGACCTTTAGCTCTTGTTCTACTTGCACATTTTCAGATAACTTTTTACTGCCACAATCTATAGATTTTGTTAATAAACTCATTTGAAAATGGGGCAAATAAAGTCATTGAAATAATACATCTACAAATGGTTTGATGACAACAACTTAATCATCAGCTCCATCGGTTTGACGCACAATCATCTCAAACAGTAAGTTCTCTCAATCTTGATGAAGTGTGTTCTTCACATGCGACTGTAGCCTCAATTACAGACAGATAGTGAACCTCTTTTTTGGTCCAGATAAATACACAGTAACTCTGATATTCTGTCTTTTAACAAACACAAAATCAGATAATGACTAGTTATGTTTAAAAATGTGTCCTTGTGAAAAATATTTTTTAAAAAGTTTGTTCTTTTACCTTCATTGAAGAGTAGCACTGTTTTCATATCTTAAGGGCTCTTTGGAAGATTAGTCATGTTATCATTTGCTATTGGTTTTTCCTTTATGGCAGGACTGCCCAACCCAGCCCTCCAGATTTACTTTAAGGTTTAAAATGATCTTTTTTTTTTTTTTTTGCAGGTTGGTTTCATTTATGTGATTTTTTTTTTTTTTTTTCCGCCCTGGTGTTATATTAAATGCCAATTAAAAAATGATATTAAAAAATTCTAAAAGTGCACGACTTAACATAAAGCATATCATAAAGATATCTTTTGATATAATTGATTACACCTAAATGGTGGAAGTTTGTTTTTCTTGTTTGAAAACGATAATTTTCTACACAACAATAAAGGATTCTTTCATATATTTTACTGAAAGCGGCAATTTAACTAGCATACACTGTAACCTGTGTTTTGAAATAAACAGTCTTTAGAGGTTTTGACAGAAAAGGGCCTAATTAAAGAGATAATTGGTTGTTTACCTATAGTTTTATGTTTTTACTTTTTAAAATGGCCAAAATAACTATTAAAGAAGTGCAGGCATCATTTGGATTCAGTCCCTCAGTGCTCCCTTTCTCACCCATTATCATACACTCACATTACATCAGGCTTTTTCCCTCTATGTACACAAACAGTATTAAAATGCAGTTGGTTCATGGGAACGATGCTCAATGGACTGTTGCCAAATAGGTTTTGTAAAATGCTTTTACCATATAGAAACGGGAAAAAATGTTCCTGAAATTGCCTGAAAGGAAATGTACATTTCAATCCAAAAGCAGTCATGCACTTTAGAGTCAAACGCAGACAGGGAGACATTGTATGTATGTTTATCTTGAATGGCTCAGTGCATGTGGCAGCCGACAACCACAGTCTGTCAGCGACGAGCAGAAAGCAAACAAGTAACAACACGTCTGTTAAAGGGGATGTGAATGAGAGGGGAAAACATTAAGGTCAAAAGAATTCAGGACTAAAATGTCAACCTCATCTCTAACTCAGTAGCTGTCACTGTTTACATGATTGGGTTGGTACCTGTTGACAACATTGAAAGCAAAAGAGTCAGAGTCATGTCTTTGATAAATTCATACTATTTGAAACTAATTGGAATCCATGTGAAATTGTTGTACCTTTAACACAAAAGCAAAATGCAGTCTGTGAATTCAGTTTTAATCTGGATTTTTACTCTGGAACATAGAACAAGCATGAAATAATTCTGAAGCTTTAAGTAGAACAAGTGAGAATAGTGGCTGTCATAGAGGCAGCACTGTCTATTCATGAGAGCTGAAAGTGTTGGTGTCGGGTAAAAACGACCTCTTCTTTATACTATTCTGTGACCTATATCTCATTAGGTCAGATCATGTGTCACTTTCAACACAGTGCAAGAAGGAACTACAAGCCAGATTACTCTAGTTTTAATGTATCGATGTACAAACAACGATGCATCTGAAGCTTCAACTAAACTTCTATCTACAAGTTTGGTTGCAACATTTACCCTGCATTGCACCTGACATGAATATCATGTTTTACCCACATTTCCTTTTTTGATCCTTGGAAGAAAAAGGTCTTTAAGTCCCCCAGTTTAAATGACAGAATTACATTTTTTAAGAAGATTAAAGAAAGCATTCATGTAGTGCTTTATTCATGAAAGGATATATCAAATTGGTCATCAGTTTGATCATTTCAGGATGGGAAATCCTCCATTGTCTGCTAAATTTAGCAGAGGCAACAGCATTTGGAAATTCAAATTGTGCGTGATACATATGTGAATACCTTTCCTGTCTGCCTATCTATTTATTTAAGCTTTTGGCAGTGTTTGTATTTTATCTGGTATGTCCTACCTTGCATTGTGAGTTTTGCATGCCCATGGTGTTTACTTTCTTTGGTTCTCATTTTTTTTCTTCACTTAGGGACTTTCTTCCCCGTGGGTCAGGAATAGTTACCCGCAGACCTCTCATTTTGCAGCTGGTCAACAGTAAAACAGGTGAGCATGTCCTAGTCTGAATAAAGCCAACAGCCATTCCCCAATTTCCTTTCACTACATCAAGCATATGGCTTCACTAATGTAGACCCTCAAGCTAACTTTGCCATAGCTCCTTCCATCTCATAAATTAAAATGTCTTTCTTCGTTCTTTTCTTGCTGTTTTCTGTCTCTTTGTATTTCCATCTCTCCCTTTGCCTTTTGTTATAATAATGACTCTGCCCCACAGAACATGCTGAATTCCTGCACTGCAAAGGGAAGAAGTTTGTGAATTTCGATGAAGTGCGAGCAGAAATTGAAGCAGAGACCGACAGAGTAACTGGATCCAATAAGGGCATCTCTCCCATCCCAATTAATCTGAGAGTCTACTCGCCTCACGGTAACAGACTCAAAACTAACTGTAGCGCACATCTTTTCAAAGATTCTTTTTATTTCACTATGCTTGCGTGTGTATTGCAGACTTTTAGATAAAAAGAAAAAACTAATTTGTGGAAAAAATTCTAAGATTAACCCATTAATTTATTTGTTCTGTTTATTGAAGTTTGTGCCACTTTCTACAAACAGCACAATTACATCCATCGATTTTTGCAAGATAAAACCGCAAAATATAATTGTTTTTGCTTTAACGCCACCTGAGAGTAATCAGCATTATCAATTAGTAATGACTTAATTACCTAATAGTAGACAAGCTAGTTATTTATGTCAAATAAAACTTTTTCTTCCTCCAAAAAGTTTATCTTAACTTTACTTCAGCCATTACAGCAACCTCAAAAGCTGTTGATTTGTAAATGTGCTTGAGGTCAATTTTCTGATCCTGTGTTTAGCTGTCTGATGGCTCGTTCCACTTATGAAATGATGTTGGCAAACATGGAATTCATAATGACTCACTGACGGAAAACTTCCCAGATGTCATAAACCCAGCTCCTGTGACCGTTCTTATGTGTTCATTTTGCTTATGCAAAAGTTTTTAAAATAAAAAAAAAAGATCTATTGGATTTAGATATACATCGCTGTCATTATTCTTATTATCATCATAATTTTTACGAGGTTTGGTGAAGAATCTCCTAAGAACTGAGGTAGGAAAGTCTTCATGGAGTCTTCCTTTTGTGTAGCTCAGAAAACAAAGTTGTCCTCTTTTCACACAAGACATAGTTGAAAAGGCTGGAAAATCTTCTAATCACATCAGTAGATTTTTAAATGAGTTCAAAGATGAACAGCAGAAGACATGAACAATTGTATGTTCTCAGAATAAATCTGAAGAGGATAAACAACAAAAAAAAACAGGCCTTTCTTGCTGAGTTGTCTGTTAAAATGTAAAAGCAAACTTGTCAGTGTGTTGAAATACACTTTAACAGAACTTTTAATGGTTCAAGCTGTAAAACTCTTGCTATATATTTTCTATAAAGAATTTAGCTGTTGCCCCGGTGAACTTTTATTTCTTTCTTGGTTGTAAAGGCCGACCTTTTGTTCTTTGTTTTTGTAAAAAAAAAAACCTGCATTGACAGCATTTTTAAGTTTGTCGTGATGGTGCTGATCTTTGCGGTTAATTTCAAATTCAATATGGTTGTGCACTCCCCCCCCACACACACGAGATCCGGTAATCATTTTGGGCTTTACTAAGCTTTCCTGTATAAATGGCACTGAGATGTACTTGTTCTTGTCATGTAGACAATATTAGCGCTATTTTTAATAGTTTTCTTCAACCAGGTAATTGCCCTTTCAGAGCTTTTGCAGGTAATTTATGAAACATTTAGTTTTCATCTATCACTGCCAGGGTCGTGTCAAACGGTAAATTAAGGATCTGAAAGAATAAATGGAAATTAACTGCTAAACTAAATTTTGTTTCTTTAAAAGGCGATTTTCATTAAACGGTCTCTGTTTTTGGACAGTGTTGAACCTGACCCTGATTGACCTACCGGGTATGACTAAGGTTGCCGTGGGAGATCAGCCGCAGGACATAGAGCATCAGATCAGGGATATGCTGATGCAGTTCATCACCAAGGAGAGTTGTCTAATCCTGGCAGTGACCCCTGCTAACACTGATCTGGCTAACTCCGATGCTTTGAAGATCGCAAAGGAAGTGGACCCACAGGGTATGCACATAGCTTTTGAAGTGGCTTAGTGGAGAAATGCATTATTGTTAAAGGACTTCAAACAGCACCTTGTGATACCTATTACTTTTTATTCCATCGGCTAGATGGATCGAGTGGTTTTGTCAGCATTTCTGTTTCTTTACAAATGTTGCACCAGTTTTTAATACATACTTTTGCATGTAAAATGTTTAAATATCTATGCATGTGTTTGCCCTTTTATGCATTTGTTTGCCTAACATGTAGTTATTTACTTATTGTGGTAAAAAGTGTTAACATCCTGTTAATCTAGGTTTACGCACGATTGGTGTGATAACAAAACTGGACCTGATGGACGAAGGCACAGATGCGCGAGACATCCTGGAAAATAAATTACTGCCGCTACGGAGAGGTGAGACAGAAAAAAGATTTTTTTAAATCTTAAAAATAGGAATGAGGATAGTAAATTTATTAACGATTGCATGTCTCTGTTTTTAGGTTATATTGGCGTTGTGAACCGAAGTCAGAAAGACATTGATGGGAAAAAAGACATTGGTGCTGCTCTGGCTGCAGAGAGAAAGTTCTTCCTGTCCCATCCGGCGTACAGACACATGGCAGAGCGCATGGGCACGCCACATCTACAAAAGACTCTGAACCAGGTTTGCTAAAAAGAAAAAAAATACAACTATTACTTAGACATACCATCCTTATGATTGCCTAAAATCACTCAACCACCTCTGTTTTTAGCAACTGACCAATCACATCAGGGATACACTGCCTGGTTTGCGCAGTAAGCTGCAAAGTCAGCTTCTTTCGTTGGAAAAGGAAGTTGAGGAATACAAGAACTTTCGTCCAGATGACCCAACACGCAAAACGAAGGCTTTGCTGCAGTAAGTATAGGTTGATAACTCTGTTGGGGAAAAAAGCAGCTACTAACTGGGCGACTTCTAACATTGAGAAGCAAGGCTGGCATCACTGCCAAAATGTAAATGTATTAAGTTCAGAATTTAATTTAAAATCTGTGTATTATCAATTTCTTTTGAACTTCACATTAAATCTGAATTCTTACTTTAGAAATTAACAGATTTACTATCAATTGAAATGTTATTGAAACTCAATAAAAAAATAAAAATGCAAAAATATATATATATGCAGAAGTAACTTTTTGTCTTTTCTGATCAGGATGGTGCAGCAGTTTGGTGTGGATTTTGAAAAATGCATCGAAGGCTCCGGAGACCAGGTGGAGACTAACGAACTGTCAGGAGGTGCCAAGATAAACCGCATCTTCCATGAACGGTTCCCTTTCGAGTTAGTCAAGGTTAGCTCTGTCGTTTCTGTCCGCAGAGCTTCCTGTTCAGACGTTGCAGTCTCAACAAAGACCGCTGTGCTGTAAATGTCACTAACGTTTGCATTGTGATCATTTTTTTGCAGATTGTGTTTGATGAGAAGGAGCTACGCAGGGAAATCAGTCACGCTATCAAAAACGTTCATGGTGTCAGGCAAGTACAAAAAAACCATAAAGTAGAATGATTCTTTATTAAACACCTGCCTGGGTTATGTTTTTGACATTAAATGTTGCTTTCTTTTCCCTTTTGTCAGGACTCTTGTTCTGACATAATTCAAGTTTGTATAATAAGACCATGGCGTCACAGACTAACAAAGCTTACTTAGGTTGATCCATTCAGAAAGTGTCATGTGTTCTATGTGAAATGTACATTTTTTTATTCTATTGTCCCTCCCCCTGTTTTTCTATCCTTCAGTCCTCCCTTTGTAACACCACCCACTCCTTTTTTTTTTTGGTTTAACGTATAATTTAGTCTTGATGTTTTGTATCCTACAGTGCATCCCTCTGTTGTTTGTGTTATCTGATTTTTGTCTGTTCCTCCACATTATGTTCTTTTACATTGATGGTGTTTAAGTCCTCTCTGTCTTTTAGATCCAGTTCTCATTTGTCCCATTTTCCGTTTGATCCGTGTCTGTTAATTGTTCCATTTGTCGGCTTCGTGCCTCTTGTCTCTCTGTGCATTCTCAGAACTGGGCTGTTTACTCCCGACCTGGCGTTTGAGGCCATCGTGAAAAAGCAGATCGTTAAGCTGAAAACGCCCTGTCTCAAATGTATCGATCTGGTCATTCAGGAGCTCATCAGCACAGTCAGGCAGTGCACCAACAAGGTACTGCAGGTGTCCAGCATCTCCCGACCCAGCCAGTGCACAGGGCGGGCTCCAAAGCGGGTGTGGCCATGGGCACACTGTCATCCAATTTTAGCTACACATTCCTTTCACATTTAGAGGAATCATCTCCTGATTAGTTTTCTTTCACAAAAGAATCATTGTGAGCAGTTTGCCCTGGCCCAGCCCGCAAGCCCTGTGTGAAGGCAACGCTGTCGTGCTGTGGAGTGTTGTGACGGGTGACGTGTTGTCGTGGAGGTGTTTCAGAGACTGAGCATCTCTGGTCTCTTCTGGACAAGCTGCAGGTCTCAAACTCAATAAAAGAGACAGAAAACCTTATAGAAAGCCTGTAAGCTTCAAGCTGGTTTTAAATTAATGCTGACCTTCTTCAGGGTTTACTGGATGGTCGAGAAAGCGAGGATGGAAAAAACCTGCGGCTTGTCCTTTTCCACTGATATGTCTTTAAGCGGCTAGAAATGACTAACTAAACAAACACTTTGTCTCTTTTTATTTCTTCTCCTTTTTCTCTCTTCTCTGTCCAATTTTCCTTTTTCTTGAACTTCTTCCTGTGTCTGTCTTCTTACCCCTACAACGGCTTGCAATCTGACCCCCATGACTTTTCAGAACGGGGCTCTTTACCCCTGACCTGGCCTTCGAGGCGATTGTCAAAAAGCAGATCCTCAAACTCAAAGAACCCAGCCTCAAATGTGTGGACCTTGTGGTTTCTGAACTCACCGCACTCGTCATGAAGTGTGCTGTTAAGGTAACCGGGGTGTATGTACACAAATGAGTTATGAAGCAGGAAGGCTGATTTTGTTTTCTTTGTTTAACGTGCAAACACACACAAAAAAATCCACCTCATCCCTCATTGCTTGAAAGTCCTGTATTCTATTCACACCTACCAAACCAATCATAATGATGATGGAGCCCAATATTCGCACTTGAAATTTGAAGCACAGCTTTAATGTCTAGCTCCCGGTGCCCTTAGTGTTTGATCTCAGCATCATTTTGTTAAAGTGCGTATTTTCTCCACACTTCCATACTGCTTCGTCTCTCAGTCTCCATCCAGAGATGTGTCTGAGTAGAGCTGAGTTGGCTGCTGCTCCTTCACTGACCCACATGGTACCATGACCAACACGCTATCAGCTGAACCCTCTTTCTGAACCCGAAAGAGGATTGATTAGAGGGGAAGTGGGAATGATGCCCTGTGGGCACAGTGACAGCTGGGAGAAAAGGGAAAAAAAGTGTTCCCATAGCAACAGTCCTCTGCTGCCATCATGTGGATAGTGAAGGCCATTCCACAGCTGCATCAAGTTATTCCCCCCCAAAATCCTCACTCTTTTCTACTTTTTTCCCCTTTGGGTTTGGTCATCCTTCAGTCTGTCCTCTTTCATCAAGTCTGCACTAATCTTTATCCTTTTTAAAACTTTTCTATCAGCCAGTTGTGAAAATTGAAACTCTTCTGAATTTAAATACATTGCATTGTTTTTAAAAATGAGGCAAGCCCTTCTTTACCAAAACAGCAGCTTAAACATTTGAGCATTTTTATGCAGTCATCACTGGCTGATAGTGAATGTCTCACCTCTAAGCAGTAAACCATTTATCTGTTTGAAGTCTGTGTAGCAACGATGAGCAATTGCATGCATGTTTATTAAAGTATGATTTTAAAAATCTCACATATTTTTTGATTGTTTTCTACTTGCCATTCAAGTTTTTCCTCTGATGCTTTTCGTGAGTTTGCTATGGGCAATTTGACATGTTTCTGAGTCTGTGCTCAGTTCTGCAGTTACTGTTGTGCTGCTTTTCAGCTCGGTTCTTACCCCAGACTGAGAGAAGAAACTGAGAGGATTGTCACCACCCATGTCAGGGAAAGAGAAGGAAAGACCAAGGATCAGGTCTGTAGCCGATCAAACTCATCCAAGCTTGTTTAAAATTTGGACTAAAATCAGCATACGTATACCTAAAGGACTACTTAGAACGCTTTTAAAATAAATCAGAAGATGATTAGAGGGGGTCTTTAAGAGTTTGATACAGATGTTAAATGCAGCATTAATGTTGGGTTAACTGAGGACAAATTTGAAAAGTTTATTTTCAAAGAAAAGGGTGTGTCTGATCTAAAAAGACAAATCTTTGACAGATTGATCCACTAATTGACCAAAGATGAATTAAAAAAGCTTTTATTTTGTTGACATGTGCATTCAGCATTACTGTTTGCCGTAAATGTTTACAATTCTGTTTTAAGTCGAGTAGCGTGTAGTGACTCTTCAATGTTCAAGTATCTTGTTTCTTTATTATCAGTATTATCTAAAAGTGTCTTTTAGTCAACATTGTGAATTTATTTTAACAGATTAAGATGAGATTATCACTTCATCTTATACATGTGTTCTAATATTTAAGGTGCATATTGAAAAAGGCTATTGAGTTGAAGTGGAACTGCTACAATTATTTTTACTACTGCATGCATCAACTCTGAGCACATTGACATTTAATGCCTTAATCCTAGAAAGGATCAAAAACTACTTATTGTTTTACAATATTTGTTTGGTCACATTTTTACTTATGAAGAAAGTATTTTTTTCCTGTTTGAAGCTGTCTAAATGTTATGTTATTTATGTTATTATGTGGAGGTTACAACATTTGTGCATCCTGAAGACGGTTTTTTGATCTGAATTTACACGCATTCTTCAGTTCACAGACGTGCAGTATCAGATGTGGTACTTTCCACCTTCTCATTTGTTCACTGTGTCATAAATTGAGCTTAATTGGGAACTCTCCATCCTAATCGCATTTTTTCTGCCTTCTAGGTTCTGCTGCTGATCGACATTGAACTGTCCTACATTAACACCAACCATGAGGACTTCATAGGCTTCGCTAAGTATGTTCACCTCAATCTCTTCCTCTCTGTCTTTTAATTACAATTCACAGCGTGACCCCTGTCTCTGCGCAGGAGCAGTGATGGCCATTAAATCCGCTCTTTTGCGTTTGTACATCCACAGATTTATAAAAGAAAATCTTTTTATCTAACTCTTAGTGGACCAGTTGAACTGCCGTGGTTCCCAGTAGATACTGAAATATTTCAGACGTTTGGTCTTTCACTGTGGTAAACTTGGATCTAGATATGTCAGAGCACTCGTTTCTGGAAAAAAAATAGATAAAAGGAAAAAAAACTGAACTTTATTAGCAGGGAGGTTCATAGAGACAATGATGCATAGTATAGTTGATGAAATAAGAGACAGACATTGTTGCTAGTTAGAGATTTTTTTGAATCCAGTAAAAAGTTTGTGATCTTGGTTAGTTGACAAATTTAGAAATAAAAAAAAATGACTTTATGGCTTCATGTAAGGAATTAGACACAAAATTATAATAAGCTTAGTCCAGTTTCAAGTTTATCAGCAAGTACAATGAGTATTTGTGATGTTAAATTGGGAGCATGTTTTGATCCCATAACATTGAAAAGCCACATTACTGGAGCTTGATTTGCTTTGTTTAATATCCAGCATGAAAGAAAACAATCATCTTAAGGTGGAGTCAGTCCACCCATCAAGCATGTCTTGTTGTTCGGCTGGCAGATGGTCTCAGTTCTTGAACGTTTTTGCTTCAAAGCTGCCAGAATGCACCTATAAAGGACCAGTTATGCTATCTTTATTAGTGATTTTGAAAACCTACTTGGCATCCATGATTTATTAGGAGATAAATCTTGACAATTAATAGTTTCTTCTAACTGGTGTAGCTGTTAGATTAACATTTAGTTGGATTGGAGTTCATTTGTGTGGCTTTTACGTTTTGACCAAGTAACAGAGCCCTGTGTGAGCATGTGAGGGTTTCTGCCCCTCCTCTGCATGGCAAGTGGATTGAAGAAGTGTTTTAGAGGTCAGCAAGGGCGTTTTAATGGTTGTCATGACATCACTTTCAGTCTTGACTACAGAAGGCTGGATGATGGTAGCCCTCCAGGGCACTGCAGCAACAGGTGGGCATACATAAGAGTACGGGTTTGTGTCCAGTGTGTCTGAAACAGTTTGAACCTTTAAGACCTCTACTTTTAGCTTCATGTCTTGTAGTTGCCGTTATTACATTATCACTTACTGAAAGGATGAATTTACAACAGGTGATGAGTAAAATTTGACTAAAAACAAACTGATGCCTGATTGCTTAAGTGGCAAATTGTTTCCTCTGACTGTATTATGTATGGCCTTTTTGCTCAGTGCTCAGCAAAGGAACACTGCTGTAAACAAGAAGAGAGCCATCCCCAACCAGGTATGTTTTGTCCCAGCTTTTCATCCTGCCATATTTCAGGTCAATGTCTCTCATTATTAGTACATTAATCAGCCTTGTGAACATGTCTTAGCCATTAATCTGTGCATACGTGTCTAATTTTGAAAGATTTTTCCCCTCATTATTTACCTTGATTGCCAATTGTGCCCAGTTTATGTCCTCAGGTAGAGCTGCTCAATCCTTTTAGGCAGTTACTTGTTTATCTTTCTCTACTTATGCTTTATTGAAATTGAGAATCTCATTATTAAGGTCCTCAAACATTTTAGGCTAATCTCAAGTTTGTATTCGTTATTGCTCCCAACAGCAGATGATAACTGAGTAGGCAGTGTTGTCAGTTGTTTGAAAAGAGCCCTTCCCTGTTTCTCTGACATTATTCATTTCTGTTTGCATGTCTGCTCAAAATCAGGCATGATGCTCTGATGCAAAACAACAAATAAAAGAATGTTGTTGATTGTTTTGCTAAGCTATTAATTAAACAGCACTTAAAAAACAATCATAATTTAGAGCATGCATGGACCGTGCACCAATCAAGTGAACAAAAGATATGACATAACCGAAATGTGAAATACTTGAAGTAATTCTAATTGCATCATGCATGTAACTCTCTTGCTCTGTCTCTCTTTTCTTCTCTGACCTTTTTTTCTCTGTTCCTCTTTCTTCTGGTTGTCCCACAAATTTCCTTTCATCCGTTCCTTGTGGCACCTTTCTATGTTTCTCAATCTTTCCCTAAACTTTTCTATTTCTTCTTTCCCTTCTGTGTTTCTTCATCATTGCTGTTGCCTGTCCCTCTCCTTTCTCCTTTCCTACTCTTGACTCACTCTTCATCTTTTGGCTTATTGCTTTTTCATTTATTTCGGCTTTGATTTTTCGCTGCACCTTTTACTCCCCCTTCCCTTCCTGTTACTGCAGGGTGAGATTCTGGTAAGTACCCCATAGATTTAAACCACGGTCTGGCAGGGGCAGCAGGGGTAGGCCATGCAGGGGAACTGAGGCCAGTTTGCAAAGGTCAGCCAGTATGGTGGGAGCGTTAAAAGCCTAAATGTCAGCCTTGTCTCCTGTGTGTGTGTATATATACAACATGAGATGTCCTACCCTCCTGCAGCTTGGTGACCTTGGAGAGGTCCGAGAGGAAAAGGTAGAGTCTCTAGATTTGCTTAAGTGAAATGAGTTGTATTAATTACACCAGTACATTGTAATTTGGACAGCCTGAACAGTAATTCTTCGCACAGTAATTTTAGTTTTCACTTTAATAAGGCAGTAATTGCCTGTAATTCCACTAACATTTTCTCCTCTGAATGTTTTGAAGAGCTTTAGTTACCACCACAAAGCGATGTGGCACTTTGCTGTACTCTCTGCTTTAGACCACAAAAAGGGAGAATGGGGAAACCCCCCCCTACACTGGAGCCATCAGTTCTCTTGTTAGTGGGTCATCACCACTGCTGCCTCATGCATGGACACTCAAAAGATTGCCTTGTAAGAATCATTCTACATGTCATGGGAACAAAAAATAATTACTTAATTGAACTAAAATGGCCAAACTTAAGAATTCAGGGCTGATGAGAAAGTTCTGTCAGATGGTGACGGGTCATGATTTTGGGATGCCCTTAAATGTCTCATTTATTTCCTGTCATCTAGAAATTAAAATTTGGATAATAACTTCTAATCAAATCAGTGCCTTTCCTGATCTTTGTAGCAATCTAACCTTCAACTAACCAATGAATCATTAGTGCAACGAAATGACCACTATTGAGTCATTCAAGTCTGCTTGGAATAGAAAAACACAAGCATCTCACTGCAGCTCCTTTCTCATGTCATAACCAAACTAACTTGGAAGAAAGATTCCCAGCTGCTCTCAAGACAATTTCTAAAGAGTTTGAAGTTAAGCTATTTTCTTTGTCAAGTCAAGCTTGCAGCTTAGCTCCTAACGACTTGCTTACTCTGATAATTTATCTTGTCACGTTTAGGCTCAATACCTTTCTCTCCTTAAAGACCCAGTCTAAGTTTTTAACATGTTTTTGTGGCCTTTTTTTCATGATAAAAAATTCATATTGAGACAATTAATCTTAAATGGGCATTTCTGAGTATTCAATTATTGAAATAGTTGTGGATCAGGAGCAGACAAAAAAAACTCCATTGGAAAAAGCTCATAGTAGTGACACAGGCTACATTTAAGCTCCTTGCTCCACTCCATTATGGTGCACTTGCAAACAAATAGATCCGTGTATGTCTTAATTTTCCTCATCCGAGCTAGCATCTGGCTCAAAACTGGACAGCTGGAAAGCTCCAATATTGCTCGCCCTTTTTGTTGCACCACCAGGCTTAGGTTGGGGTTATGAGGGGCTGTAAGCTAGTTGGAGAGAGAGTAAACAAATGAATGACGATAAGTAGGAGCAGGCTTACTCAGCGTCAACAGTCCCGCTCACAACTCAGAGGTGAACTTCTAATGAACTGCTGTCGCTCTACAGAAACTATATCCTAGAAAACGACACAGATTGTTTAAAAAATTGATATTGGCTAAAAAAAAAGCATAATCTTAAGAACATTGGGAACACACTAAATTAGATCAAAGGATGATCAGACTGGGTCTTTAAAATTTGTTATATTTTTGCTTGGCATGGAGAAAAGTTCTAGAGAGAAGTCCAAAGCAGGCTTTGAATGGTTAACATTTTAATCACTTTGCTGTATTTTAATGGTTTTTCCCAGATTCTTTTAACCATTCTTTGAAATGAATGGGAGTCTGTAAGAAACTGAAGGAATTCACAATCACCTTTAAAAACAACACAAAAAAAAAAAAACGCATGGACACTTTAGTCTCTGGGCATGATTTAGTTTATTCCACTTCCTCTCTGGGCTTCAAGTTCATTAACTTAGCAGTTTAGCTTCTGTCTCTAACTCTGACTGTTTGCTTGCTTCTTCTTTAAATGTCTTTCAATACAATCTGGGTGATCTCCTTCACCCGTCTCCTTCTGAAATCAACCAATCACCTCCTACATGTCTGTGCAGTTAACACCAGTAACCCCACGGTCTTTGAACCTCCAATCAAGTGGTTGGGTTTTACTGACCCGCTGACACTAACATACCACTGTCGATTCTTTAGTCTTTAACTGAGCTGGCATGACGGCATCTGGCGCTGTTTGTCTGTATAATGGCGTGTGTGTTCTCTTTAGTAAAAGAGATCTGTCTAAACCCCAGTTAAGTGCTTTCAGCTTTTATTTGTAGCTTTTTTGTTGCAATGTATGTATAAACCTCAGCTGTGGCCTAAGTAACGCCAGGCTTGCAGAACTGTTATTGTTATTAAGACAACAAAATTACTGTGAGGTCACAGGTAAGTGAGTTTATTATCAATCAGATCATTGAAAAAGCAGCACTAAAAGGGGCCCTACTTTTCAACCAAGTTTGACTTTTGTTAAATCAGTTTTCCTCTATTCTCCTGGTATCTCTCTTTCCCTGCGGCCCTTCTCTTTCCCGCATACTGTCATTATTCAGGTGATTAGGAAAGGCTGGCTAACCATCAACATCAGCATCATGAAAGGAGGCTCCAAGGAATACTGGTTTGTCCTGACTGCAGAGTCCCTGTCCTGGTACAAAGATGATGAGGTGAGAAGAACTTCTCTTTCAGCATCACTATGGTTGAGTGAATGAAGTCGAAGATGGTGGATGGTTATCAGTTGTTGTCCTGAACTGTATTTTGGTGCACATGAGCTGTGTGGCTCCCAGTCTAGCCTAACCAATGTGCAGACTACTGTTCAGTTGTAGCTGGAGGAACAGGTAGTCTGAACACTGGGCAGGCGGGGTGGGGGAAAGAGAAGGAGAGGAAAGACCCAGAGGTCATTGCGTCTCCGGGTCACTACCCTAGAACAGTAGGACAAAGGACACAGAGCGTAAACATTTTGGTGTAACAGAAACAAAAAAAACCTGACTTTTAAGACAACAGTTTCTTTTAAAACCTGTGTTTTTATTACATGTAATGTTGTTTATTTAATGAAAATAAAAGGAAATTGATAATTGCCTTTAAATTATTACCATAGAAAAGAACTATCACAGTTTAAAAGTTGAAAACTATTGAAAGATCATTTGAGTCAACAAAGATGTCTCCTCAACAGTCTCTCTGGGTCACTCAGACTTTTAAAAAATCATTCAAAATTTGGCAAGAATGTGAAGGAAAGCACAGTTTAGTTTTCAAACCAAATTAAACAACAAAATATTCAAGCAAAGTTTTCAGTCTAAACATCACTTCAGTCGTGTTACTCACTTTTGCTCCCTCTCAGACCCCTTTTTGCTTCTGCTCGTCTGCTGAGAAAGACCCCTAAAAGATGCTGTAAAGTGAAGAATCCATAGAAACTTTTGCACGCTCCAACAAAAGCAAACCATGACAATGATGGCGACTTCTCGTGAAAAATGAAAAAAAAAGAAACTGTTAAAGCTGTAAGATGTTGAAGTCAGACTGACGTGGCAGGCAGGCTGAACTGTTCCAGCCGGGAATTGACTTTGGAATTTGCAGGAAATCGTACAGAGACTAAAGGGGAGGGGGGGACTCTGTGTGTGTGTGTGTGGGGGTGTGTGTGTGTGTGTGTGTGTGTGTGTGTCTGTTTTCCAAATGAATCCTGGATGGTAGAAACACAGTTCATGTGGATATGGAGTTCATCACATTTAAAGTTAATTTTCTTGACTATTATTTTTCATTTTTCTTATGGTAAAGGATGAATACTTGTGTTTGTGAGTGTGCATGTGTATTAAGAGGGAGAACGATTGTGTAGAACGAGAACGATACAACTGTTGGGTCTGTCCGCCCTTTGCGTTAGTGCAGACATAAATACTTCCAGATGTCTTTGCTCAACACCAAGAGCGGGCTGCCCACCCCTAGAACTCCCCCATGCCCCTCCTTTTTGTCCTCTCCTCCTCCTCGCCTTCATCATGCGTTTCTTCATCCCCTGAGCCTGGTGGTCATCCTCACATAGGAAATGCATTCCTGTATGTTTGCTCATTGAAGGCACTGACCCAGTTTTTCTGTCTTTATTTTCCTGAATGTGATGATTAATTGATGGTTGGAGTGGGACTTTAAAGTCATAATATGTGAAATTCTTGCAGTATTAGTAATATTATTGAAAGGGTTTTATATCATAAACTAGTAGTGCATAAAAAATTCTCAATAACAGTTTCCTTTAAGTTAGGGTGGGTTATTAGGTTCGTCTGTCACTTCCTCTGGATTGTCAGGTTAATCTTCAGGGATTACATTTTATTAGTTCGGTTCTGTGAATGCCATAGAATTTTTTTTCTCTTCTGTTTCATTACAGGAAAAGGAAAAGAAGTACATGCTGCCCTTGGATAACCTGAAGATCAGAGATGTAGAGAAAGGCTTCATGTCCTCCAAGCACAGCTTTGCAATCTTCAACACTGAGCAGAGGTCAGAGCTGTGGCGTTGTACAGACGTGACGGCCGATCACTGAGAATGTGTTCCTATCTTTACTCATTGATTCGTTGTGTTATGTGTGCTCGGGTGAGGATTCAGAGAAAGTCTCTGATCCCAGTTTTGTTTTTTTTCTACTTCCACAGAAATGTGTACAAGGATCTTCGCCAAATTGAGCTGGCCTGTGATTCTCAAGAGGATGTTGACAGTTGGAAAGCCTCATTCCTCAGGGCAGGAGTTTATCCCGAGAAAGACCAGGTGTGAAAAACAAGCTTGTAGCCCTTCCAAAACAATCTGTTTGAGCCCAATGCCTTGATGGATTTTTTGACCGTGTGTTTGTGTCGAATGCGGTTTAGGTGGAGCCTGAAGATGCTGCTCCTACGGACACTTTCTCTATGGACCCTCAGCTGGAGCGGCAGGTGGAAACCATTCGCAATCTGGTGGATTCCTACATCGGGATAATCAACAAATCCATCAGAGACCTTGTTCCCAAGACCATCATGCACCTCATGATCAGCAGTGTGAGTTGAGCAATTGTAAACACTGCAGTTTCTCAGAGGGCTTAGAGTAACAGTCTAATGATGTGTTCACACCAAATGTGATGTTTGCACCAATTTGCTGCTGCACACTTATCCAAAAATATTTTTTCATAAATGTGCTGCTACTGTCCCATGAGAGAGGAGCTACTGGACAAACTTTTTAGCCTCATTGCTACATGGAAGCATTGACTGTTTGTCTGTATATCAGTATATTTCATATGCAATGCATGAAAGATGGGGATGATGCTGAGAAATTAGGTTTATTAATTTTAAAAAGCTCTACTAAAGCATCTGTAATCCTGTCCTCCAAGTCTGGATTCGTGATCATTCAGAAATTCGCCTAGTACAGTGAGCTTCACCATGTACTGCAGGAGCTGCATCTGAATGACGGCCGCTTTCAGCGCTACTTCTTCCTCTCTGTGACCCTTCTTGATGACTTGCTGTCCCGCATTACTCTGAGGAGGGAAAAAGAAAAATAAGAGTCAAATTTGTTGACCTTTCTTATAGTGTATCGATACAAAAATATCCTAAAGTTCAGGAGAACGATCAGATTCTCCTCCATTTTGCTTCCGGAGTTCACCTGCTGATTGCAGCATCGTCAACGTCAACATATCACAGACCAAAACTGATTTCTTGATTTGTTTACGCAATGCAAATTCTTTCCCAACGTTAAATATTTGAACTTGTGGCGAGCGTCAGAACTTTTGCTACCAAAATTTGTGCCCGAAACGTGCTGCTGCGAGACCGCTGCGCCCAACACTCACACGCCGCAGGAACTCTGATCGAATCTGTACAATGACTTAACATTGAAGCTGGACACCTGCGCCGTACATATTGCATTCCAGATGAACGTAGATCAACTACAGGAGGTGACTGTTTTAGCAGCTATTTTTTTTAGCACTTCTGAAAGGCAGGGGTTCACTGGCACAACTTAATGCACAAATCAATGCAGACATTGTTGCTTGGAGATTTTTTCCAACGGGAGGCAGAAAGAGCACATCTTGCCACCCTATGAAAATACTTTTGAGGCAAAGAGAATTGAAACATGGCACCTTTACAACCGTAGTGTTGCAGGATCTGTTAAGGACTAATGTATAACTAGTTATGGCATTG
Organism: Oryzias celebensis; assembly: GCA_014656515.1. Classification (NCBI taxonomy): domain Eukaryota; kingdom Metazoa; phylum Chordata; class Actinopteri; order Beloniformes; family Adrianichthyidae; genus Oryzias; species Oryzias celebensis. Next base: position 8,924,657 of record BNCR01000008.1, on the reverse strand, counting down.
AATGTGTCTTTATTTCCCAAATGTCACATTATAAACTTGATTTCCTTTGTGTTGGTTGGTGCACTCCTCCCCTGTGCTGGACCATTTTAATGTTCCTGTATTCACTCATTCCCTGATGATCACTTAGAAACCCTAAACAAATAAAATCTGAAATCGTTTTGCGTCCACATGGATTTTTACATTCACCCCTGGAAAGCAGTAACTGGCTGTAAAAACCTGGATAAAATAAAATAAAAACCTGGATAAAAACCAGGGTAAAATCTCTGATTTAGGATGTAAAAATGTCTGTTAATGAGTGTGTTTGGTGGCATTACAATATCTGAATCTATTGTTCAGTTATTGCTGTGTATCGTACATTTTTCTAAAATTACAAAGAAATGTTCTGCTCATATGAACAAGAGTTGTGTTTCTAAAACGTCTGACCTTCTGCACAGGCGAAGGACTTCATCCACGCAGAGCTGCTGGCCTATCTCTACTCATCAGGAGACCAGAACAGCCTCATGGAGGAGTCAGCTGACCAGGCGCAGCGCAGAGACGAAATGCTGCGCATGTACCACGCGCTCAAGGAGGCGCTGCAAATCATTGGAGACATCAGCGTAAACACGATCTCCACCCCAGTACCACCACCTGTGAATGACTCCTGGATCCCAGAGACCAGGTGAGGAGGAATCGCAAAAAAATGCACACCCATTTATTTATTTAGATATATATTGATAAAATATGTTACATCCGATCGATATTCTTCTGTTTATTAACTTTGTATTTTAGTGCAAACATTTCAGATCTGTTGTTTCCATCTTTTAGCCCAAATCCTCAGCGCAGACCACCTCCTACTGCAGCTCCACCCCCCAGCCGTCCACCTGCCGTTCGGGGCCCCACGCCGGGGCCGCCTATGAACCCGTCCCCTCCTTTTGGGACCCCACTTAATCCCTCTCCAGCCTTTAATGCACCCCCCATCCCATCTCGCCCAGGACCACCAGTCAGTGCCTTCAATAACAATTTGGATCCCTTCAGCGCACCACCACAGATTCCCTCCCGGCCCGCCCGTGTTCCGCCCGGTGTACCCAGGTAAACCCCTCTTTAATTAAATGGTTAGCCATGGTTTCAGTGTACATTATGTAACTTTTTTGAATGATTATTTGAAATGACCCCATTCCTCCTCTAAAAGCTGCAGGTTGTCTTCATCGTTTCCATCATTTCTGGTGACTTCATATCATTTCTCTGAAGGAGTCTTCCTTTTGTTCTTGTTTTCACTTTTTTTCTGCCTTTCTCTCTCCTGCTGGGCTTCCTGCCTTCCTTCTCTGTGGGATTGTTTGGTTTCATGGCCGTCTCCTTGTGGGCACGTCTCACTCCTTGTCCTGTATGTTCTCTCCTCATTTCAGCCGAAGACCCCCTGGTGCTCCGTCTCACCGGCCCACCATTATCCGCCCTGCTGAGCCTTCCCTGCTAGATTAGAACTGTGGTCGATCCCATTTAAGCATGTGTGTTTGAGTGTGGATTGTCCACACTGATGTAACGGGTGATGTGGCGGGTTGTTGAGGGGAGAGGCAGACTTGGAGCGATGCATAACGCGCATCTTCCAGCCGCAACTATATGATTAATTCATGCAATGTTAATAAGCTGCTAATGTCTGTATGAGTGCACAAGATGGAAAAGAAACCCTTTAACCACTTGAAAATGTTCTCACTGATGTGGAACAGAAAGTAAAACCGGATGATCTAAATGATGCATTCTTGTAGAAGATTCAATTAGATTTTTTTTTTTGTTTTTTAGTTTTTGATTTGATCCCTCCAACATTATATTTCCATTTCTTATAAAATTCTCGGCATTAAATACTTTACATAAAATAACTTATTAAGCTGTACAGGCTGGCTCTCCTCTCCCCTCTTATCGTTTTGAGATGGGCCCGGATGACCTTTGTGCAAAACATGCTTAACCTATTGGTAATGTTTTACTGGAATTTCATATCTAAAATGATTTCATACTGAAAAAGAAAACCCCGATAGCTTATTATCACTGTTATTTTTGGTGTCAATTATATATAAATATATATATTTTCCTTTGTTATTTTATTTGAGTGACTGTTGTTTTTAATGATCGTTCTAAATGTAGCTTTAAATCAAATCTTAATCGCAGCAGAGACGAAGCATAAAAAGACACAGGGTAGGGGTTTTCAGGAGACGGACAATATCTCCAACTTTACTCTCTGTGGTTTGTAATTTTGCAAAGAAAAGATGTCAACTCCAGAGACCACCAAGCACTTCTAACCATCTAGCCTTACAGGAAGCTCCTCATAACCGCGAAAATGTAGTCTATAAACCAGGAAACTATGCATGAATGTCAGAGAGGGAAAGGACAAAGCTGATTCAAATGGATCAGAGCTGTGAAGTGTCATTTTGCTGATATGTAGATAAAAATGTCCTCCCAATGTCTCTAGATTCTTCAAAGACAATTGTTTTTATATCTTCTGCTAAATTTGTGCTTCCATAACTGTACATAGCTGCTCTGTAGAGTTGGTCACAACCTGCTTTTAACTAGTCAAAGCCCAATACCTGAACATCCTATTATAGTCTATTAACTAAACAACTTATTAACAATATCTTTACATAGATTAAGTAACAGTCTTGCAGAAAAAAAATGAAAAGTTAAACATTATTTATAACTGGGGCATTTCTGTTTGTTCAACCAGTTCTTTAGCTTTTCCTGAATTCCTATTTTAGAGTTCTGCTACTGGATTTCCTGTCAGAATTGCCCTTGGAATCTGATTTAGCTGATAAATATTTGTTTCTTTATACAGTAACCTTTAATTTGTTGTCGTTTGGGTCATTTCACATGTTTAAGGGGAAAGGGCTCAAAGCGGCAGTCTGGTTGGGATACTTGGATATCAAGCTGTTTGGTTTGATGAGTAGCTGTCATAAATAAATGCACCTTCTTTCTGGAGGAGCAATGTAATGTAGGGTCACATTTAAGGATTTGATAATAAAATATGGGGTATTGGGTCAAACCATTCATACTTACACTTCTGGACAGAATGTGCTTTCCATTTTTACCTTTTTCTCCAGGTCTTGCTTTCCGTGACAGTGCCAGAAAGAGTTGCTTTACTTTTGGGGAAAAGTTTTGAAAATTCCAATTTGATTCTCTTCAATCCAGAAAACCTTAATGTACAATAAATGTATGAACCCAGGCAAGGTTTTTGTTTGAAACTCTTTAGGGCCTGTCACTTGAGCTTGCCTCCAATGTATATTTATCTGGCTAACGTAAGGCTGCGGGGTCTCCTTGTGCACGTTTCCTGCCCCTCTCTGAATACGGAAGATGGGGCTGGAAACCAACTCTCAAAAGTCCCTTTGTTTTGCAAACCTTTGTCAAGTGCCTCTGCACCAATTAATTGATTTGAATAAATATATTGAACTGATTTAGAAAATAAAGAGGTGTTGTCTACAATAAAGGGAGTGGCTGTGGTGGTTGGTGTCTCTTTGTGTCTGTGTGCACTTACTTTCCTTTCTGTCCCAGAGGGTGTAGAGCGGTTTAGTTTTTTTTTCCTGCCTTTTCTCTGTTTAAATATAAAATGACAAACTGCTGTTTATATGGCAACAAAAGGTCTGTTAGTGAAGCACTTCTGTTTTTTTATTATATTCAAACAGCTTTTATAAAATGCAAGACATTTTGAGTCATGTCGGGTTTTATCCTGAATTTTGTTTTTGCAAAGTATTATAACGTTTTTTTTTAACTTAAATTATTCATTAAAGTTTGTTTTAACAAGTTGTAGATCTTTCACAAATTTCTGCTGTGGTCGACTTTTCCCATAGGTTTTATTTTTTTTATCTTAATTTAGTATTTTTACCTACAGATAACTGAGCCATTTAGGACTGCAGGCCATAAGCTCTTGTGGACTAAATGTTAGTCGAGAGATTAATGTTGGTTGATTGTTTTCAAACAGGCGACCAGCTCCACGCCGAAACCAGTGATGATCCTGACCTGCATGCAGACCATCCGACTTCAGTTCACGGCAGCAATGAACACGGAAGAGCAGCGTTTATGACCATCAGCAAAAAAAAGCCAAAACTTGAAATAATATATCACTGTTACACGCCTACAACGTTAAAAGGGAAGACAGAAACACTAAAGAAAATGAAATATTCTTTAAAATATAACTTTTTAACAACTGTGTGCAAATAAATTATAGAAGCCTTTAAATAGTTGCTGATAATGAAAAGTCAATTTCAGTAATTTAATAAAATTAGCATCGCAAAAGTCTGTCACATGTATCTTTTACTATGTTATGGTAGTTTCATAATGATTAAATAACTACGCAAAATGTGCCTTACGAGTAAAATGAAAGGAAAAGATTTTATTAAAATATGCAGTAACAAAAATAACAGCCACATCTTGTGAATGAAATTACCACTACAGCTTCTGATTTGTTTATTTTATAATGGGTGTAAATATGTCTGCTTTTTAACCAGGACCAGTTTCAGAAAGGGATTTAGATCAGAATCAACGTCATAGAATCAGGGTTTCACTTGTTTTCACTGCTGATTTATTAACACTATTTAAATTTAAAAAATGAGCCAAGAGCTACAAACTGCAACATTTACAAATACAGCTTCAAGTATCTTGTGTTTGAATTCAGGTTTGAATCCATAAAAACTCTAAAGTTTTTGCCTGCAAACATGTTAAACTCTCCATTAAATGATGCATATAATTCAAGTTGCCATGTTTATGGTGAAAAAACAAGTCTTTTATGTGCAAACTCGCTTGTTGTCAAAGAGGCGCTGTAGAGTGTATATTTGAACAACAGCAACAGTAAGCAAGACAAAAAGGTTTATGCAGGACCAGAAGGACACTCGCCACAGGTTGTCCTCCAGAAGGTAACGGTCCCTGGACTCAAAGGCCCGCAGCACAGCTTGGACCTGCCGACTATTCTCCAGATGCCTGTAAACTGATTCCATTGTTGACTGGGAATGAGGGTAATAAGGACCGAGACACAAAATGAGATGAGGATAAAGAAGACATGAAGAAATGTTTGACTGTTTCACCTCACCCTGATGTCCTCCAGACTGTACTCCACTGCGCTCTCTGTTACAGCGAAATCCTGCCAGTCTTCTCGGCCTCCGCCTGTGTTCTGACTGTTAACTACAACCTTAAAAAACACCATTTTCTCTGATAGTTTACTGAAGCTGTTGTCAAAACACAACCTGTAGTCTCCATCTTCTGCTGGATCCACCCTGAAATACAGGAAAGGGGCATTTCAAAATGAAAATACATCAAGCATTTCAAAATGATGAAACTAGCCTACGTGTGGATGCCATGAGAATTTCGGAAGTTGGAGATCAATCGCTGTCCGTTGGGTGAGATAAGGACAAAGCCAACATCCAGACCTGATCCTGCTATCACCTGTGATGGAACCATCAGGAATACCGACTTTAGTACACTGAAATGCTTCTATAAATATCTTTTCATTTTCATTCTTGGCATAAAGTTCACTGTTGAAGCTCATCAGTGCAACTGCTGCATAAAATTCAAATTACAGAGATAACAGAGACCAACAGCCAGGCTCGCATGGAGTTCACACAAGCTCATTGTCTGATGAAGATGAGTAAAAAGAAACAGCCTTTCTATGTTCTCCCACTATGTTTCAGTGGGAATGGTTTGACTCCAGTTTACATGCCACAATGTTTCCTCTCCATCCCTCTCATACGGATGGATCAGTCCTGAGTCACTTCCTTTAGTGAGGAGGGCGCAGTGTGAACTTTGCACAGAGACAGGAATGCAGCTGCAGGACGCTACAGCAAAGTCCTGACTATGATGAGGTGATTAAAGGTGAAACAAGATAAAACTTTTTACAAATGTAAACTTTTAAGCTAATGCGTGCATTTGATGTTCATCCATCTTCCTCTTTCTTGGCATTTGTTTCCACCATTGTGTCATCTTTCCACTTGTACAATGGAAGTACAAACTCAATAGAAGTTACATTTGGACTAATTTCAACAAACTATAAACCGGAAGTGACAACAGATAGTTTTGTTTATGATTACAATTATTTATTTACCTGGTATTCTACTTCCATGCTGTCAGTCCTTGTGGTTGACTGGAAAAAGCACTCAGTGCTGCCAGCAGGTAAAATGAAAGTAAACTCCATGTGTTGCTTTGCCTCTGAATCAAAAATCAGCCCCACAATCAGAGTTAAGAGCAGTTTCAAACAGAACCGAGTTGTGACAGCCATTGTGGGACGATTACAGCTCATAGTCCAGTCAGGATGTTTCAAGCTTCAAGCATTCTGTGCATAAAAATCTCACTTAGCATAAGCTGTTCCTTGAAGAAAAACACAACGTTTGTAGTTTTCTTAGTCGAGTGGAGTCACCAGGGTCAGATCAGCAGCGCTCTGCAGATGGACTTCACTCTCACATGAGGCTGGTGATCTCTGACGGTCTGAGGGTTGGACAGGAAGCACCGTGCTGATAACGTTCAACAGAATCTGCTCATAAAGACAGTTATTTGAATTTGTCCAATGATGTACAATTGCACTTAAAATCCTTTTTATCGATGATTTTTCAACAAATAAAACAGTTGTACTTCTTCTTAAATCCTGCAAGGGGAGCTGTAGATAAAAGCAGTGAATGAACAATTTTATTTTGTAACAAAACACAAAGAATCCTTTCAAAAGGAAAATGTCTGAGGTTGCAACTTTTGTCTTTTAACAATAAGACAGCATAAAAAAAATAAATAAATTGTTCACTTGCCACCAAAATGCAAAACATACAAGTAAATGTCCCAGCAAGAAATCATCTAATCCATCCATTTCTGTAACCTGCTATGTCCCTTTTGGGGTCACGGGGATGCTGGAGCCTATCCTGGCTACTATTGGGCAAAGGCGCCAGTCTGTCACAGTGCACACAATCGCTCCCACGTCAGCACTTTAGAGTAATCAATTAACCTATGAACCCTGTTTCTGTAGACTGATGAAGGAAGCCGGAGAGCCCAAAGAAAACCTTTGCATGCATGGGGAGAACATGCAAGCTCCACACAGGTAGGATTTGAACAAGAGCCTTCTCACAGTGAGCTGAGAGCGCTAACCACTGCACCATCATTTCATCAGAGCTCATAAACCCTTAAAATGGCCCTTCAATTCACATCAGGCTGCAAACATTCATACATTTGTTGGGACTTCCAATACTTTAATCTACAACTGGCCTTCTCTCCTCAAGTACAGTTGTATTATGATTTCTGAGATGCATTTAAACAAAGCCCAACATGTTTGTGCTGCAACATCTCTGTGTCCAAGTGCTGCCTGAGACTGCAGCACTGCCTCCTCCCTACAGAAGAATTAAGAGTTGTACTAAAGTATCATAGACTCAGGAAAGTCACAGTCAGTGTAGCAGAACTGCAAGCACCATGGCTTTGATCGACCAGAAAGACCAGCTGCATCTTCAACATTTACTGCTGTCTTAGGCTATCATCAAACCACCTCTCCAGACATTTTTAGAATCTTTTCTAACAGAGTTAGAACCGGTTTTCCATCCATACAGTACCTCAGATGTGACTTTGCGCTTGAACTTTCATCCAGTCCCAATGTATCTTCACTAACAGCCTTCTGGTACATGGTGCTTTGGTGGTAATTGTTGTCATATCAGCTGTTGCTCCCCAGGCTGAAGCCCAAAGCTAAATCGCCGTTGCAAAACCCAGAGGAGAAATTCTGCAACCTGCTATTATCAGTACTTCCAACTTCTGCCAGTCTGTTGTAAATTCAGTTGTTCCATGTTGGAAACATTTGCTTACCAACCCACTCACTGTGCTTGGCATTCAATCATTTTTCTAAGCTTCCCACAGGAAAATATGTGATACTGAGCCAAACACATTTGCTAAAACTAGAATTACAAATTTTTCCATCTTTGTTAACTAGATTTGATACCAGATTATGCTCGCATGTTCAAAACATAATGATTTCGAGGTTTTGAAACCATAGTTATCAAATGTAATCCATTCGCACACCAGTTACGAGCACCAGATAGTAACTAGTGTGGACCGGTTACTTTCTGGTGCACACTGCTGTTGTTGAGCTGTCTTTGTCTAAAGTCACCTTCCTCCATCCACAAAGAACAAAGTATCTGCTCTTGCATTTCCTCTACATTTGATGCTGGTGCTTTGTTCCAGTCTTGGTGTGTCCAGCATTGCTCCTGTGGTGTGTTTGAGAGTGTGTGAAGCGAGTGTTCATGAAGGTGTTTCAGTGAACTAGAAAGTTGTATCATTTTATCCATGCATTTTAGTTTATCTACTTTAATTCCTTTAAGTTTTTTTAATTTCATTTAGAGATTATTTGTAGTTTGCAGATGTATGTTTTACTTAATTTAGATTTTTACATGGGAAGACCTTCACTATGAAAACTGTGTTTTTGGTATTTTTAACATGTTCATGTGGTATTTTCTGATGATGGAGGACAAACACAAATAAAATAAAGCTTAAAAACATATTTCTATTATTTATTTTATTTTTGTAGTATTTTTTAGCCAAATCTTTTAAATAGAGGGCTCTCAGCAACTGGGAGCGGTGAATTTGTAATGAACTACTGCCGCTCTGCAGAAACGATGTCCTTGAAAATAAGTTTTTTCATTTCGATTAAAAACATAAGCATAATTAAAAGACCATTGGCAATCCTTTTAAAATAGATCAAAAGATGATTGGATTGGGACTTTAAAAATGCATTTTGTCACAAGATCATTATTCATTCATTTTTCATTTTCATGTATTTATTTATTGAGCACCTTCCACCACCAGCAAGGAAGCCCAAAGTTCTGTACACAGGGAAAACATAGATTTAAAATTATGTAATAATAAAACAAAGAGAATAAAAGCATTAAAAAGACTAAAACCAATGTAAAACGATGTAAAACAATGTAAAACTAAAACCAGGATAATAACAGGGCTAGGTTGATGCTAAAACGCTGTAGTGCAGGAATAACTGTTTTTTAAAACTCTCTAAGTGCTTGACCTTTCTAATTGCTGGTGGAAACTGATTCCAAAGTTTAGGAGCCAGCACAGCACAAGCACGGTCACCCCGAAATTTAGTTCTGGGAACCAGCAACACACACTGGTCTACAGAGCGTAAGGACTGTGATTATTGATCATAACTTGAGTTTTGTGGAGCATCCACACTGTTCCTTTATTTCACTCGCTTTGGTTTTTACTGTTAATTAAGCATCTGAGCTGCATTGTGATTCCCTCTGAATTCACTTCTTTCTTTATGTTACTTCCTCTTTTCTGTGGATTCGGGTGGGAAAGCGGTTCTGTACTCGTCCCACTCAGTGTCACATTCCTGCCTGTGAGTCTCCTTACCTCTCACTGACTGTATTGACAGGATTGATCTGAGTTTATCTGCAGCTTTAATGATGTCTCTTAACAATGTTATCTCACTGTCATCATTAAAACAAGTCCATAATGGACCCAGCTGGAGTCTGTTCCCTCCTGCAGCTGTTTTTCCAGGTTGTCACATACTTTTCGATGCAGCAGATACGGTTTTGAAAACGTGTAAAAAAGTGTTTTTTTATTTTTTATTTTTTTAATTGGAAAATGAAATAAAAGAAACTCAGTTTCAAACATCCATGACTTGCAAAATTTGGGCAGATTTCTCCACATTATTCACAATTCTGTTTTTGTGGGTTTTATGAGCTGGAACCCTATTTATGTACAAATAAATAATTCAATACTCAAAATCACTTTAAAAAGGTGTGCCCTGTAGCTATATTATATAAAAGTTCAATTTTTTGAATGAAATTATGGAAATGAACACACTTTTCCATGATATTGTATTGTTCTGGACAGGGTCTGTATGTCCTCAGTGAACCAATCGGTGCTTGAGCTTTGCTAAATCTTCCGGATCTTTCCCCATTTCTCCAGATTTTTAAATTAGTTTAATTTTACTCTGAGGTTTAAACAGACTTAGTTTTACCTTCATGCAATCGTCCACATCAATAACCAGAAGCAACATATTGCTGAATGAGACACTCTCATCACAATTTGGTGGTTTTCTGTTTGAGAAACGGTTATGATGTTGAAATTTGATAATCATTGAGGTCCCCGAGGTTGGTAGTTACACCGGAAAGTGAACATCATTCAGAACAAACTTGGTCTTTGCAAATACTTAGAGAGGTACAGGTGTGGAAAAGCTGTCAGCATTCCTCAATCAATGAGAAAAAACTCAAATAGTTTCTGAACTAACATAAATAAAAATAATCAGTCATTAACCAAAATTGATGAAAGTCAGACAATTCTTTTCAGATGTTGTTCAAAAGAATTACTTTTCATTTTGAACAATTACTGCACACAAAAAGAGATTTTTGTTCATATATTAGCTCGAGTCTCTTTAATTAAGACACACGAGTCAAGAAGATTTTTTTTAAATAATCCAAAAAACTAAACTGAAAGCTGAAAGAGGAACAAACACCTTTTCTGTGCCACAATGACCTGCTATATTGGAGAGGTGTGTTAAATGATTGCAGACATTGTGGGTCTTCTTGTTCTTAAAGATGCCTTAAATTGGTCACATTGGTCACTAAAACTTTCCCACTCTCAATCTGAGAAAAAAGAATAATTTTCTGCACTTAACTGACCTTTTCTCAATGGAGCAGATTATTTTGTTTTTTTAGATTATAGTTGACATGACCTAGGGATGCAGCTTGGGGCAATGTCACATCAAATATCAGGCAAGAATAACAAGTTAACAACTCACCTGTAGAAGTAAAGTTGAAAATGTAATCCAAATCAGTTTAACATTTTTTTTTCTCTAAATATTCTGATTGTGACATTTTTTTTAATTTAACACAGACACAGAAGGGAGTTTTTTAGCCTTCATTTTTAAGCAGACAATTTTGGTTTAGTTGCAGCTTACGGAGTCAAAATAGATTTTTAGGAAAGTTCGGCACAAACCTATTCGTTTTAAAGTACCGCTCCAATCATCAATGATCTATTTCTAAAAACGTTCCCAGTGCTCTTTTATTATAATTATGCTGTTAAAAAAATTGTTGTTTTCTCTGACAGTTTCTGCAGAGCGGCAGGAGTTCAATAGAAATTCGTCTCTGAATTGTGACTGGGAGTGTTGGCTCGGAAGTAAGCCTCCCCTTACTTCCCAACAGCCATTTGTTTAAAGTCTCTCCTGCTGGCTTACAGCCCCTCGCAACCCCAATCAAACATTAGCGGTGCAACAAAAATGGTGAGCAGTAGTGGAGTTTTGAGCCAGATACTGGCTTGGTGGATGAAAATGAAGACGTGCATGGATGTATTTGTCAAGTGGATGCATCGGAATGGAACGAAGCAGGGAACTCATAGCTTGCCTTGATAGCTTACACGTCACACAGAAAAACTATTTTCCAACTACATATTTTTGTCTGCTCCTATTTTATAACGATTCAAATAAAAAAAATTCGCAGACATGCAATTGTAAGCTTAATTTTCTTAATAAATGTTCTCCATCATCAGAAAAATGTCACAAGAACATGTTAAGAACACCAAAAACGTGATTTTCATACTGTCTGGATTGAAAGACTTAAACCTGATTTTGCTCCAGACTAAAAGTGATACTGATGCTTAGCTGTGACTGTAGCTCATGAAGCAAAGACTTTACTCCTGTGCAGAAAGGGAGAGAGAGGGAGTGGGCCAGAGATGAAGAAGCATTATTTGGCTAGCAAGGGAAGTACATTAAACTTGTACTTCCTGAATGAGAAGCCTCACATGGGCAGTTTCACATCTTGACACTTGCAGTGCATCTGAGAGCATGGGTTGATGCAACTCAAGATTTCTTTCTGTGTCTGGTTTTAATCTGACTGCTCAAGAGCCGTTTGCCCTTTAACCAACCAGAAGTGAGCCCACCCATTTAGCAACTCGTTCTCATCACACAGTTTCCATCTTCTTTAGATCTCTTCAGCCCCTTTGAAGCAGCATCTGCAGTTCTGGGGGACAGACAAGCGCAGAAATGATTCCTAAAGCATCAGCGGGCGGACCCCAGCATCTGGTGGACACTCATGCCACCAGGCCTCCAATTCCGCCCAGGATAAGTCCAGGTGGACAGCAGAGCCATTTTGGGCAGACCTTGCTGTTTGTGTTGGTGAGCCTGGCCCTGAGCTGCATTGTCATTGAAGCCTGCTTTATCTATCGACTTTATCAATCTGAAGCTGTGAGTATCCTCGGCCAGGAAAATATGATTTTATTTTTTTAAAGCATTAATATTTGTGTTGTTTTTTTTCCCTTTCACCTGTGCCTGATCACCTTTTATTAGAAAAACTGATTCAACTCGACTCTCAATTTTAATTTTCTCCTCTTTCCTACACAAATTTCTGTTAGCGTTTCTTCTAAAAATGGTCAATATAAAAATATATACTTTTGTTCAGGATAATACTAACAATTTGTCACTTTCAAACCTTCCTAAAAAGTGTTCCGAACCAAACCAACTCATGCAAATTTGCTCTAAAATTAATTTTTTATTTATTCCAAATTTGACTTTTATCAGAAACTGGAGAAGAGCTGTCACTGTTCCCACAATATTAGAAATTAATCAAGTGGGGAAAAAAAACGTATCTTTAGGCGTGAAACTTTAAAAGTTATGTCCAGTCATATGCTTGAAAGTTTTTTAATGCCATCATAAAAAAGTGCCACTACAGGTAATACTTTGCTTCAACGAATGGTTAAAAAAAACTAAACATTTCTGATTTGGTATCTTTTCCAGTGCTAATTCCTTATGTACATAAGAGCAGAAAGCATCTTTTTGTTAACTGAAGTTAAAACAAGTTTTTTGAGGAGTTTGGTGTGTTGTAAGAACAAGGGACAGAAAGGAAGTGGTCTAATTCTATTTCAAACATGTGAGTTAGCCGACATTTTACTGAAAATGAAAGGAGGCGCCTTGTTCTATTTAGAGCAAAAATGTACTGTGAGGCAGCTCTAGTATTCAGACATGATGTGTGAGACAACTTTTTAAAGACTGCTTTCAAACAATACTTTTTTCACGCTTACTTTCTTTTGGGCAGAAAATTGAGATGTCATTCTCCAAACACGTTGGAGGTAAGTAAAACCACATCGTTTCTCATTTAGCCCTACATATATATATAAACTAAAAAAGATAAAAAAATAGATTTCAAAATGTGTATATATATATATATATATATATATATATATATATATATATATATATATATATATAGATAGATATAGATATAGATATATATAGATAGATAGATATATATCTATCTATCTATATATATAAAATAGATTTCAAAATTCTAATGAGTCAATATGACTCATTAGATTTTTGAAATCTATTTTTTTTTCATTTTTGGTAGATTTGTCCTCTTTTTTGCTAAACATGGTCAACAAAGCAATAATATACGATGTAAGATAAAAGATGTTCATGTTATGTTTACCCCTGACAGATGAAACCTCAACGTCCACTGAAATGCCCATATACAACGTACTTCCCTCCAAACCAGTTGCACATTTGACAGGTAAATTCAACACAAAAGCCTGCATCAAGGCTTGATTACCACTAAAATAAAATTCTCATTTCTGATTTTCCAGATGGGAAAGACGCGAATCATGGAAAGCATATTCTGTATTGGAGCCGCCTTGCAGAACCTCTTCTTTATGAAATGACCTACAAAGATGGAAACCTCATCATTAAAAAAGAGGGCTATTACCATGTCTACTCAAAAGTGTTCTTTTTAGAAGATGTCACTTTTCACCACTATGTTATGTTACACACTGAACGGTTGGCCGGGGCAAACGTGACTCTTCTTCAGGCTAGAAAATACTCTCCACATTTGTGCTCAGTAAAGTGCAAGCCTAACGCTGCGACGAGGTCCAACAGTTACCTGGCTGGAGTGTTTCACTTCTTCCAAAACGATTCTTTGTATGTGAACGTCAGTGATTCAAGCCATGTCCTCCGACAAAAATCTACAGAGAACTTCTTTGGAGCATTTATGATTTAGTTGCCACCTTTTTACTCCACACAAATTGTTTCATAAGAGAGAATGCAATTCAGAAACAATTCTCAGGGAGTTTTTATTTGTTTTACACGAAAGACCACAAGCAGCAAAGGTGCAAAATGATTGTGCTGCCTTTGCATGTAGGGGTGGCTGCTGGCTGTGCCGGTGGCTGCACGTTTGTGGGTAAAAGTTTTACTTGAACTTTTGTAAACCTTTTTTACATCCAATTGAAATCCTGCCTTCTATTGAATGTATTATGCTTCTGCAAAATTATTTCATTTTTTGCTTACTTACTGCACACTATTAATTTATTCCTGCCAGATTTACGTGCATGGTTTTTGCTCAATTATTGCACATTTATGTAACAAAATAAACAGAGAATGGTCCTGTTTCACATGGTTTTTAGGCTCTCTTTCTTAAGCGTTGCAGCTGAAATGACTTCCTGTGTTACCAAAAGTGCTCGAGCACAAGGCGAGTGGTCTCAGTGGCAGCATCATGTCACCCACTCACCTTAACCGCACTTCAGAAATGCTATTTCATGTTGCAGAAATAGGGGGTAAAGAATCTGTCAAGAAGAAATATATTCACAATGATAAACTTTGCACAAAGTATTCAAGAAATAGAAAAGTTATATTCAAAGCACAGAAGTCAAACATAAAACTAAAAGCTGTATTCATATTGTTCTACAAAGTTGTGCATAAAGTATTAATTTGTACAGAACTTTGTCATTCCTTACGACTCTTACCACGCTTTCACCACAAATCTGCAGGAGATTGTGTAAAAATATTTGGTAAATGTCTAGAATGAAAATCAATGCAAGCTGAAAACTGGTGGCCCTCACAAGCCCTTCTATCTGACAGCTGAAGCCTGTTTGTAAGACATGAAAAAAATACCCACATTTTTGTAAAGATTGGACTGGGTTTCTGCATGTGACGTGGCTTTGGTTAAACAGATCATGACCCAGTTTTGTGTGCTAGATATTGTTCATCGGAGCACAGGTGTCGGCCTCGGCGGCCAGTGTCCTACATATTTTAACCGGCCATCAAGGAATGTCATTTGCAGAACACGGCAAAAACTGAATCTCAAGAAGGTAAAAAGAGACTTGTTTCAAGAAAAAATGTCTAATTCTCTGTCTTGCAAGAAAAATAATTTTGTCAAAAAAGAAAAAGTGTGAGAAACTATGTCTTAGTGAAGAACTTCTTTCATAGAATGAGAATTTTTTGTATGAGAATGTTAATTTTACCCTCTTTGCAGATATTTTTGCTTATTTAAAATCTGTCAATAGGTCAAGAATTTTTTACTTTTTTCTAAGGGGCCTGTTTTTGCGGTGCAGAGGATTGGACTGGGTTTCTGAGCTCACCACTCAACTCCAAGCCTTTATATTCCCAATTTGAGGTATTTTAAGTTCAGTTTTATTTAATTTACTTATTTTTTTTGTAATTAGAAGTCAATTCTTCTTTTAATTGTTTTTTTAAACTCTCACAATAAATGTGTCAAGAAGGCAATGTAAACTAAACTTTTGGAAATTCCATTTGTGCATCTTTTTCCCCATCTTTTAAAGGTTGAGGTGTAAATTACTACGTGCTTTCAGGCCACTGTCACACTGTGTAACACTTGCACTGAGATGGTCTCCACCAGAAAGCCTTATAAGTCTGAAGTTTTTTCATCCTATGAGTCTCCCACAGTCACTGTTGCACTTTCCCTTCATCTGTGACTGTTCGAAGAAGTAGCTCATGAAAACACCCACAGATTTGTGTGTTCGTAAACCGAAAGGGAAGTGGTAGTAGGGGATGCTGGGGGAAGGGGGTGTCAGTACAGCAAATTGCCTGACTCACTTTCCAACCCTGACAGCGATAGTGGAGAAAGCACAGTGTCACAGGACTGAGAGATCTTGTCTATAAGTGTTTGTGAACCTCAAATTCCCTTTCACCCCAGACAAAGGAAAACTTTGCCAACTGCTAACACTCCCTAGTTTTTTTTTTTTTTTTAATAATTTTTGTTTCAGTCAGAGGTTGTGATCTTTGCTCGGATGTTTCGATTTTCCTGATGTACGTGTGACTCATTACCTTCCAGCGCTGGCAGACCTGTGAGGTGTGTAAAGGCAGCACACACAGAGAGGGGGGGGGACGGCATCAGCACTGTGGTTGCTTTGATGCATGCCAAATCTTAATTAGAGTCTAGATCAGACAGTGGTTACAGAGAATTTGTGTGGGATGAGATTTCCTTACTAATTTTCAGAAATTGACTCCCCAAAAAAACACATTTTTTTTCCATTAATAGGTCAGAATTGTACTCTTACTTATAACTCTACTGTCACAGCTCCACACATTTAAAATGACATGCACAGATAAGAAAAATTCATTTTACACATTTTCATTCAATAGTTACACTTATGTGGGAAGTCCTAAATCTAGATCTGCAAAGATGACAAAAGCAAAAGAGAAGATCAGACATTTCACAGCTAAATACTGTCCCCTTGTGTTGGGCTCTTGAGACAAAAACACAACAGAACTGCCTTTTTGTACACTTTTGGTGTACTTTTTGGTTCAATCCATTGAACCAAACTTACACAGCTGCAAATTCTTGACCATGTTGCTTGTTAAGGATTATAAAAACTGTGGCTGAAAAAGCAATCTCTTCCAGTCAGAGAAAAATTTCCAATAACATCTTTAAATCTGGAAAATGTGCCAATTATACTAGTGATTAAGATCAGAACTCAAAGAGTATGTCAAACATGTAAAAAAAAAAACCTTTTTGTAAAAAAGTACAGTTGATTTAATGATGTGATTTAAGGCGAGATGTTTTTGTACAAATGATTTCTTTAATGTTGTGGGATTTTATAATGGAAACCCAAACAAAATGTCTAATATATGAAGCAGAGTGGGTGGGGGTACTTGCTTTCTGCACTGGAATTTAGCGTCTTGGACATCTGTTTGTTTCACAGAAAGCTGTGGTGGCAGCAACTGAATGAGTGGGCTGGAAAGCAGCTCTGTGGCTGAAGTCTGGAAAGTTTTCAGGTGAAATAACATCTCAACAGAAGGAATCGTTTTTGACGTTCATGTGTAAATTTATGTTCCATCATTTCTGGAGCGACACCACTATCATCAAGAGATTCAGTGGGTCAGAAATAGTGCTGATTGTCTTGACTTTTTTTGTTGTGGCTTCTCAGGGATTTGTCAACTGATTTTTGTTGACAAGGAGGGTCTCATTGATGTTTCCTTTTATTGTGGTGTCTCACTGTTAACTCATGACCTCTCACTTTCACTTTAAATACAGGGTCTCAAAAGTGACTCACAATGAGACACACCTAATCGGTTTAGCAATTTCACTTGACCTGAATAACCACACCAAGGCTTGTTTTCTCCAAGTAACTGGTTAGAAATACATTTTATTACAAAATTACTTGTTTTTTTCCTCAAATAAAACACAACAAAACAAGAAAAAAACATCAGGCGTTTTCAAACGCATTGTAAGGATTTTAAGGCAGAAGTCTTGTCTTGATATAACAAAAAGGAACTGAAAACAAGGAACATTTCATAACAAAACTTTTAGCTGTAACCGCAAAGCGTGAGATTTCCTGTATCAAAATTTGTAACAGATGTTCACTCCCTGGTGGTTATTTCTATTAGACCATTTTACTTCAAGATGTCAGCAAAAAAAATGTTTCAAACAGACATTACGCATAACCGGACCAACCAACAAAAAATTCAGAATAAAAAAATGAAAATAAAAAACCCCAAAAGTTTTTGGCAAACAAAAACATCTAAAAAACATTTTAAATACAATCCTGAGATGACATAACATTGTGTGGAGGCTTACAGGAACTTTTAAATACGTTTTTATATCTACATTACCATGTCATGCAAAAAAAAAAAAAAAAAAAAGGCCTCAAAAATAAATAAATAAACTTAAATATATAAACACATACAGATGACAACAGTTGAAAGAAATAAATTGGAAGTAAGATAAAAAATGAGTTGTGCAAAGTATCTTGTTCAAATAAAGAAATTAGGTTTGCTGCCAAGAAATGCGGCACATCATTTTCATACATTCTCATATTTCGCTATAATTCTGACCAATAAATAAACAATTAAGCAATACTTCTCTGAGTTTTCTTTGATCCCTGCTCAAAGCTGACGTGAAGTAAAAAACGATTTACTTCTTTAGTCCAGGTCAATAAAAATAAAGAAAATAGCTTCTGATCCAATAGTTTGGAAAATACTGTTTTCAGGAGTTTGACTTTTTTTTTTTCGAGAAGTGTTTCTTGAGCATGTCAGCTGAGAAACAGATAAGTAGTGATGATGCAAAACCTCACAACAGTTCTGGAGCTGATGCTGGGACCTCTGCTTTACAGATGCAAACGTCACAAAAGAAAATAGTCTTTTTCTTGTTATTTTATAACCATTTAAAAATTATTTGGTCAACTTTTTTGTACCTAAATGTGCCCAAATTCTACAGTTTGTTACAGCAACTGTGCAGTGAAGTGTTTTGCCGACCCAAAGGTGGAAGCAGAAGACTGTTCAAACGAACCTTTGGGGGGGGGACCCAGTCTTGTCTGCA
Source organism: Oryzias celebensis (assembly GCA_014656515.1). Lineage (NCBI taxonomy): Eukaryota > Metazoa > Chordata > Actinopteri > Beloniformes > Adrianichthyidae > Oryzias > Oryzias celebensis. Next base: position 8,906,133 of record BNCR01000008.1, on the reverse strand, counting down.
TGACTGTACAGGGAAAGGAAGCTCCAGAGATGGAGGGTTGCCCAGAACATGCCAGAGAAACCGGAATATCAGAACCACATCAAAGTTTAGTGATGAAGATGATATCCATGTGCGTCACAGATTCATTGTCGTTGAGACACAGTATTGGAGGCTTAATGGTGACATTCAGTGTCCCTCCAGCAGACAGTTCTACCGCTCTGCTCAGCACCCCTGTGCTAGTTGTGTTTTTGTCAATCCAGCCCAACAGTTTAACATCATTGTTGAATGTCAGCTCCACTGTTAGCCTTTTCTGACTTTTTTCACACAGCGTCACCTGAAGAGTTAGGAAATAGGATCCGTCCATCTTTATTTGAAGATTTACTTTAGAGTCTGTGATCAGCTTTTTACTTGGATTCGCTGCAGTCCATGCAATCGCTGTCTGGTCTGCAGAGACATGGAAACTTTTTGTCACTTATTGACTTTACTACTCATTGTTCCAGAATCCCAATGACTCATTTGTAGCACGTTTGGATAACAATCTGCATACCTGAGATTTCATTGTAAAGTCTTCCCTTGAAAGTGAGCATCATTCCTTTTCCTAAGAAAAGTCCAACATCAGAGGGGTTTTGCTGAAAGAAAATTTCAGAAATGTTAGTATCTACAAATGACACCTTAAAATGCATCGTTTTAATAGTTTCCCTATACTGATAACTATTGATATTGTGTTTTATTTGACTGGAGAATGCAGTTTGAAACTTCAAAATAATCCCAACAGAAAACAAAAACAGCACATGTGAGAGAAACGAGGGAAGCTAAATGAAGAGAGAAGTTTAGTTTAGTGGCATTTCCCCGAATGTGGCAATGACGTCACCGTGCTTCCTTCAAGAGGTCAGGAGAGTGGTTTGACTGACATGACAAACTCAAGCCAAGCAATGGAAGAAATTAAAGAGCAAGTCTGAAGGATTTCCATTCCGCAACACAGGGATCTTGTGCGAATGAAGCAAATCAAAAAAATCTTTTTTGTCCCAAAACGGAGCTGAAAGTGTGTCAGGTGTGAAAATTAAAACTCACGGTTGTTGAGCTCATCTGCTGGAGTCGCTCAGATTTTCCTGCAGTGCCACAGTCTGGGCACTGTGAAAGAAAACAGACATCCAATATAAACTCAATCATTAGGTTACTGCAAAGTTTTAACCTTTTTAAGACCCGAGCGAATATTTGAGCCAACCCGCTAAACATGTCGTCACAGGGCCTAAGCAGAATTAACTGCTGTTGATGCAAAATCTACTGTTCACACATATGGACGCAAGGTTCTAACAGGTGAAAAATAAACACCAAACTGAAGGTGTCTTGAACCTTATCAGAACAATGAATCCTCATTTAACTTAAGAACCACATTCTTCTGCATTATTCTCTGTCTATGCGGCGTCCGCCACCCTGATTCTTTACTTAAGACAGGATCAGGGTGACTTATGTAGAGCCATGCATCATCTCAGGGGAACAGATTGCTTCATAAGAGTTTGAATGATCAAAAGACTTTCACAAAATGGAAGTCATGGGACCTGGAGACCACACGCACAAGCTGATGATATGAAAACTAGATTCCTTCAGAGGTGTCTTTCTGCAGCTGTTCAGCTACCAAAGCCACACAAAAGAGCAGCTGCACGACTCAGGTGTAGAGCAAAAAAAAAAAAAAAAAAACTCATCAGAGTGTTTCATTCAAATTTGACGTAAAAGAAAAAAAAGTTTCCTCATGAAATGTATTTCAGTTTTTGGAAATGTTATTAAACCAATCCTGAAAAATCTCACCAAACCACGCTGTCCTGCTGTGAAGAAGAGGCTGAGCAGCACAATCTGGGTGATGGAAATGAAGGTGGTCCACAGCAGGAGGATGTAGAGCAGAACATGCTGGGTTTGTTGTGGCATCGTCCCTCCAGTAGCGGTATTCAGCGGCCTCAGCTTGGTTGCAGGAAGACAGATTAAGAAGTGACGAATCTACAGGTCTTTAGTTTCCTTTGCTGTGCACCCAAGCAGAGAGTGTTGACTTCCTGAGCTCACTGCGTGCATATGATGTGGATGTTTTAATGACTGCCGGTGTTTCTGCTGTGCTACCTACAGATGAAGGGCCGATCCAAATGGTACTTTCCCATATATATTCAAAAAGGCAGTGAGCAGGTCCAGATTGTAGTCTGGGGGCTGGCCCTTTTCTCTGACTCACCACAACTAACAAACAAAAAAAGATGAAAAAGACTCGGCCAAGGAGTGAAGAATGAACACCCATCAGAACTCGGCAAGTAGATGAATCATCTAGTTCCTTATTTATCATGAGACTGCCGAAGCCTAAAAAACACTTACTCTGTTGTTTTATGTTCTGTTTTTCGCCCTCAACTGTTTCAATAGAAAGTAACAAATGACGTGCAGATATTTTCCTGGGTTTGGAGAAAGGATTAAAATCTTAATCACAATTTCTCTGTTTTCATTCTGTACCAAATTATTAGATCATTTTGGCTTTAGTTAGTCATTTAATACAGAAACCAACCAACAACTACATCAAATTTCACCAATTTGAAATGATGTCATTACAATAAAGCATTATTTGATATTGTCTGTTTAGAAACACTTTTAGAAAAAAAAATGTAGAAATCACATTATCTCATGTCTCACCAAACGCTACCAGGTAGAAAAACAAATGCACTAAATGTCAGAAAATGCCACAAAATGATGTTTACTTGCTAAACTTGTTGAAAATTCCCACCAGCACCTAAGCTACAGACCTGGTTATAGTCAGTGTGTGGTTTCACTTTTTGTCTTTTGTTCTGTGTTTGGGGGAAGTTTCAAGGTAAAACTACAGAGTGGCTTCTGTTTCAGATACATGTCATCAGTGTTTCGAGGACTGGAGCAAAATTCGAAACTGCACTCATCAAGTAACACAAGTGTGTAAAAAAAGAGTTATTGACAAAAAAAAAACCAACCTTTGGAAATGTAAAACTAAAGCAGAATACCAGTCAGTGTACAAATAAATGATAAATTTGAATAACACTTAGAATTGCCCTTCTGCTTACTTAACTCATTTGAAACCTTGGTAAAAAAAAAAAAAAAAAAAAAGTAAACACTTCTAAAAAAGAATCAGAGCCAAAAATATTAGACAGGGAGTAGTCGTCTCTCACAATTTACTTTACTTGTGTTTGGAAATATTGGTATATAAACATGTTTTAAAAATTTGAATTTTTTACTGCACTGTATTAAATGACCTCATATATGAGAAAAATACATTTTTGTGGGCATTTTCAAAAACACCATTGCTTTAACATGGTTTGCTGCTCTCCTCTTTACCAACTCTCCTAATAGTTTTACCGCCATCTAGTGGAGAACTGCTAAAACCGCGAAAGTTATTCAGCTTGAAATATTAAACCATTCATTGTAAATCATTCATTTTGTTTCATGAGCACAAAACTGGAATTCCAACATAAATAATGCAGATTTTTTTTTATCATACTGACATTCAAATTTAAAAAAACTTAAATGCTATTGAAAAACTTTAAATGAGGCTTATTTACATGTTTTCTAACTGATACATTTGCGAAGTAAACTACAGCAAAAACAACAACAAAAAAGAAAATAGAGGGAAAAAACATTTAATTAGGGCTACTTTTCTTTTTAAATTAAAACTTTATTTAAAATGTTGTGTTTAAAAAATAAAAAAGAACAAAACCCAAAAACAGACTGACTAGACCCACCTTTGTGGGTAAACAGCTAAGAAAAGTTAGCAGGATGTTGTGTTAAGCTCTGCTTTGGTTATTTGAAACAGTGTGTTTGAAACAAACAAACAAAATAAAATTTACTTTTTAAAGTTAACATTTAAAACATCACCTAACACAGTTTGTAATTACTTGTAATTGACTACCTATGTGCACAACCAGAACTCAAGTGACCTAAAATGCTCCTAAAAATCCTAAAATTATATAACAATAATAATCATCATCATCATCATCAATTAAAAAGCAGTTGTTAAAGCTCTCAGCAGGCGGCAGAGTAACTCCAAAAATGTCTACATTTGAAAACAGAAGTTTTAACCCATCGGTCTCTGGCTAAAAGGCAAGAGGAGATGGTTTTGGAAATACAATAATTTACTGAATGTGTAGTCAGTAAATACTGATTGTGTTTTACCTTCATGATTCACTAAGAAGGTCACGTCATGAAAAACTCAAGACTTACCAGCAAACAAACGCGTTCATAATACAAGTATTCAAGTATTCAAGTATTCAAGTATGCAAACACAACAAGAAGATGAGTTTTGTAAACAAATAGACTGTAAAAGAGGACTTCTCCTGCGTTTGTCCTTGCTTTGGTCTCTTCGCTGACCCGCAGGATCTGCGGGACATGTCCCGCCCGGTGCGGGCGGCCTGCTGGTTGAGTGTAAGCCGCAGGAAGCATTAAAGTGGACAGAAGCAGCCAGAGAGCTGGCGGGTTCAGAGGGATCGAGCATGTGCGGGGCTGCGGTCCCATCGATCCGCATTGATCTCCGCGTTCCGCCGCCTGACCTCTACCGGCCGCACGCAACTGCTCCCAAGCGGAAGCTGACTACCAAAATAAAAGTCGAACAACAGAATAGAAGTGGTGGTTTTATTTTGAAAATAAAAAGTACAATCTTTAATGTTGTTCTTTGGCAACTTTGAGTAAATATCAGAGGTGAACTGACAGAGAAAACGGAGCGATATGCTGAGAAGTTTATAGAGGATCGCTCGTGTGAAACACTCCCCCCTTAGGGTTCGAACCTCCGCTTTCCTGTTCTCTTGCGCATTGATGATAAGCCCTCCTACAACTAAAGCGGGTCGCTCCTCTGTCGGTCGGTCGCTGATCGGGGTCTCCAGCTGTCAAACTTCAGTTGACATGGATTTGTTGCACCGACGCGCTGACTAAAAACTTCGGGAACTTTTATTTTCTGGGGAAATAACTTTTTTTTTTTCCTACCAAGTTTTCACAAACTTTCCTCGAGTGAAAACATGCAAAAGTTAAATTCCACCGGCACGCACGACAGCATGCTGTCCCGGGACGCAGAGCTCCAAATGCGGTTATCTGACAGCGGAGGAGCCGCGGAGGGGAAGGAGAACGGCGCTGGAAAACAGTTCCTCTCCCGACCGGAGGAGGAAGACTCCCCCTGCACCAAGAGGAAGATGCTTGTTGTTTTGGATCTTATTTGTTTGCTTGTTGGTAGGTCCACTCAGTTTATTAATCGCCCTGTTTTAATCTATAATCCAGATTATAATTCCGACATAAAAAAAAGAGCGCGCCCACAAACCCCTTCGATCATTTAATGTAACTTTAACGGCAATATTAATCTGTAGATTTGTGTATGCAGAAAACAAACTTATCGACGCTGGGCGGGGTTGGGGGGCTGGATGGGGAATTTTGTTGCGAATTCCCCAAACGTCCAGAGGAGTTTTCCAGAAGTGAAATGGAAAGTGTTCAAATGGAAGAAAACAGCATCAGTTCAAGTTTCTGTCGTGCACGTGGGGGCCTTTGGGGGAGAGCCGGGTAGGGGGGTGGGGAAGGGCAGGGAAGGGAAGGAAGGAGACTCAAGTTGGCAGCAGCAGAGTTGTCCCGGGAATTCATCTGTTCCCATGGCAACCCGCAAAGTTCCCGGGAGAAGAACGTGGGAATAGGGGATGAAAACACACCCCGCGCTTGTGTTCTCGTGCAGAAAACAAGCGCTGTTCCCTGAGCCCGTTACCCTCCTGCACTGCAGGATCACTGCATGAGCCTCTCTGCCATGCACAGTACGATGACCACACAACCGAGACATTTCAATGATATTGATTCATTTTAGAAACACATTATTGCTTAAAAAAATCGATTTGCTCCCATTGAATTTTCAAGGGTAAAGCTGGACATAGGAAATAATTCTCAAGATTTGACTTAAACTTGTGATATCATTCACAGATGGGATCTTACATTTCACATCCACAGACTTTAGATTTGACTTGAATTTGCAAAAAATTATTTTTTCTGTCGGCTAAACGTTTTGTCTGTTGTCACTGCAGTGTTACGAAAGTTTTAGCTGCATGCCTTATGAAGCTGGTTCTATGTCAAATGCATCAAAATAACAATTGTTTGACAAAATGCTGATAATTATATTTTTTGTACTGAACTTTTAATGAAGATTGAAAGCAGGATACTCTTTCTGTCATTGTAAATATACTCACACAAGCGCTCCTTGCAATAAATGACTGATCTCAGTCATTTACATTTTAATAGAATAAGAAAACATTTTATTTGTGGCCTGAAGATGCAAAAGTCACAATGCAACCCTCTGTTGCTATTAACTTTGATTGATCATAGAATTTACACAAAAAAATAAGTACAGTGTGGAAACAGTACCTGTTAGTCAATGATTCTGCAAGTAGTTCCACTTAAAAAGATGGAAGTTCTGGAATGTTCATCATAGATACGCCTCAGTTGTGAGAGTCAGAATGTAAACTAAGAACCCAGGATATCACAGTGTAGGATTTTAAAATTGTTTGTATAATGGTGCTGAACACATTTTTTTTGTTATTTGGTCAACAACAAAAGTTCCCTTCAGTATCTGTAACCTAGGTCGTCACACACTATGTTATTTTGGTTTATTCATTCATTTCGGATCCTCTTGACAGCTGTGATGTTTTGGGGCTGTTGGTGGGCAACCTGGACGTTCAACTCTCTCCATAGAAGCTCTTAGACTGAGGTCCACAGACTGGCTAGACCCCTCCAGAACTTTGAAAATATTGTTTATATTGCCACTCCTTTTGCTATGTTTTCGGAATCATTGTCATGCCAGAAGATCCAAACATGTTTCATCCCAAAATATCACCATTCAGGATCTCATTCATCCTTTCCTTTCATACGGATCAGTCATCTTGTTCCCTTTACAGAGGAGCAGCCCCAAAGCATGGTGCTTCCACCTCCATGCTTCACAGTGGGTTTGGTATTCTTGAGATGCAACTCAGCATTCCTCCTTCTCCAAGCACAGCATTTTTAACAAAAAGATCCATTTTAATTTCATCTCACCACATGATTTTCTCCCAGTTCTTCTCTGGATCATCCAGATGGTCTGGATGACGGGTCTGGACAAATGCTGGCTGAAGCAGGGGACCGTTGTAGCTCTTGAGAATTAGAATCCATGATGATGTAGCGTGTCACTAATAGTAACCTTTGTTGCTGTGGTCCCAGCTCTGTTCAGGTCACTAACCAGTTCTATCCCAGTCTTGCTCAGGTGTACAATGTTGTCTCTGGTGTCCTTTGACAGCTACTTGGTCTTGGCCATAGTGCCAAGTTCAAACAAGTAATATAAAAATAATTGACAGGAGGATATAAGAGCTTCTTAAAGAAGACATAACATATCTGTTTCTTTCTCATTTTTCGGAGCTAAATACTTATTTTCCACATCATTATACTTGTAGATTCTTTAAATATCAAACAATGCCTTATTACATTCTGTCTCAGGCGACTCAAGTGTATCTATGATGAACATTACAGACCTTTCCTCTCTCTCTAGGTAGGGGAATTTGCAGAATTGGTGCCTGCCAAATACTTATTTGCCCCACTATAAACGCATGATTAACTTTCCATTTCTGTTTAGCCCTGCTGTGAGTTGTCTTAAATTTCTCAAAGACCTGACTATTCAATTTGGCACCTTTTACTTCTCACGAAGAATGAGACAAAATAAGGTTATGTAAAATGTGAAAAATATCTCACATGACGAAAACATTGACAAGAAAATATTGTGCAACTGAAAGATAATTCATATTGACAGCGAAAGAGAAGTCGAACTTGTCAAGGCAGACTGACAGGTCTCCCGTTCGTTGGCAGTTATAGGAAATAACGAGGCTGACAAAACAACAGTAGGGCAATTATTTTTGGTGAAAGTTAATTCTTCATCTCTGCAGGTGGGCAGTCACTTTTTAGGTGGGATACTGCTCTGTGGGATTGGTTGTCTGTTTTTAAGACAGTCAGCAGCAAATCTTTACTAATTCACTGTCAAAATGTTTGTTTCTGTGAGCGTTCATTGTGTTTTTATACAAAACTTCATACCTTTACCTCACTTCTCTAATCTGATGGGACAACAAGGCAAAACACATATTTACCCATCAGGTTTTTCCAGGCTAGAATCAATTAAAATCAGGTTTGGTTTATTTTTTATAGCAAAATCACAAGGTTCAGTTCTCCAGGAATTAATCCGATTAAGTCTGAGTCTGCTGTTGGCTGTGAGTTTGCCAACTCTCTGTCTACACTATCTCTCTCTAAGTAGCTATACGTGTTTCTCAGTTGAAAACCACACATTTTCAGTTCATCTTTTATTCTTTATTGGCATTGTCAGAGAAAGTGAAGTTTTTTAGTTGATCCCAGTGTCAGTTGCTGATAGACCACATCTGTAAACGCTCCCATCAGTCTGATTGTATCCTCCCTGTCTCTCCTGGCTACCATCACACTTGTTATCAGCAGATGTCTGCATTTGACTCATCCGTGATCATTTTTGAGTCAATGGGAATCTTTATTACAAATGAATTGGGCCCTTCATCGAACTCAGGCTTTTAACCCTGACTCACAGCATTTCCCCTAACAACACCATCATCAGATTCTCACAGACAGTTGACCTAAAGGAGCTTATTCACCACTGTAAGTGTGGAATTTACCCCGAGGCATCGCAGTAATTACGTGATCTGCTTAAGAGACATTGAGGTTTTTGCAGCTTTTTTGTTGGGGTTTATTTCAGATTTATTTGAGAACGGCAACATAAAGTTGGTATGAAGTGGTATTAAAGTCTGTCTGGGATGTTGTTACCTGAGGCCCTGTCTCTGTCTACCTGATCAAACTGTTGCTCAACACGGCACTCTTCAAGCACCCATAGATTTAGTAATCTGGTGGTTGAGCAATGAATGAATGCTTCACAAAGTGTTTTTTTCCGAATGTGTCCATGCATAATGCCGAATACAAATGTCAGGATCTACTTAAGTGTTTGCTTGTACCGGAATGCGAAAGTCTGCATTTCTGTTACTGCTCAGTAGGGTTTTCAAAGACCTGACAAAATCTGTTCCCTGTGGCTGAATCTAAGATTTAGGGTCCAGACACCCAAGGGTCAGAGGACTGCCGGGTGTTGTCTTTTGAGCGTGCATGAACACGCCAGTATGCACTCAGTCTATCATCCCCCCAATAAACTCCACTATTGACTCTCTCAAGGATAAGCAGGAAATGAATCAAGAGGTCATTTGAAAACCTGCTATTATCTTATTTTTGAAAATGGTGGGATTGCCTCTGGGTCTTAACCTTTCTCTAAAGGGGTTAATTACCAAACGGTCTCTTCTTCACACATACCTGATATGAACAAGATGTTATCCTAAGAGGACCTTTGAGCTAAACACTTAAAAGTTTTGATTGGTTTGCAATTAAACAGGATAAAGTTAACTCATAAATGGTAAATATTTGAGCAGAGGAAGTTTCTGTTTACAGTGGAAATAAGTTGCTGGATTCAGTTGATCATTATTTTGTGTGAAAGTGTTTCTGTTCCAGACATGAAGCAGCATGCCAGGACGAGATGACTTCTATCTTGTTTAGTGATCAGAACTCTAAAATAACTGTCTTTTTCAAGCTTCTTTCTCCTTTGGCCCGTTCTCTTTGTCCTTGTCTTTTCTTTAAACAAACTTTATTTTGGGACTCCCTTTGCCCGGCAGTGTAGTCAGGTGTTCAAGTGTGTTTTGTGTTATAGATTTTCACGTGTCTTTGTCTATCAGCAGGTTTATGTTTGAGAGTTCTGCTTCTGGCAGGAAGAGCTGAAGAGCGAGTGAGACGGCAGGAGGCCAACACGCCACGGCACGCTTGTGTGTACTGGCCCAGGAATATTTTATTTTTTTTGTGCGCGTGTGTGTGCGTATGCGATGTGTTGATTTATAAAGTACATGTGCTCATGTTGGAATGTGTCTGAGTCATATGGTGGTTAATACAGGAACTCTACTACAGCATGTGCTTTTTGTTTGTTGATAAATTTGCCGGTCCCATTTCGCTAAACCGACTGAGCAGTTTAACAAAAGCTGGCTGAAGTTATGGAATACAGTGACTGTAGAGCAGCTGTAGAGCAAAACTCATCAAACTGCCCTCCTAATGAATGGACTTTTTCTTTCCTACCCACTACTCCCTTTGTTTAGAACATTGCATGAGTTCAGATGCATCTCATTTTTGTTGGCCCACGTGGGCCTAATTCCTCTCTGGTTGGTTGTTTTTCTTTCCCCTGATTTCCGTGGGCAGCAACAGAAATCTCAGGTGCTTTACGGCTCAGGGACATGTAACAACCTGAATGAATGAGCAAACCCTAGGGAAGGATACGGACGGAGAGAAGATTTACAGTAGTGGTCAAAGGTCAGGCTCAGGGGACCTGGAGGAATCCCGTGCAAAGCTACACGTTCTTGTCTCAGTGAGGAAGTCAGAAAAAGAACAGTAAATATTCAGACGCGAAATAGCTTCAAATGCACTTTTAATGAGACAGCTGCAATCTTATCCTCGATGAGTGTTACATAAGTGCTTGGGGTAGTCCATAGGTATTAACCATAATGAGTCAATAAGATGTGTGCAGCACTCTAATCCTCAGAGCTCATTTGCTAGAATAGGTCGGGAGAGCATCAGATTCTCCTCCTGACTTCATCTACAGACAACAGCTCCACCTTTGTGCCCATCAGATGTAATGAATGACCGATCGTCTTTACTCTGTCTCCCACAGGAAAACTTAGACAAACCCCTCTTTGTGCCAGTGCATGTTTACACATCATCAAGACAATCTTGTGGTTTTATGATAACTTTCCTGATAGAGACATCCCTCCAGTGATCCTCTTTTTTGAAGTTTGAAGTTCTTCTGCACAACAAGCTAGCACCATCCACTTTCCCCATGCATGCATGCATGTTTTATTTGACACTGCAGACTAAATCCCAAGCCTCACCTTTACCTTTATGCCGTACAAATACACTGAACTCCTTCCAAAATTCTTAACCTCATACCTTTATACATTTGCTGAAACGAGAGGTTGACAGCCCTCATCTGAACTCACCGCTCATGCCCTGAGCTCCAGAGCTGGGTGCCAGGAAGCTGGGCAGTGAAGTGTGGAAGAACAGATGGAACTGTGGGAAGCGTGTCTTCTCTGGGCAGTCTGAATAGTAACTATGGAGAAGGGCTAGCAGGATCTCTCCTGCTGGACTTACTGAAGCAACATGTGAATAGACGACCCAGCAGGCTGGCATAAAGAGTCTATGTGAACAGTTTCCACATGGGTCTTTGCATGTGTACAAGAGATTATAGTGCGTGCTGATAAATGAAGCAACGGTTGTTTGGAGTCCAGCTGCACCAGATGTTCCTGACGCCAGATTGCAAAAAAATTCACAACTGTTGTGGCTTCTTGGGCCCCTGTGTCTTTCCCTGATAATTCTCTTTGTGAGGCTATCAGGGCAGACAAAACACACAAGTCAAACCAATGACAGAAGACAAAGAGGGTGTGACTCAGCTATGGGGACCAGATTCCATTTTTTCCCCTTTTCTAGCTCTCTATTACCTGGATTGGAATGATCAGACAGACTGGGTGGTAAAGTAGCTACAGAAACGTGTAATTCTTTAACTGGGTCTCTTTTAGCTAACAGTCATAATCACAGCCTTGGTGCAAATCACTTAACCTCAACAAAAAGTACCCGCTCTGCCTGTCATCGCAACAATCTGTGTGTTTGTCTCTGCATTATTTCTTAATTTTAACCCTGCATCATGGCTTGTAAAAGACTGTTTCAGCCCTGTCTCTTCTGAAAAGCTTTCTGTGACCTAGTTACCTTGCAGTAGATGACTGAAACAAGGAAGCCATTTGATCAAATCTTAGATCAAGACTTGCTTATACAGTCATTTTTGTGGCTTTGAAATTTAGGTTTTTTTTTTTTTTTTTTTTTTGATAAGATGCATTGCACGAACAATTGCACACCCACCCCCACTATAGACTTAATGAGATTGTCAGACACTTCTTTAGGCTGAAACTTCCATTTTTACAAAGAGGAATTGTGCCTAAATATTTAAAATACATGACATGGTTTTATTTGCATATCTTTTGCAGATTGTTTGAGAATAAAGACTACTCAAAGCATCTTTTGATCTATTGTAAAAGCGTTTTTCATGGACAGTTTCTGCAGAACAGCAGTAGTTCATTGGAATTTACCTCTGAGTTGTGGGGGGGGATCATTGGCATGGAGGAACCCCGGCCCCTCTTCCCTTTCCCACTCCTGAGAGCTTTGTATACATGCTCTCATGCTAGCTTACAGCCCCTCACTCCTCCTAACCTTACATTAACGGTGCAGGAAAAATGGCGAACAATATTGGAGCTGTCCAGCCATACAGTTTGTGGCCAGATCCCAAGGTTTGTGGCCTGGCCAGCGTCTTTTCTATATCATAAACATGCTCTTTTTGAATTTGCATGTTTTAGTCTGCTCCTGATTCACAACAATGTGAATTTAAAAAAATACTCAGCAATGCAATTTTAAGCTTAAAATGCTTTATATCTGTCCTCCATCATCAGCAAAATGCCACAAGAACATGTTAAAAACACACATTTCATCAGAGTGGGTCTTTAAAGGTTAACATGTAGCTAAAATATAACTTTGAAAGTAAAGTGAACTTCACTGCCAGAAAAATAAGCTGTTGACTGGTCACTCAATGGACAAATGTAGTTCAAAGCATTCTCAGTCAATTATTATTGGGTTTGATGACGCAGATAACCAGTCCTAATGGCTTGACTTACTGTAGCTGTAGACTGCGTCATGTCAACCTGAGTATGCGGGTGATATGAAACTGACAGAAGGGAGTTTATTTAGACCTCTGTTATTAAAAGACTTTTTTCCCCTGTATCTTTAGGATTGTTTAATTTAATGTGGTTTACGAATCCTAGCGGTGGTTTATTTTGATGGGTATGTGTGTGGTTTGTTTGACATATCTGTTAGCTTGTGGTCTGTTTGAATCCAAGTGTGGTTTTAATGTGTATACGAACGTGTTGAGCCTGTGTGTGTTGGGGGTATTTTGCCAGTTGAGGCAGGGTCATGTTTACAGAGTGGGTCCCAGCAGAGCCCAGATCTCTGACCCTTGCATTCCGAAACCACCGCTAATCGCCTCCGTCTGCAGAAACCTTTTGCTGCATCTCTCATCGGTCTGTATCTTCAGTGTGCTCCCACATCTGTATACGTGCCCTCTGCCCCATTTATCAGTATTCTAGCCTTCCAAATATTCCCTCTAACCCAGTTCATGAGCTTGACACTGCACTGATTACAAACTGTCGATGTAGACTGCTGGATTTTCTTTACACTCTTACTGTCATCTCATTTTGTTTTCTTCTCATGGTGAGCTCATTCTGGCTTGTGCTCATAGATGTGTAAATTAGAACCAGAAGACTTTCTCAGAGGCACATATCCCCTCTTCTCCCTTCTCTCCCGCCTCTTCCCCCTCCCCTTTTCTGTCCCTTTTGACTGTTTGAAAGCATTCCGGTTTTTGAATGTCAGGCCGAGCGAGCAGCACATTTTGGCCGGGCTGTGTGAGCCGACCCACTTTCCTGCCTCCTTTTGGGTCCCCTCACGGGCCCTCCTGCCAGCGGATGGCTGCGTCTCCTTTAAGCATGTCTTGGCCAGGTGGAGAGATTTGCTCACAGCTGCCTGACAGATGATGTGAAAGTTTGTGGAGGGTTTTAGTGGCTTGTTGTGAAAATAGTTTTGCCGTAATAGTGAAGACTAGAGTTTAGACACAACTCAAAAGCTTATAATTTGAGAAGGGTTAGGGAAAACTCCTAATTTTCTTCCCTTTTTCATCTCTAAAACCACTAAGGGAATAACTGGTGATAGAGCTCAAAATGAGGTTAATGTTGTTTAACGGGTGTATTTCATTTTTTTTGTCACTACGGCTCAGACCTCTGAAAGGCAAGCTGCACCTCATGCAAAAGCGATAGTACATCATTAGCCCTGTGTATCGGCAGGCTGTGGGTCATAAAAAATGCATCCATCTGGCTCAGCACTTCATGACTCCCATTAGACAATTTGAATTGAAAATCATCCTTCAAGCAGTTCATGTTCACAGTGTAAATGCAGAGTGTCCGGGCTTTAATGGAAGCCCTATCCATTATCTCTTTCTGTCAATGCAGCAACATATTGATCACTGAGAGAGGACTGGTCCTATTTTACAGTCTGACGAGAAGTCAAAGAGGAGCTCTTAATGGATTATACAGAAAGGAAAAAAAAAAAAACTGCTCTGTTTGTTAGCCACAAATTTAACCTATTTACATTCAAAACACGTATTTACTGTCAAATCCTGAATTTAATGAGCAGAGATTATGTCTGTGTGTCATTTGGCATTCACATCAGAACTAAAAGAAACTAAAATATTAAAAGCTGCTAACCACTCAGGTGTTTGTTTTAAATCAAATTACTCATTTATGTTATGCTTTACTCAAACACCATTTAAGTTTGTCATGCTTTCAAACAAAAATAAGGCAAATCTACAATTTTGAATTTCAGACATGAGTAGAAAATTAAAGCGATGCTTTTTTCTTTGCTTAGTAAATTAAAATATGTCAAAAAATGATGTAAATGACCATGATTCATGTCAAATCCAACTGCAAAGCCTATTGTGATCCTTTTTTCATGAATTAAGCTAAAATTAAAATTTGATTATGCATGTCTGTTTTAAACAAAGAATGGAGACCAATTTGACCTTTGAAGCAACTGATCAAAGTGTGTAATTGTGTGTGACAGAGCTGTCAACGTGGCAGCTGGATAGAGTGAGAGATCAGGGTCAGATGGGTCCTCTATCTGTCTCCTCTTTGTTGACGTCGCAGCCTTGGTTGTCTGCCTGAGGCCTGTTTTCCTGTCTTCTTTCATCGCTTCCTGCTCATCTTTCTGTTTTGTCGTTCCATCAGGGCAACTTGACATTCTTTTACACCCACTTTTGTCACTTGTAAAATGTTTTGAATCCAAATCAAATGACAAAGCTCGACTGTAATCATTCAATGTTTGCTTTTTCTGCTAGGTTACCGTATGTGAACTAGCACTGAGATGTTCAATGCTGGGAGCCTACAAAATAATGGCGTCAACTGAAACAATCTTGACTGTCATGTGTGGTGCTTCATGGCTTAATTTTTGCTCCTCGTTAGTTAAAGTTGTCAAGATTAAAGACTCATTTTTCAAACCATTGTTTGTGTGCTTGATTTTACTTTGGCCTGGTGCTCAGTCACGTAGTCTGAGAGATTCACTGGCAGGAGCAGTGTTTTGGCCTGTGTGCGTTCCAGTCAGCCAGCAGGCTTCGGATGAAAAGGAGAGGCATAGAGGTTAATGATTAGTCCCATGTTCTCACTGCATTCCATGGGGTGACAAGGGGACATGGGATAAGGGACTGAGGAACAGTGCATGCTGGGCAAGCCGTTACATTATTTTTGGCTGTTAGTTGAAAGTAAAAGGAGAACTGAATTTGTGGTCTACCGTTTGTTTTTTAGGGTAAATGGTAACACCATGTCTCCACTTGTCAATTAAATATTAACTTTTATTATGAACTTTCCTCCAATAAATGAGAGGTTTGTTTGTTTACCCGAGCCAGACCTTGACCCTTTTCTACACGATAGTGAGCTTTTATAATTAGTGGTCTGCATGGAATCCCAGCGCAGTTTACATGTAGAGATTCATTAAAACCATTAGTCATCACTTTTTCCTGGAACAAAGCGAGATTGTCTTGCTGTTTGCACAATACCTTTATGACCTATTTTTTGTTCCCATTAAATATTCTTTCTCGTATCACTTCTTAGTTTCATCTTTTCACACCCATTTTTCCATAAATCTATTATGAGGTTCTGTCAACACTTTCCCGCTCCTGTGGTAGAATCAGCAATGAGAGGAATGCTCAATCCCCAGATATTTGCAAGTCATGTACCAAATGAGCTGCACATGATATCGCTACCCGTCTTATTAAGTTGCATCTCATGACAGACGCATGGGTGCCAGAAGAAAGCCAGCTTTATTCCACCAGCTGTCTCCATAAGTCTCTATCTTCTTGTGATCTGTGTTGCACAAGCCACATTCCTCATGATAATTTTTTTTTCTTTCACATACCATCAGCCTCCATCCCATTTTTTGCGTGTGAGTTGGGAGCAGTGACTCCGTACAAGCGAGGCTTTTTCTGTGGCGACTCCAGTATCACTTATCCCTATCTGGACAGGGAGGCCATCCCTGACACCCTCCTCATCGCTGGTGGCATAGCCATCACCGGCTTAACAGTAAGGCAGCCCAAAATAAACAAAAAAAATCTAAAAAAAAGTTCTTACCCTGTATTTTTTAAATAAAACATAAGTGGTGTGTTTCTGATTTTAATTTGTGTGCTTTTTCTTTGCTTAGATTGCAGTGGGAGAATGCTTCCGAGTGCGTTTTCAAAGGGTACGCTCGAGTGCTTTTGTCAAAAACTGCTATGTGTCCTGCCTGTACAAGGAACTGGGAAGCTTCCTGTTTGGTTGTTGTGTGACCCAGTCCCTCACCAATATGGCCAAGCTGAGTGTGGGTCGGTTGCGACCCAACTTCCTGTCAGTCTGTAACATCACATACGCGTCCATCAGCTGCATTCCTGGAGAATATGTCCCCGACATTACCTGCAAACAAAATAGCCTGAAGATGGTGGAGGAAGCGAGGTGCGTTTGAGTCCATGCAGATTTTTCTTCCTCATGATTTGTATATTGTGGGCTGGGTGTACGGTATCTTAACTAGTTCAGTTATTGAGTAACCTTTGGCTTTTATTATGTTCTTCTCTTACAGGAAGTCATTTTTTTCGGGCCACGCATCTTTTGCAATGTACACCATGCTTTATCTGTCGGTAAGTTGCATTTAAGTAAGTTTACTTAAGTTTAAAGTCCCACTCCAATCATCTTATGATCTATTTTCAAAGAGTTCCCAGTGGTCTTTCAATTATGATTATGCCATTGTTAGCCAAAATAAAATTAAAAAAAACTGTATTTTTATTGTAGTTTCTGCAGTGCGGCAGTAGTTCACTAGAAATCAACTTCTGAGTTGTGGGGGGAATGTGTGGGAGTAAGGCCTGCCTCCATTTCCCATCATCCATCAGTTTACGAGCTCTTCCGCAAGCTTACAGCGCCAACATAACATTACTAGTGAAACAAAAATGGCGAGTAAAATTGGAGCTATCTAGCTGTGCAGTTTAGAGCCAGATGCCAGCTCAAACGAGGAGAACAAAGACGTACATGAATCTATTTGTCTGCAAGTGGATGCATCAGAATGGAGCAGAGCAGAGCGCTTGTGACCCGTCGATTAGGTTTCTGCTTCAAGCTTTTCCCAACAGCATTTTTTGTCTGCCCCTGATTCACAATGATTTGATTAAATAAATATTAAAAAATGCATTTTTAACCTTAATTATCCATCATGAGAGAAAACAAGCCACAAGAACATGTTAAAAACACTGTTTTTATTATTTTATTATTATCCTTCATGTCATATATTTGGTGTTCCTAAAACCGTTTTAATGTTAAGTATTGCTCATCTTCCCGCTTCTATGTGACTGTCAAACACTGGACCCTATAGGCCACAAAACAGAGTCTGACTGTTAACTAAGCTGAACAAACCTAACTCTTAAGATGTGCGGTTGAATACTCTCACTGCTGATTATGAGGGAGGAGACGTTGGAGAGTCGCAGTTCTCTGCAGGCATCCTGCTTCAAACTGAAAGAGCTGGTGAGACAGAGCGATGGGGAGGGGAGGGGGGGCAGAGAATGAGGGAGACTGTTTTCCACATGGAGCATGAATAGATGAAGAGGCTCCGCAAACAGAGGAGGCCTTGTTGTGGGGCTCATTTAGAGGATGGGGTGGAGGGCTGACCATGCCTGCTGAGAGATGGACAGGCTTCTTTTAGCCGTAAACACCCCCCCCTCTCCCACTCCCATCCCCCTGCTTCTGTCCATCTTTGTCCAATGGTACTGCCTACTGGACATGGATGCTTTGTGACAGTTGGAGGGATACAAAAGCATGCTTTTATTCACAAGTTTCACATTCCTCGTGTGTTTCCCGTCACTAATCCTTAACAGACAGCTTCTAGAAGACTAGAATTCTTACCTTAATGCAGATCCTTTTAATTACAGACAACTTAGCCATCCATTTTTGTTAAAGAAGCCAAAATAAAACATCATTTTCTTGCCATAAAGTATTAACCAGGAAGAAAACTGAAGGCGTGCCCTGAGAAAACCGAGGGCCTCAGTCTTTGTAATTCAGTTACTCTCCTCTCTCATGCCAGTGAACCCTCTATCCCCCTTTCCCTCCACACACACATACTCCAATTACAAACAACTTCACCCATAGATTGTTGCTTATTAATTCAGTAGCCTGCAGAAACACAGAAGAGACAAACATGTGCTACCTGGATGGTGACCAGCTGCTCTGTGGAATGACACCTGTTCTCAGGTTGGACTCAACCTGGCTTCACAGCAGGACCATACTCTCTGCCGTAGACGATGGGCCCACACAGACCTGTAATGACTTGAAAGAACACCAGCTTCAGTCTTGCTCTGTGACCTCAGAGTTCCTGCCAGAAAACCTTTGTTTAGCGCTATAAAGTATGGGATGAAGATAGACAAACTTTACTGAATCATATTAAACTCCTGTTTCCCCGGAAGGTTCTCATTTGGATACCCGTTTGCATAACTTCAGTCTGTGGACACAAACATCCCTTTATCTTTATCTTTGCAGGGCATACATTAACAAATATTAGTCTCGTTCATATATTCATGAGCGGCTGAGATGATGACACTATCTGTCTTCATTTTTGCAGTTTTACCTGCAGGCACGGTTGTTGTGGCGAGGAGCTCGACTGTTGCGACCACTAGTACAATTCCTCTTAGTGATGATCGCCATCTACACAGGCCTGAGCCGCATTTCAGACTACCGCCACCATCCAACTGACGTCCTCACAGGTTTCATTCAAGGGGCGCTCACCGCATTCTGGGTGGTATGTCCACAATTGTCCAAATCTTTTTAAGAAAGAAAACCTTTTCTTTGTTTTTGTATATTTTTTGCTTTCTGTTGATTAATTTAATTGTTGATACTTCCCACTTCAGCCTCTTTTAAGGTCTGTAATGGCAATGACCTGACAGCTTGGGTGAATTTCCTGACATGTTTTCCGTTTGTGCCTGCAGGCTTTCTACATCTCCTCCATGTTTAAACCCTGCACTCGTCCAGGTCTGTCTCCCACCAGCATGTCCCTGGAGAGTCCTCTGTCCAGCCAGCAGACCATGTGCTAGCAAGTGTACATACATCTTTTCAGGGATCACAATATTCTGGAAAGACGGACTGCAACGCAAGGCTGAGTGGGATATCGAAGCGAGACAGTTTAGATTTGAAAGGATAGGGAATCTTTCCAGCAGGAGGACAGTACAATCTAATGCATGCTTACACAGTTTTGGTCACATTGACACACGTGCAGACATATGTTCATGTAACATAGTCACACACTCACATGTGAGAAAAAGCACATTTGACGGTACGTGAAACCCGTCCCTTTAAAAGAACTACATAATAATGTTGTTTTATATGTAGAAAAAGAGTCTATATTTCAGGAGGATTTCTAGAAGCTGCTAACGTTGAAAGTCTCCAGTTTGATCCTAATTCCCTCAGGAGGCCTGTATGAAGGTCATTTATTTAATATAGCCCTTCATAGCACAACTCATCACTCCGTGGTTAGAGTGCTGAGATGCCAGCCTCCTCTTTTGCTTTTCTTTTTTTTTTTCTCCGCCTGGAAAAGCAGCAGCTGTGAACTGAGACCGTTGGACCTCAGAAGCAAAGACAGCTCTATGCAATTCATCCGATCTGGCAGACACCACCATCAGGAGCTGGTTTCAACAGAATGTGCCCTACAACACTAAACTATAACCTGTGTGTATAATCACTGAAAAAAAGCAGTATTTGAACTGTAATACAATGCTATCGTTCTTGTTTGAGTAATCCAAGTGGTGAGTGGAAGAAATCTGACCCGGTGGCGTCCTTTCCCATTCACTGCCACTCTTCTGTACTAACCACTTTTCACTGCGTCTCAGAGATGGAGGCTTGACTGAATTTTTGTAACCTCTGACTCTTGCCCCGGTACTCCGGTCTCTGAGCCGCAGCTTGATTAATGCCACTCTGACAGGAGATGCATATCTGTGACCCAGATGCCCTCCTGCGCACCCGTACTTAATAGCACTTGAACATAGATAATGGAACTTTGTAATTACGATCAATATTATATATTTTATCACAAGTTGAATTAATCAGTGTTTATCTCTAATGTCAGACTCATACACGCTAGTTTCTTCTTGTTTTATTCAAACTGAATGTAAATAGACATTTCATAAACCACACAGAATTTCAAAAGTATTAGTTCCAAGTCTTGGACAGTTTTTGTGTCTTTATGTATTTGATGCAGACAGAGGTGTGTCTGTTTCTGTTGTAACAACTAGACTGAGCCACAGATATTAGAAGATATCAGAAAAGCTATATATATTTGTTTTGTGTTCCCATTTGTTGTTTGTTTTGTCTGTGAATGCCAGAACGGCAAAAGTAACCACTGTACTCAAAACAAAAAAAACCAAACCATTAAAGTGAATGTTGAATATTTTACATGCTTGCTTTTATTATAAAAACAAAAGTCAAATCCTTTCTAACAGCGACTTTAAAAAGTGAAGTCTATTATGGAAGCCTTTATTGGAAAGTTGGCAGGTTATACACTTTTTGCAGTCTTCTAAAATAATACTGTTGTGCAATAAAACTTTCATGACAACTTTATGAAATGACAAGCAAGGACTTGTTACAATTTGAAAGAAAAAATGATAACAGTCAGTTAAGTGAAAGTGAAATCTGTCAGAAAAATTCAGATATAAATATAAAAATCCCTTGTTTGTGTTTCTACAAAAAATGTGCAAAAAAAAAAGACAACGAAGCAGGAAAACATAACAAACACTTCAGAGCTTCCTCTGAGTTTATGTGTTTTCAGAAAAATATTTCAGGTATTTTGTGAATTTTGTTATAATTTCCTGTGAAATGCTTTGCTCATAGTGCGGTGGCTGTGGAGCAGAGGATCAGAAGATCGAAGGTTTGGTTTCTGCCTTGCTCTCTCATGTGTCCTTGGGAAAGACACTGATCCCCACATTGCTCCTGGTGGTTATAGATGAGCGTCAGTGTTCAGCCATCAGTGTGTGAATGTGTGTATGAGTGAATGGAACTGTGACTGTAAAGTGCTCTTGTCTTTCTAAGAAGGTAGTAAAGCGCTGTATAAGTACACACCATTTACCATTAACCTGTTACCCTTCTTGTTGCATTTTCAAAAACGTGTCTTTCTTTGTAACGTTACATTGACACTGGACATGTGACACAAGTTTTTGAACCAGACAAACAGGAAGGGGACCCTTCTTGTTTTTCTACTGTTTATTAGCACAGATCTGCCACCTAAAGTTGGAAGAGGCTTGTGTGAAAAGTTAAAGCAGCGCAAATCTTGCTCCAGGCTTTTTCACTCACATGTCCTTTCCAATATATGAAAGATTTGGAGTCATGTCCAGCCGGGCACAAAACACAATTATTAATTTCTCCTCCAAGAAATTAAAGGGGAAGTGATCCAAGCGAGTCCCTGATTGGTCAAAGTCTCAATGCGTGTTCAATGGATGAGTGTTTTTACATAGAGCCATAGAAACTTGCATAGCTACACGAGAGTTTGAAAGTGGAAGCCAAAAAAGTGTGTCAACATAGAGTTTTCATTGGTAGTTGGGAGAGCGGTGTGAAGGTGCTTACATACCGGACACGTGTGGTGTGTCCAAGAACTAAACGCGGTTTTATGAACGCGCATCCAGACCGTGGTGTCCACACAGGACACGCAGGTAGCGGCAGGGAGGTGGATTCTTTGTTTTTGTGTGTTTTTACTGTTTAGTAGCACTCGTCTGCCACCTACAACTGGTACAGGCTCAGAGTGAAAAGTCAAAGGGGTGCAAATCCCGCAAATCTAACTCTAGGCTTTTTGTTTTCACAGCTCTGTTCCTATAATGTCTGTCTTGATGTCATGTTATCACAGCCATACAGAAAAAGGCAAAATTAATTTCTCTTTTGTGATCATATTTGGTACTTCTGAGTTGGAAAGGACTCTGCCCACATATCACTACCAAATCCAATTCCCTGATTGATCACAGTGCCGCGTTGCCTCAATAAAGCGTGAGAAAGTTCAACTAGTTGAACTTTGAGAAAGTTGAGAAAGTTCAACTAGTTGAACTTTCAGCACGCGATCAATGAAAGTCCTCTTTTTAAGTAGACCCCATGACTGGACTTAAAAACTTTCGAACACGAGCGTTGCAAATGCAGAAGCCCAAAATTCAAGCTTAGTCCTTGCGTTTGCAAAGACTTTTCATTGACAATGGCCCCCTAAAAGCAAGTTGACGCATCCGGTGTGTAAGCACCTTAAAAGTAAGGCCAGCAGTAACCAGTAGCATAACCTTAAAGTCTGGTGGACAGGCAGCCAGTGTAAAGACCTCGGAACTGGTCAGATGTGGTCTACTGTTTTGGTCCCTGTGAGAATATGAGCAGCTGAGTTCTGAATAAGATGTATTTTCCTGATTGATTGTTTTGGTAGTAACTAATGATGTTGTTTTTTATAGCTTGGTCCAGTGGGAGCATGTAGATATTAAAAAGAAGTGGCCCCAGGATGGAGCCTTGGGGAACTCCTCATGTAATTTCTGTTGGCTCTGATGTGAAGTTACCAATTGACACAAAATATTTCCTGTTTTCCAAGTACGTTTTGAACCAGTTTTGTACTGGCCCAGTGAGAACCACCCAGTTTTCCAGTCGTTTGAGTAATATAAAGTGATTGACTGTATCAAATGAGGCACTGAGATTCAATAAGACCAGAACTGACATATTTTCACTGTCGGTATTCAAACGTATATTAAACCGTCTCAGTGCTGTGGTGCTGTCTGAAGCCTGACTGGAAGACATCATTGCAGTAGTTTCTTATTAAGAATTCTTTTAACAATTGAAAAACCGCTTTTTAAATTTGTTGTTAGGTTTAAGTCCATGTCTGTTGGAGAAAGTTTTCCCTTGACGGTCAGTTGTCAGGCAGTGATTCATTTCTCACACATGGCCCTGCTAGAAGCTAAAGATATCCCGACTGAAATCAAATGTAAACACTGAAATTTCAGTGTTTTGCACCAGGAAGCTTTTACTCAAACACTCTCCAAAGTCTCTTTCAGCAGAGTTTCACCTCTAGCTCCCTTCTTTTCCTCTTAACGCCTTTCCTCGCTTTTCCTCCCTTTTTACACTCCTTTTGAAGTGCAGTGGACCATGATAGCCCGTTTCAGAGAGTCGTGCTACCATGGAGATGTTTAGCCTGATACAGGTTGGGACATCTGAGGTATTTTCCTTTTATTTCGTTTTTCTTTTTCTTTTTTTTCAACTCTCTGCAGTTTACTTCCAGGCTTGAGCAAGAGAATAAAACGTTGCCAAAACCAGACAAAAAGAATGAAAGAAAAGGAAAGAGAGGCTTAGTTATAACTGTGTGTGTATGTGTGTGCGAGCAGGAAAAGTGATCCCATCTTGACAGGCAGGCGCCGAGCAGCAGTTGGCAGAACAGATGGAGTGGCGGGGAGAGTCAGGGTGATAGGTGTGGGATGTCAAGAGTTGGAAAGAATGTGATCGTAGTTATGTTTTCTTTTATTTTATTGTCACTAAAGAGGCGTGCTTCATTCCAATGTATGTGCGTATGCTTGTGCGACAGGTTCCTGTTTATTTGTGCCAGCCTCGCTGCTTGTCATCGTCTTAAGATTAGGTGTGTTTGAGTGAGCTGAACTGGAGTAAAGCTCCACACAGCTCAGTTTACACACCCCGTCAAACGTGACGTCTCGTTTACAATGTCAGTGTGGAGTGCTTTTACTAACCCTGTGGCCCAGATGACAATGAATGGAAGTCAACAAGAACGGGCAGATTCTCAGTGTTTAGATTACTGGGGTCATGTCAAAAGGCCTCCACTGTTTACAATGCTGTGATTCTGCACACAGTGGAAGTGGTACCACAGGACTCATTTAGAATGAGGGGCTCTTTGAACTCTTATCTCTACAAGTGAAAGCCATTAATTTCTCCATGCTTCGC
Organism: Oryzias celebensis; assembly: GCA_014656515.1. NCBI lineage: Eukaryota > Metazoa > Chordata > Actinopteri > Beloniformes > Adrianichthyidae > Oryzias > Oryzias celebensis. Next base: position 8,881,990 of record BNCR01000008.1, on the reverse strand, counting down.
TGTGAAAGAAAATTAAAGCCGCCTTTTCCATCTTTCGTACGCTGCAGCTGTGGGGGAATTCCTCGATAAGATTGTGATTGCGGTGCCGGACAGGTGGAGGAAAAAACAGGGCGGATGCAGGCTCGGATCCAAATCGATGCTGATAAGCGCAGCGAAGAAGGCACGTCGCTTACCTTTTGCATCTTTTTGTGCACCAGGGAGGGATGTGCGTGCTCTTTAAGACAGCATCAGTTGAGCGTTAACACATAAACAGTCTTTAAAATTTAAATTGAAAAACACTGATCCTTTTATAAAGTGACTGTTTCCGTTGGAAACCAAGAAAAAAACATCCTCCACAAAAATGAAGCTAAAGTGAGAGCTTTCTGCTGTGACTCTCCAAGGCATTCAACGTTTTCTTATCCTGCTGAAGTTCAAGTCCTAATAGAATAAAAAAGGGATTAATGGTGTCTTTAGCATGCCTGAGTTCAGACTCACTCCCCCAGCCTCAATGCTTACATATTTTTAAATCTGCTCTTCTAAGGACAGTCAAGGAGCTCTTTAACTGCAACTATTAGAACTGCAAGACTTTGTTCTCCTACTTGACTCTGAAAGTCAATAAGTTCTCAGCTGAAAGTGATTCAGAAATGACAGGAAGCTCTGGGTAGAAATCTATTCAAGCATCATTTTCAGAGTGTGAACCCAGCAGGATGTTTGTGTGTTGTTTGTTCACAGAAAAACACCTCCCTGTATAACTTTTCTGCCAAGATTACAAATTGCCAATCAAAGTACAACTCCTTCATTCCAAAGTTAATGACAGGGTAGGAATACTCTGACAAGCGCTTAATGTCATGTCTGAAGAACAAAACATTTCAAAACTTAAAATTTAAAGTCCAACTTGTTTGTCCATTTTAAGAGGAGTCCAAAGTCAAATCCTGATTGGAAAAAAGTGTTATCTTGTTTGGTAAACACTGCATTTCTGAAAAGATCTTTCAAGAAAAAGCGATTTAGTTTGTTTGTCTTTTTTTTCTTACAAAGAAACCAGTATTGCTTTTTTTGTTTATCTCACGAAACACAACTCTCCATGACATACGTGCCCGTATTTGCACGTTTAAAGGCCATGGTGTTATCGTTGTCAGGTGTTGAGATGTGTCTGCACCTACCAGAGCTGTTGTGGCAGAATCGATAAGATCTGAAAAAGTAGTGCTGTTTTGTTTTAACTTTATGTTTAGGAAAACTAAGAAAAGTTCTCTCTTTTTTAAGACGTTCTTCTAACAAGAGCTGAAAACATAGAAGTTAAAGACTGACAGCACATTTTTATTGAACGCTTTTACAAAACTAAACAGAACTTCCTATCATCAGAGACAACAAAGCATTTGGATTTTCATTTTTAGGTCTAAGTATATCGAATTCTAGCGTGTTTTTTGTATGTTTACTTTGTGCCATGACGTGCAGCATTCTCAAGCTGGAATGAAACAACAAGATCCTTGGAATGAAGACATCCATGAGGTGTCAGTGACAGCTGCAGAGAAGAGGTGGGAGGAAGATCCTGTGTTCCATGGTCTCAGATCTGAGTCTCCTGCAGTGCATGTGGTGGTAAAATTATAGTGATCTGGCTTAGGGTGGGAGTCAGGCTGTGCAGGGACCCTAAACAGCTCTGTTAAACCACTTAAAGTGTTGCTTCTTTTGTAAAACATCCAGAGTCAAAAACCTTCAGGAACAAAATGTTTTTTTTAAATGTGTTGTACTAGAGAACAAAAGTCAAATGACAATATTTGTGAGTGACAATCTGAAACATTATGGAAACAACATCCTGCAGTGCGCTGAAAAGGCAGCTTATTCCTTGTAGGGTAAATGTGCTGAGAACAGCATGTGCTTCCTTTCTTTGTGTGTCTGTGGTTGCAAACATCCTCTAATCTGTTTTATGTGGCTGTAAGTATGATGATAGCTTTCTGCCAATAGTTTAATATACATGTAACATCAAACAACAGACTCTTTCCCTCTGCTTTTTAGCTTTCAATGAATTGGGCTGCAACGGATGTGTTTCAAGTTTTTTGTCATTAAAAGACCAAGAATACATTCTTTTTTTTACTGCTTATTACTTATTATCTCTCAAAATTAATATTTTCCTTTTGCTGTTTGCCAGCAGGTAGACTCCAACCACTTTTACCACAAACTCCTAGCAGTTCCGATTTGCGATTGTACAACAATGTCAGTCTGACAGCCACAGTTTTCTCCCTATCCGTGCCCTTTAATTATGGTCTTCCTTTACAGCGCCTTTAGTGACAGATGATGACGGCACTGGAAAAGTCAGGGAAGGAAACCTCCTCCCCAAGGAATATCTGGAATAATCACAGAGACAAGGAGACAATGCCAGAGCAGGAAGCACAGGGCTAACTACCTGTCTAGACCCTGAACAGCTGGCACAGTATTCTAATATTCATAGAAAAAAGTTTTGGTTCAACCCCATCTGTTGACGACAAGAATCTTAATTTTTGTGTCTTTTCTTGGGAAGCAAACACGTCTTTTAAAAGCAACACAACTCCAGGTATACATATCTTTTTATTCTAATAATAACTCCACTTGAATGTGGAAGTCCAACAATAGCAACAATGACCTGGAACAGCTTTGTGGAAAACATTGATGGCTTTGGCCGTCTGTGCTTCCTATTCCATATAAAAATAACTGTAATGAAAACATTTCAGCGATGCATTGTTCTCCACTTTTGAAGGTGAGTGTTCCTCTGTTGCCAAACTAAAGCAAGGCATTGTCTTTTTCATAATAGAAGGGTTAGCAACGACACAAACCTGAGATTGATAGACTTACATAACGGGAAATTTAGAAGACCGCACGACAATTTATAAATCCCAGCCCGGCAAAACTCTTGTCTTGTATATTTAGGTTAGTTTTTGTTCCAAAAGAAAGGCAATGCAGGCATGCAATTAGCAAAACCAAACATAATGGGTAATTTGACATGCATTTTTTTCTCAGGAGTCCGTGTGGTGCCTAGAGGCCCTTGAGTTCGTGTCTGAACAAATGTGCATTTTTTTTCAGCTGCATTATATGTACAGTAAGTGTGATGCTGCAGAAATAATTGAAGGTTGGACATTAAAAGTCCTGCTTGTTTCTGTGGGATTATCTGTTACAGTACACCTCTTTATCAAACACTGCTGTAACAAGACACGCTGACCTCGGCTTTGCCCGGCTGAACACTGAGATTTCAGCAACAAATCGCAGGAGGGAAAAATGAGGACGGAGGAGAAAAGAAATACACTGGGAAAGGTGAATAAAGATAACAGAGCGAAACGAGATGCGGGTTGAAGGTGAAGGTGGACGCAAGTTAAGAGGAGTGCAATGTACGCCGAAAAAAATGGAAGTGCGGAGGCCGTGGCTGGAGCAGTGAGGTTTGCTATCTGAAAGAGAAGCCTCTCAGGAGATCGAGCTGGAAAACAGATTACAGTAACAGAGGCGATCCCAGTTGCACAACATGTTCCTCAGCACCATGTGAACCGAATCTGCTGTGCATGCACGACTGTCGTGTGACTGCACGCAACAACTTAACGCAGCGTCACAGAGACTTTACCGAGCTAAGACAAGGCCGATATTTAGTGTTTGGTAATGCAAACAGGAAGTTTCATTACTATACTTTTGCATTGCTTTTTCTCAGCAGGATCAGGTTGCTGTGTCCAAACTATCCAGGATCTTTTAAAGAGACCTGTGGTTTTGGAAGGGAGGATTTGGCTCTACTTTGTACTGCAGCAGGAAACGCACTTGAGTTGGGGGTGTACATGGAATTGGGACAAACTCAATGTTTTTCAAATATCATGTTGTGGTTTAACATTTAGCCCACAGAATAAGGGTTTAAATAACAGATTTTTACATTTTAAAAGCCACACTGCAGGTGATTATATTTGCTGTACACTGCAGTGTGAAGTCGTGCATTCTGCTCTAGCAGTGTGTCGATGCCCCTTTGTGATATCATTCGGGGGTTTCGGCTTTCATATTGTGCCAACAGGACAGACTGACATATGAGTCCCAGCACAGTTTGCTTTTTCTAAGCTCTTTTGGTTTTGCTTTCAGAGTTTGACTTTAAAGCCCCCCTGATGGACACAGTGCATATTTTTTTCATCACTTCTAATGAGAGATTCAGATAATTAGAGAAAAACTAAATGAAATACGTGTTGATTTTTGCACTGTGGCACAAACTGGAAAACTTTAAGGATCCATATTTTAATCCATAATCACACTGCCAGTATATGGACGGGATCTCTCATTGCATTGCATTGCATTCTGCTTTGGTTGTGGTCAACTCTCCTGCTGTTTTCCAAACTGAGTCCAAGCAGGAAGCTGAACAGCCAAATCCATTGTTTCAGACCTACTCAGAATTCTTGGAGCGTTTCTAAGCCTTAAGTCTGCAGTGAGTAGACTGCAAAGTTCTGTTTATGATCATCTTAGTTATAATATCCGGACACACATACTTTCTAGTTGCCTCTCATATACACCCAAAGCATCTGTGTTTCTCTCAATGCTGCTTTCCTTAACAAAACTTAACGAGAAGAGTTAAATCCAGTAAATAACTCAGGAGTCAGCACAGCTGCAGTTGTTTACTTCAGGAGTGTTGTGTGTGCCTTTTCCCTTTTTTCAGTGTGTGTGCTTTCCGCCTGTTTTTGCGTCCTCTGTGAGGATCCACAGAGAAAGGCTGTGACCTTCAAACCTCCCGCTTTCACTTAATATTTACAGGAATCGATCGGTTAAAAACATGGACAAGCCCAAAACCCAGAAATTCCTCTGAGAATTTAAACAACTCCGTCATTTGTTTGTCACAATACCACAGTTGTGCATCAATAATTATGTTTCGAAGTCATAGAAATATAATGGTAGATGCTAAACTATCAGTAACACAAACTGTTTTAAAGATAATTTGTCAATTTAGAGACAAGAACAAGCTGTGTGGCGCCACATAATTCAAACCGAGTTTGGTTTCAATTTCTCCATTTTTATTTGTTTGTTTGTTTGTTTAAAAACAAAACAAAAAAAAACTGAAAGGTGAAAAAGTTCATCCATACAAGGCATCAACAAGTAAGCGTTTTGTACTTTTGTTGTTTGATCCAAATGACAACAGCCTCCCCTGGTGTTCTGGGGTTTGATGCACAACAAAGCAGAACTTTTCAGTGAAAAAACTTTCACTCTAATAAGCTTGGAAATACCCTTCAACCAGGAAGTAGCTTCATCGTCCTTGTTTTTTAGTCTCATTGTCTCAAAATGAAGATTAAATGGGTTATTGTTGTTGTTTTGTTTTTGAAACCCGGGTGGGCTGAAGGTATTTGAGACTGAATCTCTGCTCTGTTTGTTTGTTTGTATGTTTGTTTGTTTGAAGCGGTCCTTTTGTTGTGTTCTAGAATCTTCGTTCCACAACGTCACCTGTTGTAAAAACAAAAGCAATCATGGATTTAAGTTCAAGCACGGCTGCCAAAATGCTACAGAAATCGAAGTCTGTGACAAAAATGAGGTGAGCCTTTTTCTTTTTTTACTTTGCTGTGGTCAGTGAGCACTCTTCCTTAGCCGTGGTTATGGTAAGCCAACAATTGATGCGTATTTGCCTTCATGATATGGTTTGCATACAACTCGATGAGAGCTCTTTGTCTTTACACATGCAAACCTCTAATCTGTTCTAAGATAGGGTTAGTCCGTTATTTAAATATGCCATTTCACAATGAAAGAGTTAAGAAGTCAATTATGAGGTAAAACAATTCCAGGGAATTATAAAAATCCTTGTTCTAATCCTTGTGTCCTTTTACCGCAAAGCTTTTTACTCCTTAATTTTTAAATGTGTTTATTTTCCTGAACGTACAGTTTAAATTAACACATTTGAGGTTAAAATCTATCAATTTTGTTACTGTACAGTTTTGGAAATACAAGTACTTAAACATAGTATTCAAGTCAGAAACTATTTTTGAATTATAAAATGACTTTACCCCGCGACCCGGTCCCGGATAAGCGGAAGAAGATGGATGGATGGAAAATGACTTTAGTGCATAATTGCAATAGCCAACTTAAATCTTAAAAAAGTGACATTGGTGCGTAGTACACCCTTGTTCAACAAGTCAAAATGGACGGATAGAATATAAAAGCAGTTATTTGACCTCATCGTTTTTGGTTTTTATAATAGAAAATGTTGGCCTATGCTGTCCTCAAGAACCTGTCCGCTGATACACCACATCAAGGAATAACAATTGACCATGATTCATTAACAAGCTACATCTGCCAAGGACTTGTCACTATTAAATGCATAACAAATGTGAGTTTGCACCCAAACTAACCATTTCTAGAGTTTGCTGTGAATGGGAACCTCACACCTAATCAATCATTTTTTTTTCGTTGTAGGTCAATAACTTCATCAGGGAAACGTTTAAACATGTACAATTTATTGGTGAGTTTATGAAATAAAACATACATATTTATGTATGTCCAATATGAATTAATTCTAGAAATGTTTCAGAACAATGTGACGGTGATGAGCCTGCTGTGTGTAAGTAAAGGCCTTGTTACGCATCATTTCTGGTTGTCGTATTGTAATAGTTTACACTGATAACAAAATGCTTTTATGTTTAGTTGCCGTTGCATGGATTTACGTTCCAAGCATCTTCATCATACTATGCATTTGTGCAGTGTCCATATGGTTCTGTCTGAAAAAATATCGGAAAAAGAAACATAAGTAAGTACAGCTTTCTGACTTAATGCGAGTCAAAACATTTCCTTTGGATTTACTTTTAATACTTTAAACTGCTAACAAACAAATGTGTTCTGTGGAACCAAGCAGTGGTGGTAGACACACCAGGGTCAGGCTTATTTTAAGAATACTAATGTTTGGTAGAATAAAAACATTAAAAAAGGAAAGCATTAACAAGTGTATAGGTGTGATTTAACCCTTTGTAGCCCAGGGCTTTTTTGAGCATTTTTTACTACTCTACGTTCGCTCTAATAATTTACTTTGAACACTTTTTATGAAACAATGCTCAGTGATAACACCACGTCTTCTTTGTTTTTCTGATATTATTTCATTTTACTACACAAAATTTACACAATAGACCTTCAACAGTACAAAAAACTCAATCCTAATGTTGTCATTATTTACTGCAAAAATCACAAAAAACAAACCATTTTTAGGTTTTATAGCAAAATCAAAAGTATACAGATAAAATAAAAGAGTTCAAATCCGAATAAGAGGAAAGACGGAGTCAAAAGAGTAGAAAAATGTACAAAATAATCAGGCAAAGCTACACGAAACTATTTTCAGCGTTCCAAGGATTTATCAGCATCACTCCCACGTTTTTGTGAGCAGTCGATGTGATTGGCTTACGCAGTAGTGAGTGTGAAGAACATTAAAAAACAATATAGGGACCTTCATCATGATAAACAATTACCTGCTCCACTTAGAACTGTTAATAGATCTAAAAAGAGAACAAATGAGTGAGAAGAAAAACAAGAGTTACAAAGGTGGAGAGATTGGAGAATCTGACTGTAGACTGTAATAAAGTTGTGTTTACATTACATTTTTATGATAGGAATGAGTCTGAAAGAAGCAAAAGCAACACCGAGCTGGAGAGTGTTAGCAGGTTAGTTTTTAAACAACTATATTTATTTTCTACATGAATACTAATAGTTACGATTGAACCTGCCTCCAAACCTTTGCTTTTCAGTGAGGATGCTCCACCCCAGCAAAGGTTTCAAAATGGGTAAACGTAACGTATAATAATGGAGAACTTCACTTCAGTAAACAAGGTTTTCAGATTAATTTCTGTTGTTTTAATCAGATTCAAAAACCAAGGAGATGATCCAGGAGGAACCCACAGCTCTGAAAGAACAGACTCTCACAGGTTTGTCTCCAATCTCATCAACTGGTGTATGTGAAGTTTTAGGACCAAAAATTGAAGCAGAAAAAATCTGTAAGCCTGAGTTACTGCTATGATGACTCCACAGGGAGTATGTCGGCAGAGTGTGTGTCCTTTGGAAGATGATTGTACTTTTGTTTCCTTCATTAATCTCCAATATAGCCCATTAACCTTCAAATGAAACATCTCACAACGGCTTGAGATGAAAATATTATAAAAAAAACCCTTCAATCTACAACAGCTATTGTAGAGGCAAACACTCAAATGTTAAAATACAAGAAGAGGCTGTACTTTAAATGTGACTGAATGCCACGGACTATTTTATTATCTTATAGCTGTAGAATATTGTTTTATGATAGTGTCAACTCAAAGAAAAGTAACGGTTGATTTGCTGCTGTTCAAAAATACACAAAACATTATTGGAAACACTATGACAGAAACTAAAAACAAAATGTGACTTCTTAACTTGCTGACGTTACCTGGAGCTATTATTGTCTTATATTTATTACTGTCTCATTATAATCAGGGAGGGGGTCAAGGAATGCCCTGCTCCTGGTCAGGAGGCTGTAGATGGACAAACTGAAGAACAGCCACTTCTGTCAGATCTGCGGTGAGGCTCCTGATTGTTTTGTCTCATTCACAAATGTCCTGTCAATCAAGACTGACTGACAATTTGTTTGATTTACCACAGATATTCTAATTGTTGAACTCCTGGTGTTTCTTTTCCTACAAAAAAAAATTCTGATTTTTTTTTACTTTTCTGACCAGAATACAAGCTCTGCGGTGTTTCATGCCTCACCGTTTTTATGTTTCTGTCCTCAGAGCTGCTGGCCAGGATTTTGAGATGATGGGTGAAGCTGAAGACTCGGTGGACGAACAAGGCACTAACCCAGTCTCTGTCCAAGCCAGCAGGCGGCCTGAACCTGTAAGTGGAAAGATTTCAGTCTATTTTTATACATATAAATGTATCTCTAAGGATATGTTCATATGTTTGTTTGTTTTCAGAGACGTGACGTGGAGTCAACATACCATTAAAGAAACTAAAGATGATGATAATAATAATAATAATAATGATAACAAGTTGATAGATACATTATACAGTACAAGGCACATTTTCTGACATATCCTTTGTTGTCAAGCTAAACTTGCAGACTTGTATTTTGACGTCACAACAACAACGAATGCAGCCCACAAAGATAACAAAACCCGATTTTCCTCGGAAAAATGGATTTCCTTTGGTTTGCCTGAACATACGTCACCAGACTAATATGAACCCTGTGTGAAAATCTGTAGAAGTTTGCTTCTAAAATAATTTTCTGCCCAGCTTGACCAAAGGATGGTTAAACCAGTGTCAGAGACATTATGTCAGATAAATGTGCTTGCATGGCTGTTAGACACATATGTAAAGATATTTATTGAATATATATTTATATAGTATATATATATACTTTTCATTATATATAGAATATATACTGCTATATAAATACATAATGAATACTAGTAAATGTTACGTTATATTATTATTATAAAAGCTTAATTATTGCATATAATTCATACATTTTTATGTGACTATTTCAATGAAATTCCTGTTTTAGAAAATACATATCTTTGATTTGGAATTGCATTTTTCCCCCAAAATGTTTGCTGCTCGGCTTTGCTTGAATTTTTGTTTTATTTACTAGATCTTTTTATTATAGCCACAAGAGGGCAGTAAAGAGCCGTTTGCCCTGACAAGGCAGAGCATCCACAGATGAAATTCACTTTCCTTGTTTCTTTTTTTCTGATAAGTCTGATAAGGCAATATACTGAATATACTTTATTATGTATTATTAATACAGTTATTGACTTTTTAAAAAATAAAATGTCATACTAACCCGTTAAATGTTGATGTATCCCACCTCTGGTTATTAAATATGTTTTAATAAGTAGTTATTCTGGGAAAATGGGAAATAAACATATTAAAGGCATCACTATGGTACATTTATTTGATTATTAATTTAATTTAAGTCATTATTATATCTTTACTATCATATCTTACTATAATTTAATTATTTACTGCACAACCTAAAATGTTGAATAGTGTCTGTTTGGCCACTTTGCCTCTTAAAGTATGGAAGTAAATGCAGTACAAACACCTCAGCCTTAATGCATCTGCTTCCCAGCTTCAGGATCTGCTGACAGACGCTGTGAGTCGTGGTTTGTCAATGTCCGACTCTATTTCGAGCTTCCATTAATGTGCAATGACCTTGAAAGAAAATCCTTTTTTCTTTTACTCTCAGATGGACTGCGTGCCAGAAAGTGACAGTGGCAGGGATAAGGCTTAGTTGCTCGTGTTTGATATGTCCGAGCATGAAAGTGTTACTGCAGCATTGGTGAAAAGAGGGTGATTGAATGGTCAATGCCTCAGAGCCTTCCATCTCTGGGAGTTTCATGAAAAGGACATGAAGGAGGCAGAGTGAGTCATTGTTCATGCACAGCAGACAATAAAACAGGGAGATCCATGACAAAGCCAAAGTAGCAGAAGGACTCCAGAAATATATGTATAAACAGCCAGTCCTATTGGATATCAATAGTTATTTACCACACTTCAGCACAAATCGCTAATCCCATACTGGTAATGTGGTTTTAGTGAAGCTTTTGTTAAGTGACTCCAATAACCTATATGCATTTATGTGTCACCGTTATCTATTCTTGCTGAGCACAATTCCTAAGCTTACTCTGAAGTGTGTTGTTGCCAGATGATACGACTTACCAGAGTCGCAAGTAAATATTGTTGCACTGAGAAAGCTGTAATCTATACACACAACGCAGTCATTAAAAGATTACATCAGGGATGGCACCGCACTGTATGATTAATTAACCTTGAGTGATGCTGTAGAAAGCCAAACACAGCAGAGCAATTACGTCCACTGGCCTGCATGTGCGCGCACATACAATTATGAGCTGAAGTCACCGTGATCCTGCAGTTAGCCTTGATAATCTCCAGGTTTTTGGAGGAAACAAGGCCTCCAGATTCATACAAGTGTTTGGTATTTATCTACAAAACTGACATCCTGTTTAACTGCCATAAATGCGTGCAAAGAGCATTTGTTTGACTCATCATCCCTACCATCAGGTCCGATCTGCGTAGGAGTGGAGATACTTGGCTTGTTGCCCTGCTTCCCATGCTTCTCAAATGAACACCACAATACAGTTGCAACCATCCAGAACGTCCATGAATAAAACATGATGACTCTATTAGTGCTTAAAGATATAGTTTCATTCCCAGCATGAATAGTGGGCAAGGCATTTTAAAGTTAATGTGCATAAGGAATGGCTCGAGATTAATAATTATTTCTGAGCGTTATTACCCTTTTATCACACTGGCACATATAGAAATACACAAGCAATTATGGTGTACATCAGCGTGTGGTTACACACTTTCACTCAGACACTTTTTTTATTCCTTTAGGACATCTCCAGAAAAAAAAAAAACAAAAAACAAACCCAAAGGCACGACCAAGCAGTTTTTATCAACAGATTTTTTTTTATTAATATGTGCTGATACAAGGTCAGTCTGACCTGCAATGATGGAAACACTCACGGAAAATCATCCCCTTTGGCCCAGACTGCTGTCAAAGCAGTGACGGTGAGAGTGAAAAAAAAAAGGCAAATAAATGTCATTCCCATAAGAAAACAAGAACAGGATCAAAGCAGTTTACAGATGTTTCAGCAGTTAGCAAAGAAAAAACACAGAGACAGTGCTGCGGATATGCTGATACTCAGACTGACTCCCTCCTACCTACATACTGTTTTAAGCAACTAGCACCCACAAGCTTTTACCTTATATTTAAGGGTTTTAGGGACATCTAATACTGACCAGGTTCTAGAACATGGATCCAAGTAATACCTGCCTGTGTCCATACATTTTACTGTGTCCTTTTCTGCTTTGCTTTAAGAAGAAAACAAAATCAACATATTGACAATTCTATCTGACTTAAGGCTAAATTAATGCAGCCTCGAGCTGAATCAGAACATCTCATCCAAACCAGGCACAGAGCATGTGGGGTAGCTGCCCCTGGTCTGATCATGGGCGGGCGGGCCACAAGCAGGCACAGGTGGGAACATTTTCACACTTTCAGAAGCAGTGAAAATAAAAAAAAAACCTGCTACCACTCAGTTTGGATGAATTAATGGAATAACAAGACTAAACATTGTTTTTTCTGTACTTTCCTGCAGAAAAATCATCTCTCCTCTTGTAGAATGTGTATTTTATATGTATGTATGAGTTCAGGAATATTTTTCAGACAGTTTTGAACCATTAGATCACAAAAAACTCACTAAGAATGTAAGTTTCTGTGCCAATGACATGCCCTGACACACGTTCACTGGACATGTTTTCAGCACATGGGACAAAGTTCTTCATCACAATCGTTCATTCGCCTGGCAACAACCTCAAAAGCGTTCTATGGTTGTGTAATAAGAATTCAATAACAAAATAGTACTACTTTATTACAGTGTATAAGTGCTTCTTTAAAAATGTCAGTAGGAAAATCTTGTCGCATTTACAGGCACTCTTAAATTTGCGCTTTGCTATGATCAGTGGATTAATTTTCACATTCGTTTAATTTAAGGTACAACTCATTAAGGTCCTGGAATCACTCACACTAACCCACTTCTTCTATTGGAAGATTAGTATTATATGAAAGATTTGAAAACAGGAAACATCAGCTTGATCATTTGAGCCTGATAACATAAGAAAATGTCTTCTGTTAGACACTGATAACCTCTGATCTGCCAAAATGCAACATTCAGGTATCTGTCTGTATTTTAGCCACAAAAAAATCACCTCTCGGTGTGATGTGTGTCAAAATGTCTCTGGTTGAAAGGGTCAGCTGCAAGTGAACACGTTGTGGTCCTGCTGGGCCCGGTGTTTTATGATCGTCTGATCAATGCCTCGGCAGAACTCCTCTGACATGAAGCTGCAGGGGTGCAACAACACTGTCAAAGTCTTTCTCACTGAAGCAAGTCGAGCCAGCCGCCGGCACGAACCGGGAGTTTGGCTAAACACTTGCAAATGAAGACTAAAAAGCAAGAGAATGGCGGAGACTGAGTTCACTGCAGTAAATTAGCACCCACAGAGTTATTATTGTAATCAGAGGGCTTTGAATGGCGGCGCAACTCCCTTTCGTGTGAGATTCAGTCCGACGGCGTGGGCTGCAGACCTTCTACAGCATAATCACTATCATTTACCACAGTGCCGCCCTCCTCTGTTTATTGAGATATTAATCTGGGATAAACAAAGGTTTTGACAAAACAAATTAACACGCTCAAAGAAGTGCTGCACTAATGGAGTCCATGGAGATTGATATTAAAAACTGGATGAGTTTGTGCGGAAGAGAAACCAAAAACAGGAGCTGGTTGGTGCTGGAATAAGAAGCAGGCCCACATTCCTGGCCTCGTGGGGAGAATCCATCTAAACAGTGTTTCCCCCCGGTGTGAGTCCGGCCCAACACTAGAGACCAGCGTCAGCATGTTATGTCAAATGCAGTGAGTGGAGAGTTAATGATGATGAGAAGAACAAAGAGGATGATGGCCATTTTGTTTTTCCCATTAACTCCTCCACCCTGGAGTGAATTATTTGAGCTTCAGTCCTGCGAGTTAAAAACGTTCCGCTGTCTTCAGTCAGCCAATGAGTACTGCCTCCTGAAGGTGCCCCATCGCTGAGCCATAACGTGTACGCTTCAGTGATCCGACATTGTGGTAGACCGGAAGACATGTGCATATTCATCTTTTCATTTGTCAACACAAACAGTTACCAAGTTCTGCTGCAAATCCAGGTCATGGACTATCAGACTCCTGCTTCACACGTTTCCCCCTATGGCTCACCTGCTGTCTTCCTGTTACTTAGGCAAGTGATTAAAATAACAAAAAGAAAAATGGCAACAAATCCTTGTAATCCTTCCTTTTTTATCAGTCTTTAACGCGCTCTTCCTTTCAGCCCCATGAGTCACAGCTAAACACTGCCCTTTGGGCTCTCTCAGAAGTGGGACACTCAGGCCAAATTTCACACACACACCAACCGTTGGATCTATTTTCTGCTCACGTTGTGTCCACATATCCAGGATTTTGACATTAGAGGATGGATAATAAAGGGCAAACTAATAGATAAACCACAGGGATAAATAAGCATTACAGGAGGTAAATCTTTTCAGTTGCATGACAGGACCTTTTGCAGCCAATGCTGCTTTCCTACGGTGGTATATTGGAAACATTCCCCTCTGATCAGTCAACTCGCTATCTGTCATATCAGTGTTAACTTATGTCCCATGAGTGATTTCTTCCTCTTGCGGCAGCAGTAAAACAGCTTCTATTTGAAGCAGAAAAGTAATGATAAAGATAAGTGTCCCTCCTTGTGTAATGTGCGTTCAAGTCAGGTCATGGAAAAAAAAAAAAAAAAGTCTTTTAAAGGTGTCTGCACGCACAGAAATAACACTTTCACAGACGGCACACCCAGCCGGGCTCACAGTTACATTCATACTTACATGCACACTGGAAATAATGAGTTGTCACATTTGGCTCTGAATTAATGCTGAAACTTTTTTTTAGGAAACAGCAAAATGCAATATTCTCTGATAGCAAAACAAAGGTCATATCGTACATGCTAAAAATCCATGTCGTTAAAACCATATGTAATCTTGGCATATCTTCCAAATAAAACAAGAGTAAAACAAGACACTCCACTAGATGCTGTTGCTCACCCAAAATCGTGCTCGAGAGGCTCGGAATGACATTGCACAAACACCTATCTCACGTGCCCCGCACCTCCCACTCTCACTGCTTTTGGAAATCCCGGGAATGTCAAACATCTTATGGATTTGATCCCATGAAACCGCTGTCTTTCAATTTGTATAAATCCTTTTTCTCTTTCGCTCTTTATCCATGTTTACTCTACTCTCCTCAATGGACCATTGAAAAAAATTTGCAGATAGAAACACAAACCGGGACAAACAATAATAAAAAAGAAAAAAAATACGAAAGCGTGAGAGATTAAGTCACAGGGGACAGAGAGATAGTGTTTTCATTCAGGTCACAGGCTCCAATACATTTTATTCTCTTCTTTCGTCGGGTTGTTGTAGTACAAGAAGTCATTTTTTTCATACAGTAGCATTTATTACTTTTTGTTGCTTTTGATCATCTGGTGTCTCTATTTACACTGTAGGAGTAAAGTAGATTTGGTGGTTCTTATGTACACAGTTATACCAATTGGTCAGCGGGTGCGTCTGTGACGTTTACAGTCTTCTTTGTCACAATAACACATAAGAAACAAGTCCAGTTCTGTCTAGGCTCTAACAGCAAAGTACAAGGGCAGGGGCCACCTCGATCCACGTTTGCGGCTGCAGGATGTAAGAACCAGTCAACAGATTGAATACCATCTTCAAACAAAAATGGGTCTGTCATTTAACTTTCCAAACGTCTAAAGCAAACAGCCACGGAGGAGAGTGGAAAAGCGCAGCCCAGTCTTTTCAGTGTGGACTCTCCTGCGGTGGACGGGTGGTGCAGCGCCTCCTCAGTCTCTGTCTCCACCTCCACTCCTCCTCTGTACAGTCGTCAATTCACAGCAAGAGAAAAATAAAGGCAACTACAAGAAATCAGCTCCCACTGCCTGCTTGGAACAAAAGCTCTTGTTCCTTTTTCCTTTTGAAGAAAACTGTCTTCACTTTTGATTTCCAAAAAACAAGCACTTCTGGATGAGTGTGTGTCTGAGTGTGTTTGTCTTCTGTTCTGGCTCAATAAAATATATTTTTGGCAACAATGAAGATTTTTCTTTGACATTTATTTAGGTAATAGCAATGTACTATATCCCTATCCCTATCATATGATAACTCGAAAAAGACCAGTGGATATTAAGAAAGGGAAACGAGATAAAATATAAAATATCCTCATCTCCAGAGGACGGTCTGATGAGAATTTAATAAAAAAACTTCCATAAAGTTTTAAAACATCCAAAGGTAAAGGGGGTGGGAATTGGTACATTCAGAGTGCTGGACTTGGCCTTAGGGAACTAAAGGAACCAGGGAGGGTCAACAGAGCTGATGAAAAGCTCTGCAGAGAAACACCCGTCCCTCATCTCCAATGGTTTGATGATAAAGGCCGCTTCTGTAGAGTCAGCGACGGCTCCCCCAGAAGGTCAGTCTGTTTGCTCATATGTTAGTTAAATAAAAATTGAGAGAAAGAAAGGCAACCAAACAAGCAGAGAGTGGAGACACGCGAGAACAGGGCAGGCTAAGAGGAGGCTCAGGCCATCACGTCGGTCTCCAGCTTCCTCTCTCAGGCTCCAGTCACAGGCTGGTGACCAGCTGCATCTGTCCGTCTCCCTCGTTCTGGGCAGGCTCCTGAGCCTGGTGTCCCTCCCCACTTGGCCTCCTTGGAGGTGGGGCCTGGAAGAAGGTCTGCATTGGGGCCCCACGAGAACATAGTGCAGGCCTCCCAGAGCTGTAGTACAACTCCTCAGGGGGCTGAGCCGAGCGAGGCACCACCTCCAGGGGCTCAGGACTGCTGTCAGGGTAGGGTGAGTCTCGCAAGTTGGTTATGCTGGTGTACAGGGAGTCATGGGCGGGGGAATCTGGTGCTCTGTTGCTTCCCTGCCCAGCACCGCTTTGACCGCTGTGGCCGCTGTGGCCCAGGCTCTCTGTGAGGTCAGCTGTATAGCTTTCAGACTCCTCCGGATCGCTCTGATAGAGGACTGACTGCGCGCGCTGCAAAAGCAGGGGTTCCTCCAGAGCCTTATAAAGCAGCTCTACATCCTGTGGCGTTCGCTGCCGTCCTTCTCTCAGAAAATCCTCTTCCTCATCCATACTCACAGAAGAGTCTGGCCCGGCCGCAACTGTCCCTCGACTAATTCCACTGTGAAGATGGCCCCTGGCGAGACTGCCGTACGCTCTGTCCACATCGCCTCCAGCACCACCACCAACACCCCCTCTAAGATTATTATGCACAAGCTCAGAGATGATCATTTTCTCAAAGGCTGCGGCATCAGAGAGGTTTCTTCGGGCACCGTCACCTCCCAGTGCCTCCGTGCTCCGATGATTGAACATGTTCTGAGGACCGTCTCCACCTCCACCACCTAGGAAGTCACAGCTGCCCCCACCTCCACCTGAAGGACCACTGCGCATGGAGTAGCTGTTGTTAAAGTTGCCATTCAGAGGAAGGGTTTCCATTCCACAGGTGTCACGGGGTTTGGACAGCGTACTCTCTGAAACCAAAAGACACAGAAAGCTTTTGCATCATCTTCAGATGGTCTGACTGACTTGTAGCAAAGGAGAAAACAGATCATTCGACTTACTGGGGTCTCGGAAGGTTCCTGTGCATCCTAAAGAGACGTTTTAAAGAGGAAAAAATGTACTTATACAAAAATAGCTTTATTTGGTCTTCAATATTTGTCCAAAAAATGAAAGCTGCCACCAATTTTGTCACATTTAACCCACACATGCCCTGACACGTGCAGTGTCACAGTCTAATTTATGCAGACCTAATCAAAACGGTGTTTCACCACATTTCTCTAGTCAGAGCATCTAAGCTCCACAAAATAAAACACCCTGGTTATGAAAAGACCACTTCCAAGGGTATCTGAATGAATACAGAATTCTCACAAATCCTTGTACAGTAGCATTGATGTTTATTTTATGTCTTTCCTTCTGCAAAACAAAACTGCTTTGGGTTTTCTACCAAATTATCCTCACAGCAAAGGAAAAGCCACAGCTGCATGGAAAGTGAGAAGTGTGTTCGTTTTAAAATTTTAATGTGCAGTTTGACTTTAATCAACGCTCTTCTTCAGCAGTGGTGAGGGTAATTAGACATTCTAATGAAGCGCTCTGCATATTCTCTACCACTCTCCCTTCTAAAAATGACTTGGCTCACAGGCCCTGGGCCATCAGGCTTGACGTATTGTGCAGAAAAGCTTTAAAATATTTAACAAAAACGCCTCCTTAAATTTACCCTCTTCAGATGCTACGCTCAACACTCTGCCTGTGCAAATACAGCCGGCAACAGCCACACACAGTCAAACTGAAAAAATCATCACTGTAAACGGAGCAATTAAGAAAATGCACGCAACGGGGCTGAGGAATCTGTGAAAAAGCAAGTCCCACAGCAAAACACACCTGAATGACCTACATCCAGATGGCCTGTCCCTTGTCACAGGGCTGTCTGATCCCTTTATGTGGCCGTCGTGATTCAAGCCAACTATTTTTGGTGCTTGGGAACAGGAAAACCCTCCTCAAGGCTTTTGGCAGTGACAGCTGTAGCTAAACTTCTAATCAATTTGTGGCTTTTCTCGTGAAGATTCGAGATCTGACCAGATGGCTGGTTAGGCTGTATGCACTGTTTGGCTCTGTTCTGCTCAGCCTAGTGAAGCCGGCTGACAGCTACGTACTCTTAAAAAAAAAAGAAAGAAAGAAAAAGAAAACAGGCAGGCACACATGCACATGCACAACAGCAGGGAGTGTGCATATAGCATGTCAAACTACTGACAGACTGTTGGAGGGAAGGACAGCACACTAGGTTCATATTGCACAAATACACATGTGAGGCAAGGCTGCACACGCAGACAGAAGCGGTCACAGTATGAGGAGCTAACCGGTGGAGTTGAAGACCCCAGGTGAGGGTGGGGTGAAGCTCTCAGCGAGCAGAGTGTTGTAAGGAGAAGTACCGGTGCGAGTCTGCAGCACCGGGTTTGTCAGGAGGTGGTTACCCATGGTCCCTGCAAGACACAACGATTAAAACATGAACACGATAAGAAACATGACCATAAATTCAGCTCAGTCATAGGCGAACGTGAGCACAAAAACAAGCATCAAATAAATTCTGAGGTTCACAAAGCAATAACATCTGGAATCATAAATATATTTACTGTTTATTCAGATGGGGTTATTTTTGTTTTGCTTTTATTTTGTATGGAGTAATTTCACAGTGTTCCTCTCAGTTTTTACGCCTGCTGATTGTAACCTTTGAGCAAAAATACAATTGCAGCATTGCCATCCTTCTTCTTTTTTTATTCCTCCTTTGGCTCCTGACAATGTAGTCAGATGGGGGAGAACAGTAATGCATGCCATTATGTAGTCTAAGGGTGCAGTCATGGAAACACAGTTAATTTCACAGTGAAATGTGAATGCCACTACAAGACAAATATAATTCAAAGAAATGGCACACCGAGAGTGTTGTATAATGCCCATGTATGGCTCCAGCCTGAGGCAACTCGAACAGAAATGCCATGAAATTAAAAATAGGACAGCATGACGGAGAGTGGTCCAAGGCAAAGTGCAACCTTCAGGTCCCCTGCCGACTGTTCATCACACAGCAAGGGAGCAGGGAATTCTAAAAAAGTAAAATATGCACTCATACACACATATTAATTTGTCATTTCCCCTCCTCTTAACACTTCCTGTCTGTCTTTCTGGCATTCCACACAAGACTCACTCTGTTTGTTCTCTGGCTTGTTTTGCCGTGTTGACTCCACCACATTTTCTCAGTTCCTTATGCCAGAATTTTTCAAACACCACCAAATTAGCTGGGATTAGCTGTGCCTCACGGGAATATCTTGTAGAAAATTAAAGAAACTGGCTCTAGAAGTGGAGCAAAAGTAGGGCAAGGGGAAGCATGGGAAGCTTGGGGCGTACGTGTGAGTACTGAACATGTTTTCCTCTGGACAGATTACTACTGTCAAGAAAAATGTGGTTCATCAAAAGGTGAAGTAGAGGAAATGAAAGACATCTCTTTTCTAATCTGTCTTTTAAAATATCTCCCCATAAAGGTATGTTACTCCGTATTCGTCTACTTCTTTTTTGTCTTTTTTCCAAACTTTTCAAAATAAAATGATGGCTTCGCAGCACAGCGTAGTTGTTTGGGTTCAACAGCAAACCATAAAGTGATCTACCGAGGGCTTCTCTCCCAGGCCTGGTGACTGCTCTATTGCAATAAAAAACCCAACCCGGCCCACCTCGAGCATGCACGCACAGACGGCACGGACCCTTCATCCATGCAACTCATTCACAACACACCTCTTCCTCACCCCCTGCCTTGCTCCTGTCTCTCTCCTCAATTAGAATAATTACCCCCTGTTCGCTCACACGCTAATCAGTTCATTAAAAACAAAATGGATGAAATTAGCATAGAAAGTGACGGCTGATTTAGCAACTGCCTCGGTGTCATGATCAGCACCTCCACCAAAAAAACAGCAAAAAAAAAAATTCAATCTGGAACCTGAGCCAACGTTGATGGTCTCGGTGTCACTGATTACTGCGGCCGTGATATCACTAGCTGCTCAAGTCGAGACAATCAATGTCACATACATTTTTCATGTCCTCATGCTCCAAAATCTCAATGCACTGCTTCTCTAGTGCACTTTACTATCGGTATATAGATATATTTCACATAAAAATGTAAGTTATTTTTCTGTGTCGGATTCGGACAAAAAAAACAACTAGACAGAAACAGTGAGAAATGAGTATAGGTCACAATTTTTTGCATAGCTTGGCCAGGGGTGCAACTTACATTGGCTCACTTAACCTTTTTGTTATTGTCCCACAAACAACTGGTTGCCCTGTAGTTGTTGTTTCCCACTAACAACCGCTAGAGGGCGCTGTATGTGTGTGTCAGTATTTGCCACTACTGACAGCAACGCAGAGGAAGAAGCCCCGTCCAAAACAAACATGGAGGAGAATATTATCATTCTCCTGAACTTTAAGAAACAAATATTTGCATCAAGGCATTATTATTATTGTTTTTATTTTTTTTTTCCTTCCTCGGACTAATGTGGGGCAGCAAGTCATCAAACTGGGTTACAGGACACTGAAATACTGCTGAAAGCGTCGTCATTTAGGTCTGCTTCCTGCAGTAAAAGGTACAGATTGCTGTTGAAAAAAAATATTTAAAAAATAATTTTATGAACCCAGACATGAAGACGTGGTTACCAATGGTTTTGTACTCTTTAAAATAAATAAACCTGGCTTGGCGGATTTGTTCAGATATATGTCTTTTTCTTCTTTATTGTGCTTTTTTTCTTTTGGCTCCTGTGACTTTGACTCTGTAATTCTTGTTCAGAAAAGGCAAATTATTCGCAGTAATTTTGCAAGAAAAACAAGCCAGAGCATTAATGTAAAAGAAGATGACTTAATGTTGTTTAATTTGCTTTTCTGATTTTGTTCTTTAGTGAAGAGTGAACATATAAAGCAAAAGGCATTCTCATCTTCAAAAACACCCAGAAGTGTTTCTGAAGTCGACCAATACCTGAAAAAAAATCCTGCTCAAACTGTAGCCAAGTAACCTCCTTGCACTTTGTAAAACGTCTGATCATGCATATGTATGCCTCATTACAACAGCAGAAGATTTCTATTTTTTTTTTTACATACACCTACAACAGAACACTAAATCCAGCAGCGCAGCTCTTAATATTTCTGCAACTGATATGTGCTTTTATCTGACTAACAGCTGCTACTGGTAAAAGGTGAAACTTTCCATCTAACCGATATATTTGACCAATCCTCTTGCCCAGTTTATAAACTGTTGATAGAAATTGTTTGTTGATTACCAGCTCTAAAAAAACATGTAGTTGTTATTAGCCCCACGGTAACACAACAACTGTGCGACCACACATTTCATCATCCCCTGCACTTTTAAACACAGCTGCATTGTTTTGCTTCGAGTCCGTCCACTCTATTTTAATTTCTGTTTTGTTTTAATGTGTTTTTTTGTATTTATCTTTAAGTAGCCGAATGGCTAGGAGACGGAACAAAGGAGGGCCTCACCACGGTTGAGTGTCGGGGTGCTGTTGATGTCTCCTGCCATGAAGGAAGACTCTGTCTGCTTTCGAACCGTGTCGTTCCACATCCTACGGATCCGACTCTGGAGGGGAAAGCGAAGCGAAGTGAGTGACAGCAGACATACAAAAAGTCAAATTTAGAAACACAGCGGGTAGACTTTGAAACTCAGTGGGACAGCTGTAATCAAAACGGTGGGGCTCACTTTAATCTGGAAAGAACAACAGCAAAGCCTGGTAACGAGGAACTAAACTTTGTTATCCTGAGGCGGGCTAATAACACTGAGATGTGTAAAACATGATTGCAGTAGTCAACACTGTTTTGCATCTCATTACACAATGTGTGTCAGCTTGTTTGTTGATTGTGAAGACTGTCTGTACCACTGCAAACACACCAGCGCAAGTACAATATTTTTAAATCTCTTCTATTTTCACTGAGTCTATATATAATGTGGCTTTTTAACTCTATCTCGATGCCTAACCATCTACCCTGCTGTGCACTGAGCTGCCAATGCTGAGAGAAAAGGTCAGAAATAGATTTTTACAGCTTCAACTGGATGTCAGCAGAGTTTTAATTGAACAGGTCATAATGTAAGTTATGATGGAACGCTTCTTTTCTGTCACCGACAATGACTCCCTGCACACACACAATTAAAACATAGTTCAAATCTGACTGTTCCGGAAAGCTGTCAGAGTCTCATCCTAATTGATTAGTAATCAAACTTCCCCACGTGGTTTTTTATTTTTACCTGAAAATGATATAGTGTATAACTTACATTTTAAACATGGGGAAAACATAATCGCAGCAGATTGAGGAAATTCCTCTTGATTCCAAAGCTATTCATTGTGTTTTGACATTCCTCTTGGCAGTGCTCTAAAAAAGTCATATACTATCCAGAGAGCCATTTGATACAGAAAATTGATTTTTCATTTCATTCCACTGAAACAACCTGATAAGTACAAGTAAAATCACCTTGCTGCACGGGCAGATTTATTTCTCATTTGATCTGAGAAAAACACAATTTGAAACTCAGTAGTGATCTCATTGATGCTTCAGGACGTGCTCCTGTGCGGTTTTTGCCTGTTTTGGTGCGTTTGTGTTCTGCCTGCACCTGTCTGTGAGCCGCTGCGTGGCGAGCCTGGCTGCCGCTGTAGTAGCGGTTGTTGGAACGCAGGCCTGAGTTCTTCAGGGAACCGTGGGAACTGTTGGAGGACGTCCGGCTGCAGCAATAGGAATGCCGTAGACATTTACTGTACTCCTTATGGACCTTTAAAAAAGAAAAGGAGAAGAATGAATTCTTTTGACAGAATGGACAAAATTTAAAGACTCACTCCGATGAAAATTGTGTTTTTGTTGTGTTTATTTAATTGTGGCATTTTTCTAATGATGGATGACATAGATAAAGAGAATTAAGCTTAAACTTGCATTTGTAAGTATTTTTACTTCGAATTATGAGTCAGGCGAAGATGAAAAGAATGCAGTTTGAAAAAGAGCTTATTTGTGATGGAAAAAATACAAAAACTCTATGCTCCATTCCATTATTGACAACTTAATCCATGTACTTCTTTGTTTTTCCTCGGCTGAGCTGGCACCTATCTCAGCTAATATTAGACTGGGTGTGTAAGCTAGCAAGGGAGTGTGTAAACAAAGAGCTCTCGGCATCGCAAAAGGGAAAGGGGGCCGGGGATGCTATGCGCCAACGGTCCTGGCTACAACTTAGAGGTGGATTTCTAATGAACGTCTGCCACTCTGCAGACACTATGTCCTAAAAAATTACAGTTTTTTAATTAATTTTTTTTAATTTTGTGTATCTTTACAAGCAACTTATAAACAGTTTAGTTCTAGAGCATCAGAAGCTTTTTTCCATCCAATCCAAAGCAAAATCCTTAAATACCGTAAGACTTTATATTTGCTTTTTAAACTTTGAATATATTTTTTTAATGATTTGACACTTGGAAGTATAACATGAAAGTCTGGCTTTAAAATGCTACCTTTTTCTGCAGAGCACAGTGGAAGATGAAGATGAACATTCCCTGGAAGGCGTTGAAGGTGGTAAACAGATAGGCCATAATGACTGTGTTCTCATTGATGAAAAGCAGGCCAAAGGCCCATGTTAGCCCTAGCAGGAACAACAGGGCAATGCCCCCTAAAGCCCATGACCTAATGAAAGGAAAGACGGAAATGTTACTCAATAATAGAATCAATGTGGAATCAATAAGTTTCTTTTTTTTTTTTAAACAGGAAAGTAAGACAAGAGGATTAAATAATTCAAACCTACTTTATGTTATCCAGGCGACTAGAATCGGGTTTGAGCGCTGAAGAGTTGCGGATCATCTTATGGAGGGTAATCAGGAGAAAAATTAAGTTGAGCTGCACACATAAGAGAGAAAGGAAGTAAATAGATGAGTGTGTCACTTTTGATCATCTTGACTTTATATTGTTAAGAGAAAAAGCATACTGCAGAAATATTTTAGGATTGAGGGAGTGATATTAAAACAAGGTGAGAAGTAACAGAGTCTGACAGTAAAGTCAATACCATAATAACAAATGAAACAGGTCCAATGAAGCTCCAGATGAAGTAGTTATCCACTCGCAGCCAGCATCTGGAGTGACACAGAGGAAAGAGTCACACACAACCAAACCCTCGAACAAATACACACACACACTGATCCACGTGCACACATGAGATCAAGATGACAGGCATGCGCACAACACTACTCTGTCTCGGGTGATTATCCTATGATGGCTAATCATCAGGCTTTGGCTAAGTGTGCTTAGAAACCCCAGCCTGTAGGGAGGCAGAAGAGCCATTCACACAGCACTGTATATTACATTTTCAGCTGGGGGAATAACATAATCCTACTTCTCAATCTGCAGGTGCAAAAGGCCTGTCTTCACACGTACGCTTTCTTGGTCCCATAGCTCCTGTAGTCTATGGCTGCTGAGATGCCCACCACCAGTGCGGGGAAGCAGTAGCCACACAGATAGTAGTACTTTTTGCGTGAGTACTCGCTCTCAAAGACCTCCACGAGCATGAGATAGAGTTGCACACCCTCCAGACACATCCAAGAGAAGGCAGCCAGGAAGAAGAAATGCAGAAGGCCAGCAAAGATGGGACAGGCAATCTGAGGACAGAATCATGGGAGATTAAGGCATAATCCAGTAAAAATCATGAGTGGACAGGACAGGATCACTATCAGATAGTAATACTAGACATAAGCATAAAAAAAGAAAGGTCTGCCCCTTGGATGACTGGTTCTATGTATGTTATTGGCTCATAATTCATTACCCTGCTTGGTAGGGGTGCAACGATTTATTTTAAAGATTCAATTTGTGGTTGACAAAACAATTCATAGTTGATATTGGTTCATTTTGAAGGATCCGATTCGATCTGATTCACTGACCTAAAATGGATCCAGGGCATCTTTAGCCAAAAATGTAACCAGTGTAACTCAGAGATAAATACCTGGTACTGAACCGTGCAGGTGACGTTGTTTTCAGATTCCTTGCAAGATTATCAAGTGTAGATTAAATATGTGTACAAACAAACAAGAAAACAAATCCATTCACATTTTAGTGTGATAAAGTCACTGTTGTTTTTCCCAAAAAAAATATTCAAACAGAACATTATTGGATATTCTACCACAGTGTACGGTCATGTCTTTGCAAAATTCAAAGTGTCTCCACACATTGGACTGTAATGATGGTTGATCACTTTTTGCTGCATCACACGTGTGTCGTCCACTGTGATGCAGCACTTGGTCAATTTTACATTACAGTAACATAAACCTACCGGGCCTCAATCCGAATTGTATTTTCCAAGATCCATATCATCGATTGATTTCATTTTTAAACGATGTTAAAAGGGTATAGGTCAGTTCAATTTTGTTTTGATTAACAACTTGCCTCAGACAGATTGATCGCGTTGGATCGTGGGAATATAAATCGATGAATTGATACGTTGTTACACCCCTGCAGTTCAGTAAAAGTTTTATAGAGTGCCTTAAAGACCATATGCTCGATTTATGGTAAAAAGTTATATCTTAAAAACCTTTCCGTTTCTTTTAATACACCTAATACTAATTTTAGATTCACACAAGTACAGACTTGATTCTGCAATAACATTTTCCATAAAGTAAGAGCAAAAGCGCCACTTCGTGTGACTACAAACTCACGTGGTATTCAGTTTTGTCGATGCCGATGAGGAAGAGCAGTTCAGCGATAAAAAGATTGATGCACAGGTTCTTGTGGATTGTGTTGCGGTCAGTCTGCAGACCTCGCAGGAAGCAGAAAGTGGAGATGCAGATGGCTAGACACACTAGGGAGATGACAATGCCCACCCAGGTGATCACAAAAAGGATAAGTTCATGCATTCGACCCTGGTTTTGAGGAGTCACATGCGTTTGGTAAAGAGAGGAAGGGCGGGTTGTGAAGGAAGTGTGGAGAAAGATTTGGAGAAAAGAAAAGGCAGAAGAAGAAAAGGGAACAAAACAAATGACAAAAAGGAAAATAGGGCATTGTACAAGAAGAATAGACGGATGGGAGATAAGCACCAGAAACAAAAGGAGGTTGGATGAAACATGGGGGAGGGGAGATGAAAAGCCAAATTACCTTATTTAATATTTGTAAATATATGCAAAGAGCTAAAATGTGAAGACAAGAGACAAGGCATCCTGAAAAAAATACATGACATTTAAATTTATGTGAATGTCAGCTAGAAGGAGCAGGACATGAATTTGTAAGCCGGTGCCTCCCCCGAATGTCGGAGCGAAAGGAGGAAAAGAGAAAATGGTAAACAAAGAGCTTGTCAGCCTCCAGAGGGAACCATATTGTGCATGTGCACGAACACGTGTGACTAAAAGAACGAGCACTGCTCACGCAAATGCACGTCTGCAGTGCATAAATTAGCCGGCCTCCATTTTAAGACGGGCCACACCCTTGCTTGCTTACCTCAGGCTCATGGTGAGCCATGAGCACGGCGAAGTTGGTGAGGTGGCTGCAGGAGCAGGTGGTGTGTGTACTGTTGGTCCCCAGGAGCCTGCAGCCCTGCGAGGACCACTGCCCTGTCATAGTGCGCTCAGAGTAATTCCAAAAGGAACAATTTGGAGTGTGATAATTTTCCATCTGCATCAAAGAAAGGATGCATTACAGAGAATGCAGGTTTTTGAAATTCAATTTAAAAAATTTGAATCGATTACCTGTAGATGTTTGAGTGTAAAGACCACCGGCTCTGTGAGAAATACTCGGTTAGACTCTTTGTTGATTGAAGCCGCTAGTACATCAGAGTTGACTGCCAGGCGCTTCTTGTCATGGTTTGATCCTTCCAGTTCCATCTTCACTGTGGCATTCTCGGTTGACAGAAAAGCCCCCAGATTTTTATACAGAATGAAAACCACTTTCACTTGCCCTGAAAAGTGGACAAGAAACAGAGAAATTAGAGGAAACAGTGGAAAAAGGATTCAGAAAGGCAGCTGTTACTTGAAGAGGGAACAGCAGATAGCATGGGGAAGAAAAGCGGGGAGAGACCAAAATTAGGGCGTAATAGCAGAAGCGGTGGCAAAGACAGAGCAGGCAGTGGCTGGGTGAGTGAAAGAGAGACGGAGAGGGAGAGTTAGTGAAGGTTAGAATGACAGTAAGGACCGTTTCATTTTGACTGGTGGAAGGGAGTGAGATTTAATGTGGAGGGCAATGGAACATTCATCCCTCAAGCATTCACAGATCTCTTATTATTCCATATGAATATTTCATGTGCGTTTGTTTCAATCATTCTAATCTCGTTCCAACGGCAGAGCGGAGCGCCGGCAGAAAACAGAAGAGAGCCGGGATGAGGCTCTAGGGATGGAGGAGGGGAAAGAGGGAAGATGACAGAGGGAATGGGGGGGTAGAAACAATAGAGATTGGGCAAAGGGATAAGATGGTGGAAAATCTGAGTGAGGGAGGAGAAAGAAAGAAGACAGGGAGTGCTGAGATTGCTCTGTCAGACTTGTGCGATTGTAATCTACACGCCTCCTTTGCTATTCTATTAAGACTGTTGTTAAGAAACCATCAAGAAAAGAAATCGTCTCAGCACTTTTGTTAATCTGATTAGTCTGTTATTATGAACCAATAACTTTGTCATCTGCATGGTGATTGTTTTAAAGGCCCACTCCGAAGAAAATTGTATTTTTAACATCTTCTTGTGGCATTTTTCTGATGGTGGAAGAACAAATTTAAAGAAAATTACGCTTACGGTTGCATTTTTGAGTTTTTTTTTTTTTTTTAATTCAAATCTTTGGGAATCAGGAGCAGATGTAAAAAATGACATTTGAAGAAGAGCTTGTTTATGACAGAAAATTTGCTGGAGGGGGCTCAAGCTCCCTGCTCCACCTTCACTTGTAGACAAATAGACCCGTGTACGTCTTTCTCGTCCGAGCTGGCATCTGGCTCAAAACTGGAACGCTCCAATACTGCTCGCCATTCTTGTTGCTGTTGGCCATAAGCTCGCAGGAGAATGTGTAAACAAATGGATGATGGGAAGTGGGAGAAGGCTTACTCCACGCACCAAACATAACTGAGAGACAAATTTCTATTGAACCCCTGCTGCTCTGCAAAAACTATCTCCTAGAAAGCAAAACAAGTTTCTTGATTTTGTCAAAAAAAAATGGAATAATCGTAATTAAGAGATCTCTGTGAACGCTTTTTAAATAGATCAAAAGATGACTGAAGCTTCTATGAAGATGCAAACAAGTCAATTAACATGCACAGGTGAGCTCAGTCAGGGAGAACTTGAGGGATTGAGGCTGCTGACCGTTGCGACTGTACTGTTTGATGGTGGAGGCTGGAAGCTGGATGGTGCTTTCACTGGCGTAATTCTTCGGTGGGAAATACAAGTCCTGAAAGTCCACCTCTGTGTTGACAACACGCACCTGAAGATCTGACAGTGGGAACGCAACATAAAGCTATACATTCATTTACACACGATCATTTAAGCCGCATATGCTGTTTCCTTACCAACGCTCGGAGCTCTGTCGGAGAAATCGTTCCCGTACATGTTGTTGGCCAGCAGGAAAGCTCCTTTTTCCAGAACGTCTAGTAACATGGTGGCAGTGTGAGCTTGCTCCGTGCTGTTCATGTCCTGCCATGACTGTAGAGCCTCTGGACGCAGTAAGTTGTCCACTGTTTGCACCACCGCCTGAAATAAGTCGATAACGTACATTTTTCATCATTAATAATGGCAATTTATAGCAAAGTGTACAGTTGCTTTTAATAGAGTTAAAAAATACGTAAATAATGGGATGCTCATACATTTATAGAATTGTTTTTGCAACATAGTATCCATTAGGAACATCTGCATTCTTTTAATATCGAATCAGCCCATGTTTGGGATGGGACACCAACGATTGTTACAAACAATTCTGGATGACTAATTATTAGACTCTGGTTCATTAACACTGATCCGAACAGTCTGTTCTGGGTTCTCAGGAAATGCTGTTAGCTATTAATTAACCACCATTAATTACCAGTTAGTTCCTGACTTGTTCATCCCTGTCAGAGCAATGATTTATTATGTGCGCCGCATTGCAAACTCCAAATATCTTCCCCAAGACCTCGGAAATCTTCAATACGTGAACATTCCCAGAAACTCATCACTCTCCTGCACTACATTTGTTATTATGCTATGTCAGGATATTACTATTCTATTTCACACTTACAATTCATTTAATGGCAATTTTGATGGTTGTATCAGCCATCCAATTTATTGGAGTAGCCTGCTTGATGAATCATGTAATTCTCTTGCTCAGACCTCTCAAAATGAAGGATTGACTGCTGTGTGGAATAAAGACCGTTGATGTTCAGAGAATGAATTGAGAATCAGAATGCACTGCATCCGCCATGTAAGAGAAGAAAAAAAAAGTGGGATGTTTTTACTGTATCCTTTGATCAGAGGCTATTATAACAAGCTTCCTTGCAGCAAGTGACTCAAAATAATAACCCAGTGACATTTTACACTGCAGGCTTTATATTCATCTTGTATCAAATGAGATCACAAGATGTGGGATCATATTACAGTATGAGAGGTCAAGACACATAAAAGACTGTGCTGTGGAGTGCTGTATTTCATCATCCAAGATGAAATCATAGAAACTACACAAGGTATTTTTGTGATGTTAGATTAGAGTTTTAGTTGAAGGGTACGCTGATGAGGAATGGAAGAAAAATATTTTTTGCTGTTTTGCTTTTCCTTCAAGTCAAATGAGGTTTTTTAGAGGATATTTTACTTTCTATGTTTACTTTTGTGCAACAAGTTTCAAGTTATGTTGAAAACAAGTGAAATCTACTAAGACTCTTCATGCATAAAGAATGTGCAACATAAAAAACAAATCAGCTGTCTTTTAAAAAAAAAAATGAAAAGGTGTTAACAACAAAATACAGCACTCGTATTCGATTGAGCACAAATCACAAGCAGCAATCAGATCCCTGAGCTACAGGATCTCATCCAAGAACGAAAGAATTTATCTCGCCCGTTATTCAAAGTCCTACAGCAGCTCCACTCAAGACATGTAGAGCAGATGGATTAGAGAGAAAAGCTACCTGGATATAAGCCCGACAGGTCCGCTCTCGCTTATGGAACTGGAGGGGAGAAAACAAAGCCTGGAATTAAAGAACTTAACCTGAAACAAAATGGAAAATTGAAAACTCGCAAGTCCTTACAAGCAAAATACAGAGAGAATTAACATTCACCACACTGCTTTAGTACAGTTAATTCAAAAATATAGCTAAAGTTTACATTTCTCTCTACCTTATTGAAGTTTCGTCCGGCTGACTCCTTGTTCCCAGGTTTGAGGGCCTGAAGCTGAGCGTCCAGGATATCCAGCAGTTGCTCAATCAGTCGCACTGAAGAACTTACATCTCCAGCCTGGATGCGTCCTCGCGTGTGGTTTACCAGCTCACCTGCGATGTTGGCAGCATTCTCTCCGCTCTTGATCTTTACACAGACACGCAAAAATGCACACAATCATTTGTATTACATCATTTTACTGTGATTGTTTCAGTCACATTGCAAACCTTTAAAAATTGCTAAATTAAAATGCATGTTAGAATAGCATGTAAAATGTGTTTGGTGAGTGTCCAGCTCTCCTTTAAAGACCCCTCCAGTCATCTTTTCATACAAGAACAAGCTAAAAACACCAATTTCATTGGAATGGGTCTTTAAATTAGTCGTTTTAATATTGTTGTAATTTAAGGATGGACCTCGAAGAACAAGAACTTTTTTCCTGGATCTTTGTCTTTGTTTCACTTGCAAATTGTGGTCTTAGCAGGTGCTTTGTATTTTCAATTGATTTTTGCCAAAAGGAGAGGTAACTTTGGGATTTTTTTTCAGAGTGAATCTATAAACCCTCACAGACACATGCAAAAAAAGAAAACACCCAACTAATCAAGTCAACAGTGTGTACGGTGAAAAGAAATTAGGAACTTTGCCAACAGCAGTCAAGCTGTTCTGTGTGAATTTACACAGTTTAATACTAACTAAATCACTGGTCAGGAAAGTTTAAAGACTTATTGTGAAAAAACAACATATAACCAGTATTTGGATAAAATATAGATAAATAGACACACATTGCAATAAGAAAATGTAAATGCAGAGCTCTGTGAAAGCTCAAGGGACCTCATTTTAACAAATACTTTAGTCCAACTGTAATCTAAGTGTACTTGAGAAAAAATAGACTTAATTAAACATCAAGAGCAAATTCTTTGAAATAAAGGGTCAGATGAAATCAGTCTGTTTTAATGGGGACAGCCTTGGAGATATGTTAATGTATCAGTGGAGGAAGGCAGGGGAAGCGTCTGGGGCAGTGCAACCGTGGTAAGGGACAGACCCAAGGCTAGGGGGTAAGCTTTCAGGTCTCACCTTTTGGGCAACCTGGCTGACCCACGGGGACGTGCAGTTACTCAGGTCAGGACCCCGTGGGTTCCATATGACCCGATCCGCCAAGCACTGAAACGAAGCGATGCCTGGAGAAAAGCATAGAGAGAAAACGGGGTGGGGGAGATTATAAGCATTATATAACTGCAATCAAAGGGAAAATGTGAAGGAGAGGAATGAACTTTACAGGAGTCTGATAGTTTGAACAAGAGAAAATTAAATGAAATTAATTTTAAGTGTGCAGGACTCTAATTGTTTGAAGATGACAGGGAAGAAAAAGGAGGAAAGTGGAGTGAAAGTCTGGGAGAAAATGAGCCAGAAATAAAAAGACGGTTAAATAACTTGGACAGAGACTAAGAGGGAAGAAAAAAGGAAGTGGAGAGGACATACTATGAACACTTTTCACACAGCATTTATTCTCTACACATGAAAAAGACATCAGTTATGATCCTCTGTCAAAAAAAAGCACCTTAAGGCAAGTGCTTTCTAACAAACCTAATTTCCAAGTGGGTTTTTCCTGTTTTGTCAGAAGGGTTCAGAGAAAGGACACCGTGCACGGAGAAGACCAGAGAGAGGTCTGTATGCAGCTGCTAACACAAATACCCAACATCAAGTCACAAAGACAAGAGCAAAGACCAAAGAGTCCTCAGAGGACAGAGAAGGAAGCAGACCGGAAGAGCAGAGATGACAGAGACAATGCAGTGACGTTTCACAGTCAAAGAGGGATCACAGCTGATGTGGCTTTACGTTTTATCCCTTTCTTTCACCAGATTTTCCTCTTCTCTCGCTCACCTTCCTTTATCCTCTCCTTTATCGATCACAGAATAGGTTTGAAAGCTGTGCCAGGATGAAGCAATTAAGCCAGCTGCTAATTTCACACAGAAAGAGCAAATAGAAAGAAAGAACAGAAAAGGAAGCTGAAGGGAGATGTATTTTTTCTGGGAACTGAGGGAGTTTTTATCTTCTAAACGGCTGGATGTGTGGAAATACAGCAGCTGCCGTGAAGTGAAGTATAGCCTGCAATGTGTGGCCTTTCATTTCATTATATACCACTTTCAATCAGCTCTGTTTCTGTGGAAAATAAACCTTTCATTTGCTAAGGTTGAGCTTTTATCTGCAAGTCCTCTGAGACTGTGCCCACTAGTGGGACCAGCACAGGGACAGAAGACAACAACAGTGGAAAAAAACAAGTCAGAGAGCACAAACACATTGATTACTTTGTATTGTACAACTATATGTGAGGAAAACACCCATAGACTCTTGAGGAAAAACGGTTGTATTTATAATGTGAAGGAAGACGCAAATGTTTTACGGTCAAGCAAATTAGATTACCTAATGACCCTTTGGGACATGGACGGTCCACTATTTCTCCTCGTTGTGTTGTCGGCCACTGGACACCCCGGACCATTTTAGCTTCACAGAACTCTCGGTCTGGACCCTGAGGAGGGTGTGACGGCCAGCGGGTGACAGGCACGGTGGCTGTGATTGGTCGAAGATCGGGATGCTTGTTGATGGAACCAATGGGGCGTGAGGTGGGGGAAAGAGGCCGTGCAGTAGAGGGGCTGGCACTGAGGGTGAAAGGCTTAGCCGGAGGAGTGGGGGTCACTTGAGTGGTGGTCAAAGGGCCTGAAGAAGGAAAAAAAACATAAAAAGTGAAATGTATTAATGATATAACAGGCAGAAAACCCACAAAATGTAGTTTTTTTCCACTTAGGCTTCAGTCTCTACTCATGTTGCCGTCTCTCTTTCAAAAACCACTCAAACAGAAATGAAAACAATCAGAGCATTGCTGAAGGGAACGCCATGGATCAAACTACACACTGCTTTTTCTTCTGCTGCTCAGGTATACAGCAACATCCTAGCATCAACTTCCATTAATCATGCATAATGAGGAAGTCATCCATAGTGAATTAGACACAACAAAAGGGTGTAAAGCATTTCTTAGAAATCGAATAACAAAATCCAAAAGAAAGAGATCAAGGGAATTAGGGGTACATACATGTGAGCCAAAGATAACTCTCAGAAGCTGAGTTCAAAAGTTGGTTTCAAAATAACTGGGGTTGCAAATTCTTCTCAAAGCCTTTCAAAGCACACTCACAAAGGAGAGCAGAAGTGGCAGAAAAAGATGGTGGAAAAAAGTGTCACAGATAAATAAATAACTGATCAAATGTATGAGAAAGTCCCCATCTCTAACAACCAGGCTCAATGCAAAGAAAAAAAGCAACAAAGCAAAACTACAAAATCCTCCCAGATCAAAAGGAGAGCACAGTCAGCACGCAACTCTTTGAGTGCTGCTGCTTGTCAGTCCCTGCCTCGTGTCTCTCTGGGCCTAATCCAACCCTTATTCAAGCCCTTGATGTGACATAGATTTACAGTACATCCAAACTGCCTTCTCACACTGACGGACTGCTCAAATGCTCTGTGCCGCTCCTATTTCATCCTTCCCCCTTATCATTTCAGAATGAGTTTTTCATTATCCATGACACACTGAAGCTGATATGAAGAGCTACAGCAGCCATACCTGGGAGAGTATTCTTCCAGCTACAGCTGGGACAATTATTTGATATCTGACACACACAAATGTCAGGCAGAAACACTGTCTAAAATCTATTCTGACTTACAGTACAACTCACCAAAAAAAGGTTATTACTCCTGATTAAAATTGCTGATGAAAGTGCACCACTAATTAAACTCTCTGACTGAACAAAGCATTTATCTAACACAAAATATTAGCAAGCGCTACCAATTAATGCAATATCTTAATGTGTAAATCTTTGACACAGATACCCAGCCTTTCACCTTTTAAATGCAAGCGTTAAATGTTAAAAACGGGAGTTTGTTTGTGGGAGTTCGGTCCTTACCAGTGGTGGGGTCTGGTGGTCCAAACTCCAGTGGGTAGCGTAGGACGTTATAGTTGTTCCACACATAGAGCTGGTTGTCTCGTGGGTTGTAGTCCACTGAGGAAATGTGCTGATAGGGGTTGGGGAAAGGGATGTTGACAGGTTCCTCACGGGCACGGTTGGTATTATAGGCATACATCACCAGGTCGCCACCTGCTTCACTGTCATCATCCTGGTAGACGGACCGGACTGCATAAAGGACCCCACAGGCCATGAAAGCATTGGACGCCATTCGCTTGTCAAAGCTCGTCTCCCAGGTGCCTTCAAAGCGCAGAGTGTAAGGGTTCACCTGTGGGTAAAGAGGATATTTTGCACCCCTGTTTACTTAAAATGGATTTAAACATTTTCATAATTTTCCTTATAATTATTTTTGCCTAAAAGCAACATGATCATTAGAAAATGTACAATTATATTCTGCATCTTTACATTTACCAATAGAAGTTCATAAATAAATACTTTTTCATATCTTTAATCTTCTTGATTTAAATGTAATACATATTTTAGGTCGCAATTGTTTTATTTCATGCAAGCAAATCAAATAACTTCTTAACCCATAAACCTTTTAAAAAAAACGTTTATTTTGACATGATAGGATTTGAAAGTAGGTCTGTGCAGATGAAGCCCATATTCCTTTTTTTCTTGGCCAACAAATCTCTTTATCTTGTCTGAGTATTTGTGTAATCTCATTTCAGGTTATTTATGATTGACATGTGACCTTTCAACTGACTGGTCAGACGAGGTTTTTTTGATTATGTACTCTTCCCTTTTTCTGACTCGTATCTCATCCTGCTGCTGTCCCACCTGACTGACCACCAGACGTCCGTTGTTGGATTCGGTGGCATAAATCACCCAGAGGCCATTCTCATCCACAGCCAGGTCAATGTCTGACTTCCCGCCCCATCGGTATGGCGAGGTGTCATGATAGTTGGCATTAGTGACAATAGCTTCTCCACTCTTTATTCTTGTCCGGAGGTCATACTTGACGATGTTCCGTGTGCGTTCTTTGTTGTAAAATACTGCCCCGTCGTACACAACAAACCCAGTACCATCCACCCTGTTCGGCAGCCTGTAAAGAAGAAGATCAGCTAATCAGGTAATCTGCTCTTCATAACACAGCCATACAAGCAGGGGCTCATGCTGACACCACTGTGGGACCTTTCTGTTATCTCCATCCACATCCAGATCAAAAGAGAACTAATCTTTACAGCATCTAATGCTGTTTGATGATGTAGGACAGTGGGAGGCACACTCACTTGTAATTGGTTGTGGCTCGGTTCTGTTTAAAGTCTTCCCAGGAGGCATATTCATACAGCATGTCAGTGCGATAGGGAGTCCATGGCATAACATAAAGGCGGTCTCCAGACTGCAGCGGGTCCTTACACCACGCCCCTGCCTGGTGCTCCGCCTCCTTTTGCGAGCTAGGCACCTGCACCCGCAGCAGGGTCCCCGGACACACAAATACTGGAGGGAGGAGGGGTTTTGAAGCAACAGGGAGATACGGGGAGGACAAAAAAAGGACAGAAGATGAAAACAGAGCATTGCAAAAATGACAGATAATATGGAGATGGGAGGGGAGGTAAAGAGAAAAAATAGAACAAAGGCAAAGAAAATAGAAACTAAAACAGGGAAGAGAGATATGTGATAAGGAAGTGAGAATAAGTAAAAGGAAAAGATTGAAAGAGTAGCGGGAGTAAGATGGCGTACATTATCAGCGTTTAAAATGAAGGAAACTATACAGTAAAAGCTCATTTGTACAATGTGAGCATTGTGTTTGGAGAACATCTGATTATGATTGCATGATTGCAGAGAAACGTCATGTGCGGTGGCTCAGATGTGGTGGTAATCTAATCTATCTCGGCCTACTTTTTTGGACGACTTTCTGTTTTTGAAAGCCCCCCAACCGCTGTGCGATAAAGCAGTTATTAAGGAACTTGTTTTATGACGGCTTAAATTCAATTTGGCTCTCAGTCAAGAGTAAAGTCTTAAAAAAACAAAGCATGTTGGGGGAAAGTTGTGAGGTTGACTCAACCTGCCCTTCCTCTGCAAATGCAACGCTGCTGTATGCACAAGAACACACAAACAGACACAAGCAGCTGCTCCTAGTCCAAACAGACGTGAATGCACTGACACAAACAAGGGAAAACCTTCAGATGCAATCCATGCACCCAACGTGCACACTCACACATCAAACAGAGGATTAGACGGGTGGAAGTCATCCACTAGGGACTGGTGCAAATTGGCTGTCTGGTGCTGTGTGTCCCTGCTTGACAGAGAGACTGCCATGGGACCTACAGGGGTATCAGGTGATCTATAAGGAAAGCTGTGGGCATCCCTCCCAATCTGACATAACAGAAGCCCCAATGACAGAGAGTGCGGGGAGGAGAGTCATAGAAGTGGAAGTGCTATAGGATAAAACTGCTGAATAGCCCTGTGTATTCCACTGCAACTTTATCTATGTGTCATTGGCTTGAGGTTGCAATAAAAGTGGAAACATGCTGGTGACCCAATGACTGAATGCATCTCTGAGCTAATTACACGCTGCAGGGAGATTTTGGATGCAGACAGCTGCACAGATTCACAGACTGACACAAACTGTTGCCATTCGCACAGGAAAGGTAACACACCCATCCATGCACACATCCACGCACGTACATAACCTGTCATGCAGTTACTGTTTGAGTGATGGCTCAGTCTAGGCTCAAACTGTGCTGAATATTGCATGGAAGCTGGCAGAAAAAGAGAATCCCAACAGAGATACAGAGGAGAACATTCAGACTTCCGGAAATCTATCTTTCAGCTTT
This sequence comes from Oryzias celebensis, assembly GCA_014656515.1. Classification (NCBI taxonomy): domain Eukaryota; kingdom Metazoa; phylum Chordata; class Actinopteri; order Beloniformes; family Adrianichthyidae; genus Oryzias; species Oryzias celebensis. Next base: position 8,844,721 of record BNCR01000008.1, on the reverse strand, counting down.
CTGTTTCTGCTGCTGCTGACAGTGGCTGGTGTTCTGTGTTGCTGAGCCTCCCAGGAATCACCCTGTTCTGTCTGAGGGGTCCAGTTGGGATTAAAAGTGGCAGCCAAACAGGAATATAATCAGTCAGGCTGAAACAAACACTGAATACAAACTCCTCAGACGAAGGAGGACGCTTGTTATACTTCATTGTTGTACCATAAAAATCCCTTTAAACCAGGGATAGGCAATTCCAGACCTCGAGGGCCGCATTCCTGCATGTTTTCCAACATACATGCTCTGGCATGTTCTAATTGGGTGGACACACCTGAGCCAGATAATCAGTCATGAGTATTGCTGTCTTGAAATCATGCAGACACTGCGGCCCTAGAGGCCTGGAGTTGCCTATTCCAGCTTTAAAGCATGGAGGTGGTTTTGTTTTGCAAATAGGAACGCTTCCAACATAATAAACCTTTTTTTTTTTAACAAGGGAAGTTTAGCTGAGTTCAAAGTGGGTCTAAAACATGCATGATATTGTTGAAGCAGTTAAATATTTCAAACAAAGGCAGCAAACAGGACCCTCCTTTGGAAACACAATGGCACATAATAACAAAATAAACATTATGCATTCAGGCTCTGCATGTAGGTGACCCATAAACAAAGCCAGGAACGCTCTGCCTCAAGGTAGAATAAAGGGCAATAAAAAACAAACATGCAAGCCCATTCTCAACTGATGCAAACAGGATAAATTACTTTGTATGCAAGCATTCATCTCTGTCACAACAATACAGCTGAAGTGATACATATCAAAGTAAAGCACTGGACAAGGAAGCAGATTGTGTTTGTGAAACAATGACACTCATGGTCACATAAAAAAAATTACATTCAACAATTTTGCAACTGGAACTGGACGTTGCATCAGACCTTTCCCAACTAAAACACCTGAAGGCGGCTTTAAAGACCCGCTCCGATGAAAATCATGTTTTTGGTGTTTTTAATGTGTTCTTTTAGCATTTTTCTAATGATGGAGGACAAATTGCTTGAGGACAAGTTGCTACGGCAAGCCACAATCTCCCTGCTCCACTCCATTTTGATTCATCTGCTTGCAGACAAATATTTCCATGTGCGTCTTCGTTTTCCTAGTCTGAGTTGGCATCTGGCTCACAACTGTACATCTGGATGGCTATATAATGTTATATTGAGATTGTGAGGGACTGTAAGCTAGTGGGAGAGCACATAAACAAGGATGATGGGAAGGGGTGGGCTTACTCTCCACCAAGAGTCTGGCCAAAATCTCAGAGGCAAATTTCTAATGAAAAGCTGCCGCTCTGCAGAAACTATGTCCTAGAAAACGACACAGGTTTTGGATTTTGACTAAAACTGCCTAATCATTTTCAAAAGAACACTGGGAACGCTTTGAAAATAGATCAAAAGATGATTGGAGTGGGACTTTAAGCTTCTTGTGAAAACTGTTGATGTTCCTATTGACGTCACATGACTGGATGTCTGTGCTGAACAAGCACAGACCATTTCTTTCATAACAAGGTGGTAAACCACACAATGGAAAAAAAAATGTTTTTTATGGCTCCATAACTCCTGATGTTGTTTGCCATTCAATTTATCATGAATGGATTGTATCCGCCTCAATATCCCACCTCAAATACTATGTGGTTGTTGCTCATTATTGCATCTAACCTTCCAGCCATGTCTCAAATTGGCAGCAGTCTGTACTCTTTTGGCCTCATCAGCCCAATAACAATCAAGCCCAACAGAGACTAATAGCTCTCCTCTTTCTTCCTCCTCCGTGATCATCTCTCTGTCTTTCCTTTTCTTCCATACAATCAGTGTGCTTTGGTTTATTTTAATGAACTGGTTGTTGGGTGGGCCTGGTGTCAAAGGGGCTCATCAAGAGCATCTAAGATGCACACACATGCCATGAGACAAACACGCACACACATCCCTACTCACATACTCACTTGCCAAACAGAAACAGTGGCCACGCTTCACAACCTGCAAACCCTGCCTAGGGGGCTTCATTAGGTTGGACCTGCACTCCCCAGCCTTCCTGGCTGCTTTCCTGTTTACCAGCTCTTTCTGCCTTTCATTTGCTTCACCTCCTCATCTCTATTAAGTGTGAAGGGTGTAACAGTGGGAAGCCGGAGCAGCTGAATCCGAGCTGTAGAGTCTTTAGCACAAAAGGCTATTATGACCATTGTGAATAACTGAGGTATTAAGCATTAGGTATTAAGAATTAACCGTAAGCCTAAAGATTAGGCATTACCCTAGTCTGGATAGAACAGGTTAGCTGTGGTATAGCAATCTGAGATTACTGTACAACATAGATAGATTATTAGATTAATTCCTGTTTGGGTGCGGAAGAAAATCTTGGGAGTGATGATCCCTTCTGCAAAGCTTCTGAGCAGCACAGGCACACTTTTTACCCTAAACTATCCAGATGGCTAATGAAACTTACCTTATCAGGGATTAAAACCCAGGCTGCAGCTATCAGCCAATTACGTCCACATATTGTAGGAAGTATTGCTGTAATAATAGACTATTTATCTCCATAATCCCTTTCCCGGGCCCAGGTCAGCTGTTATTTGTCAATATGAGGCCACTGTACAAAGTGATGAAAGCTCTGAAACTTTCTTGAAATGACAGCAAAAACCTCTCATTAGTGTCTCGAACCCATTTGTGATGGACTGGTAGAAGTGAGCGCTGACAGCTTTTGGCTAAATTTAGACTTTTTTTTCTTCAGTTGTTGTTTGCAGTTCAGGCTTTTTTCATGTCTGATGTGGCAGCGTCACAGTGATGGTTAAAGATCAACTTTGATTATCTAAACACCCCCTGCCAATGGCTGGCAGTGGTTTCTCCAGAACAGAATGGCATTGGGATTTTTTTTCTCCTAAGTCACCTGCAGTGAGTGCTCTGCTGGCCCATGCTTTTGCCCAGTGCAGTACGCAGTCATGGTGTGCTCACAGAACCAACTGCTGAGAGCATGCTGCTCTAATTGAATCTTCCACCTGTTACTGGCTGGTACAGCAACCATTCAGCAGGGGGCAGAATGGAGCATGACATGTTAACCTGCATCCTTCTTGGATAGTTCATGGATGTCAGCGGTTAGAATGCGAGCATGAGTTTGCTGGGATTCCCTGGATGGCATACTTGTGCAGTCATTCACAGATGAATGTTCAGGTGTATGTGTGCATTTATGTATGTGTTTATTAAAATGTGTGTGTGTGTGTGTGTGTGTGTGTGTGGAGGAACATACATATTTGCAGTTCTGAAACACAGAGAAGCAGAAATAGAGAAGAAGTGTGAAAAGAGATGTGGGTGTGTTATGTTGTGTGCAAACAAGAAGAGCATGATGAGTGGGGTAAGAGAGAGTAAATAGGTTATTTCCTGCAAAACCAGAATTAGGAGTGAGTTAATTAGCTGAGGAGTGACAAACTGTGACAAAAAGAAGAAAGGTACGAGGAAAGTAAAGGGAAGGGCTTCCATTGTGTTTCCGCTTCCTTTTAGATTACATTTGGTCTGGTCTTGGGAGTGAAAAACACAATAATGCACAAACAGCCAAGACACAGACAAACACACTCAGGACACACACATCCTTACATAATGCATGCAAGTTCTCACTGTCTAAACAGCGGAAGAGGCTGGAATCTTTATCAACCCAAACATTCCCCCCAAAGAATACCCTTCACTGAGACCAAATGTGCACGGCAGCAGAAGACAGTGTGGAGTGAAACAAAAATCTCATCTACGTTGTCATAAAGCTGACACTGAAAGACAGGGAAGTTGGAAAGGATATGGCTGCAGAGGCTACAGGATTTAGATACAGTGGGTGATTGTGGTCTATACTGGCTGACAGACAGACGGTTTAGAGATGGGGCCTTCATTTCTGAATCCTAACTCCTAAAGATACTGTCTGCTTAAGGCTCCCTACATACTTTATATTCATAACCACCTGCTTCTCTCACTCACCCCTATGTTCTTTGGCTATAACATTGCAATGACTTCTGCATGTACAGCCAATCCTTGCACAACTCCCTATCACAGAGTGCCTCTAGAGAGGATGTCTGCACTGCCTTGGTCACATGACTGTGCTTGTGTGTGGTGGGTCATTCCTGATGAGGGGATGCTGCTTGACTCATCGTCTCTATAGCAACTGCTTTTCCACTCTTTTTCCATCCACAGCTCTTCCCTGTATTTTTATGTCACACAATGCACTGGTTTCTCACTTATTACCTCTCGTGTTATTTAAACCACATATTGTATTCAAACTGTATGTCTCTAACCCTACTTTGTATTCCTGCTTCTTCGCCTTTAAATGTAACAAAAAGGATGGTCAGCTCAACACTTGTTTGGTCCTGCCTGCATTGTTAAAAATAGATACTATACAGTTTGTGTATTTAAGTTGATGTTGATGTTAGATCTGGACACCGCTAGAGTGTCGGCAGAAATGGTGAGAAAATGTGATGGCGTGGGAGTGGCAGCTGATGCTGACGTAGCCTTAAGATGGTTGGTCGAACAGCAGGTAGATTCAAAATGATCCTTCAACTGTTCCATCTACACCATCTTAGATCCAGTCAGTTGATCCACTGATGTGATAGTGAAGAAACTGCTGCCAGACATAGAACAAATGAAGCTGGATGATTCATTCAGCAATAAACAGAAAATGATTAGCAGCAGTGGAGGAGTTTAGTAAAGTCGGCACAGTGAGGAGAGCGGATGAAAGAAAAACTCTCCCATTTAATGTTAGTGCAGGAGGAAAAACTCAAGTAAGGGGAGGTGGGAGGATAATCACGGTTTTGCAGCTTTCTACTCTAACACAAGCAGGGACAGTGGGCTAAAATGGACGCTGGCAGTGGGAGGAGAACGTGAAACAATGATCCATGTTAATGAAAGCCACAAAAACAACGGCAGACAAAGGGGTCTATAAACCAGTTAATGGCAACTTCAATTACGCTAAATTCCTCCAACATATGGATCCAGCCATGGTGCCAGGCAGGGTAAGGACTGAGAGTGAGTCACATGTGTAGAAGGAGTTGAGAGGAGGTCAAGGAGGGTGGGGGGGACCTGAGGGTGGGGGTAGGGGGAGGAGTTGAAGCACATTGACAAGATGAAAATGATGTCAGCTACTCTCAGTCTGACCTTTGGCAGGTTATTGGGTCACGTTTATCTATCTTTTTAAGAATCTTGTGATTGACTTTCTTGGGCATGCTGATCGGGGCTCTTTGAAAGTGCTTGAAGCAAGGCCCAGTCAGCATGAGAGAGGCCATTACAAGGAGCTAAAGGGCTCCTCTAGGAGCGTATACCCATCTACCTCATCTTTTTTTTAGAGGGGAGGGGTATTTCAATGCACCTCTGCAAGAGCACCAAAGGAACCAGGTGAGGTAGCCTCAATGTGGACATCATAAGTGAGAGTTAATTCAGTTTAAAGACCCACTCTGATGAAAATCGTGTTTTTAACATTTTTCTTATGATGAAGGACATATATAAACAAAATTAAGCTTAAAATAACTTTTATAAGTATTGCTTTATTCAAATTGTTGTGAATCAGGAGCAGACAAAAAATGCAGTTGGAAAAAGCTTGTAGGTGTGACATAGAACCTACAGTGGCAAGCCACAAGCTCTGCTCCGCTCCATTCTGATGCATCCACTTGGAGAAGACTAGGTTTATGTACGTCTTGGTTTTTCTTATCTGAGCCGGTATCTGGTTAAAAAATGTATGTCTGGATAGCTCCAATATTGCTCACCATTTTTGTTGTGCTGGTGATGTTAGGTTGGGGTTGTAAGGAGCTGTAAGCTTGTGGGAAAGAGTGTAAAAAAATGGAGGATGGGAAGTCAGGGCAGGCTTACTCTGCACTAACAATCCCATCCAGAAATCAGTGGCAAATTTCTAATGAACTCCTGCCACTCTGCAGAAACTATGTTCTAGAAAACAACACAGGTTTTTTGATTTGGGCTAAAAACGGCATCATCATAATCAAAAGATGATCGCAGTGGGACTTTAAATGAAAACAGATGCATTGTGGACTTTGGAAGAAATTGAAGACGTGTGAAAAGAGGCCAAAAAAACCTGCAGCTTTTTTACAATGGCCAGATGTGATCTGAGAGATAAACCAATAGGTGAAAATAAAGAAAAAGAAGAACAAGAGCAAGAAAGAGAATCACAACTTAGAAAAACAAAGTATAAAGAGGAGTGAAATGAGAGGTATGAGGTAAACTGAAAGTGTTTTGTTAAATAAATAAATAAATAAATAAAACTACCACCAGAATCAGAGGTGGACATTTATAAACCTGTGAATAGGAAACAGCAAAGGTTTGAAAAGCAAGTTACTTTGCTATCTTTTCACAGTGATTCTGCTTTGACATTTCTAAATGATCCTGAGAAATGAAAAAGAAAGAGACCCACTATGAACAAAGTAGAACTTGACAAAAATAGTGAATGAGTGGATTTTTTTTTTTTGCTTAAGATATGCATTCATTAGAATAAAGAAATGTAAGGAGCACCACTTCAGAAATCTGAATTCTTATGAATCAACATTGCATTTAGTGTGATGCAACATTTTTAAATGAAAATGGAAGCAATGGAAGGGAAAAGAGATTTTTTCCATCCATTTAATGGTATGCAGACAGTATGTTTGTACATTTAAACTCAGATTGAGGTTAATTTCTTGTTTATCTCTCACAGACACATGTATTTTTTTTTATATTTTGTGCAGTTGTGTATAAGTTGTCTGGCAGGTCTGGCAGATGTCATCAGAACCAAGGAGGAAATCTAGAGGGATTTTAGAGTTTTGGTTACACGTCAAAGACAGGTAGAAAGAGAAGGAAAAAGGAAGCGATTAGAGATTGAAAAAGAAAAGTGAGGGATATCAACATCAAACATGACAACTACACAAGGTGCTGGGTTAGAAGGGAATATGAGGGAGGAAGGGAAACAAGGTAGGAGGAGGAGGTAGGAAAGGGAGAGCTGTGGTTGTTATGTTCATTGTGGTCTTTACCTTTTTGATCCACTTCTATTCAAGCATCGGAAAAAGGAGAAAGAGAGATAAAGGAGAAAGACAGCAAGAAGGAGAGAGGGAAAGTATAGAGAATGAAAGGAAAAACAGGTGCAGGAAAAAAGAGAAAATTGAGATTAAATAAAACGCTGTCTTTTCTCTTTCATTCTCTCTCTTTTTTTAAAAAAAAAAAGCAACTTATCTGTCTTTGTTATGGTTGGCTACTCAGAGAAAAGATGGTTCGAATGGAAAATGAGTAGGGGAAAATGACCTGACCTGCGTTTAAATCCATTTCCATTTCATTCAGGATTTATCAATATTTCCCCAACAAGACAGTCCAACCCCAACCACACACTCTCCACCCCACCTCCACCCATCTTACAGCAATATCAGTCTTCCTCCCACCTCTCCCATGAACCCACAGTGCAGCTCCAGGAACCTGCTGGAAAGAGAAAAGTGAAGCAGAGCGTCGTGTCATCGTTCTTGACAGCTGTAAGAGAAAACAGGACTAAGAGCGTGTGGAATAAAGATGAAATGGTAAATGAAAACGTGGTGATGAATATATCCATCTGTGTCTATTTCTCTTTTGAGCTTTCACTAAATCTCCCCTATTTGTGCTTCCTTCTACTTCCAAAAACAAGGAGGGAAAAAAAAGGCTGAATTTAAAGTCAAAAGCTGGCAAAAAAAAAAAAAAAAAACACTCAACCCCTCGACCATCTAATCAATGGGGAGCTGCTTGCTTGGCAAAACTGGCTCATCAAAGAAAAAGCAAACAAACAACAGGGGGAGACGGGAAGCTTGACAGAGTGGAACACCTCAAAAACACAGAGAGACCAGGAGACACAGTTTTGGGGGTTGGGGAGGGAAAAAAAAGAGGAGCAGAGAGAAATGTCTACAGTTCACTCATCACACACAAATCAATATGCTGGTGTGCTAAATCCCAGCGAGGCCTCCACTGACATGAGGAGTTAGGGCGTGGTTCTTGAGATGGGAACCTGCTTGGATTGCAGCATCTGGGGAGCTCTGCAAGCAGCTGGAAACTGGAGGAGGCACAAGCGGAAGATCTCAGCTCTGCCTTTTGTTTAAGACTGCTGGCACCTGCCTTTTCTCTGTATTTACAGAGACGCAAGTGGAGTGTAACTGGCTCTACATGTCTCTCAGGAAGACACTTGTCAAAAGCAACATGGCTGCTGGACCCCCGCAGTGAATACGATTGTGGCGTATGCGGCGTGGGAAGTCCAATGTCCCCTGGGAGATTTGTGAAGTTGTCGCAACACCTCTCAGGGTTGCCCGTTAAAGACCAAAAAAAAAAAAAAAAAAGACAAGTGAGAGGGAATGGAAGCGAAAGATGCAAAAAGATAAATAGCAGCCAAAACAAAAAGTGACTGTGAGCAGCACTGCCCTGAGCTGTGTGGGAGCTTGCCTCAGACCTTGGCACAGACGGGATTAGTATCAGAAGCCCCATGGATTATTTATCATCCTGTGCCAAGTTCAAACTGGACAAACCACTTCCAAGAAAATCAGGGGAAAATTGGCCATTTTTAGCCTGTAGGTGCAAAACCTGGAAGACTAACTCAGAGAAACATGCACCAATCTGAGTCATCGTTGACTTCAAGGTCAAGACTTGGGGGGAGACCTACCCACTGAGTAAAGAGCTTCCATTCTTATGGACTCTGATGGGTGGGTGAACGGGTCACTAAAATTCAACTAAATTAGATTCACATGGAGCCAGAAAGGTAGGAGGTAACAATCACCAAAAAAAAGGAAAAATTGACCTTTTGTAAATAGGTGGGAATGTGTCATGGACAGTAGAGACATGGAGACAGAAGTAGAGAAGGAAAAATGACTCTTCGGTGCTGTAGGAAGAAGCTGTAATAAAATCAAGACTTCTGTTGACACGTTTCTTCTATTCTTGGTTTTCCTGAAAAAAAAAAGTTCAAAGCACAAATTCACACAGTGTCAACACACGCAGACACACACACATGCAAACAGAGAGACAAAAAAATCCAGAATCTCATAAAATCTCCTCACAGTGAGCTGAAGGTTAGATTAAGGCCACCTGGGTTGTTTGCCTGATTCATTCAGCATTTCTCTTTTGGTTCTTTATTGAGAAATCAGCCACTGCTCTGTCCGCCGTTAATCACTCTGCTCAGCGTTCTCCACAACCCTATCAATTACTCCCACACTAATGAGGACAGCTAGAAACACACATTGTCAAATACACACTTATTGTTCTAGCGTAGCACTATAACCTCTGTCTCCCTTTCCACTGCTGAGAGATCACATATCCTCGCCAGCATCCTCCTCCCTCTCCTCTATTTTCTCCTTTTCACACTTTCGTTTTTCACACATTAGAGTCAACCCTTCCCAAGGCCCGAGTGCACCCCCCCCTGCATCTCACTCACCAAACATTTATGAGCCCCACATCTAATGGTGCCTCTATACATATTAATGCAGTTTCATTTTCAGCTACATCAAAGTGTTTCCTCTCCTCCCCTGAAAACTTGTCATATTACAATGACATTATTCCTTCTACTGACAAACTCTTCTCGACAAGTCAGCAGTGATTTCCAGCGGTTTAGTTTCTAAAAGCAAAGTCTTGTAAGGAATAGTCAGAGCTCAATACAGCGCAGAGAAGAATCAATTTAACAAAGTGAAACTGCAGGAGACTGGCAAAATATGAATAAAAAACAAGAGAATAAGGACCTAATATTAAGCTCTGAGGACTACTTTACAGCCACCTGTGTTGTGCATACTAACCAGGCAATTCTCAGCTGATGAAGCAGGTGACAAACTATTTTGGGTATCAAGGCAAAATAGGTTTATTAGAGGCCTATAATAAAATAGAAATGTTGCGTCATTCACTGTCCACTTAGTTCCTGTACCTAAAGTGTAGAAAATATAGCAACATGTTCGTGGTTCAGTCAATCTTTTGTCAAGTTCAGCTTAGATGAGTTTCTCTGTGAACTAACCTCTGAGATTTTTAAAATCACGATGTGATTTTCTTTTATAAGTGAGAAGCATTTTGTGCCTCGTCGCATCCTTCTGTTGATGCTGGCTTCTTTTGTGGCTTCTCGGTGTGAGACAATGCTCAGCCACCAAATTTGATTTGGACTTATTTTCAAAAATGACTTTTGGAGTGAGTTCACAAAAACATTGTCTAACGGATTTGCTTTCAGAGTGTGGGGAATGAGAAAAAAGTTTCCCAGCTTCATCTGTATTGGTCTGCTTTCACACTGCACTCTTGAGAGTGAGAGTGGATCAAACTATCTGGAAACTTCCCGCAGTTACAACAGCTGCTCCTTTAAGGATCATACCACCTCCAAATGAGAAGCAGAAACAAATCTTCTGTATAGAAAGTGATATACATCTTGTTTATTTAAAGCAAGGAACCTTTTTCTTTAACTGTTTTTATTTATTTTCTTATTTTTTGGTCTGCCATACAATCTTTGTGCGTTAGCTTGTTTGGTCTGCACTAGGGTTTAGCTAAACTTCCATTGCTGCCAAAAAAACACAATTACACCCAAAAAGCTGGGTGTGAATCTAGCAGATCTATTTGAAAGTTTTCTACATCTGAGTTTTTCAAGTTTTAGTTTGGCTCATTTCTTTTTAGGGGTTTGAAACTGCCTTTTGATTGGTTGGCATAGCTATAAGATTTATTCACGAAGGGGCAGCAAGTATTTGGCATTTATTGATTCTGCAAGTCCCCCCCCTTTAAAAATATACTCAAGGTCTGTAATGTAATGTATATACATCAACTGTAAGATATACAATGTAAAAAAAGAAGGTATCAAGGAAATATCATTGCATGATTTTTAAATAATTGATTTGTTTAATGGTGCAGAAAATAAGTATTTGGTCATGTTAGGAATAGAACTGCTCTTTCTTTATCCTAGAGAGCCTGGGAAAATATCTGGGTTTATATCCTGAAGGGAGAAGGAATGTTGTTTACAACCATTCCTTCCAAGAAAAGAAAATTGAGGAGCAAATGTTCTGCCAAGAACTTCTCTTGGTTATGTTGAGAATAAAGTCTTTCCAACAGAGAGCAGGCAGGGACAATTGAAGATACGGGGTCATAGTGACCTCTTCAGTAATTAATTACTCTGGTGACTAGATTTCCTGTAAAAACAGAGGACCAACCAAGTTTTATGAATACATTTTTGGGAAAGCAAACAGATGTTTGATGTGAGTCCAAGAAAGGGATGGTTTATGTGGTATGCTGCACATCCTCTAACTCATAAAAAAGTTGGGTAACAGAGAGTCAGAGTGCTTTCCTCCTTCCTCCTGGGTTGACTAGAATTGGGCTCCGATCGATAATCAGGTTTGAGATGATGAAGATCTTCTGAATTTATTCTTGAATAAACAGACCCATTGAGCAGACAGCAGATTCCAGTTTTTCTGGAACCTTGCAATGTTACGTAGCCACTCTTTTGTTGTCTGGTTGACGTGTTTTGGATCATTGTCATGCTAGACGATCCAGCCATGTTTCACTTTCAGTGCTCTTAATGATGAAAGGAGGTTTTTGCTCAAAATCTCTTCAAACATGACCCCATTCCTCCATTCATTAATATGGACCAGTTGTTCTGTCCTCTTTGTAGAGAAGAAGCCTCAATGTACAATGTTTCCATCTCCAATGCTTCACAGTGGATTCATTGGGTATAACTCAGCATTGTTCCATCGACAAACATGACGAGTGGCGTTTAGTCCAAAGAATTCCATTTCTGTTTCATCTGACCACATCCTTCTCCTAATCCTTCCCTGATCTTCCAGATGGTTTTTGTCACACTTTTGATGGGGCTGGACTAGGGCTTGGCAAAAAAACGATAGCTATCGATATTGCTATAGTACTTTTTCTCTATAGTAAAATGAGCGATACACTTTTATTTGGAAGTGAATTGTATTTTCACAAACCAGCCTATAAGAGGCGGTAGATAAATACAACAAGATTAATTCATAGGACATTTATAAAAACTGTATTTTCTAAATAATGACATAATTGAATCAACTGTTTTAGCAGCGTCTGTGTAGCATAACAGAGTCTGTGTTCCACTGAAAACTATGACCTGTCAGATAATGTGTTCAATCCTCCAGCCTCTTTAAAGCTGCAGCTTTAATTTCAATAATGATTTTATAATGACAATAACCCAAAATGTAATTCTGTTTTAAGGCTGTTTTTTGTTTGGATTTGTAATAAATTGTGATTACCTGGAGGCTGAATTAGGAAATCTCTAATAAAGCTGTTCTTGTTTTCTCAGAATGTTTGAGTTTACAATTAGATGACAGTAAAGACGAGTTCATACCATTTATAAATGATTTTTATGCAATTTCACTTTCTTACAAAAAAACTGAAAAATTTCAAAAAACTAAAATGCCTAAGGTGTTTCTTTGTAAAATAGTGTTAGAATTTAGCTGACAAAATATGTGTCTGGCTGGTAGATTTTTTATTTTTATCTATCGGCCAATTTGGCCAGTGTTTCAAAAATTTAAAATCTTGCATAAAACAGAGTAACATGCACTGCATATTCTGCAGAAGGCATATTCCTTCTAAAACTGGAAATACCATCAACCTTTTTTATCACCGGAAGCAGTGCCACCAAGTATGCTTAATCTTAGACGGAATTAAACAAAACTTCAACAACAAAGTTAAGACCTTCACAGCAGCAGCAATCTGAACTATGAGAAGAAATTCAGAGAATTTGCTTTTAATTCCGAGCTTATCCACAGGATGTTGAAAAAAATGTTTGTCAATTTTATGTTTGTTCTGTAAAACTTGAAAACATTACAATTTATGTATTGCTTTGTTTTTAAATGGAACTGATGAAGCAGTTTAGTATTCTATTTTATCTGTGTTCTCTTTTGAAACTTAAAAGCTTATGCTTTAATTTTCAGTTTAGTTTTTAATATTTATGCTTTTTTTTCTGGGGGAAAAACACAGTTGCATCATGATCCTTCAGTTCATCTGATATGTTCAAAGTATGATAGGAAATAAATATTTAAATCTAAACTACATGCTGCTGGTTACACATTTCTCTAATGAGCCACAGAACATTCAAATTTGACAGATATAATTATTTAATTTATATTGTAATATATTTCGTTATCATCTGATATAAAAAAAAAAAAAAAAAAAAAAAAAAAAAAAAACTATATTGTGATATAAAAAATTAAAAAATTCACTATCGCCCAGGCCTAGACTGAACATGTGCTGGTTTAAGCAGGGGGACCTTTGGAGCTCAGCAGGATTTTAATCCATGACAGCATAGTGTGTTACTATAGTAACCTTTGTTTTTTGGTCCCAGCTTTTTTCATACCATTGTCCAACTCCCTTGATTACCTTGATCTTTTAACATTTGAAGTGTACCTATGATGAACATTACAGATTCCATCTCGTCTTTTGGAATGGGACAAATGCAAGATTAGAGACAGCTAAATATGTTTTGCCTCACTGTATAATATTTTCAGAGCAGCCATAATAATTGCAGGTGGCAGTGAAGCCCTTCTCAAGCATGGAACATGATTTTACTTGCTGGTGAATGTGGTATTTTTCAAGGAGATCCTATTTACAACAACCAACACACGTCCTCTGGACCCTCATCTCTGCTCAGCTGGCAGAGCTGTGCGTGTGTGTCAGCTTGGCTGTCACCTTGCTGATTCAGGTGACTGGCAACACGACGTCTGCGTGACACAAGTGCCACTCATATAAAGATCCTTGTCAAATGCAAAAACACACGCAGCCATCATCTCACCAACACACCATCTTATCTGCTGTGGCATACCTTTTACATGATCACTTCTTCAACATTTACCTTCGTGTTGAGACAACCGACAAAAAACACGTGTCACACTTGGATGGTACCCAAGTGCCTAAGAATCCCAGTCAGACATGAACGATGGGGCATTACCAGAGCGATTAGCAGCAGCAAATTCAATTAATCTTGACAAATCTCTGTTGAGGCAAAACTGAAAAGAGTGAAGCACTGCCTCTCCTGGTAATTAAAAGTGGCCGACTTGAGTGGCGTACGGTGTGATGGTGAGTAGGTTTTGGGATAATAGCTCCTGCTCAAGTCTTAATGTGTCAGGTCCAACTTTGTTTGCCAGATAACTGCAAAAGCAAAGAGGAGTCAGCAGTGTAAACTGTATGAATGCTAATATATATAATCAACCTGTTACCTAATTGAAAAGGGCATGGTTTGGAAGTTTCTGTTGTGACCTTAAAGAGACAGAGCTTTCCAACACAGAACATTGAACCTTTTCTCAAACACAATAATTATAACAATAATAAAAAGGAATATAAATTAAATTTGGCAGCCATTTTATGACCTTTTTGATTGCTTGGGAAGGATTGAACAAGCTCACTTGAAGAGGAGAAAAGCCATGGTTAGAATTCATGGGGAAATGGAGCCAGGTATTGCTAAGCACTACTACCTTGACCCTCAATGGTCAATAAAAAAACAGAATATCAGGCTAGAGCACAGGACCAGCTCGAAGACTAACGAGAGTGCCACTGAAGAGGGTCAGTGTGACCGCTGTTAACATCGCCTGGAAGACAGGAAAAAAAAACGGCACAAGATATTTGCTATTTAAAGAGCTGTGAGGAAAATATTCACTCTAAAAAATAATCTACATGAAAAAAAAACAATTTCCTATCTCTGACTGAGGATGCAATCTTGCTCAACAAAGTCCATGAAAAGGTAAACTGAGTCTAAAAATGTACTGTGCAGAGTAAGTAAGTGCAGAGATGGAAAGAAGTGCTTGGAAGTCCCCTGAATGGTTGCATTTGAAGATTCGCCCCCACCTGTAAAATAAATAAATAAGTAATAAAAAACCAACAGAGATAAGAGAAGAAACAGAATTAAATGGACAGAAGATTTTCTGGCACATTGATGAGGAAAAAAAGAAAGAACAGGAGGAACAGGATGGTGGATGAGAATTTAGGAGTAGATAGAGAGAAGGAAGCAGAAGAAAATGACAGAGAAGAGAAAAAAGAAAACAGAAAAGAAAGGGAAGAAAAAAGCCAACTCTGACCATGAGAGATAAAATGCAAAGTGACTGCAGAGAGTGAAGAAAAGAAAGGTAGGAAGGAAGTTTGGTGCGGTCTTAGTCCTGTGGCTCGCCACAGCATCTGGATCTGAGGAAAAAAGGAGAAACAATCATCCCGCACCCCACCCTCATAAATTAAAAAGTATCCACACCCCCTGATGAAAACCTACGGTTTAGCTTTTTCATCCAAACAGTAACATGTAACCCTCCATCCTGTCTTGCACCCCACCTCTGCCTGGAAGAGAGGAGAGCCACTGCTGCTCCCCTCCAGCTAGGCAGTCCTGCACAGTGATAGGATCACTGCTGAGAGTAATAATACATGAAAGTGAGGAGGGGGTGACTGAGGGAGGATTTTCACATGAATGAGGATCAACACAAAACTATATCCCTCATGCTGCAGCCGCTCCACGAGTGTGCTCCTGTTTGTGTGTGGATGCTTGCTCAGAGAGGAAGAACCAGAGACGGCCAATTGTGTGTCCTCTCTTTGAAGTTGTGTCTCTTTGAAGGTGCAGGCATGTGTGCAAGTCACACCTGCCAGAGAATTTCGAGCAATGTAGGCGAGGGGCAAGTCAGCCGTTACCATGGGGACTTTTAAAAGTGTGACGCTGCATGTCATGTGCTAAAAAATAAGCTTTTTGCCGCTTGTGTTAACTTTCCCATTGTGAAGTGTGGCGTACACACAGCACCTCCTGCCTAAAAGTCTCACTGCGCCCAATTTTAATTTTTATTGGAATCAGAGGGACAGCTAAGGTGTTTGGGAGCAGATAAAGGCAATAGCATGGCCCTGAGTTAATCAGTGCATTAGTGCGGGGCAGTGTGTGTTACACTGCTGTGACTGCCAATAAGGGCTGACCCCATGCTTTCAGTGGGTGTGCACAAAGTGCTTATCGGGCCCCATGTTTGTGAAGCATCTTCCCTCTTGTGAAAATCCCCCTCAGCTACTGGTGCGTCACTCTGTCGATGGAGAAAAAAGGTTTAGTGCTCCGTGGTCATATGCGTGTGTGTCGATGTAGCAAAGAGACAGAGAGAGAAGGTGGGAATGATTGTCCATCTTGTTTTTGTCCTTTGTGTACATGTGAGTGTGTTGTCAATTTCTGGAGATTTTTTGGAGTGTTAAAGAGGGGGGTAAGAGGTTCAGGTCAGGTTAGAGGGAGGGATGGGAGGGGTGGTGAATGGGGTGAGAGGGGGTGGGGAGGTGGAAAGAGGTGATGGGGTATTAGTACTCACTGTAGGGGACACACTCATACTGGATCTCCAAATACTTGTAGGTTCCCGGGCAGGGGTCTGGGAACACGTCTGACCCTGCAACCACCACACACTGAGTGCGATTATTACACCTGCAAGATGACACAGACAGGGGGGGGAAGAGAAGGGGGAGGCAAAGATATAAAATGATAAGTGATGTGGTAAGAAAGACAAAGAGGAGTGGTTATAAAAAAACATCTTGAGGCACTGAAAGACAGAGAACGGTGGGGAAGGGAGTAATTTCACACTACACTAGATCATGTGACAGCTGCACCCGAGGGGAGGTGGGAAACTGGCAGGGAGGGAGAATGGGGGAAAAGGAGAAGGATCAAGGATAGAGAGGACGGATGGAGGGAGGAGGCATAGAGAGGGAGAGTGACGTAAAAGCTCAACCTCATGGGGGATTGTGAGTGGGAGCAATTAGAGGTGAGAGAACAAGAAAGGGCGGTGGGGGGTGGTGGTAAGGCAAATACTCTACACACACTTGGAAAACATTGATATGCACATTACTCCAACATCTAAAAGGAATTTCTGTATGCCTTTTTATGTTTACACACCCTGAGCACCGCATACACACACAGGAAAAGAGACTCGTCTGCATACACTCTGTCTTTCGCAGCATAAAATCCTTTTCTATCCAGCTTTGAGTATTTTTCCCCTGTGCAGGCTTTTTCCCCTTCGCATTTCAAATCTGTACTCACTCTATCATCCCATCATTTCTAGAAGTCTTTTTCCTTTCTTTACCCCCTCAGTACTCCCCCCTCTCCCCCACTGCTTTCCTGCTTCCCTCCCTCTCCCGAGCAAGTACCCTGAGCTTCCATTACACGTGTGATGGATAGCTGGGAGAAGGATCCCATTGATCTGAGCTCAGTGGAGGAAGATGCTGAGCACGACCACTGAGTGCAACAGTAGGAAGCCTTACAAACTCTCCAGCAACAATCTTACAGCATTTGCATTCTCTCACACTCACTCATGCAAGTACATAAAAACCTGGTGTGCTTACACTGTCGTGCACGAAAATGTTTCACTAAAATGAACTGGCATTATGCATGGGCAAAATTAGCTCTTAAACATTTAAGGGGAAAAAAAAACCTCATTCAGTATGTCCTTGCTTTAGGAATCGGATTTACATCAGAAAACACATCAGTGGGAGGTTAAACAATGCATCACAGCACGAAAAAAGCTGGAAATTCTGAAGGGATTATGCTGTGAACAAGTATCTCATTTCCTTTGCCAATAGGAGACTCTGACTCTGCACAAACACATACCCAAGATCTAAACAGATCAATAGTTACCTCTGTGACATTATCTTGAAGGCGTCTGGCAGGTAGCACTGCACATTCTCCATCTGAAAGGGGTCGGCGTCACAGATCTTGTCATCGGTGCGGCCATAGTTGGCTGTTTCGATCATGATGACATCGCTTCCAGGGCAGCGCAGCTCAATTGGGTAGCCTTCGCATGCCAGCTCACGGCGCATCAAGCCAAAAGGCATCATTGAGCGGCTCAAAGCTAAACAGGGAAAAAAAGACAAGCAAAGTTATTGATTATTCAATGAACCTTAATACTTTGAGGACAACACACTTTATTATTCAATTTGACTCTAAATATTACATACAGATATATTTATAAAATAAGAGAGTGGTTCCTCTTGTCCTCCAGCAAAAGCCAAATTGGAAATTATTGATGTGTTTTTGCCGAGAAGTGAGTTTTAGTGCTCTTGATGCAATACCCTCTTTTAGTTTTCACATTACAGCATCAGAAATCACATATTGATATTAATGATTTAAAGCAAAACAAGCTTCTCCAGCAAAATGCTTCACTTGTTCAACAAACTGGGAGAGTTGCACAAGTTCAAAAACCTCAACATTCAAACATCTTATCTTTTCTCATCATTACAAATAGAGGAGCTAATGGTTAAAAACAAAACAAGAGATATATCTAAATATTGTGTGTAAAAAAATAAAAAATGTAGTGGGAATTTGCTTCATTGCAAACTCTTTCTTCCAATATAAAAGCATTTGCATATGCACTGTTATAAATCAGCACTCTGAGAGGAATGTCAATGCACCGCTGAGGCTCTGTGAGGAGAAGGGTCAGTAGGGACAGTAGGGTACTTGGGGTTAATCGCTGAGCCAGACTGAGAGGCATGAAAAAGGACAGCAAAGAGGTGCTAAGAGGGACACTTGTCTCTCCAGCTAACTGCATACGTTTCCAGCTGATCTTATATTCAACCAGACATAAAAAATATATTAAAATTTCTGTGTGCACAGAAGCAGACTGGAGCAGAGACACGTGGCAATGATGTTAAGAGACAAACTGTTTTAAACTGTCTTTAGTCTCATGCAAGTGACTGAGAGAGATGCTGTCCGTGGTCCTGAATTTTCTTAAAGGAATTGGCAGCCCTTGATTTGGAGCTTCTTCAAAGACTGATAGGTGTGGAACTGTCCATGTTTCTAGAGGGAATGCATGGCACACACCCAGGAAGCAATGCATTTACTGTCAAATACAAAAAGGTCATTCCTAAATCAGGTACATTTTTCTGTCAAACAATGTTTGCTTGCATAATACAAAGCTTTGTAGCAAACACCAGCAATTAGTCACCCCCTTTCTTTAGTCCTATTAGTGCTGAAACCCTCAGCATAGGACTAGTTTTCCTTTCTTGCACTCCATAAGATCTTCTTAAGTTTCAGGCACTGTCCATTCAGGAGTATCTTTCATCTGCGTCAATGTCAGTGTCAGTCATTTCAAACATAAAACAGTGCAACATGATTCACAGACGCTGGACTTGCTCACATTTCTAAATGGACAACATTTATGCAGCAGGGACTACAGTGAAGTTGTGTGGGATAGTGTCATTATGGCTGAATGACTAGCACAGAAAGACTTCAGATCTTTTATGCTTCGCCAACATGCAGTGCCACTGCCAATTCACAAAGGCCTTGATGCAAAATCGCATACTAATTAAAGCACATGGAGAAGCAAACAGCAGGCGAGGACAGACAAACAGGTCCACACACAATCTCTAAATCCTGTAAATTAGCACATGCACTAAAAAAATGGGCAGATGAGAGTGCCTGTTCACTGTCAAGCACACACATGGTGGCAGTACAAGCATAAACGCATACAAAATTGTGGTGTCACAGTGGGATTACAATGCATTGGAGCAGTTTGTGGCCTTGTTCTCTTAACTACCCTGCAGTGTAAATGCACAGCAGTATACAGCTGGCCAGCAATTACAACTATGCAATGAGCCAATAGGAGAGTAAAAGTGAAGGGCACCACCAGGAGTGATCACACTTAGGGTTTATCCAAGGCAGCATGTAGGTATTCATCTGCATCACTCTCTCCCCATGCAAAGTTAAAGATTTTAGGTATAAAAGCAATAGAGACTGGCTTAAGCGGAGTCCTTTAAAACAGAATCATGCAGCGTGACAAATGATGCTGTGTGCACGCTGATTGGTGAAAAGTTTTCCTAATAAGAAGATGAGTTTCAATAGTCTTCATCACTAAGAAGATGAAGCGGAATCCTAACTTCACACTGTGACAGAATTGTGAAGATACTTTGCAGAGTGAAAGACAAACAACTATTGCCTGCCTCGAGTGTTTTCTTTTTTATAATGGAAACATGACAAAACACGTTTAAATGTGCTTAAATAATCAGAAGTTTTGGCTGTTGGGAACAACCCTACCAGACTGCTAGAGAGTATTATGAAAAATCAATATATTTCTTTCTTTACTAATTAGTTTAATGACAGTATTAAGAACATTACTGTTTTTCAGCTATCAAACCAATATGAACACATTTGTATGTTTATGTGATTGTTTTCGTATATTGATTTATAAATTACTCTGACACTCTTGAGCATGCTAACCATGCAGCATTTGCTCTGAAAGTTGCTGGTTTAGACCAGTAATACAATAAGGTTCAGTATGGAAGTCTTGTCATTTTTGCTTAGACTGCTGCCCCGCAAACCCAATCTTTAAGGAGCGGCAGAAAATGGATGGAAATAGTGAGTATAACCGCAAAATTTTTATTTATAAATCAGTTGATTCTAACTTTCTACTGGTCAGTAAACAATATAAAAAAAAAATTGAAAGAACAAAGAATTAAATAGCGTTCTCAAGAATCTAAGAGCGCCACGAAAACTTGCACTGCAGTAGCAGAATAACTGCACAAAAGAAAACAATTTATTATCAATTATTTGGTCTCATTTGCAGCATTATTTTTACAACATGGCAATCAACACTGTTTTTTGTGGCAGACTATCTGTGTCTTCTGATATAGACAGCAACATGGTGTATTCTTATAAGGTGCTTTTTGTGTGTTAAAAAAAAAAACTCTGAAGTGCTTAAGGGTGTATTGAGACTGGAAAACTCAGTTGGTCCAAAGCAAGTCTGCTTCATTTGGTCCGAAGCGAGTCCTTAACCTTGCGTCTAGTCTGTATTCAAACTGCTGACAAGCGGACATTTTTGCTCCAAACCAAAGATTGTTAACAAAACCACATGACTAAAGATATCTTCAGTCGTTGGCAATGAATTACAAGACGTGGACAAGGCAACAAAACAAAGAGTGATGGAAATCAGAAGCTTTACAATCCTTGTTGGGAAAGTTCACTTATTCAAACTTTATATTTTGCTGACCAATTTTGAACGTCTGTATCAACGTCATATACAACACTTTATTGCTATGTCCACTTAAGAGTATTCAGACGGTAAATTTGTTCCGGATTTTCGGGGGAAATAGACTTTGGATCAGAGGTCAACCACTCTACTTCTTCCCCAACATAAATAAAAATGTACACAAATGTGTGTGTTAAAAAAGAGAGAAGGATGAATTGATTAATCTTCAAATTAAAAATAAGTTGAAGTTTGTTTTTATGTGTATTTATTCAAATATGTAGTCGTCTGAACCTTAAACTTTTATGTTTTGCTGGTTTTGGACCAACTCTTAAAGCATACATTTAGTAATAATTGAGGCCCATCCATTTTTAAGAGACAACACTTAAATGTTGGCAGCAGTTATGATTACTAGCATTTCTCTGGCACTCCTTCAGTTCTCTGTCTCTGCCACATCCCATTGTGTTTAACACACACACATTTCACACCTGTACAAACCCTTTCTGACAAGTTGCAGGACTGAGGTGGATTTCAGAGTGTAAATTCAGGCAGCTGTAACTTATATTTATGCAGACATTTTTGAATGGTGCATTCACAAACAGGCATAGAACCAAGCTGTTCAGGGAATGTACAGTGTGTGCATGTGTGTGTGTGTGCATGTGCATGTACATGTGAATATATGGTGAGTGTCAGCCAGATGGCCCAAGGCCTAGCTGGAGCCACGGCTGGCTCTGAGCTGAGATGAGATGAGATGAGATGAGCAGAGGATAAGCTTGGACTGGCCATGGGCTACGATTGTCCTTCACTCTGCAGGAATCCATTAAGGTTTCAGTGTCTCTTTAAGCAGCTCACACACACACACAGACACTCTCACACACACACACAAACACTACTGGCCATTTAGTTTTGCCTGTCAGAGTCATAACAGCTGAATGACGAAGTGTCTTTCTCAGCAGCAGCCATATGTCTAGGTGGATGTAATCCCCTCACTGTGAGACTATGACTCATCTCCCTTGATATATAAAACTGTGTTAATATCTGCCATCCACCAAAAACACTCAGCAAAGGCACATTGGCAGATAATGATACAAGCCAAGTGAATCCAATAATTATGCACGCTGATTTGCATATATAGAGTTGTTTGTAGAAGTCAGAGGTCTCTCACACAAAAAGCACACAACTGACAGGAGCCTAGTGGCAATTTAGGACAGCTGGCGGGTAGGGCTGAAGTGGCGGGTTTCAAAATAAAAGCCCCATCCAAATTAAGAGCAAGAGAAAGAACTGATTGGATTTGACTCATTATCCTCACACAGTAATTAAAGCCTGAAGATGGATAGATGCTCGGACCATTAGACAAGAACATTATTTTGCACAAGCTAGACTAGTTTTTGCTCACTCATTCTTTCTCTATCATTTTTAGACTTGTGCACATTCATGTAACTTACAAATGTATGTGGGTTCTCAACATATCTCAAAAGCTGCTGTTTGCACAAGGAGAAAACATTCAGAGAACAAAAAAATCCTTATTATGCAGGTAAAAAAAAAATCCTGACTCACTTGACAGTTTTTTTTTGTTACGCTTTAGACTAATTAAATAATATTTCACAAATCAAAAGCAAAAGCTTTTTTGTTTTGTTTCTTGAATAAAAACAAAAGACGGAAATATCCATTTAACATATTTGTTTTTTTAATCTGTCACTGAGTCCTTTGTTAAAGTGATTTTGGCAGAACAAAAGCCTAAATTTACTTGGAAAAAATTCCACAAACTTAGCGCTCATTTCCTTTGAATGTTTTTCCCTTTATTCTTATTAGAACAGGCTCCATGAGAAGTGTCACTGCACAGTTGTTTGCAGGTCTCTGTAGAGGTGCTTCAATGGCTTAAGGTTCGGTTCCAACTTTCTCCCTCCAAGACTTCAACATGGCTTTCTCACTTTCTCTCCTATTTTCCTGGCAACTTTTTAGTGTGTATGCTTTTTTATTCAGATTTTTTCACCGTGGTGTGGGATCCTGTGCTCTGAAAAAGGTTTTCACTCTGCATGTGTCACTGTGCTGTTCCATACAAACAGGAGGATGCTGTCGTTTGAGTGAATGGAAGCGGCGAATGTGTTAATGTTCACTGCCGAATTATCCTTAAGCACACATAAAAACTGCACTCAGGCTCTTCAGCTTTTTTCAACCCCTCAGAAGATTTTGCCTCTCATGGTCTAATGGTCATTTATTTGGCAAACTTACTACAGTCCTCTTTTCTTTCAAGTTTGCACTCAAGCCTAAAGATTTTTCTGTCACTTTTTGAGAGTTATTTACAGACTGAAGAGAAAAAATACATCTATTTTACTCCTGACAACATTGCAAAATGTTAAAAACTTGAAAGAGGATAAAATGTTTAGCTGACATGGAAGGTCAACATGGAGAAAAAAAAGATACAATTTCACATTGAAAACAGATAAAGCTGAACTGTCATTAAAACAATACTTTCTATCATCATCAAAGTGCATTCAAACATAAAAAACCTTGATTGAAACCTCAGTTTTTTGTCTGTCCTGACAGATTGTGAGGATTTGTGTTTTCTCAGCAGTCATTGGGTGAAAGGCTTCTTCCATCTCTGGCCTTACATGCTGGCAGACACATTACAATCTAGTCTCCAAAAGGAGATTATGTTTTTTGTGGAGTTCAGTGCCCTGTTGGTTGACTTGCGAATGGTTGGGCAATTTTTTGGGGGCCAAATTGTCAACGCCGCCTCTTAGCCCTTGTGTTTATTCCAGCAGCTGCCTTCTGATTCCAACAATTAGCACAGCACATAAGCGCAGTGCCAGAAAAGGTTTTAGCCAAGATGTGTTGGTCAAATGGCTAAAGAACTGGTTTTTGTTAAATCACAACCCTTAAAAGGCTGTTAGCTAAAGACATTAGCGATAATAGCTAATTATCTTCTTTTTCATGTATATAGAAGCAGAAAATTGAAGATTTCCAGCTGATCTTTGCATGCTCTCTCATCAGTGACACTGCGGGAAAAAGTAATGTCCTCTTTAGGGTTTCTAAATAGCTGATTGGGATAAAGAAGCAATTTTACAGTCACTGGACAAAACTAGGAGGTCTCAGAGATGGGAATTCCTCCTTAGCTGAAGATAATTCTGAACAACTTTGCACACTTTATCAGCCCAACGCTGCATCTTAGCAACTCATTTAGCACTGCGAGTTAGCGTAATGACTTGCTGGAGCGTGGCCTGTCACCACAGACAAGCTGAGGCGATGCGGCCAGAAATGTCACATTTAGGCAGCCTTCAAGCTGAAAAGTTGTGACAGAGTGACACTTTGAGACAAACACAACGGCCTAACATGACCGTTTCGAGTTTTCAGGCTGTGTGAGCTTGTGGGACAGTGTGTGCATTTGAGCGTATGGATGGAAGGATGGAGCGCTGATTACAAAGCGAGAACCCTTTCTGAACCGTTCTGACTCCTCCGCCTGTCTGCTGCAGGGAGACAGGAGAAAAGATGAGGAGTGATTGTATGGGGAGACACCAGCCTCGCTTTAAGGTCAGAGCACAAAACGGCTCCAAAATGGCACACAGACACTCTGATGGAGCTGAGTTATAGGCACTGAGAGGAATGAAATGGAAAGAGTAGCATCAAAGAAAGATCGAAGCCTTCAAACAAAAGTACAGCAAAACACAAGGAAAAGGGAAGTTCTTTAAGAAGGCCCAGCGCTAGCAACATAAAAGGAAGCAGAAAGAAATGTTACATACTCTGTGCAGACAGACTCTCTCAAGATAGACCTGGTCTTTAACTGAACTGAATAACAGCTCGGTTCACTGGATGTGCAGATCAATCATTAACAGTGTTGCATATTTTCTTCTTCTGGATACAATCCCAAGAAGCATTTCAGCCCAAAACTTTGCCCTGACGGGAACAAGTTAGAATACTACAGATATTAAGATGAGCAATAAATGGCCGTTGAGACATTCACACACTCAGACACACAAATATGCACATCTGAAAAGAAAGATGAGATAAGACGTGCTCATTTTGTCAAACCAATTCATTGCTAACTCTGGCCCCCAATTATGCAATAAATGGCCCCAATGGTGAGTAACTGCAGAGTCCCAAAATAAAAGTCAGCCTGGCTAAAAGTAGTCCTCATCCAGCATAAATTGTTCTCCCTATCCCAGGGGAAAGGAGCATTGCTGCAGGTCCAGCACAACTGTACTGTGTGCTCTCATACAGCCCAGCAGACAGTGAGTCAGATCTAGGCTTTGAAATTCATGTAAACACTGTGGTGAAGTAAAATTGCAGGTGCTGCATGGATACCGCCAAAGGGGTGGGAAAAGAATAGAGCCGAGGCAGAGGAGCACAGGGAAGAAAAGCGAAGAGGATGGTGAGAGAATGACAAGATTGTTATAGGAAAAACTCAGAGGCAGAAGCGGCGCAGGAGAGAGGGCGGGACAGCTGTCAGAATCATGCGCATGCATTTGAAAAAGTTGAAGGTTGCATCTACAGACATACTCAAAAAGATGAGTGTCAAAGCAAAGTCCTGTTGGTCCTTAAAAAAACCCAGTTAACCTTCACATAGTCTAATCAAAAGGCTGTAGACACGTAAACAGCGTGCCTGTATTGTTTCTGCACATGAGCTGCCAGAGTATGAAGTCTATGAGGAGCTTTTCTTTTTACATTTCTTGAAAATTAAAAAGCTTGTTTGCATTTGAAACCCTGCTGAATTGGTGTAACACTTGCATGTCATCTATTTCACTTGCAGCATGATGAACTTTGTGTATTGCCTTTTTCACCTCTGCACCATCCCTGAATCCCTCATTGAATTTGTTCCACCCGTGAAGTCTCTCCCTTACCTTTCCTTCCTGTTTTCTGCTCTTCCATGACTGCATGTCATCTCATCCAAACCCCTCAGTACCCGGTTTCCTATATTTCTTTCCTGATTCCACTGTTTTTCTCTTTGCATTTTCCTCCGTGCCGTTCTCTTCTTGCTTTTGGCAGCTAGTCTTCAGCTGCTGCTGCTGGTAATCAATCCTCAAACCACAAAAAAATATAAAAAGCTAATACACATGTTTAGAGGCATGTGGGTCGCTTACCACACATTGGCACTAATGCACACGTACCCCAACCAGGAGTCTTTAGTGCACTCACATACAGTCTTTTATGATTGCAAAGCCTCAAAGCTACACAACACGGCCCTGAGAGAAAAAAAGGGGCAGCCATCATAAGGCCACACAAACAGCACCATGGTAGCGCCACGGTCTTTTCTTTAGCAGGATGTTTGTGCGACACAAATCAATGGACACAAGCTAACATGCCGCAGCCACACACATTCACAAACATAAAAAAGCATGCACTAGCACACACACACAGACACAGCTGTGAACAAATGAATCGACAAAAATGACAACCCCAGTATGACAAGTGCAGACACGTGAGAGTGACCTGCGTCATCTTCAAAGGGGGGTTGGAGAACAAACACCGCCGCTCCACCTTGGCCTCCCTTTCCTTCTGCCCATCCACCCCCTACTCCCAATATATGTTCAAAGGCCATCCATTAACCTTTCACTCACACAGGCCTCTCTGTGATCTACAGCTTGCAGCCAAGGGCTTTGAAGAGCACAGCAACCCCTTGCACTGGGGGCTTGGAGGGGAGAGGGGGGCAGCAAGAGAGGGATGAGAGAAAGAAAGAAAGAAAGAAAGCGGTAAAAGAGAATTAGGGAAGAATGGCCATGGCAAGAAATGTGTGCTCTTAACAGATGGTGGGCTCAGTGTAAGGGAAGGAAAACAGATCATGGGATAAGGCTGCGGGGTTAATCTCAAGGAGGGTGGCTGGGGAGGACCAAAAAAAACACGGGGAACAAAAACAAAGTTGGGTAAATAGTTGATGGGAGGAGGAGCTTCAAGACAAAAAGCCAGTAAGAAGGAGGAGTCACTGGTGGTGATCCATCAGAACACAAATATGTAAAAAATGCAAAAATAAATACAAAGATGGTCAAGAATTAAAAGTAACTCCTCCTTCTTACTGGCTTTTTCTTTTGAAGCTCCACTTATTGTAATTGTAGCAAAATGTAACATTTAGTTGTCCCCAAAAACAGTCATTTCTGATGGCAAAAAAATTATTTTTAGAAATATATTATAGTAAAATATACGGCTGAATAGCTCCAATATTCACTCACTGTCAAGTGTATCCTAATTTTTTAATGTGCTTTTCCCACACTTGAAAAGGGCTGAACATCCATGGTTGAAGGTCGATTTACTCAGACTGCCACTTTAGATAATTTTCCAAATCTTTATTTAATCGATCAGCAGTCAATAGGTAAAAACCTTAAAACACATATAATGACAACAATAAATATTAACAAATTCAAGTTCCACGTTCACAATAACAACCATTTTAATTAATGATAACTTTAAGGACTATAAAGTGCTCTAATTACTGGTATATCATTTTTAACAATTTTATTTTGCAGTGAATTCACTTCCTTTAAAATCATGTTTTTAACAAAGAGCAACTACCCTTTTAATCATCCTTCACACCACATATTTACACAATTATTAAAAGGAGAGTTTCCAAAGTACACCCGTGAGCTTAACATCCTGAGCCCATAAACATGAAATTCCGACAGGTGCGTGGAGTACGCACGAACGTTCGCGAAGCGCTCATCTAATCCCCACAACACGTCAAGTGAACGAGAAAATAAGCGATCGCGGCCGTTTTAACACTTAAAAAAAGCCACTTCTTACCGGCTGCCTCTTCAACAGTAGAGCTATGGATATTCAGTTGCACACAGGTAGGCAGGCACGCTTTACACATGCGCTAATAAAGTTTGTGTCTCACCGGTGCTTCTTTTTTGAACGAGGCGTGTGCGTCGCCATTAAATGCCCGACGCAGCGCAGTCACCTGCTCCACAGTTCCACCTCACGTGACCCTGTCAGACACCCAGCGCCACACCTCCCACTCGAGCTTTTTGTGCATACACAAGTAAAGGTCGCATAAATAGAAACGCCCGTTATAAAGTCTGTTATAAAGTTTAAGTCTCTGTTATAAAGTCTGTTCTTCGGTCGGAAGCAGGACCACAAGGCGTCGAACATCCCGATGGAGTACCGCGCCATTGACCGTCTTCTTCTCCCTCTGAGACCGGATGTTCGGGTTAGTAGACTCTTGCCTTGAATGCGGCACACTGTGCCCTGGAACAACGAGAACGTCTACGTCCCGCACAACACCCTTGCAATCTGGAACAGCAGCCACGACCCTTCCAAGACGAAACTGACCTCGCAGAGAGTTCTGATCACACAGCCACACGACATCCCCTACAGCAACGTTCCGTTGTAGAGTGTGCCACTTGCTTCTGATGAAGAGATTTGGTCCGGCAAGCTGACACCATGCCCTCCAGAAGCTGTTGACTTGCACCCCAATATCCTGTAGACGCTTGAAGGAATAACTTTCAAAACTGAAGGTCTTGACATCTCCATTGTGACATGCTCGTCCCATAAGCAGAGTATTTGGTGTCACATATTGGATGGTACCCTCTAGGCTTTGGATTCGAGCATCGATTGGTCGTTCGTTTGCTAAATTTGCAGCAAGTTGAAGCGCAGTTAGGAATTCGCTGAAGGTTAGATTGACTGATTTATTTAGACTTTGAAGAGCTTTCTTCGTGATTCGAACCGCAGCTTCGGCAGCTCCATTCCGATGTGGAGAATCAGCAGGAAGCACTTTCCAAGTCCAGTTTGTACCATTTCTGATGGCATATTCCTCCACTTCAGCTTTGTTCTGTTCTTGCAGGAACTTGTATAGATCTTCAAGTACAGGTTTTGCCCCAATGAAGTTGGTCCCAGGGTCTGACCAAACCTTTTGGGGGTGTCCCCTCAGAGCAGTGAACCGTTGGTAAGCCATCAGAAAGCTCTCTGCAGAGATACTGTTGACCATCTCAATGTGCAACGCTCTGCTTGCCATGCAGCTGAATACAACCCCCCAGACTTTCATGGTCACCCTTTTCTTGACATCGTCTTTCACCAAGTAGGGACCGAACATATCAACAGCAACAAACTGGAAGGGTGCGGCAGGCCTTGTTCTTTCAATAGGCAAGTCACCCATGACTTGTTGACATACCCTCGCTTTTGCCTTACGACAAGTAATGCACTGATTAACAGTCTTTTGGGCGAGTCTTCTGCCTTGTATAACCCAAGCTTTCTTCCTCATCCTTAGCAATGTTCCAGCAGCTCCTTCATGCCCTTCATCATGACCTTGTCTTGCCAATAAACTTCCAAGCCAGCAGTTAGGAGGGATTAAAGGTACACTGATTTGATCTTTCTTGAAGTATTGAATTCTGCCTCCACACAACAATAGTCCGCTTGCTTCATCCTTGTACACAACAAGCCTTTCAATAGTAGTATTGGGAAAGACAAAACCTTCCTGAGCTGCTACACAGAGATCACGAAATGCGTCCTCTCGTTCGTGCAATGTGGGGACTCCTGAGAGCTTAATTGCCTCCCACTTTGGTCTTTCACTGTCTTTAACTTGAATGACTTGAATGAACTTTTTAGCAGCTCTCCAAATGAAGGCGATAGTTCGAAGCAACTTCTGCAAATTACTGAAACGCTTGATATCCACCAGCTGACTGACAACAGCACCAGCAGGAGGTCCATGCATTTCCCGACACTTAATGGAGTGTAATTTTGCACTGGCTCTAGTCATCATAGCTACAAACGCTTTCTTTTGAAGTTTAATGACATTTTCTCGTGCTGTATTAGCAAGCTCCCTCGCAGACTTGACTGGCCAACTATTTTCTGGAAGGTAAAGAAACTTGGGGCCATTTTGCCATTCAGAGCATTGACCCAGTTCGTCTGGTCTGGCTCCTCTTGAGATAATGTCAGCAATGTTTAATGATCCAGGGATCCATAACCAGTCCTGAATGTCCGTACTGCTTTGGATTTCTCCGATTCTATTGGCAAAAAATGTCTGATATCCGTAGCTCTCTCGCTGAACAGCGCCTAGCACAGTCTGGCTGTCTACCAGGTGGAACCACTTCTTTACTTGAATGGTGCAGTTTTTCTCAAAATGCTTTTTAAGCCTAGCAGCATAAACAGCACCACAGACCTCAGCCTTGATAGCGTCTCCCTTATGGTCCAATGGTGTCAATTTAGCTTTAGACTCAACCATCCGGATGACTGTATCCTGCTGACAACTCCACCTCAGGTACAGCACCGCTCCATAGGAGTGCTCACTACCGTCAGAAAACGTGATGCCATAAGGTGGACCTGTTGCGTTTGAAGGCGTCAGAGCTCTGGGAAACCTTAGTTTGTTAATCTCAGCATAGTTTTCTAGCAGGCATATGGCATCTTCCCTCAAACTGTCAGACAATGCAGTGTCCCACGTACTCTCCACTTGATTGTGTTTGCCTTTCACCTCCTGAAATGCTCTCCTGACGAGAATCGCGCCCTTTTGTTTAACAGGTGTGACTAACCCAAGGGGATCAAAGAGTCCAGAGACTTGGCTTAAGAGTTCTCTACGAGTGAGTGGATTCGGTGCCTGTTGCCTTACTTCATCTTTTGACAGATCCTTTCCCAACCTCATTTTTTTCATTTTTCTTGAAAAATTCACAGATGCCATGAGGTGGAATTCATCAGTGACAGGAATATATCCCATTCCTAGTGCTTTGTTATCCTCTTCTGACAGTTGGTTTGGGAGGACAAGAACTGTAGAATCTACTTCTCTCTTGTGGTCTTTGGGATGCTCCCTCCCACTTTGACCCGAGTAGATCCAAGGTTTGAGTTTAAACCCACCCGCTCTCAGAATCCGCTCAACATTAGTTGTTATTAGTTGAAGCTGACCCCAATCATTATGCGAGGTGAGTATATCATCAACATATGTGTCTTCTTCAAGCACTCTCCGTTCAGCCTTGAGATGAGAAAACTCTGGTAAGCTTGCTGTCTCTCTCATGGCAACTTGAGTGATGCAGCCAGCAGGTTTATCGCCAATATTGACTCT
Organism: Oryzias celebensis; assembly: GCA_014656515.1. NCBI lineage: Eukaryota > Metazoa > Chordata > Actinopteri > Beloniformes > Adrianichthyidae > Oryzias > Oryzias celebensis. Next base: position 8,813,863 of record BNCR01000008.1, on the reverse strand, counting down.
TGTAATCGCGTATTCGCCGATTTCATCCGCCCCAGAGTCTCTCCACAAAAAGCGGTGGAGATGCATTTCTTTATCTTCAAGCCATACAGAGTTGTACATCTTCCTTATGTCACCGAGTGCAGCATGGACTCCTTGCCGGAACCGTATGAGAACAGCTCGAATGTTGTTCAGGACATCTGGACCTTTAAGAAGGAAGTTGTTTAAGCTCTGGCCTTTGAACACTTGACTGCTATTCCAGACGAGACGCACAGGAGTGGTGACTGAATGGGGATTAGGAGCAACTAGATGGCTGATGTACCATACAGGTCCATTCCAACTACTTAACATTTCCTCCGACAATTTGACAGCAGCTTTCCTTGCAACCATGTCATGAACTTGACTTTTGTAAGCTTCTTTCCACCTTGGTTCTTTAGCAAGTTGCCGCTCTGTCCTCAGGAACGTTGCTTCCACTGCTTGCTTATTATTTGGCAAAACCGCTGGGTCAGATGTCCACGGGTATTTTGCATGCCAGTGGGGTTCGTTGGAATGATGATCTCCAGTTACATACGTGAGACCACTTTTGATAAGCTCAAACTCTCTCTCCTCAGAAAGACTCATCTCTTTGCCTCCAGGCTGACACTTCCCACACCGGCAACCTCCACATTTTGGCTCACATGCAGCGCCGATGCTATCCCATTTCCACCACTTCAAGAAATCACAGCTGGTACTTGTGGTAGTTGTCAGTGTAGCTTTGAGCGGTACATCCAAGCTCTTGTGGGTAACTTCTTTGTACCTTCCAGCAGCTGATCGCATAGAACGGGCAAAATGAGTTTCTGATGAGTGAGTAGTCACATCAATTCTTTCGAAGAGATCCGGATGAGAGCCTGCCACAGTTTTCCCCAGGGGACCATCCCACAGCACAAGATCTCCAACTGAACGCACCTTTTGAGGGACAAGCCTACCCTCTTTATGACTGATAAGAAGTTTGATTTTGGTGGGTCTTCTCAGCTCCTGGAGGGAAATGTCTGGGAAGATTTTCTGCAGTTTACTGGGTGAGACATGATGGTGGATCTCTGCAATACTGTCCAGACCATAACAGATCAATTGATGAGATCTCAACGTCCCCTTTGGGGTGCCAACCCGAATCTTCAGGAGGTAACGCTTTGTTTCTACAGTCACATGCATGCCACCCACTCCATGGACAAATAGAGTGACATCCTCGCTTCGCAAGTTTAGCTGTTCAGCTGCTTCATGGGTTATATAGTTGGTGTCCGACGCCAGATCTATCAGCGTTCCTAGCTGTTGTCCCGCATTAGCAGTGACCTCAAGGATCATCATGATAACAGGAAACTCTTGTAAGTGAGCTTCTTCCAGCAGCTTTCTGCTAACAACTGAGTTGAGTGTCTTCGCTGCTGTGTTACAAAACACATTTCGACATTGCTGTGCTAGCTCTGGGCTTAGTCTTGTTAAAAACTCTTCCTGGTCCTCAGTGCACCTTTTTCCAGCTTGAGATGACGAGCTTGGCTTCAACTTTCCCTTGAATGAGCTTTTATTTCCATGGCTTGGACACAGGAGGTAGTGATGCTTCATTCTTCCTCTGCAGCTCTCACTCTTGCAGAAAAAAGTCGTTTTGCATTCGCCTTCTTCATGAACTTCAAGGCAGTCTTTGCACATTCCAGTTTTTTGAACTGCTTCTTTCTTTTCTTCCAAACTGAAAGATTTAAATTTCCTACATCTGTACAGTTTTCGCTTATGCCCACTCTCTCCGCAAACAATACAAGCTCCTTGTGGGCTTGTAGCTTTGGTGGCTTTAGTTCTGGCATGCTTTAGCTGTACTTTCGCCTCTTTCCTTAGAGGTTCTTCATCTCTTAATTGCTCCAACTCCTCATAGATTCCCTCCTGACTCTTCAAAAATGAAAGCAGTATGTCAAAGCGGTCCTTTGAGGGTTCTACGCCGCTCTTCTCAGCTACAAACATGAGCCACTCCTTCTTTAGTATTTCAGGTAGCTTGCTTTCTAGGGACTTTGTCATCAAGGGATTTTTGAGAGCACCTGTATTACCAAGCTCAATTAGGTCATGTAAAGCTTTTTCAACCATTCTTATAAGATCCACAATTCTTTTTGGCTGATGACCTTTAACAGCAGGCAATGCTTGGAGCTCCTCAATGATTTCCAAGGCTATGACAGTTTTGTTTCCGAAACGGTTGTCCAGCACTCTGAAAATCTCTTCTGCTGATCCACATGTTGACAAACAAAGGTCCCTTGCCAGCTTTTCTTCTAGGCTGTCCAGTAGCTGAAATTTACGAACTTCCTTTGAACCAGTGGGCTCTCCCTGTGCTTGAAGCGCTTCCCAGTCCTTTTTCCAACTGTGAAAGTGTCTTTTACAGCCGTCAAACCTTGGAAGGGCAGTTGGTTTCAGTTTTATAGCTGGTCCATGATGGCAAGGAGCTACAGTTCGGATCACTTCTTGTTCAGCCTTAGATTGAATCAAAATGGCTTTCCGTGATGTCAGTTTAGCTGAGGAAATCTCAACTTCCTTTACTCTATGCTGAAGGTCTGCTTTCTCCTGTTCAGGTGCCCACTGACTCCACTGATTGTAGGCCTCTTTGCTTGCCTTAACTCGCATTTCTACTTGGCTTAACATGAAGTTGTAAGCTTCCAGGTTTATGTCAGCAGCTGCAGTGGAGGCTGTGTAGCATTCTCCCTCAGCCAATTCAAGGCTTATTGATAATTCAGGGCGCCCAAAATTGGTCCAAATCACATCCTGGATTATCCTTTGCACTTCCTCCAGCTTCTCTTCACACTCCTCTGCTGTATTTTTAATGTCCCTGCGTTGCTCCTCTTTCATGGTCCCTCCATCTTCATCCCAGGTTTCAGCCAGTGCTAACTCAAAATTATCATTTGCATCAATCACTTTATCTGCCTCTCCTGCAACTTTTCCAAAGGCGTCTTTCAATTCATTGAGTGACATATTTTTGCATGACCTTGTCAGTGAATTAACAAGTCGAGAAAATGTCCTTTTGGCGACTGTTCTACTGGACTTGAGATGTTGCAAGGCTTTAGCTTCTGTCATTTTGGAGCTGAGGTGCAGGTGTTGGAGCTGAAGCGCAGGCGTTGGAGCTGAAGCGCAGGCGTTGGAGCTGAAGCGCAGGCGTTGGAGCTGAAGCGCAGGCGTTGGAGCTGAAGCGCAGGCGTTGGAGCTGAAGCGCAGGCGTTGGAGCTGAAGCGCAGACGTTGGAGCTGAAGCGCAGGCGTTGGAGCTGAAGCGCAGGCGTTGGAGCTGAAGCGCAGGCGTTGGAGCTGAAGCGCAGGCGTTGGAGCTGAAGCGCAGGCGTTTTCCCTTGGCCAGTTTTGACTGGTAGCCGTCTTTTCTGTGGCTGGTCTTTACTGGAACCGGTTTTTACTGTCAAGTGTATCCTAATTTTTTAATGTGCTTTTCCCACACTTGAAAAGGGCTGAACATCCATGGTTGAAGGTCGATTTACTCAGACTGCCACTTTAGATAATTTTCCAAATCTTTATTTAATCGATCAGCAGTCAATAGGTAAAAACCTTAAAACACATATAATGACAACAATAAATATTAACAAATTCAAGTTCCACGTTCACAATAACAACCATTTTAATTAATGATAACTTTAAGGACTATAAAGTGCTCTAATTACTGGTATATCATTTTTAACAATTTTATTTTGCAGTGAATTCACTTCCTTTAAAATCATGTTTTTAACAAAGAGCAACTACCCTTTTAATCATCCTTCACACCACATATTTACACAATTATTAAAAGGAGAGTTTCCAAAGTACACCCGTGAGCTTAACATCCTGAGCCCATAAACATGAAATTCCGACAGGTGCGTGGAGTACGCACGAACGTTCGCGAAGCGCTCATCTAATCCCCACAACACGTCAAGTGAACGAGAAAATAAGCGATCGCGGCCGTTTTAACACTTAAAAAAAGCCACTTCTTACCGGCTGCCTCTTCAACAGTAGAGCTATGGATATTCAGTTGCACACAGGTAGGCAGGCACGCTTTACACATGCGCTAATAAAGTTTGTGTCTCACCGGTGCTTCTTTTTTGAACGAGGCGTGTGCGTCGCCATTAAATGCCCGACGCAGCGCAGTCACCTGCTCCACAGTTCCACCTCACGTGACCCTGTCAGACACCCAGCGCCACACTCACCATTTTTGTTGCCCTGGCAATGTTATGTTGGGGTTGTGAGGAGAAATGGGGACCAGCTTACTCTGCAGTTCAGTCCACAACTCAGAGACAAATTTCAATCAAGTACTGCCGCTCTGCAGAAACTATGTCCTAAAAAACGATGCAGTTTTTTGAATTTTGCCTAAAAACGGCATAATTATAATTAAAAGACCACTGGGAATGCTTTTTCACTAGATCAAAAGGTGATTGGAGCGGAATTTTGATAAAGCAATGCAATCCACAGTTCTCCCACTTTTAAGTCAAAACCTATACACTTTTTTTATATTCCTATATGAGTTCAATACTCAATGAGATTTAAATTAACCATAACTGATCCTGATCATAGCACTAAAGGTACCGTGTAGGTTAATTAGAAATAATAAATCAGCCCAATGTTAGAAGCAGCAGGTGCAGCAGGTAGAAGCAATGAGAAGAAAACAGGGACCCGACAGCTTATAACAACCCTGTCTACAGGAAATTACTTTCATATATTACTCAACTGTTTTTCCAATTACAGCATTGTGGCAACAACAATCTCTGTTTGGATTATGTTCAGAGCCAACATGTTTTTGAATAATGAAATGCAGCATTTACACAAAACACTGGAAATGCCAAAGGGTGGTGAACATACCAAGTACGTCACTATCAAATCTCAGACCACGATGTATGAGACCGATTTTTCATTTTAATGTCAGGTTATTATATGTTTCTGTGATAGCAGCGATCTTATGACAAAACAATATTTGTTTGCATGTTATAGGTGCCCTATTAAGAAGAGTGGAACATCAGTCGACATTAGGGGGTTGGTTCTGGTAAAATTGACAAATGTCTCTACTTTAAAGCTACAGACACACCGGTTATGTTATTCGCGTTCAGTGATCAGTGTTTTGCATGTTCTTGAACGCAAATTAAGCCCATGATGGTCGCAGTAGCAAAGCAGGGAGGGGCTTCTTCTTTTTCTTTATCTACTGTTTACCAGCACATGTCCACCACCTACTGTTGGAAGAGGCTTGGTGCAAAATGTTGAAGTGGTGCAGATCTCATTAATCTTGTTCCAGGGTTTTTTCTTTCAAAGCTCTATTCCAAAATATGACAGACTTTTTGTCAGTTCTGGTCGGCCACTAATCGCAGTTATCAATTTCTTTTAACAATTGCAATTAATACTCAAACATGTATCACTTGTGTAAATTAAAGGGGACATTATGCATTCTTTACCACCAAATCCCGGTCTTAGATTGGTCAAAGTTCAACCTGGTTTAATTTGCATTGTCTGTTTACTGTCCACAGGTTTTCTATGATCATAATAACTTTAGTTGCGATGCATGAACGCGAGAGTTTTGAATGCGCGTTTACACAGACTCTTCTTTGGAAGTGGACGCTTAAACATGCGTTGCAGCGGGTGGCATACACGTAGCATAAGAAAAGTTTGACTTTTTGGGCATTCTCCAGATTAATAAACGTAGCTGTGGTAAGAGTTAAATAACATGGAAAAACTGGAAAAATGACTGAAGATTGTAAACATTTGTGGATAATTTGCCTCGTCAGTCAACATTAATACCTCCAGTTTTTCAAATATCAAAAAGTATGTAGTACTAAAAGTTCTAAAAGCATGGATGTGTAATATTATTAGAAATCAGCAACGAGCACAGCTGCTTTAGTGCTTCATTTTTAAATAATACCAATACAGCTTTTGTAAGCATTACATCCTTGGCTTAGCAGACTCGCACAGACTCAGTTAATTCTTCACGAGGCCCTTTGAGAAGAAAAAATGTAACAGCCCATCCCTGGCTTGTAGAGAGCAAAATAACATACTGAAATAAGTCTGTATTCAGACAAACTGTCACCATCCAAGGGCAGTCAAGAGACGAGGCACTTTGTTGAGAAGATGTGTAAAACAGCTAGACCTCCATCCTAAAATAACTGCTCTTGTTCAGGGGAATAGGCACAGCAGAAAAAAAAGGCAGGAGAGCGGAGGAGCAGACAGATAAAAATGTCTGCCTGTTCACTTAAGGGCCAGGGGCCTTTTCCACACGACTGATCCGAGAGCAAAGGCTTAAATACAGTGGAGATGAGAACAGATTCAGCCTGTCAGCTGGCACTGGCGCCCACATGTGAGTGGCACACCACACACACAACACACACCTGAACATGTAAACACCGAAACCTGCACACTCACTGTCTCCCATGAACGTATTCATATGCATTCAAGTGCACATTGTACATGAAGTCTGGAGAATATTTACACATTCCAAAACCATAAAATCAAAGACCTACAAATAGAATTTTAATAGTTTGGCTGCCACCACTGCTGCACAAAAATGTTAACACACATGCACACAAATGCTTTCACTTTGCTAAATGAAGTTTCTGTGTCAGGGCTTCATCACGTACAGCGCAGCTGCCTGCAATCCCTGCCACATTAAGCAAGCCTAATGGACTTTCAGATCAGCAGCAGCGAGTCTGAAGAGGCTTCATTCACAAGCTTTGTGTAGAATCAGTGGGGTATTAAGTTTGTCAAGGTACGCACATCAGTATGTCTGTGACCCAACCCCCTACCAAGATGGAGGGGAGCCATAGCCTACTCTGTACGCAGCATACTCTATTCAGTTAGGCATATATACTCACATAACCATGTACATTTATAGTTTATATGTTTGATTTTATGTAGCTGTTGCATTTTAAAGAATCATTACAAATTATCCAGTGAATTGTAGGGATATACTGTGTATTCCCCATTTGAGATGAGGATTATGAGACGGAGAATGTGTTCTGAGCTCATGCTGGTTAAGAACATTTGCGATAAAGAGCTGTTTAACGAGGAGAATAAATGTGTTGGAATTTGGGTAAATATTAAAATGTGGAGCCAGGAGCAGAGTGAGGTTAAAAGGTGGGAGATTAGTCAGCACAGTGAGGGCGAGCAAAGCACACATTAGACAGTTAAGCCATGTGGGATGCTCATGTAAGTTTTTAAGCGGGCTTTGATTAGTCTGAGACTGACTTCCAAAGCGCTCATCACATCAAAACTCGGCTTTTTTTCCCGTTAGGACGTACATCCCTTGTTCTTTTTTTAATTCGTTGTCTCTTCTGCTTCTCTGGTCACAGTACAATACAGGGGAAGCAATTTAAGCCAAAATATTACTGGCATCATTATGAGCAGCTAAACAGAGTGGATTTGCATTAGTTTATGTGCATATAAAAAAGGAAGCTGAAAAGAAAGAGTCAAAGTTTTTTTTTCATTTAATCAAACTGAATGCTGTGCTTATGATTTAGGGCAAAAATCGGATAACAGTCAATTGATTATTAATGTATTAATAAAAGTCCCAGAGTGCCAGGCTACAAAGATATTTGGAGGCTTCTTTTCATATAAACAAACCCACCCACATACATGCAAACAAAAAGCAACATAAAGCCAGAGGGCAAATGTGTGGAATGGAATAAAAGCCAATGTTAAAAAAACATTTTAGGATGGAAAAACATGTAAATTAGAAATGCCTCTTCAAAACAGCCCTAACTATATGTGTGCGTTTTTTTTATAACCTCTCTGTTGCATATTTTTGAACTCAACATCTCAACACGAGTTGCTCCCTGTGGTGACTGTGTCCCAATGAGGCTCCTCCTCCTATTAGTTTCTGTTATACAGTAGCTTGTTGGCACAGAGCAGACTGATAGCTTACAGCAGATGGTGTGCTGCTATCCGTGTGGTAGGCCACTAGCAGGACACCCAACAACCCCTCCTTCCCATCCACTCGGCAATCCGTGCTCCTTCCCTCGTGCACATCCTCCAGCTCAGACACACACACCCTCCAGTGTCACTTCAGCCCAGCCAGGTCACCTGCTGCTGAACTTACATGCGGCGCCCAACACCAGCTCAGACACAAAATGTAATATCTTTTGGTGCATGGCACATTCAAGGAGGTCACACATATGGCACCATTACATGCACAGACCCCCCCCTATTCTCCTTCCACGCTCCAACTGAAATCAAGATGACAAGAAATGTTATTGACATTTCTCACATGCACTTTCCCCCTCACTAACACTCTCACTTTCTCTGCTACAAGAGACACTTGTTTAATCAAGTGTAGCATTTCTAGCATGTCTACCCAATGCCGTCATTGAAGAAATGTATATATCACTGCACATTTCAAACCCTCATCTTCAACAAACTGATGATGCAGTCAAAACAGACTCTAATAGGCTTTTTATTGGCTCTGCAGCATCATAGCAATTATAATGTGCTGTGTTGAATTGCAGGACCTACCCTGTGATGATGGAGAAATGCTGCTGAAAGCCACGGCACAGGTGAGGAGGATCCAGACTGCCAGAGCCATGTTTGAGGTTGAGCGCAAGATGCTTCGGCTTAGAGGCGGTCAGCAGGCACAGGTGAGTGGGATGGCACTTTCCTCCGCTCACGCCCTGCCCCAGGGGTGATCCTGCAGGCACAGAGGTCAGAAATAGAACATGGTTGAGTGAATCATAAAAATTTGAACACAACTACAAACGAAAAAGAAAAAAGCAGTTCTCTTTTTGTGTTTTTTCCTCTGTGGGAGGATATTTATTCTGCTTTTATTTGTCTATTGATGCTTAAAACTCCGCATTACACAAAGGTAGGTTTTTAGCTAATGCTATGGCATTATCCACATCAGGAAGAAAAGACGGAAAGGGGGGGAAAGTGAGGCTCCCCTTGTGGTAGCAGACTGAAATTATCATCAGACAGCAGAAATAAAGCCATTTTGTTCTACACAGCATAGAAATAGCTGCTGACGCTACCTCCACATCAATCAGGAAAGTTTGGACACTTGATTGAATCAGACATGGTACACATGTTAGACGGCTGTTAACATAGATTTATACATGTGAGAAATGCTTGTATTTTTTTCCCTTTGTGAGTGTTTTAAAGGCACAAGCACACTTAAATATAGAGTTTGAGAGAAGTGGAAACTCTGTAAACAGCGCTGTAGGGCTCACGCTTCTCATTTGCCTGATGACATAAATCATAGAGTGAAACTAAAGCTCTGATTCTTTGACAGCACCGCCTGCAGGGGCTGGAAGAAAGACGGCAGTATGGAAGGTATTGTTTTAGCTAATAATCTTCCTGCTGATGTTGCTGATGAAATAGACAGATTGGTCTGCAACTGAGAGTGTAAGTGATCCATTGTTGTGCTCCTTTATTTTATAAGGCAGCAGGAGAGTTTTAAACAATACGTTTGTCCACAGTTTTAAAAGGTTATGAAAAAGCAATGTGTTATAAATACTTGAATGTTTAAAAAAATGTATTCATAAAAGTATTAATCATATTAAAACTTTAAAATACAACGTTTATTACTTTTTTCATTTCTTTCTGCATTTCAAATTATTCTGGAAATTTTAAGGAAAACCTTGCCTCATGATATGTTCAAATGAAGAAAATATATGAGAAGATGAAACTAATAAAATTGTTTAAACAGATCTGTGAAAAATCTTTCGATGAAAAAGGGAACTGACATTTTATTTAAGAAGATCAATTGGAGGCATTATCCTGTTAAACTGTTTTGGATTCATATTTTGATCTCCTGACCTTGTGTTTTGCCTGTAAGTGCATTTTAAACTTTCGGAGCTTAACGTGCACCACAAAAATAAATATTGCAAAAATCAAGTTTTATATATTTCATGTCTACCTTCTGAGCCAAGACAGAAAATCTCACTCAGCTGCTTTAATAATTCAAGCATAATCAGTTTAAAGTTGCTGGATAGTGGAAACACTTCAGAGTGTTTTGTCTCCACAAACAATGTGAAAATATGAAACTATGAAAAATACAGTGCTATGATGTTTAACTATGAGTTTTTCATCTGTCATTTTTGTCTCCTTAGTCAAAGCTTGGAAATATTTCCCATTTAGCAAAGATTGTGAGTCTTGATGTGTGGCGTGGCTCCCCCACCCACCCTTTATCATCGTTCCTGATTTGGCTTTCCCCCAACCTCTGCAGCCCCTCCTCTACATGACCTTTTCTGATATTTAACCTCCTCCCCATTGGCAATGCCAGCCCACAGTTACTGACCCGCCTGGGTGTCGGTGCAGGGATTAGTAAGTTGGTGGTTTTGAGTACAAGCAGGAGAGGAAGGGAGAGACGTTTGCAGACGGCAAACAGCAAAGAAGGACAAATAAGTAAAGCAGAACAAAGGACACTGCAGCAGCTGTTCGTTACATCAGCATTTATTCCTCAGATATGGTCAACACACAACCTGTACAATAATGCAGCTTGTTCCTTAATTGTGTTTGCTTGCTTGTGACCGTTCCCCATGGCCAGCAGCTGACAGGAAAGCACACTCAAAGGAAGGAAAGGGAGGCAAAGAAAAGAGGCTTTATAATAGCAACAGAAATGCATTGTCTTTCTGTTTAAGCCTCATTCTGTGATGCAGCATTTTTTTTAACCTAATATGCCCTTTTCTGACCTGATCTTGTTTTACTAATTATTCTCAAAAAGCAATTCTATCTCAGAGTGATTTTATGTCTACAAACATTAGTTTTATCTTTATTAGCAGCTTGTTTTTAACCAAAAGATGTATATTTTTCCTTCAATTTTTTCTGTCTGCTCTTCTTCGGGTTTTCAAGCTATACTGAAGCTCACTGATGCTTTCTGCATCTCCGAGGATAAAATCCAGGACATGAGAGCTGGGGAGTACATAATGGGCAAACTGATTCTATTTTGTTGCAAAGCGCTAGATGGTATTACACAAGATTTAATTTTCTTGTGGTAGGAAGCAGGGGAACAAAGTGAAGAAACAAAGGAAGAAAGGAATTGTGGAAGGCCAAAGTAACGGAGAGAAGACAAAAAGAGATGTCAAAACAAAGGAATAGGGAGATAGAGATGAATGGGAGAGGGAGAGCTCACATGCAGTCTGTGTAGCTCACAAACAAGGAGCTGGAGAAGCACTGAAGTAATGGCAAGAGTAACTATGTGTGAGCAAAATAGATGCAAAAAGCAGAAGAATGATAAAAAAAAGCCTGAAGTGAGGTCAAAGGAGAAGGTTTTTCTTGTGTGTATGACTCAGTTCGCCTCTGGGTGGGAAAGGGTTGGGAGTCTTGAGGGGGTGTAAGATGGGTGTCTTGTGTGCTCTCCCACTAGAGGAAGTTGGACGCCTGAAGCCAAAGGCTAACCTTTGACACTGATCACATCTACTATTATTATCATGACAGTTTCTCTTCTAACAGAGAGCGTTGTGTCTTAATGAAACTATAGATCACAAAGTGGGAGGATATTACACTGGAAGGGTGATGAAGCAGGTGGGGGACAGGTCAACGAGTACAACTCAGTTGCATCAACAGAGAAGCAAGCATGTGGTCATCTTAATGGAATGGCAGCAGAATTACACTTAAGCTTTCAGCTCCGTCATCCTGTTTCCAACGCCGAACTCTGCTTATTTAGACCATTCATTTACAAGCTGCCTTGATCCAAAGCAAATAACCTCATTATCCTTTTCTATTGGATCATTACGATAATCACCCAGATCATTAGGATCTTTTTGCTTTAGCAGACATTCTCATCAAGAATAGCATGTCACCAGTCCTTTTATGCACGGCGTCGAGCGCTTTCTAACTCTATATCATACCATCATAACCTCACGCCTAACATCATTTCTACACTCTAAAAACAGGCTTTTAAAAACCCACTCCAATGAAAATTATGTCTTTGGTTTTTTTTTAACAAATTCTTGTTGCATCTTTTTCCTATGATGGAGGACAAGTAGGGCCACAAGCTCTCTGCTCCCCTCAATTCATTTTTGCAGAAAAATAGATCCATGTATGGCTTTTTCTTTTTCAAGAATGTTTGGCTGGGCTTGTAAGGAGCTGTAAGCTAGCAGGAAAGCATGTGAACACATGGATGATGGGAAATGGGGGTGGGCTGACACTGCGCCAACAGTTCCACACACAACTCAAGAGAACAAGAACATTGATCAAATCAAATAAAAAAATGGAAACAAAGAGTTTAAATGTATACTTGTAAAAATTCCTTTTACAGTATAATCTGTCAATATCTATTTGAACATCATTTGAATGATGATCAAATAACTGATTCTTGTTAAACAAATTAAAATCATGTGGAGCAGCACACAGATCAGAAAAATACAAGCTTTTTAATAAAAAAACAAATTATTACAATCATTTTTAGCATCTCACAATGTGACACCACTGTTTCCCGTGTCATTAGAATTTGCCTTAGAGGCTTCAAATACAGATAGTTCAGTAGCAAAGCTCCCGCTATGAAAGGGATGATTGCCTCCTAGCAAGCAACACAGGCAGGTGTGCAAAGATGAACGCTTCTCATTCATTTACAAACCAGAAAGTGACGGAAGTGCTGTGTTAAATATTTGTAATTAAGTAAAATTTTACTTCAAAAAGACCTGCTTTTTTACTAGGAATAAACTGAAAACCGTTTTTTTTCTTTTTTTTCTGAAATAACTTCAAATTAGATACTAACTTTGTTTGAGATACACATGTGGATCAGATGAAGGGTTCAGTCAAAGATGTAGAAATGTGCGGAGCATGATGAGGCTGTGGGGATGTGAATGACAGAAACCAATGCTCTGCCTGGGGCCCTCTGAGTAATTCCCCCTCTGTCTCATCGACATTGAAGCTTTGTCACACCTGATATGCTTTTCTACTCTCTCGAGTTAGGCAAGACGGCGTAATACAAGTAGGTGTAAGAATAAATGAGAATGAAATAGAATACATTAATTACTTCTTCACCTCCATAAATGTACTCACTGGCAAAGGTGAATATATAATTATACTACTTTCAAAATTTAGAAGACGCGCCATGAAATATCATTACCGTCACCATCTGCAGCTGAGTTTTGCTGTGTGGGAGGTTGTGTTTTTAGTGTCAAACCTGCCTCCTGGGATTCAGAGGTAAGACTGTCATTTTTTATGTTTTGATGTCTTTAAAAGCAAGCCAAAGTCGCTATATATGGAGAAATTAGTTACAGTATTGTGTTTACTTTAAATGTGTCCCACCAGTAGAGTTGATCAGATTAGGAAAGTTTTACTCACAGCTATGAAAATGGTGTAAAGGTAAAATATAAAATTATACATTTTAAACATTTACAAAATCCTAATTGTTGAAAAAGAATAAACAATGAACATTTAAATGTTTTCCTAATTTCCCTTATCCTTTTTTTTTTACTTCTGCTGTTAGTCAATACAGCATAATAGCTGTTTTTCCTGCAGACCCTGATTTTGTTTGTATTGCTGCTCAAAAGCTCACTTGGTTGTCTTAAAACTACTAGATCTACTGTTAAGTTAGAACTAAAGTAGTCATTCAAGATGAATGATGTTACAAAGCTTGCAACAAAAGCACAAACACATTAAGGTCAGATCATCTGAACATTTCTCTTATTACTAAGGTGGGTCAGTTCAGGCCGGAGCTCTGGCCTGCTAGTATCTCACTGGCTGCGGCAGCAGGGCTGTTTATATAATGACACCATTGTGCCGTCTCTGTGCAGATGGAACATCAGAGCTCTTGTAATGGCCTGTGTGTTAGAGCCAATGTGTTTGATTACTGACTTAGGGAGAGTAGGGATGGGCTGTGTAGTCAATAGGGAATAAGGCTCCCTCCAAAAGAGCCGCCCAGGGAAAAAAGACACTTATTTGATGAAAACAAAGGAAAGAGGAAAAGAGACAAAAAGAATGGGAGAAAAGTTAATGGAAGCGAGCTTTAAGGGAATGCAAATGAGAAGAGGGAATCTTCAGCACAGCAGAATACAGTGAAGGAGTATCAAACAGAACCAGTGACACTGTAGACGAGGTAACAGCAAATGGATGAGGCAAAAAATAGAGATAGATCCACTCTCACATTATTCTGTGGTCAATTTTGTGCAATATCTTTTCCTGCCTCAATATGCTTCCTTGAATAAATCTCATGGAAATATCTCCCTGCAAACCGCCACATCTCTGGAGTCTACACTTTAATTCTAAAAAATGAAAAAAGGCTTTTTTTTTCAAAGTTACAGTATATGTAGAGCTGCAAAAAAAGGAGCTTAAAATCCCAAGCGACAGCTATACATGCTAATCAGGAAGTACAGGCATCTAACAGCAGCATCTAGTATGTCAACAATAGGTGACTGATGGAGATGGTCTGCCTACAGCGAGTAAGCAAGTGCTTGTCAAGCACTGCTTCTATGCAGCAGACATCCTCCCTGGCCGGGTCCACAGGATCTCCTGTGTGGTTTGTGATTTATTGTGGCCGTGCAGAGCTTGTCACTGTTCATTATTACTGATGCAACAGGAGGCAATGCCACCACCCATCAACGCCTGCCCCGTGACGCCTGCCACAGCTGCCAGAGGAAGTGACCTTAGCATCCACCTGTCTTCTCAAACAAACATGGGTTGCAGCCCAACTCTAATGAGTGTAATATCTTACAGGGATAAAACATTCCACGAGACCAACCATTTATCTCTAACCAAGTACTAACCAGGGAAAAATAGTTAATAAACTATTTTTTAATATTATTTCTTTTATTTTGGGGTGGAGAACCTTTATTTATGTGCCCCTTTAATTTTTTATTGGATTATACTATTACATTTTTAATTTTAATATTTTAATATTACATTTTTGTATTTATTTATTCACTTTCTATTCTACCTTCTTCTCCCGGATCGTCATCTTCAGTCAGACTAGACATACTTATCAGTCAACCAGCACTGTCAACTCTGTCATGGCGAGCTATGTTGCAAATCAATGAAACAAAATGAATAATTCACCATAACCATTAGGTCTAAACAAGAGTGATAACTGAACGCTCTGACATTAATCTCATGAGCCAGCAACAATGGATTTTGATATAGCATGATAATGTAACTGTACTGTGCAGCGGCGGTCCCTCTCTCCCCTCGCATTGAGCTGTTCCCAGATGTCACTTGGTTGTGACTGGCAGGCTGCCACCCCATGAGCCCATGTACCACCGGCACCAGCAAGATCCATCTTCATTAAGGACAGACGCACTGTGAGTTGTGTATGTTATTATCTGTGTCTATTAATCTGAAAGCTCCAGCAGGGCAAGCCCCATCTCACTGTTGCACTACAGAAAACAAACACACAACAGTGCGCATGCGTTCATCCATATCCAGGTTTTTAATAACAACAAATCCAACTTTAACATTAGAAAAAAAATGTTTGCTATCTGGAGACGTATACAATAACTATAGAAGGAAAAACGGATTCATAAATGCTCAATTTCAATTTACCTAATGTAAACTTGAAGCACTGCCTCCCCAGTGTTGGCAGGCACTAGGAGCCACATGGTCAAGGCTTGCAGCATTTGCGCACATGCACACATGAACACACGCTGAAGAGCCCACCGGGGCGCCACATGTGATGCTGACCCAGTTTAGATCTGTGGCACAAAGTAGAGCAGGGATCCAGAACAAAAAGAGACAGTGACATTTAAAAATAGGCTGACATTCTTTTTATCTCATTCAACACAATGGAGGTGTCCACTTTTTTTTTTGTCAGAGACACTGCCAAGTAATTATTCCATCACATCTTAAACTTGCAAGGCCACGCCCTTTACGCAGCCATCAGCATAGTTTCAGCATTGATGAGGGAGTCAAAAGGACAAAACTGAGTAAAACCAATGTAATTACCTTGACTATTTAAGAGCCCCAAATAACAGGACAGGGTAAAGTGTTGTGTTGTGTTTTTTTGTTGTGGTGAGTCTACTAAATGTCACATTAAGTGGGTTACAATAGATACAAAGACAAAATGTCAAACTACTTTAAAAATGTTTTACTCATAGACAAGATTATAATTATATGGTTTACATTTCTAATGCAATAACTCAAGTTGTTTTTTATATTTAATATTTAGAAATATTATACATACTGATGCATAACATTCCTAGTGTATCACAAAGGTATGACAGTAATTTAAAACAGAAGCTATTTCCGAATTCTCTACTCCCCAACTAACTACTAAAAAATGATATAGTGCCGGGCTATCTGTTGTACTGGATTTTAAAAGCGATTTAGACGCCATGCTCACTGCTTTTTTTTTTTTTAACAGAAAATATTATGTCATCGACATAACCTCGTAAAAATGAACCTTATACAAAGACTTTTTATGAATTAACTGGAAACAAATTAGAAGACATTTTTTAACATGAAGATTTTTTCAAATGCAATGCATTGTGGTCTATATTTGCCAATCTAGTGAGTATGGACGCACACTGGTTTTTCACAGAGACTTCTAGGAAATTTCTAGGGCATTTTACTTTGCAATTATAGATTCAAATGACTCTTAAAAAAGGCGAATGCCCAGTATAGTTCACTATGTAGTGAGTAACAAGGGAATTCAGACACAACCACAATCTTTTTTAGTGTGTTTAGACAGTACAAAAATATAGGTACTTCAACTTAATAAGTTATTAAAACTTTATTTATAAAGGACATCTTCTACAGGAAAACGCAACCATGTGGTTTTGGAAGTTAAGTTAGGGATTTCTATAAATACAAATTTACATCCTCATGGGGTGATAGGACTGATTTTTAAGCCATCACATTGTCAAAAAAACCTGAATTTAATTTTTTATAAAAAGGTCTCTTGACCACCACATATCTTTTCTGTATCTTTGTAGTTTGAGTGTGTAAATGTGTGTTTGAATGATGTATCTAATTTGATAGTAGTGACCTCAATCTGCCTGCCAAGGTTATCCAGATTTAGGATGTGCAGCGTGGGCACCATGAAATTCTGACACAGCAGGGCATGCTGACATACATGCCTCAATTCTAAAACATGCCTATCAGTCGCTTCACTGTCTTTTGGGTCTTTTTCTTCACACTCACGCATACATATAAAAAAAACATGTTGTGTTTGCATGTTTTTTACCGTCTAACCGAGTTTTTTCTAACTATAAGCTGAAATGCTGTAAACCACTCATTTATTCATTAGTACCTGTAATTAGATAGCCCCGAATCATTCACAGAGAAAATGCTAACAAAACAAAGCAAAGGGGGGGAAATGCAGACAATGATACATTCATAATGCAAAGTGTGAAATCAAGTTTACAGCTCAGCAGCAGCTTAAGCAGCTTCCTTCTATTGCTCAGCTGCCTGAGATGCCATACCACATTTGCATAAGGTGCGAACACACTCAGAGAATCCCAAACTACAGCATATGTTTTACTCCAGGAATAATTTGAGAATTCTTTTTTTTTTTACTTCCATCCTCCCTTCTTTGTTTGAAAAAAAAACACACACAGCTGCACATTTAAACTATGGAGTTATGGGGAAAGTAGCGCTGGGGGTGGTGTGATTACGAGATCTCGGTAAAAAAAACAGCCCAGAGCACCAAAGCTTCAGTCCACTAGGCCATAACAGGTGCTGCTTTCCACTGTCTGCCTCTGTTAATTATCAGCCATGTTCTGCGGGAAATATTTTGCCGGGGATTCACACCAGGTGAACACCCATTAGAGCATGGGTAGAACCCAGAGGATCTGTGTCACCCACTTTCCAGAGTATTCCAGACCCATGTGGAAATGGAGGACGGGGACACCGCTGTTCCACCCTGAAGCCAATGGTGGAGGAAAGTCTAAAGCCAATTCTCAACACAGTCTGAGTGCTGCCCTTGTGTGGCTCAGTGTGAAACAATGCACATTTAATGAAGAAGTACAGGCGTTAAAGCACAATGTGGAGAGGAATACGAGGAAGGCTGCAGATTGACTCCAAACAAGCACATAGGATTGAAATAAAAAAAAAACACCCTCAAAACTATGCATTCACTGCACACAAAAGTGCATATTTCTAAGGCTGGTATGCTTGCCAGTATAATAATTACCCCTAGTGAGATGCAGGCACACAGCTTCAGATGTGCACACACACAGTCGCCTCTGCCCTCTCACTCCTTTTCTGTCTTTTTGAATGTTTATTTTTTTCTTTCACCCCCTCTACCCCGCGTCTCTAGGGGCATCGGTACATCAGTTCGTCGTCACATTTCCAACTGGTCGCCGGTCTCTATGGAACCGCCTATTTCATGTGACCTTTCTCCCGCTTCACTCTGGGAGTCTCAAGCGTCTGGTCACTCTGAATCACTCCCCAGGCCAGCCTTTATTCTGCTAGAAAGATTGCAGAAAGACGGACAATGAAGCACATAAAGGGAGATGAATCAACAGACAACTTATGGCGCCTGCTGCCGCCATCCAAGTGAAAGATGGTACAGTTTGTACTTATCCACCTTATCACCCCCTCCCCATCCAAATAACTCTTTCCAGCCTCACGACTCTGGCGTGCCACGCCCCCTTTTTGCCTCTGATTTGTACATCTATGCACTTTTCATCTCTCTGCAGTCCTCAATCCATTTTCACACCTCCTCATAAGATCCCAGTTTGTTTCATTTCTATGAATAATTAAAGACTTCTTGACTGCGTGAAAATAAATAACGTCAGCCAATCGGAGTGGGACTTTCAGGTTTTCACCAACTGTTCTCACCAATGGGAGGAAAGCTTTGGTGACTCAAAAGAAATGAGAAGTGAGTTAAACCTCTAAATAAAATATTAAAGACCCACTCCAATAAAAATGGTGCTTCTGGTGTGTTAAATAACTTCTTGTGGCATTTTTCTCATGATGGAGGACATATGTTGAAAAAATTAAGCTTAAAACTGTTTTTCTGAGTATGTTTTTATTCAAATCATTATTTAAAAAAACAGCTACAAAAACCTTGTAGTTGTTGTCTACAAACTACAATCGGCAGGCCTCAGGCTCCCTGCTCCACTCCTTTCAAATGCATCCACTTGCAGACAAATAGATCCATGTACGTCTTGGTTTTCTGGCATCTGATTAAAACTGTACTGCTTGATAGCTCCAATATTGCTCACCATGTTTTGTTAGACTGTTGTAATAGTCTAACATAATTAGTCTAGGTTGGTGTTGTGAGGGTCTGTGAGCTAGCAGTAGAGCACGTAAACAAAGAGAGGATGGGAATGAAAGTAGAAATGAAACAGTTTTGCCCACAACTCAGAGGCGAATATCTAATCAACTAATGCTGCTCTGCAATTAACTGTGTCCTAAAACATGACACGTGTTTTATATTTAGTCTAAAAACAACATAATCATCATTAAAAAGCAACTAGGAACTCTTTTACAACAGATCAAAAGATGATTGAAGTGAGACTTAAGGTATTTTTTGCTGTTTAGCTACAGGTTTCTACTCTGCAGAAGAAATTAATGCGTTGAAAACAGTTTTGTGTTTTCCCGATGTAGCAAAAGTATTTAAATTGCAAATAGGAACTGGCTGACAGTAGCACTCAGTCAAAAAGTGAAAAACACTTAAAGATAAAGAAACACATGCAAATGAGCTGATTAGCTGAGTATGCAAATCAATTCATTATTTGCAGCAGGCATTTATATGTTAATTGACAGTGGTTCATTGCAAATTAATTATATACATTATGAATTGAGAATAGGATAATCTGTAATCATGGTGCAAATAAAAAGATAAAGATGACAATTAGGTGCCTTTAAATGACTTTCTCACTTATCTGGGATATCGCTCTGGCCCAAATCATAAAGAGAGAGATCCTCATTCCAGTGCTTATATCACACTAAACAGGAGCTTCTCACAATATTCACATCAAAGTTGAATGTTGGCTTGGCATCAAGAGGCGATGGGTGTGGAGGGAGCGCTGCAAGCTGTAAGCTCTGCAGGTTTCTCTCTCTTTCTCTGCTGCTGTCTCTCATCCCTATTGTCTTTTGGCCCTCTGACCTGTGCAGGTCTCACGTTCCTGACTCTTCTCTCAGCAAGCAGCTGATCGATAGATGCATCTGACTTCACCCTGACTCAATAACCTTTCATGCACATCCTTTCCCCCTAAGGAGTGAGCCTGTCTGTGTCTGCATGTGTGAGTGTTCTTGTGTTAGGGTGTGTGTTCCAGCAGGGAAGGACTGTAGCACTGCATGCGCAAGTTTCTGCAAGCAAGGCATGGTTTGGGTTTTTTTGGCAGTGCTGTTTGCATGTGTGTGTGTGTGTTTATGCCAGCTTCAGTCGTTCACCCCAGGGCCTAGAAGTCATGGCGGTGAGAAAACAGATTGATTTCTCCCCTCCCACGCACAAACAATTAACTACACAGCGCTCAATTAGACACACGCTGGAGACGCCTCCAGACAAGCCTTTGCCTTGACCTAGGACCTGTGTTCAGAACCAACCCATAGCACTTTGTCTGGACACAAAAACGTTGGTTTTGGTGGAGGTCAGTCGAAGCTGCTAAGATAGTAGTAGAAAGCTGTTCATTGTTTTTTTCTAATTTTTACACAATTAGTTGTTCTTGTTGTTCATCATACCTTCCAAGGATTGTGTGTCCCTGCAAAAATGAGCCAAGATTATCTTTAATGATGTCAAAGGTGTGCGTTCTCATTATCACTGGCTGTTCACACCCACCGCTCCACAGCTTGTGTCCCTAGCTGAGTAAGCAGACTTCAGTTGCTAATTTAAAAGCAGGGGAATTCCAGTGGAGTGTGCAGCACTCTCTATCAGGTGCTCTGCGTCCACCTTGGGGACCTATATTCACATAACACATGTTGATCATCCAGTAAAGGACAAACAAGGTTGTCATCCGCATGTCAACTTTCTGTCACTTCTGATTTTTCCGCGTGAAACACCCCAGCGAGCATGTCTTTCTGTGGATCTCTCTTTTTCTTGAGCCGAGACATTCTGACAAATGTCTTGGCTCTTTCTCCTGCTTCAGTAAACCTAACTCTCTTCTTCTTGGCCAACTCAAAAGAAGACATTTTTTTCTGTGCCTAAACAAGGCAAAGCTAAAAACCAACTGTTATTTATCAGGATGAATTTGTATCTTGTTCTGAATTTTTATCTGAAGTCACAGATAGCTATGTTTTATAGTTTTATGTAAATATTTTTATTATAGACTTTCAAGTAATAAAACCATCAATAATTATAAGGATTATTAGGGGTTTAAAATTACATTCACAGACGCTCTTTTGAAAAGACAGTCCTTCAAAAAGACAGAGTTGTTAGATACATAATTTGTCTTTGCAGTTTCTGTGTATGTTTCTTTATTTTTTAACAAGACCTGAACAAGAGTCTGCTTTTCCAAGGCTCACTCTGATGAAAACCATGTTCTTGTAGCCTTTTCTTATGATGGAGAACATGTTTATGGAAAATTAAGCTTCATATTGCAATTCTTAGCATTTCTTTATTCAAATCGTTGTGAATCAGGAGCAGATGAAAAGATGCTGTTTGAAATTAGCTTGTAGCTGTGAAAGAGAACCCCCAAAAAGCAAGCTACAAGCACCCTGCTATGCTCCTTTCTGATGAATCCGCTAGTAGACAGATTCATGTACATTTTGGGTTTCCTTGTCTGAACTGGGATCTGGCTCAAAACTGTATGGCTGGATTGCTTCAATATTGTTCGCCATTTTTGTTGCACCGGTAATGTTATATTGGGGTTGTGAGGGGCTGTAAGCTAGTGGGAGAGGTGAATTTCCAAGAAATGCCGCTCTGCTGAAACTATGTCTTAGAAAACAATTGAGGTTTGGGATTTTGCCTAAAAACAGCATAATTATAATTAAAGACCACTTTAATGCTTTAACTGTTCAAAGGATGATTGGAGTGGGACTTTAAACAGGCTTTAAATAGATTTAATACACTTACCGGTAATATAACTGCACTTTCTCTGCACTTTCCCAATCACGATGTTCAGTGCTGTTTCCACGTTCCTCTCGGAACATTATAACTAACAGGAATTGTTAGTTTAAATTGAATGCACATCTCAGATTATGTGAGACACTTTGGAGTGACACGACAAATCTTTGTCATTCCACTGGCCGACTTTGACCAGACTTTAGGAGTTAATGATGATTTGGGTCAAGATTATAATGTGACAAGCTCCAAGAGTGCATGCTAGTGTATAACCTATTATAAAGCAAATGACAGAGAGGAGAAAGTTACAATTAATTGCTCCAATGAGTGTTAACATTTCAGATCAATTGGAGGTTAAGAGGACAACACCTGATTAGTGCACATATGCACAGTGTCCTCTACTGTTTCATCAAGCTTATTTTTTTGTTTTCACTTTTACTTTTTTTAATGGTTCTCGTTTTTTTTTTATTATTTTCCACCTTCTTGTGAATTAAGCAGTGGTTGAGAGCAGCGGCTTTCCCTTGTTGCAAAAAAAGACTACATTTGCACAAATGGCAAATTCGTTAGTGCAATGCCTACAGAAAGTATCTTGTATTTTGCTCATCGTGAATGCTATATTGTCGCTGGTGTCTTATTAGTTTCATATATGAATAAGCCACCAGCTATAATATAGCATATTAATTTATGAATGTGTTAAGGATAGGGATAAATACATTTTTTTTCTTCCTCTCACTCTCTTTCTGAGCTGTTGTTTATTTAAAAAAAGTCTTAAAATTATATGAACTTGCATCTGATGATATTTAGGAAAATAGGTGTTTATATGTACGCATGTTTGTATAAATGTGTATGGATATATCTAAAGACGTGTGTGTGCATATATGTACTATGCACTGTAATTATATGTGCTGTTTGCTACATTATGTTTTATGCATTCCTAAAATAAATTTAGTCAAAAAAAGCCCACTGGGTGTGGTTTATCCTTTCCTTTGTAATAAGAAAAAAAAAACGCCCTTCCTGCTTTTCTGCACTAATCAGATGAAGCACCAGAGGGAGAGACGGTGGATTTAACTAGTTTTAGTAATCACAACAGCACATCTCCCCTTTTACATCGACGCAAACGAATGTTTCAAGTCAGGGTTTCACATAAAAACCCAAAAGCTACTTTGAATCTTTGTCCTCACAGCTTCACACATTGCATTGACACCACAAGGTACCACTGGGCTTTGCTTCATTGAAATCATGAACTTGCTACAATCTATCAGGAGATGAAGGAGTGTAAATTATCACATACATATCTGGGAGCTTTTTAGGATCAATTTAATTTTCCTATAAAATGTACAGAATGTACTGCCTTTTGGAGGGCCTTTTGGTCGTGACAGCCATTCTCCTGTGACTTCTCTCTTTCTGTCAAGCAGCTCTTTCCCATTCTCTGACCTGCTACCCGCAAGTGGTGTGAAAGCTGGGAACACTTCCACTGTGAGTCTGGGGTCAGGGTGACTCGCTGGCTGCAGGAGACCTGGCTTGCACTCTTAGAGACTGTTTAACATTATAAAGGCACAGAGAAAGAGAAGAGTGGTGAAATATTAATCATCTTAGAATTAAAAAAGCTGTCAGTCAAACCTGCAACGGCACAATGTCCTTGTGCCTCAAACCAGTGGGGCCCAGTTTCATTTGCACATTGAAGCAAAGACATAAATGTCACATTTCTCCACAAGACGTTAACAGAATAGACATGAACAACAATAGTACAATACAATAGTACAACAAGTACAATAGCAGCTTGTGAACAAGCCAACAAAGCTTGTTTATCAAAGAAGAAGCACAAAAATAACATTCCCAACACCTACAGCTCAACAAATCACAACAGCCTGGTTTTAGTTACACAGCATTTTAGTCCCCTGCACAGCTCCACAAACTCTCAATAATCTGCTGACGCGGTGGCTTCATAGGCTAGTCTGATGCAGCTTTGCCAGCACAGAAGAGCAGTGTGATTCATGACATTTACCCCGCCCAGCTCCCATGGAACCTAGATCTCTTTTGTAACGACATCACAGTCAGGGCCCTGATTGGTCACCAGATGGCTGCCCTGATTGGACCCTAGCCCAAAATGTGCACACTGAATCACTGGTTCAGTGCTACTCTGGATGCTGATCCAGCCCACCTGCACTGCACAGCAAACATCCAAAACACAAAAGTTCCAATTCTTTTTGGCATCAACGTGCACAAGGAAAAAGCATTCACCCAACAGAAACTTTCACACATGATAAGTAATTATTTCACAGCATATGAAGACATCTCATGTCTCTCAGACCACCTTAACCTTTCATAAGTCTTGTCAATTGATTTTAAAACTCCCTTTTGAAGATTATAGCCCTTTAAAACCGAAGTGTCCTTGTTTAACTTATGTTAAGTGACTCTGTCTTGATGCTTTGTGGGTTAGGCCCCATTTCAAGATTTCTGAGCACTGTCCTGGGAGGCATAAAGTATCACGTGGAGAGAAAGGGATTTACTGTGCTGTGTGTCCATTTCTAAGTGTATCAGGGCTTTTATGAATGTATCTGCTTTCTCTCATTGTTAGTTTTCAGCGACGTGGTGCAATTGGCCACCCTTAAGTGCAGGCATTCTTTTTTAAATACTGTACAAATGCACATTAGCTTCTACTTGAGCCTTGAGAGGTAATCCTGCAGCCTCTCTGATTGAGACATGAAACCAGAGCTTCCTTCTATTCGGTCCTCTTGCTCCATTCCCAAAGGGATGCCTGCAGCATGCTTCTCTAAAGATACCCCTGGCACACACACACAGCAAACACAATTCCCCAAGGACAGCTGTCGGCATTTCATGGAGTCCAACATTAAAACAAGACCTCCATTCCATTCTTGCGAGTCCCAGAGCTGTTCAACACTTTACACACTAGAGTTACTGTAGTTAGTCCAGCACTGGACAGCTTTTATGAGGACTTTCTTTGTTCCTATCTATCGTTTTTTTTCTATATGCACTTCTTTCTCATTTTGGCATCCTGATCAAACGCTTACATCTGCAGGTTTTTCAGTCCCTTGAAAAATGAGGGAGAGAAAAACACAAGCCGCTCATCAGCCCAAGGAAACAGAAGTACAGCGTTTGGCAGTGGAGCAGACTCCCTGCTGCACCTGTGTCTGCTCAGGCAGATCAGTATTTAGCTGAGGTTCCCCGCTGCCCCAGGGACAATGAGAGAGGGTGGAGGGATGGACTGAGCATTTGAGAAGAAGACTTGGACACCAGTCTTTACCTTCTGCGCCAGCGTCACAGGTCAACTGAACCAAATGTCTATTCCCTGGCACTAACGGGCAGCTGTTTGGTAAGCTGCCTTTGGACCAGCTCCACACAAAGAAATAAATGTGAAGAGGAACACGTTCAACATCCCCTCTAGCATCTCTCCTTGTTCAAAATATCATAATTTGAAGCAGTGTAAAATAAAGAATGCACATGAAAGTGTGGAATTTAAATAGGAACATTTAATCAGGAGCAATTAACAAACGTTTTGTGCATTATCAACAGAACAAAGCGAGTAAGCTTCATTGGAACAGTTTCCGTTTTCTTTCTGTTACATTTTAGTGCGCGTCACTGAGACATCACAACTTTCCTTTCTCTCCTAAGTGTTGTGATTGCAACAAAACAAGCTTGAAAATTTAGAGAGCCTGTCCCTGTGGGTGCCAAACACTTCCATACCCCTCCCCTCGGATATTTAAGAAAGCTGTTGATCACACCTGCTCCAGCTTCATCCTTGGATGTGGGAGTCACGATGAAGGGAACAGCACTGAATCTGTTATCTGCTTGGAGCTGTGATGCTTCGTTTCCATGGCAACACTCCACCCAGTGCTGTGGTCCTTTTGCTGTCTTTTAATGCGATGCCTGTTCTACAAAGCAGCCCAGCTCCTGGCAAAAGGGCCAAAACAAGATTGATCTTTGGAAGTAAAGCAGAAGAAAAACAAGGATGGAGGCACTTTACATTTATGACTATAGATTGTTCTCCACTAATTCTATTTTTAAGCTGTTACAAATGACATGAAGTAGTTGATTATTGTCCTGTGCTCTTCATTGCCCGTGTGTGAAGCACATTATTCAAAAAGTGAGATTTATTTCATGAATCCATTCTTCTATGACTAATAGCTATGTTTACCTAATTATGCATAAAACAGACATTCATCAGAGGGGCATTTGTTTGTGCTCCTGTTTCCTCTTGAATAAATCAACAGAAGAGCCCCTGGTGAGACAGTGACACCCTTCCTTTTAAAACCAGAGACTGTGTCATCCTGATCATTGCAACACTTTATTTATTGTTTTCTAATGATCAACGTCTTTTTTTCTTTGTATCACCATTGCAACAAGTGGCATTAATAAGCTCTAGAGAGCTCATATTCACGGCCTTTAAACACTTTCATCCCTTCACACCTTTGAATGTTGCAATTGCAGACCGAGCTTCAGAATCTAATGTGTCATTTACTAAATAAGTTCATGACACATGGAAAAAAAAAAACCCTGCAAATACGGATGCAGGATTGCACCAATATGCTGCAATGTAGATTCTGTTGAAAAACAATCAGTTTCGTTTCTGAAAAAGGATAGCAATCGAAAGTAGCAAATGGAGTGGCAGAATAAGAGTTAAGGTTGGAAAATGTACATTAACCATATCACTCTTTTTCTCTCCCTCAAGCTTGAGAGCTTTGAAACAAAAATGAAAAATAAACTGAATGGGAATCCATGCTAAGAGTCTGGGCAGACTCCAAGGCTACAAAAACACCAAGGGAGTGTTTGGGAAACTGGGCACAGACAATCACCAAACCAAACAACTTTTCTTTTATTTTCTTATAATTCCACCAGTGCACGGAAACACAAACAAACTGAGGATGTAAAACAGACATTAATGGAGACATGAGGATAAAAGACATGAGAGACAGCAACACAGAAGGGAGCCTGATGGGAAAAGAATAAAAAGGAGAAAAGGAGGGAGGTGCAAGAACCCAGGACGGAGCATAAAAGAGTTGTAATTTGCCTAACGAAAGAAAAGAGTGACAGATAGTAGAAAATGAGTATGCTGAGGAGGAAAATTGACGGTCTAGGAAGCAAGTTGGTGCATTGAAAAAGTTGAAGGAGAAAACAGAGCATGTATTAAAAAAGGAAGGTCAAAGATGCAAATGCGAAAAGGAAAAAAGAAGAAAGAGTGATGGATGTCAATGACAGCATTTCTGGATCTGGCAGAAAGGGGGAGTGGCTGTAAAAGGCAGCAGCGGGTTTGATAGGAAAGGAGGAAGATCTGTGTGGAGATTGTGGTCTTTAATCAAAATGCTTTTCAATTAATTCTACAATTAAGATGCTGCTCATTAGCGTTGGCACACGAGAGATGACATTGCAGTGTTAGACATGTCATTTATGTAATGATGACAGATTGGTGCTCCTGAGGGACAGCCTCTGCTCTGTGACAGCAGGGTTCTCCCAGCAACATCACCTGACAGGTGTGACATCACCTGACCTTATTCGGTGAAGCTGCCAGTTATACAAGACACTTTTAGCAACAGCTACTGCACATCTTTTTGGTTCTACTTGCAATGAAACAGAAGCTTCTTTATTTTATCACCTTAGCAAGGACATCCAAAAAAGGAAAACAAAGAGTACCTCGCTCCTGGCTTTTAACTAAAACTACCTATGGTGTGCTTGGGTGTGACTATTGTACTGTAAATTGTTTTACAGACAATCAATTACCTACAGACGAGGACACGTGCACATAAATTCAGGCACACATCCACTTGCCACACACTCTGCTGGAGCCTCACTCTCTTATACACTGTTGTCATGGAAACCCCATTAAGGGAGGACAGTCAGGCAACAACTCTGGTGAAATCATCCTGTCTCTATTTTACCTCTCTCTTGCTCGTTCTTTCACACATATACACACAGAGTGTCCTTTTCTTTCACTGCCAGCCATTTCTATTTGTCTCCCTCCATTACTCTCCCTTCCTCACCCATTGTCCTTCTTTTCCTCTCCTTGCGTCACCCTTACTGCACCTCTCTGCCCGTCTCTCTCCATTACCATGCCGCCTTTTCATCTTTTCACCTCCTGCCTCCCACTTTTCAGGCGAATGTAAATATGTCATCCCACCTCTCCAGTCCTAAAGGTGTTTACATCCAATTTTTGCTTTGTTGTCATGCTCACAATCTGCTCCTCCCTCTGTCCATTCTAAATAAATAAGAGTATATTTTGGATTAAGGCGGCACCTTACTTTTTGTGCCCTCTCCAATTAAAGGGGAGATTTACAGGGGAGCCAGTCAGAGGGCACCCTCAGAGGACAGCTTTAATAAGGGCTCTATGCTGCACCGCTCTCTTTTCCATGCTCTCTTGCCTTCTCTTTTAGAAAGATGGCTTGCCATTTAGCAGTTGTGCAGACAGAAGACAGAGGAAACAGGTTACATGATAACCTTTCCTTGACAGCTGCATTAAACAGTGCCCTCGCTATTAAAAGCAAGCCAACCAACAATGATCAATGTCAATTTGCAGGAGCGCCAGTGCAGTTAAAATGATCACATAAAAGCAATCTCACAAACTGAACTCCAAAGCCAGATGTTATTCAAGCTCACGCACTGAGGCTCAGCTGTCACATTAGTTCCAGCAGCCGTCCCATCTATCTTGTAGCTCTCTGGATGCTGTGAGGCCCACAACAAAGTCTCACGAGTTCATTATATTGATGACACACCTTAAAAAATAGCACTCTGTTGTTCACAGACTATCCCAGTTTAGATTCAACTGCTATAGAAACACAACCGTCCTCCCATGTCTTTGTGCTCATCACCGTTAGTGCTCGTCCCACTGGGCCACTTGTTTGCCACTAGTCACAGCATCAAGCAGTAACCCTCACCTACCTTGATCTGTTCCAAACCACTTGATGAGCTAGATAACACAGTGTGATGAAGAGCACACACAGGACACCCCCAGAGAAACAATTTTGAGGGATTTCAGGGGGCTATTCAGCAGGTTCCTGAACTAAGACACAGCTGTAGAGAAAAATAGAATTGGAAACACCGCAGGGACAGTAAGTTCAGGTTGGGGATATGGCTCCATAAATCGAAGAATGGGCAGAGCGAGTGAAGGGCTGCTCTTCATTAGGAAGTTAAAAGCAAGAGCATGGAATAAGTAGGTGGTAGAATGTGAAGGGAGGACAGAGGAAAGGATGGCATTATGGGAAAGACAGGAGCATCTACTACAGCTTCCAGAGAAACTTTATTCCCGTTGAGTTGCCTTTAAGACTTTCAGACGTGCCTGCATTTATGTCATCTCAGAGAAGCCCTGATACGTTTATGTTCTTAATAGCCTTCGCGTGTATTGCATACGGAGTGCATGTCTAAGTATAGCAGTGGTGTGACTTTGCATGCCTAAGAGTTTGCCCTTCCTTTGCTGGTTGGTTTTAGTGTAAACCAGCAAAAAGCTCTTTGGAGAGCTGATGGCTGAGCGCAGTCTTTGGTAGGCAGGCGGCAGAAGAATGAAGTAAAAGCAGAGTTTATATTTAGCTTCATACACATTCATTTGGGAGGCACATCTTAATCTTTACAGTTCAGAGTGTTCATATGCGCAGAGCAGTTGACTCAGGGCATAAATATGATGTTAGGGCCAAGAGCAGCAACAGCATGAGAATTGCTTCTCAAAATGGAGGGGAGCAGGGAGCTCTGTGTTGCAGCGTGGATGTTATGAATATTTGAAGTAGCCATATCGCTAGGCTCCTGGTTGTTGCTGGAGGGGGAAACATGGGCGCAGGCAAAGAGTGGTTGGCAGTACAGACAGGCTGAGTTGGAAGGGGAGGGGGGTGGACAGCGGCGGTGGCAGCAGCCCATCCTGAGGCTGGCAGCGGGCAGCTCAGTGAATGAAAGCAGGGCAGGTCATGTGTGGGTGGGGAGGCGGGACTTTCCTGCTGCTGAGACAGATGCCACGGTTGTTAGGCTTAATTTCTTTTGCCAAGCACCACCCAGGACTGGCCAAAAACAAACTCAAACGCTTGTGGCCAGAGTGTGTCTGTCTGAGCCTATGTGTTTGAGCACAGAGAGAGCGTGCACAGTTTGGTGTGGTATCAGGCTCTAACAGGAGCACGCACAAGCAGAGCAGTAATGGTTTGCTATTCAGCTTCGACCACCTTCCTCTTTCAGTCTGTAAGTCACTTTCTTCTTCCCATTTCTCACTATCAACCCTTATAACTCTTTCTACTCTGTGTCTCTCCCTCCATCTTTCCTCCATATTTCCCTCTGCTGCAGAGCTGGCTCCCACTGCAGTGAAAAGAGAAGAAATCAGACTTGGGGGGGCGGGGGCCCAGAGACTGGGGGAGGGTGAAAAAGAAGTAAGAGATAAAGATAGAGCAATGTGTTATTTGGCTCAGTGTTGCATTATTGGCTCTGGTTGATCTGATCTGAGCAGATTACAGGAATACAATGCTCACAAATCACTGTTCTGCCTCTCGAGCATCACACGTTGGGACACAAATGAACACACATGCTAATACATCCACAACAGCATGCTTTTCACCCTAAACCGATGCCCTTACCTGAGGCATAATCATCCTATACCTGTGGAAAATGTATTTCTTCTCTTAACTCTTTTCCTTTGCAGCCTTCCTTGACTTAACGAAAGATCCACTCCAATCTTTTGCCGTAATAGCGTTCCCAATGTAGTTGTTTTTAGGCAAAATTTAAAAAAACCTGTATTATACTCTAGGACATAGTTTCTGCAGAGGGGCAGTCATTTTTTTTTCGAAATTTCCCTCTGAGTTGTGGGCAGAACTGTTGGTGAGGAGTAACCCTGCCTCCCATTCCCGTCATCCATCTGTGTACATGCTCTCCCGCTAGCTTACAGTCTCTCACAAACCCAACCTAACATTACCAATAGAACAAAAATGGCGAGCAATATCGGAGCTGTCCAGCCATATAGTTTTAAGCAAGACGCCAGCTGGAACAAGGAAAACAAAGGCGTACATGGATCTTTACGTTTGCTAGTGGATGCATCAGAATGAAGTGGAGCAGGGAGCTTGTGGCTTGCCACAGTATCCTGTACATCACACCTACAAGGTTTTTCCAACAACATTTTTGCATCTGCTCCTGATTAAAAAAAATGTGTCTAAAGAAATACTCAGAAATGCAATTTTAAGATTTTAACATTGGTCTTTAAGTTGATAATTATATGATACCTGTGGAAAAAAAACATTTCTTCTCTTAACTCTTTTTTTTTTGCGGCTTCTCCATGACTTAACCCTGCTGGGCTGTGGGATGTTGGGGTATGTCGCAGCCAATGCCAATGTGCTTGGTTTTACAACAGCATTTATTCAAGTATTGATCATGCAGCTGTTAAGATTGAGAGAAAGAAGAGAAAGAAACAAAGATAAGTTCAAATAGATTTAGTCAGAAAGCAAAAATTCACTCAGGAAACAAAAACAACACTCAACTAAGACTGGCACACAGTTTTTCAAATCCCAAGGACAAACGCGTCATACATATAAAAGGCACAGGAGTGTTTCAAAGCATCACTAATGCTTTCTAACCCTGTCTTAGCTACACAAATCAACCGGACTCAACACACACACGCACATACCAAACCACCACCACCACATACACTTCATCTGAAGCACAGCGGGCCTTTAGATGCCGATCCATGAACATTGATTCACACTTCAACAGCTCTTATTCATTTATCTATTTACTCATTTATCCGTTTATACGTTTCATGTCAAAGAAGTGCCAGCTGCTGTGGCTGAAGTCTGGTAATTGATTGACTTGTGTCAGATTTTCATTATTATTTATTTTTTACTTGCTGGACACAAAAATGTCGGCTGGTGTTTGCTGGAAACTTTGCAGAGAGATATTGGAAGGTCTATTTTATTTGTCCATCAATCCGAAGGAAGAAAAAAAGACTTCCCCCTTTTGTCTTCCCCTATAATGGACTGAGGTATCGACGTCTTGGAGTCTCACTGTTACTTTCAGTCATTGGTGCAATTTTTTTTCTAATAAAACCAAATCAGAATGTTGGTTTTACAGTAATTTGGGGGGGTAGCAGCTTGGCAAGCACATCACATTACAAATTCAACAGTTACGTCTCTTACACACAGTAGCTAACAATCATGGTGAAAGCCTCACCAAGCCAGCCATGGTGTCTGGGTGGCAGACAGGCTTCAGAGACAACAACAGTGAAAATTAAATTCCATTGAAGGCTAATTACATTTCCAACCTCTGCTGAGTCTCCCTGCTATTGAGACAGTCAGGGAAATCTGCAGCAACTGTTCCATCGCAGAAATTGATAGTGAAACACAATACAGCATAAATTATTGAGCTTGATCACCAAGACGCAGGCTCTAAAAGAGACAACGAGAGACTCAACGACACACGATGCAGCCCAGGACAGTGAGGAGCGCAGCAAAGCCTCGGACAAAACAGTGAGACGGACAAGCGAGCAGTAAAAAGTGAAAGCCTGCTGTGGGGGCATCAGAGAACAATGTTTCTGCGTTTATACCATGCAAATTTTCGTGACATTTCATGGGCAGTATTGTTTTGCTGCTACTGTTGGGGGGTTGCAAGTGTTGCACAAGCTGTACAGAACATATGACAACTCATGCCACGCATTCCCACATAAACCAATTGCTCGGTGTTGAAGTCATCTGAACAAGGTTTACCATTTTTGTCTTTTCAAGCAAACGAGCCACCTGCATCACCAGAGACAGAAAAGAAGAATAAATCACCCTGCTGCTTTCACTGTTCCTTTAATCGAGCTCTGGCATCGTTTAGTGTTCCTCTACCAACCAATGTGAAGATGCTCATTTATTACATGAGACAAAATGGCTCCCACTTTTAGCATTGCAACAAGGCAGGATTTATTGAGGCATTTTTCAGTCTAAAAGCAAGAGCAGAAACTTTTGAAAAAATGTAAAAGTGTGAGTCACAACTCAAATTCTTTTCATCCCGAATGTTCAGATTTGCTCTAAGACCATTAAACTATTTAAAAAATGTAGTAAGCCTTTATAAAATAAAATAAAATAAAATAAAAAAAAAAATATATATATATATATATATATATATATATATATATATATATATATATATATATATAATATAATGACTCAATGGTCATTATTTTTTTTTCTTTCAAAATAGTTTTCTAAAGTGCTGTCTCTAAATTCCCAAGACATTATTTGAATGACGTATTTTTCATGTGGATGAACAAAATGTACCAAACAATGTCATATCTCTAATTATTACTATTATTATTAATATTATCTTTTATAATTTTTTTTTTTTATCATTCTTACTTTTTGCATGCAATGCAATGGGATATCCTTAATTACATCCGTACAAGTTCATTTACACCTAACCCCAGCAGTTATGCCATCATTATGTGAGCAACTGATATTTGCTGCCAGTAATTCTTTTGTTCATTAAAAGTGACATCTCTATAATAGGACAGCAACAGCATCATTAATTGGACTAAACTGATTTGAATCGTTATAAATTAGACTGCTTATGACTGGACCTGAATGATTCCATCCCTGTAAAAGGTCCTGAAATTGTTTTGACCGCGAACTGCAGCTGTGCAAAAGAAAACTGATATTTGGAATAAAAGCCGTAAGTGGTAATCGTTTGAAGGTGATACTGCAGTCAAGAAATTTGTGGAATATAATACAAATGTTCTGGTTGTAATATTTTATAAAAACATTGTTATTTTAGAGATATTAAGTTTAAAAAAAAAAGCTAAAGTTTTGCAAGTGGATGGGAAAAGGCTCGACTCAAAATGGAGACCATGACATTTAGGAAAGCAGCAGATGCAGAGTTTTCAGGTAAAGCTTAGAAAATCTTCATGCAGGCTGGTATTTTCTGAGTATGAGCACGGAGATTTGAGAGAGCACAATACAGCACAATACCGGGGCGTAAAAGCAAAAAAAATCCTGCCTTTAAATTGAAAAAAGAAAACCCTTTGATTAAAAATAGCAATATACCCCCTGTAGGAACCATAATTTAATAGAGTTTATTCCGAACCAATAACCCAAACCTTAATTTTGCTACAGTGATGACAAAAGGGACTGAAGGAGTTGTTTAGAGAAAAAACATAGACATTACAGTTTATGATTACACTGCATATCAAATAAGGCGTCCACATGTAGGTGCCATAATGTACCAAAGACACAAAAGAGCTGCTCATCTGCAGTATCCGTTTGTAATGATGTAGAGAAAACAACAGACTGACACGTGAAGATAGATGTTCAAACACCATCCTCCTCCTTTTCCTTATTTACATTCATTTCACATTTAGCTCAAAATTCGCATTTATTTTACAGTCAGTTCACGTCCAAGCTGGCACTCAAATTCAACCACTTGTGCATGCAATCGGTATTCATAGGTCAGTGTAGTTAAAACTGACACTTTCTGTCAACACACCCATCACTAACCCCCATTACTCACTCACTTAGTCTCTTCCATCATGCCCTGGTCATTCTTCTGTGGTCACACGTGTGTCCCCGCACCATCTACATGAATATATGTGACTTTGTACTGGCGCGCTTGTTTGATTAGCAGTTTGTTCACTGGCTCAGGCCTTATCTTGTTAACACAATTCCATTCATTTGACATTTATTCTCTGACCCAGCCACTTGCGCTCTCATCTGGTTTTTGGATCTTTGCCTCAACGCTTCAGTCTCCTGCTTGCTTTCATCTACTGACTCCTTCTCTCTGCCTCTTCCTTTTTTGCATCTCTCTGTCACGCACTTCTCCTCCAGTTCGTCCCACCTACTAATTAACCTCCTGGATGGAGGAGACCTACACCTTTCTGTTCAGCCTCCATAGCTCTCCCCGTCAAGACCGTTACCTCCTTCTCTGAATAGGTTGCTGCTATCTCAATATAAGATTTAAGAGCTTATTTCAGTGTTAATTAGGTTGTCATCTATGCAGCCAAAATCAGAAGCTTGATAAATAAAAGGCTTGTTTCTGTTGGCTGCCTCTTTGCTGTGTTTAAATAGGTGACAGTGGAGTGCATTCTAAGCACACCCGATCGATGCCAGAACCCCTGGGGTCCCCTGAAATGGTGAACAGAGACAAAGCTTAGCACTCAATAATAAAACAAGGATGGACAGTTTGCTCTCTGTTTTGAGAGGAGCACTCTCACTTGGCTTGTGCTCCATTTCCTCATTTTTTTTCTCCCCATCTGCCCGTGAAGATGGGATTTTTTCAACTCACCAGAAAGCTGAATTGCATAAATCGGAAGCCTTTATATACGCACACATCACACAGGAGCTTAAGCTGTTGTGCCAATGAATGAAATCGGCAACTGTTCTTATCTTTGTTTTCCAACCAATACACTCAGGACTTCCTAAGAATCCTGTCAGAGACCACTATGGCCAATTTGCTACTCTGCCTTATCTCTGCTCTGGTGTTAGACTGTAGGCCATCACTTGAAACAGGTCCTATTACACCCCATACTGGATCACAAAAACTCACACGATGCTAACAAATAAAAACACATAAGAACTTCAACTTATCACCACCGTTTCATGCATATGAAAATCTCGCCTTAACTGATCTACAGCACCACATCTCATCTCACCTCACATCTTCTTCCATTACCTAGCAAGAAAGCTGAAACACCTTGCGATGACAGTTTAAAGGTCCTCCTCTCTGTCTGTGATTCTTTTGCCTCCCTTTGATTTTCTGTCCATCAAAGGGGCGTGGATTAGTGCTCTCTTGTTTATCTGCTCGTCAGTTTTATCTATCTATCACTAAGCCATCCGCTGTGAGGCAGCGGCCTCAGCAGTGCATTAATCCCCTATCAGCCAGCCAGCCATCCATCACCCTGCTGTCTATCATGTCAGATCCATCATCCGCCCATCTGTCTCACACTGCCCATGCTCTGAGATGATCTCCTCAGAGAGCCCCACCAGCGAGTCACAAGGGGTGGAGGGGACAGCAGGGCAGGAGAAAATTAGAGGGAAATGCAAAAACAAAAAACAGGGGAGAGTAAGAGAAAATTATACTCCGCTCCTCCTTTTCCTCTCCCTTGCTCAGCGTCTGTTCTGCAAAAAAACCCTCTCTCCATTGTTTCAATGTGCTTATTAGGTGTTGCGTTTGTTTCCATGTAATTTGTTTGTTTTCCTCACCTCTCACCTGATAATTCTACCCAGCGGAACAAGTTCCAGTGGAGGGAGAGATGACTGCAAGGGACATGGGTCATAAATCCCATATTAAACCCTGATGTAATGAGAAACCCTAACCCCTCTGTCTCCAGCATGTTCGAGCAGAGAAGGGATATTGTTCAAAGCCTCCAGCTTTAAAACAGCTCAATATCTGGGTTCATCAAGGGTCGTTTATATTTTCATCCATATCTGCTTGCATCAGAAGGTGAAACTGGGGGGTGTGGGGGCAAACGGGCAGGGAGAAGGTGATCGTAGGGTAAATGTAAGTACACTTGCAGAGGAAGAGAGGTGCACACAGGTGCATGTAGGAGCAGAGGCAAAACAGCTTAAACAGGTTGGATTAGGGATCAGACAGTAGGTATGACGGCATTTACATCTGTAAACTGCAAATGTTAGGTGGACAAATTTATGTTTATGTGGGATGAAGACTATTAGAACAATCAAAATATGTTGAAAGGCGGCAGAAAAAAATGTCTTGAAAAGATCACATAAATATGTGAACCCTGTGTGATTGGGACAAAAATTATAGTAAGTTGGAATTTTTAAATAACCACATTAAAAATACAACTTTAAATGTGTTTAATGCATAAAATTGTACAATGAGGGGAAAAACATGCTTAGGAAAATATATTCACTGACTAAAATGATGCAAAGTAGCCAAACAAAAGACTTTTTTGGCATCAAAAGACATATAAGATCAAGTTTGTTGATGATAAATGTGCAAAGCCTCTAGCTCCTGTCAACTCTCGCCTTTCACTAATGTTTCTTTTTCCTCAATTTACCTCCGTTTTTAACTTGGTGCAATACAGCACCAAAAAAATCAGAGTGCTGGTATATTTCTTAGGACGTAATAATATTTGAAAAACGTACAACTTCAACATGGTAAAAACTGCAGAAACTACATGAAAGGTTTTTCCTAAATAAGCCTATAGGGATCCCTTCCATGATGTGTTGAGTCATACATCTTACTGTGTAATAGAATGCATGGCATAAATGTCACTGGAATACAGAATGCTGACCTTTGTTTTTGTCTAAAAATATGATAATTATGACCCGAGCTCCAGCACATGAAATATGATTAAATAAACACACATTGAGAAAGCTTTAATTTCTGCCGTCATACATGAAATTACATGCAAAGGTGTACCCTCTATTCCCCTTTTGTTGGCCATATTTGGTTTTGCTCTTTACATTTTAAAGATCTAAAGAGAGCATTCATCCTACATTCCAGTGTTGATCGTTTGGGTGAAGCTGCTATATTGAAAACCTGTTGAAAAAAAGTTGTGTAGTTTTTTATTATTATTATTATTACTCTGGCACGGTTATTCTAAGATATTTACTTGACTATTTACTGTGACTTTTTAGCAAAGAAAACAGGTTCTATTGCTGCAAAGCTAAAAAAAATAAGGTTTCTGACATGCACTGGTTATTATAGAAAAGCATAATATATGTTTTAATAATCTATAATGTTCATCTCCTTCTAAAATTATGGTTTGAAAGCTTTCTTAGACAGAAAAAGAAAAGAAGCTTTCATCCATTAATTATCTTTCGCTGCTTTGTTCTAGTTTCCTAGCTTGTTGGAGCCTTATCCCAACTATCTTTGGGTAAAAGTACCCTGAACAAGTGCCTTGTCGGGACAACATAGAGATTTACACACTCACACACACTCGGTTCTAAAGAAAAATGTAATGCCATCAATTAAGCAATTTGTGTAGAAAAAGAGAAGAATAAAGGGAGGCAGGAAGAAAGGAAGGAGGGGACGATGCCAACCCAGAGAACGCTCTCGCAGGAAACTCTACAAAGACAGCTGAAACCTTGAACAAGCAGCGTCTAGGTTTAAAGCGATGGTACTAAACGCCGTGTAGATCCATAAAGGTATGACAACAATTAAAGCAAAAATTAGAATTAATGTAAAAATTCAATGATTAAAGAAAAAAAAAAACTCTGATTTTGGAGTCTATAGACATGTGCAGCTTTTCAATAACACTATTTGGCCTTTCTACTAAAACAGTTTTCCTCACCCTGTTCTTTCTCATTTTCTTTTCACAATAAAGCACTAAGGAAAATAATGAGAAGTGGCTTTTGAGTTTGGCATGCTTACATTTTCTTTTAGAAAGTGGTCATCATATAAGCAGGATCTTTGATCCAGTAATCTCTTCGTGCACAATGGAGCCTAAAAAACTCATAAAATCTGCAATAGAGTTGTAACTGCATAGACACAGGTATCTAATTAACCAGCAGGGAATCCGTGCAATGCATTCTGGTACATATAGACAAGAAGAAAGTTGACTGTAGAAAGTAGACATTTGAGGTTTCTGCTTTCATCCATAATGAGTCTAAAAAACAATTGCTGTTCTTCCAGAGGCTGCAGAATCAGATGCGACAGCTGTCAGAAAACATCCAAAGTTAGCTCTAATTAGAGAATGGCTCTACGTCTTCCATGCTGACATAAACTCCTCAGTAGCAACTGCATTCCTGCACTGTTCTAATCTTACAAAGTATGACGTGCATGAACGGCGCAGGCTGCCATAAAAAGACAAATTCTGGCCAACTCTTGCGATTTGCCATGTATACTTGGAATGGGCTTTTGCGGGGAGTTTGTGCCCATGTTAATATGTGCACGCGTGCTCGCAAGCACATGCTGAACACATGGGCACATGGTTTGTCACATTGTGACAAACAGTAGACTCATGCTTCGGCACATGCAGAAAAGAAGAGGAATAAATTCACATTACCGTCTTCCACTAAGTGGCTGACAGCCTTTGATCATAACAAGGCTACACAAACACGGATACACACAAAAAAACCACACCTGCTCAGGCCTATAAACACAACGCCACGGCACATTTTTACTAGGTACTGAATTAATCAGCTCTTAGACAAATAGCTGAATAAATACAGTAGATAACCAAATCAATATTGTACACTCAATTCATTTGAGTTCACAGAGATGTCAAATTCCACATAGTTCTATAGCACACTGATTAAACCGGTACCACATTAATTCAGTAAATCAATAAAACCAATCTGTCAAATAAATCAAGTCGCATGGATGACTGGAGCCAATTGGAGGGCAAGAGCACATTAAAAGTCCCTTGCGCCAGCTGCATATCTATGTCAAGCAGGCAGTACACTGATTTGCTATGTGGATTCCACAATTTGTTGAAAGAAAATGATTAATCCACAAAACAATAACCAGGGTGCCAAAAAGGCACATGGTAATTCTATAATGATCAAAGATTCAATTAAATCCTCTCCCATTCTGCTCCCTAAATGCCTCTGTGGCAGCAGAAATGTGTCTAAGCCTGTTTCTGGTGGCCAGTTTATGTTACGATGAGTCTTCGCTCCATTTTCCGGCAGTTGAGGTGCCCGGAGGTTAAGATGCGGTCCAATAAACGTCTTTGTGGTCACATGATGCAATAACATGTTGCGCAGGTTCATACACCATTATCAATTGAGAAGCTTAAATGGTATGATGATGATCGTTACAGGATTATGAGCATATTTATATTCTGGCAGAGCTGTCGATGCCTTCATTTAGAGACATAGCCTTCACCATCCTTCATGCTGATTTTTGTGGTTTCTCTTTACAAGACTTGGTCCTAAAAAGACATTTTTCCAGTCGCTGCAAAGCTGCAGAAATTACATCGAAAATACACGTAAAATGTTGACATCTCTACAGAGGTTTTGCTGAGCATGCATTGTCAATTTTAATGGCATTTTACTCAACAACATTAGAATTGCTTCTGTGCAAGCTGGCTGTTTTTCATTTTTATAGAAGAATACAAAAATTTCTTCATTTACCTTTTTGACATGAGATACTGCAACCTCAATCTTATCGCGATGCTAAAGGAAGAAAGGGTACTATAATTTTTCAGTGCTGCATATTTTTCAATAGCTTGCCAGCTCTGGGTTGTCCTGCATTTTACAACTCACAGTCTCGCTGTTTATATTCACTCCCAAATGCCACGTCCAACCACAGGAGGCATTTTTATAAACCCACTGTAGACAATTTGCTCATAATTCATTGGAAAATAACATAGTAAGCCGATGGTGGGCTAATAAAGACAATGGAGCACTTAGGGCTTAAGAAAACAGGAAAGTATTTTATCAGGGAGGAAAATACATCAAATTGTTCCCTTTTTTTTTTTTTTTTTTTTTTGCCTTGATGCAGTGGCGCCGGCAAAAAATTTCTTACGCAATAAAATGAATGCAATAAAAAAACGTTTTACTAATCTTTAGCATTTTTTTCTAAATATACGAGCACGTGTGTTAATGAACTTGCACATCTTTACTGTAGCACCTTTTTTCATAAGCAGAACCATACTGGCTTGATTTCATCAGCCGAATATTAAAATGTGAATTGGTGTCATGTCTCTAAGCAGCTTTTTCCTTCAAGCTGAGCTTACTGTACCGGGTTCTCTGCAGAACACAGATGGGAATGATGCATTTGCTGCATGAGTACGAAGGCTAACGCCGTGAAACCAGTATTGTGGTGGACAGATTAAAATAACCCAAGCAGAAAGGTTAATATGATGCTGCACTCATTCACTTATCTGCGCAATCTCAGAAAGGTAAATCCATGATACAGCAAATATGAGTGATATTTTCCAGTGGCTTGTGTCCATGTGTGTAAAGAAGCAGAGAGCGTGTGGATTGGAAAGGCGCAGCACTAGGTAGTCTCAGGTGAGGCATGCAAAGTCCCAACATAATTATAATCCTTAATTAATCCACCCTACATGTGCTCTCTCCATTGAACTCCCTCAAAGTTCATTGCTCTTAATGTTTATGCACATCATGACACATTCACCCCTTTTTGTCAAATCCATCTGGTTTTAGTCCAAAATGTTGCTGTTTTTGCAACCGTTTACAAAAAAATATGTGCGCTTCCACACCCCTCACCCGAAATCTAGCTCCCCTCCTTCCTCCCCCCAGCCGCCACTTTGTCTCGCTTTTCTTAGCCTGTTTTCCTCTAACTACCGTCTTGGCAAACAAGAAAACAAGCGGTTTCTTTTGCTCCTGCCCCTCTTCTCACAGCTCACAAGTGTGGCACACAAGATGCACAAACATGAATGGACTCACAACTGTCTAACACCACGCACTCCGTGGGGAGTGCTCGTGACACAAAAATGAACCCACTGCAGCCATCTTTGCTGGAAAGACTCAGGTGAATCTCAGGTCAACATCACAGTCAATGAGCATGTCTCTTAATGTAGCCAAAATTGCTAACAAGACAGACGATGTTGACTATTAGAGTAATTGAGACCTGAAGGGTCAGAAACAGGCAGAAAGTACATTATTATGTGTTATGAGAATGAAGAAGTAAAAAAAGGAAACACTGGAGTCCTGCAGCGGCTGATAAAGAGTCTGCACGTGGCACTAAGCTGAAGGTAATGAGGATAAAGGTGTCAGTATTGACAATGGTAGAATAAAAGCACCTGGTGTAAGGAGGAGCGACAACCCCTCCTGCCATTGCAAACTCTCAGCTCGGCGTGGTTTGGTGGAGCCAATTAGAAGAGCTCATCTGCCACTCCCAGAGTGTGCCCTCTATCAAGCTATCAGAAAAAACATAAGGATTGATTGGATAAGCTATTAGGTCAATTGATCCCTGTTTCCTTTCATCTGTTGCTTTTTTTTAGATGGACAGGTTGGATGTGGAAAACAGCTCCAATTACCTGAGGACAAGACTTTAGTTCCCAGATGGGCCTACTCTTCCTCTTTTTTTCTACGTTGTTCATTTCTCTCCCTTCGGCTCCTTCAGGGAATTACATCTTTCTGTGAAATTTTGTTTTAAAGTGCACCAGAGCCCGCTTGTTTTCTGTATATCAGGCACACATTTCAGTGTCAATGCTTTTTCCTGATTGCTACTGTAATTTAGCTAATTACGATACATATTTACCAAACTTGTTCTCACAGTGTTAAGAGCATTGTGCCATTATGTATGCCATGGCAAAAGCTGTTCCCGTGAATGCCAAACAACCTGCAGGGCAAGATTACACTGATTGGTGATCATTATTCTCAAGTGTCTTCAAAATCGCGTCTTGCCACTGGGGCTTGAAGACCTATGAAACACATGCTAGGAAATGACAACGGTAAGAGCAGATAACCTATGTTTTGAAGCTGCTTCTAACAACATGAATGGAAAAACCAGAAAGGCTCAAAGGGGTTATCAAAGTGAATCATTAAGGAAGCTCCGATAACCAAGTGGTTGGGGCATTTTCTCTTCACAGACCCTCTTGAGTGTTACTAATAAGGGCAAAAAAAAGCCTCACAGATAGAGATGAATATTACACAAAGTGGATGTGATTTGATTGTTTTGAACAGCAATCCAAAGCCCTTTCACCTGGCTGAACCAACGTAAAGCTGAATGAAACGCAAGTGATGATGATTGGTCGCATTGATTGAGCATCACTGTGTCTTTTTACTGCTCTGCACCAAGTTGCTTCTCAGTCAATAGACACAACCAAAATACACCAGGCACTCAATCCAGTGTGCTGCAACATGGGCCAATCCAGCTAATTTAACACCCACTCCATTTATGAAAAAGAGTCCTCATCGATTTTTTTTTCTGTTCATGCGCTCTTGTTCCTCCTGTTCATTTTAGCCATGCCGGCGCCTACACATGCTCAAGGCTGGCAGCACTAAATTAAATTAGTGTGTGGTAGGGTTCCTGTAAGACTGCCTTCTCAAAACCCACACCTTCAGACTTTCTTCAAATGCAACTCAGTCCTGTGGTCCACGCTGCACCACGAGTGCATGGATGCATCACAGAGCATTCGAAAAGCCATACGCTTTAGAATTGAACTACAATGACCATCACTTTGTCGCCTCATTGTCACCGCAAAAATACTTTTTATCTAGTGTGTTTTGTGTAAATCTGCATCCTAAAACTGCACTCCGCTCTTCGTTTTTTTCTTCTTTTCATTTATTTTTCTTTTGCTTTTTTTCCAATTCATTTTTCCGTATTTATGCTTCCAAAATGTAATCTAGCATTTTGGGAGACAACAGCCAACCCAGTACAAATAGCCTTAGTAAATATAATAGGGTATTTTTGATTGCAATAATGAGTCCAGCAACAGCTGTTAAAAACCATTTCCAGCATGTTTTGTTGGTGGTGGTAAAACATTGAACCACAATAACTGTCATTATAACCATAATGGTGCTCCTGTCAGAGTAATTCTTATCAACCTGGTGGCAACCACCCAAGTGCCCCTGGCAGGTAAAAAGTGCCGCATGTAAAAAGTCATGGCCTGGTTTTTAGGTCAGCACAGGGGGAAAAAAAAATTAATAAATAAATGCCCGACAGAGAAGGAGCAGTTTGACATTACAAAAAAAGGGCATGAAAGACCACTTTTTGGCCACGCACAAGGGCTACACAGGTACAAACCACCTCATGGGAGACCGTAAAAATAGGCACCAGTGCCACATCTCTTACTGTATAAAAATAAAATATATCCCAAAGAGATGGAATCGGATGAAAATACCTCTCAAATCATGAACTAAAATGATGGACAGCAGTGATTTTGGATGGGCAAATCAGATTACAAAGAAAGGTCAAATGTACACGACCACATCCAATTCAATTTTGCAAAGGTTTTTTTTTTTTTGTTTTCCTTACAGTTACAAATACTCAAAGGGTAAGATCAAATCTATGTGGACATGATAACTCCAGATAAAATCTCCTGTTTTTGGACAACAATATGATGGGGACTGGCAGATGAGCATGCCAGGCTCATAGCTCTAATCGGATATCATATTTGGAGACCTTTTATCATCAAAAGAGAACTCTGAGATTAATCCTACCAACAAAATGTAATGCAGTTCAACGCTCAATCCCTTCTTCAAAATATCTCAGTCCAAACAACCTTGTAAAAATATGTGCAGAAATACCTTAAAGTGCACTTAAAATAGTAGATTTAATGGTGGTAAATGCTATATAATGATAACAAAAATTGAGCTGATCAAACACTGCAGAAAAACAAAATCAAGTTGAAACATGATATAATTTGGAAGTATTTTCATGATTTTTGTTTTCAATTCTAATTAACTGACAATATTGTTTCTCTTCTCTTATAAGCTGCATTTATTAATAAATATTTTCCTACAAGACGTTTTCCTTTTTTCTGATTTTTTTTTTTTTCGGATTGTTTTTCTGATTGATCTGCATTTTCTATGTGTCTCAATTTCTGCTTTTTTGCTATAAAAAAACATTCTATACACACTAATGAACCTAAAAAACAGTGATATATAAATATATATATAAATATATATCTATATATATATCTATATATATATAGATATATATCTATATATATATAGATATATATCAAAACAATTTTCCGTCTTTTTGAAAATCTAGTAAATGGTTATTTTTCAGTAGATGCAAGGGATCTGTGCAGTGATTTTATGAAATTCATATCAGGGCTTGTCTCTCTGCTTATTTTCTATTAACATATTCATTTAGTCAGCCTTGTGAAGGAGCTGAAGGGGGTACATAAATATTGCATAAAGGAGAGAAACAAAATGCAAAATAAAATGCAGGAGTACTCATGATGAGAACTATATTTCATTTGCACATTTTCACATGTGCACGCACATGTTTTCTGTCATACTTTTACATTTGTATGTGTGGGAAATGTTTTTTATTTTTAATTGAATGCTGCAGAAAAGAAAAGTCTGAGTAACTTGGTTGTGGCAAACATTAGAGGTTTCTTTGCAACTGGTTCTTTCAGCAGAATACTATGTTAAGTCTGGCACCTACAATGCAAAACCTTCAAACATTCACATTAGAAATAAACCAAATTATTAATAATTTATTAAATGTCTGATGATAATCAATGTCATGATGAAATGTGATAATCATTCAAGCATTGAA
This sequence comes from Oryzias celebensis, assembly GCA_014656515.1. NCBI lineage: Eukaryota > Metazoa > Chordata > Actinopteri > Beloniformes > Adrianichthyidae > Oryzias > Oryzias celebensis. The sequence continues at coordinate 8,769,004 of BNCR01000008.1, read as the reverse complement.
AGCAGAGAATAATTTTCTGATGGTGATGTGACACACAGACAAGGGGGAAATAAATCCTTCTCTCTTTCTGGGGAGTGTGTTTGGCAGTAAACCAATTCTGGGCCTGGCTTCTTGAATGCCCAGATAACACAATCAGACAGTTGCAATATTGCTGTTTTACCACCTGAAGAATTTGAATTCAGGCCCTTCAGAAAAGTAGAGATTGGCAATTCTACCCCAAGAATATGCAAAACAAAGACAGCACTCATGCAAAATGAGCCAAAGGCTTGTATGTTGGGGGCGGGAGCAGTTATTGAAGTCTTCCTGATGGGATTCCTTGGGTTCACTTTTGCCATGATAACGCACAACAGCAAATGTTTAATTTCATCCATCACCTCTACAACATACGCAGTTGATGCTATCTTAGTACACACTTTGATATTAAATTGGGAATTAGTAGCAGCAGCTTAATGAACCCACATTTTTCGTGACAAGAACCCCGAAACATCACAGAGCAGAGGCACGTCTGATTTAAATAGACGTGTTGGGACAGAGCTCCAAGGTTCAAGATCCATATAAGCAATTTGTAAAAACTGTAATCTAATTTAAATTTCAGATAAGCTAGGAGTCCTTTAAGCCGCCTGAAGCTCTTTTCAGAGAACTCTGAACTCTGCAAGAAGCCTACCTTTAGGTAATGATTTGAGGAGATTCAGGATTAATGGTGCAAGATTGGGATCACTGTAATACTCAATTCCACACACACACACGCACACGCACACACACACACACACACACACACACGTATATACACATATATATATAGATCTTTCTAAGCTCAGAAATCATATTAGTAGTCATTAAAACTGCCAAAATGTATCTATGCACAGGCCAAGGGAAGAGTCCAATTCCTGGACTGGACTTTTCCTCTTTTTATTCAAAGAGCCAGAGCATATTCAAATACACAGATCACTGCTGACGCACCAGCAACTTTAACCTCCGTCTCCGTCTAACAATAAAATGTTATATTTAAAAATCCCATCACATGCCTGAACGCCTCTTGATGGTTGATCCAGGACGCCTGGTTTGTGGGAGAAATCTCTCCATATTTATTCTAGCCCTGGTATTACGCATTTGTGGCGCATTTAATCTAAAATAAAATAAGAATTGTCCCTCAGACTTACCTCGAATCCTCCGATCTCCCCTTCTCTTGACCGCTCAGTGTGTCTCGTTCATTCTGCTATTTCTCCTCACTTGCCTCCTTCTCTCCTCCTCTGGTGTGACTCTCTCGTCTCTGGTACCGTCTTCGTGCAGATGCATAAGAATTAAAAATTAATAGGCTGCTATCTTAAAGACGAACCGACGACCAAAAAAAGAAAAATAAAAAAAGAAAAGAAAAGAAGAAAGATGCATAAAGTGGAGGAAAAATACACCCGACTAAAACAGCGACAAAGGCAGCGGACAATCCTCACGGACAAACCCGATTATCCGGGAAATTCGCCCGTGTGGGGATCAAAATAAATAACAGCATCGTCCTGGGTAGAAAAAGTAACGGGACGCAAGTGGATCTGAAGAAAACAGACAACTGAAGGCAAAGAAAGCAGAAGTTTGGGTCGTGCTGCCTGCCCGTCGCTGCTTAGACACGCAGCGTGTGAACAAATGTTCCTCCCTCGCCAAAACATGCGAGCTAAATCAGACTCCTGGATGTCTGATGCTCCTCTGTTCGTGTGCTATCCTCAACATGGTCTTCTCTCCGTCATGCAGCTCAGCGGCTCGAAGCCACCCATTAAAAGGAGGACAGCACGCAGGACATGCATATGCGGTTATCCTGTGCGCCCTGACGCGCAGAGCGGATCACTCGGGTCTTTTCGGTCTTTTGTCGCAAGCAGTGCGCTGCGCTCTCTCATCAGGACCACTGACGCGGTAGCACCAGGCTCATTACGCCATTTGGCATCTTTGCCTTTTGCACAAAGTCTGGCAGCCTAAAGAATGTTGGGGGACTGTTTCTATGTCCAAGCCCAACTCTTGAGGATAATTTCCTCCCGCCCACACGTTGTCTTGGTGTGGCACCTTTCTTTAATTGCCTTAACCATGTGATTTCCAAAGGTGGGGTTCAGGAACCGCTGCTTAAACGGTGTGCCGTGATTGGCTTGCATCAGGACCACTGATGCAATATTTAACACATCTGTAAACTTGATTCACAACTGCATTAAAACATTTTTTTGTCATTTCTGAATTATTTAGCACATTTTCTGGAAAAGGTAAAACCTTTGGCATTTTCACCATAAAATGCAATGACTTGCCACTGAGTTTTACATGAAACTTACTAACATTCATTTGTTCAGTGAGGCAGACATCGGTCTGTGGCTGAACCTTGCTGAGATTATTCTTAATGACAATGACAGAGGAAGAGGATTTTGTTCAACATTTTAGTGAATTAATGAACCACTAAGGCTAAAACGCCTAAAACTCAGTTTAATGGAATCTTTCAGCAACAAGTCATGCATAGACTAAGAACTCACCTCAGTTAAATATCACTGAGCTCTCCCAAGTTTCTGATTTGCCCTGCAGCGATGTAGTTAATGTTTGTACATTACAAAGCTCTGATCCTGAGCATTTACGTTGTCTTCAGAGTTCCTGTTTTACATACATAAAGATTACATTCCTTTTTTTTTCCTTCGGATAACAAGATGAATTGGTGTAATGAGCTGAAACAATATGAGTTATTACTCTATTTTGACATGAAGGCTGTTATCAAGTGAGCGGGAAAATTAAATATAAATTGTGTATATTTTAAAAGTCTTCAAAAATCAACTACTGGGAGGACAAAGAGTTGTGGAATGACAATAAAAAATATTTGGCTAAGCAGGAAATGGAACTCCAGGTAGAGATGCCTTTGTAACTGATCACCTTTAATGCTATTTATTTTTTCTATTGGTCAACGGGTATTAAAAAAAGAATGAGTTTTCTGACTTCATTTAATGTATTCACTACATTTTATCAAAAACGGTTTTGTTATTTACATACATGCCTCACATCACTGTTACATGTAGCAAACCATTATTGAGTCATGCCCTTATTTAACCTCAAGTTACATGAAAACTGAGAGTTCATTATGTGAGAACAATGTAAAGCAAAACAACCTGATAAAATGTTCATCTGTTCCAACAGTCACACATCATGAATACACTTGTGGAATATAATTATGTCTTTAACTGACATTTTCATCCATATTAGATCTGGTTGTTATCTTTAGGACAGCTAGCTGTTCTTATCTAAAAGCATCACATCTTGTCTAAACCAGTTTCTTTAAAAATAAAAGCTGCAGAAATCTTCTTTAGGTTCTTATTTTTCCACATTTCTGTACAAGAGTAAATGAGACTGAGTTTGCATTTCAGGCTGTAAATCCAGCAAAATTCCTAACACTCATTTGTTTAAAATGTTCACATCAGATCAGGGAGATGATAATTCTGGATTAATTTAGGCAGTCTTTTGTCTCCAGGTGCACAAAGGGTGAGCTTTGCTGCCAAATGAAATTATTCTGCTTTCACATCACATGCAGTAATTGCACCAATGCACAGTGCATGTTGCATTTTTTTCTCTCAACTTGGAAAATGATTTTGTCAGTTTCTATTATGTTAAGTAATGTTACATTCAACTGAAAAGGCAGTACATGCCTTTGCCACTTAGCCTCTGTCACGGAGCACCTACCATGTTATACAGCTCTCAAATCTAGTCAATTGACCTTCATGGGTTGCCTTACTTACAGTGTCAATAAACAGGCATAATGTACTGAGGTCCTAGCCTCAATATCGGAAGCTTGTCATGAAAAGTTACAGTGTTCTGTTTCAAAATAAAAACTGTATGTCGTCCTCATTGTTTACCCTGTTATCAGAACCACTAAGAACCAAAATGTGGGCAAATTAAAAGCGTCATGTAAAGCTTTGCTAAGTCGTAGCAGTAAATAATCAATTCCTAGTCTCCTAGCAACAACACTTATGACCACAAATCTGCTTATTGGCTCATACTAAACAGGAGCATAGCTTCTTACAAATAATGGGACATTTTCTACTTTTTTTCTTCATTCATAAACAAAGTAAGAGATTTCTATTTAAATTTGTAAGAAATGTTTTTTTAAGAAAATAGCGAACCAAATATTTTGTTTTTATCATAATAATCGACATTTCTTATGTATGTCTTCCTTGGTTTTTTGTTTTGATTGTTTTGATTCAAAATTCTCCCCCAGAAATTTCAAACACAGGACACACCACCTTCAGGTAAATGATGAAATAGCTCCATGTTGCAGTCGTCCATCAGTTTGGATTAATTAAACACTTTACAAAATAAATCATCACTACTCATAAATCATTATTTTTCTTTCATTCTTCACATTTGTTCAATCATGATTGCTCTGTCTAGAAACTATAAATAGGCAAAACAGCTAAATAAACAAAGTGGACAGGAAATTAATAATGAATAAAATGGGCATTCAGGTTTTTTGACATCACGTCATCATTCTATCTCAAGAAAAATGGTTAAGATGGGTGTTAATGATTACAGTCATAGAAGTGCCCGAGTGTCCGTCTGTCACAGAAGATTTACAGTCAGTGTGGCTGTGCTATTATTCTGCAAATGTCAGTCACTGTTAAGAATATTCTTTTATTAACTTGTGTTCAATGTCACATGCATTTTCCTAATATGTCAATGTCTTGTTCACTAATGCAGATCATCAGTGCACTTCATAGCATGACTGTTTCCTCTTGAAAATAGCTTCTTAGAGCTGGAATATTTTATTTTCGTCTACGTTATGCTTGATTAATGCCAATTTTTGCTATTCATAACTCATGTTTATGCGACATCATTATTTATGTAACACCTTACCCAATTTGCCATTATTTGCCTTTTTTTCCCCCAGTTGAAGAGATTTTTTGTTTTGCACTTTTTGACAAATTGCTTTGTTTACCACAAAAGTGAATTTTCAAATTTTCAGGACTTTTCTTTCAAACTTTAAAAGAAAAAAAAAACAATCACATAAATGATCTTTGCATGGCTTCTAGTTTGTTATAAACTTTTTGACTTCAGGCTCGTTGAATAGATTGTGAGGGAAATGTGCACGACATGACATCAAAATGCACATGAATTACATTTTACCTGCATGTCCTGCATTTACAGAAAAAGGCCTGTAGGCGTGGATATTAAATTGAACAGCATGTAAGAAAATGGTGTGATTTTTTTCCCTTCAAAGCTTGAAAGGGGAGGGCCCAATGAAAGGAGTTAAGATTCCAACAAAAATGAAAACAGAAATCCACATGTAGGGTCTACAGAGCATTTGTGTAATTTTTGATTTTTTTTTAAAGCAACCTATGACCACCAAAGCGCTTTCCCAACACTCTCCCCCATCAGGATGTGCGGAGTAAATGTAGCTTTTCGTACATTTTAAGAGACCGCATCCATAAAGACACCCCTGGCACCCCACTCCTCTCAATCTGGCTCTCTTTTTTCTCTTTTTCAATTGCTGCGACTCTGTGTCTCTCTTTTCCGTTTGCGATATGACAGAGTCCATTATCTGCTCTTAGTACTAATTGGTGTATTAACGCCATGCTGCGGGTGACACAGTGAGACATAGGAAGGGAGAGCCCAATAGAAAGAGAAAGAGTGAGAGAGGCAGATGCAGGATGAATATGGATGAGGCAAAGGTTGGGCTGGAGCAAGGCTCTGGGGGAGGCAGGAACAGAGAGAAAGAGAATAGGAGGCCAAGGTAAATCTTTTCAGCCGCACAAGTGGTTAAGAGCAGCATGGTAAAAAGACGAGTGAAGGGAAAAAATAATCCATCCTGTAATGGCTTATGTTTTTTTTTTTTTTTTTTTCCGGTTGGCCCTCCCTGTATCCCTTTCTAACCATGCTTTCACAGTCACCACTTTCAACCCAATTATCCACTCTGCCTGGCGCCACTGACAACATATGGAAATGTAAATTACAGCCAAGATGTTTTTTTTTTGAAAGATGTTGAAGGTAAGCAGCTCTTGAGCATGGGAAGAGTAGGAGGAAGAAACGTAAGACATGACTAACAAGTGAAACTGAAGGGCTGCCTTTAGTCCAAATAGCTTGTCAGTATTGCTACACTATCAAGCCCACAAATCGAAGAAAAATTAGTAGACTGGAGCTGATTTATGTTCTAGTAAGGATAGGGTAAATGGTTTTTGCAGTCCATTTGTTGACAGTTGATATAAAAGCTTAAAATTGTAATTACTAAACATACCACATTTAAGAATGGGTTCCAAAAATTCAGAGTTTAAAAACAGTCTCAGAGATAAATTGCAGAATGTGCAGCATCGGCTTCTTTTGAATCAATAAAAACAAAGGATCAGAAGTCCACAGGGAAAAATGATCAAAGATGGTCACTCGGCCTGCAAGAAGGTGGAAAAAAAATCCTGTCATGACTATCGACTTTCAGTGATTCGTGCATTTTTAGAAGTGTGTATCTTCAGACACTGTGCATACGGATGATGAACAACTGAGTATTTCAAATCTGAATGCCGTCAAAATATTTCACCATCTTTTTTCTTTTTTCATTTTTCATTTTGTTAGAGTAGTAGTTTATAAAAACAGATCAGAAGATCCCAGTCCTATTTTTCAAGTCTCCAAATCATAAAACTTCAAGCTTGATAAAGGATTTGTTATCAACGTGATCTTATTTAAAATTTTCCAATATCTAACTGAATTTGGGGATATATTGGTCAAAAGCAGCTGATCTTATCCTCAGTTACAGAATTTGATTTGTAATATCACAGCTGTGTGGTGTTTATAGCCTGAACTGTCCAATAATAGCTGATGCAACCCCATGTAAGAAATTATTGAACTAATCGAAGTACTTAAATGGGTGTTTAAGGCGATAAAAAGCTAGAACAAAACATTATAAATGCTACAATAGTATATATAACTTAATTTTAACACATTTTATGGATCAGTAATGAAACATACAAAAGATGTTTTTGAGTATAATTTTTAAAAATAGTTGCTTTAAAATGTCAGATAGAAGCGTTTTAGTCAACAAAGAAACAGGTTTTTTTGTCTCCATATTTGGACATATTCTCTCATTCTTTGGCACACATGCTGCCCGATTCCCAGGTTCAGTTGGAGTAAATGTGAAGATCCAGTCAGCGCTGTTGCATTCCAGTGGTACACATTCTCGGCGCTTGAGGGGCTTTTCAAACCAGGGCCAGGTTGTATGCCCTCCGGCTGCTGAATAGCTGCTGAATAGCTGCTGAAGTACAGGATACAGAGATCAAAGGCGCTCATCTACTCTCATGCATGTGACACTGAGACACGTACACGCTGATTATTCAGATAAGCAAATCTTCAGGGGTGGAGGCAAACTGGAGGGGAGTGTTTTGTTCATTATCATTAAGATCTGGCTTCTCCTCTGTTCACCTCTCCTCTCTCCACATGCTCATATTTCGCCCCTGCAGTGCTGATGAAGCCAACTTCTCAAATCTGCAATTTGCTCAATTATTTTCAATTATCCCACCATTGCAGCTTCTATCATTCCCCTCAGTTCCATTTTGAACAAAAATCACTTGTTGATTGACAGCAAAGGCCAATTAGAGGCAAAAGGAAAACTTTAACCCCTAAAGTAATTACTGCTGATTGGTGTCACACAGGCATTTTTAAAGCCCTCCCAAAATGAGTGAGTCGAAACATGGTTTTTGGCATGTAGCAAACAGCCTTTCCGGGAGAGCTGCAGCTTCTTTCTCGGTGTGCTGCTGTTCAGGTTATTGGGAAGTTGCAAGGTGATATAACAACATTACTTTAAGATTTCTAAACATGCCCAAGGAAGCATATTTTTCTGTGAGTGCTTTAGGACACAGAGTTCAGAGGATACATTTCTATCAACTGAGAGCTCTTCATCTGTGTGCCTTTAGCACATTAACTTCAAGGTACCTCCATCTCAAAGCTTTAGAAAAACTAGTATATATGGGAATCAATGATGAACTGCTGCTGAGGCTGACAAAGAGACTCACAAATGCAATATACGTTCAGTCTTTTTTTATCTTTAGCAGGTTCCTTGGTGGCTGATCCATTTGTTATTTATTTTTTCTTTACCACTTGATAGCAAAGTCCCTAAATATGACCTTGCTGATTTTTTTCCCCAACCGAGAAAAATACCTATGGAACAGCTGCGGTGCGCACACAATGATTGCACTTTCTGTCTGTTCAATACAGGCAATGATCAAGGGTTCACAAGTTTTGATAAACACTAAGCTCTTATCAACTTCTGTTGCTTTATTAACTTAACAAAAACCAGTTTGCAATATTGAATGGCAGTGCTGTGCAGGTCGATGCCTTTATTCATGGGGCCACCCGTGGGTACAATTCCTTCAGTTTAGTTGTGCCTTCTCATAATTAAAGTTTGAAAAACACAAACTATCTTTCTGTTCTACAGCATGCCTCATGCTCATATATCATCATGTCAGGATGCCCTGAGACTTCGAAATTGAAATGATGACAAAGTTTAATTCCAATATTATTTCTATGCTAAATCAGAATTGAATTACATTTTCTGCATCACAAAAAATCATTGGAAGTTCAAACTGTTTTTTAAAGCAGAAATCCCACTTTTATGTTGCCATTTTCTTTTGTTTTGTACACTTAAAAAAAACCCACAAAATGCAATATCTCTTTGAGGCAAAAAGTTAGATTATTTCCTTAGAGACCCACTCCAAAAAAAACATGTTTTTGGTGTTTTTAACATGTCCATGTGGTGTTTTTCTCATGATGGAGGACATGTATAAACAACCTCAAACTTAAAATGTGTAGCTGAATATTGAATTTGTTCAAATCACTGTGATTCAGGAGCGAAAAAAGGCAGTTGGGAAAAGCTTGTACAATCTGCGGGCCTCAAGCTCCCTGCTCCGCTTCATTCCGATGCATCCACTTGCAGATAAATAGATCCACGTACATGTTCATTTTTCTTGTTTGAGCTGGCATCTGGCTCAAAAAGGCACTGCTGGAAAGCTCCAATATCCCTCACCACTTTTGTTGCACTAGTGATGTTAAGTTGGGGGAGCGTGGGGCTGTAAGCTGTGGGGGGGGAGTTTCGGCAGCCTTACTCTGCGCTAACGTCCCGCCCATAATTAAGGCAAATTTAAAATGCAATACAACTGTTTTGGAGAAACTATTATTTTTCCATGTTCTAGAAAACTAAACAGTATTTTGGATTTTGCCTAAAAACGGCACATCATCATTAATAAACCACTGGGAACGCTTTTACAAGAGATCAAAAAACGATCGCAGAGGGACTTTAAATTTATCAACTCTAGAAAGGATAATGAAAGCAATTCTTTACTCCTGAGTTCCTTTCTCTTGTCCCGTAACAAATTGCTCATGTGTTACAGAGCCATTGACCTGCACGGTTGTTTGTGACAAGTGGACTGCCTACGCAAATGGTGGAGACTCAAGACACATCTAACGACATTATGGGCCTAATAAGTTTTAATTGGGAAAAGATCTTAACTTGCTGATCTAATTGCAGCTGATTAAAGACAATATTAGTTTTACTGCTGGCAAATTGGTTTGGGAGGGTGGTGATGGGGTTTTGGAGGGGGCAGCAATACACTTGTGAAAATGCTGTGACTTTCAATTCAGATCAGTTTAGCTTATTTATCTCAATGAACCTTAAATTGTGGGGAGACAGCTTGACAAAAGGCAAGGCCGTGTGGACAAATGCTCAGTGGGAAAGAGCCACCCTGTTTGTTGAAGAACTGAAGGTTAATAACACAAGAGCAACTCTTTGCTTAAACATGCAGCAATTCAATATATAGTCATTTTAAAAGGTGTTCATTTCTGTAAAAGAAACTGTTGCAGCTGCACTGATATTCTACAATAAAATTATTTTTCTCGTTTTTTGCCTTTTTTATCATCTCTAATGTGAACTGTGGCTGAACCTGAAATCCCTGCATGTGTTTTCTCTACAATGAGACATTTTTATTCCCACTAGGAGCAGTTTACTTTAAAAATACAGCCTTTTATTACTAATTCCACTTCTTTTGCAAATCAATGCCAACATTTCTCTACTAATGATCAACAAAGATGATCAATTTAAAAAGTATTATCAAAATTTATTTTTTTTATAGCTCAAATCTAAATTGGACTCCTCCTTGCAGGGTGTTTATCCATTAAATCTGACAAACACTATTTAATATGTTGACATTTAAAGAAATTGTCACGGTCAGGTTAATAATTTTTCACTTAAAATGTATTTTATTGGAGAAAAAAATCTGCTATTGTTTTGAAAATACTTGTTTATTTGCACAGCACTCTTACTTAAGCATGTTTATTTATAAATACTTGTTTACTCCCAAATGGCAAAAAAAGCACACTCACACCAATGTTTGCATACACACAAACACAGGAATGCACAGAAATACACGTTAAAGCATACGGTGCTTATTCCCTCACTGACATGCCCTGGATCGGTGGTGATTTAAAGCCCGACACAGGAGAGAACAGTAAATTATGTGTGTATGAGGCTTCATTTCCTGCTCTTCTTAAGCACTTGCTTAATTGCCATTCTCACCTGAGCAATTGTATAATTTCCTTTATTTTTCTCCTCCTCTGCCCAGAATATGAGTCTATAATGAGCTGTGGGTGTCCCCCAAAGCTAAGCCTGGCGCCTTGAAATAGGTTTCACTAATTTACCAATTAGTCATAAGATACAATTAGTGTGCAAGTTCCCTAAGTCCATGAGTGCCCCCACCACCAGTCTGCTTGCTTTGATTGTTCTATCTCTGCCATGATGATCACTCCATTACTTGGCTCATGCTCCCGTCTTGCTTTGTTCAGCTTCACTACAACAGCGAGGTCCCACCTGCACTTTGGATATTACTCTAGCCCTATGTGTCTCAGAGGGTATCGGCGGGGGAGTGGGAGTGTGTGAATGTGTCTACGTCCGCAGCTCTGGTTTTCTGTTTAAGTGCAGCTGGGACCGGTTTCACTGACCAAGAAGATGAGAGTTAAAGAGGGAAGGAAAGGGGAAGAGGGTGTCTAGAGACAAGAAAACTTATGAGAACTAAGATAAGTTACCAAGCAGCAAGTGAAAGTTTGCTGGAGGTGCAAATCTAATTTATGGCTGGAGAATATCGCGTTGTGTTTCTCTTATGGTTTGCTCAGCTATTAAATCTAAACCCGAGGACAAATAGGAAGTGTATACGGAAAAAAAAAAATGAAAGGGCAGAATTTTAACCCTGCTTTGCTCCCTTGATGGTTTAATGTTGTACATAAGGTTCTGAGTGTACAGTGACCACAATCACAAAGATCATTTGTCAGTGACTATTTCTATGTGAACACTTTCGTGTTTTGCCCATTCTTTGTGAGTGGGTGTGCAAAAGATATAATGCAGCTACTTACTGTTTAAAACAAATGTAATATCTATGAAAGACTAATCATATTAATGTGAAAACGTGTAAAAGCTACAGTTTTGAATAAAGTTTACCATAACACTGAAGAACCAGCACATTAGCTTAAAAACACACAATTGTTAACCTCTACGGAGGTGCGATTATCTGTGTTTAAAAGTTAGAAACTGTAAAATTAAAATGTCTTAGGGTGTTGACATGAGCCGTTTGGTTTACTGGAATTTGCAATGGATTGAGAAAAAAATATAAAGCTATAAAGTCATGTGCTCAGGTTGGGCCTGAGTTTCTGGGATTTTCCGTGCTGGCTTTCATTTGCATGGAGGGACACGTGCGGCGTGATCACACAAAAGATGTTCAAAGCGCCACAGTGAAACTGAGAAATGGTTTACTGTGAGCAAAAATTGAGCATTTCCATTTCCAAGTAACAACTATCTGGGCAGATATTTAGGCAAGGCTTCCCAACAGAGAGAATAAAAAAGAACATGCTCATTTTTATATTTTTAAAGAACTCAGCTGAACTCGCTGGTTTTAGTGTTTTTACATGCATGCTGGGCTCCAGTGAACGCTTTCTTTAGCAGTTTCAATTAGCCATGACGACCTTGACATCTACTTCCTCCTGTAAGACGTGACTCTTGTGTTGAGGCATTTGGGGACACAATTAAATTGAAATAAACAAAATAATGAATAAACCAGAATTTGGGGAGAACAATTGTTTTCACAAATGTGTAATGTCCGATTCTGAGTCAGCTATCTAACTGACAATTCAGAGAATTGGTTTAATACTTTACATGTTGCTTTTTACCCACTAAGCTGTGGTCTTCTTTTCTTATAATCACTCAATTGTTCGTCCATCCACCTTCACAACCCAATAAGTCCCTTTCGGGGTCACGAGGCTGCTGGATGTTCATAATAAACTTATTTGTCCCAAAGGTCTATTGAATTTTGGATTTAAAGACTCACATTTTTCTAAAAATCAAAGTCTCTAACTAGTCACTGTTGCTCAACACAGATCATGATACATTTATCAGAAACAGACAGTGGCCTGTAAATGCTTAGATATTTTGTTCATGGGACAAAAAATCTCATTTTTTTTCTTTACATTTTTATTAATTCATGTAATTTCTAGTAAATATCTAGAGAATTCTCAATGTTCATCTTGTTTGGTGACTACTGTTAACTAATCAAAACGAGCTCAGAAATCTTTTTTTTTAAGTTCCGCTCCAATAATTTTTACATCTACTGTAAAAATGTTCACAGTGGTCTCTTAGTTATGAATATTCTCTTTTTAGCCAAAATTTAAAAAACAAACATTTTCTAGAACTTATTGTAGTTTCTGCAAAGTGGCATAGCTCATTTGAAATTTGTCTCTGAGTTTTTGGCAGGACTGCTGGAGCCATTGACTGTATAAGAAAACTGGACATAGTGGTTTTGAAGTCACCCTTTCACTTCCGGCTCCAGCGAAATGAAGTCAATTCAGTCGCAAGGATTTCTGCGATACGGACATTGCCAGGTTAGAGCCAGACGAATGATTGGTCCGAGTCAGTCTGAGTAAACCTTGACAACTACTGTTGCCAATCAGGAGTGAGCTTGTTCAAAGTCTACACTCTTTCCACTGAAAGCAGTTCAGGAGAATTCGTCACCGCATGCTTTCATTAAGGCCTCTGATTGGTCAGTTTATTACTTGAATAACATGTGATAACATGTCATGACGAAAAAATGAGGATGCTAATTAGGATTAGCAAGAACATGTTAAAAATGTATCAGAGCAAGAATGGTTATTCTGACAAATAGAAGGAGTTATAGATGTTTATTCTTAATAGAAGTTAATGGGATTTTTGGCTTCTTAGAGCCAGTGGGTACCTCCTATTTGGAATGCGAGGGGGGAGAAGTCGCTCAATCCAGTTCTCTTATACAGTCAATGGTTGGAGAAGAGTAAGCCTGCCCTCATTCATCATCATCCCTTTGTTTACTATCTCTCTTGGTAGCTTACAGACACTCACAATCCCAACTTAACATTAGCAGCGCAACAAAAATGGCGAGTAATTTCAGAGCTGTCCAGTCATACGATTTTGAGCTAGACTCCAGCTTGGACGAGGAAAATGATGACGTATATGAATCTATTTAGTCTGTAAGTGGATGCATCGTAATGGAGCAGAGCAGGGAGATTGTGGCCTGCTAGTTTTAGGCCCTACATCCCACTTATAAGCTTTTTCCAACTACATTTTTTCATATGTCCTCCATCTTGAGAAAAATGCCACAAGAACATGTTAAAAAGTCCAAAAACACGATTTTCACTGAAGTGGGACTTTAATTTAAAAATGAAAATCTTATTTCTAAGTGCATCATGGCATTTCATTGTATTACAATAGTCTGCTAAACAAGAAACTAAAACATTTATTAACAAATATACAAAACAATGGAGAAATTTGAAAGGATTGTTCTTGTGTTGTCATTTGCCTGAGTGTCTTTTAATTCAGCATTTCAGCTTTTCTCTCTCTCTCCTTTGTTGTACCTTCCTCTCTCACTCACTTCCTCTCAGAGGTTCATTCCCTTCATGCTAATGGACAACAACCCACCCCCACCCCCCACCACCCCTTGTCTATCTAATCAAAAATCAATTAAAAACACCTCGCCGCCAAGTCTCCAGAGCCAGCCTTGGTCGAGGGTGGAATAGAAACAATTCCCGCATCTCTTTCTCTCCCTATTCACAATCTCTCGTCTCTCTCACTTGCTTCCTCTCCATCCTTCCTCCACCTATGGTCTCCCAATCTCTCCCCTAAGCCCCGCCCTCCTGTCTACTGGAAGTTGGCAACATGATTTACGAGAACGGAGAACTTAATTTATATATTTTTTTCCTCTTGCATCCTCTCATTTATTTATTAGATTTTTTTTTTCTCCCAGCCGCCTCTTCCTGTCTCTGGCGTGGAGGGGAGGTGGAGGATAGAGGGAAAGAGAGGATAGGATTAGATGGAGAGTGGTCTCGAGGCAGACCAGTAGACTGGCAGGCCTGCAGACATGGAACAGATCTGTCCCACACTTAATGGCATTAGTGCCGTCCCTGAAAGGGGGAGGGAAAGCCAACAGGGAGACAGGCAAACATATTAAAACTGCTTCTATACCAGACACTTGTCTACTCCACTCTAACTTCAACTTTCACTCCAACTCCCTTTTTACTGGGTTTGCTTGTGTCTGTGTCTGAGGTAAAGCAAAGCTTTTAGTGCAGATTTGCTGATCCCAAATGCAGTTAAACATTTAAGCTATTTTTGAAAATTAGGCCCACTCTCAAAGAATTAGAATTTGGACGGTGATTTATTCAGCTCAGAAAGTTCACATGGCGAGAGCAACATCTTTCTGAGCCTTTTGTGGACTAACCCGCTGTCACTTGTTCTCCTTCCATCTCCCTAACTCATTTACACTTATCCTCTTCTCACCAGGATTTTGCACATCTTTTCAGCCTGTGAGACTGTGCCGTGATCAGTAAAGGATTGCTGACTGTCAGCACACCTTCACAAACTGACTCCAGCTCTTGCAGCACCCTCAGAGCCTAAAATTACCCTCTCTAACTGACTTGGGTAGCACTCCTGCATCCCTGTTTCAGGAGCATCAGGCGAATTCATCCCGGTGTCGGACAAGTAGAAAAAAACTAGAAAAATACAGTAAAAGGAGGAAGATTGGAGTCAGCAACAAAACACCTGAGACAGAAGGAAGGTAGTGGAGAAAAAGCTGCAGTACATCTCTTAAACATGCACATATAAAGTACAGGAGACAATGGAGCAACTCTGGGTGAGGAAGCTGAAAGGGAATGTGAGAGGACACTGACAGACAGGTAGAGAAAACAAAGTATGTCTTTTGATGGATGGAACATGGAGTTGGTAAATATACATAGACCCCACCCTCAAGCTATTTCAGCTGTCTCAGCACAGACCGTCAGATGAATTGGGGACATCTTTCCATGCCTTTAAGAACAGGTTAATTGACAACAATATTGTTTTGGATCTTGAGCATATAAAGAATACTTCCCTCTCTGTCAAGCAAGTTTGATTTATCCGTCTTCCCCTGAGCCGGTTGAGGAGGAGGGGAGAGCAAGGACAGGGGGAGATTGGCAGACACTAACAGCCTGGGGAGTGTTTTCTCTTTATCTCTTTGTCACAAAGGCCACCCTAGGTACTGCAGATGTGTCTGGAAACAAGTTTAGAAAGAGCTATTGATCGCACTGAGTACTCCAACTGTATATATCTGAGCTTTGCCCATATTCTCACACCCCGAGGAATACTATATACAGGAACATGCTGTGCTAAAGGTCACCCTCTGATAGAAACAGGGAGCTGCAACCACCTTTGCATACCTATTTATTGTCTTAACAAGGTTGCAGCTTTATTGTTAAATCGATCTGAATGCCCATACACTTCTATTTTGAAATTATCAGTGATGAGTAGTGGCTGCTCACATTGCCATGAAAAATAGATGAAGAAAAACAGCCAACAATCACAAATGTTTTATGTGAACTGCTTCTATCGTAGCAAAAAGTTGATTAAGCTCCCGAAGAGTTCACCTGTGGAGTCCGGTAATTATGATTATCTATTGTCATTTGGTCCAACAGCTAATTTTATTTGCAAATCCTTTCAGACCTCTAAAGGATTAAAAAAATGAACAATTTTCTGCTTAACATTCAGCTATCAAAGGATTTTTTTTTCTACTGAGGTTCAAGATGCATATTTTTTATGTACCCCACCTGTAAATGTGAGAAATTATTTGCTTCTCGCATTTCCTGAGGTTTTTAAGGTCAAAATAAACATAGCAGCTCTACAAAAGCTTTTTAGAAAATTGCTATTTGTTGATTAAGTATAATTTATTGGGAATAAATGACATCTGAGGATGTTTCCTTCACCACGCCATAAAAACACTTAAAAATCTACCTTGAAAATTGAAAGTAATTTGATTTATTGTGTGTGTTTTCAAGCCATTACTTTTAGCACTAGATACTGAAATGCTTTATTAGATGTTGTGTTATGAGCAGCTGTATGTGTTTAGCCTGCAGTTAATTCTGGATGGGAGTGAATGTCCATTAAATGTAATCTTGTTTTTTAGAGCAGTGCTCAAACCGCAACTTCAGAGAATTGGCCACCGATGAAGACATCATCCATCATCCCACGGACACACTGCCAGAACACTTGGAGATAAATATGGAGGCTTTTTAAGATGTACCTGTCTTTGCAAAACCACACAATCATGAATCCCATGCCGGACCTAATTCCTATGTATTTCTACAAATCAAAATGGTAAAAAAAGAAATCTTTTCATCAAGAAATCTTCCCTCTGTCAGCAAAAGCTTTAATTCAGCATCATTTTTCAACACATAGCAGGCTGCTGTGACTTGTCTCTTTGTGCCGGTTTCTATCTCGTTTTCACCTCTTTTAAATATTAGAAGCAACTTTAAATGATCGCCCAGAAACTTTTCTTCTCGCTTTGATGAAATAGTGCTTTTAAAAGTTGATCTAAGAAGTCCACTAGAACACTTATTCCAGCATCAGCAGTGCTGCAGAAAAAGAGCTGCCTTAATTGGATTGCATGAGCTCTAAAAGGTTTTCTGCACATGGGTTCTTCTGCAGGATGCTGGGCTCCAGGGCCAGACTGGGTACTGAGGCGTAACTGCCAGGCGGACAGGCTGGACTAGCTGATAAAGTCCAGAGACTCACTGGTGTCTTTGTTGCCCACAGAGAGTTTAACGGTAAGATGATACCATAAGTCTTTGAATATGTGATTGAATCAGTGAATACACCACACAGATGCAGAAGCTCACAGATACGCAACACATCTCTTCGTTTTTAAAAGGTACAGTATGCAGATCTTGTGCTGTATGCACATTCTCAGATACACATTTTAGACTTTGATTTGCTCTTGTTCTACTTTTTCTTAGTGTGCACCTACACAAAAGTCCACAGACTCTCACAAAGGATTCATCTATCAGTGGTTCACTTTGCCCTAAAGCAAGTAAGCCCTGCTGCAGACATTGATCAAACTGACTTCTAACATGAAAAAGTTCAAAATCACACTTTTCAAATCCCTTTACAGCCAGCAACCTTGCACCAGTGAAATAAAAAAGGGCACACACTGACTCCCATGTACATTATCACACCAAGCTAGCATGCACACGTGGATAGAAGGCGCCCTATGCCAGAACACCGCCTGTTAAAAAATGCAACAAACGCTCATATTTTTACACCTTCTGCAAGGTAGAAATATGTTTTTTTGTTAATAATTAATAAGGTACTTGTTTGTATTGTTTTGAAACATTGGTTTCTAGGTAGTAATGTACAGATAGAGAATTATTTGTTTGTGGGCCTCTTTGTCTATTTTTTAGTTTGCAATTGTGTGGATCAGTTTTCACATCAAATTACCTTAATTGAATGAAAAGTTATGCCTTATTTTTGAGTTCTGCATTTAAGTTTTTTCTTGCATTATTTTATTAATTTTTCTTCTTGCATTGCCAAACCTAATAAAGATTTTAAACTAATATCAGTGAGTTGAAAGCAAACAGACTTTACTGTTTTAAATACAAACATGGATTTTTCTTGGAGATTTTTCTGATTTTCATTTTTTTAAGTGCTCTAATCACTCAAAAATATTTTTTTAAATATATATTTGTCTACCATCCAAACACAAGTTTTTTGACCACAGAATAATTCAGTGGAATAATTTTTGCACAGCAGCTCAGAGTTATTAGCCTTTGTTCCAACTGTTTTGCATATCACCCTTCCAGCCCACGTAAATGTTAATGCACTCCCACACAAACAGATCGGTTTCAACTGGGCAAACATATTTTCTGTCCTTCTCTGCTTGAGACATGCTGATATTGTTGTGAAATTCTTTTGCTTTTTTCCCTAAGCCAGCTCACATCTTGCACAGCTGGGCCCGTGTGTGCACACACACCAAAAAAGTCTGCAAAGTCAGTTTTTTTGTATCTCTAGCAACCAGCTCGTAGTCTGCTGGATCAGCTGAAATGGGATCCATCCCTCAGATCCTGCTGTACCTCTCACACATACTGATGTAGTCTGATCTGCTGTCAGTAAGACGGCCTGCAAGGCCCCAGAGCCCAGCCTCCAGGGACCATCTCAGCTAGATGCTCAAAGAGCTGAAAGCAAGAAAACAGCAGCCACCACATACAGTAAAGGATATACTTGGAGCGGGAATGCTACACAGTATACCCACGCTGCTTCGGGCAGCTTTAAATGACATCACCGCTCTGCCCATGTCTGGCAACTCACCAGTGTTTTGATGTCACACAAATGCAGTACAGTGATCTGCCTCAGGACAAGGGGACACTTTCAGTAATGCACCAGCTCAAATAGACGCACACTAGTTTGGTTTCCTTTGGTGAAAGAGTCACAACAGTCACATTCACTGGTAGAGTTCCACACAACGGCTGCGCGCATTGTAACAGAGTTTTGAACCACACAGCTGGAGCTCTTTTGCTCCAGCAGTAAGTAAACAGCCTTTTCAGCAAATGGAAATTTACTGACTTTATTCATCATTGCTTTGATTCATATACTAACTTGTTCTTTTGTTAATCTATCCTTCGATACTTTCTTTTTTTATGAGCGTCATTCATTCTTGCTCAAGTTTAATCTTTTAAAAAAAAATACATATCTTACAACAGAATACAAAAAAAATGGAAACAATAAAAAGTCTCTGTAATCTTTGAAAGCTGCAGACGAGAACAAGGCAATTTTTTGACAATATGTTATTAGACACATCACAAAAAAAGGTCATTCACAAATGCCACTTTAAATCATAATGTGCAAAAAGAAGCTTTATGTCCACAGGCGTTGCTGATTGCCAGGGATAAAAGCCATCAAGGTCTGGCCTGGGTTATTGAACTGCCAGCTGTCGGCTATTTTGGAGAATGGATGTGCCAGACTGGTCGCTGCAGTACTTGACATCATCAGGTCAGATGTTTCCAGGCCGCAAAAATTACAGCTCAATATATTTTTAACCACACCTTCCATTTTTCTAAACATCCCTTTTGTATCCGTTTTTCAGCAGATTGGTCCTCCTGCATAAATGATATAGAACAGTATAGAAATATAGAAAGAAGCTACCAATGTTCTAAAGTCCCACCCCGATCATCTTCTGATCTTTTGGGAAAAAAAAACTGTGTGGCTTGTTGTAGCATTAATATCCCTTTTTCCACCTGCATTGTTTCATCTGCTCCTGATTCACAACAATTTGTAGAAAGAAATACTCAGAACAGCAATTTTAGACACATTTCTTTTAATATAGTCCTCTATTATGAGAAAAAGCACCAAAACAGAATTTTCATCTGTGTGTCTTTCCAGAAGAATGATTGAGTTTAAACACAAGCAATCATTAAAATAAACACCCTTCAGTCAGAACATTTTGACCACTGTTAGCAGTTTTACTGCTGTCATACTCCAAGGAGAAACATGCGACCTGGCTTTCACATTGGTGTCACTTTAAAACATAACTAGAACATTTCTGCAGACTAGCTGTTCCACGCCACACGTAACAGGTACAGCAGCAGCTTCTCTCAGCATGACAGCAGAGGGCCCAGCAAAAGCCACTTTAAAACATCTCAAAGAACATGACATACATTCTGAGGTGTTCATCTAGTCTCCCTCTGTCTGGATGATAAGGTCTGATGGCATCTGCAGGAAACGAGTCCAGCAAGCTCAGAGAGCCCAAATAATCTATAGATAATGCTCCTGTAACAAAAACAGCCCCAACGGTTGTTTTTTTCATGACCTGTTCAATGCTACGCATGTCTACATTCGTGAATTTATTTGGAAATTTCTTCAGGGCTGTCAGAACTTGACAGGTTCTCCTTTTTGGGGATGCTGCAATCATTTCTTCTCAGAAAACAGTTTCTCTTTCCATGTGACTCACTAAAGTTCCATCTTTTCATTTTTCTGCTTTCTTTACACCTCAAGAACAAGTAAATGTCAAACTACTGTGAAAACTGATTGTTTATTTCTATCTCACTTGGTCTTCCTCCCATTAATCTGATGTGCTCCAAAAAAAAAAAGACCTAAAAATCCATCTGGGGCCATTGCTGCAGACTGTTGTCTGAAAGACCCATTCCATCCAAATTGAATTAGGATCAATGCGAGGCATACACAAGTATGAGCGTCATTAGATCAAGAGATGTTAGTAAGGAGAGGCCCAGTGAAGGAGAAACAAACTGATGCTGATGGCTGTCCTCCTTTTTCCGAGTTTTAAGAGATCAGCATGAAGCTCTTTAAGCATCTGCATGTTGCTGCTTTTTACCTCAGATAGAATGTACAAACACTAAAAAAAATAAACCTTCAGCGCTCCAAGTGCCTAAGTTTTAACGGTTTTTGCAGAAAAAGAAGAAAGTGGAAAGTAACGTTGAAAGAGGAAGGAGGAGGAAGAGACTGAGAGCTGTGTGCAAAGACACCGCTGGATTTACTGAGTTTCCTGAGTAGAGCAAGATGGGTGACAGAGACTGGAAAAAAGATGAAAGGAATTGAGAAGGTAAACTAGAAGAAAAACACATCTTTTACAGTGGAGCTGAAAGCAGGTCAGCGACAAATGAAAGCACAAGGTGACCCCTGTGTTTTTCAAAGCAGTGAAAAGGTTGAGATACGAACACGAAAAAATTTATGAAACGCTTAATGAGGAGTTAGTGTTAGTGAGACTTGGAGAAGATGAGGTGAAGAGGAGATTCTAGAAAGAAAAGCTGATTCCACAAAAACGCATGGAAACAAGGTGGCTGATTTTTCTTTGAGTGATACAGTTTCTAGGCAGGGGAGTTGTATGCAGGAGGCTGGGACCAGGAGTGAGGAGATAGGGTGTGAAAGTAAGACACACACAGAGTGAGATATGAGACAGAGTGAGATAGAGATGGATAGGAGAGCCTGGAGTAAGACAGAATTATCGACCATGATCGATCAGGCCGACTGATGCCAAATGGGGGGTGTAATGATAGGTAATGATATGAGCCTGAAGATGGAGCACAGGGGGGCTCCACAGAATCTGCGCTTTGGATCCTTGACCGCACAGATCCTCACACTTTCAATAATGGCTCCAGTTTGTTGCACATCGAAAGGATGCTTTGATTCAAACCCTGACAACAATCTCTATTTACAGCACATACATGTCACATGTACAAATCCTCTCACCAATTCATATTTATCGTCTCTTCTTTTCCTGAGCAAGACCGCAAACTCACACCCTCCTTAGCAGTGTGTTCCTCGCCACTCTCAGTGTGGCGCCACACCCCCCATCATCATCTGTCTCTTTCTTCTCTCTCCATCATTACGTTTCCATTTCTTCCTCACCCGCCATAGATCCCTATGAGTTTACTCCACTGTTTTTAAATCAACCTGTCATACATATATTGCTGCTGAGCAGAGAGGCTTTTCACTTGATAGTATCCCAAGCCATACTAGCACACACACACACGAAATGACACGGCATATTTATCTGCACAACCTTGGCAGACCTACTGACTTAAACAGTTTCTACAGCAACGTGAAGAGGCTGGGAATAATGTATTCTGTTATGGCTGGGACTGATGAGCATTATACTGTTCTGTTCCAACATTAATGTCAGACTCCTTGACTCTCAACGTTTTAGAAGAACACCAGAATTGACTGTAATCTACTCAGTATAATAGCTAAGAAGCCAATGCGGCTGAACTATAACTAGGTTGAAATAACAGCTCAGATTTTAAAGCAGCTTAAGACAGAAAGCGCCCAATGTCAGACTGACCGACTGAACAGTCAAGCATGCGTAATCACTGACACCATTGTGTGCATGAATGAAGTATGTTGCCATTAAAAACAAATCTAATCCATGTTTCAAAGTAAATTCATACTTTTTAATACTTACCATGTTCCTAGAAAAGCATGAAAATACACTAGAAATCCCCCACAATCAGGCTAAATCAGTGACTTTCAGAATAATAAATAGCTTTTCAAACTACAGTGAAAGCAACACAAACATGAGCTCATTCAGTACAGTTTCCTGGAAATAAAGAGGAAAGCATAAGAGGTTGTTTTTGTCCCACTTTTCTAGGTCACACAGTGACAGGACAAAGAAAATTTTTCATTAAAAATCAAATGCATACATCCCAACTGCCTTACCTGGCAACATGAAACCGGCACGCACATTTTTACAGCAGAGATGTTTTAGTTTCCTCTTAACCAAAAACTACTTCTTCATGAATTTAAGGTGTTGTAATGATGAAATGCAGTTCATACAGTATTTATAATACAGTATTGCAAAGAAAAACAAATGGGGAATAAACTGAATGGGAGATCAATATTTACTATGCAATTACAGTTACACTCTCAGCAAAGCTTTTCTGAGGAGCAGAGGTGAAATATTGTCTGTAAAAAATATCATTTATATTTACATGACGTTTTCCACACTGTATTCTACAGCATTACATTTTAGTTTACTTTTGTGTTAGAAATGATTGTTTCTTTTTTATGGAAACAGGTTAGGAATTTCTACAATTTAATTTTGCAAAAACTAATTTTCACTCACTTTTTTACTTTAGAGTTTGTTATTAATTTGAAAAACATGCAAATGTGCAACAATAACAAAATATTTACTTTCCTAAAAGTATCATTTAACGAATCAAGTTCTCCCTTTAAAAAAATAAACCCCGCTGCAAACCTTGCTTGTATAAAATTGATCATGTTTATTTTCTCATGTATTTAAAACTCAAATTCTACACTTATAGCGGTACATGTTTTAAAGAAAACTTTAATTAAAACTAAATTCTGATTTAAATCTTTTCATTCTTATTTTTTTGGTTTTACCTCTTTGAATTATAGCATACAAAAATAGATAACTATTCTGCAAGGTAAGTATCTGACTATTCTGACATTTAGTCAGTACATAAAATGCACTTATATACAGTTATCTATAGCTATCTGTTATTTGTTCTTATAGATAATATAGATAATAATAGATAGATTTTTTATTATTATTGTTGATAATATCTATCTATATATCTAAAATAATGTACATAAAGTCTAAAAGAGCAGTTGAGGCATATGCATCACATTACAAAAGATTTTAGGACATCACATTTTAGGAAAATAAACAGACATTTCTCAAAACGGTCTGAACAAATCTCTGCAGATTTAATACATGAGTGTATTTTACAAAACATTTTATCGATATGTTTTGTGGTAAAATGTTGGATTTTTTTTTCTTTTTACTTTATGCAGATCACTTAGATTCTTGTGCTGATGAGGCTGCAGGAAAACGTCTCCTCATGTAACTTTTTACTTGTGAAACATCTTTTTTTCATGGGTTTTTTTTTTTTACACCAAGCCGTTTGTCAGTTTGAACAAGTAAAGCGATCATTTCAATCATATTACACACATGGACATGGGTGTTTTGTGGTGGATGATGATGATGCGTTTGGACACCAAACATCAGCCCATTATCTTCTCCCCATCTCTTTCTCACAACTTCACAAGCTGTGCCTGAAACAGTGCGTATGTTGACAAAATGGAAGATAGTGCAGACGAGGAAAACAAATTGGAGGGAAAGTTTGGTTAATGAGAAATGCTATTTTTACTGCTTTGATGTCCCCATCCACATAAGCACACAGCTTAGACAAAAACAAATTAGAGATGTTGACTGCATCCCAAAGACATTAAAAACATATTAGCACAACACCCATTTGAGGCGGTGTCAGTGCACATGCATATGTGGCGCATGTGCTCTCTGCATTTCAAATTTTAAAAAGTATTCTCACCAAGTATCTGAGTCCTTGCTAAACAGTAGCTGGCTTTATGCATATTGCAGTTGTTTCTTATGGCTAAAACTAGACCATATCAGCATAATGACACTATAGTTTCTGCTCAGTAAGATGACTCAAAGGCACAGCACTATGATTCATTTCCCAGCTGAAAAGTGTAGAGAATACAGATCAACTGCATTGACATGGTGATTAACACATCCAGAGGGGCACTTTGTTCAACTTTTAAAAGTGATAGTGATTGTATTTCTACCGGGTCCTGCGGGTAAAATCCATCTTCTAGTAAAATCTAAAGGGAGAAAAGGGACACGGAAACCTGAGAGAAGATTAAAGGACAACACATTCAAATCAACATGATTCTCAGAAACTGCAAAGCCTTAAAGCTTTGCACATTTACTGAATTTTGCATTGCGGTGCATCAACAACAGATAAAATTGCGGCCTCTTGTTTTTGCTGTGTACAATAAGGAGAACATCTAGCAAACTTTGCTTGTTAGAAAGTGTTGAGTAAAAAAGCAACCCATCAATGTGCCTGAAAAATAAGCAGACAGCTCTGCAGTGTTGTTTCTGCTGGCAGATGTCATGTAAAAAGAAAGAAACTTGATGATACTCCCATACACAGTTATTATTCCCCATCAGGATGAGATACAAGTTCACCTGTCTTAAAGTTCTATTAAAACTCTCAAACTACCATAGGGCATACACTCTTTTCTGGATGGAGTTAATTTTTCTCAGAATTAAACTTTTACTAGTTCTCTTTTCCTGGGGGCCTGTTTTTTAACTAACTGTTGCTCTGCTGATCCTGTTGAATCTAAAAGAGTAAGAAGAGATTTTGTCATTTCTCCAAACGTTAGAATTTGATCTTGTTTGCACAGTGTTCATCCTGGATATAATAAAGCATTTTTTAGCCTTAAAGCAGTATAATAATATATGATTTACTATAACAATAATATGATCTATAATATAATCCATCCATCTTCTCAACCCACTACATCCCTTTTGTGGTCATGGGGTTACTACATCCTGCCCAGGCTGATGTTGGGCAAAGGTGGGGTCCAGGATGGGCAGGTTGCCAGTCTGTCGCAGGGCACACAATCACTCCTAGGGACACTTTAGGATAATCAATTAGCATATTTTTGGACAGTGGGAGGAAGCTGGAGTGCACGGAGAAAACCCACGTCATGCATGCACAGCGAGAACATGCAAATTCCACAGAGAAAAGTCCCAGCTTGGATTTGAACCATAGTTTTCTCATTGTGAGGTGAGGGTGCTAACCACTGCACCACTGTGCAGCATCTTTATATCATAAATACAATAATATATATTTAAGATGCATTTTAAGTATGGAATATAAATCAGAAACAACATCATTAAACATTTATGCAAACTTTTCTCAAACCTGGACATACTCATTTCCAGTTGACTTCATAGATGCCCTGTTACAAATAGTGACATGGCTGCTTTGTTGTCTGTTTTACTTCAAAACCAAAATATTATAAAAAGAATGATCACATTGACAAAGAAAATACTATTTAATTGAAGGGGAGAAAACTGTGCAAACACAAAAACCTCTTGTGGAAGGGTTTCGTGTCGTGCTGCTACAAACAAGCAAGAATCTTTCTGTTTTTGCATCATATTTGCATCACATTTCTTTAAACATGTAGCTGCTTGACAGAAACTGCTTAGATTTGAAGAAAATCTTCAACATCCTTGTTAAAAGAGCGAAATATATGAAAAAATAAAGAGGAGTCGAAGAAGAACAACAAGGGGAGGGGAGAACATTGTTTGGAAAAATGGGAACATCATGGTTATGTGTGAAGAAAAAGAGTAATGAAGAAATTGGGGATGGAAGGTGAAACTGATGGAAATAATTGACCACTGACTCTGGACCAAAGTCAATATATTTAAGTAGATTTTAGCAGCTCCATGAAAGAAGAATTACAGGATGCCAGCAGTAGTCTCACACCGGTACACACATCCAAGTACACACCAAAACAAAACAAACTCACAATTGGTTTAATTCCACCAACTTGGTTTGAATGTGAGAATAGAAAGTGACATTATACTCACAGTGCTACAGTTTCACACCTGCCTGCAGCTTCATTGGGTAGGTGGGGGCAGCAAGGTTGCAGGCTGCAATATTAAACCATCAATCACCCCCTAAATTAGGCATTTTACATCACACAAGCACTTACAGCTCTCTCTCCCTTTCTCCCACAGGTGGGGCCCAAGCCAAGGGAAAAGAGATTACATCACAAAAGCAATGATGGTGCAGCCAGACCCACGAATACATTACACCATCATAAAAAAAACACTCCATGTAAGTAGTTGCAAAAGATAAATCATAATGAATGATATCCAATCTACTAGTTTTACTTTCAGGTTTGGGTTTTATTTGCAGAAATATAAGGTATAGACAATCATCCTTGTAGAATAAATTAGTTTAATCCTAGAAATTAGGAGGAAGGGATTGGTATTACTGGTCACAGTCATATTACATCTCATTACCAATCCATTTTTCCTCCTGTCTACATTGAACAAATGCAGGAAACAGCTCATTTCAATCACGCGTGGTGGACGAAACGGCGTCATGTCCACTCAACTGTTAATGTTTTCATTATAAAAGACATCTGCAGCATCAATGAGGCGGCAAGCTCTTAACAAGCATGGAAAAACAAGCAAAGAGAGCAACAGAAGACAGACTGGAGACGAAACGCAAGGTTAAAGCAAAAGTAAAGGAGCGGGAAGAGAAAGCGGGGATGGGGGGGAAAGAGGTTGAGAGTAAATGAAGCATGGAGTTGCATTTATCCCAATTAACTACAGCAGAGGTCTTGGAGATGAAGGGAGAAAGTGTCCGCCCCCATTAACTGTGTTTGGTGACATGCCTGCTGATTACAACTTGGGGAATGAAATTTATTCCATCGCTTTGCCCTCTTCACAAACATGGACGAAACAAGCACAAAGACTCACGAAGACACGTGGAAAAAAGTCTCCTTTCCACACCCTGTCTTCTTTTAACCATTCATCCAGTTTCTAAGGCTCCCAAACTCTCATTTTGCCACCATTTACAAACCGTAAGAAGATTTTATACATTCTATAATGAGTCAACTTCAGTTTCTCGTCTCCCTTGTCTCCCTTGTATTGTGTGCTTGGCGGTTGCAATGAAAGTAATTACACTGTCTCCATTTCTGTTCGGCTGAAAAGCAGGCTGTGGCAGTGTGATGCGAGCTGCTTCTTGGCCACAGCCTTCAGTGATGCAGAGAATCACTGAAATCGGAAAGTTTCAGGGCCTTAAAAAGAGCACGAGCAGCAAAGAGTTGCAGTTTGCTTTTGAACAAACAGAAAATAAAAAAATACATGAATAAAATATGCATAAAAGTCTTTGAAAGCCTCTGGATATTTTTGTGTTGCTCCTTTGACTCAATGTTCGTTCAGCAAGTATTTCACCAGGATTGAATATGTTATGCAGTTTCACTGGGATTCGCTGGAATCCAGTCTTATGGCGCAGCTAAGATAAGCTGCCCGTGGGCGAACGTACTGCTGCACTTTTGACCCTCCAATACAAAACGATGTAACCTCTGCAGCGCAAGACGGCAGCTGATACAAGGGAGTAGAAGAGAAGACAATAAACAGCATGCAGGAAATGTGTGAGTTCCTCTGTGAAAAGGGTAAGGGACAAAGGAATAAAAAGCAGGGAGGCATATCTCTACATATCCAGAAGGAAAACAAAATGATTTGTATTTGGCGAAACAAGGAGGAGATGATAAAAATATATTCAAAGCAGTTGTTCTGAGAATTAATACATAAATCCACAATGTGTGGAAATTACTAGTTTTTTTAACTATAAAAAGCAAAGGATCTGCATTCTATTTTATAAATTTCATTATTTAATCGCTCAGCCTGTTGGTCTGTTCTGGAGAAACAGTCGTGTCTGTGTTCAAACAAGGGCAGCAAGAAAAACAGAGAACCTGTAGAGTTATCCCCGCTCTTTTGCTTTTAGGTCTGACCTCTCTCAGCTCCTTTGTGTTGATGTCAGCACTGCTCTCTAACCCATCTGAAGAGAGACACCTAGTGGTGCTGAAGAAACTTCTTTTTACCTCTGGACCTGCACAACACTTTCTATACAAAGAAAGTTTGACACATCATCGCCATTATGTTTTCTCTTATTCAACAGCCCTCAATAAGGCTGCATTAATCAAATCAAATCACTAATTACAACATTTATTGGAGTGATATAAACAAGTGTGTGTATTTGTGAGTTGGTTGCATGTGCTTGTGTGTGTATGCAGGAAGCTGCTGTGGAAAACTGAAAACAATTATGAATGAGCTGCCAGCTTCTGTGGCTGATCACTCTGGTGTGTGTGGTATATGAGGGACTCATATTACTGACCAAGGATGATTAAAAGCCCTCCTCCAGGCATGCAGGGTAATTATAAATCAATTAAAGTCACAATGCAAAAATTGCTTTTGGAGATGCCTGATAATGACAGTAGTTACAAGTAAACTTTTTAGTGTCTTAATTGTGCTGCTGCAATGGAAACAAAAAACACAATGAAATACATACTGTATGTAAAAATATTCAACCGTTTAGGAATTTCCACGCTCTCTGGGTGGTAGATGTAAAAGTGTAAACCCATCTTTAGCATTTCAAATTTGTAGAATGATGAATGTTGAATGATGAATACATTTGCTTCAAGAGAATCTGACGGGTTGCATACTGGACGCCATTATTCTTTCCTGAATGGCACTTTATAGACATATTACTAAATCGGTTGGCTTGATCATCTCAGTCTTTTCTTTCTGATCATAAAATCACCTAAACCAAGAAGCTTTTGACAACCTGATCTGCCACAACTTCTCAAATGACTTGATGAAGCCAGACAAGGTGGTAGTACACCAGAGACCCCCAATCAGAGCGGTAGAAGTCCATCTATCACAGTGTTATCTGCAAGGAAAAGGTATATTACCTGGGGTTCTGGGCATGCGTGGATGTATGGGGCCGATAGCAGGACTGGCTGTCATCCCTCTGGGCTGATTAATGAGGAGCTCAGCCCAGTGTTTAATGTGTTTAATAAGGGCTGCTGACGAGGCCGTCTCACTGATGGAACCCACCCATCTTTCTGACTGATTAAGTCACACGAGGCTTTCTTTCACCAAATACAGTAAAATAGGAGCACTTGCAGACAAAACATGCAGGGTTTTTGTTTGTTTGTTTTTTGGCAGGGAACTGTGAAGTTGCTGCTCAGTTACCACATCCTGTCACATCTTATGAGCATTTATCCTCATATGATTCATCTAAAATGTCTTCGGTGTTGCTTTTCATAGGATAACATCTGCTTTTTTTATGTGCTTGTTCCTTTATTTGTTTCTTTTTTTGAGTAAACGCATGTAAACATGTATTAAATGTGCAGGAACTGAACACATACACACTGTTAAGATTGCTCAGTGCTCTGCAGTGACTTGCTTTCATGCTGAATAGGAGGGAAAATTGAGGCCAAACAGAGAGCCCAGTTCTGGAGGTATTTTGGGAGCCGAGGCTCTCTAATTGAAGATACTTAAACCTTTTCTGGGTGAAAAGATTGAGGCTCTCTTGCTCTGTGTAATAAAACAGCTAATATTCGTTTGACTTTTTCTGCCCAGCAATCAGACTCTTTTCGTCCTTTTCTATCTCCTCTATAACTTCCAACCTGCCTTAATTTTTTTCCCTTTACTTTATCTCTCCTACTCCCACCTGCTAATTTTCACTTCTTTCTGCTTTTCCCTCAATATCTATTGCCTTCCCACTCCTTTCCAGCACTTTTCTATCTCTTTTTTCATCTATCACCTCCTCTGCAATGTTCTCATTTAATCATCCCCTCAAGAAATATATTCACTTGTGAACAACCGAGCTCCTATTAGATCACATACTCTGTTGCTACAGCTGTTATCGCGATTCAATGCTCCCAGGGTGGCCAGGGGCTGCCATGTACACACCAGTGCCCCTCAGGAAATTCACGCACAGACACAAATATGAAGTCAGTGGGAAGGACTTAAAGGTCAACAACATGACAGCTTTACTAACAATGGCTGACCACCCAAAACAAAACCAGATGTGTCTAAGTTTCTGTCCCAGCATCAACCTCCTGCTGTTTTGTTTCTTGTGTCTTAATGTACAATGCAGGGCAGGACCTAACTAGAAAACACATATCTGGAGGTTAAAAACCAAAGGAGAGGCAGACGTGGGACACAGGACTATGTATAACAATGCAAATTAATGAAAGCACAGCTGGTTTCTTAGCTGAACACCTCAGACTGAACTAGACAACCAAGAAAAGTCAGATTAGATGAAAACATAATACTCAGAAATGCAATTCCAAACTTCACCTTATTTCCTCCATTATGAGAAAAATGCCACAAAAACGCAATTTTCATTGGAGTGAGACTTTATTTATTTACTCTTTTAAATAAGAACAATATGAATAATGAACTCTAAATCGAAGAGAAAAAAAAATAGGTCTCATACATTATAAACTTTGTAAAAGTAGAGATTATGGTGAGAACTTTAATCAAAAAGATCGCATTAAAACTAAAATAAAGCGGAAGCAATAGACCATACCATGCTATATTTCCACAGTTTTTTATTGTTAACATTTCTTGAGCCAAAAGATAATCAAGTGGACAGGGAGGCATTTTGATGCAGTAATTTGATCCTCGGTAAATTATGTATTATTGCGTATTTTTTATACTTTTTTATTTTTCTCACCCAAAAGACCAAACTTTTAATATTTCATGCTCAGAAATTAATCAGCAGGAGGAACATAGTGGTTGCTGAGTCATCTGTGTGGGTTGGACTAAAAATGCAATTTTCCTGTCAAGAAAGAAGGGATTTAGCCTCACAAAGGTGGAGCAAATGCTTTACAATACAGGTACAGATCCAGTTTAAAAGCTTAAAAGAGAGGTGCAAGGGGGGTGCACCCAATCCCTCAAGATGGGAGTAATGAAATATCAGCTCCATGAGAGACTTGTTGTAGTTCCCAACATGGACAGAATTCTAATGGTCTCCTGGCTCATTCCTCCTGCACCAGGAGCTAATGTTTAAGATATTTTTATTTATGGATCTGCTTTTTTAATTATTTTCTTGTCATGTTCCACTTCCGTTGTTCCACTTGTGAAAAGAGAGGCAGGCAGAGCGTGGCAGCTACTCCCACTGCAGCCTTTCGTGCTCTAGCCACCCAAATCCCATCTGTGCATTTATTCGCACATGCACAAATTAAACACAAAACACACATAGCCACTCAAAACAATAAATGCACCCTCTTATTAGCACTTAAGACTATGCACAGTAGCAGTTGTGAGAGCAAAGACATATGTAAATAAAATAGCTATTTAATGATGTGACGCATGGAGGAAAACACTTTGAGCGTATGACACCCTAGTCAAGAGCAGTATAAGTCATGAAGAACACTTTTCATGAAGGAAAAGGGGGGAATTTGTTGCCAGATTTAAATGCAGTGGCAAAGGGAAACGCTGAGAGGAACAATTTGTTGTTATACATTTACAGTGTTAAGCATAGAGTCGCAGAGTGGTGCGAAGAGGGTTTTCAGTTCCCAGAAGATGTATCATAGCAATAATCACTGTCAGGCTCTGAATGAAGGTGTTTCTTTCAGAGAGGAGAATGAAGCCACAGCTCAGATAATTACGCAGCTGTAATGGAGTCAGTGCCTAGCGAGAGCCTAATGAGCTTACCAAAGTCTACTATTGAGAATTGATTCCTGAGAAAAGGAAAAGAGTTTTGAAAAAAGGGCTCACTTGCAAGAAGGGGCCAGCAGAGGTGAGCTCATCTTCATTGTTGTGTACTTAATTGACGGGAAACTAAAATGTACTCACATCATTAAAGGTGGGATATCCTTATCTAGACTTTTCATTTCGCTGTCAGCTGCCAGGGAGAGCTGGCCTGATCACATTAATGTGTGTCTCTCGCTCTTTATGTGCTGCCTTAATGTACAAAATAAGATAAAACTGTCCTTATCAGCAGAGAGAACCTGGTTTGGCACAGCAGCTGTCACAGAGCCTCTGCCGAAGAGGATGAAAAGCACTTAACCCTGAGAGCAATGGAAATTAATCTGACCTCTTTCCCTGCCCAAAGAACTGCCAAGACTGTGTGTGCACTGTATGTGTGGGTGTATGGGTTCATGCCAGTCTGTTTAAGAAACATACTTTATACTAATATGCACCAGCCATTCTGGAGAAAGTGACTTCCTTGTGCATTTATAATGTGCATCATGAAGAAGTCCTTTTTAAAATTTGTTTTTCTTTTGTTTTTTTACTTTACATGCTTGTGGTCTGTCAACACGGTTAAAAAACCTCCCTGTCAAGGCAGGCGTCAGCCACGGACAAAGCTTTTAGAATCAATTTTCACAACTACTTCACTCACTAAGTGCTCTTAGAGTTTTTTTTTTTTTTGTAGTTTTCTCTTTTTTTCTCCTACTTGTCCGTTTCCATCTCCCCCGCAACACTTAAACCTTACAAAAAGTATTTACAGTTAGAGCAAAGTCGTTTAAAATATTTATTATAATTAAGGAAATTAAGCAGGAAAAGAACTGATCTTGGGTGGCAGTGACCATATGGACTCCAGCAATGCAGTTCTGCCAAGCAGGCTTTGCGACAGATGCCACAGACTAGTCTCCCTGCAATTCAAAGAATAAATTGTCTATTTCTGTGGGGAGTTTGTTTAATTTTGTGTGACAATATTTTAGAAGAAAAATAATTTCACTTCCCTCAGTTAAACTTCCATTAAACAGGTCTCGCTCATTTTTCATGACAGTGACAACTTTTTAATGGCTTAGTCAGTGCATTTTAATTGCTACAGCACAACTGAAATATGTCCAAAACGCCAATTATAAATGATTTGTGATCAGTAACTTGACTGTAATTCCTTTTGTGGTGTGATCTGTTGCTTTCTAAAGAATTCTTAACACATTTCCGGTACGCATCTCCTCTTGGAACACGGGCTTTTCTGTTTCTCTCATCAGCTCTGTTAAATTACATCAATTGGTGCTGCAGGCAAAAGCAACAGCATTTCAACATTTACTTTCACACTTTAGCCAAAGCCCTTTGCTGCAGCCAAAAAAAATCCAAGCGACACAGCAAGATTATTATTGCAGTGTTTTGGATTTAGCATTGTGATGTATTACTTTGGTAAAGGCTACTTCTGCTGGATCTCCAGTCTAATTAGCCGCCTTATTCATCTCACTTGTGAATTTACTGCATGGCCTCATTGTTTATTTCAGTTACAGAAACAGCAGATCGAAGGAGTAGGAGCTTTGGGGGAGGAAAGCATATAGTGTGGGAGAAAAAGGTTTCCACAAGCAGAGGTGATAGTTTCTTTTTCTGGACCCTTGACCTTTGTTGCCCAAGGGGAAAATATTTAGTATAACAGTGTATAATTGTTTTTCTTGTTTTCATGAGACTGTTTTTTTTCAGTAGTAACTGTAAATAAAAAAAGTACCAAGACTTAACATCCTCACATTTTTTTTTCTTGCTGAGAAGTGTGGGAACACTTGAGGTGGTGGACATCAGAAAGCCCGCAGAGCTGGGTTCACACATCAAAACATGGAACCACAGAGATATGCTGCTACAAAAGCAAAAGCAGGTTTTACAAAGGGACTTCACACACCCACACACCCAAACCGCTTTGCTTAATGCGCTTCTGAGAAACTGGTTCAGCGCTGCACTCCCCATTCACCCCTTACTCCTTTGCCTCTCAATCACGTTCTCTCTGTTTTGTTTCTTAGCTTTTCTGCACCAGTTTCTGGGACTGTGTGTCAAATTACCCGTGTAAAAAAAAAAATGTGCAAATAAAAAAATAACTGCCTATGGTATTTAGCTAATGGATTTTTCAAGGCTTTTAATTTTTTACAAGCACTTAATGTCACAATGTTACTTCCTCTTATCCTTACCTTGCAGTTTTGTAGGTCTTCTTTCAAATAGATGTGTGCGTTTATAATGGAATGAAGATTTAAAGTAGATTATTAGTGACCTTCCAATGAATGATTTTGACATACATCAACTCAGTTCTCCTCATACACCAAGTCAAAGACCTTAAATTTAATGAGGGATTTGAATTTACACTTTGGTCATTAAATAATCTGTTTATAAAAGACAGATTTTAAGTTCTCTTCATGGGGCAAAATCTCATAACGGTGAAAACGTAAGAACTAGAAGCAACAAAGAATACTTATCATGAAGTAACATCCTTTTGAAGTAGATTCCAATGTTGCTTCAAAAAATGCATCAATTAAAAGAAAAGCGTTTTGAAAATGTCATTAAATTAAACAGAGGCCGAGCCTTAATTAGGTTGACTGTCGATATCGGTGGATTTCATTAAGGATTTTAGTGAATCTCTCCTCCTTTCTCAGTTTGACGGTGACCATGTGAAAATAAGCAGTTTAACCTGCTCACTTTGTCCAGGAGTTAAAATGCAATTCATGAACCATTTCACTTCTTCATTAACAGGATCACTTTGCCTCTCGTATACTAAAGTCCAGCTCTGGGCTTCAATTCCATCCTAGTACTTCCATTAAGAGGATAGAGCAGCAAGTGGGGGGAAAGAAGGATGGAGTCAGGGCAGTTCATACCCCTTTGGAATCAACCAGGCCCAAACATTTCCAGGCATGCGTCATGGCATCCTTCGAGACCACTGTGATTAAGATCTGAGCAAGATGGAAGGGTCTTGGGTTGCAGTCAATCTCTTAAGGTCTCTGGGTCACTCGCTACTCATTGATTGTTCAGCTGGAGCAGCAACAAAACTCACTGTATAATTTCACAACAAAAAGACATATTTTCATCAAATGCAACTATGCACCCAAAACTAAAATGTGCTTTTGTACTAAAATGCTTTTGTTTTATGTTTATCAAAGCATGCAAAATGACGTGGTTAAGAGATAATTAATCTCTGATAAAAAACAATTTCATCCATTTTTTGAACCCACTGATTCCCTTTCGGGGTTGCGGGGTTGTTGGAGCTCGTCCCAGCTGTTGTTGGGTGAAGGCGGAGTGCAGGGCCACATAGTCCCACACACCCAAATTTACACCTAGGGACGGTGTGGAATCATTAATAAACTTATCAAGCTTGTTTTTGTGCTGAAGCAGGAAGCCGTGTGCACAGAGAAAATATTCATTTACAAAGATAACATGTAAGCTCCACACAGAAAGGTCCAAACCAGGATTTGAACCAGGGCTGTTGCTGTAAGGCAAGAGTGCAAACCACTACCACACTCTGCAGCCTTCAAGCCATTTCAGTGCATTTTATAACATCCCTGATGTAGAAATGTCCAGTGTGGGGCATATTACCCAATGAGTTATTTATAGGCTAGAGATGGCACGCTAGCTAGCTTGTTGCAAATGCAAAGTTAGACGCAATATTGTATACCGACGCGACCGTGGACCAAGCTACACTGTTCTCACTCCATTCTGACTGCATCACCCCGCTTTGGGCAGGGACCGGCATTTAGCCCAAACAACGACTGCAAGAGTTTAACCGTTTGTTTAAATCATAGTCAATGCATCGCATTTCCTATATTATTATGTATTTATTTATTTAAAGAAACGTTCAAAATGTTGTTTATCTGTTGCACTTTGTACAAACATATCAATACCACGGCCTGGGTCTATTTTTTTCTGATGATCAGGTTTTTTGTTTTTGTTTTTTTAATCAGACCAAAATTCATTATTTCTGGTCATTTACTGTATCTGCCACCTTGTGTCTCATTGTTTTTATGCCACTCCAATATGGTGTTGCTCTTTACATATCTTGGACAATAGTAAAAGGGTTGCCTGTCATCTCTAGCAATAAATAACTCATTGATATTACCATTATTGATAGACTGACGGGTAACCTGAATTCTTTGGTTCTGATGAACCCTAACTACATTCACAATTTAGACAATACATGTAGGACTGGTGTGCAGGAAACCAAGGTTCACTTCGTGGGGGCACAATCCTGTGTTGATCCTTAGGAAAGCCCCTTCACTTTGCTGCCTAAGCTTTGTAACCACAAGGGGGCTCCCAGTCTGGGTTTCTGTGCTCGTCTCCAGCCTGAATAAAATACAAGGTTTTGTCAGGAAGGGCATCTGGCTTAAAAAAAACTCTGCCAAAACACCTAAAGTGATTCACTGTGGCGTCACCTGAAGAGATCTGCCAAAAGGTACAAGGAACAATCCACTTTTGTTTGTTTTTTTGTTTTTTTTACTTCCCCTGTCCAACAGCTGAGCAGATAAGAGCTGAAGGCCTCTTGTGTTGGACATATTTTACTGTTATGATATGGGGTCATGAATCTTCTGACACACAAGGTGTATATGTGTCTAAACCTCAATAATGTACTTTTGTTAACAGCATAAATAAATGTTGCTTTTTCATTCCATCTGACATGGCACAAAACAACTGAAATGAGTCCTCACTCCTGCAAAAACAACAGTGTCAGTAAATATTAATAAAAGCATTAATACTGAGACACGCGCAATTTATGAAAATCTAATTTTATTCCATTAGCAGGATTGGCAGCTTTTCCAACAGCCTCAGAGAGAACAGACGTTAACAATTAAAGTTAGAGACAAGTTTTCGAAATAATTTCGATTGTATTAGACATGTCACAATGGCTGCACCACTGTGAAACTCCTTGAGTTGGAAGAAATTCAACAGACTGAGAGAGCAATCCTTAAGAGCTCACAACCTGCAGAGATAGAGGTCATCCCTGTTAACTGGATCCTTGGAGAGAAGAACAGATCCATACCCCACAGGCAAGCTGTGAGACCACCAGCTGTGACAGCACTGGGGAAGTACAACAGACACCACAGGAACACGCAGCAGATTATAAGGCATCCTTTACAGCGTTACTGCACGGAGGATGCCCCTGAACAGAATTAACTTCTGTATATAAGAGGTGGTTAACAACAACATCTGTTACTGAGAGGATTTAACAATAAGCTGTTCGCTATCACCGTAATAACACAGGATGTCACCCTCATCCATCCAGTTTCAAAACTCTGTGTAGGGATTAGCATTGTGTGGGGAATGCAGTCTTTCCCAGCTGGTGTAGGACGAGAGGAGGGGCAGGCCATACCTTGAACAGGTAGTCACCAGCGTATCACAGGCACAAATAGATACAGTCAGGAACTTGAATGCTAAGATGTAATATGGAAACCTCAGTCAAAGCCCCACTCCAATAGACCTAACATTACGGGTGAAACAAAAATGGCAAGCAATATTGGAGCCAGCAATACAGTTTTTATCCAGATGTCAGCTGGGAGGAGGAAAACAAAGACAAACAGGATCTATTTGTCTGCAGGTGGATGCATCGGAATAGAGCGGACAGGAAACTTGTGGCCGCTGGACTGTCGCTTCTACATCACTGCCATAAGCTTTTTAATGATCTTAGAATTAATTTAGACTCCCAGAAACTTTCTGTTCTGGTGCTGCTGGATCTGAGTGCTGCTTTTGATACAGTAGATCGCCAGATTTAATTAGATAGATTCAGGAGCATAGTGGACCTCTGGAAATTTTCTTCAGTGGTTTTATTCCTGTCTTACAGATCGGACCTTTTATGTAAGTATGAATACATGTTCTTCAAGAATCCATGTTATAAGCTGTGGGGTTCCCCAAGGATCAATTTTAGGTCCTATAATTGTTAATTTATAAATGTTGCCTCTTGGGGATGTCATCAGGAGACACAGTGTTGATTTTCACAGCTTTACATAGCCGTGTCTCCTGATGACCTTGAACATGTACACACTCTTTTAAATTGTATTTTAGATATAAAGTATTGAATGGCAGTGAACTTCCTACAGCTCAATCAGGACAAAACTGAAGTTTTAATCGTCGGTCCTGAAGACATGAGAGAGATGGTTTTACCAAAGTTGCATTATATTAAACCTTCTCACTATGTGAGAAACTTGAGCGTAGTTTTTGACTCTGAGCTGAATTTTATGCCACATATTAAAAGTGTCATTAAGACCGGATTTTATCATCAAAAACATTGCCAGAGTCCGTCCATTCCTTTCACTTACCACAACAGAAATGCTGATGCATGCTTGTGATTTTTGTTGGTTAGTCAGTTATTGTAATGCCAGAACTCCGCGGCACGAGTTGATTGATTGATTTTAAAGTTCTCTTAATGGTTTATTAATGTTTTAATGGTCTTGGGCCTTCATATTTTAGTGACCTGCTTTTAAACTATGAACCCTCGCGGACCTTGAGGTCCTCCAGGGCTGGCCTTTTAGTTGTCCCTAAGGTGAGGACCAAAACTGTGGTGAGGCTTCGTTCTGCCATGATGGTCCTCGCTTGTGGAACAGTCTGCCGGAGAACCTCAGAGCTGCAGAGACCATTGAGGTTTTTAAGAAGAGGCCACCTTATTAATTGCGCCTTTAGTTGATCTTTTCTGCTTATTTATACTATTTTTTAATATATACATTATTTTATGTATTTTATTTTATTTTGTATATTTTATTGTATGTTTTTAATCTTTTTTTCTATTTTATGTATTTCATTTTAGTATTTTACTATGATTTTAGCTCCCGTGTTTCCTGTGGGGATCTTTTGTGCCAGGGCTTGGTGGCTTGGTCTGGGGTCATTGCCACGGTTGTCACCCTTGCTGGGTCGGCTGGAGTTCTACACTGAAGCCTCACAACTGTGGAGTGGACTTTGTTGCTGTCCCGGTCTGGGTGGGTGCTGTGGCAGCGTTCCTGTGGCTGAGCTGCTCCTGGTGTGAAAATATTCCAAAATACCGTTTCCTCTCAGCTGAGCCAAGCCTTAAGTTTCTTTTAGAAGTTATTTTCTAAGGTTTCCTGGCATACAGAAAACCAAAACCACAAAG
The DNA here is from genome assembly GCA_014656515.1 of Oryzias celebensis. Classification (NCBI taxonomy): domain Eukaryota; kingdom Metazoa; phylum Chordata; class Actinopteri; order Beloniformes; family Adrianichthyidae; genus Oryzias; species Oryzias celebensis. The sequence continues at coordinate 8,730,004 of BNCR01000008.1, read as the reverse complement.
GCAGAAAAAAAATGGAACAGTTTAAAACTAAAGATAAAAATCAATTTGAATAAAAAGGTCTGCGATGAAGCCTTTGCATGCACCTCTGATATCACCACCTTTTATATCTAAAGCTACTTAAGTGCGGCACACAATGAAGCTTTATAAAAGCAAGAGACATATGGAATTCAAAGCTCATGTAATGCAATTGCAGGAGAAAGAAAAACTGGCACAAGGTTAAGGTACAGAGGCACAGAGACAAGTGTGAGGTTAGCTGGGTGTGTTATAAGTGTTTGCTAGTGAGGCAGTCAGACGAGGTCTGTCTTTAAGAGGTCCTTCAACACAATTGCTCTGATGGCTGTCGGCAGATCCTTCCATGAATGAGGGTGTGTGAGAACAACAACATTGCTGTGAGGAGGAGAAAGTATGAGTCAAAATATGCACCTACGTTCAGATGAATGGGTGCAGAGCCAGAAATCCTCTGTAGGACAGAGCAAGTGATCTGTATTTGATTTGAGCAGCCACAGATCACCGGTGAAGGCTAATGAGTAATGGAGTAACATGAGACCATTTGGTTTCTTTGAAAACCAGGCCGGCTGCCGTTTTCTAAACCATCTGTGAAGGTTTTACAGCAGATGCTGAGAGACCAGCAAGCATAACACTGCAGTAGTCGAGGCGAGAGCTAACTATGGCCTGAACCTGCAGCTGGGTGGGATATTGTGTTAAGTGAGGCCTGATTTCCCATATGCTGGCAATTGGTCCAGTCATGCAGGCATTTTATGCAACTCTGTACAGCAAGCCAACAAAAGCAAAGTGAGGATGATAAACAGTCAACGATAAAATCTAAAGCAGTCACTCAAAGGACACACAATGAATCATGCTTTTGTCATCAACAGTCACAAACACATTCTGAAATAAAACAAAGCGATTTACAACCACAACAAAAGCAAGTCGATGTTTGCAATCAAACAGACCAACGTTTTGCAAAACTGAATGTGAACCTGAAATGAAAAATATGACTATATTACTACAGATGAACGAACGAAACAAGACAGACAGACAGACAGATAGATAGAAAGATAGGTCTGTCTGTCTGGGTAGGTAGATATTCATGTATTTATCCGAAGGGAAATTGGTTCGTTATTTGGTTTTATTCAAATGCTTTAAAAAACTGGAAAATCTAACTTCTTATGTTTACTACTTCTATGCAGATGAGAAGTGAGCTGTGAAACTTGAGCACTGCGCTGTCTTCATGAATCTTCCTTTTGTCTAAATCACAGTGTGCTCTCACACCATGCAATCAGGCAGGGCTGTGTGAAAGTCTCCTACAGAAGCCTGCTTGCAGTTTCTTGCAACAATGTGAGTCACAAAAATGTTAAAGCTTACTTGCATGATGATTTGATTTTCCAGACTCCCTCTGACTCCTGCTGTGAAGACTGAAAACTCCACCTCTTTTCTGAACAAAGGTCCCCATCAAAATTACCCTCGCTGCTGACCTCTACTCTTGACAAGATTCAAATAAACCTGTGAGGAACCTGAATTCAGCCTTCACACCTTCAAACCAAAGGGAGTTAAACTATCAGAAACCTTGACTGTTCAAAGCACATCCAAGAAAATCAATGAGCTCTTTAGAAGTCTTCCTCAAGAAAATCTTAAAACTGAATGATGGATCCGTCCCTCTTGAAAGAAAGAAAGAAATTATGCAAAATATTACACAACTTTAAGAAATTTGAGGTAATATTAATGTGTATACAGCATGAGTGATATTCTATGCTGGATAAGAACATGTGAAAAAAATAAAAATTGTATTTATCAATGTTAGACATAATTATTGTAGAAGAGATTGTTGAAAAACTGGTGTCACTAAATAAGTGGATACTCTGTAGACCATCCAGGTAAATGGTATCTACTTATATACCACTACCTTCTTCAAAGCTCCAAAGGCTTTAAGGAAATCAGTCCCTTTAACACACAGAGCACTGACTGGGCAGGCAGAGCAGGAACTGAACCTGTGATCCGGCCATCAGAGAGTTACTGCTCTGCCTCTGCAAACCCTCCCAGGCTCCCCAAGGATATGCAGTTCCTTCAAGAGCCTCAGCATAGAAAAATTACATTTCTTTAACGGAAGTGTGAACACTAAAATGTTCACAGTAAATGTAAGCTTTGTACCTTGAGGGTGGTGCCCTTTAGTGTGATTTTTCAGTTGTTTTCTTGGTTCTTGGCATGTTCTGTTTTAGGCTTTGGGTTTTTACTCGCCGTCAAAGTTACACCAGGTTCAAGTAGTTAATTATCCACTGCTGTCTTTATTCTGTTAATTATCTCCAGTGTATTTTAGTGCCTGGTTTTTAGGTCTACATTATCTGGTCATCTTCTTTGTACCCCCTTTATTGCACCCATTTTCTTTAATTGTTTTGTCGTGTTTTAGTTTATTTAATAAATGTTCAAGTTTCAGCCACAAGCCAGGTCTCCTGGGTTTTGGGTTATTTATTTAGTCATTTATGACTCACTCTCCACTTCTTTGCAAACCAAATTGCTTTTAGAAATTACTTTCTGGATACTAATCCCGCAAAAAATGTGTGGAAAAACTGCATTAATACTGTTTTTAAATATACTTCTATACTAATAAACATTCAGTTGACTGACAAGGAAGCCATGCATACTTATTCAGAGCAGTTTTGATGTTTTAACGATTTGTTATCTTCAGAGTCTCTGTCATCCTGGTCATGTCATCACAGGATTCTGTTCTTCGTGGCAACTGGACTTTAAAGTTTGATTTAGAACCTTTAGCTGCCCCGAAGAACAGAATTCTGTGAATCCTGTTGGTAAAATCTCCCTCCTGGTGTCTCTGAAAAGGTGAACAACTGCAAATGGAAACAAGCACATGTAGCAAGAGCTCCTTCAGGGACACTGTGAGGAATGCAAGCCCCCTGGATGCAGCAGATACAAGAGCAGGAACAGTCCGCCCTCAGTTACCCGTCCTGGGCAGAAGAATGAAGGGAATTAGGCAGCACGGGTAGCTGAAACCTGGGATGACGTGGCACAGGCTCCTTCAAAACAGAGTAATCATCCTCTAAAGCACAATCACAAAAAGGCAGTTTTACAATTAAGATCTGTAATTTTTTGTTGAGGAATATTTGGCCTTTTATTGGTCCAGTGGTGAATTGGTCCTGTTCCACATCTTCAGGTAAGAGGTGTGATAGACGCAGGATACTTCATCAACACTCTACAAAGAGAAAATGAAGACATACAACCAGCTAGACACACTCCTGCATATCATTTAAAATAACCAACGCAATTACATAATTGCAATAAACAGTTAACATTCTGAGCAGGAAAAGAAAGAAAGGAAAAAAACTGCAAAATCATCTAAGAAAGTGTTCATTATCTTTCATGAGTAGCCAGAAAAGTAGGCCACAGTTTTACCAAAGATAAATCAAAGTCATGTACTATATTGAGTACTTCCTTGAACATCAACCATCATTTACAAGTTACAGTTTGTAGTCTGTGATGTATTTAACTGTAGATTACTGACTTGCCATCAAGTTATTCCCAGTGATGGCAAATATAAGAAGTCACAAGTAAAAATGGTTTCATTCTGCAGTTTTTGCTCCAGAGATGGGGGTTGACAGGGACAAGTGGAGCAAAATTCGAGTCAGGTCACCTTAGACTTAGGGTTGAGAAATGTGAAAGCTTCGCCCCATCTGAAATCAGGCCAAATTAGGCAGAAGATGGCAGGATCTGGATGGCTCCAATGGGCCCTGCTTCTCTGCTGTGGTTCATTTCCCAGCTAGAGCCTCAGCTCTAAACACAAGGGCTCTAATTACCATTATGCAGATTCCTCCACATTTCATCCAGAGAGGAGGGCAAGACACCGGGGACACATAATTTAGGAGCCCCAGAAATTAGTGGATTTCAGCATGTAGTAATGATGCCAATATTAAAGGGCAACAATCTGTTAATACAAAGAGCCAATCCTTGTTGAATAAAAGCGAGCATATGAAGATCTTAATTTATTTTGCTCAGGTTTATCAGTACTAAACCTTCATCTGTGGGTTTTCATCTTGTTTTCTCATACAACAATATACGAAAAAGTATTCTAAAAATCAGCAATAAAATGAATCAAAGTCAGCATGAAGGATGTAAAGCGGCGAGGGTCCTCCTACGTTTTTGCACCCGTATATTCAAATGTTTTTCATATAAAGTTGTAGGCGTGTAAAAGTAGCTGCTTTCTAGGGTTTGAGGTGCGTGTTAATCCCCTGCCTGTGTGGTTATGAAGGTAAAAACACATTTCTGTGCTCACGCGCTGTAGCAGGCTTCAGTGGTGTGTGGCATAAGCTCTGTGCAACAGGGAAGGAAAGATTCAACCATTTCTTTAGGAGAATTTTTTTTCTGCGTCGTGCTGTTGGGCGCGTGTATTTTTGGGGATTAGTGACTTAATCGACCTTGTAATGGGGAGATCAGAGTGGCATGCAGGCATGGAGAGAAGTGCGAGCTGACATGCTGATCCACACATATACAGTATTCTCTTATGCACTATCATATTTAGACTAACACTTAAGAACAAAAATCTGTGCATCCTTTCTTTTTTGAAAACACAAGCCAGTAATCACAAGCTGTCCTTTATTTCACAGGCCACCGCACCAGCTGAAGCCAACTACAATATTTTCCTTTCACATAGAAGTATCAACCAAGCACACACACACATTCACACTCTAATAACCTCATACTTTTCCCCAAAGCAACAAAATGTACACTCGCTACATAGTATACCAGAGCACATTGGATACCTTATCACTGCTTCCACCAGCTACTCCCTCTGTTAATATGCTGTGGCTGTACGGGTACATTGTACTGCAGACCTAAGACTCTCCTGGGGGTCGCTGTATTGTCTCCTTGAACAATGAGCGCTCTGGCTAATACTTTGGTGAACTCCAGCGCTCAGCCCTCCAATGCATTTCCTGTAGTGTTGCCATCTCACTCTCTTTCGCTTGTCCCCAGAGGTTTTGTTTGCCCTCTCTCTCTCTGGCTGGTAGGGTGGTTAGACTCAGGGGGCGGGGGCCAGAGGTATGGCAGTAATCTGCGTGTTATCTCATATCAGCGGCAGACGTGCAATCCAGTGCAACTCAGCTGATAAGATGAACAAACAGTTGGGATCATTAGAGCGAAGACATTGTGTAATCATCACTTTAATCTCACTCTAATCCCAACATCTCCAACTAGCCAGGGGCTCCAAAGCACCAGGCCCATGCAGCCGTCCAGAAGCCAGGCCTGTAAACACAAAATGTAATCACACAAACCCACAGATCTGCACAAAACCTCAACACAAGTGATGGCGCTGAGGCAACATGTAGTTTTGCATAGAGGAAGCACAAGCAAATAGTGCAGCTAGCCAGCTAGCACAAACACACGTACATCAATACACACAAGCACACCTTTCCTTTTTTCTTTTTTTTTTTTTGTTTCTAAACTAATAACAGGCTGTGCGCACTTGGCCAACCCAGTGGAAAAAAAATCAATACTCTCTCAGACAAAATCAAGATTTCTTTTATCCTTCTATTTTTTTCCCTTTTGCTTTCTCCCATCACTGTTTCCTTTCTCCCTCTAACTCTCTCCTTTCACAATCGACATCAGCAGCTTCTTGATCTCAGTGGAAGTCCTTGGAGCACCAGGCACTAGATACAGCACTGGCAAATCTTTGGTGATGCTCACTCTGAGGTTGATCGATTAAAATAATAAGATGTTTTCCCATGGTCTTCATCTTGTCTCCTTGACCCACACTACTGCCCTGGCTCAGTCGTTTCCTAATTCATGTGTTGCGCAACAACACCAACCCATGAAACAGAAGGTCAAACTTCTGCTTTACTGGCTTCCACGGACAGTTTGTGTGTGCTTATGTGTGATAGCCTTGCTCTTACTCACTGACCAATAAAATGACTACAAATGATGAGTTAGCACACAGAACGTGGTGAAATAAAACTGCTATGAAGCCCAACATATACCCATATAAACACCAGATAAGATAATGGATAGGTGGGGTTGTGTGGACACCAATCACTCCATTGGTAAATCACTGAGGGGTTTAAGAGGATGAAGAAGAAACGAAGAGATACACCAAAATTTCCCATTTTTTTCATTTCCAATGAAACAGACAAACAAGATCTCTCTGTTTATGGATCTTTTAGATGGACAAGAGAAAAAAAATCATAAGCGCTCTTCTGTTTCCTCTGGCAGAAGATTGACGTAAAAAAAAGGAGATGAGCAATTTTGGGTTTTCTGCTGGCTGCAGTGATTGGACTCTGGCAGGGACAGAGTGAAGGATACACCAAGGCTGGAAAGCAAGACAAGTAGAGAGATATAAACCAGCATGTTATTTTTCTGTTTTTTGTAATGCTTTGGCACAAACCAAAGGCTTCGGTAATGCCAATAAAAGCTTTTTCAAATTAATTGAACTGACAGTGAAACTTAGATAAAGAAGAGAGGAAAAAGAGTGTCAAAAAAGGGGTAGGAGAGAACTTGTAATAACTCAGTTTTCTTAATAGATCCCTGATTTTGTTTCGGCAATTTGTTTTATTTATTTGAAGTCAGAGCCTTAATGAGATCCCAGTGGTACTCCAATGGCTAAGCATGAGAAAAGAAAAGAGAGACAACAAAGATGGGAGGCACGGATGCAAGCAAGCAAGTAAAATGAGAAGAAGAAGGCTATGGATCAGAAAATTAAAGAAGGTATGATACTAACAAAAGACAAATTCCACATTTGTGCACAGCGTACTGTAAAAACGATCATCTCTCTCCAGTAAAATCCACTAATTGTTTTTGCTTTTCTTTGTTTTATGCTCACTCTAACTAGTATTTGTCAACTTTTGTCAAGAGAGAATAAATCTTCCCATCATGTTGTAAGATTATAGGAAATGAAGCCTAATGCAGATTGCAAACCTCAGCCCTGGCTAAAAGAGACTGGCCACAGCGGTACGGCGCACTGCCAGCTCTTTGTGCCGAGCAATAGAAAAAGAAAACAGATGCCACATAAAATGTCCTGGCACGAGGGCTGTACGTTGATGTATTTGCTGAATTTTCTCTCTAAACAATGCTGTATTACTTGGTTAAATATGCTATATGGCTGCAAAAGCACAGACTTTAGTTAAAGAGAAAGAGAGAGAATGTGGTTTTTTTTACGCCGAGGCTTCTTTGTCCGTTTTCAAGGTAGCCTTCCAAACATTGTGAGTCTATTGAAAAAACTAAAAGAACAGCAGTGTGGCAAGTGTTAAGGATCTCTGATTGACACGCACACAACTCTTTTTAAAGATCTGCTGGTACGTATTTCCAAATGCAGTCTTTAGAAAGTGATATTATTAATTTCATTACCTAGCAACCACTTGCTAGGTAATAAGTGAAAAACAGGTTACTCCATCCACACAGCATTCTCCTCTCAATCTCCATGGATCATTAGTCTATCCAAAATTCCAACATATCACTTTCACAAAGGCAACTACTTGATTATTTCTGCCTCATCATGTACACACGTCTCTGTGGCAGGAGGGATTGGTACAAACATTGTTCTTCAGATTTTTAGGAGCTGAGTAAGAGGGGACACAGCGGGTAATGAAAAGGTATGTGTGACAAATTGAGGTAAAGGGCAACGAGGCAAGCTGTGCACCGACAAAGAGAGAAGAGGAGATGAGGGCGCAGCAGAGAAGGAAAACTGTAAAAATGCAGAGCTGAAGGGTTTGGAAGCGCAGAATCAGCACTTATGCAAACATTCTAAGATGCGTGGCGCACACACACATTCACACACACCTGAGCACCAGTATGCAGTTTTGCTGCAGCACTGTCATGAATACCTTCCATATCAGGGTGTCATACTGGGCAGAGTTGGCTCTTGGAACTCTTGCAACTCCCTGTTGCGTTGTGAGGCTATTACATGGTCTACCAGAGCTCGACTAATAACATGGACCGGATCAGCCACTTCCCACTTCCTCCTCAGATCATCACGTATCACAAGAGTCGGGGCATTTTACCACCCCCTCATGCTGGAGACCTTTCTCAGCCCAGCACACACAAACACACAAATACCCACAAATCTACCACTTGTCCTTTCTTTTTGTAAACTTTCTAACTTTTAACAAAGCATTTCATAAAGCATTCACTAAGTGTTGCCAGCGGTCAGTTGGCCACAAGCCACTGTCACTGTTTTATAGTGCTGTGTTTGGCTGTTTGTTTCTCTTAATCTGTTTGAATAGCTGCGAGGGGCTTTCCAAAAGCACTTCCCGATTAATTTACTGTCTTGGTGGCTGAGCACACATCTGTCTTTTCCTCAAACAGAATTCACACCCAAGGTCACGCTCCAAATCCTCTGTGCATAAACGCCTTCAACACCACACCGAAGTCTTTGTTTAGCCATTCTGTGGACATTCTGTTTGGATGCGCGGAGGATGAGTGGTTTACTGCCATCAGTGAGAATCGTATTTACCACTCAATGGTTGAGTTGTTTTTTTCCCCCCACATTTTATTTTGCGCTTTGCTGCAAATGGAATCAATTTTTGACGGGCCTGAGTGATAAAGCAACATGACATGGGAGAAAAAGTGTAACCTGTTTGGACCCAATGCAACAATCTGTGCTTCCACTCTTTATTATATTCATGTTTCATTTCTGAAACGATTCTTGTTACAACATAAAAATGTTTTTAATACAGAAATACAGTAATATTGATTTGTCTGCTTTATTCATCTTATTTTTTATCATCTGTCAGTGAATTAAGCATATTTTTTATGGATCCACTTCTGAGTGTACACATCAGAGACAGAGGAAACTGAATGTTGAATGTTTTGTGTGGAAAAAAAACACCTTTGGGAAACAGAAATGGCCCGCCATTACAGGTGTCATTGCAGCATGCTATGACTTTAATACAAACGTTTGGAACCTAAGTGTCATGGACATTTTCTAACTGGCGTGATGCATTTTACGAGAGACGCTTTTAAGCAGTGTGTCTGCTACGTGCTTCCCTCTGTGTCTTGCGCATGTCACTTCAGGCGTTCGTGCACGTTCTTGTCAAACCCCTCCCCTGCCTCAATGCTCCATTTTTTTTCCCTTCGTCAATTCAGTGACACCCAGCAGTGGGCCGTGACATTACAGAAAAAACAGGGCAGGGGAAGGAGCAAGAGCACGAGCAGGAAGGAGGGAGGATTGAAGGGAATAGGGGATTGAGGGGGGGTTACTTTTTCAGCAAAAAGGAGTGTAGAGGTTGTGACGGCGAAAGGGAACATTTTAAAGACAGGGTTAGCAGCTTGAAGAAATGATTGAAGTAGAACAAGTGGTACAGGGAGTGAGAGTTGAGTGAGGGACATGTGAGTGATTTCCTCAAAGTCATGAGGTAACATGGGTGCTGCAGCTACTACGGGTGAAGACGCGGTGAAGCAAACTTGATGGCCCACTCGTCTGATGAGGGCAAAAAGTCCCCTTGAAAGAAAGAGCTCAATAATTCAAAGGAAGGTGGAAAAGAGGGAGAAGGAGAACAGAAGGTGACAGAATCAGACGTGATGGTGGACAGGTATTTAGAATATACTTAAAATTAGGAGCACAAGGGCTGGGAATGAATGTTGATTGTCCACTGCTAGAAATTATTAATCATCCCAAGCACCACTGGTGTGCAGATGAATATCAGACATACCACAAAACCTCCTGCAGGTGTGCCAACGCTTGTGGTCCAGAGGCAAAATTTCTGGCCCAATTAAATTGCAATGAAATCTGCCGGGCTTTGTTCCCAGGTGAGCTCTTTTTGCAGGACATCACTTTGGAACAATTCATTCACACTGGCAGCAACGCAGCATGGCCACAATCAGAGCTGCCACCAGCCCGCAGTGCAGACACAACCAAAGGAATTATAGTCTTAGAAAAACCATGTGGGGGCCATTCAGGGCCCCAATACTCAAAGCACATCTCCATTCTGTACAGAAAACATTGGACCATTTTTCCTCAGCCAGCACAGAGTTCAGAATTAAAGTGAAGAAAAATTTGCTGCAGGTTAAACACAGTGAACTTCCATTTCACTTGAAAGAGGTTAAGACACCCAGAACTTGCACAGCATGCAATGAAGATGACATACCAAGTCAAAGAAATAAAGTAACATTAATATAGAGGTTTTGCTCTTAGCTAATTTATGCTGAGCAGGATCAGGAATTAAAAAGAGGTCACAGTGGCTGAGGCTGTGACAAGAGGACAGAGATTAGAATTTTTCATAATACAGTAGCATTAAATATTTTTCCCGAGGCTAAATTCCTTTCTCACAATGTTAAAAACTTTAAGAAGTTGCTAATTGTTCCTAAGTTGGATGATAATAGCAGAGCTAATCAGAGGATGGCTTTAATTAACAAGATAGTCTCTGCTATTTCTTCAACCTTTAATTTGAATACAAATATTATTTTGTGAGGGAAAAAGATTCGTATTACGTTTCTTTTACGTGCATAAATATTAATCTGAGAATGAATGTAAGAGTGTTTTTAAGCTTAATAGTTTTCCTGACCCTGAAGCTGCTCCATGACGTGGCTTCAGCGCATCCTACTGGTTAAATTTAGACACAACAAGCCCTGCTTTGCTGTTTTTATGGTCAAATGATCAACTTCTGCTTTCTGAACAGATTTAATTTGCTGCTGAAACTCTCTGCAAGCACAGCTGTGACTCAAGCTAAACGAGAAAGAACGCTCAGATCAAACCCTGAGTCTACAACTCCTGGATTATTTCAGGTTCAAAACATGTCAGCAGCTCTTTTAAAGACACTTTCCTCAGTAAAACTCAGTGATTGAATGCAGGTGTTTTTCTCAAGTGAAATTCAGAGGCTCTCTCTTGTCAAGAGCTGCAAAATAAATTATTCTCTCTTTTAGTATACCGGTAGATAGAAAAGTCTATATAAAGCAGGGCTTATTTACTGGCTGAAACAGAAAAATGTACAGGGATGAGCGCATAAATAAACCTTCATCTCCTAGATATAAGTTCAAAGGCACTTAAAATGTTTAGACTAACAGCACGCATGTACAGCTTCAAAAACTGAGGACTGGAATTTATGCAACATTCTTTCAGTAATTACCACTTCTTTACAATGATTAGAAATCAATTTTTGATTGGGAGAGGAAAAGACTAATAAAGAAAAATATCCTTAAACCAACTACAAATTTGTCTTCTTGTTTGCACTGATTGAAAAAAACAATCTTATAAAGTGGGTCGTACAGCTTTGGCAAAGATTTCTGCTTCATTACAGATTTTCTGATTATTTTTAATTAGACATTCCAACTCAACTGTATTTCCAGCTTACTTCAATTTTCGTAGTGTAAGCAGAAAATTTTAGCCTCCGCACTCTTCTGGATCTGAACACTTTTGCATTCATGACTTCCAAATGGCCTAAGGGTGCAACTCTGTTATTTCCTCTTTACATGCAAATACTTTAGCTTCATGTTTGTATGAAGTTCTGAACACGGGCAAAGATAGTGGAATGCAATTTTCTGCAGGTTATCAAATTTACCTGGAATAGCACATCATTAAATAGAAAAGCACCCGTCCAGCTTTTTGTTTCCTTGAAGCAGCCAAAAAGCATTTATATCATAAGCACTTGCAATCAGATTATGACATGAACTTAAATTGGGGTTTTTTTGCGATATAAAGCACATCCATTTATGATTTTTTTTTTTTTTTTTTTTACTTTTTGACATTGAATTGACTAAAATGGGCTCTGTTTACAACAAAAATACAATTCTGGACTTGATTCTTTCATCATTTAGAGCTTTAATCCACATTGGCCACGCACCAGTGAGATGTAGTGCAACAGCTAAGCTGCTTCTGGTTTAATGTGGATTCAAATACAGTATTTATCTGTACAAATCCACAGTAATGTGACCAAAGAAGTATATAATCACATTAAAGTTATTTATGAGAATTTTCTCACACTTTGCACTGAGTTTTGCAGCTATTCGTCAAAACCTTTGCCCACTCCTAAAAACCACCAACACAGATTAGTAACCCTCTTTAGCTGGTAGAGAGACCACATTTTCATCAGTATTAAAACCCCTAAACTACAGTCTTGTATTGTTGATTAAACAGGCCTGACAAACCCATTTCTCCACACAGTCCTAACTCACACAAATGAGAAAGTGGCACAACACTTAATGTACCTGTTTTGAAAGTGTAAATCTAAGGAGCCAAACCAGCTGTGCCTTTCATGGGTTGATAAACATGCTGTTGCGGGAATGGACATGGGAATTCTTCGAGAGAAAAGGATGAGAATTTTTTTTAATTGTTATGATTGTTTCATGCATCACTATGAGCTCCAGAATGTCTGAGTATCTGGTTCAATCCCTATAGTGTTTACCGAACTGCAATTTGTGTGGGGCCCTTAAACTATTTTTTTTGACCCACAAAGCTGGAAAAAATTGTATAGATAATCTTTAATAAAATCTTGGTGCGCCATGAATACATTTATCTTTTTTGTTATGAACGCAGTATTTGTCTAATTTACATTTTTCCCTGAGGGACATCAACACATTGCTGCAATTAGTACTAACATGGGAACACAAGCCACAGTTTTCAAATAAAAACTCCAAAAGGTTCTGTTTTAAAATGTTAATTTAAATTTTTCATCAAGAACTTATTTCTTTATCCAATGAGGTGGATTACAAAAACACGCCACATATCTGCTCCTGGTCCGGTCAAATTTTAGAACCCTTTGTGGCCCACAAGTCAAAAAGTTTGTCCACTTCTGAACTAAAGTTTAGTTGTTATCTGGTTTGGAAAAAACAGTTTTTAATAGTTTTTTTTTTTTTTTTCTGGGGTTTTGCTCTTTTTTTGAATAATGGTGAATGAACACAGTATAAATCTCAACTTCAAGACAATAAAGAACAGCAATGTTTTGTTTTTTCCAAAGTGGATAATATTAAGTATACTCTTTGTTCAGGAAGAAAGTGGCAAAGAGTCAGACTTTCGAAGTGCCAAAAGTTTGGTAAAATCTCATCTTTGCAAAATAAAGTGCTTTGCTTTCTCTTTTGGGTTTGAATGGCTTTCATGCTGCATCAGGTGTTGCGCAAAAACTGCACAGGATTGATCAAAACTGTGACTCTCCTTTGCAGTGTCGGTCTGTTGTAATGCCCAGTTTTTCCACTAGATCATGCTGTTTCACTTTGATAAATGTATCGATCAGTCCCAACTGAAGCAGCCAGTACACGTTTCAAACATGTTGAATTTGAAGCCTTTGTTGCCATTTTATTTTTTTGTGAACCTGTTTGACTGCTTTTTTTGTGATATTCAAAGCCAGATCTTTTGGGGTAAATGATCTGAGATTTAAGAAAAGTTAAAGTTTTGCATTTGCTGTTTCGATCAATCTTTTTATTGCATGCATATTTTTCATTTGTTGTTAATACCTAAACAAAGACAATTTTACATGGATTTTATTCTTGAACAGATTACATCAAGCCATAAAACCCAACAATATATCATTAAAGCAGCAGAACATTGTCACTCAATAGGCAAACTTGAAGCTACAATACAGAATTATGTCATTAAAAGATAGGGTCTCTTTATGTCAGTACTGTATCTAAAGTTTATTTTATCAGTCTAATTCAAAAAGTGTGAAGGGAGGGAAACCACACTTCCTCTTTTTTTTGTGAAGTCTATTTTTTACAGCTTTATAAAGAACAGACACGTTTAGTTTCAGTGACTTGCAACTTGCAAGCCACAGGTTAAACACATTTTGAAGAATCTCAAAAGAAGCTAGTGGAAATGTGCGGAAACACATTGAACTTTGCAAAGATGTGACCATACAGTGTCGTATAATGTTCTAATAATGTTCCATTTGTATTTTTTTGGATCTGGAAAAACAACAGTGGGCTGAACTTTATGAAACTAACATGTGAATGGATTTGTCATTATGTATTGTTTCCTTTCTTTTTTGTACACATATTTAATTTACATTAATTTGATTTTTTTCTTTGTTAAAAGAAAACTGCAAGAAGTCCTGTTTGCTGTTTGCTAAAAGCCATGTGAGTGACCCAGCAAACGTGTGGAAGAAGATGCTCTGGTCAGATGAGACCAAAATTGAACTTTTTGGTCTAAATGCAAAACTATGTGCGGAAAACACTTCACATCACTCTGAACACACCATACCCACTGTCAAACATGGTGGTGGCAGCATCATGCTCTGGGACTGCTTCTCTTCAGCAGGGACATGGAATCTGGTTAGAGTTGATAAGAAGATGGATGGAGCCAAACACCGAGCAATATTGGACGAAAACCTGTTGCAGTCTGTTCAACACTTGAGACTGGGGCAAAGATTCACCCTCCAACAGGACAACCACCCTAAACAGAAAGCCAAAGCTACAATGGAATGGCTTCAAATGAAACGTATTCATGTGTTGGAATGGTCCAGTCAAAGTCCAGACCTAAATCCAATCGAGGATCTGTGGCGAGATCTGAAAACTGCTGGTCACAAACGCTCTCCATCTAATCTGACTCAGCTTGAGTTGTTTTTCATGGAAGAATGAGCAAAGATTTCAATCTGTAGATGTGTAAAGCTGGTAGAGACAAACCCCAAAAGACATGCAGCTGGAATTGCAGCAAAAGGGGGTAAAGAGTATTGACTCTGGGGGGCTGAACACTTTAGCACACTGCACTTTTCAGTGTTTTGTTTAAAAAAAAAAACATTGTATTCTTGTATAATTTTCTTTCCACTTCATAACTGTGTGCCACTTCGTGTTGGTCTTTCACGTAAAATTCGAATAAAATATATTTATGTTTGTGGTCATAATGGGAGAAAAGGTGGAGAAGTTCAAGGGGTGTGAATACTTTTGCAAGACACAGTACTTGCACCCTTCAGCACCCAGGTGTTTCTCTGAGTCACACTGGTTGAATTTTTGGCTAAAGATTTTTTGGATCGATTTTAGGTCCGTGAATCGGATTCTTTAAAATGAACTGATCTCAACTATGAATTGAAAGAGTTCCACAAATTTGTTGTTAAAACAAATTGTTTCACGCTTAATCGATTCGTATCTGAGCTCCTTTTAAAAAGTTACAAAAAAAAACTTAAAGTTCTCATGAAATAAAATAAAGAAGACTACCTGACAGGTTCTATTTTGTGACTTTTTCAAAACCAGTCTTTTTGGTTTTTATGTTAGTTTATCAGTATATCAGCTTGTTATTCCAAACTTCCCACAGAGTAATGAGTCACTGTGGTTGGCAAACCAGAATGCTCAGCAATTTTTTTTTACCCAAAACTTAATTCCATTGCAGTAAATGCTTCACACACAGTGTGGTTAAATAGCTGTGCCACCACAATAGGCTGTTCCACCCTGTGGATTTCTGGCAAAGACTCTAAGGAGTGCCCCGTTAAGTGAATTATGAGGGGTGTTATTGCCTCAAGAAGGATGGGACTGATGATTGAAGTACTGTTTACTCTAATAAATTGGATGGTACGACAAGTCCAATATAATTCAAAGGTGCATCAGTCGTACTTTTCATAACTTTGAAAATAAAAGCTGATGGGTCACAGGTAAACTTTTAACATTGACTTCCAGTCATGTGTACAAAAGACTGTCAAAGCAGCCACACCAAACTCTATTTTGACCTCTTGACCTTTGACAGGAAGTTGTTGAGACTGCTGGCAGACAATGAGGCCCCTCCTCATTGTATGAGAATTCAGAAAAAATAGAAAAAAAAACCCAAACACAGGCGATACAAAACACTAAAACTATATTGTACACTATCTCAGTGCTGTCAGGAAGACTGTCTGTAAAATAACAGGATAGGCTCTGGATGCTGGCCACTGACATACTGGAAGTCACTCTTTGAAAATATAAACAAACTGATGGTGAGTTACCTCCATAAAACCAGATTCACCATTAAAACTTGGATTGGGATTATTAAGGCTGATTCCTCATTTCTCAAATGATCTGTGTAACATTATCATGCCAGACACAGATTTGACTGGGGGCTTCAAGTAAAACTCTGTTTATCAAAGATCCATATTCAATTAGCTTCACTTTGATTGTGACCTGGATTGCAATGTTCTCTAGAAATTATCTTCTTATATTTGCATATAAAATGAGCAGCTAAGAACAGCTGCCATTGTTGGATTAAATTATTAAAGTACCTGTCCTGAACCAATTCAAACAGATTTAGATTAACCTCCAAAAATGGCACAAAACCTTTTTTAATTTTTATTGAAAACCCAGGAAGTGAAACAAAAGAAATGTTCTCTATATACAGTGGCAAGACAGGAATAAATACTATGTTAAAAAGAACTTTAAGTTGCATTACATTTTGTCCCACTTGCCTAATAAATTGAAAAGAAGCTAATAAAAGCCAGCTGTCCATAGCTGTGCAGCTGTGCATTTCAGGGCAGTGAAATGGCAATGATTTCCCACAGAAACAAAAGAGAGAGTAGTTCCAGAATAAAAGCCCTGCTTTCACAAAACTGTCTAATCCTTTCAGGATATTACAAAAAGATGAAAACGTATTAGCTTAGATCATTGAGAACTGTGTTGTGATAGCTGAGACAAGGAAGTACTGTAGCTTTTCTGTGAAGCATTTAAACACTGTTGTACTTGACAAAAAGGTAAAGATTGAATCATCCCCAAATATCTACCAGCAGAGAAGAGAGAACTTCCCAGTGGCCTAACCCACAGTTTTCTGCAAAAACCTTTTAGTTTGTCCAAAGCTGTAACTAATTGATGTAAAGGGATGCCACTTTCAGAAGCACAAATTACAGAATGTCAACGATGTGCTATGGGTATTGGGATTAAATACATCAAAAGCTTACATGAGTTTACATGTCTTATTTTAGGAGTGAACAGAATTGTTTTCCTGTGTGCATGTAGTTTCTGCTTGAATAAAAACATTATCAAAAGTGCAAACCCAGTTTCGCAGCTCATTTCCTGACATTCATGTTGATTTACTTACTATTTTTTCTAAAACCTTACATCCTCACCTTAAAAGTTCTCCACAATGAGCTAACAACAGCAACAAGCTTTTTCTCTTTACATTCATAGAATACTGAAAGTACAGCAGTTTGACTTTTAAAGTTGACTTTCTTTTCTTCTTCTCAAAAATGAGAGTACAAAGTGTTCCTGACATTTGATACCATCAAAGGTGTTGGCCAAAAGAATAGATACGATGTGGCTTCTTCTTTTCACACGTTTGTTTGGTTCTGTATTTTTAACACCTTATAGTTGTGCCATAATATTTTTGGTTTTCAGTGTGAAAACATGCTGTACACTTCACAAAAAGTCCCCAAAGGCCTGTTGTCTGTCATCTCCATTTACTCGTGTTCACAAAGCAGAAAGTGCCCCCTCGAATTGTTTCTAAAGTGTTTCAGTGTGAAGTGACATAATCATCATGTGGTCAATGCGAGCAAAAAAAAGTGCTGAAAATGTAACAATCCTGGTTTGTACGTTTATATTTTTTCAGTAGTTCTCCTTCTGTCACACATCTTTCAATACAGCAGTGATGACACCCAAAGAAACATACAAACTTACACGTATATTTGGTTGTGTATTGGCTAAAACTAGGACTGAATTTTGTGCTAACGCATTCAGGAAGTTGGGTAACATCAAAAAGCATGAGAAAACCTTTAAGTAATTGCTCAAAGCCTTCAGAGAAACAGTTGATGGAAAATGGGAGCAACAGTTCTGACCAGAGTGAGCTGAGACTTTTGGAAAAAGGTTTTTATATCTGTTTTTGATGTGGTCAAAAAGACTGAATGTTACATCAAAAATATCTGCATCTGTGTCTGAAAGTGTTTCACCTCTAATTTTGGAGCTGGAAAAACTGAAATGTGACTCTGACCAAGTGTTAGCACAAAAAAGTTTTCCACTTTTTTACTGTCATCAGATTTATAAGTACTTCAGGTTTATGCACAAGTAAACGATGAGCCAATGCAATTCCTCTTCACTTCACCATGTTGCCACAAACATCTTGTTGAGTCATTAGCCAACTCTTTTGCAGCAAAAGACATTTGTTTTGTACCCATATTAAGAAAACAGAAAGATTTCATTAAAACTGTATTAATATTAATAATTACCACCCAATTTACTCAGACAAAAATTAAGTACTAGTTCTGCTCTGCATCAGTTCTGTTCTGTGACATGCAGAAGTACTGAATAAGTGAATGAAAATGTTTATTCTGGGGGTTTTATTCAGGATTTTTTTATCAATTTGCTTAATGTTTTACATTCCATACAGCAAAGTAAATCAAATAAAAAGTTTTAAATGACAGTTGTTTTAAAACTGTCTGTAGCTTTAAATTCCTGAAATCTCTATTAGCAAATTGCATCATGAAAATCAGAGAAAATTTTAATGTGTTTTATGAGGAGAATCTTTGATGCTATATTGTGAATACCTCAAAGAAACAACAATAATTGTCATGCATCACATAGTTTAAAAGTCTTTTTACCAATTTTAGTTAGTGGTCAATTGTCGGTCAACAGGCCCTTTTTTACCCAGAAGTACAGCCAATTTTTTTCAATGTGAAAGAAAAAAAAAACACTATTGTCCCTAGAATAAAATGTGCTCTTGTGTAATAATGTCTATGTAAAATTCATCATTGTTAAAGTTGGTACATTGTCTCCAAAGGAGCAGTCGGCAGCAAAAGTCCTATACATGTCATCATGTATATCAGCAGTGTGCATGTGGGAGGGTATATCAGACTGCAGGACTTTAGAAAACAATGAACAATGTGAACCACTAAACTCCATTAACCCCTCCATCCCCAGTCAGACAAGAAACCAGAAAGAAAAAGGCTTCAACCACCTGAACAAAACGCTGTCATATCATAGTGTTATGCTTTTTGATATGGCGGCAGTAGCTGTTTTATTTGACTATCACCCCACCCACCCCAACAGCAGCAGCAGCTCCTGAAACACGACTGCTGCTTGCAAAACTGCCAGAGGCGTGATTCAGAGGGAGAGAGAAAGACCTCCCTAAACATCTGGTTATCGGAGCACATTGCCACAGCAGAAAGAGCGGGGAAGCACCGAAGGGCACAGGAAATACACGTGATGGTTTTTAAAACCTCTGCTGCGTTTTAATCTCAAATTTATGGGATGAGTTTTGACTAAACTTACTTTTTCATGCCATCATTTTCCTCCAGTGATTTTTTTTCATCTGGTAGTTGTATTAAATTTACTCATACACTTGTGAACATTGCTATTCTCATTGTCATGACAAGAAAAAGGATCTTCCTCATTCTGGGTGAGTCTCATTTTTCATCTATTTAGATAAATGCTGGCTTGGTAAAAGTGAAAAAAGACTGTCAAGACAATTTCTAATAGGGATGCTTCTTTATGTGTCTCCATCTTCATTCAGTCCAAATATAAGTTGACATTGTGTAATCCTACAAAATTTAAATTCATATATTTAAATTGTCAGCTTGACAGTGTCTGTTTTTAATATGTTTTATTATTTAACAGAAAATGTCCAGACGTTGTGTTTGTTGCTTTGCTGCTAAAAATATGAAAGTGTCTCAGTTCTAACAAAGTTTCACTGTAACATTTATGGATTAATGCGCATAAAGTTAAGTGAAGGAACATCTTTGAAGAAGAGAAAGCGAGAAACCTTTAGAACAATGTTGCTTTCAGACAAACCACTACTTGTTTATAATATCAAGAGAGCCTCTATTACTCTGCTTCTAGTGATATTTATAAACCCTGAGCTAATTTTCCACTACTCACATTACTTCTTGCCTGATAGTGACCAGAGTCACAGCTGTTGTCCCTCATTGGAAAAGCTAAGTTTTTCCACTGTTTAGGTTTCTTACTAAAGAAGGAGAGACTGAAAAAACCCTTTGATGTTAAATCGGAAAACCTTATGCACTCAACTTTTTCGGTTGAGGTCCTCTTTGCTGAGTCGTGGGATTTTTTCCACCTATTATAGGACAGTGATCTTTGAGACAAAAAAGGGAAATATCGTTCTGGAAATCTGCTGGAGGGGTGTTTCAGTTTTAGCCTCACAGTTGCAAATGTTTCAACTGTATTGTCTTTCCCCTTTTACTCATGTTCCATTTCTCTTATATTTATTTTATTTTTACTTTTTGTTGTTCTCACAATTTTAGCTTAGTGTCCAATCAGATGGTAGCTGTGCTGTTCTACATCTACCAAGAAATGTTTGCATTGTTCTAAGATCATCTAGAAACGTTTATTCTTGATTAAAAAAACACACACAGATGTATTATCTTCCTACTTCTTTAAGCTTTTTATCACACCCCCTGGTTTGAGTCTGAAAATCTCCATAGTTACTGTCCTGGGCGAGCACAACAGAAAATGACACTACATGACACTCCTGGTGATTGTACCACACCAGATGACGTTTCCTCACACACAAGAAACAGTACTCTGGACACCCATTTGTGAACATTTTTCAATTCTAATGAAGTGCTGCTGGAACAATCTGAGGAAATGAGATGAAAGATTTTTGTCCTTTCTGGTATCCTTTTTTTTCAGTTCAGAACACTTCTGGGTTTTTACATTTGTTTTTCCTGTAACAATCTATAACATAAAAAAGATATAGTTCATTAAATTGTTTTTGTTCATCTTCAAAGTTTTCCTTTTTTTCCAGTGCTCTTCCTCTTCCCAACCCTATCAAACACAGACTGCCCAAATGGATTCATCAGAACCATGGATGAGGATCAATGCATTGGTATGATAAAACACATCAAACACTAAAAAAATCAACTGTAATAACACACAGAATCAGTCATGGACAGAGCACTGGTGCTGTAACAAATGTTTGCCTTATAGTTATGAATCATATGTTTAGCTTTAAGTAATTTAGTTCTGTAAAATGATTTTAAAAAGTTTGAACTCAAATAGTATAGTTTAAAAAATTCTCCTGATTCTCTACTGTATGTCACTGTTTAATGAATCTAGACCAGAATGAATGTGATGATGATGATGAAGAAGACCCACAGCATGGACTGATATGTGGGGAAAATGCTAAATGTCTGAACACGGATGGAAGTTACTATTGCCAGTGTGCAGATGGTTTCACATCATCAACAAATAAAGTGAATTTTACAGCACAATCACTTCAGAAGTGTAGTGGTAAGTTACCTCAATTATTTTTGACATCTTATATCCTCAATTGCTTGTAAATAAAATTCTTATTTTTTGTTCTCAGACATCAATGAATGCCAATTAGTGAAGAACATCTGTCCACCTAATGCCGCATGCCACAACTCCATTCCATTTTATTCCTGTATTTGTTTAAGCGGGTTCATCTCCTCCACTGGGGTAGAAAGTTTCCGTTCTGGTTACAACGTCACATGCGACGGTATTATGATCATTTCCTCTCCACCAGTGGGATTTTGTGTGTGCAAAAGTTCAGCCTCAGAGTTCCTTTTTTCACTGATTCACATATCTTTTTCCACTCTGGTAGATATTGACGAATGCCAAGAAGAAGCCATCTGTGGTCCAAACGCATCATGTAACAATACACAAGGCAGTTATAATTGCATCTGCAATGCTGGCTTCAGATTAAAATCTGGCCAATCCTACTTCACTGGGAAAAAAGAGCAGTGTGAAGGTAGGCACTCAAAACCTCAAAATACTGATCTTCAAGTAACTGATCTAAATCATTTACCAAGTTAACATTTATTGTTTATTTATTGGTTTATTGTTTTTTTCTTTACTGCTGTTAAGGCCATAAACGATAGACATTTTTACTTTTCTGCACTTTTGTTCCATTTAAGACCTGTGTGAGATTAATCGGACAATCTGCGGAAATGGAACCTGCCATCGTGGAGCTGATGGTCATTACTGTTCATGTCACTCAGGGTTCACAAACTACGGCAATAAAAATTACCGCTGCACTGGTAAAAACACAGCAACTCTCACAATAACCATCATCTTTTTTTGGTCAACAGCTGGTGCAATACTTCATTGAGTTTTTTTGTTTTTCTTTTAGAGCTCAACTGTGACTTGTTTAAAGATGAAACCAGTCTGAAGAAGGTGATCCTATGTCACAATCAAAGTCTTTATCTTTAAAATATATTTCAACTGCGTTTCCTTAGTCTCCTCTAAATCTTTTCTTTCAGACATTCCCAATGGTGCACGATCACGTTATACACCTAAAAAACAGCTGTTTGGACCTCACAGGGCAAGAGACCCCAAGAGAAAAGAGTGAAGACTTACTAGAGGTGCAGAAAGAAAATTCAGATTTTAAAAAAAATGAAGTTTCCTGTATCAGATACAACATAAAAAAAAAAACAGGAAGTTCTACGTGTTCGCGCTTTTCTATGGAGGCATCAAGAACGTCTTGCAGACAATTTCTGCAGAATGATATGCAGTCAAAAAGTCTGGCGTCGGTGTGAGTTTCTTGTTTTCACTGAGCTTATGTTGCTTCCTGTCCTTCCCTTCCCCGAGTTGTAGTTCCTGATGTCTCTGATCGACAAGCTGATGTCCAGTGAAGTCCTCAATGATAACAGGAAAGTCTCTCTGTTCCTGAACTTTGTGGAACAAGCTCTGAGGATCACAGGACCTTTTGTTTCACCTCCAGGGACAGAGAAATTGACAACATACACAGGTAAAACTAGAAATTTAAAAAAAAAGAAATAAAGTTTAACATCTCTGAACTACAATGTTCTCAATTCACTGTCCCTTTTTATTAATTAAAGCTTTTTTAAATAGAGTTTACATGCTTAAAAACTTTTGTTTGGTGCATACTATTTCACTTTAAGTAACTTATTCTGTGAATTATAAGTCAATAGGCATTAACTTTTATTTTTGTCTTTTAACGCAGAAGTGAAAATGCTGGTTTATAAAGGGTCTGAATTGCCTCGAGGACCAAGCACTATATCTTCCAAGCATGCTAAACTAGACATTGACTTGGAAGTTGCTGCTGGTGATCCGTTGTATTACCCGGGTAATTATAAATCTCTAAATAATAAATTTCTGTATGTTTCAGTTTGTTCAATGTTGTTAATGCGTTATTGTCCTGCTGTTTATCACAGGTTTTACAGCTGTTTCCTTGCTGAGTTATTCAAACCTGGAAAAGTCTACAAATGACCACTTTGAGGGGGTAAAATCCCTGAAGAATGAAACCTACCGGATTAACTCAAAAGTTGTGACTGTCACAGTCAGTAACACAAACACAAGCCATCTCAAACAGCCAATCCGATTGACCTTGTATCACCTTGAAAAGGTAAAAAGCCCCAGAACCAATTCTTTATCTGGTTCCTAAACACATAGCAAACTGATATTAAAAACACACCAGTAACTTCTGGTTTATTCCTTCATTTCACAGACCAACAAAACTTTCCACACCTGTGTGTTTTGGGATTCCTCAGTGGAAGGAGGGGCATGGTCCACACGAGGCTGCATAGTTGTGAAGTCTAGCCCAGAATACACTGTGTGCTCCTGTGAACACCTGAGCAGCTTTGCTGTCCTCATGGCCCTTTATGAGACTGAGGTTAAACCCTTACAGTTTTAACATTTGACAATTCAAAATGTTCATTTTACTGTGCAGAATGTGCATGTAAGTGTTTTATCACTTTGTCATTTTAAATGTTCTCTCCTTTGTTAGGATAAGTTTGACTTGCAGCTGATTACATGGGTGGGCCTGTCACTGTCACTGGTTTGTCTGTTCATCTGCATCCTGACGTTCTCCATGATCCGCTCCATCCAAAGCCCCAGAACTACCATGCACCTGCACCTCTGCATCAGCCTCTTCATTGCAAATTTCATCTTTCTTGCAGGCATCTCTAGGACAGAGAACAAGGTAAATGCTTGCTGGCTATGTAAGTGTGTTGAAAGGGTGTTAAATCCCAGACATGGAACAAAGAACAAAGAAAATAACAGAAGTTCATAGTTCAGGAAAGTTAGAGCACAGTCAGCAAATGGCTTACGTTGGCAGAAAAGAAACACTTCTTTCTTTTTGATCTTTTTTCAGTGACTTGTATTTTAATCAAAAACTTTTCTTTGTGTTCATGTCATGCTGGCCTTCGTCTGTCTCTTAATCAGGTTGGCTGTGCGGTGGTGGCAGGAATGCTGCATTTTTTCTACCTTTCAGCATTTTGCTGGATGTGTCTGGAGGGCATCCAGCTCTTCAGGATGGTGGTTCTGGTTTTCAACACCAACTTTAAAACTTTGTACATGATGGCAGGAGGCTATGGAGTACCAGCAGTAATTGTTGTCGTTTCTGCACTGGTTAGTCACAAAGAATACGGCACTGACAGACAGTAAGTGACAATTGCTGTTTGGGTCATTACTTTTTCCTGTTTAAATTCTTCATCTTTAGTTTTCCTTGGCTTTTAAAATTGAAATGCTTGCTCAAATTTCAAAATGTGCTAATAAAAAGTTGTGACAAATGAGTTTTGTGTATTTCAGTTGCTGGCTGAGTTTGGACTTAATCTGGAGTTTCTTTGGGCCCGCCTGTGTCATCATTATTGTATGAATTTGTTTTTTGCTTTTATTTTATTTTAAAAGATGTGGGAAAATTGACCACAGTTCATTTTAAAACTCTTGTACGTGTCTTTCAGGTCAACATTTTTTTCTTTCTAATCACTGCTTGGAAGTTGGCACAAAAGTTCTCAAGTCTAAATCCTGACTTGGACAGCTTGCAGAAAATAAAGTAAGTTATCAGTTTTTAACCAAAGCACTTGAATAAACATCCAAATATAACCTGCTTTATTGTGGAAATAGTTTCTAGCTTTTTATTTAGTTTTGTTGATTACTACTTGCTTTATTTTTTAAATAAATTTAAAACGTGATTTAGTAATTTAGGTAAGTTTGTCCGTTGAAATGCAAATCTTCAATTGTTGCAGTTGCTCTAAAATGATTGCATGGGTTTTGTTGCCTCCTACAGGACATTTACCATCACTGCAGTTGCCCAGCTGTGCATACTGGGGACAATGTGGATCTTTGGGTGTTTCCAGTTTGAGAAAGGCACAATTGCCATGACTTATCTTTTCACCATTTTTGGAAGCCTTCAGGGTGTGATGCTCTTTGTAATGCACTGTCTGCTTTCAAAACAGGTTAGTCCCCATCTTATATATATATATATAAATATATAAACGAGCAAAAAAAGCAACACATTGAAATAAGGTCTTCTGATATTTGCCTTCTATCTATCAAAATTATGATCTTTTCATAAATACAGATAAGGGATGAATATGAAAACATTGTGTCCCGACTCTTTGCACCTCGGAAGAAGACCTACTCAGAGTTCAGTTATTCTCACACCAGCAAACAACAAGTAAGCACATCTTTCTGTTTCAAACCAGTGCTTTGGGTATTTATATATATATATATATTTATACATATATGTAACCTGCACACATATATATATGTGTGTATGTGTGTGTGCAGGTTATTATTTTGAGCAAACAGGATCTCAGGGTATTCTAATGGGGTATTACAGAGCATGTAGAAATGTGTAGTGTACCATATTTTTCATTGACTTCACAAAGATGGTCTTGTTAATAACTGAGCTCTCTCATCCTTTTGTCATCCCAAGGCATCCAAAAGCACCCAGGACACAGGAGAATCTCAAATTTAAGGAGCTTACCTATAAACTCAGACAAAGTACAGTTGGCTAAAACTCAACATGTAGTCACTCTGCTTGCTGCTGCCATGTATTATATTCTGTGGACCATATTGATGAAAGTTTTTGCTTTGTAAATATTATTTTAAAAATGAGTTCATTGAGATGAGTCATTTATTGAATGTAAAATTACATTTTACATTTTGCAGACTTAACTGTAAAAGTAATAGAAAATGGGAGTCCACAACAAGGTTTTTTGGTTGAAGCCTTTTTTTTAAATGTGCCAAAAAAATTCTTTTCAGATCCTTTGGAACAAAAAAAAACAGATTAAACCACTAGAACTGTTTTTTGATGGTTGCTGTAACATTTAGGTACTTAATTAAGTGAAAATAAAGTCAGAAAAACTTCTATTTCCTTCCACAGCCTGTAAATTGTATTGATAACGAAGACAGATTTATTTTTTGAATGTATCTTTTCATTTAGCATCACCAAGCATGTCAGAGAGAATAAATGCTTGCTTCCCCAGTTGTGCAGAGATTTCATTAAACTGTTTGTGCTTTCGCCAAGTTAAAGCAAGAGTTCTCCTTCAACTGAATTTTTAAAGTAAGTTTTAGCACTAGAGTAAAATTTCTGCTCTAGAAATTGTTTGCTATTCCCTTGTGAAAGCTAAAGTCCTGTTTTTGTACATGTCAAAGATTAAATAAATACTTTCTACAACTAATTTCACACATTTGAATCCTTTGTGTAATAGTTTTAAATATAATTTTAGTACTTGAAACAGTGACAGTGCTTGCAGTAAAAGAAGGCACGTGGACACAGGAAATGGACTCTTTCCTTCCTGCTTGTGTGAGATAAAAGACATGATTTTACTGATAATATCTTGAACCCCCTGAATCGTTTGTTTGTTTCTTTGACTGATTCTTTTTTTTTAAAGAGTTTTAAACTTTTGCATAGTTTTGCTATCATATTGCACATTCCTAACAATCAAGTCAGTTTTTAAACTTATGATCATCTATATTTTTTTTTGGAGAACACCTGAAGTTCAACTTCTTTCCATGTCTGCATCTTTTGTGCAAAATTGGCAAGATTGGGCTGCAAATGGTTTATAAACTAGTAAAACAGTATGGTGTACATGTACATGACATTATTTTCAAAGTCATAGTTGGTTGGTATGTCCCAGAAAAAAAAACCTCAAGTACTGGTCATTACAGTGCCAAACTTTCTTTTGTGAAATACTGTAGATATTAAAAGTTTCAACTGAGTTTCAACCTACAAGTCTATGTACGATTTAATAAAGTTTTATAAGTGCAAAAAATAACACGATTACTTTTGAATAATATTGTTGAACAATTCAGGAGACACTGGATCAGTGGGTCAATACTACAAGACTAAAAGTGCTGGTGGAGATCCAGTTTGCTCCAGAGGATGAGCAGCAGTGATCAATAGATGGGGGGCTAACGCATCCAGGACGGATGTTGCTGAAAGGAGGGTGGAAAATGCAGATCAGATACAGAAGCTCTCTCCAGAGTGAAAGAGGCAGAGAGCAAGATGAAACAGGCAGAAACTGTCAGAGAGGAAAAGAGGAATTAGACAGAGAACAACAGCAAATGCTTTCTGTCAATCGTGATTTTTAATTGGGATCTTTACAGATAAAATCCAGCACACATTTTTATCATTTTCTTCAAAGCTTCATCAGAAAAAACTTCTATTGACTTAAAGGTAAGTTGAACTCATGAGTCATGATCCTTCTGTGAAGACTTGCTTTAGGAATGACGTACTATGTTTATTCCTCTTGAATAAGATGATATCCAATAGTGAATCTGTAGGTAAAACAAAGCAGAACAGGTTTGAACATGCATTGATGGATCTGTGCTAATGCTAGGATTCCTGCGATGTCATGAATAAAAATAAACTTAAGACAGACTCAGATTCTCTGAATACAAAAATTGTTAAAGCAGACTAATGAAAGAGATCCACAGCACAAAGGAGGCAGGGGTTCTTTTTATAGTCTTTGAGATTTCTTTGTCTCAGTTTGTGGGTAGTACTTTTAATAATTAATAATTTCACAAAAAGAGCTCACATTTTTCACCTCCAAGAGACAGAAAAAATGTGAATCGCTGCCTATTTCAAGCATTTTCATAACCTACATTTGATCAAGAACTTGTGTCTCCCTTGTTTCAAAGATAATCTTTTATGTCTGCTTTGTACTTTTTCTTTTATGTATTCCACTGACAGAGAAGAAAGTAAAATATTTCAAACGTTTTCATCTTTATGGAGTACCTTTTAGCTTCTTTTTTTGTAAAAAGTTTGTGTTTTTCAGATCTGTAGAAGCAATAAAATAAAAAAGTAAGAAACCATTTATATTAATCTTAATATAATTATTGTTTAAGGAATGTTTTGGAGAAAAATATCAGTTTTTCTGGTGCGTGTAGCAAAATTACTAAAAAAAAAAAAAAAAAAATTACCGTCAGTCTAAAGTGTATTTGTTCTATTGCAACTAATTAAAAGAGATAGAAAGATGTATAGATAGAACTGCGTTTTCCATGCAGAAATAAATACAGGTATTCAGTTCAGTTCAGTTCATGCTTATTGGTTTAGTTTGCCATTTGTATTGTTTTCATAATTTACAACAAACAAACAAGTAATAAAAAGAGGAATAGGCAGAAGCTTTTGAAACTTATTTGATGTCACGATACCTGACAATGTCCTGCTGTATTTTTACCTGTGGACATTAAAAACTATGGAATCATTGATGTCAAAACTTCTGTCTGCAGGTACGAGTTCACCAGGTAAAATATTGTCTTAAGAAGCTATGAGGTCTGTTGGTCTGTAAATGAATACCTCAAAGCAATCTATAATAACAGCAACTTTCTTTCCACAGTTTAGCTAGTCTCAATCTCATCAGTGTTAGCATAAATTGCTGAAACTTGGTCAGAGCACTGCAGCCGGTATGATTAATGTGCAGACTCAAAGTTAAACACATGAAGCAGAAGAGAGAAGTTCTGCAGACCTGTTTAGAATTTGACTTTGCCATTATCTCCTTTAAATTAATCTTCATTTAACTGCAAACTGTCGCACTTATTTATAAAGAATTGTTTTCAGATAGAAGTCCATTGATTTCACACTGCGTGGCACCTGTGAATTCAGTTTGAATCTCCTTTTCATTTGACCCACAACATGTCTCCATTACTTGACATTCCTCCTGGGCAGTGGCGAGTTTAACCAGAGCTGAAGCTCCTCACCATGCATGGAGGGTTCCATCCCAAATCCAGTTCTATCCAAGCCACTATCTAGGACGAAACATTCAAGATGCATGAATACATCAAGCTCAAAGCCCCAACTGACAGTGTGCTCAGTGAATGTCTCAGGCAATAGACAGCAGAGGATGGCGTGCTGGAGGAAAGACCCTCATGGAAGGACAAGCCCCTGCATGGGGTGTACCACCGAACCATAACTGAAGTGGCTGGATATCAAGAAGTCCTACCGATGGCTAGAAATGGCTGGCCTATAGGACAGTACAGAAGCGTTCATCCTGGCAGCACAGGACAAGCCCTGAGCATCAGAGTGATAGAAGCTCAGATCCACCAGACAAGATCCAAGATGTAGGCAGAAATAATCCAGCACATAACTGCAGGGTGTAAGATTCTGGCCTGGAACGCATCCATGGAACGCCACAACTACGTCGCTGGAAAAGTATACAGGAACATGTGTGTAGAATATGGACTGGAAACCTCAAAGTCAAAATGGGAAACACCTCTGAAAGTGGTAGAGAATGAGAGAGCAAAGATCCTGTGAGACTTCCAGATACAGAATGACAGGATGATAATGGTGAACCAACCAGACTTTGTAGTGGTGGATAAAGAACAGAAGAAAGTTGCTGTGGTGAATGTGGCAGTACAAAGTTATGACAACATCAAGAAGAAGGAACATGCGAAACAGGAGAAATACCAGGGACTCAGAGAAGAACTGGAGAAAGCTTGGAAAGTGAAGGTGACAGTGGTGTCTGTGGTAATTGGAGAACTCTAGGCTGTAACCCCCAAACTGGAAGAATTGCCACAGCAGATCCCTGGAAAGACCTCAGACATCTCAGTCCAGAAAAGTTCAGTGCTAGGAACAGCTAAGAGACTCCGCAGAACCCTCAAGCTCTCAGATCTCTGGTAGAGGACCCGAGCTTGGGGTGAGGTAACACCCGCAGAGGGAGATATATTTGACTTGAATGTAATTTGTGGCTTAAAATCTGAAGTCTTGTCATTGTTTATTTTCAAATCATTTGTTTTTCAATGTCAAGTTTTGTTTCAATGCCACGTTAAGCTGACATCGTTATAACCCCGTAGAGGAGGGCATAAGCTTTCTCTTTGAAAGTAGCAGTTTTGATATGGCTCAAACAAATGCTCACATCTTTGAAACCATTTATCTCTGCATAAAAATAAAAACAGTCAGAATCTAGAGATGATGGACTACAACTAGTTGGAATTTAATGTTGCATTTGTTTTGTCTGTAGATAACACCCAAGACGATGACCACCGCTATACTTGTGACTTCATTTTCTAATTCATCAACACCACCTATTCTCCAACAGAGCCCAAAGGTGAACTGCTCTGACCTGTCCTCACAGAAAAATGGCACTTCAGCTTCCAACCATCTTCCAGATTTGTTGATGTCCTGCTTCACTATGAGTTTTGGCACCATCTCCAACTTCACTGCTCTGGCAATCCTGGTTAAATCACGAGCAAGGTTCAGGCGCCAGTCGAAAGCACCATTTTTTCATTTTACCCTGGCATTACTCATAGCTGACCTTGGAGGTCACCTCCTCTTAGGTGCCTTTGCCCTGCATATGCACATAAATAAGAGATGCACAACTTCTTTAAACAATAATGTGAACCTTTGCCCTTTTTTTGGAGCGAGCATGGTGTTTTTTGGGTTATGTTCATTGCTGATTGGATGCGCCATGGCCGTTGAGCGCTGTGTTGCAATCACTCAACCCTTTTACCACATATCCACTTTTACAGTGGCCCATGCACAGCGAATAGTGTTGTTTTTGTGCTCTATTGCATGTGCTCTGGCTCTACTACCCGTATTTGGTGTGGGGAATTATTCTATCCAGTTTCCTGGCACATGGTGCTTTCTGCAAATTCATGATCCACAGACAGCTGCAGACAAAAACCTGGTGATGACCTTTTCCTGTCTGGGCCTCACTGCCCTCACTCTTTCCCTGCTTTGCAACATCCTGAGTGGCCTGGTGTTACTCCAGGCCAGAATAAAGTCCTGCAGCAGCATTAATCCATCACCACGTTTTGCTCGACGAGGATCATCTGCATCATCTTCCTCCTTGTTTTGTTCGCTGGATATGGAGATGATTGTACAACTTGCTGTGATCACTGTGGTGTCCTGTATCTGCTGGGGCCCCTTCCTTGTATGTACATCTATTTTTGTTTCATTGACTTACTTTTTTTTTACAGGTTTTTTTTGTTTTTTGTAGAAACGTTTGAAATATATTACATGACACACAAGCTTAGAAGCAAGAGAAACTTCTACATAACATCTGTGTTTTTCCTGTTTTTTAGATACACATTACTATAATCCAGCACAAATTAAGTCCAAGAGTGTCAGCTAACATGAAGGATGGGTTCACTCTATTGGGTTTACGCATGGCTGCCTGGAATCAGATACTGGACCCATGGGTTTACATCTTACTGAGAAAAACAGTGCTTTCAAGGGTTTGCCGTGGAGTTTACTATCAAAGCTCAACAATGTCTGCAAACAACCATTGCGCAGAATATCGAAGAGAGGTGTTTCGCCTGCAATAACCACGTTTTCTTTAAAGTCCCACTCCAAATATGTTTTGATTCATTTAAAAGCATTCTGAATGGTCTTTTAATTATGATGATGCCATTTTTAAGCATAGTAAAACAATCTGTGTTGCTTTCTAGGACATAGTTTTCTGCAGTAGAAATTTGTCATTGACTTGTGGATAGAACGGTTGGCAGAGAGTAAGCCTGCGCTCACTTCCCATCATCCCTTTGTTTACGCTTACTAGCTTACAGCACCTCACAACCCCAAACTAACATTATCATTACAACATAAATGGCGACCAATATTAGAGCTATCCAGCCGTTTTGAAACAGATCTCAGATCTGACAAGGAAAACAAACACGTACATCTATTTGCGTGCACGTGGATGCACCAGATTGAAGCGGAGTAGGGAGTGTGCTGATTGTAGGTTGTATGTAACAACTACAAGCTTTTTTTAATGGTATGTTTCCGGCTGCTCCTGATGCATCATGATTTGGATAAATACTTAGAAATGCAGTGTTAGACTTAATTTTCTTGTCCTCCATCATGAGAAAAATGCCACAAGAGCATGCTAAAAACACAATGTTCATTGGAGTGGGTCTTTAAACTTTTTATCATTATTATTTTAGGTCTAAAGTATTTGACCTTTATTCTTTTCATCTAAAAATCTATTAATTAAATTCCTTAAAAATTGAATTGCACAAGTCACACAGCAAATTCAAGGGCCTGCAGTAAGTAAAGTGACGCGTCAAACTACACTTCACAACATTTGTTTAGTAGTCTGTACCGGCGTCCTGACAATGTGTCCTACATTCTTAGAGGCTCCCAGTGGTGGATGAGAATCAGGCTGAGTTGGTTTCGTCCAATCAGAACTAAGAATCGCTTGACAGGCGGTCAAATCAACAAATAGCTGACCTGCTACAGCACGGTCACGCCCGCAGTGGGCGGGGCTTCAATGCCAACCGCTCTCCGCAACATGGAGTACAGATCATAGTTAGATACTGCTGGCAACTTACCGCTCATCATCAGTTTGCCATTTTTTTTAACAACCAGGAGCACTTTTGAACTCGTATTTCTTGATATTTTGTTTTTACTAAACAATTCCTTTATAGGATAATGTATATGTCGTTGTGAGCTATTTACAACAGCATTTCTGCCACGCTGAGAGCGGTGTAACGGAGCTAACTTTAAAAATAACAAATTAAAACTTCTTTCAACGCTTCGAACGCTCCTTGTCTCTACAAAAGTAACGCCGACCGACGAGGTCACCAGCAGTAAAAAGAGGATATTCCATCAGAGTTGACTCATAGGTAAGTCGTGTACAAAAATATGTGCTACAAGTGAACTGTGGTGTCTTTTGAACGCGGTGTTTACGTTCGATACGTAAATTAAGCAGAATTAACGTTACTTTTTTAGGACTACTCTCGTGTTTTTACACCAAATCTGTGTTTTAGTCGCTCAGGACAGGATAAAAAAAAAAAGTTTTCTGTGCGTGCCTGTATGTGCCAGTTTGCACTTCACTACTTCAGCCCCCCTTATTGGAGCCCATGCAGCTTAAACCCATTATTGTGTAAAAGACCATCCTTCTTCTTTCGCTCCGTGACAAGAATGCACAATGCAGCGAGTGTATCAGCCTCTCTGGGGTCCCTGGGGCTGCTGCGTCTTGTTGGGGTGTCCTGGTCCTGGAGTCTTGCAGCAGGCCTTGGGGTGTATCTGGGAGCAAGAAGCTGGAAATATTTCTACATTGCTGCAAAAACTGCCAAGCGAGACCTGAAGTAGGTGAAATGTCTAGAAAAGTGTTCGTTTTGGATCAGCTTTTTGTTCATCAGTGATCTCCCCTTTTTCCTTCTCAGTGGCCTGTATGTTCTGTGCAGAGTCAAGCTGGCTTTGTGGCGTTACATGCACAATGGAAGCAATATTCCTTCAATTTTCACCCAGGTTGTAAAACAGCACCCAAACAAACCTGCACTGATCTATGAGGCCACAGGAGAGGTGTGGACCTTCACCCAGCTCGATGAGATCTCTAATGCTGTTGCCCACTGGGCTAGAGGTCAGGGATGGGTCTCCGGGGATGTTGTTGCCCTCTTTTTGGAAAGCAGGCCTCTCCAGGTTGCTCTTTGGCTGGGCTTGGCCAAAGTCGGGGTGGAAGCTGCACTCATTAACTTCAGCCTCCGCTGTGATCCCCTACTGCACTGCATTGGGGTATCAGAGTCCCGGGCCATTGTGTTTGGAGCTGAACTTGCTGATGGTAAGAATCTTTTACACAACATGTGGACTGTCACTCCTTAAACTATACGGACACACCAGGTATGACACACGTGTTCAAGAACACGCTAAACGTGGGTTCTTCCATCATTCCAGCCAGACACAAACTGCAATTATTTATTTCTCCTCCATAATTAATTTTCGAACACTTCCATGAATTACAAAGGACCATCAACCACTCGTCACTACCTAATCTGAGTCCCTGATTGGCCAAAGTTCATCCTGGTTTAACTTTGAACATTTAATGGCTGTGCGTTTTGTACTTAGAACCTAAAAATGGTCATAGAAACGTCCATTGCTACGCATGCATGTGCGAGTTTTGAGCACAGGAGCCCAAAATACCCATGCTTACATAGACTTTTCATTGAAAGTGTGAATGTAGCTTTAGGCCTCACAACATCACATGACGCAGCATACTTAGCAGTGA
The DNA here is from genome assembly GCA_014656515.1 of Oryzias celebensis. NCBI lineage: Eukaryota > Metazoa > Chordata > Actinopteri > Beloniformes > Adrianichthyidae > Oryzias > Oryzias celebensis. Next base: position 8,696,036 of record BNCR01000008.1, on the reverse strand, counting down.
ACTGTTGAGTATTTTCTGTTGCAGCTTTTACATTTTTAAACTTCTACTATTTTTTTCCCATTTGTTGTCTTCCTCCCTACTCAAACAGCAATGTTGGAGGTCAACTCTGCCATCAGTCAGTCCATGGTACGATTTTGTACAGGAGAGCTTAGTGCAGAGCAGCTGACTTGCTTGGGTGCTCAGCCTCTAGACCCAGTCTTAGCTACTGCACCTAGACATAGCCCTTCACCCTGTGTTCCCCCTAAAGGCATGAATGGTGAGTAGAGGCTGACCACTTCTTAACTTTCTTGTGTTCATTTCTAATTACCGTAGAAGTTTTTTTGTGAGCATAACAGCAGTTACTTTGTGATTTAATTCTATACCTATACATCTCTGTATAAAGTTTTGGTTTTGTGTACATTTTGGCAAGATTTGAAACTTTGGAATCCATTTCTTTCACAATAATCAAATTTCTTCTCCTTGTTGACAATTTTTGGCCTGAAATTCTTCTTTAGTAATTCTTATTTTGCAAAGAATTGTAAATAGAATCCAAATAGGTATATATTAATAAAAAGACATGCAACTAGAAAGTGTTGAAAGTGGATAAAAGTTTCCTGCAAATGAAAAGTGAATACGTTTTTACAAGCTTATGTAAACCTTTGATTAGGATCATAAGAGATAAACTTCAATTATGTAATTGGAGTACTCTTCTGTAATCCTTTCTTCAGATCGGCTGTTTTATATCTACACCTCTGGGACCACAGGGCTGCCAAAGGCTGCTATTGTTGTACACAGTCGGTATGTTTTCGCTTTGGCTCCTCAGAGTTGTTCATCTGCAGTATAGCTTTTGAAACATTTAAGAAAATATCTCTCAACTTCCTCTTACAGCTACTACAGAATCGCCGCTTTTGGATATTATGCCTTTCGGATGCGTACTGGAGACATAATCTATGACTGTCTGCCCCTCTATCACTCTGCAGGTGTGAAAAAAACCCTTCCATGTATTTTATCAACATTGTCTGTGTTTGTGTTGCTAAATAATTGTGTGTTTTGCCAGGTAATATTCTTGGAGTGGGACAGTGTTTGATCCACGGTCTCACTGTGGTAGTGAAGAGGAAGTTCTCTGCCAGCCGCTTCTGGGATGATTGCATCAAATACAACTGTACTGTAAGGGCTTTCCTCGAGAAAAATGTGTTCACTGACAAAATAGTCATAAAAACCGAAAAAAGTTTCTTCCTTGTGACAGGTGGTGCAGTATATTGGAGAAATCTGCCGTTACCTTTTATCTCAGCCAGTCCGCCCATCTGAGAAAGGTCACAAAGTTCGACTGGCAATAGGGAATGGATTGCGTCCCAGTGTGTGGGAAGCCTTCATGGAGCGTTTTGGAGTGACGCAAATCGGCGAGTTTTATGGAGCAACTGAGTGCAACTGCAGCATTGCTAACATGGACGGCAAGGTCAGCAATAATGATGTTCTTGTGCCTCGTCTCAGAAAATGGAATACATATTTTATTAATCTGGTTCTGTTGTGCTCTTTCAGGTGGGAGCCTGCGGATTCAACAGTCGCATTCTTCCCTATGTGTACCCCATCCGTCTGGTAAGGGTTAATGAGGAGACCATGGAACTGCTTCGGGACAGCCGAGGCCTGTGCATTCCCTGCCATCCTGGTAATGAAATAATGTGCTGCAAAGTGATGTGGTTTCTGAATGGGGTGTTTTTATGTCATGTGGGTCATCTGAACTCCCAATATCTATTCTGCAGGGGAGCCAGGGCTCCTGGTAGGTCGGATTGACCAGAAGGACCCTTTGCGGCGTTTTGATGGCTACGCTAACCAGGATGCTACAAAGAAGAAGATTGCTCACAATGTTTTCAAAAAAAATGACTGTGCATATTTATCAGGTAACTTTTCTTATCATTTTACAAAAAAAAAAAACATTGCAAAATGTTAAAAGAAAAAATAATATTGATTTTTTTTTTTATTTATTTTTTTTAAAGTACAGGTTGTGATTCCAGCTTTGTTTGTTTATCTATGTCAAAACTGTGAGTTTCTAAAACTAAACTGCTGTTGATAAACTATTTTCACCCGAGGCGATGTGCTGGTGATGGATGAACTGGGCTACATGTATTTTCGCGATCGCAGTGGCGACACCTTCCGCTGGCGAGGGGAAAACGTCTCTACCACTGAGGTGGAAGGCATAATCAGCAATCTCCTGGATCAGACTGATGTGGCTGTGTATGGTGTGGTTGTCCCAGGTAACAACGGGCTATTTACATTTAAGTCTCACCAGAGTCTCACTTGTAATCCTTACGCTTCTGAATTTTGCACTAGGTGTGGAGGGAAAAGCAGGAATGGCTGCCATTGCAGACGCTTCTGAAAGTTTTGACTGCGATGAGTTCTTAAAGAACATCCAGCGAGCACTTCCTTCTTACGCTCGCCCTGTATTCTTACGGATCTCTCCACAAGTGGACACCACAGGTGACGAGACCCACCATTGCACAGAAATCGACATCGGTCATCAATGCCTTCATAATATTGAATGAATTGAAGCTAAAATGAATCTGTCGACATTCTTGCATAGGCACTTTCAAAATCCAGAAAACAAGGCTGCAGAGGGAAGGGTTTGATCCTCGTCTCACAAATGACCAGCTCTACTACCTGAACAGTCGTGCTGGACGATACGAGCCCATCAATGAGGAGCTCTACAGTGCTATAGCCGAGGGAAGAATTTCTCTATGACCTGGGAGGCAATCCCAGCATGCCTCTGTCGAACAGGCTAAATAAGCTGTTGTTGAAAGAGAAAGCATAGGACATGCATACAGAAAAGCTTTGAGCAGTCAGACTTGGTGCACCATTGTCTACACTTTAACTGCTCTGGGAACAGAGTTAAGAGGACTACTCACATAGACAGAATACTGCTCCAGCTAATGTTTTAACACTGTGTCATTAACACAAAGACATGATGTGGCAGCAAATATACTTTTAAAAGCATTTCTTTTTATTTGAATTACAGGAACACCTCTTAAAGCCTTCAAGCATCACTGAGAAGAAATCTCCCATAATCAGTCTGGAGCAGGTTATGTCAGGACAGAAAGGGTAGTATCACTGTTATATGGTACTGTACCCATGTTTTGCTGCATGTTTGATGCTGTACAGGTCATTTTTATTACCACTGTGTGCTTGACTGAAGTTAACAGATTGGACTTCAACATGCAGTTGGAAAAGCTGCTAGTACAAGTATTAACCTTAGGATCTTCAATTCTTTTAATTGCAATGGAAAACTAATCCCACTTGTTGGAAACTATAAGGAACACTGGTGTGGGTTTGCAAAGAAACATTATTACTGAATGTGCCTTCTATGAAACTCGTTTTTCATATTTTGAATGATTTTTTTAGAGAAAGGAGCCAAATGAATGTGGATATTACAGCATTACTTTTGTGTATGCAAAGCTGAGTAACACTATAATATTTTTTTGTAACAGTTCTTATCAGTGTAGTGTAATATAGGTGTTCATAATTGTGATTTGAAATTTGAGACCTAGAATACACTTCTGCTGTAATTTAAATTAAACTTCTCAAAATGCATTTGTTTCATGTTATTCATTAAAACACTTGGAGGTTAAAATGCTGCTGTACTGGTGAAGGCCACTTTAAAACACGAAAATACTGTTGAATAATGCAATGAATTTGTTCTTCTAACAAGTAAGTCAATGTGGTGCCAATGTTTGAGTAAACTTTAGTGGTTTTTCAGTATTCAGTAGAAAAGGAAATACTAGCTGGTAGGATTCTCAGTGGATGCTCTTTGCAGGCTGTGCAGAAGTACGGAAAGACTTTGTGTGAGATGATGTTTGTGAAAGTGTAGAGAGTGGTTCTCTCTCTCGGGTCCTGAAACGCTACCTTCCCTCGGTCCATGTCCAGTACCACTCTTACCACAGCAGGTTTTTTTGTCATATTGAGCGGCTCCCACGGTGCTGTACAGGCTTTATGCTCTCCATTGCGAAACCTGACCGTCCAAAATCCCTCTGCTGGCGTCAACACATGTTTACCCTTCCTGTTAATGGATTCACTGGCAACCCCTAAAACCCAGTAGGTGTTGTCGTTCACTTCCACATCCCACCTGTGACGTCCAGAAGAGTAGCTCTCGGCTGCCAGCATCTCAGCGCTGATGTCAAAACGCTCTGGGTTGTCGGGTAGTTTGAATATTTGAGTAGAATTCTGTACAGTTGTGAGGTCCTCAGAGAGAATGAAGCAGTTGGCAGCTGTGTTGGGATCCAGAGTTACTGAAGCTAAGACAAAAAAAAGTAACTTAGAATTGACAAGAGAAAAGCTCACCCGTCAATCAAGCTATTCCTCAAGAAACTCACTGTATTTTACAATCTTCTTCATCTTTTCCCACACTTTATATTTAAGAGATCCTAAGTGCTTGGCAACGTCTATCAGAGCACCAGACAGCAGCTTTGGCTCATTAAAACTTTTCCAGGTCCTGAAAAACAAGTTTGTCAGAATTCCTCCTACAAAAATATTCGCTTTAAAAGAAAAAAACTTACAAAAATATTTACTTTTAGACAACTTAAAAATAAAGCAGCTTACCGTTTTATTGTTTCTTTGTAATTCTGAAAACAAATTACAAATACAGTTTTAACTACACAGTTAAACAAGTTGCACAGCTTTGCGGTTGTCAGTGAAAATATCTTCACTACCTTCAGAAACTGGATATCATGGCTCTTCATTTCCTGTTCCACTAGTCTAATAGTATTGGATAGAGATGTAATTTCACAGCTCATCTCCTCAATTCTTTGGTTGATCATGAGATTCTTCTGGTCCTCTTCAGCCTTTAAAGCAGAAAGTCTTGCAGCTTCCTGCTCCCTCAGGAACCCGTGCAGGGTTTCAAACTCATCCTTAATTTGTTTTTCAGTATGTTCCACTTGGCTCTGAAAAAAGAAGGTAAATTCTCACATGAGCTCTTCTTCCAAATGCGAGATTGTGGTGCTTCACCTTTTTTTTTTGATACCTTGATGTGTTCTGTCATTTCCTCACACACTGTTTTTGCTTTCCTGTAAAGCTGTAACTTGTCTTTCAAGGGCAGGAGTGCACTCTTCAGTTCTTCCTGAAATGTCAGTGGAAAGTGGTCAACTTTTACAAGGTCAAAGCAGCAGGTGGTCAAGCTGTCAGCACAGTGTGGTGCTTTCAGCTTCTGCATTCTCTTCCATGCCAGCATTCCTCCTAAATACAATGTGCAACAATACAGTAAAATTACCTCAAAAACTCTTGCAAAGTTTAATATTTTGCACAGATAATGAAGAGCAGTATAAATCTAAATTAATTTTGAAGAGGCCACAGTATGAAAGATTTGTTTGAGTTTGGTGTTCAGGGTTTCCTGGTTTCTAAAGAAAGCAGAAGAGGTCAGGATGAGAATGAGTGCCGCGTCACAGAAGCCTTGTGAGAGTCGAGTTTCAGCGCTTTCAGGACCCCAGAGGCAACCAGAAGCCAAATATATGGATCTATTATTAGAATGTTAACAAACTCTGTCAAAGAAACCTTCACACAAACTGCATCAGCATACCACATTTACAGAAAAAGAAAATGACACACAGAAATCTCAGCAAAAGCAAAGCAGCACACCTTTGGCTTTCACACAACCAAAGCATGAGATCTCCTCTGCTTAGGAACTAAGAAATCTATAACATATCAAAATCTTTGCAAAAGTAATCTTAAGGTTAATTTGAAAGTACACATATCTATAAACTTTTACTTTTAGATCCCATTCATGTTTCTGAACATTTCTTTTTCACAAAAACAGAAAAAATATTGAATAATGCTTTTATTCAGATTATATTGTGTCAAAGATGCATAAACAAAAACATTTGAGAGTGAAATAAGTACTGCACTATTACAGTGGCCTACCTTACAGTCGTGAGTGCCTTCTCTAATGGGATAGAGTTTGTGCCCCTTGTGTGCAGCTGCTTTGCCACAAACATGACAGATTGGTTCTAAATCCTCCAAACAGAAGAGTGTGAGCTTTTCTCCGTGCTCTCCGCAACCCTCCGAGTCATTCCTGCTTCTGTCTTCTTTGAAGGATTTACAGGCCTTCTCCAGCACGTTGCTCACCGCTATCTGATCCATGGAGGAACGACGCCAGCACAGAGGGCAGCACTTTGAATCTGTGTCCTCACTGCCCTGCGTGTTCCAGCTCTCTTGCAGACAGTCTTTGCAGAACCTGTGTCTGCAAGTGAGGACAACAGGCTGACTAAGAATGTTTCCACAAATTGGACAGGAAAGGTCATCTTCAGAGTAATCACGCCTGCTGGCCATTCTTTAGAATGGTGCTTTGCAAAAGGCTGGCACCTAAAAAGTCCCACCCACGGCTCCGGTAGCCTGCCTCATCTTATCCCTCAGGAATAACTGTTAATCCTTCTGCTACCAAAGGCATATCCTGTGCGGTTGAGGATCCATATTCACAATAAATAAACACTGCTCAACGGAGTTCAAATCTCTCAAGGATTTAGGACATCATCTCCTCAGATCAGTACTACAAATTAAAATCTAAAGTCTTCATCAATTAAATGACTAAAAAAGATTGACAGAAGGAAAGAAGCTGCAGGCACTGACATTAGACAGCAAAATTTAGAAAAATCTATTGCGACTGATGTTCGTTTAAATTACCTTATTATTCATAACTGTAGATGGAGGAAAACACGTTAAGATCATTTGAAGTACATTATTTTACCTGTAATTTTATTCTTTGAGGACTCTAAAAAAGACAATAAGTTGCTTTTTACATGACTGATCAATCAATCACCTAACAAACTATGGAGTTAAATGAAATCTGCAGAAATTAGTCAATTTATACCCTTATCTGCTGATAAACATACATTTCATATCAAACTGTAAAGCAGACTAACTTAATTAGCAGCAGAGTCTGCCAAATTCAGGTAATATACACATTTCTTCACGTTTTCTTTGTAATATGGGTGCTTAGCAGAAGTGGAGAGGAAGAGGAAGAGAGACATGTGGTTTTCAGTTATTTTTATTGATAATTGTAAACTAACTGGAAATGAAACCTGCTTTAGTAAAACAAATTCTGTGTATTAAAATTACCTAAAAAAACAGCTCATTTTTATACTCGTGCTTTGAGCTCAGATGAGTCATAGAATAACAGACATTTCTCAGTTTCAACAGTTGTTTTACTTCTTGTTCTTTAAAGGAAATATCTTATTTGCTGTTGCTTTAGGTGTTTTGCAATCATGTTGTTACATAAACTTTTCAAAAACTGGTCATAACCTGCAGAATGTTTTAGTGTATAGTCAATGGATGACTCGTTTTTAAAATCACACCGTAAACTTTATTGTCAAACAGGAATGACAGAAGGGCAAAACAACAAACATCACCAAAACAAAATTTGATATTTGTAAAAAACAAAAAAAAACTTGATAAACAGACTTGCGAGAAATTGTACATGACACTGCAAACTGAGACTGCACAATCACTCTGGTGTGTAACAACATGTGAAACATGAATGCCAAAGTTCAGTCATCTGAGGATTAAAACCTTAAGATTCTGTTCTGGCTCACATGAGATTACAGCGACACTGAACACATGATTACAAGAAGTGCTGTTCATTTAAAGCATTGGTTTAAATTGGAAATTAAAAGCAAATGTTTTAGTTGATGTACATACATTGGTCCAATATTTGTCTGGGTTCTAACAGTGTAAAGTTTATCAGACGTTTACTGTTAAACACTAAGTGTTGCACAACATAGGGAGGAGGAGTACCAACAGACCAGCGGTTCTGTCATAGCTACACCTCTGACATAATTATTTGTTAGGATTGTACTTAATACTTTTTGGGATCAAAAACATTCAATTACTGAACATGCATGTGATTTAGTATTAGTGTAATTCTCTGCCTTTATAAATATTTTCTAGTAAGTACATCTAATCAGAGGTCACTGTGGCACAGGAACTTCACATCAGCTTTCTGTCAGGGTGATCGGAGGCCCGCCCAGAGCGCTGGTGTCTGATCTCCAGATGCTTGCTCTGCACACGGTCAAAATGCTGAAGAAGCTCGCTGTAATCCACTTGGGTGTGAGAGCCGCGCTTGCTGGCCCCTTGCTGCTTCGAGTCCATATACTTTGACTCGTCTACAGTCCTCATGAGCTCTGGGTTGGGAACACAACTCAAGCGATGGGACAGCAGCTGGAAGGCCTGACTCTGTGGCAGCAGCATCAACAGGCCGTACAACGCCTTGATCAGGTAGGGGTTGTTCTCCACATCTAGGAGCTGCAGGCGCAGGTAGGTAAAAATGGGGCTTTCGATGAGCTGAACCAGCTTGTCGACTTCCATCAGAAAGTCCACCGTCACCTCCAGATTTCCAAACTTCTGGATAAGATCGTAGGCATGCCTGTAGTTCTGTGTGAGAAAACACAGTGACACGGTGGCCACGGGGTTGTGACACCAAGAGCGATACAGGCAGCAAAACAAGGTGCAGCTTTCTTGAGTATAGAGGTCTTTTAGTTGGTTTCGCAGCTCGAAGAGCTCAGCGGACGTGAGCAGGATGGTGTTTAGAGTCTGAACCATTGTGGAGGCAAATTTAAGGTCCTCTTCTTTTAGCAAGATGTCCGCCATAGAGTGAAAGATGTTCTCTGCGTGAAGGAGCAGACAAAGCTGTCTGATGATGAAAGCCCCCCTGTTTTCCAGAAGCTTCCTTTCCAAACTGAAACGTTTAAGCAGATTAATCATGAACTTGTAAAAGTAGGAGTTCATGCTGGGCGTGGAGGGAGAAGAGTCGACAGCTTTAGGGTTTGTGCTTGGCTGCTGCCCTGACTTGGGACCCTCTGGCACTTTGAGCACCAGCTTGTTATCAGTGCTGTCACAGGAGAAGGCTTGGTCTGTTTGGCCAGCAGGAGACGACGCTATCTCAGCCAACACCTCCAGATCTTTCAGTATGACTTCATCAGATTCATCCGACAGCGTTTTTAGCAGAATGGGGAAAAGGCTGTCTGTGTGGCGAAACATTTTGCGTGGCGTCTTGATGTAAAGGTGATAAAGCCACTTGAGCACTGCTATGCGCGTCATCATTCCTGTGGAGGAGTCATGGAGGTGGCGATCCAACACTTGAACAATTCCATCCAGGTCTAGGTTTACCTGGGGCCTATCGGCGCTCGCTGGCGTGAAGAAGCTGATGTTACTGAAGCCAGTAGATTCTTGCGACGCATTCAATATGTCATTGCCATCTGCCTCCACTTTGGGCTGTTCATCTCCTGTGGATGGTGAACCGAAGCTCCTATTTCCTCCTTCTTCGTTATCATCATCGTCCTCAGGAGTAACCAGTTTCATCAAACTGTTATTACAGGCACTTGCTGCTTCTTTGGTATTTTTCTTTCGGTCGTCATAAGAAAGACAAGGAAGTACTGCTGTTAGGATGCCAGAGGAGTAAGGGAGCATCACTCTGCCAGCAAGTTGAATGAATTCTCTCATCCACGTCATAGCCGTCAGCTGGATCAGATCATTTGTGACCTTTGCTTCGTCTGCAACTTGGCAGTGGATGACCAGGATGTTTGCCATCTCGGCAAACTTGACTTTGGAGGGTGTCTTCTTAATCTCTTTCAAAAACTCTCCCAGTACGACTTCACATGTCCTCCGAATTTCCTTGCTGTTATCTCCCATGATCTGGAAAAGTCCATCCAAGATCTCTGGGAGATAGTCTAACAGATTGATGTCTGGCACCGACTCCAAGACGTGGATCCAGGAGATTATAAACTGCCTGGCATACTGGTTATTGGAGTAGATTCTTTCCCGCAGCAGAGGAACAAACGCCACTAAGTCAAAGGTGTTGCTTTCTGTGACAATGTCTTTCAGCAGTCTGTCCAGCAGTTCGGATCCACTCTTTACGTTGGGGTCTGGGTCTGCAGCGAGCTTACTGAGACCATCGAACAGCAGGTTGAAGTGAGGCAGCACGGCCCCCCGGGCCACTTTAACTATATTATAGAGGGCCTCGCATGCGTAGTAGCGCAGGCGGCTGTCTGAGTCATTGAAGCACGTGAGTACAGGCTCAATGAGCTCCTTCAGATACAGACCTGAGTCCTTCCCCAGAGCGATGGAGCAGGCTGCCAGTCCGATGAGACCTCCCTTCCGACTGTGGGGGTGCTGGGAAAGGGCAAACTCCGACGCCAGAATCTGGATCACATGTCGAATTTGAGTTGAGTTGTTTTGCGCCACAAACTCCCGCACGAGCTTTTCTATTTCCAATGCGGCGACTTTCCTTTTCTCGTAGAGTTTGTCATTCAGAGCCCTGACAATGTTCGGGGTCAGCGGAGAAAAGTCCTTCTCGGCGTTCATTTTTCTACCTGAAGCTGTCGTGGATCCGGGCTGAAAGTGTCTTTCATGTATGCATTTATGTTGCAGATAGCCTCAGATTTCTGTTCTCATTTGCTATCCAGGAAGTTTCTTTTTTCAACAGAGAAGCAGCTGACCCGTTGTATCCGCCGGAAATACGTCATGTTTGCAACCTTCAATTGGGTCCCGCTCTACAAGCACCGTTAGCTTAAATTGGCTTCATGCTGCCGAATGAATGTTTACTTGTTTACATTAAACACCATTTAAAATTTGCGGATTTTATTCTTTTAGTGAGGGATTTTGCTTTCGTCTCAAACAAAGATGGCGTGCCAATTTTCTTTTCAATCACGTCTCTCGTCCATCATAGAAACAATGGCCAAATCTACTCTAAGTCAGGTCTGCAAACTGGTGGATGAAGACTCCGCTGAGATTAAGATGGAGTTATCTCGGCTTTTATCGGCAAATTCCGCCCTGGCTAAAAAAGTAAACAGTCTCGAATGCGAACTTACTGTCGTGAAAAGCGACCCGCCTAAGTTGATTAAAGCTTGTCGGAGTGTTGCTATACAGACTGACTGCAACAGAGACGAGGATGTTGGCTGTGGTATCATAGCTTTGCTCGGACATTGTTTGTAATTATATTTTGGCATTACTTTTAGATATTATGCTAATGAATTTCTTGCTCTTTTGTATTTTACGTCAGGTTCTGGACATGTTGCTATAGATGGAATCTTTGGAAATGATTGGTGTATGAACCTGTGGAAAGATAGAGACCCATACAGTCTGGAGAGATGCTCAGGCTCTCCACAGTCATTTGAAAAGGTGAGAAAGGTGTTTACATTTTGAAATTAGTTGATGTATGTTTTGATTTATGTCTGATAGAATAGAATCATACAAGGTTTCAGAAGAAATGTGCTGTTAATGTCATGTCTAAATAATTACCAACTAATAACCATTCACAGTATTTAGCAAATAATTTAATCTTAAATGATTTACATATTGTTTTTACTTTGAAAATCTTGCAGGGACATGATTACAATCCAGTGTGAAATTTGAACTACATATCACACAATTGAGATGCTGATAATGTTATGATGTATAGTCATTATATTGGTTATAAATATATAGAGTTTGCTTGTTTGATGACAGAACTGTTCAAAAATACCACACTTATATTATCCAAACAGTATAATAAAACTTTAAAATACCACAAGTTATATTATATTACAAGTCAGTTTTAATTATTAAGGGAAATGAAGACACCTATACGTATTATTCTCAAATTTAATTAAAAAAAAGATTCCATTGTAGTTGGTTGACAGCAGAATTGGTTTGTGTCACTCTTGTAACAAATTAAAATGCATCGTTAGTCTCCTAAACTTACATTTTTTGTGTGTTTTTCCCAGTCTGTAACATCTGTGGCTGATCCCATTTCCAAGAGTGAGAACAAAACACAAGATTACGTGCAAAATGTTGCCACCTGCTTTCCGCAGCAGAACCCTGAAGGTTAGGCGAGGGCAGAGAGGGATGTGGAGCAATTAGTGGCGTCCGCTGCTTCCTGAGTTTTTACATTTTTACCTTTATTCCAACAGAACATAAGCAAGGCATTGCTGAGGAACCAGAGGAGCTTTCCATGGATTACTCAGTAGATGATAGCAATAGCAGCTTATCGATTGACCAAAACAGAGACCAGGTTGCAGTTTGTCCTGAAGAAGCAGCTATGCTGTTATTGCCCTTCAGCAATACGGAAGAGACCTTCAGTGCTCACATCATTCCTATTGAAAAAGAAGAAGAAGAAGAGGATGATGATGATGTCCAGTTTGTTCAAGAAACACAGCAAGAACCAGCAGAAAACACTTCTGCTGCACTTAGTAATGACAACCTGCTGCCATTAGCAATCAACAGCGCCAAAAACTTTACGACCCCAGAAAAAGATTCTAATGATGAGGCTGGTGTGAAAACCACCAAGATGTCAAATACAGACAAATTTCCTTGTAAAATATGTTGCAGAACCTTCTTTCATAAGGGAACTCTTACTCGCCACATGAAGTCACATAAGTCTAACTTTTGCAATATTTGCAAGCAGCATTTCCCTCAAAGAATCGATTTAAACTCTCACAGCTGTGTGCCGCCTGATCTTTCGCAAACAATCAGCAAGAGTTGCCAGGTATGTGGGAAAGCGTTTGCCAACCCCTCAGCTCTCAGGATTCATTACGTAGTTCACACTGGAGAAAAACCTCACAGGTGCAGTTTTTGTGGAAAAAGATTTACGCAGAAAGGCAACCTGAAATGCCATCTGCGCATCCACACCGGAGAAAGACCTTTCAGCTGCGTTAAATGTGGTAGAACTTTCACGCAAAAGGTGAATCTTAACCACCATTTAATGGCACACTTGAATCGAGAGGTTGTAGAAAACGACAGAAGTGCTGAGGACATTTAAAAATCTGTCAGTAGATGCTTGTAGTTCAGGATATGTAGCTTTATTATAGAATTGTTTCATCTTTCTACTGATTGTAAGAACTGCTGTTGTCATGTTAAACAGTTTACTGTATTTTGTGGAAAAAAATGTGTTTTTGTAAATGCTTTTATTTTTAGCATCAAAATATATTCCCTGTGTTTAATTAAAAAAACTGACAATAATATTTTAGTTCTGACTCCAGTTTTACTTCAACCTTTTTTAAAATATCTTTCTTTATCACTGGGACTGGGACTCCTCCATCTACTGACAGAAACAAAAGCATTTGGAACAGTGAAGGGCATAAAAATATTAGAATAGGATAAATGTATTAATAAGATGTTTACAATAGATTATTTAGTGTTAGGTGTAAAAAAAATGCTGGAGTCCTTCACAGTTCAGATCACAATGAAAACAAAAAGCTTTCATAAACAGAAAAAAACAGACCTGGTTGTGGAAATATTAGTCAAAAAATGTAACTTAAACTATAATAGGATCAAATTAAATATTGTGAATAAGAAATGCATGCCAATCACACAACTTGTGAGGTAACCATGAATGTTTATTCACACAGCAACACTATTTGGACTACAATAATTATCTCATTAGGCAATAAAAATATAAAGTAACACAAACATTTATTTAATTTGACTGCAAAACAAAAGACTCTGACCTGGCTTCTGAAAAACAAAGACACCAATGAAGAAAAACATTTTTTTTCCAAGAGGTAGTTTTAAAGGTTTTTGCTACTTGTGTGCAAACTGTGGATTACCTGCCCAGAGGTATTATTTTTGGCATTTTTCAAGACAGGTCTTTTGTGTTTCAAGATATGAGGTATATTGACATGCATGGGTGACATGGAAGTAAAAAGTTTGCTTTCTTTTTTTTTACATTTCCTGGCTGCCTTGGGGCGTGGCCAAGTGTTTGTTGTTGTTTAAATGACTACATCTTTATAATGCATTTTGCATTATGAAGAAATCTCTAAACTGCCATAATATGACAAAAGATCAAATCGGCAGTGTGGAAAGACAAAAGAAAAAGCTGAAATATTAATAATAATAAAAAGATAGTTCCTTAAGAAAGGTTTAACATAGTTTGTAATTGTTAGATTTGGGGACTCAGATTATCTGAAAGGTCCTTCCACAGCTGCAGTGTCCATTTGAAAGCCCTGCTCCCACATTGACTGTATACAGAAAACTGGACTGAGCAATACCTACCCCCTCATGTTTCAAAAAAGAAGTACCCGCTGGCTCCTAGAAGCCAAAATCCTATAGACTTCTACTGAGATATAAGCAGTTATTACCAGTCATTATATTTTTCAGAATAGACATTTTTGCTCTGATACATTTTTCTTAATATCTTCTTGCTAATCCTATTTTTTTCTTTATTGCAAGTTATTCAAGTTATAAATTGACTGGTCAGATGCCTCAGCAAACGCATGTGGTGCAAGCTGGCCCCCATCTAGGACATTTGATTGGCAGATTTTCCTGAAAGTGGAAGGAGTGTGGACTTCAGACAAGCTTACTCCTGATTGGCGACAGTAGGTGACCAAGAAACGTTGGCTCAGACCGACTCAAACTAATCACTGTCGACTGGCACCAAATGGCGACGCACGTATTGCGGATAAAAGGCAACTGAATTGGCTTCATTTCGCTGGAGTCAGAGGTAAGGTATTTTCTATGGGTGACATCACAGCCGCTCTGTCCAGTTCTATGTACAGTCAATAGTCTCCCATATCAAAGTGTAGTTTCAGGAGAAGGTGGTTCTTTATTCTCTTAGTCTTCTCTAACAAATGCTGCATTTTAAAAGGAAGTTTTTTTTAATTTGCATCAAAGTTTAAATAGTTATGTTGGCACACACTGAACCGCTCGGATCAAGACCGACCCCACCTCTTTCAAATGCTTCTGGTTTGACCAGCCAATTGAAGCACTGGTGATGATTTAAACCATATTTATAAGCATAACATTTGCCACAGTCCACACAGCTGTAAGGTTTTTCCCCAGTGTGTGTCCGAAGGTGAATGTTAAGAGAGCTTTTCTGTGAAAAACTTTTGCCGCAGCTGGGACAGCTGTAGGGCTTTTCCCCAGAATGCACACGCTGGTGCAATTTCAGGTATGTCTTTTGAGCAAAGCGCTTTCCGCACACAGAACAACTGAAAGGCTTTTCACCAGAGTGTCGCCTAATGTGGACTTTCAGACTACTCAGGTAGTTAAAGATTTTTCCACAGAACAAGCACTCAAAGCGCTTTGTTGTTTTCACCGGTTTTGGCTGCAGAGTGAACTCTTTGGTTGCGTTCATATGGATGCTGTTTGTGTAGTCCGAGTGTTCCAGGGTGGCTGAGGGTAGATCGGTGTTGTCAACCAGCGTGCTCATAGTGGCATCGTCGAGTAGCTTCTCCATAAGTGGTGGCTGGGTCCGCTGATGGATCTGACTGTCAGATGTCATGGGGAAGTTGGTTTGTTCTCCAGAGGAAAGCTGTATTTCGTTAACAGCTCTATGAAGCATGCCGTCGTCTTCGCACATGCCCACAACTGCAGGATGAAAATAAATGCATTCACATGAACTTTCATCAAGACTTTAAAGACCCACTTCAATGAAAATTGTGTTTGGGGTGTTTTTAAACATGTTTTTGTAGCATTTTTCTCACGATTGAGGACCTTTTTAAAGAAAATGAAGATGAAATCTGGATTTCTGTGTATTTCTTTGTTCAAATTGGGTTGAATCAGGAGCAGACAAAAAATGCCATTTGAAAAACCTTGTAGTTGTAGTAGGCACTACAGTTCCAAAAGCTGCCTGCTCTAATTCATTCCGATGCATCCACTTCCCCGTCTGATCTGGCATCTGGCTTAAAACTGCTCCTGTATTGGCCCACCCAAAACTCAGAGGTGATTTTTTAATGAACTACTTCAGCTCTACAGGAACTATGTCCTATAAAAGGTCAAAGACTTTGGCTAAAAACAGCGTAATTATATTTTTAAAAAACCACTGGGAACCAGTGCACTGCAAAAATGATTGCAGTGGGACTTTAAAAACTAAAGGCACTCACTTTTTCTGTTCCCTGTGTGCCTCAGCTGTTGACTGATCGGATGATCATCATATGTTTCCTCCTTGACAAAGATGAGGTCGGGCTCTCTTGCCATCATGTCAATTGCCTACAATAAAAAGAAGAAGCTATAAATATAGCATTTGTTTAGTCAGACCACGATGCGATTGCATTTCAGATGCAGTCGGCTGACCTGTGGTTCTGTGCCTGCCATTAGACCAACATCCATAGGTGGTCTTCTTGGAGGTGGAAGCCTTTCTTCTCTCCAAAGGTCCATGCACCAGTCTTTCCCAAACACCCCTTCAATGGCTGGAGCACAGTGCTGCTGATCTAGAAACAACAAAACACATGCATATCAGACAACAATACCAAATGTAAACAAAGACAAATATACAGACCCAACGAGTTGACAAACTCTGCAATTAAACAGAAAATAAATGCTGCAAACACTAGCTGTGGTGTGGCAGCCAGAGGAACCTCCCCATCTTCAGACCTGTAGGTTGCCTGCAGCCGACACCGTTGTTGGCGTCTGCGGGGTAGGTCTGCGCCTCCCTTGCGGCACTGAGCTGCACTTCCAGTGAGTAACATCTCTTCTTCAGAGCCTCATTCTCCGTCTTGTGCAGGGAAATCTCGGTGCGCAGGACGGAGGAGCATTCATCCGCCAGATTGCTGATTTCAACCAAAGCCGCCTTCGTTAACTTGTCAAGAATCCCAGCGAGCTGCGCACGGAAGCTCCGGTTGGTGTTGTCGCACATCATTTTCTCAAAGAAGCTCCGTATTTGTGTGTCTGTTTAGCTGAAAACCCAACTGAGAACAGGCTGCGATTGTATTCAGATATGTGGGTACAGCTGTGCCGAAAGGGCTTCTGGGAAACTGCATGCTCGTAGACAACTGTTTTGGGTGAACGCGAGGGGGCAACATTGTAAAAAGAGGGGTGACGGGGCTTTAAAAACATTTACATGTGAAATTCTTTATGACAAAAAAAATCTTTGTACATTATTGTACTCACAGCCTTTTTTTTTTTTACAAAGTGTGTGATAGTAAGAATTTAAAAAATCTGTGTTTGTTGAAGGTCAAAATAAGAAAAAGTTTCTTTTTTTCTGTAAGATCCAGTGTGACTTTGCATTGTACAGCAGCAGGTTTTAAATGTTTAAATGTCTTTCAGAATTTATTGTGGCGTTGAAATTGGTTGATTTCAAGCAATTGAAGCAAAATTTGGGGGGAAAATTGAAAGATAATGAAATGCATAGATAGATGTGTGTGTATAAATACACTCTTACATTTTCCTACCCATTTGCAAATGAAACAATTTAATTACTCTTAATCATAAATAGACATATTTGCACATTCTGATTAATTGAAAATTACTTTTGTCAAGTAGATTGTGAGTAAATGCTTGAAAAGCCATTGGAGGAAGCAAATTTATATAATCCCATCCATAGTATGTTTATGATTCAAGTGAGTGGAAAGAAGCAAATTTATATAATCCCACCAAGATACCATTCATTTTCTAAACCTGCTGTTTACCTCTTGGTGTCACCAGGGTACCAAACCTGTCCTGGCTACTGTTGGGTGAAGGTGGGGTGCACTCTGCAGCTCATCTGTCTGAAGGGGCACACACTTAGGGACACGTTTTAATCAATCAATTTACTGAACATGTCTTTGGATTGTGGGAGGAAACCGTAGCGCCTGGAGAAATCCCACTCTCACACAGTAAAATGGGGCAACAAATATCACCTGGAAGAAGTGGTCACACGAACGTACTCACATTGCAGTTAAAATCTTCATTTGTCGACAGTAAAAGAAAGTCACATAAACACAAACATGGGGCAATATTAACTTTATTTTTCACAAGATCTTTGAACAAAACTAATCATGTTAAACTACTGCTGATTTCTGATTTTAAGAGGCTCCATTAAGGAATGCTCCACTCAATGCAGAGACTCCGGATTCACTGCCATAGATATCCAAACAAGGATCTAAATGAACTGAGAGATGTTTCTTTAAGTTACAGTTCTTTGTAAAACCTTTGCCACACTTGACACAAACAAAAGGTTTTTCCCCAGTGTGCGTGCGCTGATGCATATCAAGGGTACATTTCTGAATGAAGCCCTTTCCACAAACCGGACAGCGATAAGGCTTCTCACCAGTGTGTGTGCGCTGGTGTGTGTACAGATGCCCTTTCTGGGCATATCGCTTTCCACACAAGGTGCATCTGAATGGCTTTTCTCCCGTGTGGCTTCTCTGGTGTATTTCAAGCTGACTGAAACATCTGAAACTCTTACCACAATGCAAGCACCCAAACCGCTTTGCAACCGAGTTCCGATAATTATGAAGCTTTGTATTCCTGAGAACATTGCTGCTTTGGGAAGCAACACTTTGAGCTGCAACATTTTGAGCCACACTTTCTCCTGGATTTGTCTTTGCTGCTGGTAATTGTGAACTCCACTGTGTTTCACAGTTCCATGGTTTTGGGACAGACTGCTGGCTTAGAGTCATAATGTCATTAGTAAATACAGGTTGGTGGTGTTCTGTAGCAGGTTTGGTATTCTGCTTCACATCAGGACTCTTCTGGATGTCTGCAAAAGCTTCCACTCCTGTTGAAAGTAAATGAACATTTTAAAAGTGAATTTAAAACATGGTCAAAAGCCATGTACAAGCTACGGTGATGAGATTTATCTTAGTATGTGGTGTTGCTAAAGCTTGACAATGCAACAATACAGCGTGTTATGAATCCATTTAAGGATCAACCATTATTATATGCAAAGTTTGGGATGTTTTTTCACCATGTCCATGCATAATTATGCATAATTAAAACCTAATTGGATTACATAAGGGAATACACACCTATTTCAGCGGTTTGGTCCTGATCAGGGTAGTTGTTATCCAAATCTGGTGACTCCTCCTTTATCACTGTGAGTTTGGGCAGTTCTTTCTCTGACTTTTGTAAAGAACAACAACAAAAAAAACAACAACATTGATGTTCAGTTGAATGCAGTATAACAGCCTCATTTTGTTCCTTCTGAATGATGCCACACATACTTCAGTTGCTGTATGCTCTTCACTGTGATAAAAACTGTTTGTCTCTGGAGAGGAACTCCTTTTTTTCCATACAGTTTCACTGGGATTCGCCATACTTTATTAAAAGGGACAAGAAAGGAAATGATAGCATATTTAATGACTGAGATCTAATCAAAATTGCACAAAAACAATCAAATAAATTCACAATCTTACCTTTTTATAACTGGTCTTGTCCCATCAGAGGCCAAACATGGGGAGTCCCTCGCTGGTGTCGGTAACACCACCTCCTGTCTGTTCCCCTGCGCCATGTAGAGCAACTTCTCCATCAGTTGCAGTTTCTCAGTGAGAGAGGCGATCTCGTTTCGTCCTCGAGTTATCTCTATTTTCAGCATTTTCGATTCGATCTGCACCAGTTTGCTAATTTCTGCTACCGCTGTCTTGGATAAAGCGTCCATGATGGACACTAGCTGTGCCTGGAAAGAAAACACTGACGACATTTCTTTCTAACGTGACTTCAGTGACACACGACAAGCATACAAACGAGCTAGCAGGGATACAAGTTGAAGTTGATGTGCCGTGTTACGGTGAAACGGAAAGAGCATGCATGACTACAAGACTCGCGTGAATTACTCTCATCTGCTGCTGTGTCAGTCAATTGAAATGGACGGTGTCGCCACCTACCGGCGAGGCGGTAGAACGTCAATGAAAAAAAAAACAATTATATATACGAAGAAGTTATGGCGTTGTGTCTTTTTTGTAGATATTAAATCATACTCACTTTTATTTAATTCATACGGAAAAGCCCCATGAAGTTATTTATACCATATTTTTTCTCATTAACTCGAATTCATTTTTTAATGACTTCATCGACCACAATGCCGTGCGATAAAACAAAACGTGTGATTGGCTGTCGAAACTGAGAATCAGGAAGCATTGAATTGATTCGGGTTGAATCAAACAAGCATTTCGCCAGGGAAAATCGTCTTAACCATCTGCTTCCGAATTTCCATGTAAGGGAATTTCCTTCTAACGTTTAGGTTTTCTTGTTTGTTTTAATATTCTATAAAATCGTAATGTTTCAAAGGTTGTTTTCTTTTTGCAGTCCTGTTTTGAAATGTTTGTTCACAGTCTTGTACACTAATCAATAAAGGTGACATATTTCCTTAGAACATTTGCTCACGCTACATGATTTGAAATACTGTTTTGTAACTGCTTCCTTTGTGCACTTTTTGTCTCTTTTCTTCCTCATCAGTCACTCAGTCTTGACATGGCTGGAAGAAGAGTTGTGGTTTTTCCCTCTGCAGCAGAACTGGGTCCAGTTCTGGCCAGTCTAGTGGCATCACGGGCTGAGAAAGCCATCTCCTCTCATGGTCGGTTCACTCTGGGACTTTCTGGAGGAAGTCTTGTGAACATTCTCAGCAAGGAGCTTCCTGCCTTACCAGAGTTGGACTGCAGCAAGTGGGTAGTAGGCTTTTGTGACGAACGTCTGGTTTCCTTCAATGATCCAGAAAGTACCTATGGACTTTACAAGGTATATGTGTATTAATATTTTATTTTATAGATGTTTTACTTACTTACAATCATAATATTCTGCTACATATAATGTAACACTTTATTTTTCTAACAGAGTCAGCTGTTTTCCAAGGTTAACATCCCTGATAATGCAGTCTTAACCATTGACTCCTCTTTGCCGGTACAAGAGTGTGCAGAAGATTACACCTGCAAACTGAAAAAGGTGCAGATTAGTCACAAATGTTAAGATTACAGCATAGTTATCATATTTATTGCATTTAATTGCTGTATTAAAAACCACAGGCCTTTCCAGATGATGAGTTTCCTGTATTTGACCTGTTACTGCTGGGGATGGGACCTGATGGACACACGTGTTCCCTTTTCCCAGACCACCCTCTTTTGGAGGTGAGAGCGTTGTTTTTGCAATCTGTTAGGTGTGTTATGAGAACAGTAAAACTGACTCTAAAAATGGCTAAATGGACAGATTGTACCATCCTTTTTCCCATGATAGTTGTCTTGCAGCTACTTTGTTTCATGTTAAATTAGACATTTGAAAACTACACTTTTTGTGCACATATACTGGCAAATAATATAAATGGTTTGGATTGCATACAATACTCAGGAGAAGAAGATGATTGTGGCCCCCATCAGTGACTCCCCCAAACCACCACCTCAGCGTGTTACCATGACTTTTCCAGTGGTGAACTCTGCACGCTGTGTGGCTTTTGTATCTACAGGAGGCAGCAAAGCGCAAGTTTTGAAGGTAAAAGTAAAAAGATAATTGGCATGTACATTTTGCAATTCAGTTATTTTTAAAATGTAGACCTTTATAGGAACGTTGGTAATTATATTGAATTATCATATTTCTTTTCTAATACAGTTGTTAAAAGCATGTGGTGATTCTGACTACAGACATCATGTATTTGTTGTGCTCATTTGTTGCAATATAGCTACTCTATAAAGAGTAGAACTATTCTGTTGTTCAATTATACATTGTTAGTTTATAAATTGTATATAATTCTTTTTTTTTTATATTAAGATATGTAATATAAGTGATACTATACTCATACAAAAGAGGTAGATCTGAAAGTAAACAAACATTATATTTTACTATAAGAGTCGCCCTCTTGTGGTTATCATCTTCAACTGGGAGGCGTTTTAAGCTTTTTTGTTTTGTTTTGTTTTTTGTTTACAACATATCGAATATTAAAGAGTGCTAGTATAGATAAAACTCATGAATAGAAAAAGAACAAAATTTAGATAAATCAGCAAAAGTGTTTTTTTTTTTTACACTATCTTAATGAAATTGTGAGAAGGATCAAAACTCCTGATTAAAATACAGTTAAGATTCAAAGTTCATGCAAAATGTTTTTCTTAATAGAGTCTTATTGTAACCACCCTGTTTTGTAGGAGGTGCTGGAGGGTAAACAGGGTTCCGTTTATCCAGCTGCTCGTGTTGCCCCAACAAAGGGGGAATTGTTCTGGCTCCTTGATGACCCAGCAGCTGCTTCCTTGTCTATCCAGGTAGAGAGACCAGGATCCGGAGAAAAACTGTAAAACTTCCACTTCCACAAGCAGCAAGTTTGTATAGTGGTAATGGAAATGGTTTAGTACATTCACAAATGTATGATATACATAAAAAAAATTAATAAAATAAAATAAATCTCTTTGTCTAATGCCGATGCACTGCTTTCTGAATTTTACACAACTGTGCAATTGTAGGACATCACACTTAAAAGGAGTAAATTTAGTATTTGCAATATTTACTAAACATTTACAATCGAAAATAGAAACAATATGGAAAAAAAAGTTTGCAGACTAATATTTTCAAGCAGGGACAATTATTTATATCTATTATTAAAAGGCTGAGCGTTTGTTTTTTTGGAATATAACTTTAAAAACAAGAAAAAAAAACATACGAAATTATGGCTAACAATTAAAAAAAATGTAAAATTCAACATTTTTTCTTGTCATAGTCATGTAGATGATCAGTAAAATAATAATACACTTCCATAAAGACAATATGTTTGAATTTTTTTTGTCCATAATAAAAACGTAAAATCTACAAAACGAGTTTGACACAAAAGAAAAATCGAACAATAAAATGAATGATGTAGTATAGAGATAAGCAGATGTTTTCAAGAATTCACAATGAGTTACATGACCTATTATAAAGCTGAATAAGCTTAATTTTCTTTGGTAAAATATAGAATATAGAATATGATCTAAAATATATATATATATTTAATGTAGATATTTAGTTAGTATAAAACTTGAAGAATTATAGCCAATAATAAAATAATGTAAAACCAACCTATTTTGTTGTCATTATAGTGTCCACAGAATGTCTGGAATATTAAAAAGAATACACTTTTAATGAAGAAAATGTGTTGAATTTAAACTTTAAACACCCATAAATCCCTAACATGTCGTAGAAAATCTGTCAACAAGCAGCAGAAGTTAGACGTTTCTTTCCTGATGACACATCCCCTTTAAGGCCGCAGCAGACCCCTCCCCTTTAAGCCCCTGGCTACATCAGAAGCTGCCGCTCCGACTGTGATGGCCGTAGAAAGTCGGGGCTTCAGTTTTCCATAGCTCACAACGAGCCGCATTCACGGCGTCTTTCCCTCCACACACCGTCATTTCATGGCCGCGATGCACTGGCCCGCCGGCCTCCCCGCCGCCTCGCTCCTCCTGCTGCTGTGCTGCTACCGCGCCGCCCGCGGATATTTCGCGGAGGAGCGCTGGAGCCCCGAGTCTGCGCTCCTCGCTCCCCGGGTTCACGCTGCCTTAATTTGCAGGAACTCGGAGCACTCTTTGCCGCACTTCCTGGGTACTATTGAGCGCCTCAATTATCCCAAAGACCGCATGGCTCTCTGGTAAGTTGTCGCTTTTCATCTCTTTACAATTAACTTCTATATAAAGTAGATATGAATAGTGAAAAGCCTCCCGATAGAATATCCATAATATGTTGATGGTTTGTTTTGTACTTAAAGCAACAGACAGATGTGCATCCCAAAGGATTGTGCCGTAATACGCAACTTCCGTTATAAACAATATTAATAATACTAAAAATCTACAACTTTGAATTGTCTTCTTTTTTTAAACAAAAAAAGCAGTGACTTTAATTCAACATTTCCTACCTGAACACATCTGGCCTCGATCCATCGCAGCCACATTGATCTGCATACGTGGAGGGGAGGGGACTCAGCGGCGTGTCAGGGAACATTCAAACCATTTCACCTCCGCATGCTCCTCCAACAGGGTATTCTCAAACTCCACATTTTATCATGAAATTGTTCTTTTATCGGCAGATATGCTCCTGTTTAATTACAGAGTTGTTTTCCAATCCTGATGCATTTCATGTAACGTTTATGTCCATTAATATTTAGTCCCTACAAGCATAAAAACCAAAATATTGCTAAATAAAAATGAAACATTTTAGGTAATATGTTGTCAGAGTGACACAAAGCAAAGAAAATGTATTATATAAATAATAATAGCTTCCATTATGGTGCACCTCAAACATGTGGGCCATCTTCCAAAGCGGACACAATTCTGAATTATTTGTAGCAGCCTCTATCTTTGTCATTCTGAGCCTGTGTTGCTGGATTGTCCACATTTATTTGCAGAGGGACAGATTTGGTGAGGTGAAAATGTGTTTGGGCCAACCATTCGGCCAGTGTTCTTATAATAATTTTTAATGCAAAGAACAATTTAATGAACATTTTTATCGCAATACTTTTCATTTCCTCACAAAGAAAATTATATTTAAATATATTTTAGCCAAAATTACTGTATATCTGTTTTTTTGATGACCAGAAATAAAATAAAGAAAAGGTTTGTTTGAAAAAACCTTGAAATGAAACATTATTCAGTAATAAATGCTTACTGTAAACTTCTAAATGTAATTCACGTGAACATTTCCCAAAATCCATTGAATACTTCATAGTCTGTGTCATTAGAACAACTTTGCAGAGGCCAGTGCTTCTTCTAATGCGTTGCTGTCAGTAGTAGATACTGTAAATACACTCACAGTGCTCTCTCGTGGTTATTAGGAGGAAAAATATGTATTTTTAAAAATCACGTGTAAGTCGTACCCCTGGCCAAACTATGCAAAAAACCGCTACTTATATCTAAAAAAATACGGTAAATCTGTTCTTCTTATCTGTCCCTTAAGGCTCTGTAGTAGCCAGAGCTTGTTGCCACATGTTTACAACAGCTTATAATGGAATTTAGCCATTTACAATGAAGAAATCGTAGTTCTGAGAAAGTGCTGGTGGCCGCATATTTTCTGATTTTCTGATAGGACCCTACAGGCTGGTAGAAATGTTAACGCATGCCGCTTTTGGCCCACAGCCTGGACCTTGGACATGCCTGCCATATTCAATACTTTTTTTTTTTGCCCATCCATGCTTAAATACAACCTCTTGAAAATGAGACTTTTCTGACATTAACTAAATAACATGTTCACCCACTTGCATCCTAAGCCCTGAACACAACCATTCTACTCCGTCTTTTCATCCAACCTCTATAATAATTAGGCTTAGTCAAACGGCGTGCTTAACACTTTGTCTTCCATACACAGCTTTGCATGGAGGACAGTGTAGTCAAATGGGCTCAGTGAGCATATGGAAAATGCAAACAACTGTCTAGTGCCGTAAACACTCTGTTGTACGGGATCTTTCCCAGCTGTCTGTTAGCATGCCAAAACCTCAGCATCAGAACTTGCCAAAACCATCATTTACATTTTTGGTGTCTGCAATTAAGACTGAACTTCTACCCCCCCTCCCCATCTGTAAAACAGACCAGATAAAAGAGGCACACGTCCTCTGGATGGGTGTTTTAAAGAACGCACGCCAGTGGGGGGTATGCTTTTTATAAGTTTGTTTGATCTGAAAATGAACAGTTAACCAGTGCAAATGAGAAGTTGTAAGACATCGCACTGCAGAGATGATGGTTTGGTGAGACAGCAGCTTTTTTTTGGTTCCTTGTGAGAATTTTCAGGAAAATCCGTTTAATTTTGGTCTCAGAGGAATGAAACATAAACCCATCTGGTTGTTGCTCAAGTAGCCATTTCTGTCAAATCTGTTTGACCAAGTAAATAAAATATCATTAGTGATGATGGATGAACTTGCCTGACCTGTGGCCTTTGTCCAACTGATCTAACTGAAACAGCTATTTTCTAATAATGTCTGTGTTGAAGAACACATTCAATTTCAGACTAAATTGAAGTTAAGTTGAAATATTAGTAATCACTTTTTTTACATTTACAAATGTGCCTTGGCTCAAAAAAAGGCTGAAAAACACTGGTTTAGATCACTTCCTCTTGTCCAGAGAAGTTTCACTTCTGCAGCTGCAGCACTGTTTCCGTTTCCTTTTTAGATTTTCTTCATGTAACTGCTTTTAGAAACGTGTCACCAAGATGTATTGTGTCTTTGTCTTTTGAGCCTGATGCCATTACTGCTTGTGTCAGTTCCCACCGCTGCAAACAATGAGATAACAAAAAGTGAACACAACCCTTTTGTTATTTGAGTCAAGTTTTGTGTGTCTGAATGTGGACTGGATCTGGTCTGCAGTCACCCTTTCTCCTTCTTTTGTTTGTTTGGTTAAACTGTTGGTCTAAATTGTTGAAGTCCTCCAATGCTGAACGTTTTGATCGATTCCCATATGTGTACCTATTGACAGGGTAGCAACTGATCATAATGAGGACAACACCACAGCCATTCTCCGGGATTGGCTTGTAAAAGTGCAAACCCTTTACCATTATGTGGAGTGGAGGCCACAGGAGGAGCCCAGGTTGGTTTTATATCGAGTCTACAGTAAAACTTCCCATCTTTACAGATTCACAGAACTTTACAAAATCTGCACATTTGCCTACATAACACTGACTTGTGCTTTTGAGGTTTTATGACGATGAGGAAGGTCCAAAACACTGGACTGATCTTCGTTACGAGCATGTTATGAAACTTCGGCAAGCAGCGCTGGAGTCTGCTCGGGAAATGTGGGCAGATTACTTCTTGGTAGGTGAATGGAGAACATGGAGATTAAAAAAAACAACATTACAAAGGAAAATCTTTATAAATTCAAACAGTACATCTGAAATTCCTATGACAACATTTGTCGTATGCAGATAATGAGTTAATGCTACTATTAGGAAAATAAGCATTTCTTTTTTATATTTGTGCAATTGTTTAGTTAAAGATTGTCTGTATTATCGCAGTTCTGAACTCAATTAAATAAAAAGAAGTAGTTGGGTTCCTGTATAATTACACAAGAAACTGTCCTTGTGGTGTAAGGCCTTGGTTATGATTAACTGGAAACTCCTGTCAGAATGAAGGGTCTATGAGAAGTCGTGTCAGGGGTGAATTAGGTCAGTTGCAATCCTTCCATATTTGCGCCTGTGGATAAGCACGAAATGATACGAGCACCACCGCAATTGATTTTTATAGTAAGATGTGGTCTTAAAAGTTTGAGTCACTCACTTTGAGCCAAGCGAGTCTACAGTGATTGCAAACCTGCAAACATATCCAAATACTTCTCTCTTTTTGTTTTAAAACCCATTAAACATTTAGAAGCTTTAAAAGAGTACAGTTATGAAGTGAATAGGTTTGTATCTTCCGGTATTTCTCTTAATATTTTCAGTTGAAAAGAACAAGAAAGTTAATTTTCTGCTTTAATCAGTCACTTTCCATGTGCATATCCCTACATAGTAGAATTCAGTTTCTTTTCGAATTGTTTTATCTTGTTTTGTCTTTACCTTTTATTTACATATTTCACAGTCTCTTCTTTTCCTTCTTTGCAGCTGGTGGATTGCGACAACCTCCTTACCAACCCTAATGTGCTCTGGAAGCTCATCAAAGAAAACAAAACTATTATTGCTCCAATGCTTGAATCCCGCGCAGCCTATTCAAACTTCTGGTGTGGGATGACCTCAGAGGTACTGCAACGACCCGTTCCTCCACTTGTGTTACCACATGTTCACAAATGCTCTAAACCCCTCTACAAACTGAATTCATGAATTTGCTCCTCTTTATCAGGGTTATTACAGGAGGACCCCTGCTTACATACCCATCAGGAGGCAGGTGCGAAAGGGCTGTTTTGCTGTTCCAATGGTTCACTCGACATTTCTGATCGACCTCAGGAAAGAAGCGTCAAAGCAGCTTGCCTTTTATCCTCCACATCCAGATTATAGCTGGGCTTTTGATGACATCATCGTTTTTGCATATTCTGCTCGGATGGCAGGTATTAAACTTATTCTTCCTCAGATTAGTCATTATAAAATCAGTGGAAAGATCTTACTCATGCGATCTTCTACTTCTTTCAGATGTTCAAATGTTTGTATGTAATAGGGAGAGCTATGGTTACTGCCCAGTACCACTGCGCTCCCATAATACTTTGCGAGATGAAGCTGACAGCTTTTTGCATGCCCTTTTGGAAGTTAATGGTAAGCATTTTTCAACCAACACTTGCAACCAACTTTCTCTTTTTTGCCTGGCATTGCATATTCTTCTGCTTTATTGTTTTGTCTTTTGAACCCTTTCTGCATGGATCCATCATTTAAGCCATTTATGCATCCATCTTCCCTCTTACTGTGTAGTGAGAAATTCCCCAGTGATGCCTTCTAAATACATACCTGTTCCTAAAAAACAACTTGACAAAATGGGCTTTGACGAGGTGAGTAAAGAGTGGCGTGAAGATGGCACATGCAAAAAAAAATGGCCCTTTCTCTGTTTGTGCTGATGGCCTCCCTCTGCTGTTAGAATCTGTAATTACACTCCCTTGAATCTACGTGCAGGTGTTTATGATAAACCTGCAGAGGCGGACGGATCGCAAAGAGCGCATGCTGAGTGCCTTGTACGAGCAGGAGATTGCGTGTAAAATCATTGCAGCTGTAGATGGAAAGTAAGTTTGACATGTCAAACAAATTCCATTATTTACTGTTGGTTTGAACACGTGCAGCTACACTTTTAGCCATTTCTGTTTCAATATTTGTTTTCTCTTCATTTTAGAGCAATGAATGTTAGTGAAATACATGCTATGGGTATCCATATGCTCCCTGGATACAGTGACCCTTATCACGGTCGTCCACTGACAAAGGGAGAGCTGGGCTGCTTTCTCTCCCATTATAACATCTGGAAGGAGGTAGGTTCTGAAGGTGAACCATTGCAGGATTTTGGAGTAGGACCAATCCTGGGGAAACTATCCACTCTGCTTCTGACTTTAGATTGTAGAGCGACGCCTCCAAACATCTCTGGTGATAGAAGATGACCTGCGCTTTGAGGTCTTCTTCAAGCGTCGTTTGATGAACTTGATGAATGAGATTAGGGAGGAAGGACTTGACTGGGATCTGATGTACGTGTATTCTTGTTTACAGTCTCTACTTTGTCCCAACTCTCACTCCAAAGGAAAAAAAAAATCGGTTCCATTTTCTGTTTTTCCTTTCAGTTACATTGGTCGGAAAAGAATGCAAGTGGATCATCCAGAGAAAGCCGTGCCAAACATACACAATCTAGTGGAAGCAGATTATTCATACTGGACACTTGGCTATATGATATCATTACAAGGAGCTGAGAAACTTTTAAAAGCAGAACCCCTGAAGAGGATTTTGCCCGTGGATGAGTTTCTTCCTATTATGTATAATAAGCACCCAGTGTAAGTGTTTACTTCTGTTTTTAACAATACAAACTAGGGGTGTAGCGTTTAGCTGACTAATCGAATCAATATATTTCTATTATCAAACCAGATCGATCTGTCTGAGGCAAGTTCTTAATCAAATCCAATCCCATAATCAATGTAATCGCACTAATCGTTGAAAATGAACCAATATTAACTACAGATCATTTGGGCAACCACAAACAATAATATAAATCGAATCGTTGTTAAAACAAATCATTACAGCCAGTACTATAAACACATATAAGAAAGTTATGTCTATTCTTTAAGGTCTTGTCGTGGTTTTATTAAATGTTTTTTTTTTTTTTAACTTCTACAGCTCTGATTATATGGATCAATTCGAAAAAAGGGACCTGAAGGCATTTTCTGCAGAGCCTCTCCTTGTGTATCCAACACACTACACAGGGGATCCAGGTTACATCAGTGACACCGAGACCTCAACTGTATGGGACAATGACAAGGTCCGCACAGACTGGGACAGAGCGCGCTCGGGAAAAACTCGGGAGCAGGCCAAGATCAGCAGCGAGGCTCAAAATTCAGATGTGCTCCAGTCACCTTTGGACAGTACAGCAAGAGACGAGCTTTAGGATGAAGACTAAGACACCTTTTTTATTTTATTATCTGTTACCCTAAATCCTGCTCATCCAGGATTTCAGTAGAAATACCACATCAAAGTTCATAGGCAGATAAACTTTTTCAGCAGGGACAGGATAACGAGATATTGGTGACCTTTTATTGTATTTTTATGATTTGCTTAAATAAGACACTAGACTTGCAATTTTGGATGACATTTCCTACACACACACACACATATATATATATATATATATATGTGCTATCTGTTTCTACAGAAACTGATTGGTACAACTCATCTCAGTTATTTCAATTTATTCAGATTAGCATTTAGCCATGAAATGCCTTTTGGGTTTTTAGTTTCTTTAAATCACATAAAAATCAAGGTACAGGTACTCTTTAAAGTCCCTTTAATGAGCGTAGACCTGGTGTTACATAGACCAGTTTTTTAAGGATGCTTTAGATATGTCTAGCTAGCATTCTGGCATCACTTCAACTGCTTTTTTTGTGCAGTTTTACAGGGAGGGGCAGAAAATGATACCTTTCAGAATAAGCCATAGTTATGAATTTGAAGGAAAAGTATTTTTATCACTTCCTAATTTCATTTTGGAAATGTGCCCTGAATGGGAGGGGTCAGAGGTCACCAGAGATTAAAGTGAACGGTTTCCAATTAGATTTTTTAATGTTGTTCAAATTTGAACACAGTTAACCAGACTACAGTGACAACCTTTCAAAACGATCAGCAAAAGCAGGTTTAGAGTACTGCTCATGAAAATATAGTGTTTTTTCTTTCTTTCTGTGTTAGTGTTGACATTTAATTTTTTCCAGATTGCACCACAAACCAGTTCTTATCATTTTCACACAGATTTCCTTAAATTTGTGGTTCAAGATTTTTCTGTCAAGAAACCCCAGAAATAAACCATATGCTGCTTTCATTTGAAAACACATCAATGAGTGGGGTGGAGAGGGGTGGTGGTCTTAAATCATGTCCTACTTGTCACCAGACAAAATACAATTACATTGTTAAATTAGTAACATTAGTAACTCTTCATGCTTTAGATATTAAAAGTATGTTCTGGTCTATGGAGCCTTTTTTTTTTTTTTTTTTCAAAATTTCCATGTATTACTTTGTTTTTGTTCAAAATGGGATTGGCTCATCAGATTAAATTGTATGGATGGAAGGTAGCTGGTTTACCTTAAGAAAATACATTAATTCACAGCTAAATAAAATAACAAATTCCAAAAATAGAAATTACCTTTTTGGAATTTTACCCGGATCTTTATTTTTGCGAGATAATTTGAGACATTCAAAACAGATATTTAATTTTCTTCCTCATTGCGGGGTTGCGTCTTGGAAAAAGTGGATCTGCAGAGTCTTGGTGGAAGCCATTTATCAGCTGAAAGTGTGCATTGTGTGGGCAAGTAATGAATAAAAGTTTTCTGATTGTAACAGTGTTGCAATTGTTGTTTATCATGAATTCAGTAGAAAATTAACTTTAGCCCTTATGAGGGCATAAAAAAATAGTGTGATGCTGCTGCTACACTTGCTAAGTGGTGTGACCTCATTTACTTTTCAGTGGAAACACTAACCACCAACACTTATGCTAAACTGAGTTTGAAAAGTCCACCCAATTATTCAACAAGAAAACAAACTGTTGCAGCATATAGATTCGTATGTACAGATCCAATTTTTTTAAATGCAGCTACTTATTCACTTCTTCAATATTTGTTTGGAGCCACAGACATTTTCTAACAGTAACTAAATTTACCAAACTGATACTTCAGTGTGAGAAAGGGTGGGTGGGGCCTACTGTGACACAAAGATACACTTCCTCTTCTCTGGATGGTGAAAACATTAGCCAACCTCTACAAGAGGAAGATCATTTTAGGAGGTTAAAACGGTAGAAAGCTCAGAACCGCAGGCAGAGAGCTACCGAATTTGTGTGCGCTTTCCTGTTTGGATATAAGGTGTACTGATTTTCTCCTGCTGATGATGTACTGTAGAGTGACCTTGTGGCAAAAGATGTGTCAGTAAAGCTTTTAGAGTCGGCGAGTGTTGGTTGGGTGATAGTGATGGAGGAACCAGTTCCAAGCAAAGATTCTTCTCAAACAACAGGTGAGCACAAAGATTTCACAATCAATAAGGAAAAGTTTGAGCTTGTAAAATACTCTAAGTAGCTTTTGACATAAAAGTAGATCAAAAATGTGTTTAATTGGCTCTTTGCTTTGGCCAATTTGATTTGCGTTTGGTAAATTATTATTTTGAAAATTGTATGGGTGATGCATGTGGGTGCATGCATAGACTGCATGCACAAGAGGCCTTGCAATGTGTCTGGGGTAGCAGTGAAACCTCATTCAAAGCGGGGTTGGTGAACTTCCTGAACCCTTTCTTCGATTTGTCACATTTTCATCTTTTCTGCTTGACTTCTGCATTTTTATTTAACGGGACATGACTGATCTTTGCTGAACGTCAAGAGTGAATTATTACAAAAATAATGTTAAAAGTACTTTTAATTTGAAATCAGGTGACAAATTTAACCACAGAAATTTGACGTTTATATCAAAATGGTTCCATGTGATCCACTTTAACAGTTAAAAAAATCTAATAAATAAAACAATTGATTGAGTAAACTCCATTTAGAGACAAAACTTTCAATGAATGTTAGCTGGATTTTAAAATGAGTTTACATTATTCTGTCTGTGCTGAGTTTCTGCACTTTTACTAAGGCAAGGGAGTGAAAAACAAAGACTCTGCATCATAGGATGTGACACAAATTGCAAGCAGGATGTGGTTAACCAAAATGGAGGTATCTCAGAAGTTTTCTTAACTAGTCAGCGGCATTTATTGTAGTTTATATTTATGCAAAGTTTTTTTTGTTCCAAAGGTGAGACAGCAGTCTAACATTAGAAGTTTAAAGCTTTCAGCATCAAAATGTTTTCTCTTGTTTATCCAAAGATTTTTGAATAATTTAAAAACAAATGTTTCCAAATGATTAAAACACTTTCCTTCATTTTTTATACATACAGCATGTATTTCGCATCATTTTTAGAAATGTGTGTGTCTCTATAAGTAAATAGCTAATGGTGTTTTGTCCTCTCCCTTTGTGATTCCAGAAGTCAGGAGGGTGCATCCCAAGTCTGAAACCAAGAGATACAGTGAAATCTTCAGAGATTTTGATAACCTTGATCTTTCTTTTATTTCTTAGTAAGTATTGCACATGTTCTATGAATTTACAACTTAATGACATCACCTTTTTAGTCTTTCTGCTTCTTAAAATTCATCTCATTACTGGAGTAGGAAACAAGGTGTGGCAAGTACAGTTTCAAAACCATGCAGATTTTAAAAAACTATGAAATGATGGAGTTATATTCGTCCATATTTAATTAAAATAAAAAATGACAACACACTGACATACCGGTAATCTTTAGATCATTTCTTGTTATGACTGTCAGGGTTGCTGAATGTTTTCAAAATGTCACAGCTCTTTGACATACTCTCAAGCTTTTTTTGTCTTTTTAATTTTTTTTTTTTTTTATGTCTGCGCAGTGAAACCGAGGATCTTCTGGGAGACAATGATTCTCAATCCATCTCAGATTCCCTCTGTACAGAAATCACAGAACAGAATGACGACTCTGTAAGACTTTATTCTCCTTAAAAGCAGTAAAGAAGTTGTGCTGTGCATTTGTTTGAATTCCTTACATGAAAAACTCTGGATCGATTCAAGTGTGTGAGCCTGCAGATCTCTCTGACACCATAGAAGTAAATGTTGTGCTGATGCTTTTGAAAAAAAGTACCTTAAGAATACTAAAAAGAAATCATGCTTTTACAGGATTTTCACTCATAAACATGTCACTTTTCTCACAGATTCAGGCTGAAACAGACGATGTGGATGGAAACCAAACAGGTATGGCTCGTGCACTACAGTTAAAAATAGAAATAAAGAAACTTTAAAGTGTAGTTAATATGTTGACTCCTTGCTTGTGTGCTTTGCAGATGTAGAATGGTACTGCTTACTAATTTGGTCAATTTGTCAATTTTTCTTCCCCTGCTTATCTTAACATAAGCATTACTGGATCTGATATCTGTCATCCAATAAGATTGTGACAAGCAACACAAGCTGTTGCTACTGACACTTACAGCATCGATCTATTTCAGTCCTTAGAGAGCTGTTACTGCCTTGCTGTAACAAGATTAGGATAAAGGAAGAGGATTTAAGGATCCTCCAAGTTTAAATGTTATGTTAAAAGAATGGCCACAGATTACAGAGATAATTGATGTGAGCTATAAAAAGTAAGGCAATAAATACCAACACCAAAAATAATTTAAAAAATCACACATTTCTATTTGTAGGTTCTTCTATGTAAATAACTTTGAGAGTGTGTGTCACAGCGCACCATAACATCAGTAGTGTTGATGGGAGAGAAGGTCTCCATAACAACAGTAGCCGGAAAGAGAATAATAACGCAAAGCCAGACAGAATCTCCCCATCTTTTCTGGCTTGGGACTCCTCCCCCACCTCCTCTTACTCAACTAGCTCAGTCCCACGCCAGGAGGTAAACCTCACTCAAAGTCTGCTACTTCACAATCAGGATCCGTCAAGGATAATCCTTGATTCGAGGGCCAAAGGCTGCAGTCATGGGGCAGCAGGGAATTGAAATGGGAGGAGACTTATTAATAAATGTAGTGAGACTTTAGCACAGCCCAGAAACATGGATGGAAATTGCTTAGGTGAACACTTGAACATTACCTGAAAGCGGTTTTGTTAGGTTGTTGTTTTGTTTTGTTTTTTTCTTTTTGGAACTGCACGTTTTATCTTTCAAAGTTTGGACCCAGATTTTTTTTTTCTTGTTGTTTTTGTCTTTTGGAAACTTTATTCCACACAACTGGATTAAGTGTCAGCATCAGGCGGCGGGGGACAATAACATTTAAATGTCTGACTAAGGAACTTGAGAGAGAAGCTCTTGCTTGCTGTTTGGCAGTGCAAGCTTTTTTGTGTTCTGATCTGTGTCAACATTTGGGAGAAGTGAAAGTTCATAGTCTAAATAGGCTGCATTCATTTTAAAAAGTTAAATGTTGCATAGGATCTAATGGAAGGTAGAGCTCGGGGCGCAGAGATCTTTTGGAAACCATGATTGACGCTTGTGTCATCCACCCTGTGTTCACGAGTGGTGTAGGAAGTTGAGTGGATGTTGTGATCACAGTGTGACAGTCAGATGTGTGTTATGCCTTGTTCATTTTGTGTGTATCGGCTCTCAAAGGGAGTCTGGTCTGTTTGTAGTTGACCGTATGCGAACGGGTGTCAGGGGGAGGGTCAAGCAGAGAGGAAGAGGGGAGAGGAGGGAAGTTATTTAGTTAATGCTGTTTGCACTTAGTTTATAGGAAATCTCTTGCAGACCTCATATCCATTTGTTTATGGGAAGTGCTGTGCAAGTGTCCACATTACCTGGGAATTATGTAAAATAGCCTGCTGAGACATTCATGGATATCACTTTATTTTTGCCTTGAGGAGAGACTATGTTTTGCCACATGCAATCAGTGTTTCCAGTTCTGGGTTTGTGCTTTTATTTTAACATGCATTTATCTTTCAGTTTCCTTTATTCAACTTATTAGGTCAAGCAAGAGCTGACACTTGAGGATAAACTAGTGTTTCTTTAAAGGTTGGGGCAGTTAGAATCCTTCAGGAGAAATAAGGTTTATGGGTGTTAGTTATCCCTGGATACCTACAGCTCTGAGAGTGTGGAGCCTATAGTGATGCTGATGTACTCCCTCACAGCCCAAGAAGCAGACTTGGCCCTCTGTCGATGTGAAGATGGAGTGGAGACAGCCCTGCAGTATGCAAAGATGTGGTGCCGCTATGCCAAAGACCTTCTCTCCTGGATGGAGAAGAGGATCAGCTTGGGTAAGACCACTTTTGTAAATTTAAATATAGATGCTAGCATCCCATTGTGTTGATACCTGAGTGTTGGTGTTGTTTTGCTTTACAAATTATTATTTTAAATGCATAATGTCAAAAGTAGTTCAGTTTGCAGTATCAGTGCTTATGGAAGTAAAACCTTTACCAAAGTACATGTAAAATAATCTAAAAATAATATGTACCTATTTAAGTAGTAATTAAATGTGGTCAAAATGTAATTTTAAATACTAAGAGGCTCTAACTGTCATGCAGTGAGCCCAGTGAGCTGCACGCAATGCATGCAGAGAGAAAGGATTAAAGATTATCTGGCAAGTGGGGGTTAGCAAAGAACAGGGGTTTCATTAGGAGCACATAGACAGTGATTACCTCCTCTATTGACCCAACCTAAGAGGAATTGAAAATTATACGTACTTCCACTGAGCCATTGGTTAAGACAACAATGCATGGAGAGGAACAGTGGGCCATGCTAAAACCAAACTGCTTGTCACCACAGTGAAGTTCTGGACTCAGGATCATATAGAAACCTTGTAGAATTATAATGTATTGTGGAAAGATAATTCAAATTCACACTTTCTCTTCACGACAGAACAAGAGTTTGCAAAGAATGTGATAAAGACAGCCGAGGGGGCCAAAACCAACGTTTGGCAACAGGTATTGTTATATATTAAGTGGGTCTAATAAGTTATAAACATACTGCACATATTAAAAATAACGCCATGTAGAGGCCTGTTGGATTTTCTTGTTTTCTACGTCTATTGTTGCTCTCTTTGTGTAGGAAATGATGCCACTACAATACATCTACAACATGGCTCTAGAGCAAGACATCAAGAACAGTGTGACTGCCCGAAAGACTTCTGAGCTGCTTCAAACACGTTGCTATCAGGTATAGAAATATAAAACCATGCATAAAAAGGGCAAAATTTGGAACATTGTATATTGTAAGGGTTATGTGGTTGCTTTTCAAACAGGCTTTGGCTGCGAAGAGGAATGAGATCGATAAGTGGCGCAGAGAGTTCAAAGAACAGTGGACAAGGGAACAAAGGAAGATGGTGAGTAAATACTATGTTTATGCCTAAAATAGTCACAAAAGTGCAGCTGGTCCAGTTTTAATGTCTTTCTTTCTGGTTTTCTACTCTTGTGTACTCTTGTTTATAGAATGATGCAGTGACAGCTATGAAAAAAGCCAGGCATCAGTACTTCCAGCGCTGCGAGGAGCTAGAAAAGGCTAAGGTGGTCTCTGCTAAACCTGTGGATGACACAACAGGAAGCAAAACCCTGGATAAAAGGAGGAAATCCAAGGATGAAGCCCAGGCAAAGGTGTGTGGCAGTAATACATAGAATTCATGTAAATAAATATATCTCTATACTTTTTAAGATGCAAAATGAGAAAAATATTGATTGTCCGTCTTCCGCAGGTATCAGAGACTGAGATTCAGTACCGACAGTGTGTGAGTGATGCCAAGATCCACCAAGACGAATTAGTGAAGGTTAAGGAGAGAATTATTTCTCACATTCGCAAGCTCATTTGTCAAGGAGACACTGTGCTCAAAGAGGTTAGAATCAAATCAAACAACCCATTTAGTTGTGTTATGTTGAGTTATGTTTTTTTTCTTAGAAATCTTTTTTACTGCTTTTTTATAGCTCAGTATGAAAAGTATTGTATACCGGTATGTAATCTTTGAATATAGGCATCTACCTATGCGTACATTTTTTTATATCACGATATTGTTTTTCGAATCAGACAATAACGATATGTATTACAATGAAAAACCAGAAAACTATATCTGTCAAATTTGAACGCTCTGTGGCTCATAAGAGAAATGTGTAACCATCAGCCTGTTGTTTAAATTTAAATATTTATTTCCTATCACTTTGAACATAACAGATGCACTAAAGGAACATGATGCAACAGTTTTCCCCCCACCAGAAAACTAAAAAAATGGAACAAATATTACAAACTAAACTGAAAAATTAAAGCAAAAGCTTTCAAGTTTTGAAAGAGAACATGAATAAAATGGAACACTAAACTGCTTGATCAGTTCCATTTAAAAACAAAGCAATAAATAAATTCTAAAAGTTCAGATTGTTGCTGCTGTGAAGTTCTTAACTTTGCTGGAGAATTACGGTTTATTTCAGTCTGAGACTGAGCATTTTTGATGGCACTGCTTCAGATGATAAAAAAGGTTGATGGTATTTCCAGTTTTAGAAGGAACATGCTACGTTACTCTGTTTTTTGCAAGATTTTAAATAACTAAAATACTTCCACACAAAAAAAAATATTTTTTGAAACACTGGCCAAGTTGGCTGGTAGATTAAAATATAATATATTTTATCAGCCAAATTCTAATACTATTTTACACAGTTTTTTCTTTTTTTTACATTTTTTTCTTTCTTTGCCTGAAAACAGTATTATGGTTTGGGTTATTGTCATTATAATATCATTATTGAAATTAAAACTGCAGCTTGAAGGACGCGGGAGGATTGAGCACAACATCTGACAGGTCACAGTTTTCAGTGTAACACAGACTCTGTTAAGCTACACAGACGCTCTTAAAACAGTTGATTCAGTTCTGTTATTATTCAGAATATACAGTTTTTATGAATGTCCTATGAATAAATCTTGTATTTATCCGCCGCATCTTAAAGGCCGGTCCATGAAAATATTGTACGACTTCAAACTGGTCCATGATCACACAGGACAGCTAGTTAGCATTATAGCATCAGTGTCTAACAACAGCACTGTTTCCAAATCAACACATTTTATTAATCTTTCTGTTGCTGGTTTAAGTGAAGCAGCTTTATCCTCCAGTTCTGACTGGATCATGTTACAAATCCCCACATATTCCACTGTTTCATCAGCCAAACTAGACATGCACAGGTGAAGTGACCGCAGTGGTTGGAGTGTTACGACTCGGATTGTGTGTTTGTTTGTCTTGCGTGCAGATGGTACAGAAAAAGTGGACAAAAGAAATTTACCAGAAGAAGAGCTAATAAATATGACTAAGCTTACACAAACATTTACTTTGCATGTGGTGACTAATCCTCTAACTTTTATCCGCCAAAAAGGAGAAAATGCTCTCAAATGTTAATTTCAGAACCTTCAAAATAAAAGTCCATCGCGATAGGCTCATTTTACTACTGAGAAAAGGTACTATCGCGATATGGATAATTATTGTTTTATCGCCAAGCTCTACTTAACTGTTTATTGGATCAGTCACCAACTTTGAAGTTTCTCTTTATTCTAGGTCACAGTCAACATGTTCTACTTTCAACGGCAGCAAACTGAGCCAGTTCCGCTTGGCTATCACAACCTGGAGATGACATGCAGATCCTTGGAGCCCGGTGAACCCTATCTGCTTTACATTCTTAGCAGACGTCGTCCTGAGCACTTGCTGCAAACATTCGTCTTTGAAGAGTATAATCCACAAGGCAAAAGGTGCCGTAAACAGTCACTTGGCTGCTTTGTAA
Source organism: Oryzias celebensis (assembly GCA_014656515.1). NCBI lineage: Eukaryota > Metazoa > Chordata > Actinopteri > Beloniformes > Adrianichthyidae > Oryzias > Oryzias celebensis. The sequence goes on along the minus strand of BNCR01000008.1, from coordinate 8,657,065 downwards.
ACCTGTTGTTTGAGTCAATAACACTGACAAAAACAGTTTTTCATTTCTGTTTGATGTATTCAGCATTGAAATGTAAAAATACTTATTTAATTTATTTTTTTAAGGAACAAAAGAAAAACAAGTGGCCCCACCTTTGCGCAGGACTCATCTGTTTTTGCAGACGATAATTCTTTCAAACGAACTAGTGACATAAGTAAGTACCTTGTATTTTTACACCATGATCATCTTAAATCAAGTAATTACATTTAATTTCTCTTTTGTTGTTATTTAGGGAAAATAGGACACAGTGACAGTGAAAGTATTGGAGGCAGCTTGGAATCATTATCCAGCCCTGGTGTGTGCACGCTTATTTTCTGTAAGCGTCTTCACATGCAAAGCAGTAAAATGCAAATCATGACATTATTTCCCTTTTTCTGTTTTATGGGAATATGTAATCGAAGCTCACAGGAGACTGCCTAAAACAGCGTCGACTATCACAGTATCATCAGACGATCTGGACGAGAAAGATGTGGGCTCCGAATCAGGTTTGCTAACATTTTTCCCTCCAATCAGACGATAGAAAGTGAATTGAGTAGCTGCTAATCTAAACTTTTTTTTTCAGAGTATGTTGATGTTCAATCTGTGAAGTCACGGATGTTTTCTCAAGCCGCACTTACTCACCGGCTAAAGAAACTGAAAAGCAAGATGATCAAATGCAGGCAGTGTGACAACTACATAGTTGTCAGTGGACTTGAATGTGAGAAGGTATGAGACAGAGAGAGATGCAGCAAAAGTTTTTTTTTTTTTATTATTAACGTTCTATTCTGAGTAATGTGGGAAGAAGATATTTTCAAAAATGTCTGCAACTGATGAAGACTCTTTCTTGTCACGTATGCAGTGCGGGCTGGCTTTGCACAGGAAGTGCATGGAGGTGTGTCAAATCGAGTGTGAACACAAGAAAGGGACAGTGTTTGGAGTGGACCTCTCTCTGCTTTCACAAGACACAACAGATGAAGTGCCATTCGTCGTAACACGCTGCACTTCTGAGATCGAAAATCGAGCTCTTTCTGTCCAGGTCTCATTTTCCGCCACTGATACCGAAGTGGTCAATGCTGGGTCTCAAATCTGGACTTCGGTGCTTAAACTGTCATCTGCTTGTGTTTTTAAGGGTGTGTACAGAGTGAGTGGATCCAAACCTCGCATTCAAAAGCTCTGTCAGGCATTTGAGATGCAGAGGGAACAGGTGGATCTTTCTGACAATTCGCCACATGATATCACCTCCATGCTTAAACACTTCTTCAAGGAGGTATGAGGCATCCTACAAAAAAAATCAAAAGTTTTACATATACATATATAAAATATCTTGATCTCTCAGATCTGAGTGGATATTCTCATTATTGTTCTTTCCAGCTTCCAGAGCCCTTGTTAACCTTTGACCTGTACAATGATTTCATCGTGATGGGAAAAGCCATTCAGCATCTGTATGAAAAGGAAACATCATCAGGTCCTAATGAGATCATGGACATCGTGCACGACCTCCAAAAGCTCCTGAAGAGGCTTCCTACACATTCTTACAGCACTCTGTGGCATTTAATTTCCCATCTGCAAAAGTGAGCATGAATCTATGAAAATGCTAATTGAATTCACATTCTTGAGATTTCGATTCTTTAATTGGACAGCTGTTTTAACCAGTCAGTCCATAAAGGAAATGGGTTCTTGTACTTTTGCTTTTGCTCACATTAATGGTTTTTAAAATTATGAAACCTTATAATCTATGAAATCTGACACTTTGCACTCTGAGAGATTATAACTTCACCGTTCTTTAAGATTATTTAAATTATTTAGCAGATTTTGCACTCTTTCATATTTTTCAGCGCATATTCTGACTTTATAATGTTTTTTTTTATGTTTTGACTTTTTAAGCTCTTAGATGAAATCAAACACTGAGTTTGATCAGAATTTTTCTTTCTGCCCAATTCACATTTTTAACAATTCAACCGACATTTGCTTTTTTCACCGAAACACTGCTTTGAAAAATGACTGTTTAAAAAAAATGACTAGGTACACTTCAATGCAAAATAAATAACCTTAGTAACTAATAAAATTTTGCCTTTTTATATTTTGAAGCTTTATTTTTTAAAAAAACTGTTTATTTTGCAAAATTTTGCAAAATCAGTTCTTTATTTGATTTCTTTTTTACCAGCACCGTAACATTTTATTTATATTACAAATTTGGCAGGAATCCAAAGGTTTAGTGGTTTCATTGCAGCTTTTGCATTGGTTTTTGCAATAATTAGCATTCCTTTAATTTTTGTGTCTGTTTAAATAGCTAATTAAATAGTAAGGAAATTAATTTTAGAATTTTTTAAAGCCTAATTACTTGTCTTTGGAGCTTAAGTGTACTCGAGCATCATTAGTGACCAGTTTCATCTGTCAGCAGTCACATACATGCTTGCAGGTTTTCATAACCATTTTCTTTACTTTCAATACCTGAGCCATTATTGCTTGATCTGATTCTCCTTTTGTTTCCACAGAGTTTCAGAGAACCACGAAAATAAGATGTCCCCCAGCAATCTGGGAATAGTGTTTGGACCAACGTTGCTGCGCCCTCTAGTGTCTGCAGATATGTCAATGATTGCCATCTTGGAGACGAGCTACCAGTCGATGCTTATTGAGTTTCTCATTACACACTACGATAAGATCTTTGGTCAGAAAAGAACGCTGAGTACTCCTCCTCCACCGGCACCCACAGCGCCCCTTCCAGACACCCCACCCAGAGCTTCCTGCCCGCTGGATGGAGAAGCTGATGCCAACTTGAAAAATGCCTCCTCGTCTAAGCAGAGGCCACGCTCAGCAGAAGTAAGCACCTCTGTCTTAAAAGGATGAGTTGCAGTATTCTGGTGTTCAATCCAGACAGAGAGAGCCTGGCCTGAGCTGTCGCTCTAACAGCCTTAACCATTTAGCTTCATGCTCATTCCACCAGGATTAACAAGCTGGACAGCTGCTTCAATCTCCCTAAACTCTTGCCTGCGGGATCTTCTTCCATAATCTCTGATTAGCAGGGGCTGTTATTGTTTATAAACAGGGGGACAAATGGTTTATTAGAAATGTATTAGCTGTATAAAATGTCTCTAGAGCCATCAGGGCAGAAAGATTTATAGTTCCTAAGGGGCCAGTTGCAGAGCTACAGAATTAGACGTGGTCTATAGACAAACCCACCACTCAACCTGTGTCATTCCAACAGAACCGAACTATCAAGAGAGACTCAAGCGAAGGTTATATATCTGACAAGTCTTCATCCAATGAGGCAGTGGACCAGCTCAGCCCTGAAACCAATGAGAGAGCAGGTAGGAAGATGTGGCAGTAGAGCAGATACTCCTGAGAAGATCACGTCTTAATGTCCTATGTAGTTTATAGATGTAGAGATCAGTACAAGGCTTTAGTTTAGAATTTAAGTCATTTATCAATGGTGCATAGACAGATCGGTTGTTTTCATTTTGGTTTAGAGCTCTTTAAAATTCTTTCAACTCATTTTTAAAACAAATACTTCCTTCTAACAGAATCCAATTTTTTCAAAGATATATTTTTGTAATATTAAGGTTTGGAATAAAGAATTGAAAAGTGTACCTAGATCTATATTTAGTTGTGAAATCTCTATGGAAGCTTGAAAAAACAAACTGTTAAAAAAATATATTTTTGTTTTCTTGATCAAGAAAACTTTTTGAATTGGGTTTTCCTGCAAATTATGGACTTTCCTATTTTTGCTCATCTTTTTTCCTCTTGCTGAGTTTCCTTTCTCTGCTTTTTGCTGCAGCTGCTTTGCATTGTTCCAAAACATATGCAAAAAAATATTCTAAATAAAAATGTGCCCTTTTTCAGTTTTTTTTCACTTTTGTAAACCAGGACATGCGTCAAACAGGTCTTGCTCTGGCTTTGAATTATCGTGAAATTTTATAATTTTATGATACTGTTTGGTTCACTTTAAATGAATGAATGACTCAGAACCTCTCATGAACATCGCTGTTATACTTACTTTTACACTTGTGCAAATCTTAGTAAATTTGCTTAGATTCGTTTTCCCCACAATTCTGTATAACAACATTTCTTTTTTTGAACAATACTTTTGAAACATCATCACAATCTCTCGGTTAGATTAGCATCTGTCCTTTGTGTGAAACATTCTGAAGGTTTCCTTGATCGACCACAATGTCATAGATTTGCTGTTTTGCTCTGGATCACGTGACGCTAACCAAAGTCTGCTGAAATTTAACAGCTGCACAACTGAGCTCATGGGTCACAGGATGTCTCCAATACGATCAGCTTCCACAACAGTTAAAAAAAACAAAAAAAACAATTACTTTTGTCAAAGAAGTGATAATATTTACTATGTGATTATTCTTCTGATGTGGTATTTTATTCATTTGAAGACCCTACAGTGATGATATGGTTTATCTGTTGATAAGCGGAAGGCAATAATATAAAAACACATTTTGACATTCTCTAATCAGTGCAAAGAGTAACACTGCCACTAAAAACTGTTTTTAAAATATTGGAAATGTTGCTGCTCAGCATTGGACTTACTAAAAGCCACATTGGTAAAATACAAATTGTAGTTGTGAAGAAAATCAGCAAATTGTGTTGACCTTTTTTTGATCTATGAATGACTCTTCTTCCTCTTCTCTCAGTTGTGGCTATGAGAGTCGCACCAAAGGATGTGGAGGAATCTGCCTCAGATTTGGCCTCTCAACCACACTATCGCTTCACAAGACAGCCTGTGAAGTACCAGCGGCATCATAATTCAGGACTCCGACTCTTTAACCCAGATCGTGCAAAAAAGCAGCCAGCGTCTCCGCTGAGGGATTATCAAGGGAGTGCAGACAGCAGTCGGAGCTCTTCTCCAGAAACAGAAACAAGGAGACCTTCTAAAACTTTAGACGGCCACAATGAGAACGTTCAACCATCCCATCAAGTTACCGCTGCCACAGAAGGCAAAACGGAAGTCCCTCTTAGCCCTCGTGAGGTCGCTCAGTACATGCTGGGTTTGAATTCAGCTTTTACACAACCCCAAGCATTGGGATCATCCAGCGCAACTCAGAAGTCAAGTCAAGGAGTAACAACTGGGTGGAAAACGGATCAAAGTACAAATATGAACAATGACTGGCAAAGTACTGGAAAAAAGAGTCAAAATCTTACACCAAAGAGCATTTATCTGGAGCAAAATAAGACCTCCTCAGCCCAGAAGATTCTGTCTGGTCTGAGGTTGAGACGCAGCAGCTCAGGGAAAGACGAGCAGCTGTTTGTCTAAAGAAAGATCACAAAAAGTTATCAGAAACTGGACTGTAAATATACTCACTGTAGGACTGCAACATTAACTCAGGCATTGCCATGGATTCCCGTTACTGTATTCATATACTTGCTTTATAAATGCTTTTTGTATTGTATTCTCAGACTTCACTTTTACATCCAAAATTCTAACTGTAGAAAAAAAAACACTGTAAAAGATATGTTTATATTAACTTTTAGAACAGTAAACATTTCATTTTATTACCCTGATTTGTTCAGAATCTCACAGTGCAGATGATTTCATGTAGATTATCTTATTTCTATTGTGTTTTAATATAGCAAACAGAAATTGAAGGTATGGCATTTATAATAATTCTTTTATTTTAAAGAAACTGCTTTTTTGTATTTGTTTGGCTTCTTATTGTCTCAAGAGGAAAATCTGGCAGATAAAAGCACATTTTATTTTTGTATGTACTGTCTCTGTGTAACCAGGAGAGGGCGCTCTTTCAGCTTGAGAGAACATGTCAAACAAAAGAGAGCCAATAAACTGTTTATTTGTTATTGCAGCTCTTTGCTTTTTAAATAGCAGTCTCTTGGACTTCACCAAAAGCATTTTTATCCTTGTGTCACTTCAGAACGAAATGTGAATGTCCAAACCCTCCCTTCAGTATCTACATAAAGTAATGCTGGATGTTGTGAGAATTTTCTTTTGCCTTTGTTCAATTGATGTTATTTCCCAGAATAAGGAAGTTTGGTTATATGATGAAATATTAGGACCGTGGTAGGTGTATTTCAATGAATAAATCAATATTCACTGCGAGTTCAGCTGCGCCCGTCTAAGACTGTGTCTTGAACGCAAATGCAGGAAATCCTCCCCACTGGATTTATCAATAGGCTACATTATCGCTCATCTTCTTTCATCATCTCCCGCACCTTCTCCCTCCCTCCTTGTCTGTCCATCTCCTCCCTCTGCCCCCTTTCCTTGCGCACAAAACAAGTCGGAGCGCACACGGCCGTGGAAGAAAAAGCAAGACAATAGAGTGACTTTGGCTCATCATGGTCTTTGGATTTTTACTCTAGACAGCATGCCCGCCGCTCTGTGAGGTACAGGTGGACAATCTGTAAACGCGTCTGTTCATCCCTGCGAGCTGAAAGTTTCTGCGCGTTTTGATGTTGCCAACTGAGATTTCTGGAGGAGTGTGTTTCACCTCAAGGTAGGAAGGAAGGACTCTGCAGCTCACGCGCAGGTTGGCAGTGGAAGCAGCCGCGCACCGCGCGCAAATGTTTTCCTTAAAGGATGTTTCCTAATCTGGCTCCAGCTGTTGCTTATAGGGAAGTTGTTTTATGAATGGCAGCAGGTCACTGACCTTTTACAGACTTTGGGGGTAAAGATTAAATTTGAGTGATATTAAATTAGGAAACTTTTTTGTTTTGCAGACATAATTTGTAAAGTAGATGAGAAAAAGACAAACGTGAAGCAACCGAGTTCAAGAGTTTGTACAAGGATAAAACCTGGCTTTTGACACATTATATGCTATGGTAAATCAGTTTACACTCTTTAAATAAATATTAATATAAACAAACTTTTGTGCTTTTAAAATCATCTAAAAAAAGTCTCAATTCAAATAAGTTTAACTTGACAACGTTTTCAACACAAATAAATGTAATCTTTTCTACATTTTTCATATTATTTTGTCTTCCATTCAGATTTTTAAATGTATCTTTTTGTCATTGTTCATTATTGTTCCATATTAAATAAAAACGTCAAAAGTGTAGGAAGCGTGCCAAATCAGATCATAATATAATTTGATGGATGTGCGGAAATATTTGTAAATTTATAATTATTTCCCATCTCATATAAAAAGTAAATTAGTTCATGGTTATCAATGTATGTCATTCATAATAACAGTGAGTGAAATGTTACGTTGAATTGCAGCTCACAGATTTAATGTAGAGAAATAAAACAAAACAATGACCAGAACAATAATAACAAAAACATCCCCACATCTGCAGAAAAATAAGAATAATCTTCTTTGATATAAGAATTTTATTTTTATAGACATCTTTACGAATTAAATTAGTTGAAAAGAGATGAATAACATTTTAACATATCCTATGTCATTCATATGTAGATTTTAGAAAGTTCATTTCGATTTTTCTTTAGTTTTTACTGTCAAACCATTTAATAAAAATTTGTAAAATTTAAAATACAACACAATTTCCCTCTAGATTTTGTCGTTATTTTGTTGTTCCTTCGAAATAATTAAATTGTGTTTTCATTTAATAATTGTTTTTTTTTCTTTTTTTTTTTTTTTTGTATGTTTTAGTTTAAAATATGTTGCCTCTTTGAAATTGCGCACTAAAAAACGCGCAGGTGTCCGTGCATGTGAGCGCAGCGGCCCTCTACATTTGTCTTGTCCCTTTTCAGGCCTAAACGCACAGCAGTGGTTCCACTGATTTCATTCATAGGAGTTCCACAAAATGTTTACATGTTTTTGTTTTTTTTTAGCGATCACACTGAGGGAAGGAGAGAAGGGATGAAAACAGAGGAGAGACAGCAGTCCTGTCTGCAGCAGCCTCCGTCCTCCACGCCTTTCGGTGAGTGTTATTCCAGCACCCAGACGGGTGTCTTGTTTACACCGGAAAGCAAAGTTTAAGATTAACTTTTTTGATCAGTATTTGTGCTTATCAATTTTATATGTAAAAAAATAAACAGAAGAACAAAGACCAAACAAATGCACATTTTATTGAATATATTTTATGTAAATAATAGACTGTTTTCCGGGAGCGTTTGTGAAAAGAAAATTCTAATAAAACCAATTCCAATTATATACAGTATAACAGGAGCAACAAAGTGCGTAAAAATAAGAAAGAAAGCGTTCCAGTGTGCCATTCAAAATGTGCCTCTCTGATAGGCTCATACAGAAACATTTTCTGTTAATTTGACGCACAGAGACAAAAAATCTCTGTTGCAAACATTTATTCTCATACTGCTTTTTTAATTATTGCAATTTTTTTGTCTTTTGTGGAAGGGAAATAATTTGACATAAAGTTTTACGCACGGATAAGTAAACTAAGTCGTTTTTTATTTGATTGTTTTACAGGTTGAATTAAACTGCTTATACTAAAAAGTGCTGGTAAATGAGTTATTTTCTTCTTTTTATTGTATAAAACTCGTCGGGAAGTAGGTGGACTAAATGCATGAGTGAAACGTCCTGCATGGTTTTTCACAGCTTTTTTACGCGACCTTGACGCAGGGAATTTTCAGGAGTAAAGGTTTCTGCTGAAAACCTCCCATGGAGCCTTGTTCATGGCCTGACTTTTGTCTGCTCACTTTATCTCCGCGTCTGCGCGCTGCCTTGCTTTCACCAGGTCCAGATTACAGAGGAGGGGGAGAGGTGTGCGCGGGCTGCGAGTCTCCCATCGCGGACCGCTTCCTGCTGCGCGTGAACGAGCGCTCCTGGCACGAGACCTGCGTCAAGTGCGCCGTCTGTCTGAGCGCACTCACCGGGACCTGCTACTGCAGAGACCGTCTGCTGTACTGCAAACTGGACTATGAAAAGTAAGAGAAAAGCAGATGGATTTCTGTGATTTGAACATAAAAGAAAACAATCTCAGTCTGCGCTTGCGCACTGATATTAAACTATTATTTTGAGACGAGATGGGCGACAAAAAAATCATACATATATAATATATGGAAAAAGTATCTCAGAACTTGTTGAGCATTTCTAAGAAAAGCCATGTAACGTTTAGAGGGTCGTGAACGAGACAGGTTTTAATTTCTCTTCAGGAAGAGGCAAAAATAAAGTCAGTTAAAAAAAAAAAGTTTAAAGAGCCAAAGCTCTGAAACAACCTTAAGAGACCACTATGGTTTTTTAAAATAAAAAAATAACTTTAATCACACAGTTCTTCCACTGGAAACATGCTGACAATTTTTTTTTAAACGTTTAATCAAACAGACACATTTAGAAATGCAAATTTCTTTTTTTTGCTGATTGGAATGAGGTTCTCCAACAGATCCGTGATGATGAAAAGACATTTCTTTGCAGGACTTTGCCTAACATTTATTTTGTATACCTAATATTTAGAGTAAATAACAAATCTGTTCATCCAGTTCTTGTTTTTAGATGCTTCAAACCTCGCAATCTTTGTTTCCCTAATGCAGTGTACAACAGTCAGTAATTCTCTGCAAAGTAAAACAATAACAGAGCAAGCTGTTTCGTGCATTAGCTGTGGATGTTTGATGATTCAGCTCATCTCTGTGGCCTTTTGCGTTTGTTTTTCCTTTGGTGCACGCTGTGGTCAGCTTGCAGAGGGAGCTTCTCAGATGGACAGCATGAGGACCAGCCTGCAGCTTGTTATCATTGTTTTGAAAAGTGTCAGACGGCGTCCAGCGGCAAGAGCTCTCCCACTGTACCTGACATCTGGATGAGAGATAGAGTGAGAAAAAGGAGATGAAAGCCCCATTGTGTGATGTTCATCTGGAGAAATGAGTGGGGAAAGCGGAGGCAGAACCGCACTGACGAACAAAGAACTGACTTCATTTTGAGATTAGAATGAAAAGGGTTATTTGCTCTTCTTGTGCAATGACTGTAATTTCAGATCCAATAGTCAGCAGCTCTTGCACTGCGGTGTTGGTTCAGCTTTCTATACATTGCATATGCCTTGTTGCCTTGTTGTGTGAGTTGGTGCCAGACTTGGCACACAGTAATGGCTGTGACCTTCAGAGGATCAGCAACAATGTCTCCTTGTTTTCTCTGCAGTCTGTCCGTCAGCGCCCTACACACCCCCATCTACAGCAGGTGTGTGCATTGTAACAGATAAGCTGCTCCAAGAATTTGGAACGTGCTTAAGAATTTTTGAGGAATTCATGCAGTCATTAGCTCACGCTTATTTCTCATTTAGGCTTTTTTTAAGGCTCCTTTACATGGTGGTTCCAACTCCTGCAAAGCCAAGGGGACGACTCACACGATGTGTGTACGCTGATTTATTTCATTGTTTGGATTTGAATCAAGAAAATTCATTTTAGATTTGGAATGAAGATCAGCAATATAGGCATCGTTTTAACTTACAGAGATCACTCATGTTTCACTCCTCCATGTTTCCTTTGCTTCATCAATTAAAGAACAATTTATTTATTTATTTACTCTCACCTTGATCATTATTCAATTTAGCTAATTTAATATGTTTTTATCTTCTATCTTTTACCTTTTATCTTGTTTTTCTTTTCTTAAACAAGCATATATCTAGATTTGGTTTGGTAAAAGTGCATTTTTGAAAAATACATATATATTTTCAAGTCATTTTGCTTTCAAAAAGTTTGGGTTGATTTATACATGCTGAGCACAGGCAGAAAAAAGAATGTAGAGTCCAGAAAATGTAATTTTATACCCAAAAGTGGAGCTTCAGGTCACCAGGATATTCACTGAACTGTGGGCTTAATACCTCTCGTTGCAAGGTGGATGGCACACACACACAGCATCTAAGTTTCCAAATGTTCGCAACTAAAAAGAGAAACAGGGAGGCCCCACCCCAGCACCACAGTTGTAGACTCATCCTCCACTGACTGGAGTTGAAAGAACTTGGCTCTAAAACTAAATCCATGTAAAGATGTTTTATAAGTGCAGGTTTCTACGACTAAAGATAGAAAAAATGAAACTTACAAACCTTTTTCACACTGTGTGTACACCCCACCAACCATTTCTCTCCCTGTCTCTCGATCGACCACCTCATTCATCACTGTCTGCTTTGTAATAACATTTCTCTAGACCAAACCTCATTTCCTTCTCGATGAGATTGATAGCAGCGATGACACCAAACAGTTTATCTCCTCGTTTATCCGTTGTTTTCTCTTAATCGCTCCACCACCCGCACCCTGCTTAGTACCTCTTTGTGTCTCATGAGGGACATGGGTGGAGGTAGGTGGGAGGTTGATTGGAGACGGTGCTAATTGCCGAGTTCTCTGGCTGTTCTATGATGACAGATCTGACACGGGGATGCTTTGAAATGCTATTACAATTATGCAATGACACGTCTGATTGATCACAATGCCAGAATCTACCTAACTCATCTTCATGAGACACGTGTTTTTAAATGAATAACAACGCTTGTAAGTTTTTTGATGATTGAGACAATTATAATGTTCATTTTACCTGGTATGTGACAATAGAAATACTTGGAAAGGTTTTTAAGGAAACGTTATTGAGTTTTAGTGAGAATTAAATAGCAAAGGAGCTCGTCAACATATTCAGAAAAGAAACCACAGTCTGACCGTCACAGGCTACACTCAAATATACCTGTTCAACTCCAAGTTCACATGTTCATCCATTCAACCAGTCATGGAAGCAGCTCTATACAGTTTAGTATGTTTACACGGTCAAGATGGCCTGCTAATGTTTGGATCGAGGATCAGCAGTGGAAGAATTTAAGTGGCTTTTGAGGTTGTATGATTGTTGACGCAAGACAGGATGGATTCATGCGTTTGTGTTGTTTATGCCAAACTTTGACCCTAATATCTGAATGTCACAGCACAGTCAAAAGTCAAGAGTCATCAGACCAGCCAATGTTTTCCCAGTCATCTATTGCCCAGGTGTTGACCCCCCGGTCAATACACCCTCGATTGCTTTCCTCGGTGATGTGGTCTTCTGCTTCTTCTTTTGTCTTCTTAAAGACTCACTCCGATAAAAACAGTCTTTTTGGTGTTTTTAACATGTTCTTGTGGCATTTTTCTGATGATGGAACACATATATAAAGACAATGGACATTGCATTTCTGAGTATTTCTTTATTCAAGTTTTTTGTGAATCAGGAGCAGCCGCAAAAATGCAGTTGGAAAAAGATTTTTATTTATGTAGAAATTACGCTGGGAGCTCCACTCCATTCTGATGCATTCACTTGTAGACAAATAGATCCAAGTACATCTTTGTTTTCTGAGGCATCTTTACCACTGGAGAGCTCAATTACTGCTTGCCATTTTTATTGCATTGGTAATGTTAGGTTAGGGGTGTGAGGGGCTGTAAGCAGGAAACAGTTTAAACAGATTGCTCAGTTCAAGGCGAATTTCTAATGAACTGCTGCTGCTCTACAGAAACTATGACCTAGAAAAGGACACCAGTTTTTTTTTTTTTTATTTTGGCTAAAAATGGCATAATCATAATTAAAAGACCACTGGGAACACGTTTAAAAAAAGGTCAAAAGATGATCTGGTGGGACTTTAAGTTTTGTTGTGCTGTGCTTTCAGATGTGACTTTTTGTAAACCATTTACCCAATGACTGCAAAGTCAGCATAATGAAAGTAAAGGAATGTGAAATGAAAATATGACAAGTGAATGTTGTTTCCTTTCTGATATCTGGAAACTTTTTGGTTATTTTCTGATTTCTGACATCAGTAAGGCATTTCCACCCAGAGGACTGTCATTCTGAGCATATCTCTCGTTTTCTGAAAACTCTAAAGACGTTTGCGTGTGAAAATCCCAGCTGTTCAACAGATCAGCATTCAGACTCGTTCATTTGGCACTACCAGCAGAACCCACAGTCAAAGCAACCAAAATCACCTTTTCCCTCCCATTCTAATGTTCAGTTTGAACTCTGACGGATCCTCTTGACCACATCTACATGACAAAATGTAATGAGATGCTGTCGCCTAATTAACTGAATGGATGTTTGCCTCAATGTGCAAATTCAAGAGTCCTTCCTCCAGAAACATTCTTTAATTAGGCTTTCTTTCCTAGTTTGAGTTTTATAATCATTTTCCTGTTAACTACCAGATAATTGTTAATGAAACACTTAAAAGTATGTCAGTCTGCCTTACAGTGGCTCATTTTTGCATGCTGAGCTGCTGTTTGCTTTTTGATTTTCAATTTAAGGATTTGCATTCACAGTCAAACACTGAAGCACCATCACACTGAAGCAGTTCACCTCAACTACACCTTCGGTATTAAAAGTTACGCTGGAAATATACCGGGAATGGAACACTGACTCAATAGTAAACTGGGAACATCATTGGATCTGATCTGAAAGGTCAAAGAGTGTCATGGAGTCATGGACAATGGTTAGGAAGGGGTGAAAAAGGAGAGGGATTTTTAGAAAAAGAACGGTAGGTCTGATTTTTATCTTGGTTTGTCATTTTGTGTGTGTTAGTTGGAGGTGGGGTAAAATTGCCATTGTTTTTGCATAATGTGAGATGAGACCCCATCATCTTTCCTCCCCCACAACAATTTTGTAACAGACAGCTAATAAATGTTTCATGGCAGAACAAGCTGCTCGCCTTGGCTTTATTAAATCTGAGATAATAAAAGCAGAGAGGGAGAAGGGGAAAAAAAGAGTCAGAATTGGGGGTCGAACCAGAGATGGAGAGATAGGGAGATCAGCGTAGACTTTTCTCAAACCAACCGGCTGTATCTCCTGTTTCTGGGGCAACGGGCCCTGCTGTCCCCCGCCAACCCCTCCCCACCTCTTCCCGCTCCACCAAAGTCAGACAGGAAATGAGAAACGGGCAGACAGGATATTGCGTTCTGGTGGCCTGGGGATTAACTGTTTTATCTAGACTAACATACACCCACTCACTCCTGCTCACAAACACACATCTATATCCTGACACATAGCATTCATTCTTGGTACCATCAGGTGTAAATCATACACAACACGTCAAGAGACACAAATCAAGACTGCGAACATCAGACAGGCTTATGGCTGCTACTTTAACCAGTTGAATTATTTTAAGCATCAGCTTTGCTCTCATGTAAAGCTGGTCATTATTACCAGTTTAACAACTTCCAAATAAAGTTACGACATAGAGCTGCATGTTATTTTGTTGTGATCATTCGCAGAAATGTTTTTATGATGTATGCTGAAATTATTTAGCTACTTCTCCAATTATGGTAAATACTTGTTATGCAAACTGGCTATTGATGCTAAGGTTTTATGTGGAACACAGATAAGAACATCTGTCAGGTTTTCACTGATGTTTGCACCTTATCTATGTCTGCTAACTGTATGTTTGCACTCAAATTAACTACGTGATGTGGTAATTGCAAATATATACTGTCACACTGTGCTTGTGATGGTTTATATACAGACAAGCATGTGTGTGCATACAGTGCATGGATTATATATACAGATATATTTTATACGTGCATGTGCACGTATGCACATGCGTGTGTGTATTTCTGTATGAGTGAGTGGTGGCAGGGTAGCAAGTATCGTGGGGAATGCTGGGAGATTTTAATAACACAGAAGCAGTGCAGGGAGATTTAATAAAAGGAGATGATGTGATTACTGAACCTTGGCTCTGAGCCATCTTGCTTCACAGAGCAATATCCGCCAAAAGTGTGCACACACATTTAAAGATAAGCACAAACCCACACACACACACACATCTGAAAAGCACCAAACAGAACACAACTTAAAAATATGAATGATGCTTATCATTTGTTCTCTTTTGCATGCATTTCCTGAATCTTTAGATTCACGTTAATTTTCAAGGAGCATCATTTATCACACGCCGTGGTCATAAATGTGGGGAATTTAAAAGCGAGTGTGTCTCTACCGTTGTAGATCACACATTGAGGGCATGAACTGCATTTTAAACAATATGATGGGTAGCTTCAAACTTTGAGGTGTTAAGGTCGACATGTTTTGGCAATCTGCAGCGCAATGTTACTGAAAGAAGTAAAGGGGTTTGTATCCTCATCAAAATCATACAGTGAAGAACAACACTGTAATTGCTCTGAGGCACATACATATTTATGGAATGATTGTATTCGGGTCCAGACAATGTCAAACTTGTCAGGGCTCAAAGGCAAAACAATGCCACATGACACAGCTTAGAGAGATGGCAAAGATTCTATTACTCTGTGTGCCTGGGATTCACAGGAAAACAAAAAGAAAAGACATAACTATTCCAATTATATACATTGCAGCATCTCTATTTGCCATTTTTAATTTGATTCCTTAATCGGTGAGCTTGTGTTCAAGCATTCTTTCTAACATCTCTGAAATCCACGCCATTTAAATTGTATGAGTATGGCACATAGTCTACTGTTGATCTGCATTTGCTTCTTTTTTTCTTGTCAGCTGTGAATGAAAGTAGGATGTGCTGTTTATACAAATTAAACAAACAAGAACTTTTTCAAATCCAAGGTATTTTCTCACAGACTAATGCACAGATGGTTGGTAATGTGCCGCTGCCCGTTTCTAATTTTCAAATTTGCCAGAAAACAGCAAATGTTTGACAAGGCTGGTTAAAACATATACACAAGGTATGACTTTTTTTCCCCGCAAATCTTAACAGACAATATTTTAAATAAACAAGTCATAAATACTACCCAATAAATGGGTGGTGGAAACTGCGTGGGCAGATCATATCAATTTGAGAGACTAAATAGTCCACTTCAATAAACCACGGCCATTTAGCCTCCATGTCCATAGTGATTTTTTGGAAACTGCACCCTGGTCAGGACCATGTGTGAATGATACTTCTATTAGAGGGATTAGACTGATCTACTTACAGACCCCCCTCTGTGGCAGTTGCCCCAAGTTGCCTTCATTTGCCATGTTGAGTAATTCCTACCGTGCTGTGTACACCCTGATTAGGGATTGTGGGACTTAACCAGTAACATCATCAATCTTATGTCAAGCAGCCCTGACAAGTCAGTTCTGTTCAGTGCTGCTTAGAGTCAAAGGAAATATTTAAGGTATTGAAATGGGTGTACAGAGTTCATCTTTACCATCTATGGGATTTACAGTATATTATTTTTAAAAAAAAAAACACTGACTATAGTAAACATTTCAAAGCTCCATCGCATCTCTGCAATGCATTGTGGTGTTTCTACAGGTTTGAGAACACAATGGCCTTTCACAATTTCAAATAAGAAGTTAGCGACACTGTCAATTGGGAAATTCTGAGCACGTTTGGCAGATGGATTGAGAAAGATTAGCTGTAGCAGCTGCGTTTGGGACAGAATCAAAGATTAGGAGCTCTTATGTGCAGACCTGGCTCCTTCTTTACACTCCAGATTTGGGCAGCAACACCTTCCTAACACTCAGTCAGGGAGCATCAACACTTCGCTCCTCTTTCCCTCCTCCCTCGTGTTACCTCCCCTTTCGTTCTCCCTCCCTTTTCGTAATTTACCAAGGTTTGTGTTGGTAGTATAGTTTCAGTATTCATGTACCATTATCCATATTACACCCAAACTCCAGCTATCAAGGTATTATTTCTTTTGAATTGGAGGTTTGATATAGCAGAAATTTCATGCTTGCAGATGTTATACTTGACATCATTAGTGATGGCATGATTAATCACGCAGATAGATAGTAATACTCATACAATGCGTGCGCGAAAGTCTGTGTGCATGCTTTTGCATGTGCATGTTTGTGTGTGCGAACACCTAAGTTTGAGTGAGTGATTTGTGTGCATAAGTGAGAGGAGAGAGATTAACCCCATGCTATCACCAATCCTTGGTTATGAGTTTACAGCGTCTGTCTGGCCATCTCACTGTTTAAACAACAATCTAATTAATCCTGTCTTTATTAGTTTCAGTGAACTGGGGAGGCAGGCTGGGGGGGCATGAGGGAGAATTGGGAATGCTGGCAGAATATACTAAGGGAGGGGGAGGAAACCAAGTGCAAGAACATGGATTTGAGAGGAATTTAAAGCCAAAGACTTGAGCCATGTGAATAGATAAAGAAGAGATTGCAAAGGTAGGAGAGAAATCGAAGGATTGTTGCATCTCACAGGGGAGAAATAATGGGACAAAAGGAGGGGAAAAAAATAAAGATGTTGAAATTGTGGAGCGTACATGATAGAGAATTGTTGGCTTTTTTTGCATTGTAGGATTTAGAGAAATACAACAGGGGGTTCTGCTATAATAGGCTAACTACTGCCACCTACTGTTGTGAGGTGAAAAAAGCTGAAACAACTAGTGCCTCTTAACAATTGTTTACCTTGTTGCTCTGTGCATTGTGTCATGTTTTTTATGGATTTTAATTAAGAAGCCACATTCCTCTCCAAATTAAATTGAGCCAAGGGTGAATGGTTCTGTGCTTTTACACTTGCTCCCATCTGTAGTTAATTCACATTTGACTTTGCATTTTCTAGCTTGTCAGCATTTGTTGTTTCACTATAAACCTATATGTTTGTTTGTGTTTTCTCTACTCGTTTCTTTCCCAGGCTCTTTGTAAGGAAATGCAGTGCCTGCCTGCAGGTGATCGGGCGCTCTGAACTTATAATGCGTGTTCTAGGCCAGGTGTACCACTTGGGGTGCTTCAGCTGCTGCGAGTGTGAGCGCCGGCTGCAGAGAGGTGATGAGTTTGTGCTGAAAGAAGGCCAGTTGCTCTGCCGCATGGATTATGAAAAGGAGAGGGAAATGCTGGCTGCTATTAGCCCAACTCCAACTGAATCAGGTGAAGTCTTAGGGCTTGAACTACACAAACAATAAAGCAGATCTGGGTTGGTTTTCAATCTCAACCATTTTCCTCAGAATCATCAAGCAGAATCTCAGGAAAAATTGTGGTTTTCAATTTTATTGAGTTCACATTTTTCAAAACTAGAATTATTTGCATTTAGTGTAGACCAACAGCTCATATAAAAATATGAATCTTATTTCATAATTTTGTCATCAACTCATCTTACTCAGTGAAAAGTGAGGATGAGGATGGTGGAGGAGGCTCTGGCGGTGGAAAAGGCGGGGATGAAAGCAAGGAGCACAAGCGCTCAAAAAGGCCACGCACCATCTTGACCACTCAGCAGCGGCGAGCTTTCAAGGCCTCCTTTGAAGTGTCAGCCAAGCCTTGTCGGAAAGTGGGTGAATCAACTTTTTTATCAGTGGAAGTGGCGCAAAATATGTCCTACCTTTTGTAATCAAGCAGCATTCATTTGTTCATGTGTAAAGCTGTAACTGGCACTTGTGTATTCAAAGTAACAAAAAAAAAAAAAACGTTCTAATCTGTAGGTGAGGGAGACACTGGCTGCTGAAACTGGGCTTACGGTTCGTGTTGTGCAGGTGTGGTTCCAAAATCAAAGGGCCAAGGTTTGTCTTAGTTCTTTTTAGTTTTTTTTTGTTTGTTTTTTAATCATGAGGCATACTAACTTTCACCAATCACCTTATGGAGACAATCCATCCAAAATCCATTTCATTCTGTGTCCTAGATGAAAAAGATAGCCCGCAGGCAGCAGCAACAGCAGCAGCAGCAGCAGGAGCAAGAGCAGCTGGGGGGGACCAGAAGAGGACCCAGCAGAGGGGGCCGCCAAAGCAATGATGACAGTGAGGGTGAGGAAAAAGGAATAACTATCAGACTATCAAAAAATGGAAAAAGAAATATATATAGAGCAACAACAACAAAAAATAGAACGTGGGATTGTTAATGTTGATTTTCAATTTTACAGATGGATCTAGTACTCATGGCATGGATGGGATACTAGGATATCCATCTCTGCCAAGACAGCAACTACTTTCTCTGGATCCCAACATTTATGCTGGAGAGCCATTTCGACATGGGCTCACACCACCTCAGCTGAGTAGTGAGCAGCTCCACTCCTATGGTAAGATAGGAGGTTAAAGCCAGAAGTTTTGATTGAGTCAGACGTTTTTAAACAGTCTTCTATTGTCATTATAGTACACATATATATAGACTGGGCATGTTCCTGTTGTTATTTAATGTCGTTCCATTTCAGATATCCATCCTAATTTGTTTTCCATTACAGAATCTGAGACGGTCTTCCACGATTTGGATAGCGATGGAAGCCTTGGTCACCTTGGTGACTGTCTCTTAGCAACAGGGGAGGGCGGCCTCCTCCCAGGGCGAGTGGGAAACCCCATTGACCGCCTCTACTCCATGCAGAACTCCTACTTTGCCTCTTGACCCTTATAAACTGTAACCCTTTCCCCTTCTGGTCCACCATTTAACTCAGAGATGCAGCTAATCGAATCTGTCAGTCAATCTGCCCGTGGGACCTTTCTGTAATATACGGGCAACATTCAAACACACCTCTGATCTTTTATTAGTAGTTTTCATCATCATAAATTGGACATTCATATTGTATAATATCCTCACTTTCCTTCCTTTGAAAAAAAAAATCTCATGCTGGAAATTCAGACACTGTAAATGTTTAAGACAACTGACCTCCATTTCTCCAGCTGTATTTATGTCACATTCTGTGAAACATCTTTTAAGGCACTTTCCAACAGACAAAAGCCTTATCAGTGTACATCAGAATTACAGATAAGTGAAGCTGTGAGTTAATTCACCAGTCATATAGCACTGATTTAAGAATCCTAGTGCATCTTCTTTGCAGCTAAGGTTCATAATTCTATTGGTATATTTCATAACTTCCTGCGCTTTGTCTGAATTATTTTAATAATGTGTGAATGATTGCGGCATATACGATACTGTACAGTATATGGCTTAGATTACAACTTTGCTCTCAGGTTAGTGTGTATGTTTATGTAACCTGGGCCTCAACTCAGGATTTTGTGCTGGATAGAATGGCAGTTTGATTTTCCTTAGATTTCAAGAAAAAGATCGCAAAGCATAAAAAACTATTATCTCAAACTACATCCTTAGATTATAATGATGCATGACAGCTATATTGTGGACCAAAAAAAGAAAAAAATGTTAGCTTTTAGAAAGGTAAATGATGCAACAGGGTAATTTAAAGAGCCTTATGTAGTAACAGGGTGATATAAGTCAGACTTGTTTTAGCTTTCCCGTTTCTTTTTATCCACTAAATTACAACCAAAATATATATCGCCCTCTAAATTTAGGCTACTGGGTACATGGCTACTTATTCCAAATGTAAATGTGATAAGTGTGTTACAATTTATTGTTGTAATCACTTTCTGCAATTTCTTTTTTTTAAAAATCATATTAGATGCTGTAGAGTAGATATTTTGTACCATCTGTGATAATCAGCAAATATTTAAACTGTCGCATGATGTTTACGCGCAACACGGTAGATCTGAAGCATCCAAAGTTGGAAAGCAATGGTTCCAGAAAGCATCATTTTAGTCTTATGTGGGGCAGGAAAGAAATAGGATTATGGTGATACTTGTTTAAATTAAATGCCAGTGATTGGCTACAGCCTGTAATATTTTATGGCATAATATTTGACTATGTTTTTTCAGTGATATTATTGTAAATGTAACTTATTTGTGAGGTATTAGATGAGTTCTTTATTTGACTTTATGTTCAGTGACAACAAGGTGATGTGCTTAAAATGTAATGTTGCTGTATCTTCAATACAATCTACAGTTTTATCGTTTACATAGTTTTCTTATTTCTCCTAAACACAATAAATAAATAACACCCATGTGAAAAGAACCAATGAGATGCATAGAAAGAAAGGACTCTATTTCTCCTGAGTTACTCCCCCAAAAGCTTTAATAATTGAAGCAGAAAATGTCTGTTCTGCCTGGTGGTCACAGGGTTCATTACTCAACATCCTCCCTCTGTCTCTTTCAGTAGTCCTGCTGATTAGAGGTGAACTCTTCTCGTTCTACTTTCTTCCCAGACTCCCTTATTCTTAGTCATCGAATAGGAAGGAGAGATTGCATGGGAGTAATACATTCCAGTTTAATATTTGACTGTGACTTAGACTTGCAGAGGGCATTGGTAGGAGGGACTGGCATAAAAACAGAAAACCCCACCAGATGATGACAGCACATGAGTAATACAGATGTAATATCAGTTCACTGAAAATACTTTCCAAAGAGCATTATTCATACTTTTTATCCACTTAAAAATCTAGACACTCGTATAATGAAACTAACAAAAGATGACACAAGCAAACAATTGGGTTTATTGTGGAGACTTACAATTTTAAAGCATTGCTTTCAAATATTTTAAACCATACTGTCGATAACAGGTACATTGTTGGCAAATATGTCATACCAACCCATGTATGTTGTTGAACAAACAAACGTGTTGCCATGACATTCACTTAAGTGTCCTATGTTGATGATGGTGCTGGATTTGTTTCTGTGAGGAAGAGAAAATAAGATTAATGAAGAAAAAACATCTCTCAAAATACTTTTTTTAACCAGTTAATTATGTTTTTATTTCTGACTATACACACAAAAAAATGCAAACATCATATTTTCCTACATCATAAACAAGCATTGATATAATTTAGAGATGGGAATAGACTTTTCAGGCAGAGCTGTGGCTTGTCATCCATATGACTTCATCGACCACCTTGAGGAAAACCCTATACGTTCTATTTGTGGTTTGTTTAGTCCATCAACTTCTACAACCAGCAGAAAAGAGCCCAAAGAGACGCTCAGATCTGCAAATGAGGACCTCAGACTGGACAGAGATCTGGACTCTGTTGTGTCCCCTGGAGGCCTGGATCAGATTTTAGTGCCACCTTCTGGTCAGAAACCAGACCAGCCAAGGACCAAATCATTTTTCCAGTCAGTGGTGGTCACAAAGGTGGTGAGATCTTATGGGACTGTAGCGGAGAGGCGGACGGTCCGAGATGGTCACGGACATGAGTAGACCACCGTGACCTGCTCAGGAGTTCCAGGAAGAGTGAAAGAACCCGAGCAGACCAGACCTGTGTTACTAGGTAGACTTCAGAGCTTTTCAGACATGCAGGATGATGTTTCTTCGTTCTCCAGTTTCTTTAGAGGTTTCAAATAACCTCTCTGGACTGTGAAGTTTCCTTCAGACCTGTTTGTCAAAAGGAATTCTATTTATCAATTCCACTTTGTTGAAGAGAAAGTTTTGTTTCTGTCTAAAGTTGGCTTGAAGCTTCCATACATGATCGTAGGATGAAGGAGAAACTCATACGCATCGTAAACAACGCAAACCATTCTATTTTTATACCATCATCTAACATGCTACATATATAGACATAAAAGAATGTCAAAATCCTAACTGCGGCTGCCTAGATATATTTGGAATAAATAGATTTTTAAGAGATTTCTGGAATTAGGTTGAATTTTCTAAATCAGTGAATGCCTTTATTACTGCTTATTTGCTTATTTTTATTAGTTTAATTTGTTTTTATTCTTAAATAACAGCTTTGGTTAAGGTTATACAGTGAACAATTGTATTATACAACCTGGCAACTTCAAATTAATTTAAGGTACCCTCACAATAACTCTGCAGCCCATCTTTGCCACCCTAGTCGAAAAATCTTCTGGACATGTCTCTGTGTTCAAGAAAGGACTCACCCACTTTGCTGAGATCCACACTTTCTGCACAACCCACAAAGCGTGCTACATGTGACGTGCAGGATGTAGGTGAGTTCTGGTTTTCTCTGAGACATTTATCAAATTCCACAAACTCCTTGGAACAGTCCCGCTTGATCATCTGGATCACTGGGCTTTACACAAATGGGGTTTCAATGCAAAGATACTTATTATACATATTGAAGAAGTGTCACAGACCTTTAAAAAAGTAAACAGATCAGTAGTCTTACTGTGATGATGTACAATGTGCAACTTTCATCTTCAGTTCGTGGCATTTTTGTTGCCATGTGGACGGGTTGGAGGATACACATGATCCGTACGATTCCAGTTCTTTTTGGCAATACTTTGCCGATATATCCATAGCAGCTTGCCTGAAAGATAAAGATATTTATTTATAAATTGTGAATGTCAACAACATGAACACAATCTGACTAGAAGCTAAAAAAGATGAATAAAGTATGTCTTTAAAGAGTAACATATTTATTTGCACTAAATTTAGTGTATATTTACACAAAAATGATCTATAAATATGTATTACTCTTACATTTTGTTTAGGTTTAACAATAGAGCCGACAGAGGTTACACCACGAAGGAGCCACGTCCAGCAACTACGCTACACACGCTTGTGTCTGATTGGAAGGATGCACGTGATCAGATTCTTTAATTTTATTGGTTCGTGTTCGACTCTGTCACAGATTTTGACCACTCCCATTTGGTGACGACACTTATGTTAAAGAACTAGATATTCATTCACGCTACCTAAGCAGTAAAACATAGATATCCTAGTGAGATAATACAAATAATTAAGTAGTATTTCATGCGTAGGAAAATTACAGTTCATTTTTTGGGAGTAAGGAAGTGAAAAAAGATCAAATCGGACACAGAAGAATTACGTGTCTTTACGTGTTGACGTACGCGGAAGCAACGATTGGAGAACGGGCGACTCAGAAAAACGGAGTTGGAAGGCACAATTCCTTGCTATTCTGGGTGAAGAAAGCTGTTTTACAGTCTAGGGTACAACGGCGGTACGGTGGGTGATAGAGGGGGCCAAAGGCGCAGGGAGGGTACAATGAACGACGCGAAGAAGGACGACAGAATGGCCGCAGACGGAATACGAAGACCGGGTGAGCTGCAAATGGCCCCCTCTGTTTACCACAACCAGCATGACAGCGTTACAAGTGACGAGCTGGTGAACTCAGTGACGCTCTACAGACGGAGACCCAGACTGCTTCATGGCACAATTCTACCCTTTCTGGCTGTTCTCTACCCAAGCTGGCTATACGTGTGGTTAGGGGTGTATGGAGCCTCTGAATATCCGGAGGCAGGCCTCCTTGCGTTAGCCGCCATCGGGATCGCGCACGTTCTAACGGCACTGTCTGGTTATTGGTCCGTGCATGCGCACTGTTGGCTCACTTGTTCCAAGGTAAACATAGGTAACATCTACAGACTGCACTATTTCTTCTATTAAGCGTTTTAACAAACTTAGTTTATCAGTAGTCAATGTTTTTTGTGTTTGCATTTTAAAGTAAAAGGTTGAGGATCTATTGACCCTACCATCTCTCAGTAATAGACAGTCTTCTTGCTTCATTCACTATTTATGTTCATTGCTCTTAAACTTTAGTTGTTCATCAACAAATCCATAAAGCTGTCAATAGATAGGATCCCTCCCATTACATGACAGAGTTTAAAAGTTGTTACAACAGAAACTTTTACATATGCTTGTAGAGCTGGATTTCATAAACGACATATAGGCTAGATTTACATTTTATTTCAAAACAATTCGGGTTATGCACATCTTGTTTTACATATTCAAAAATGTTAACTGAAAGGAAGTGAAAGTTATGGGTTCTCATGAATCCCACTAATAGATTTTTCTTTTTTCCTGTAAAAAAGAAAACAAAGGAATTTGTTTTCAAAGAAATATCAAAGAAATATCAAAGAATATCATTTTCCAAATGAAGTTTATTTAATTCATATTTTTTAAACCTAGCCTTAATATTTTTTACTATCTCTAACAATCTCTTGTTACTAACAAGTTCCTTTTTTGTCATTGATCAATTTGTTGACATTACAGTTTTTATTTTCTTATTTTACATATACAGTCTAAAAAGGGGGGAAAAAGAAATGTGTTAAAGGTTTTACACCATGTTATAGATTGCAACACTAATAATGCACAAATTTGTTTTTATTAATATAATAAACAATAATGTACAGTTTTGGTTGAAAATATAGTTGAAACAAGTTTTTAAAAACTTGTTTAGGTAAAAAAAATTAACTTATGTAGAAATAATTGTGTTACCAATAGCACGAAGGTAGGATTATATGTTAACATAACACATACCAAAACATTAGAGAAATGAGAAATTCAATTTCTTCCCTTAACTTAAATTCCAGACTCAATATAAAGCATGTACTAGCATAGTTTTAAATGCTAAATATTTTCTTTTGTTTACTTTTTAGTCTCAGTGTTAGTTCTTTATCATTTTGTGTAAACAAAGAAAATAAAAATACTAAATGAGGTCTGACAAATAAATAGTGTTTTACCATCAGTTAGATGGCTTATAGAAATAGTTATGATTTGAATATTTATAATAAAAACATATATATTCAGTCTTGCCACAATTGGTTAAATGTTTTGGATAATAAGAACCCAGTGTGAACTATTTAATAGGAGTTCTTGGATGGTATATAACAATTATTTATTTTATTTTATTTTTTGAAATCATTAAAAAATTTCCTAGCTTAAAATATTGTGAAAGAACGCCACTATGTTTTCTTCCTATCAAAAATGATCCATTTACATCAAAACCAAAAACTGCACCTAATCATCTAAACAGACACATTTTGAAGAATAAAATAAATGACTGTATGTTTGATTAGAAAATGTCAAACTTACATAAAAACAATATTTTTATAGAATATATAAAATTGTTATAACTGTTCTTATGTTATTACAGGAGCCAGACCCTGACAAAGCTACACTGGCAAAAGTTGTTCCCACTCCCAACAATGGTTCTGCTGAACTTGTTGCACTACAGAGAGAGCAGGTCCAGTCATATATATGTTTACTTTGCAAAAATATCCAAATATTTTTGATGTTATAAAAATTATGTTTTTTGTAACTAACAGGATGAGAATGGAGAAAAGATTTTAGCTTTTGAATTTCAAAAAATCCGCTACATCTTTGACTACAAAGAGAAGAAATGCTTCCTTCCAGTTGCATTTCCCATCTGCAATCCAATGGGCTACTTTCAATCATGGCGTGGGTACCAGGAGGAGACGGACCTCAGAGCAGCAGAAAAGCGATACGGCACTAATCGAGCAGAGATGGTAGTTCCAGATTTTCTCGAGCTATTTAGGGAGAGGGCAACAGCACCATTTTTTGTTTTCCAGGTAGGTGTTCTTGTTAGAATTCTTTTGGTTTTATAGTAGAAGTTTTAAAACTGGATTACATGAAACTATCGTTGATGTACCTTTTTTCAGGTGTTCTGCGTTGGTCTTTGGTGTCTGGATGAATACTGGTATTACAGTGTTTTTACACTCTTCATGCTGGTGGCATTTGAGGCCTCACTGGTTCAGCAGCAAATGAGAAATATGTCAGAGATCCGACGCATGGGAAACAAACCCTACATGATCCAGGTAAGCTTAGATCACATTTCTTATTTATTTTATTGTTTCTTTTTTATTTTTTGTGTTAAATTATAAATAGCATTTTGTCAGGGACCTCAAATGCACACAAATGAGTACAAACATTGCAATGATGATGAGAATAAATGTTGTCTTTCACCTGCTCCCTGTAGGGGTTACCTCCATTTTACCCAATCCTCTGCATCCTCCTCGCCAACCACCCTCATGTCCTTCTTGACTAAATCCACAAACATCTTCCTCTAAGCCTCTTTACTGCTAGTTCTAATCTCAGCATTATTTTCTCTCTTTTTGAGACTCTTTCAGTCTGCTTCCCTGGATTTATCTCCAAAACATCTAACACGATGTGTTCCTCTGATCTATTTATCCCTGATCCTGTGCATCCTCTCCACTTCTAACATGTCAACAGAAATGACACAACAACAATGAATATTTTCATGAAGACTATTTATGAACTTGGATACATTTTTTCCACACGAAAAATTGTTCAAACGCAAGGCATTGATGCCTATATTTGCCAATCTAGTGTGCATCAATGCATAAAATTTTTTTCACAGAGACTTCTGGGATATTTCTAGGACACTCCGTTTTGAAGTTGCAGATTTGGACTCCCCTCTAAAATGGCGATCACACTATATAGTGCACTAAGCATTGAAGGGATTCTGACACAACCTTTCTCTTTCTCCTGAGAAGTAATCCCAGCAATCACGTGGAGTCTCAGTACTAACAACCTTTAGTTTTTGCAATGGTGTAATGCGTGACTTGACACAAAAAGGCAGGATTTATTTTACGCCCACAGGAAACCATTATGAATGGGCTACTGGGGTTTGGAGACAGAACAAAGACGACCTTGTGTTGTTGTGTCTTTATTAGGAAATGCCTTTATAAAAAGGGCTAAACAGAGATGGAGAAAAAATGATGCTGTCTAGATTTTGAATTTGCAACATCCATTTTTTAGCCATCTGTAAATAACCAGATAACATGAGATAGCTTGCATCATTTTAAATCAGCGTGGCTAAAAGCATTCACCATTTAAATGCTAGGTGATGGTGGTCATATTCTACTTTAGTGGTGCATTTGTTTTTTTTTTTAAAGCTCGACATGAAGGTAATAATTTTGTTGCAGGTGTATCGTAACAGGAAGTGGAGACCAATTTCAAGTGATGAATTAGTTCCTGGAGACATTGTCTCAATAGGTACTTATCCATATAAAGTTTTCATGAGTTCTGAAACCCAAATATCTTCACTTTTGCCATTTTAGATTGTTCTTTCTTCTCTTCATAGGACGATCGCCTCAGGACAATTTGGTACCATGTGATGTGCTGCTCCTTAGAGGTCGTTGTATTGTGGATGAAGCCATGTTGACAGGAGAATCTGTGCCACAAATGAAAGTTAGAAACTAAGATAAATCATATCTAACTTTACACTGTATGGTATAAATAAAATGTCCCTGTGTTGGCCATTGCAATTTTTCATTGACAATATATTGTATGTAGGAGCCCGTGGAAGACTTGGACCCAGAGCGAATTCTGGACCTGCAGGGAGACTCTCGGCTCCATGTCATCTCTGGTGGAACAAAAGTGGTTCAGCACAGCCCTCCTTTGAAGACTAGTGCTGGACTCAAACGTAAAGGCCATGTATTTGTCTTCTAACAAGAATATTATTTAGTTCTTGACTCCGTTCATGTAATAGTTCATGTGTAGTTCATTATTTCACTCCAAGACTGATTGTCCTAAATCCTTTTCATTGCATGCAGCTGTAGACAATGGCTGTGTGGCCTATGTACTAAGAACAGGATTTTATACCTCACAGGTAAGGATTTTGTATGAACATTCAAATTTAATGCTATTTCCTTAGTTAATTATCGAGTATTTTACATTTTATTTTGTAGCAGTAATTAAAGCATTTCTGAGTACATTTTTTGGTGAATCTTTTGAACATTTTTCTACAGGGTAAATTGTTAAGGACCATTCTATTTGGTGTGAAGAGAGTGACTGCAAACAACTTGGAGACTTTTATCTTCATCCTCTTCCTCCTTGTGTTTGCCATTGCTGCTGCTGGTTATGTGTGGGTAGAAGGTGAGGCGTACAAACTGATTTATTAAAATTTCATGTTTTACTACATTTAGTTATCACTTTGCATCAAAGCATTATCAAAGGAAGTTCTTAGAATTTTCGAAGACTGTTTTATGTGAATTCTTTCAGGAACAAAGGATGTCACCCGGAACCGATACAAACTGTTTCTTGAGTGTACGCTTATACTCACTTCAGTGGTTCCACCAGAACTTCCTATAGAGCTTTCGTTGGCAGTTAATACATCCCTTATTGCCCTGGCTAAACTTTGTACGTATATATAAATCTATATATATAAATCTCTATTTCTAGAGCTTTATTTCTATCCTGTTCTAATATAAATATTATAAGAAACTTTCTCTTTTGTTGTGTTTTTTTGCCTTTGCTCAGATGTGTTCTGCACAGAACCCTTCAGGATACCATTTGCTGGAAAAGTTGAGATTTGCTGTTTTGACAAAACAGGAACTCTAACCAGTGACAGTCTGGTGGTACGGGGTGTAGCAGGTCTCAGGTAAATCCTGCTGAGACTTCTCGCTCTTTTGCTTTCAACTTATAAAAAGATGAAGATAGCAAGCATGCTGTGCTATAGTTTAAGTCATGTAACATTGACATGTATTTGTGCTATATGGACTAAATCTGTTGATGTTTATATTGATGACAGGGAGGGAAAGGAGGTGATGCCTGTGTCAGATATCCCAGTGGTGACACATCGGGTCGTGGCCACCTGTCACTCACTGGTTACTTTGGATGATGGACAGCTGGTTGGAGATCCACTTGAAAAGGCCATGCTTACTGCTGCTGACTGGACTCTTACTAAAGGTATATTACCAGCAAACAGAAAAGCTTCTACTGAAATAAGTTTACAAACCAAATTTCCAATGTATTTACATGTGCCTAGGCAAAGCAAGTTTATTTATACAGCACATTGTGTGAACAAAGACAATTCAAATTGCGTTACATAAAACATTAAAAGAAAATTTCAAAATAAATATGAAAGGAATGATCATCAAAATAAGAAAGTAGTCAATTTGCTTAGTGTAATAATGTACTTAAGCTAGTAGCACAGCAGTAAAATACTAAATGCTGTATATTGTTTTGAAATGTGCAAAGTTACAAAAGCTATTCTGGTAACTCTTGTCTCTAACCAGATGAGAAGGTGTTTCCACGAGGCATCAAAACTCAGGGACTTAAAATCCACCAGCGTTTCCATTTTGCCAGTGCTTTAAAAAGGATGTCAGTCTTGGCCTCGTATGAGAAGCTGGGCTCCACTGAACTCTGCTATATCTCAACTGTAAAGGGGGCTCCAGAGACACTTAAAGCAATGGTACTGTTTTTTAAACACTCGTTTATGTCCTTTAGCCAAATTTCATAGATGTTAACACGTCCGGCTGTAGTTTTCAGAATGCCCAGCAAGCTATGATGAAGTTCACAGGGAAATGTCTCGTGAAGGGGCCAGAGTGCTGGCTTTGGGTTACAAAGACATTGGACACCTCAGCCATCAGCAGGTTCATGTTTATTTTTTACAAAACTTCCAGACATTATAATTGCCTATGAAAATAGGCCAGAAGCTGACGGAATCTTTTTGGATCACGCAGGTCCGGGAGATCAGTCGGGATACTCTGGAATGCAATCTCCACTTTGCTGGTTTCATGGTTGTTTCTTGTCCTCTCAAGAGTGACAGTAAGGCTGTTATCAAAGAAATCCAAGAAGCATCTCATCATGTAAGCTAATAAGTTGAAATACAAAATTGCTTAAATATACTTAATATACTGCTTAAATATTCTAAAATGTAGGATTATCTTCATTTTCTGCTTGCAGGTCGTTATGATCACAGGAGATAATCCTTTGACAGCCTGCCATGTTGCTAAAGAGCTTCACTTTATCCAGAAGGAGCACACTCTTATCTTGCAGCCAAGCACCAATCATGGTCAGACATTTAATTTTTAATAAACTGCTATGATATGAAAAACAAAGAAGACCTGCTCTTACAACTTAGAGTCTATTGTCAAATATGATTGGTAAAAATACATGCAGTTCTCCAAATTTACAAAAATCTTCCGTTGCTAGGCAGATCTTTGTTTTCATTATATAATGCTGGACTTGTTTTTCTACAAAGGTTTGAACTTTGAAAGTTTAAACAAGAGATAAAAATGAAAATGTTTATGTCTGTCTTAGAAAAGTGTATCAAGTGTGTAGTGAGGGGTTTTACAGCCTTAAACATTTGTAATCCTACTTCATGGATTCCATCTATTGCAGGTTATTTTGAGAATGTATAAACAAGGGACCACTGTAAAGTGTAATTATTGTTTTCATAAATTAAGTCATAATGTTTATATAGCATGTAATAAACTAAATTCTACATTGATGTTCTAGCATTTACAAATTGGTCAGGTGTTTGCAAACAGATGTTCTTAATTACGTTGTAATTAGCATGTGTAACCACCCCTGTAAAAGCAAAGGTTACATTAGTTTTATACTCCTGAGCTTTTGGAAATATTATAGTTTAATGTAATAATGACAAATATTATAATGTGATGCAATGAGAAAATAATGTTTACCTGTAATATGGAACAAGATCTCAAAATCTTCCAACCTCACCTCCATCAGTCACCAGGAAAAAGAAATATGCAAAGACACAAAAAAACAGTAGACACCTTCCAGTTAAGGTTAAATAATGCTCCAAAGTTCATTTTTATACATCTTTGTTATATGAATTTACTAGGGCACAAATGACAAACTGATAAAAGTATTTTTTATTCACCTTCAGCACAAATAAAAATGACAACAAAGACTAGCTTTTTAGTATTTCCTGAGCACAAACCACAAGACCTCAGGAACAATTTCCTTCAAACACATAAAAATGAATGGAAACACTTAGCTTTATCAGAAAGACGCATTTGATTAAATCAAACACAGTATGTCAGTAAAAACAGCCAAATTTGACCTGTGAGTGTGAGGTAGACCGTTTCACATATCACTTCAGACAAAAAGAAGTTCCTGAGGATATCCTTAAGTTCATGATTTCAATTTGACTAAATTCTCCACAGGTGCATACATTGTTAGATAAACCAAAGGAACATGAAAAGGGAAAATGGACCAAACGTATTTCACAAAAATGTGACACATGCATAGTTTAAATGCAATGTGTTGGTTATTTTTGTTTTAAGTAAAATGCCTTCTATATAAAATGTTACAATGAAACAGTGGACCTGCACTATTTTAAAAATGACGTATTCTTTTTTAAGAGCCCGTGGATAAACACCTGAGTAATGTATCACTTTTATTATTTTTTTGCAGGTGAATGGCATTGGGAGTCGATTGATGGCACTGTGTGTATACCTCTGCCCCCGCCGTCTGTCTCCTCATTTGTGCGTCAGTTTGACTTGTGTGTAACAGGGGAGGGGCTGGTCAGGTTAAGCTGTGACCCCAGGCTACTCCACACCTTGCTACCACACATACAAGTGTTTGCCCGTGTCAGTCCAAAGCAGAAGGTAGGTTCTGAGGATTCAGCTGTGTATAACAGCTTGATTTATTTTTATATTTGCTTCTCTGAGAGCACATGTAATTGCCCCCCCCAAAGGCACTTTTTGAAATCATTTAGCTAGAGTAAAATCTAATTTGTTCATTGTGAGAGCAGACAAAGCAGAGACAGAATGTAAGCTGTATATTCAAAAGGTTTAGCCAAGAGGAACATCATTTAACCAGATTGTATTTTGTTGCAGAAGTAATTGGAACAAACATGGTTAGACATGTGTTTTAAAGCTGGATACACTTTTACAAATATACAACCCCCACTACTTTACTGAAATCTTAGATTTTGTGAGGCTAACACTAGTTTGATGTCATTTAGGAGTTTGTGATCACCAGTCTGAAAGGAATGGGATATGTGACACTTATGTGTGGAGATGGCACAAACGATGTGGGAGCTCTAAAACATGCACACATCGGTAAGATTTGTCAGTCGCTGCAACTGAAAGCATTTAAATGCTGTGACTGACTTCCAGTAGTAATGGCTGTATTTCTTTCTTCAGGTGTTGCTCTTTTAGCCAATGCCCCAGAACGCATGCCAGAAAGAAAGAAACAGTCCAGGGGCAAGGAAGTGTCCTCATCAGAATCCAGATCTTTATCTGCCATGGGTTCAGGAGCCAAACTCAGCTCCAGGGCAGCTAAACAAAGAGTGATGGCTCAAAGAGAGGAGCAACTTGCAGCACAAAAGGTACGAATATAGTTCTTTTCAATATTATAAAGCCACAGCACATAGCGGGCTGGTTTTTCTTTTTTTTTTTTTTTATCTACAAGCCAATCAAAATAGCAGAAATCGGGAAGTGATTGTCACAAATGTAAAGTAGATGTTAAGTTTCTCTCGAAATTATTTTTTTATGCAACAGGAAAAAATCAACCAAGTCCTACGAGAACTTGAAGAAGATCAAGTACAAGTAGTAAAATTGGGTGACGCCTCCATTGCTGCCCCCTTTACTTCAAAACTTTCCTCCATACAGTGCAGTAAGTCACACATTTGTCTTTTTAGCTTTCAGCGTTCTTTGATTTATATATAAAGCCATTTGCCATCATTAACATTTGTACTTATTCTTTTTTAACTATTCCCAGTTTGCCATGTAATAAAGCAAGGCCGATGCACTCTGGTTACAACACTCCAGATGTTCAAGATTCTTGCCCTCAATGCTCTTGTGCTGGCCTACAGTCAGTCTGTTCTCTACCTCGAAGGCGTTAAGTTCAGTGACTTCCAGGCTACTCTGCAAGGTCTGCTCTTGGCAGGATGCTTCCTCTTCATCTCTAGATCAAAGGTGAAACTTAACTTTTTAATAAGTCCTCTCTCAAATTGATTTTGTTCTCTGTTTTTTCTCTAATTCTTATGTCATTCACAACATTTAGATCTACAATGTGTCTGTTGTTGTTGGGAGGATGTTAAAAAAATGTTCTGTCTCTTGTTTATGCAGCCACTCAAAACTCTTTCACGAGAGCGACCCTTGCCAAACATCTTCAATCTGTATACAGTGTTGACTGTGCTGCTGCAGTTTACCGTTCACTTTTGTAGTCTTGTGTACCTTTACAAAGAGGCACAAACCAGAAGTCCACCCAGGTAAGCTAAATGAAGAAAGAGCAAGCCAATAAAAAACTTTATGCCCTATTTTTACTATCATTTTGAAAAAGTAGCAACAAATACTGTGTCCCTTAAATTGTTTGAATGATATATAAGATTGTATGTAGTGAAAACAGCAGCAAATGTTTGAACTCTAGCAAGTTAACATACATTTAAGTGATTACATTATTGTGGCTTAAATAATTTAAAAAGCATTTGCAGTTAGTTGGGATATTGAAGTGTATTAATAAAGTTATTTGTTTTTTTTTTAATTATCATTTTGTGAATTCATTTTTGATCTGTTATCTTTCTGTCTTGCAGAGAGGAGCAGTTTGTAGATCTGTATAAAGAGTTTGAACCCAGTCTCATTAACAGCACTGTATACATAATGTCAATGGCCATGCAAATGGCTACCTTTGCCATTAACTACAAGGTACTTTCTGCAAACCACTGTTATATATATTTTGTCTAGTTTTTGCTGTAAATAGACGAGACTAGCATTTTTTTTTTTTATTTCTGATAGGGTCACCCGTTCATGGAATCGCTCAGTGAAAATCGACCTCTACTGTGGAGTATTGCCTTGTCGGGTTTAGCAATTGTTGGTCTTCTTACTGGTTCATCCCCTGAATTCAATGAACAGTTTGCTCTTGTAGATATTCCAGCTGAGGTAAGATAACACTGTTTTATAATGTGCAGCTTTGCTTTAATAAGCATTTTATTGTTAACAATATACAGTAAATTAACTTGCTTTCTATTTTTTCCTCCCTGCAGTTCAAATTAGTTATTGCCCAAGTACTGGTGGTGGACTTTGTTGCAGCTCTCTTCGTAGATCGCATCCTTCAATTCCTCCTTGGCAAAGGAACCCTCAGGCTGCCTTCTTGAACTCAGTGCCAAGAGCAAATGCTGCTCTCATCAACCAAACTGTAAAGGGAGAGAAGACTTTAGATGGGAAAAATAATAACAGCTGTTTTTTATATACAAGTCAGCTGAGACTGTCATGGCATTTAAAAGTGCGGTTCACTCTGCTTGTCTTTTTCCTTCCCTCTGCTCTGCTCCTCATTAACCCTCTGTGTGTATGTACTTCCACTAAATCTGTGTCTGAATTTTCCAAATGTTTTTTAATAACTTCTTTTCTATATTTTGCCCTCTATCTGTTCTTCCCCATTTCTACAAAAGGCCATGAAGACAGCAGTATTGAATGGGGTGTGAGATTGTGCCAGCCAAGCTATGAAGCTACCGGCACAAAAAAGTGGCATTCTCCAAGAGAATTGCAATAGTGTTTTGGATTTCTTTTTCTCTCCGTAATTTTGTAAAAAGTACAAAAAGATCTATGACAAACTCATAAAGACTTAAAACAAAAAATGTGGGTTTTTTTTTTGTTGTTGAATGTTTTGTTGCAAGTACATTTTTAATTAATTTTTAAAATAAAAAATAATTTAAATATTGATAATAATTATGATCTATAAAATCTATAGCATGTATGGGGTTTGAAATGGGTTTAAAGAAATTTGTGAGGCAAAATACAGGGGAAAAAATTAATAAGTTGTATTTCCCAAAGGGTAGTTTTAAAGAAAACGCTTTTAAGGATAAAGCAGATAAAGAAAAGTACACCATTTGCAAGATATGGGACATTTTTTGGGGTTTGCATACCTTGACGTACAACAGTTACTAAATTAAAAGGAGCAGAAAGAAGAAAAGCCAATTATCTGCTCCTATTACTAAATCAAAAGTAAATCAAAGTACTTTGAACAAAGAAAATGAAAATGATCTTTAAAGAAATATTAAGCTCTGCCTACATTTTAAATCAAACTTGTAAAACATAAATACATACACATTTACATAAACTGTTATGTACAAAAACCCTCATGTTTTCATATTTACTTACACAAAGTTCAGTCACATTATCTACTAAAAGTTTTATGAAATCATTTTGCTTAAGAAATAATTCCTCATAATACATATACTTGTTTAGCATCTAACTTTTATCAATACTTTTAAAGACAACAACTGATTTTGAATTTTTTGTCTCTTTGTCCAGTTTATTCCATATTTTAGGACTACGCTGAAATAGATCTCTCCAATAACTTTGTTCCAAATCTTGGTTTTCTTAATATTTCATGTCCTTTAAAGCCAATATGACTTTGTCTTTTAATGAATTTAACCTGAACATTTAGCGGTAACCGTGTCATGTGTCCCTTGCACAATGGTGTCATCAACGAGGTCACTAAATTTTAGGATTTTCAAATTACTAATTAGTGGTCCTGATGGGTCTCTGTTTTTACTTCCTCTAAGAATTGTTATTGCCTTTTTTTGTATTGTTGAAATTGGGGTTAAGCATGTTTTATAAGTAGTACTCCAAATTTCTATACGTTATTGAAGGTGTGGGGCAATCAGAGAGTTGTACAATAAATGTAATGCATTGTGATTTAGGGACCATTTCAGTTTGTGTAAAATTGCAATTCCTTTAGCTATTTTTGTTTTTACACTAATAATGTGAAGTTTCCAAGAAAATTTGTCACTAATTATTACACCCAAAAACTCAATATGTTCACAGAAACATTACTGTTTTTATTTCTATCACTGAATAACAAAAATGTTTTTTCACAGTTTAAAGATAATTTATTCAAATCAAACCATACTTTTATCTTTGCTAACTCTGTTTGTATCACTTTAAAAACATCCCTTAGATTTCTCCTTCATAAAAAAAGATGGTGTGATCTGCACGACTATATCTAAAATCTAAATCCCAATCTAAAAATATAGATTTTTTTTTTTGCAATTGCAGTGACTATTTTTCTGTCAGCTGCATTAATGCCTTTGTCATTGAATCCTTGGCTCTAAAACCGTATTGGCTGCTGTTTATGTTATCTCTCTCAAGGAATTCATCCAGCCTGGAAATATTATATATATATATATATATATATACTACAATATTTCCATGATTCACTTTTGATCTTAAGGAGAAAAAATCTGAGTCAGAGTTAGAGTTTTTTAAAAAATATGTTTGTATTTCTTCTGACAGATTAATTAACTCTTATTTTAATAACCAAAATGGCGTAAAATTTACATTTCTGTAGACTTCTGAAAGCAAAGTTAAGTTTATTGCTAAGTGTTTTAATATGATTATTTAAAGTAGCTTCTTGTGTACATGCAGAACACATTTAAGATCAAACCAATCATTTGAATGCATTTTTAAAATTACATTTCACCTTTCACCAAAATTTGGACTAAGAAGGGGACAGTTCTTTGATTGCCTTATGATCATCCATGGAGGTAAAGTTCAAATAAAATTAAATACTTTTATAATATTTTTGCTTTAAATGCTAATATGCTTCTGTATTTTTTAAATGCATTTGGGACGGCTTGTTTAAATAAGCCAATAGCTTTTGTGCAATATGGTGAAGAGCGATGCTGTCCATTTCTGCCCATTTCTTGAGCTGGATGCAGAAGAGCATAGACTTCATCCCTATGCCACAAAGGCATTGCTGTCCCTTCATTTTGTCTCATGTTTATTTGACAAAAAAATTCCCTTTCAACAAATACGCGCAAGTTGTTTATATAAGCCTTGAAATTCTTGTAAAAATGGCAACTTTTTAATGCAACATTTTACACAAACACTAAATGACTACATTTCCCGGCGTTCTAAGCGGCATTGAGGGGTTTGGCTTCATGGGCGCGCGCGTTGAGAAACTATTTGAAGTTAAAATGGCGGAAAAGCAAGCCGGTGGCACTCAAGATGGGTCTGTATTTATTTTTTGAAAGATTCCTCCGACGAACGTTTTTTGTTAAATAATTGTTTGGTACCAGATAAAAGTAGTTAAACATGTTTAAACGTAATGCATTTCTGGTTAGCCCGAATATCACCGAAAACATTGATGTCACTGAACACAGATGTGTCTGTGCTCAACTTTTTATTTTTCTACAGTTACAGAGTATCGTGACACCGAAACAAGTTATTAACGTTGCTTTATTCTCCAAAAATATCTTACAGTTCTCCGAGTAACGAGGTAAACGATAGCCCGAAGGAGGTAATACGTTTGGTACTTGAGTAAGCTAGAAATATTTTTAGATATGTAAAAGAGTACAGCCTGTTGTCTGATTTAATCAACAAATAATACTTTTCTCTTTTTTGTATATAAGGTTAACTCTCAAATATCAAAAAGATGCGCTTTGGAAAGCTGCTCCTCAGCTCCGCCGATCAAATCTCCCCGAACCGAATCCCCATCACCTACAACGCAGACCAAAGATGCAGGAGAGGAAGAGTCAGAGAAGAACAAACCAGGTATCCTCACAGAAAATGTTGGAGAACCATCAGCTCCCAGTCAGAGGAAATCCTGGAGGAGATCCACCATAACCCGACGCTCTCTGCCTGCCCCTCCAAACCCACTCCAGGGTGAGATGCTGGTTCATTTATAAATTACTCTGTTTTACTGCACGGTATTTGCTTTAATGTAGAACATTTTAATAAAAATCAGAACATGCCTTATGGTTTTCCCTAGCTTTGAGCAGAGACATAAGTACATCCTTGTCTGAAGAAGAGAGGCTTGAGAAACTATTGGAGGCTGCAATGAAGGTGAGTTTGGTGAAGCCAACAACAAGCCAAAAATCTTGAAAAATAGAAGTTATAACAACATTTTTTTTGTATTTTTGCTTCTAAACAGCATGCTTTGTAATAATTGGTTAACTGCAGTTATGAAAAGAGATTTTTTAAAGAACTTAACTTTTTGTAAAGAAATGGTACTTAGGTATGGTTAACAAAGCAAACAAATGTTCAATTAAATTCAAGTTTAAGTAAACAGTGCCTTAACATGACAGCAGTCAAACTAGAAGCTGTACATTAAAAGCTCAAAACATCAACAACTAAAAGATTAAAACAATTAAAGGTAAGATCAAATAAAATTATTAACACAAGAAAAAGCTAAAACAGATTAAGACACACCATAAAAGCAGAGTCTCATGCTGTGTCAGAAACCTGGCTATAAAATAGGTTAAATGAAATGATCAAATGTTTGAGCACATTCTAGTCTAAAAACAAGTAAAATCCCAATATCTGAGAAAATTATGGTGTTATTTAGGGCAAATGTTTTTGTGTAAACAAATGTATAATTTAAAATATCATCCACCGTTTTCAAAACCTGTTTGGTCCCTTTCTGGGTCACAGGGATGCCTCCCTCAGCATAACCTGGCCTATCGTGGGCGAGGGCAGGGTACGCCCTGGACAGTCGCCCCAATCACACACCTAATCCCACTCACACCTAGGGACAATTTAGAGTGACCAATTAACCAATGAAGCATGTTTTTGGACAGTGAGAGGAAGCTGGAAAACCCACCCATGCACAGGGAGAACATGCAAACTTCCCGAAAGGTGGTTTTGTTTCAGGTCCACCAGCCAGGATTTGAATC
Source organism: Oryzias celebensis (assembly GCA_014656515.1). Taxonomy (NCBI): domain Eukaryota; kingdom Metazoa; phylum Chordata; class Actinopteri; order Beloniformes; family Adrianichthyidae; genus Oryzias; species Oryzias celebensis. Next base: position 8,618,392 of record BNCR01000008.1, on the reverse strand, counting down.
AGGGACCTTCTTGCAGCCCAGTTTAAATTACGAATATTGTATTGCTATAACAAAGTAAATTGAGTATTTAATACAATATTGAAAAATTAATGCCTGCTATTTCTTCCTTTTGTTTCCAGTGGGCATTAGATAGAACTCAAAATTCACTCCAGGCAGTACCAAAAAGCTCCATTGAGACTTTTCAAAAACAAGGTCAGCCCTTCTTTTTGGCTCACACTTGGACTTTTATATTTCAAAACCTGGAACAAAAACAAATCACTCTAATTCATATGTGCCTAACGTCTTCTACTTTGTATAGTTGAGCACATCCATAAAGAGTGGAGTGGCCTGGCTAAAAGCGTATATGATGAATCACATAGAGTTCCTTCAAGTTCAACAAGGTAAATTATTTATTTGGTTGTAGCTCTGCATTACTATCCCCTGTTATGGCCAACTGTCACTTATGGATTGATAGGTTATTTTACATTTATGCTTTTATTTGCCTCATTTTCCAGTGAGACTGAAGTGAAAATGGACATGGAAAATGTCCAGAAAGCCATCAACAGGTATTTTCTTATGTCTTATGGGTTGTAAATGTTCTTAGCCATTATTAACCCTTTTGTCCTGTGTTTTGTTTTAGGCTCAAAAAAGAAAATCAGTCCTGGGAGGCTTTATTAAGCAAACACAGCGATAAAGCAGAAGAGTTGAATAGGTGAAAAATTCCTAATGTGATAGTCATTGTAATGTTGGATATTTTCATTCCAATTCTGCATTAAAATTGTTCTCATTTTTCATTACAGGATGGTGGAGCAGGGGCAAAAAACAGGAGTACCGCTGGACAGTGCAACTATGGCCCAGTCATCTGTGTATCATGTCATTCAAAATAAACCAAACTACTCTGATCTACTTAGTAGGCAGAAACCTGTGCTACGTGCTATGGAGATGATTGTATGTTCCAAATACATTTTATGCATAATTAGTTTTTTTTAAAAAGTATTTATGATTAATAGGATTGTTTTCTTCAGATGGACACTCAGTGTAAGATGGTAAGGGAGCTTCTTTCCATCAAGGAGATGTCTCACTTATTGCTGAAGGAGACCAGTGGCAGACTGGGTAACACATCCACCTGCTTTAATTCATTTTATGTAAACATTTTAGCACTTTTACCGTTAGTTCTGATCATTTATCAAATATGAACTGTTCTCCACCAGCTGAAGAAGCAGGATTCCAGTCTCTTCCAACAGACATCCTCAAGAAACTCATGTCAGCACCACCATCAACTGCAAGTACATAAGCAGAGAACCTTTCTAAAGACCACATGAGACTTGGATTGGAATTTTCTGGTGTGTTTATGATCCTGCTTTTGCAAAATCCAAGCTGTTGTGCATAGCTTTTTCAAACATTGAAGAAATACTGTAGTTTTATACTTTAGATGTTCTTTTAAACGTAATGCAGAGGTTTGGCCACCAGGCGGCAGTGACAGATTTGACAAAACCAAAAAGGCTTGGTAAATTTTCTTAAATACATGTGTCTCTTAACCGTTAATTAAGGGCATTCCCTTCTGTACAAACTTTCTAGACTTGCACTTATTAACAATTAATGTCTCTGAAATATTGTCTTATAAGCTTTTTGATTTTTTTTATACAATAAAAAAAAAGAAAAGGAAATGTATCATCTTTTGCATCTATTCCCATACCACTAAACCAATGTGAACATTTAATAGTTTGTACTTTTAATTTTGCTTGTATTGTAAGATAAATTGGATTAAAGTGAGAACAAATTTTAATTTGTATGATACCTGATCTCTCTAATTTATGAACAGTTCTGAAGAGGCACGTCTTTGGTCACATTTACTCTGTTTTGGTGCTGCATCTATTTCACTTTGTAAGTGTCCCCTGACCATTCTGGAGGAGGCCCCTCCCCCCTCAGTGACTCACCCCCATCTCTTTCTTGGCTTGTTCAGTGATGCAGAACGAAGCGTTGACATTGTACCAGTCAGTCAAAGCTTTGTTGCTATCATTTCTATGTTCGACCTATCTTCTCATTAAAGTTCACGCTTAATTTGGGGCCGGTGTGATTACAGAGATAACGTCCCACTTCATTTATATATAATAGCTGAATGAATAAAATGTATTCTTGCTTTTTTTGTCACCGGCAAGAAGTCTAGTGGATTCTTTTTAAGGTTGTTTTCAGAGGAGTGACTAGAGAGCAAATGGATAAGCAAAGAGAAGACAAGTGGGGTTGTGACCGTGAGAGTTGCGAGTAAGTGAGGATGGCGCACAGCAGGAAAGATCGATTCTTATTTAGATGAAAATGAGGCTTGATGCTCCTGGGGTGAGAGGAGGGCAGCTTTGGCATCCAAATGAGTAGCAGTTTCACAGGAAACGCCTCTAAACGAATTGCCAAAAAATATATATAGATATATACATATATATTTTCTTTTTTGTCCAAAGTCACTAAGTTTTTTAAATTAAACAATTAATTATGAAAGTGACAAACTTACCAGCTGTTGCTCTATCTAATTAGGCCTACTTAAGATCCATGCTTAAAATGTGTTCATATACTTTAGATTTACCAGTTATTCAAATGTATCGTGTTACATAAACACATTTTAGGACTGTCTAAAATTGGACCAAAACATGTTTGTGGTTGGATCTTCTCACAGTAAGCATTCCCATCAACCACCTATGAACCTGAACTGGGGCTTTTATACACGTGCCTATGAACAATTACTGTTTAGGCTCCCTTTAGTTCATTCATTTCTTGTTGTCTCTAACTTTAGATCGATTAGTTACAGATTGTACTAGATAGATCTTTAGAGAGTCAGCATAAACTACAGCCCGTTTGATCTACTCCTTCATGCACACTCATCATCTCTTTTCTGTATTGCAGGGCTGTCTACTGCTCTCCTCCACATCCATTCAGTCAACCATTCGTCTTAAAACGCTGTCCCTCTGATCTGAGTGATTAACTACAGCAGAACTGTCCAGTTTGCAAAAAACAAGGACACTTGTTTTCAGTCTGCTGTCAACATTTTAGTTCTGCAAAGTGGATGTGTGATTCATTAGGGGTTTGGGACACAAAAGATATTCCAAGCATGAAATGTTCCGCTTTGTAATGGGATGTGACAATCCAAAAAAAGACACACGTTGCACGCATATTTTTAAGCATTTTTTAATTTCAGTTTAAATTTAAATAAAACATATTTGTCATACATAGCTTATAAACTTGATAAGCAGAGCGGGTTCATGGTTTTGCAGTTATTTTTCTTTTATTGTACAAACAAAAAATGGCAAATTATTATAGAGTTTTACAACTGCATTGTATATTTCCTTCTATTGTCATAAAATGTATATAAAGAGCATCAGTTGTACAAAAGGAGAATTTAGCTCACCTTGAAAAGATGTTTTATGATGTGGAACTTTTGAGACATTTTACATGTGTGCGTGTAGCTGATTAATTTAAAGTTGATGCATTTTAGTAGCTATCCCGTAACCGTAGTAGTTGGCTGGTTTACCCACCCACTACTTTGTGCTGCTGTGAGTTTAATGGTAAACGCCACTCTCGCAGTGGAACATCCCATATGCTCGCGCGACATCAACAACAATGGCAAACCGTTTTCTGTTTTCATAGCGCTCCGGCATTTGGTGCGATCTGAATTGGCACCGTTTCGTCCACAAATCAGTACGTTTAGTTGGAGAAGGTGCATGTTTTCCATGTGTTTGTAATTTCCAGTTTCCTTTTTTTTTCCCCCTCTCTCTCTCTCCCAAAAATGTGCGAGGCGCTGTTGGCAAGCTCCCACAGTCCGTGCATGTGTGTCCCTGCTGCTCGTCTGCTGGGCTATTGCTACTAACCTAGCTGCTTTTCAGTCGGTGGATAGCCAGCGCTAGCCTGGCCGCGTTCATTGACTTGGACAAAAAAGAAGAAACGCGTGAATGTAAAGCGTATGCGTGCGACCTGTTTTATGAAAACTCTCCTGAACTAACCGTTCGTTTTCGCTGTCGGGTAAGCTAATAGGTGTTGTATGATTTGTCGTGGAAAATACTTTGTTGGCTAGCTAACAGGCTAGCTATTTGTGTGTATTCTTCGACTGAGAAAAACGGCGAGTTTTCTTGAAAGTATGGATGATCAGACCAGGATGTTAACGGGTCTCACCGGACTCGGTGGACTACCGCAACCCGATGTTGGTGACCCAGACTCGGTCAGAAAACAGCAGTCCCTTGGTCAACCGCAACAAGACATTGGGGATATTCTACAGCAAATAATGGCCATCACCGACGAAAGCCTGGACGAAGCACAGGCCAGGTAAGTCAGACGAAGGGCCATTTTCCACGCATTGTAATTGTCTTGTATTTTTTACGTCAAGTTACTGCACAAGACATCGGATTAAAAGTAAATCAAGTGTAAATGCACATTGTAATTTAACGTGCACCAGAACTTATAACATTTACGTACATTTTGTTCCATAACACCTTTCAGTCCTCTTAAGTGTTTTAGTTCGTGAATGTAACTGTTTCTGTTTTACTAATTGATATACGTGGTTTTACAAACGGATATAATTTCACAGCCATACGTTAAGCTAATTTGCATATGCATTAAACAGTTAAACGCTAAAAAAGTTCACTATTCCATAGCTTGAGAGAAAAAAATAATAAAAAATGCTCATTACCACAAGTGATGACAGCGATTTTCCTGCTATTTTAAAGGCCATGTAATTGTTTTCCCTCACAGGTAAACTTTTCGCGAGAAATCATTTTGTGTTAGGTCCTTGAACACATCACACCGTGGTTGTTTATCTTTAATCCTCTTATTAAAGTTATATAGAAGTTTTGCCGTTGAAGCTAAGTCAACTTTACAAAGTGCAGTTGTATTCCCAATGATGTAAAAGCTTAAAATTAAATTAAAAGGGGCACTAACCAGTTGTGTTCACTCCTAGTTCCTCCTTGCTGATGAAAATGGGTCCGTATTAATGTGCAAATGAGTTTTAAATTAAGGTTAGTTTAGGGACCACTCAGTCCTTTATTGTAGTGCTTCATTTCCACAACTGAAATAAAACTTGTTGTGATTTGTTGTACATTTTCTTTCACACATTTTCCTATGGGGATGAACTCTGTGTTCGTTTGCCATGTGGCTCCAGGAGGATGAGATCAGTTTCGAATGAAGTGTCAGGATTTTCAACAAAAGACAACCGTCTACCAACAATACTGTGGCCACAGTCCGATGTGTCATTAGCTGGTGATTTTCCACCCAACATTTGACCACCTGGTTCTCTTAATTAATTCACTCCTCTTTCACTCCCTCCCTCCCTGGTGTTCATCCTTTTCATTGTGTGTTGGGTGCAATCAATTCTTCTATAATGTGTAAGCGAATGCAGCTGTCCGCAAATCGAGTTTCTATTAATGAGGTGGTGGTGAGGGGGAGGGATGATGCTTTACTGGCAGCCTATGAAGATTGGGATATTACTTTTTTTCACCTCATTAGTACTTTGAAGACTTAATCAGGCTCAGTTTTCAAAATGCAATTAGTTTTGTTTTGAATGTGTCTTGCTGCTAATTTCAACTCATTTTAAAGATTGTGTTTTATTTTTGTTTACTTTGATTTATCTGTTTTCTGACAGTTTCCAAAAAGTCGGTTTAATCATGTAAAATTATTATTTTTTTCCCCTCCAAATTAAAAAGTCAGCGGTTAGCCCACTAAGATCAAGTTTTCTGCGTTTAGATGTAACCAGTGACAAAGGTGTCACAAAATTATGCTGAAAGGGATTGCTGTTTATTGACTTGAAATACATTCTGGGATACCCAGTTTGTGTTGCTTAGTAGATCTAATTTATAAACGGGAAAGTTGTGATTAAAAACACGTTTTTGACAGCTTCTGTGTAAAAATGAATGCCAGATTAGCTTGCAATAAGTGTGCATTTGTTTCTAAACTTCTTTTCGCCTCAGGTAAAATTCAGTGACTACAGAAGCAGTACAGATATGTTTACATTTAAATGGCAGCTGACAGAATTTAAATTTGATTGTCTTTGCCGTTATTGTTTACTGGAACATTTGAAACGTATGCAAAAATCTTTCATTAGATGTTCAAGATCTAAACATTTTTTGAAGTGATTTGCTTCCATGTTTGAAGGGATTACTGTCACGCAGGGTGACAGTGTGTTGGGATGGGGAGTGGTCAGGGCAGCTCGAGAATTTCGTGTTTGAAGAGTAAGCTTCGTGCGCGCCATGCACGCTCATCCTCTCACCCTGTCGCCGTATGTTCAGATGCTGGCCAGAGGAATCGCCGGCGCATAGGGGTGGATCAGACGACCCCACAGAGGGAGGGAGAGCAGGGGGGGGCATGGCAGGGGGTGGCCTGCCACTCAACTTCCAGCACAGGTCAGTAAAGGACCGCATGCGCACCCCCATCTCCCCCCTCCTGCTCATTCCCTCCATGCTGAAGGCAGCCCTCTTCCAGTTCAAGTCCAGAAAGGATAGAACTGGTGGATAAAATCCACAATGTGAGCTAGACACAATTCATACAACCCCACTACACGCTCAGAGGGAGACCTGTCATGACCTGTACGCTGTCATTAGTACAGCAGCAATGTTGTAGTGACGTTCAGTCACCTGGGGTTTTGTGTTGGTAGTTCGTCGTGGTGCTTTAAATATTTTTCAAGTGTAATTAAAAAAAAATGTTGTCTTGTGTTCTTTCTTTAATTCTTTCACATTCTAAATCCACATTCCTTAGGCTCCTGAGCATGACTTGGAAACTATTGCTCATCCCCAACTCCCCTTCAGTGACTCTTTTTTAATTAGCGCATTTCTTCTGGTGGACATTCCAGAGATGCTCAGTAGTCCCTTTTCACAAGTCTAAGTCAAGTTTGAAATCATTGGTGACAAGTCCGAGTCAATTCTTTAGCTGTCATTTTAATTAAAGTCTTCAAAACTTGATGTCAACATTAATATTTTATTCTCTTAGATTGTCACTAAACTACTTCTTAAGTAATTTAATGTGTGGGCAAACAATAACAGTCAGATGTTGTTTCTGCATTCCCAGTGCAAAGGCGTTATAAAGAGAGTTTTTATTTTTAGAAGTGACAGCAATGTCCCAAAGCTAGAGAATAAGAATAACCAAATGAACATTGTTGACATGCCTCTGCATGTGAGACTTGGGTGGGACTCAAATCTGAGTTTCAAGTCCAAGTCCCCGTCTTTGTGACTTTCTGAATGACTGATGTCAGCAAACCTTGGATTGTGTGGAAGCGAGCAGGCCGCAGAGGGCGGTACAACACGCAGCAGGGGTGGTTGTCTCTGGGAGTTGCACAAAGTGAAATTCATGTGTGTCTGCTGTTCCTTTCATAAGAAGTAACACCAAAGCTTACTCAAGTCGTTTTTGTTTTTTTTTTCCTTTTTTTTAGTTGTGAAGGGTTGTCTTATTCACTCACCAAGAATAAATTAAATTTATAGAGCTGTCATGTCAAGTTATTGGTGTATTGCATAGCCTCTGTAACTTTTGTTGCACAAATGAGGGTTTTTTGACTTGATGAACTTTTGGTCTCTTATTCTTTTGAAAATCATCTGTCATATTTTACAGTTAGGCATCAATTATTGCTTGATATTCTATATCCTTGGTTCCTTTTAAGCATGATCTTTTATGTAAACACAATGTTGGCATGTTTTCTAGAGTGGCTATACTGTATTGCTGTCTAATAAGAAGTTGGCTAGGGGAAACATTTCCAGACCTGATAGTCATTGTGTTGGTTAAGACTCTTAGCTCCAAGCTGCCTCAGGTGGTTAAAAACCCACAAGTTGTCCAAAAAAGTGCAAACATTTTAAGTGAAGTTAAACATGCTTTTTTGTACTAATTGAACAGAGAGAGGTTTTGTACGCAATTTTTAAAAAGATGTCTTTTTTTTCCCAATTAATTAACATAAACTTCATTACAGGTGGGTTTTAGGCAAGTAAGAATCAGTCAAAATTATAATTCCAGGGACCAGCTCACAAGACAAAATAAACGATCATCTCCTTCATTTACTGAACCTACGCGTGCTAAATATACTGATTTTGTTTCCTAGTCATTGTTTCTTTGGTTGGTTAGTTGTATATGCAAATGTCTAGAATTCTCATTAAAATTCTAAATAAACCTAAGCATCCCTAATAATGAAATGAGAACTGAGGCTGTGTGATTACTGCCTCAGCAGCATTGTATTAATGGTTAATTTGGTCAATGGATTAGCTGTTTCATTTCTCTTTCTCCATTCTCATTTCTCCACTAAAAGGATGTGACATAACTTTAATACTTTGTTGACTTTTGCATTTTTATAATGTACTGTTTTAGTAACATTACATTGATTGATTGTTTAAAGTCATTTAAATATGGTCATTTGGAATACTATGTACATGAAACACTGTTTTTTCACAATAACTAGATTGACCTAAAGTCTTCACATGTAAGCAATTATATCATTACAATATACAGCACTAGCTAAGCCAAATAAAACTAATAAACTAAAGGAAATCATATACTTAGTCATATAAACTAAATCATAACTTCAACTAAACTTCTTAGTTAAATATTGACAATAATTTGAAGTCAAATAGTTTTCATGACTATCATGTTTTGATTGACTGTCCTGTTGTAATGGGCTTCTGTTAGTAAGGCATAAATGCAACCACAAGAAAGCGGTAATGTGCAAAGCTATTTGCCTGCTGTCATGAAACAATAAAAGAGTAAGATGTTACTGCGTCCATTATCTGCTACAAAATATTTGTTGTTGTAAGACGAGATGTTAATGGGTACAAAGAACAGAGATATCAAAAACCTTGAAACAGCAAAAGTTGTTGACTAAAAACAACTTAAAGCAACAACAGAACATGAATAGCATTAAAAACTCCATTAGGGACAGCAAAGTACCTCAACTGTCTTTGTGTTGTCCAGGCTGTTGTTTAACTTTTCTGGTATATAAACAGCTGCTAAAGTAAATCTTGCTGTGTTCTGTTATAAATATGGACTTCCCTCAATAGCAGTTCTATGGGAGGTGGAAGGGATGTTGTTTTTGGTTGAATTTTCAACTATTTATAAAACTGGTTATTTTGAGTAGTAGCTTGCCTCCCCCCTATCTCCCACATTTACAAAATAAGCAATTTTCTTTTGTATTGTACTTGTACTGTTGCAATGGCAATAAAGGGATCTGATTCTGAAATGCTCAAATAAATCAGGTAACAGCCGTGTCAAATATTGAAATATAACGGAAATATAAAGGAAACATTGCATCTGAGAACAGAGAAGTCAGTTTGCAGCTCCTGCTTGAACATGTTTCTGTTCTTGATTTGTGTTCTTCACTTATAGGTCTTTGGGTTATTATTAAAAATTCTGCTGGTTTTTAATGTGGCTCAATAATTCAATGAATCAATAGCATAGGGCCATGCTGTAGTTTTTGTAGACTGCTTCTACACTTGATTGGGATATACTTGATAGTCTCATCCTTAGATACATTCACCTTCATGTAAACATCTATTTACTACATATCTTTGCATTCTGCTTATAGAACCTGTTTACTTGACCTGCAAAGAGCTTAGATGAAAATGCAGCTTAAAAAGAATTTTCTCTCTATTTTGCCAAATTCTGGCTTTAACATCTTGAGTTTTCCATCAGAAATGAGAGAGTTCCTAAATAAAAGTGACAGATTTGTAGTCTTCTGTTGTCCTGCTGGTGAAAAGTCTCCTCATTCCTGTTCACATCTGCAATAGTTGTAACGTTTGAACTTTACTGCTATTTTCGTAAATGTGCCTCAAGAGTTGTTGTGCCAACAATGTTGGGATGATCTTGTGCATACCTAGAGAGTATCAAATGTCCCTTTGAATTACTCGAATCTTTCTGTCGCCTCAAACCACTTTGATTATTCTCCTTTCACTTCTGGCATTTATGAAATGTTTGCTGTAGAAAAAGTGTATATTGATACTTGGTTTTTGGACTGTAGTCCAAAAGCTTTGTAAACGCTAGAAATAATTGGATAAGTTTGTTTTTATTCGTATATTTCAAACAAAATAAAAGAGAAAACAGATCATGATGCACATCTTAGTCACTTTGAGTTTGTAAGTGGTAGAATAATATGATATACTAAATTCTAAAAAAAAAAAAAAAAAACTTGGCTTCATGAGCTTTTACTTACTACCTATTATTTTGGAAAAATTTCAACGCAGTTTTTATTTGTGATTTATGTTAGACTATAACTAGCAGGCATTTATAAAATCAAATTACTATGTAAATCTGAGAGTTAGAGAAGGCTTTATTTATATTGTTGGTAGTTTTCTTGCATTCTTGTGTGAAATGGAGCACTTTAGCCAATGGCAGTAAAGTCGGGAAATTATACAATTCCACCCTAATTTGTATGTGTCATATTATATTTTATGTTGAATATAAGAATATCTCTTTTAGATATAAATCATTCATTGTGTATTGCCCATGAAATTAGGTTTTTAGGAATGAAGAGCTTTTGCATCATTACCTGTCCTACAGTGTAAAGTATTAAGATGACAGAACTACTGATGTTATGGTTTCTAATAAAGAAATGTATTGATTCCAAACATATTTAAATAAAGATTATCATTTATGCTGTCCTGCTGCCTGGAAATGCCATATGTACAAAAGTTTTTCTTCTCTACCAAATTCATAACTAAAGGAGGCAAAAGAAATTCAATGAGATGGAAATCTGTTTATTTATATTCTCTTTTCTCTCTCCCACTTCTTTACCTTCTTGTTTCTCATAGGAAGCATGCCCTGAACTGTCACCGAATGAAGCCAGCGCTTTTCAGCGTTCTCTGTGAGATCAAAGAGAAGACTGGTGAGTTTCACCTTTTTTTTTGACTGTTTACTCAACTCTAAAAACTGTTACATAGTGTTGAAATGCATTCTTTGGCGCTAATTGCTTCTCTAAATTTGAATCCAAATCTGCTCAATAGAATAGATTTATAGGTTTTATTTTATTGTTGAAGCAACTCTTTATGGTGTTTTGGTTTAAAGTCACTGTAAATATTCACTAGCTCAATTTGAGCAAGTATTAGTTTTAGATTCTCTAAGCATTTGGCACAGGGCAGCTAAAACTAATCTTTTCTGAAAAAGTCAAGTCATAAACCCCTTTGTTTGTTTTTTCTATTTAGTTTAAGCAACTGAATGAAAAACTAACAGTCAGCATATTAATTTCTTGTTTTATACTACCCCAAATTTTAGGAAGAGATTAACCAACTTGCATATAGAAAAAAGTTGAACATCAGGGATAATTTGCTTTATGAAGACTTGAGAGGAAATGAAAAAACAACTCCAGTACGACTAGAAATTAACATAATTTATCAGGCTTAAAGTGAAAACACAAGTTTATGTGCAGTTAGTTGATAGGCAGCAGATATATCTCCAAGGGTTTTTATTACATTACAGTTAAATTGTTAGGCTATTTCAGGACAGTGTATTGTAGTCTTCTTGATGACTATAAGACAGCGTTACCACACCAGGCTTTTTGGGGTAAGAATAAATTACTATGCATACCAGTGCATGCAGCACGCTTACCCAAACACAACAGGAGAAGCTCCTTAGCGACACATCATGAACTTGACTGCACAAAGTATTTTACATAAATTAAGAACTGAACTGATATTAATATTCATCCAAAAACCTTTGCTATGTGAGTAAACTGTATGGCTATGTTATAGCTTGACATGGATGGCAGAGAGATCGTCATTGTGGTGTAAACGACAATCATTTTACCATGTCAGCTTCTCTTCTCTCTGATGTTATGTGCTTTTCTCTCGATCTCATTCTGCATCTTCTAACCGTAAGCTTCTGTTGTTCCAATACAATCTGAAAACGCTGCACTGCTGCCAATTGTGGCCCTCTGTCAATAATGTATTATTGCTCTCCAGTGATTGGAGAAAAGTAAAGGCTAGGCTTGAGTGAGTGGGGCAGGGTACCCAGTTTCCCAGGCAACCAGTGGTCTTATTTACCCTAATGCCATTCACTTTGATTTTCACATTTAGTCTCCCAGCAAACTAGAGAAGGGATCAGTAAATACGTGTACAGTAAGCTCAGCAGAAAATCTGATAAAGAATAGATTTAGATGATTATTATATTTGATCTTGAGGCGAACAGAGATATGCAGATCTTTTGCTTTCCAATGCACTTTGCCCGTCTTTTTACCAAGTACTTTTCCTAACCGCACTGTGTACCTGCTTTAGCATTTCTCTACTACTCTTGCTCCCCATAGACACCATTGTCTGTCTGTGGAATGCAAAATTACTTGTCTTTACTGCAGCATGAGGAAGACCCAGTCAGTGCTTCATCAGTGTCTGCACCATTTTTCTACAGTACTTTTTCAATAACAGACATGCATTTGTGGGCAGAAAACCTTACACTTTTTTTCCTTTCTCTTTTCCACACACACCCACACATACACCAAACAGAGATAAAAGCAAACTCAGTCTTGGGTCTACTCGTACTGCTTCGGTCTTGTCCTCTCCCCCTCCTTCTCTCTGACTGCTTCCATTCTTGAAAGAGAAGACTTGCTCTGAACTCGGGGCTTTGATATGGTAATGTAATGGTGGTGGAGAAGGGGGTGGGGCATGGGGGAAGGGAGGTGAATTCCTCTGAGTGGTTCAGTTGGTTAGATTGTTTTCATTGTAAAGGAAATGTTCTGTGCGAATGCCAGTTTATACCCCCCACCCCCCAATGCCACCCTACCACCCTCAATTATACTATTGAGCTTTTGCTTTCTTTAGCTCACATTAAGGATGACTTTGTGTGATGTTGGATTTTTGCCTTTAGTTTGTTGAAGTTGCAAAAGAAAATCAAAGATAAGAGGCCTTGGCTTTACTTCAATGTCTTCTTCCTCTGCTCTTACGAAGTTGTAAAAATAGCTTGCGGTGCATTGGGACATCATATGCCAGATTTTCTCACAAGCCGCTGGAGTTCATTCTTATACCCTTTTTTTTTAGTGAGGGCATATTTCTCTTTACCATCTTTATTATTGCTTTTAACATGCCAGCTATAAATTTGTCTGTTGGTGTCATTACCATTATTAACTCTCCAGACTCTATCCTTTTCAGGCTTGAACATTCCCATCAGATTATTTTTGGAAATAATTTAAATAGATGCAAATACATTCAAAAGTTAGAGCCAGGATTATTATTTTTATTGTGGGTATGTCACTGTTGTTGGTAAATTCTTGGCTTTTTCTATTTACTTGAACAATTTTAGCCCTCACTCATCTCCATTAGCCTTCAATCAACCTCATGGCGTTCCCACAAAAGTCACAGCAGTTGATATGATTTATAACAATGTTATGTATGAGTTTGATCTTGGTTTCAACAAAATTTGTTCTTGATAATGCCCAAACGCATGAAGCAGGACTATTTCTCAAACACTGAGATGTGAGTGCGTCACCACTTTGTAAAAGCAGACATCTAGGTTTTCTGTGCAAATATTACAAATTTCTGAATTACTGGCAAAGATGGAGATTTCAAAAGAAAACTATAATAAATTGTTAACATTTGATCCTGTTAATTATTAAGTGTAAATATACTTTGTGAATGTGTGCAAGCATGGTGATGAATTAATACTTTTCTTGTTGCTGTTCACTTTTAGAATCTAGAAGCTGGCATTGTCTTTTTTGCCTGTAACCTTTGATAAAGAGATAGAAGTGAGTAAGAAATTTGTTATTGCTTCTTTCCAGAAGCAATTATGTAGTAAAAGAAAATGTCATTTAGAGAGGACACGGAAAACCAACTCCAGTAGGTGGGTTAGCGTGGGGTATAGATATAGCACCCAAATATCTTTGTGTATGTTATCTTTTGATACTACACAACATAATTATTCTAAAACATAATAATAATAATAAATGGTAGACTGATTTTAAACATGTACAAATATTTTTTTCAATTCTGGCTTAAAAAAATTCAAGTGGTAAAGTTGTTGATCAGACAGAAATAAATTCTCTCCAGTTTTTTGTTGTTGTCACAAGTAGCTTGAAAGTGTAAATTAAAACACAAAAGAGGATAACCACTATATAACAACCAGTTTTTGAAATCAAAGTGTTCATTTCTGTTGCTTCTGAAAACAGTTACCTTGTGTGACTACTGTTTTAATTATTTATTATTATTATTGTTTTATTAGAATTACTGTATCGAAAAAATAATATCTTATAGCAATGTGTATGATCATTCAAGCAAATGCCAGTAAGTAGTGATAATGAGAGGGAAAAGCTTAAGAAAAGTTTTGTTTTTCAGGTGTCTGAGTTGCAAAGTTACAGTAAAAGCATAATAGAGGGACTTGCAACTTGTAAACAATTGTAAACAAGAAGATATTACTCAAGGCCACTTTGCATTATTGATGATATGTGTTTCTATTATTGCCATCTCTGTAAAGCTTGTATGTGTCTGACTTTTCATATATTTTGGCTAATAATTTGTTGCAAAATTAACTTGTGGTGAAAATTCTGTGATCTGACTCCTCCTTCATGATATCAGTGAAAACACGTAACATTTCAAACTGAAAAAGTGCAGCTTTTTTACTTGTATTTATTGATTAAAACCACAGATGATGTATCAGTATGGGAATGGATTATCCACACAGTCAGGCAGTGCTAACTAATGAAGGAAGCAGTTGAAAGATTTACAGCACCAACTTTTAAATGTGGACAACAGTGGCTGTTAGATGGATGCAGGGTATTTTACAGTTACACTAACTAATTTAAAAATATATATTTTTTATTATGTAGATGTAAATTATTGCATTGGATCCCATGTTTGTTCTGGCAAAGCTTTATTGAAATGTTCTTTTTGATGAGATTCTATATGAGCAAAACTGGAGAGGCAAACTTAAAAACTGAACAGGGTAAAACAGACAGGCAAAAGAAAGATTTGAGAGAATCTCTACTCAAGTTATATACATCTATTAGACCAAGTATGCCTGATTGAAGATTTTAGTTTGTTTTGTCCCCTCAAATTTTTGTTACCTTCTTAAACTTTGGTGTACTTGTATGTTTAGACTTGCCCTCCTGTAGTTGCAGACTTTGTACCCATTAGTAAGCACACCTATCAGTAAATCTCAGCTACTACTTCTTAGCTTATAGATAGTAAAACAAAACATTTGCTGTTTAGTTTTTCCCCTTTTCTGTCAATTTGTCCCAGAATGGTCTTCTATGATCAGCCTCATCCCATAGCTTAATCTTTTTTTTGTTTGCACATTTTCTAAAACCTAGAGATTGTGTTGTTTACCTGCTCAATTTCTCAAAAGATAAGTGTTGGACTTAATCTGAGGTAACAGTTAAGCGATTGGTGTTATGTTGGATTTGTCTAATTATGTTATTGGTAGGATTAAAATGCAACAAGCTTTAAAGAAAAACCCCAAAAAATTATCCCTTTTCAGTAAACTAATTTTAGAATTTGGCAGATGTGTGAGTTTGGTTGGATGTAAGCCAGAACACTTCCCATTGTTTCCAATGTTGCTGTTTTCTTTAGGGTCAAATTAGGATCAGCTTGAAGTGAATGAAAAACCGAACTGTAAATTTGAAAACAGATCCTGTGAGTTTCAAAACAAGATATTGTAAGAAAAAAATAATAATTTGAGAATAGTTTTAAACACGAAAGTGCAAATTGTAAACTTGAAGGAATTATTGAAAATGTTAAAAAATAAAATTGTACATTTGAAAAAATATATTTTAAACTATCCAAAAACATTCTTCATAGGTTTATTGGTTACTCTAAGATTGTCCCTAGGTGTTGATGCGAGTGTGCATGGGTGCGATTGTGGCCCCTGCGACAGACTGGTGACCTGACCAGGGGTGTCCCCTGTCTTCGCCCATGAGTGGCGGGGTTAGGCTCCGGTAGCCCCGTGACCTTGAAAGGGACAAAACGGTATAGAAAACGAAAGAAATTAATTTTTAAAACTTGAAAGAAATTGACAATTTTGAAAAAAAAAAATAATTTTGAAACTTGAATTAAAAAACTTTGAACTGTTAGCAAATTAACAACAATGTTTAGTTTTAACAACTGCTGTTTTGTGTTTTCAACCTTTTTTTGTTTCTTTTCTTTACAATGTCTTTTTTTCAAAATTTTCTTTTTTATTTATGATGTCTGTTTTTCAAATTTACAATATGTTTTTCATTTCATGCACTTTAAATTGACTTGAATTTGACCCCATAGTTGTCCATGTTGATTCCATGAAGCTACCTGGGGTTTGCTGGGTCAAAGTAGTTTGTTGTTGGGAAAGCTATTGTTTCCTCTTATGACTTCTGTCAACAGCACATGCATAAAAAATGCATTTTACTAATGCAGATTGTTGTGATCATTTCTTATCAGTGTTTTTACAAGATGGTTTGAGGGAAAGTCTTAGCAATCTCATTAGGTTCCCTTCATTCTTATGCTTTCCTGTTATTAAGTGTAAAAATAAGAATGTATTTATTATTATTTTTTTTTTTTTATTTCTTAAAATGCTCAGCATTTCACCCAAGAAATGAAATGAAAACAAATATATTTTAAGATTTTTTTTAAGTGCTAATGGAAATTGTTGTATTTTACTGATTTAAAAGCTAATCTAAAATCCAGACACAATAAACAGAGAACAGCAGATTTCCATTGAGCCAGTGACTTTTTTATGATGATTGAAGATATTTATGTGCTACAGACTGGCTGAGAACTCTACAAGAAGTCTTGTGAATCACTTGCCTCATTAAAGCAACTTAATTATTATTAGTTTCCAAAGAGCCCAATTTGGGACTGAGCCATAAATGTTACGAGTTGTTGAGAACCTGAAGGGAAGTATTTCATTATACTTTATGATAAGATGATAAAATTTTTTTAAGCCAAAAGCCATGACAAAATAAAAATGGTTAGTTAAAGAAATGGTGTACACTAAATACAATCTCCATTAAGATAATAAATCTTTGTTTGGAATTTTTAAAACACTGATTGTTCCCGGTTTAAATCAAACTTCTTCTTTTATTTCTTTGTTTAATGCATGACTGTGTTATTATACAATGTTGTCATTTTGGCTTTTGAAGATTTTCAGTGTTTAATTTAGTCAACTTTAGCTTCTCCCGCTGCTCCTTTGCAAAAAATGATAGAAGAAAGGGGGTAGAAAAGAGTCATTTGGGCTGGGTGAAAGCGTGATACGGAGAGATTGATGAGGCAGTAAGAGCAGGAGTAATTACTTGGTGTCCATTCCCCAAGTCAGATTGGCAGACGGCTAATATCACACAGACCCCTGGCCCTGACAGAACCCTCACACCACCCCAACCACCCCACCCTAACCTTCGACGTGGGCTTAATAGTGTGTGGGCCAACTGATTTCCCCATGTGGTATTTTTCCTGAAGGAACTGGACTTCTGTATATTAAAAAGAGATATTTCATTAAGTGCAGTGGCTGTAAAATTAGAATAGCATTTCAGCTCAACTTTGTCAGGAGATTAGTTGTCATCTTACAGCATTTGTCATTTTGTTTTGTTGTGACGCAGTGATTACTTTAAAAAGAGGATTTGATTAAATTAAGTGGAACAAAACAGCCAGTATGATCTTAAGCTGTATTTTAGCCGCGCCGATACACATTAGTTGAACTAGGATTGTGCCCTCACAGCCAAATGTGTTAGGATCTAAGTGCTATAAGCTAATATAGTAAGTGTTTTTTTTGTTTGGTTGCAGAATTATATAAATAGTTGGTAATGGGAAACAAAACAGCATAAAGTGTTAATTTTCTGTAAAGTTTTGTTGCTTTAAACATTAAAGTGTTGAAATCTATCTATACATAAAGTAGATTGCTAAAAAGATTTGAACTATAGATCAAATATTTTGGAACCCATTTTTACTTTTGGCAATGAAACTGGATGCAGTAATACCTTTTATACAGTTACAAGCTATCTTATAAACAAAGTTGTAAAATCTATTTTGAGATTTTTAGAACAGCATTAGCCATTTCGGATGTCACTATGAATAATGAAATATGTCGTATCATTTCATAAGTATTTTGGAGAAAAGTGAAATCTTTAGTACCCACTGTTACTTCATATAGACAAAGCAAAAACAGCTCTTTCAACACTCATGTATGAGTGTTTAATAGCAGCATGTCAGAATCAGCAGTGAGATGCATTCTTTTGTTAAGATCTACATGGTCCTCAGTTTTATAAAGGTAACAATACTGTACTCTTTTCATCTCTGCTATAAACTCTAAGTCAAGACTGTACAAAGGTGGGGAATTTTTTTTCAATCTGCAATGATGCATTTTGCAAAGCAAAACTCAAAAGGCTACTAAGCTTCTGTCAATTGAGTTTTTTTTAATAGTTTAAAATATTTGTTGTTTCAATTTTTCACACCTCTATCCATTTGCTTTATCAAATATATTTCCTACAGAGAGAAACTATAAAGAAACTGGCCATGTAAAGAAAGGCCACATGTATTGAGGAAACTTCTTTAGTTATTAAATGCCATGTATTCTAATTTCCAGGCATTTGTAGCTTTCAACAAAACTATTGCAAAGAGTAAAAGTATTAAGACAAGCTACAATATAGGTCATCACCATCTGGTGTACTAAAAGCCTGCATGTCAGAGAGAAAGGAATGATTCTGAAAAAAGTTTTTGAAATGCTTTTATTTTACTTTTTTTTCTTTTTTTCTTTTATTTATTTTTTTTGCTCTTTGAATTGACTGTTTTAAAATGCAATATATGGTCATATGTCCATGCTAAAATGAACTGAGAAAGCCTCTTGGATTATAGACAAAACATCTCCATCTCAAAAACTAACTACAGATGACCCTTTTAAAACTCTCTTTTCGTAGACTATTAGTAGAATACAGATCTAGAATAAATTTAATTTGAAACAAAGTAAAGCTTGACCAGAGAAAGGTAGTTTGCCCTCTCTGGGTGGGAGGAGTCCTTCTGCCTCATGTGGAGGAGATCAAGTATCTTGGGGTCTTATTCGTGAGTGAGGGAAGATTGCAGCGCGAAAGACGGATTGGTGCTGCGTCTACTATTATGAAGTCGCTGTTCCTTGTGGTGAAAAGAAAGCTGAGCCAGAAAGTAAAGCTCTCAATTTACCGGTCGATCTTCATTCCAACACTTGCCTATGGTCATGAGCTCTGGGTCATGACCGAACGAACGAGATTCTACATACAAGCGGCCAAAATGAGCTTCCTCCGTAGGGTGGTTGGGTGCTCCCTTAAAGATAGGGTGAGAAACTTGGTCACCCAGAGAGAGCTCTGAGGTAAGCCGCTGCTCCTCCACATCAAGAAGAGCAAGTTCAGGCATCTGGTTTGGATGCCTCCCGGGGAGATGTTCCGGGGATGTTCCACTGGGTGAAGGCCCCCTCTAGTTCTAGTTCTAGTGTAAGTGGCCAGGGAGAGGGAAGTCTGGGCATCCTTGCTTAGACTGCTGCCCCCACGGCTAGGATGAGCGGAAGAATGGATGGGCAAAGTACAATTTAGCTTTTGTTATTAGAAAATGTTCTTCGGAACACTATTTGTCTGTGTGCAATATATTCAATGTTGTAATGCATTTAATGCAATGTTACCATAATTCAAGATTGAGCATAGAAAAACCATATTGCTAACGTTGTCAGTTTGCAGGCATGTTTTAGCCGAGTGTCATCCATAAAGAACTGTTGTCTTAAATGTGACTATTTGTCTATTTGTATATAGAACTGTGTTCAAAAACTTGATCTTAAAGGAAGGTAGCATCTCTTTAATTAAGCACATGCAAATGAGGTCTCACCTGGATTGCAGTGGTGCAGTGTCGGTGGTGTGATGGGAGTCTCCCAGCCCAGCTCCTAATCCTGACTAATTAAGGATTAATTACAATTGATGGGTGTCTTCCACCCCTTAGCAGTAATGGACATAGCTGTCTCTGACAATATGTTTGTCTATTTTACATCATGTCATAAATGCAGGGGAGAAATAGAAACATCAGGGCTGGTGGTGGGAGGGGTAATTACCTCTAACTCATAATCAGCCTTATGCAATTGTCAGGAAAGGTGTATGAATTATGCTGCTACGTTATTTTCTTTCATGAGTTAAGGAATTACAGGGTAACATATGGACTAATAAAACTGTATGTGGGGTTTGTGAGTTTAAAAACCCATGTCCAATTGATATTTTTTTCTTCTATCAAGTAATAAGGAGTGGTTATTCTTACTGTAGCCTTCCTGGATTTGTTCTTAATTGATCAGGTACGTTGGAACTGTGCATACGAAGCATGTAACCTCAGTGAGCCTTTACACCATCTGACTGTGTCATAATGCTTGTTCACTTATTATAAATGGGCACTGCTCTTCTGATCTATCGCTTAATTGCCACCTAATTTGCATAACAGTGCAAATTAACGACCTCTCAAATGAGCGTTCATTTTTCACAAAGTCTTTAGGAGCTCCTTAAGAGTCTGCGCTAATGAGCACAGGAGGCAGCTGGGCTGATGAAAGTTGACTTGGGGAAAATCTTTGCAGTGCTGTAACAAGCCTCCTGCTTAGGTGCTCATCATCATGTTAACATTTTTTCCTGTCTCTCGTGTTATTTTACTGGATGGAAAATATCATGTTCGAGATAACCTCAGTTTACTGCTCCGACTCTCAAATTTTACTGAGAAGATAGTTTATTTAGTATGAGCTGTGCAGAAGTGCCAGTGTTTTGTGTCCTGGTGTTATGGTTGGATTCTGACATTTATAAATAGTTTAAATCAAACTTATCTTAGTCAGACTACCACACCAGGAAATTTATTTACATCACTGAGCCAAAGTATTTCTTCATGTAAATATCAAGTTGAGGTCACTTTGGATGACTGAATCAGTGTCATAGCTCATGTATAACTGGTGGATTTTCTTTTCTTTTCTGTGTCTGCAAAACGACAATAATCTTCAGGAACACTGAGATGTTAACAGCAATTATGAGATTAATTTAAAAGACTAACGGTTAAAATTTGACATGCATTAAACTTTTTAAATATATGTAAAACAAAGAGAAATTAAGTAGTAGTAGTAATGCACAGAAATTATTAATGGAAAATGTACTTTAAGATTACTTTAAGAGGGCCTTAAAATGTTTCATTCGGAATTTAAACACAAAAATGATCTTTGCAGTTGACACAACATAAAGAGCAAAGTTGTGATTTAAAAAATAGATTTTTATTTAAATAAAAACTTTAAAAACTTTTAAAGTTGGAAAATGTATTTTCTGTTTTGCCATCAAAAATACATAAGCTTGATGGAGTATAAATCATATTAATATTTTCTGAACAAGGGTGTTGCATAGGTGGACCTGAGCTAGTGAAATTTACAAGGCAACTCTGATATTAATAAAATTAAATCTGAACTTAATGTCTCACATAAGAGAATTCGATTCAATTTTTAAAGTTTTTTAAAGAAAACAGGGTTATGGGTTAGGGTTATAAAGGTGTAATCTGCTTTTAAGCAATTAAATGTAGTTGTATTTATTTTTGCAGACATTACTTTTTAAAACCTTTTTGACTTTGTTATTTTCCTTTTTGGACATCAAATAGTTTAGATTTTTTTAAGCCATTGTGGTAGTTATTTACGCATGTGGTACTCTATGTGGTACTCGAAGTCATAAATTTGCTTGGATGATTTTTATTCCGCAGTTAGTAAACACCACTTTTTTACTATAGGAGTGCCAGTTGTAAATGTTCAACCCCTTTCTTTCGCTTAATAATGTCTAATTAATGAATTGTTGAAGTGTTGTTTGCCAAAGATGTGAAAAAGAAAATTCACACTTTAGGTCAAAGCACAAGGCATAGAAGATGAAAGCTTGCCTCTAATTGTGTCATTGGGGCTAGAATGGGGGGCTGTGTGCAACAGGACTGGGGAAATGCCCAAACAGAGGCTGATTAGCGTGATCTGCCTTAAGTAGGAATAGACATATGGATTGAGCTCATTAAGTTGACTGGACTCTGAAATGTTGTGGTCATTCTTATAAAAATACGGCTATTTTTGATAAAGATAAGTCATGATACAAAAGTGACCATTTTTGTTGTAGAGAAAAAAATCTAGAATTGCTATGTCTACTCTTAATGATTTGTAATTTAATGACATTTAGGTTTATTTAAGTTTATAAACCGCCAAAAACTTAGTTTGTTATTTTCTAATATTACAGCATAAAAAAATCAAACTTTTAATGTTAAGTTGTCGTTCAGTAATTAATTAGCTAATTTAATCTTTTTCAAAGTCCTACTCCAATCATCATTTGATCTATTTTAATACCAGTCCCAATGGTCTTTTAATTATGATTATGCTGTTTTTGGGCAAAACTAAAAACCTTCTTTGTTTTCTAGGACCTAGTTTCAGCAGAGAGACAGTAGTTCATCAGAAATTCACCTCTGAGTTGTGGGCGGGGCTGTTTGTGCGCTGTAAGCCTGCCCTGTCTTCCTATCATCCCTTTGTTTACGCACTCTCCCTCTAGCCTACAGCCCCTCATAAAACCAACCTACCGTACAGTTTTAGCCAGATACCAGCTCAGGCGAGGACAACAAAGACGTGCATGAATGTATATTTCTACATGTGCGTGCATCGGAATGGAGCAGAGCAGGAAGCTCTTGGCTTGCTGACTGTAACACCTACGCCACTGCTACAGGCTTTTTCCAACTGCTTTATTTTCATCTGCTTCTGAGTCACAATGATTTAAATAGAGAAAAACTCAAAAATGCAATTTTGAACTTAATTTTCCTAATATAAGTCTCCATCATGAGAAAAAGAACAATTTAAAAACACCAAAAACACGATTTTCATCTGAGTCTGTTTTTAATTGAGAATGTGTGTTTGTTTTTAAACTGCCAACACCTTAAATTTTTTTTTATTACTGCTCAGAAAATATTTATCTTCCTAAATGTAAAAATATCAAACATTTAATGTTGAGCTGTTCTTCAGTACAAATACAATATTTTAAATGAAAATTTATATCTGATTTTTAAATAATTGTGTAATATATTACATTTTTCTGAGAATAATTCAATTTTGTGAAATTCAAAATCAAGTGGAATCGTGCTTGATGTATGTATTTACTCAGTGGCTGTCTTTGATCTCTGGGACTCCTGTAATCTGGATTCTGTTTATTTCTGTGGCCCCTTTCTGTGTCTGTCCCTTTATTTCTCGCACACATATCTTCTCCTGTGACTTCTTTTTTTGTGTGCAATTCTCCTTGGTTCTTCTTCTACACTCTCTCTCGCTCCTTACCTTTTTTCTCCCCTTTTTCCTCCTCTCTCCTTCGCTCCTTTGCTCTCTCCCAGTGAAAGGCTGAGAATACCCAAGGGAGCTGATGCAATTAAAATGCTAATCCTGTCTGTCTACAGAGAGAGGGAGAGGGGGGCTGACAGCATGAGGGATTGCGGCTCACATGGAGAACTCGACTGAAATGGAGAACAGGGGGGCACTGGGAGAGATGTGAGGAGGTGGAGGGGTGTGCTGAAAGGGAGAGGGGGGAGGGGATGTGTGTTGGGGAGACGGGAGTGAAAAAGGGGATGCTAGCAAGGAAAAAGACAGACAAGGATAAAGCTTGTGCTCTGAGCTGAGCAATGATATACTGACTGTGTTTAAGCCTCATCTTTGCCTATGTGTGGAAGGCATTGCAGTTAATGTACAGCACTACACCACTGGTTGGGTTGTTCACCCTTACCTGCACCACTTAATATATCGCATGTTGTGCCTGCACAGCACATTTCCACTTTGGTTGTACAAAAATGAGAATGATTATGTATGCAGTGGATACAGAGCAAGCTGGATAGCCTGAATATTTCATGGTATGCGTTGCTCACTTAGTCTTTCATTGCCACACCACCCAGCAAGGCCTCTAAAGTATGCATAATGGTGATTTCTAGAGATAGAGATGTCGACTGGGGTGGATGAAAATGTCTTTTTAAATTTTTTTAAGAGAATAAAGGTGTCAATGTTTACACTTTCTGTTTAAAAGTTTTAGCAATTTAGGTCCATCACCAATACTGATGATCCAATAAACTAAAAGGAAACACTCTAAAGTAATCATTTCCTTAAGCTGCACTCAACTCATTTCCAAGTTTTCCTGAATAACGTGGTTCCTTTTCAGGGCTTTTTTGTCTGATTTTAGTATATGCCTTCTGTGGGTCGTATTTGAACTTATTTCAACAGCTGCTATCATATCACTGAGGCACTAGACTGTTCATGAGTTCAATTCTGGGTAATCACAGCTTAATTGGAGTAATTAGGGGAATGTAGGGGCATTAGGCTACAGCTGGGGCTATAATGAGTCCCAGCAAAAGGGAGGGGCATGAGGTGAGAAGCTTCAAGAGCTACAGTTGCCCTCTTCATTGTAGGTCAAGTAAACGGGCAACGTAAATGAAAATATAACTAGGTGAATTAAAATACACAGTTTGTGTTTTCATACTTTGAGGTTATTTAAAGCTTTACTTTGTAGGGAACGAGGCTTTGATTAAAACTCAATAAAACAAAATACTTTTGTAGGTTTTATAAGTTAAGGAGCCGTGCCGTTCTGTTGTAAAAGTGACACGTTATCTTGTGAAATTCAAAAGAGAAATAGGAGGGAAAGAGATAGGCGAATCAGGGTCATTAGTTCAGGCGGTGGGTCTGCTGCATTCCTGAGCCCTGAGATGGGGGAGCAGCAGAGCAGGAATGTGCCTTCGACAGAGAAGTAACCTAAGCAGAAGGGGGGAAAAAAAGGCAAGAAGGAACAAGAAAAATAGAGAAGAAATGAGAGAACTTACCTCATTTTGAAAAGGTCTTGTTATGGATTTTTTTTTGCATAAATGTGCTTAATTTGGAAAGAAGACACTGCTTTTTCCTTACATTTTCTACACTTAAACATTTGTTAACTTTTGTAGCTTTAGTGATCCAAACCAGTTTTCACTGGCTGATCTTGGAAAAGTAGCTCTCACTGCTTTTGGATAAATGTTCATGAAACTAACTCCTATATAAATTAACTGATTTTAAAATTTCCTGTACGAGCTATCAAATCCCTAATTAGGACAACTTTGTTTCTCCGTTTAGATTCCAGGGGATTAATCTCACTACATAATGTTGATGTCTGTCTCTTGCAGGATCATAATGGGTTTCCTTTACTAAATTTGACTGTTGCGTATTTAATTTGGTGTAGACAGTTCATTGGAGTGTGAGAACCGTGATGTTAAACAATATTTCCATTTATAATTCTAATATATTCATCAAACCTATTTAATAGGTTCCAAAGGGAAATTAAAGAATTATTGCAGTGTGCAGAAAACTCTAAGATTGTAGTCATTTTATTAACAGAAGTACTATAATAGTTCTAGCTTTCCTAAAGGAGACCCACAAAAAATGTATAGGCTCAGATCTTTTACATTTTCTTATAAATGTAGTCAAAAGATATTACACTAAAACTCTTATGGATGAGCTCATCTGTTCAAAAGTAATTAATAACACCAATTACTAACTTACTATTAAAATGTAGTAATTGGGGCAAGGATGCACTCGCATCCCATAAATTACACCTTAGAGACCAAGATACATGTAATTAGTCCATCTGTTGTCAGTATTTGCTGCACATTTTTTCTCTAATAATTCATCTCTAACTCACAGATTTTTAAATCAGTACCTTTTTGATTCAAAACCTAAAGTTGGAATTTTAAAGTGAAACTTTGAAAACAGTACTGACTTGCAAAAAAAGCTTTTTGTCCTAGTTTTTTAGAAATTGATTGACGGAAACTGAAAAAAGATGAAAATAAAGATGGAGCCAGTAGTTATCAATGCCAGCTTCTGAAAATAAAGACAGTTGTCTGAAGTCAGAACTTTTCCATATGGGAGTGTTGTTTTTAAGGGTGAGTGTTGGTACGTGTGGGTGTGTGAGTTCATGTGTGAAAGGGAGAGAGATGAGGCCAAAGCTGCAGGCTGACAGAGGTCCTGGTATAATACAGTGGTGGAAAGCAGCGACTGATAACTATACTTATGGCCACTGGGGCTCATAGTGACAGCACATGCACTTCCATTACTGGTCTCATGCCTCATGCCTTTATCTCTGGCAGCCTGCCATGAAAGAGTCACACTGCCCTCTGCTGTTAGTTTGTAGGTACTTCAAATCCTTCAACAATTCAATTAGACAAGTGAACCACTGAATTTTTGCTGTGAATCACTGCAGATGAGCTCTTTATATTTCATTGTAAATGTTGTCAGCTTTCCATAAATAATTTTATTTTACAGATTTTGCAGCCTGTTAATGTGAAGGCATGGTGAAATGCAATTACAAGTTATTAGGTTTAGTCAGGTTTATATAGATTGCAGGCCTCTTTAATCCAACAAGCATTTTTATTAAGCAATCTTTGATTAATTCGGAGCCGATAGGTTCTTTGTGTCAAGGTTCATCTGAACATCGTCAAAAGATGACATCATCCTTTCTGGTGCACGGATGTGTAATAATAAATGTATGCACACTTTGTTTTTTGTTTTTTTTTTTTAAACTAATGTACCTGTTTAATTTTGAAAGAAACAAACATGGGGTGCTCAGCATGTTAAAAATGGTAAAAAATCTTCTTTTTTTTTTTTTTTTTTTTTTTTTTTTTTTACACTGACTAGGGGGAATAAAATAAATTACCCTAACTGGACTTTGTTAATCCACTGAACTAAATTTTAGGACATTATTAGGAAAACCTTTACTCAAAAGATTGATAATTAATTATTTTCTTTTGCTTTTTTTTTCCCCCTCTATCCAGTGCTGAGTATACGTGGTGTGCAGGAGGAAGATCCCCCAGATCCTCAAATCATGCGCTTGGACAACATGCTACTAGCAGAAGGGGTGTCAGGACCTGAGAAGGGTGGAGGATCAGCTGCAGCGGCAGCAGCGGCGGCGGCAGCAGGGGGCTCACCCACCGACAGCAGCATCGAGCACTCAGACTACCGAGCCAAGCTCGCCCAGATCCGTCAAATATATCACTCTGAGCTGGAGAAATATGAACAGGTTTGTGCTGAGCAGACCTGAATGCTGGAATTTCATGTTTTCCTTCAGTGACTGTTTGGTTATACATTATAAAGGGGGGTGGGAGGTGGACAGGGGACGAGGACAACTAAGTTCTGGGTAATTTTTCTGGTATATTTACAGTTGATGATCTTGCAAAAAAAAAAAAAGGTAAAAAGTCAAAGAATTTCCCCATGAGTTTAAAGTCATTTGTTTAAATAAATAAAAAAAAAACATTAAATTTTCATTTAAATTAATGTTCTAATTTCCCCTTGTGGATCAACCGCTAAGTTTATGTCACAAGTTGCTGAGAGTTTTCAGCACCATTCAAGAAAATACTATTTTTAAGGGACTAGATTTTTTTTTCCAGCTATTTTCTGTCCAAGATAAAGGAACACCAGCAAATATGGGACCATTTAAAAAAAAAAAAAAACAACTGTTGCGATGTTAAATTCAGAATACTGTGTTTCCTCGCTGTAGTTCAGATTTATTTGAGCACAACTTGCATGCCTTTTTTTAAACAGCGCATTGTGTTCTGCGCCCTGATTGGCTGTTGATCTTGTCAATCAATCGCCATTTCTCCTGCACTGAGACGCTGCACGTGCAGCTTGACATTTATCTAAATTTTCAATTGGGATCAGGTCTTTGTTATTCTATAATACTGGATTCATTTTCTATGAATGTTTGAACTTAAGAGTTTATACAAAAGAGAAAAGAGTGAAAATGTTCACGTCGGTCTGAGAAAGCTGTATTAGTGAGGGGTTTTACAGCCTTAAAACATCTGCAGATTTCACCTATCGCAGGTTATTTTTGGAATGTGTCCCCTGTGATAAACAAGGAAACACTGTATTGACAATGAATACATTTTTCTTGTAAAGCATATGCAAATAATTTATTGTTAAAAAAGAGAGTGCTCATCTTGTTGCATATGTGTTATCACCAACACAAAAAAGAAGCAATACTTTTAGAAAAAGAAGACAATTCTGTTTTGTGTGAAAATCTGACCTCATGTGACCATTTTTATAATATACATGTTAGTAGTAACTCGCAAAACGGCTACCCTGATATTATTGTCTGTTTGTCAGCATGATGAAGCCATCTAACCAGTAGAGTAGTCAGCTGGGGTCTTTTGTGAACTGTGCAGTGGACAGAACCTGCATCTTGTCTTTTGACTGTAGCCTTGAACTTCTTTCTCTCTCTTTGTTCCAGGCCTGCAGCGAGTTCACCAACCATGTAATGAACCTGCTGAGGGAGCAGTCTCGCACACGGCCCATCTCTCCCAAGGAGATTGAGCGCATGGTGGCCATAATCCACCGCAAATTCAGCTCCATTCAGATGCAGCTCAAACAGAGCACCTGTGAAGCCGTCATGATTTTACGCTCGCGGTTTCTTGATGCCAGGTCTGTCTTTGTGTGTCTGGCTAGATCTTCACTGTGAAGACATACACATGTCTAATGGTACTCTTCCATATAATAAAAAAAGAACAAATAATATCTCATAAAAGAACAAAAATACCATAAAATTGACTTGAATCCACATTTGTAAGAACCACATTTAAAACAAATCAGTTTTTAATTACCAGTATTTTTCTGATTAGAGCCAGTAGAAACTACAAAGACTAAAGATATTACATTGGTTTCCTTTAATGCTAAAAACTCTAGGCGTTTATTG
Source organism: Oryzias celebensis (assembly GCA_014656515.1). NCBI lineage: Eukaryota > Metazoa > Chordata > Actinopteri > Beloniformes > Adrianichthyidae > Oryzias > Oryzias celebensis. The sequence goes on along the minus strand of BNCR01000008.1, from coordinate 8,589,816 downwards.
CCAATGTTTAATCTCTGCAGCTTCCAGTAGGACTTTTCCTCTTCCGATATATATTTTGATACATTCTACCAAAGTAAAGCATGAAGGAATTTGGAGTTTGAGTTACACTGGCCCGTCTGTTGTCTCTTTCGTTGTGTGGGGAGTCTGTCTCACAACCATCGATTACTTTACATAGTGACTGTTGTGTCCCTGGTCCGTCCTCCCTCTCTCCAGGCTACAGTCGGAGTGGTTTTTCCTACCACTTCCATGTTGAGTAGTTGGTCCCGCCGTCCTTGCTTGTGGCCGTCCTCAATGAATCTTTGTAAAATGCATGTTTTGCGTCAGAAATGATGTTTTTGTACTTCCAAAATTAAACTCTTGTTGTCCGTGGACAAAAAGGACAATGGCGTTATCTGCGGTGGGTACCTGTGGAGGGATGGATGTCAGATGAAGACATAAAGGAAGCAATGTAAACATTCTGATTGAATATTGAATGTTCTGTGTTCTTGTGTCCACGCGCCACAGACGGACCGGTCTAAAGCTTAGCCTCAGTCAAAACTGTCCTTATGAACTCTGAACTTATGAACTCTAGTATTCAGTAATTTAAAGACTTTTATTATGAAAGGGGCTTTATTTCACTAATTTATTAGTTTAGCTATTAAAGGTATCAGTAATTCGCAATATCAAATTTATTTACATTAAAGCAAGTTAAAGGTATGCAGGTGTTCATTAAACAGTTTCTTTAAAACAGAACCATTTTCATTTAAAGCCTTTCCTCTGTCATTTATGAACAAGCAGTAAGGATGCCAATACATTTGTTTACATACTGAGCATGTTGTTCCTCATCTTCTGTGTTTCACAGACGCAAGAGGCGCAACTTCAACAAGCAAGCCACAGAGGTGTTGAATGAATATTTCTACTCCCACTTGTCTAACCCCTACCCTAGTGAAGAAGCAAAGGAAGAACTGGCCAAAAAGTGTGGGATCACAGTGTCTCAGGTGAGTTTGTTGATCTAACGTCAGATACCCAATAAAGGCAATTGGTTTTAGTTCATATCTTTAAAGTACTTATGTCTGGATTAGTTTTAAATGGCCTTCAGAAAAACTAAAGTTCAAAACCTGACTCTCCCTCAGGTCTCTAATTGGTTTGGCAATAAGAGAATACGTTATAAGAAGAACATTGGAAAGTTCCAGGAGGAAGCAAATCTCTACGCAGTTAAAACAGCAGTGGACGCTGCCAATGTTTCGGCGCAGGCCAGCCAGGCGAACTCTCCAGCAACGCCCAACTCAGGTAACACTTCTGCCACCATTCAGCATTAAAGGCAGTGTGCATCTTCATAATATACTGTGCAGTATTGTTTGAATTCTTTTTTCACCAAACTGGGTCTTTCTTTCGTTCTAAATTTCCTGTCTGTATTATTTTTTTTGTTTTAATTGTTTCGGTTTGTGTTTTTTATTTTTTTTTAATTTTTATTTAGTTTCCTCTGATAGTCAACATAAGCGTTTATGGAGGTGTAGTTAGTACATTTTCAAATGAGAAATGCATACATTTTTAATTTGTCGTGAGGTTTTCATCTGGTTTTATTGCAGTACTATTAAAAGGATTGTATCTGAGTTTTTAAACCACAAAAAGAGTTATTGCACTATTGCACTACGAGCTTTTCCTAATGAATTCATTATTTTTCTTCTAAGCCCACAAAGTACTTTTTTCCACTTTCACACACCAATTAACACACTAACATGCATTAGTGGCAGCATGGGCTTCACTCCCTCCAGGACCTGTGTCTACACCACGGCTGTAAATTGAACCACCCACCTTTTTAACAGGCAGACAGCTTTGAAACAAGCTTGTAGACACAAAACTCTACAATTAGAGCGCTTTGTAAAGTTTACTGTTAGCAGCTGAAATGCTCACATTTTAAAGGGATTCTGCTTCTAGGTTTTTTTTTAATGCAGAATAAGCTGGCTGACGACGGTGACCCTCAGACAATTTTCCGTCAGAGATTCCTTTTATTGGGCGCCCCCCATCTTTTTACTCTATTGCACCATGTGGGGTTGATTTCAGTATACATACTGCCTGCAGGGTCACCGGGGTCATACAGCATATCTCACACAGGGGACACCTACCTTGGTCTGCGTTCCCTCAATGGTGAGGGTCTCAGCATCGCCCCCTCTCTACAGCCTCAGGTATGCCTCGAGGTCAACCTCCAAGTTGATAGTTGACCTCTGTGGTGGTAGTGTAGCCTTCAAGCATCGGCGTTTACTCTCCCGTTGTCTAGCTCCTATTTACTTCTCCTCAGATCTCGTCCCTGCTGTCGGTCCCACCAGCCCCAGACCCCCACAGCACAAACTGACCATTCTATGCTGTGAACGTTTCTCATGATGAACAGTTCTCTTAAAGGCTCAGTCTCATGTTTCACATCCATTTGTCTCTCTCTAAAGCACGTTCCCTATCCACACGTGCTTTCCAGACTGCCATAAAGCCAAACTGTCGATAAAAAAAAAAAAAAAACATTTATAGGCTTCAATGTTGTAATTTTCACCAGATGTGGAATGATCTCACAGATCAGTTTTGAGGATCAAACCAGTTGTTTAATGGTCAGTTTTCCTGCCTCTAGATTCTCCTCTCCTCCCTCCAGCAATATTGCAGCCCCCACCCCCACCCCCACCCCCCACCCCCCACTTTCGTCAATCTGTGTTTTCCTAAATGTATCCAAGCAATCCCACATTTAATGACTCGACCCTTTACCCCAAGTGTAATACACGTAAAAAATATTCATGTACTTGATGTTCTGGAGGAATCCAAACTTTTTTTTTAGTTTTTTAAAAATAAATTCACTAAAAAGTAGAAAATTCTTGTTGCTTTTATTTTTTTAATTGATGTCAGTTGGAGCATGAAGTGGATCGGTAAGTCAAAAGCTGAAAAACCTCCCTTCCCTAAATGTGTAGATTAGCTGAACAAGTAATGCAAGCCTGTTCTTGTCCATTTAGAGCTTTGTGTTTACTGTAAATCTGTTGTCTCCTTACATTTGTAGGTATTTAGATAGATTTTATTCAAACATTCCACTAAGTTTTGGTCAAAAGTGTCTCATCTGCAACAGGTGGATACCCTGCACCGTGCTACACACCTGACGGGCGGCTATGAGGAGTTGTCGGGCAGTGGCCTGTTCACGCCTCATCGCCTGGACGTAAGTTTCAAAGCTCGATTGGGCTATTTTTCTCTTTCCTGTTTCTATTATACGTTTTTTTTTAAATTAACAAATGCTGAAATGTTCTCATAGTTTACATTTTTGGTAGCACCAGTAATATTTAAAAAGAAAACCCTCCTGGAAAGGTTTCCTTGTTTGCTTTTGGTGTTTGCGGTTGTCCTATGGGTTGTGTGTATAAAGGGTTACATAAGGCCAGTGTTGAAACACTGCTGAACTCTGAAACTGATCCATGACCAACTTTTTAATTCTTTTTTTTTCCTGTGCAAAAGGAAAATAATTCATCAAAGACGTTCAGTTTTTGTGCTTTTAAGTCCAGAAATGTGTGATATTATGATAAAACAAAAAAAATGTGAGGTTTTTTTCCTGAAACGTTCATGTTGGTCTTTGTTTGCGACCTGTGTGATGAAAACTTATCGTTTTATTAGTAAGCGCTTAAACTCTGTCTTTTAAAGCATGGGACTTGTAAAAACCTCTTTACTAACTGAGGGTTGACTTCTTAACCACAATGAGCTGCAATGAAGCTTTTGATCCATGGCCTACAGTTCTGGGTTTTTCCCGGGAACCCAGCGGTGATTCAGTGTTTAGCTTGCTGGAAGCTCACTTCAGCTGTCTTGTTTTTTGCCAGTGTTCTCGCAAAGCAGAGTTACACATTTCAGGGGCTCTGTATGGTCCAAAAGAGTGAAGGAGTTCAGTAGAAATTCACCTCTGAGTTGCAAGCAGGAATGTTGGTGCAGAGCTCAGAGCAGGGGACTTGTGGCTCACACATCGTATTTTTATGTAACAAATGCATGTTTTTTTTTGTCTGCTCCTGATTCACTATGATTTGAATAAAGAAATATTCAGAAATGCAATTTTAAGCGTAATTTTCTTAATATATGCCCTCCATTGTGAGAAAAATGCCACAAGATTGTGTTAAAAACACTTTTCATCAGAGTAGTCCTTTAAGTGAATGTACTGGTTTTAACGCTCTAGAGATGACTTCTGTTTCTCTATTTCCAGGCTAACAGCTGGCAGGACACCACCAACCCTTCCTCCGTTACCTCCCCTCCTGATCCTCCCAACAGTGTCCACTCTGACACCTCCAACTGATTTGGTGGCTCCCCCTGCCCTCTTTTTAATCCCAATCCAGTCTGCTAAGACGCCTATGCTCGGTTCATTTTCTGTTCACTTTTTTCCTGAGGCTGTATTCACACTTCCGATGCTTCAGCTGCGCTGGAACAAGACAGCTGAACACGGACCCGGAGGTTCCAGTCTGTTTTTGTTTTTTCTCTTTTAGCCACAATGAAAAGGGGGAATGGAGTTCACGGATACGAAGAAGAAATCCTAACCTCAAGGATTTATTTTTTAAACCACTGACCCAGCTGTGTAGATGATCATGATGTCTGTACATTATGTGTATATGCACGATAACCTTACTCTCACAGCTTGTTCATGTGCTGTCGACCTCTACATCCGACTCTTTGCTTGGGGAAGCTGTGCGATTCCCGGTTTGGACTAAAGCCTCGGCATCTTGACAGCCGACCTGTGGATACCGATCACCAGGGAGCTCTGCTCACCCTGCTTGTACCAAAGTGCTGCCCCCCCTGTTCCTCCGACATCACCCTCTGCCAACTTAATACAAGACACTTGCATCTTCTTGTCCTTTCAGCTTGACGTTTCCCCTCTGTTGGGATTTCAAACAGAACGACTGAAATGCACAAAGGTGCATGCAGAAACCGCCCATATCACCCAACTTTTCAGCTTTTTTTAAGAGTGAGCTGACATTAAAAGTGTGTCAAGCACAAACGTTAGCATCCTTAATATAGGTTTTGTAAAAAGGTAGTGAAGGGGAACACTATTCAAAACCAAGTGGGAGAAGTGAGATTGGGGCTGATGAGACGAGGCCATCTTTGACTGGATGTAACTAACAGCCCCTTCTGTTGCTAACCAATAGAGGGTGTTAATAGTTTGCTTGTATACTTTACTTCTTGCTTTCTGTCGACTAGTTTGTTTGATTGTAGGCTATTTTCTAATGCTGTTTCACCAAGAATGCACCAGCCACCACCAAAAAGTAGCTCAACAAAGCATCGAAATGAAGAAAGTTTAAGCTTGTGGGGCGCCGATGTGTTACTGGGGCAACACGACATGAGTTTAGAAATGTAACGGTCTTCCATGCATGTAGGACTTTTTAGGTGTGCTATTGTTTTCATTTAACCTTCCGAGTTTTTAAGCTTCATTTTGAACAAAAAGCAAAAGGGTATAATTATCACAGTCAGACCAAAAAATGAAAACGTGCATCATGTATTGCTATAATGTGTGTCTCTGTGTGAGCGTGTCTACAGTGTTCTCGGGATGTCTTAGTCAAACTCGCTGGTGCCCGTGTGGACTTTCTGAGCATTATAAAGACTGGGGGGACTCCACCAGCCAGCGACGCAGGTGCTGGGGTTCAACTGAGATTTTCCTCGTCATCCTTGGTACATTTTTAAGTTTGTCCGCCTGAGGCAACACATGACAACCTATCGTTGTACCAAAACCAAAAATACCAAGTTGAGCAACATAATAATGCTACTCTCTCTCCCTAAAGTTGGTGCACAGCCATCGTTTTAAGTCTGAGGAGAGAATTGTATTTTGCGTGTCTCTCTGTAGTGTCGTCGTGCCTCAAGTTAGTCATTTTGAGGCGTTTTGTTATGGAGCTTCATCGGGGGGGGTGAACGCTTTCATCACACCCATGTTTCTATTGGGAGTATGGACAGATTGCTCTCGTTTACTCATTTAATACCTTCTAGTAAAAAAACAAAGTTTTTTTTTTTTTTAAGTTATCCGGCCAATCGGGCAAGGGCTTCTCCCTCCTCACCAAAAGAATAGAGGCAGCACTGGGAAATCTAGTGTTTCTGACGAACCCTTCCAACCATTTTATACTTTAACTTATGTGAATAACAAACCATTTTGATAGTAAGGTAAGCCTTATCCAGATAATGTCATTTAAGACTTTATTGAACTATGTTACAGAACAAAACCTGATCTTGAAAAATCAGGTGTGATATCCCACATCTAATGACCTGTATCGTTACTCATTTCATTTCTTACATCATTGCCACACCAAACCGTCAAGCCCCACCCCTTTTTCTACCTGTTGTAATGGATGTCACTGTACAGTTTGTGTAATGTTTTAGTATTTCTTTTTTTTTTTTGTTTTCATTTTATAAACATTGTTTGGAGATGCCAGTTTTATTTTGGCCTTTATCTAACAGGATTCACAATAATTATGGATTTTTGATGTTATTTAGGTCTTTGGTTGCAATGGAAGATTTACAAAAGCTGCATTTGTTGCTGTGGAACGGCACTAGTTCATTCTTTTGTGTTCCTCACGTTTACGGATTGAAGCTTTTTTTTTTTTTTGCGTTTTATGAGAGAAGAGCCAATTTCTAAAGCTTTTAAAGACCTTAAGATCCTTCTGGGAAATGTAAATGCCAATATCCACTCTGCAGAGCTGTACTTTAACACTGAACAGTGTTTGGATACTTTGAGTAACTTCCACAGCATCAAATAGATTTGTAAACCTTTAGTTTGTTTTTTTTTTCTATTAGTATATTTGTATTGCTCCTCTTTTCCTTGTATTTACCCCTCTACCTCTGTCTTTCCATTTCTCTTGTATATAACCCCACTGTTTTCAGACTTGAGTCTGTATGAACTCCTTTTATACCTCAACTTTAGAATTGTTCTAGAAAGAGTAAAACAAAACGGAACAATATAAAAATTGTAGTGTTCTTATTAGAAAAATTAATAAAAAAAATATTTAGTGTGACTTTTCAATATTTGATTTCAGACTTTGAGTGTTTCACTTTTTTTAAGTTTGTCACAAATGCTCTTGTGATAGTCAAATGTAATAAAAAGAGAGATTGCACCATCATGAGGAGTGAAAGCTTTTCTCCAGTTGCTGAATTCAGCTCCAAACAGGGAATACAAAAGAAAGCTCTGCAGTCACTGATAAGTGTCCAACAAAGGGAAAAAACCAAAAACATCTTCAGTGATGTGAGAGTTTCATCATGACCGGTACCGTTCCTGTGCTCTGTTCTCTGCTCCTGAAGTTTCACAAGGCCTGATCCTGGAACTTCTGGTCCCAAGTAAGAGGAAACTGCAAACACATTCAAGAAAATATATTTGAATGTGCTACCAACAATATTCACTGACATTCTCTTATTGAGCAGATATACCATCATCTTGATGAAAGGTGGATGTTTGAAGTCACGTTTCTGCTCTTCTGGTGTGTGTAGGGGGGGTTGATGGGACTTTAGCCCCCTGACATGTCCAAATTAAATCAAATATTTATTTTTCTAAGTTATGACCTTCACGATAGATTTATGGTTTCTTGTAATTCTTTGGAACTTATTGCTGCCGACACACTTTTATTTTGTAGTTTTTTTTCAATCAGAAATCTTCCTGCCAACTCAACACGTTAGAATTTCTCAGACATCAGATCAGAATTATACTTTTCTTTTTGATCCTCTAAAATATCAACAATCCAGATTAAATGTTGCCTTTGTAAATACAGAGTCTGGGTGAGTTTTGCGTCTTCATCAGGGCAGTGAAGGCTGATAGGACTGGGGAGTGTCACACCGTACAGTCGATAAGACTTGACCTCTGACCTAGGTAATGCGAGTAATTTGTGCCTCTAAACTAGAGAATTCCCTCCAGACGCAACTGCTGGCTTGAAACTGAAAGAATGCTGCTCAGTCGGATACTATCGGATAAAAAATAGTGAAGAAAACAAAAACAATCATGCCTCCACATGCTCTGCACCATCCGCAGGCCCACAGGGAAAATTACCAGAAATTGATCGGAAATGTTTGTCAAGGGTGTAAAATTCAGACTCAAGTAGATTAAAAAAAAGGATTGGTAGCTATAAAATGACGGTTTATTCCTTTGGTGTTTCAGAATTAGAGCCTGATAAACTATAAATATCAGATTACTTTAGTAAAATACTGGATTACCTCCTGTAGTGAAGCCTTGACCTCAACAGGGGAATGCTCCTCTCTTCGATCTGCGGTTCTCCGACACAGACAGCACAGAATGGACTTGAACGTGCTCCGCATCTCGTCATCCCGCAGCGAATAAATGATGGGATTGACTAAGGAGTTGCATTCTGCTATCGCCAAGCAGTACTTCTCAATGCGGTTGGCCTCGCTTTTTCTGCCCATCACGCCGTCCACGAGCAGAACCATGAGCCCCGGAGTCCAGCAGATCACAAAGGCGCCTGCAGCGCCATGCAAAATTAAAAAGTCAGTCAAATCGACGGCAGGCCGGTTAAGAGGTTAAAAGTCAGAGGAAATAGGTTCTCACCTAGAACCATGGATATGGTTTTCATCAGGTTGACCACAGTCTGGTTGTGTCGCATCTCAGAGGAATGCTGGGAAATGTAGCCCCAGTGGCGTTTGACGTGAATGAAAATATGAGTGTAAATGACCACCATAATGAGGAAAGTGAGCAGATTGAGAACTGCCCAGAATATGAGGAACCGGCGGTGGTAGAGAGGAGCCACAGACGAGCAGTTGCTAATGTCACACTCGCAGTTCCAAAACAGAGAAGGTACCAGACCCATGAGGATCGCCGCTGCCCAGATGCAGACTATGAGCAGCAGCACACGCCGTCTGGTCATGTTGCTGTGCAGCTGCATGGTGAGGATGGTCTGGTGGCGCTCCACAGCCACCGCTAGAAGATTGGCTACAGAAGCAGTCAGGCTGATGTCAATCAAAGCTCCACGGATGTACCATTGCTTTTTGGAGAGCTCTGCGGTCCAGGGACCAGTGTTCAACATCAGGTTGGCATAAGCGATGCCGGCAAAAAGGTCCGCCGCAGCCATGTTCCCAAGGAGGTAGTAGATGGGGAAGTGGAAACGTTGGTTCTTGAAGATGGCCACCATCACCATCAGGTTGGCCAGGAGCACAATGACGCATACGGTCAAGCCCAGGGCGATGACTGTAATGTCCCGCGCTGTCCAGTTTTCATTGATGGTCTTGTTCACTTTGGCATAAAAGAAGGTGATACTTTCATTGTGGTAGCATATATTTGACTCACTGCTGTCAGAAGCCATTACTGCAAAACACAAACAAAAAAGTGAGATCTGGAACTCAAGTCCACAAAGAACATTTCAACACAAGAATAATTAAAGTTAATTTGACTTTTTGTTTGATTGTTCAAAAATAAATAAATCAACATTGTGCTGAATATTTTATCATAATCTGAAGTGTTTACAGAAGATAAAGTTAAAGAGGGGAAGCTTACTCTATTTTATAGAGCATCTTAGATTTTATTTCTGAAAAGCTCATCTTTTAACCAAAGGCTGAAAACTTTCTCAGAGGAGAAGTGACTTTTTCCTAATACTTCATTGACTTTGACTTTACAAGATGCAGAAATCCCACACCACTATGCTCCCACCACGTTTTTAATTCAGCTTTAGTAACCAAATAACAGGAAGTTTAGCTTATCTAGACCATTTGTCGGGTAAATCCAGTTGACTGTGACTGACTTTAAAGATGTGTAAAAGTTTAGGAGTAACTTTTACATCTTTACTGTAACTTTTACTCAAATCAAAGCTGTAACATAATATTTTATGATGCCCAATAATAATTATAATCAGCTCAGGATAATTTTTTTTGTCCTTTTATAGCAGAACAAAACAGTAATTTGCTCTCACTGTTCTAAAATGTGCTCCTTTTTTCCAGTGAACTTCGTGGCTTCAAATGTTTTAATGAGGATTTCAGCAGAAAAGCGCCTGAAACTCACCGTTTAGTTTAGATTCCACCATCCAAACATGTCCTCAGCGAAAAGGCTTCATATACGAATCCGTAGAAACAAATAGAAGTTGCTTTCTCTTTTGACAAACCGTGACGCGGAAGTTTTCATGTCGACATGTTTGAATTACTCTCACTCGGATCAGCTGGACCTGGCCGACAGGTAGCGGTGTAACCTTCGCGTGCTGCATTAAAAATCAGACAAAGCAGTAGCTCGACTTTTTTTAAATGTTTTTTGTGGAATTGCGGTGAACAACAGGGTCGGAATGTACAAATGTAAAGATACAGGTTTTACTACGTTTTTTTTTTTCTTTTTGCTCATCTGTGCTATGTTAATGCGAGGTTCTGTTCTTCAGGGCAAATGTTTTTTCGATGTTCTACTGTGAAAGAAAGTCACTAACGTTTTATTGTAGATAGTTTTAATGAGTGACAGGACGTTAACTCAAATTTAAAACTAACCTTAATATGTTTTTATTTATCTGTTTTTAACCCCTTCTGACCACGGGAGGGCGACGTTGAGTTGTAACTCTGATGAACCCTCAAATGTTTGAACCTATTTTTGACCGGTCGGCAGCTGTTTAGACCACTACTCACTGCTGCCCTCTTGTGGTCATATTGTGAAATACATGGATTTGTAAAGATTCCGCTAAGCGTAAAACATAACATTTCCGGTTGTTACTTTCAAAATAAACCGAAAAACGTTTGCTCGACCTAACAGAAACTATTTTTTTATCACTGTCAAGTTATCACAGGGTTCTGTTCTTCAGGGCAACTGTTTTTTGACGGGTGAAAGAAAGGAAAAAGTAGTGACTAAAAAGCTTTGTCGTGGATTTCTTTTTTTAAATGCACGACCCAATGTGAACACGAATTTAGTACTAAATTTAATATATTTTATTAGGTTTTTATATCATTGTGACCACAGGGGGGCTGTCTTAAATTTGTATTTAATTGTAATAGGTACATTTTTAAGCGTACGATTCAGACAACTCGTTGGTTCAATCACTGCTGCCCTCTTGTGGTGACAATGAGAAACATCCTGAGTGGAATGTAAAGTTTCCGCTAAATAACTGTGAACCATGATTGCATTTCAGGTTATTACTTTCAGAATCAAATCAACAATCAAGCTTTTTTTTGGCATTTAATTTCCTCCACTTCAGTTTTGTAGTTTGGTCCTGTCGTAAGGGGAAGATGAGTCTTCGTGACCCTAGAAAATAAGTACATATCTTGTGTTTTAGACGCTAAAGAAAAAAAAAATCAAATTAGTAAACAAGTATATATAAACCCACCACTTTGGATTAATACAAACATTAAATTATGAAAGATATATTATGCGCATGTTATTTTAAATAACTGTTTGGCTTTATTAACACAACTAATCTTTTTATGGAAGTAGAAGTGGTGACAATCTTTTTTCCCTTTTGCTAATCACTGTTCATAAACAACATGTAAACGATGAAGGAATAAAACTATACGGGCTGTGCTGATTGATGCATTTTAAAGCCACTGTAACCGTTTCAAAAGTACAAACTAAAAGTAAGGAACCATGGCTGCAATACTGGAATCTTACTTCCCGGGTTTTAGGACTGAAGTTGCAGTTGTGACCGCTAGAGGGCACACGATTCCACAAATATGTATATACCAGTAAATATTTTAACATTACAACCCAAAGGGGATTTTTTTGTGATTAAAAAAAAAATCAACTACAGTAGAAATCTATTGGCCTTTTATATATTTTCTAACAGCTATTCATAAATGGTTAAATAAAGCATAACCCAACGGATAATAGGCGTTTAACACCAAAAAAGACAGCGTCATTTATTTATTTTTTTATTTTCTAAAAAAAGAGATGAGTTTATTCAATGATCATATAACAGACTTAATCAACAACCTCAAGAGACCATTCGCAAACCAAACAAACATCGAGGAACATGTTTAAACAACAACACCCCCCCCCCCCCCCCCCCCCCCCCCAAACAACAACAAATGTAACACAAAATAAAATACCTGAATAAAGCAAACTCTGGGATGAGCTGCAGATCAGCACATTCTCTGAAGAACCATGGCACACTAGGACCAACAGTCATGAAAAAAAAGGCTTAAAAGGAATGCAGGTCTTTTTTTATACCGCTTCAATATCAGTCTAATAGAAAAATTACATACTCAAACATGGTAGACATCATAAAAGTTATAAAGGTGAATTAGCCAATAAGAGGGTTGTCTTGAAGTACTGTTTGTTTCTTCACTTTCCGCATCAACAGAACGCTTATCTATACTAGGAACATGCCTCCCAGCACCAAACACTGGGAAAGGATGAACAAAATCAACGCACAGTCACACACCCATCCAACTTTACAGTCACGCAGACCAGACTCAAACACTAGTGTGGCAAAGCGGAAACATTTCTAGCTAAAACCTGTCCAGAGAAAAGGGGAAAGTAGTTGTCAGTTGTGTACACTTATAGAATTCCAGCTAAAACTAAATTCACCCCCCCCACCCCCCCAAAAAAGCAGAAAAAAACCCAAACGAAAACAAAACGTGACAACAGGTGAAATATAAAATGCTGCATTTTCCTTTTTTAACCACTTTTTTTTTTTTAAATTAACAGACTCTTCCGACAGACCTTCCCGTCCCTGCATCCCACCCCCCCAAACTCCTGACAGGTTTTTGTCTATAACCTCTCAAAGTGGTAAATAAGCCAACAAAAATTTGCAATACAATACAGGCACTGGAGAAACACTATAATAGACGAAAGCGGAGGACGAGATTTGTTCAGATTCCAGCCCATCTCCACTCCGACAATGTCTCTGAGAATAGAATTAGAATTCACATCCACTATTATCAAACAAGAACAAAGATATAAATTAAAGTTTTTTTTTCACCATTTTCTGCTTGAACTTTTGCAGTTTTTTTTGCTTTTCTATTTTGTACTGTTACAGTGTGCCTCTTGTGAATTTAAGGATTTGATGTAAAAACTAATTCTCAGTCTGGTCCCAGTAACTTTTGTGGGTTTTTTCTATTTAAAGTAGGAGTGCGACTCCTTCCAACTTCAAGAATCCTGATGAAATCCTTCATTTGAAGCACAGAGAGCATCACTAATGGTTCTCCTGATTGTTGTAAACAGGACTGGAATTTCTCAACAATGACTTTCCCATCCCTGTGTCGTGTAGTGAAAGGCTCAGAAACAACCGGCTCTTCCATTTATCACCGTCTTTCTGATGGATTTTCCAATGACAAAAACAAGGAGAGATGAAAACCAATCCTGTCTTCCAAACCACGGGGGCAATCATAATGCATATATTTATATTCACATTTCTCCCCAACTGCGTTTTAAAGGAAGTCATTTTGAAAAAAGTCGGGGTAGTTTGGCATAAATCTCAGTGGTGGAGTGTCGGTGTGATGGCTCAAAGAGCCACGGTGGAAAAGAAGAAAGATCCAAAATAAAACAATTATTGTAGAATTAGAAAATACTTTTTACAGTGGATACTATAAGATGGAAAAAACGTTTCTGCACGTTTCTATTCTGTATGCAAATGTTATTGGTTTGTGCAGATCATAGAACATACTTGTCTGTTTAAGAAAAAGGTGTAAGGCAAACTAACTTCTCTGCTGAGAGATATACATGATTTACAGTATGCAAACTGACCTCCCCCTTAAAAAACTTAAAACAAGCAAATCCTATAGTAAAAGTCTTTTTTTTTCTTATTATTTTCAGACATCTGGCAGAGTCAAAAGACCTCTGCAGGGGCTGTCAGAACATCAGAGCATTTTCCTCTTCATTGGGATGTTTCTCCTCCTGCCCATGCACAGATAGGAAATCAGGCAATGACTAAGGCAGCTGTGCCAACAGGGGTCCTTCACTCGCTTTTTGGATTTTTGGCTAGCAGTGCTAAATCCTTAAGAAAAGATCCAAAATGACAAGAGTTCCTCCACAAGCGTTCATGAGGTCAAAGTGAGTCGGGATCACCAGAGTCCACAGCCCTTTGTGGTGAGTGGTCACCAGATCTGACCGAAGAGGAGCTTTATGTCATCTGTCGCTTTTGTTTTTTTCCTCCTAACTTTTTTTTGTTTTTGCAGTTAAGTTTCATTTTCTCCGTTCTTCAAAACAGGTTCTCCTCAAAGATAGCCATCAAGTCACTTTGAAAATTCATGTCAATTGTTGCCGCCATCTGGAAAACAAAACAAACCAGCCCCTAATCAGCACAAAACGGGAGACTTTCAATTCTAACAACTATTTATGAACTACAACAGATGTTTTCCTGAAGAAACAGCTGGTTCATCTTCTCCATCTTACTGCAAAAGAACATCTTAAAACCGTCGACTCACCGCTTCGCGCCTCCTTCTCTCCTGCTCTTTCCGTCGCGCTAGCTCCCTCTGTTGGTCCAGAGAGTTTTGTGAGGAGGGTTGTGGCGGCGTGGGGGGTTGCGGGGATTGCTGAACCACAGTTGGTTGGGTCTCCTGCTGCACCTGCAGCTGCTGCGGTTGATGCAAGGGAACCTGGACATGCGTCTGCTCCAGCCGCCTGCGGGGCTCCTCTTGTACCCTTCTGCTCGGCTCCATCACATCTTCTTCATCTCGACCTCTGAAAAGCATTCGGATCGATTAAGCTCAAATCTGAAGATTTCGTTTTTAGAAGTCTTCCTGGTGACGTGCAGTGCGCGGTTCCTCTTACCGCAGTTTGTCCTGCTCTCTGCGTAGTCTGTCCTTCTCCGCCTGCTCAGCCTGAGCTTTCAGCGCCTTCTCCCGCTCCTCTTTCTCCCGAGCCACTCGGCGGAACTGCTCAAAGCTGTCGCTAGAGGACTTCACTGCCGATGACGTAGTAGATGTAGACTTTTGAGCCAGGCTGGCCCAGGAGCCCATATTCTTCAGTTTCACATCCTGATGGAAAAGAAACATTACAGAATCCTGCAAGTTGGAATACTTTTAAAGCATCGTTAATAAAAAATCTGGTACGCACCTGTACCTTTTTGGGGGCAGATGATGTCTTGGACTCGTGCTTGAATTTATCTTTGTCCTGTAGGGAGGGAGGAGGTCCACTTGGCTCAGACGTGCGGATGACAGGTCTTGAACTGTCTATGGACTTCACATCTGACCAAATCAAACAAAAGCGTTTCATCTCCTCAGTATTTCTTAAAGGTTTTTCACAGACATCCTGAATGAGAAAACCGCTTACTTTGCTGACTGTGGCTTGATTGACTGGGCTTGCTTTCAGGATGTTTGTGGTGCTCTGGTCTCATTGCAGGGTTAAAGTGTTCTCTAACCAATGGCGCCGGAGGAAGTTTCTCCTCCTTGACTCCACCTTGGCTTCCAGATGACCTCTGCTGGGTATCACACATAAACCGAGTCAACCCACTGTGACGGCCTTGCTTTCAACCCTCGCTACAACGTACATGACTGAACTTATGGAGAGATCTCACCTTTTTGGGCTGCATGTTGTGAGGTGGAGACGGGTGAGACACGGGTGGATACTGAGACAGCTGCGGAGAGTGCATCATGAGAGGGGATGCGTTGTCCCTTATGTGAGCTGTCAAGAAAAAGCAGGAAGTCAGGAAGGTCCAAACATCAAATTGTTTGCTTGTCCAAATGGGTCAACGGTAAATCCTCAGACAAACCTGCGGTGTATGGGTCAGCTTTGATTGGTCGAGGGGATGGCTGCTGATGCTGAATGATCTGCTGGGTTTTGCTGGATGGCATGGAGGACTTGTTTTGGGCCACTTGGGACAACACAGAGTGTCCAGAACCCTGCTGGAAGTTCACTTGATGTGGTTGTGACGATGGTTGTTGCTGCTGCGTGTGTTGTAGGTGGCGCCCCTGGTGTAACGACATTTGTGGAGGAAGAGCCTGATGTAAGGATGTGGGCGGGGCCTGGGACTGAACAGGGAGCTGTGGAGGAGGCAGCGAAGTCTGAGAGGAGAGCTGAGCTTGTCCCTGGCTAGACTGCAGATGAGACGTCTGCCCTGGCTGCTGCTTTTGCGCCTGTTGTTGTCGAACCTGCGCCTGCAGCGACTGCAAAGTCTGCGGGGGCTGATGAGCTTGATGCAACTGCTGTAGGTATAACTGAACTTGGTTAATAGGTGAAGTCAACCCGGGTTCTTCGTCATCCTCCAACAGCAGCTGGGGAGGCTGAGAAGACAGCAAGCCTTGAGGTGTGAGTGTTGGAGGGGACAGGGGCCGTTGGTGCATGGGTTGAGGGGGTTGTTGGATTTGAGCTGGGAGCTGGTGCTGTGGGGGCGGCGCTGACTGAGGCTGGAGTGGCTGCTGTAGAGTCGGCTGCTGCTGGGGTGCTTCAGGCTGTTGCTGCTGGGGGGGCTTGGGATGAAGAGGTGCTGCCTTGTTACTTGGCCGAGAGGGCTGTTGAGGCAAGGAGCTGTGGAGGGCTAGCAGATCCAGAAAAGAGAAAAAATGTTGCTCTTATCCTATGCAGTAAGGTAAACAGGAATACAATTACAACAGAGTGTTAAAGTGAAAATAATCCAATGTGTTTCACGTAGAAAACTAAAAAAAAAAAAAGGTATTGTGACCTTAAAATCAAAATGTCAAGCGTACTTTTACAAATCTAATCTTTGTTCTGTAACAGCAGTGAACGAAACAAAAACAAATAAAGACGCAGGTATTAAACCAATAAAAAACCATCACATGCATTTGGTCTTACCTGGGGAAGGAAGGATGGGATGCTGGTTAAGGAAAGGATGCGTCTCAGGGGAAACTGGCCCAACTGAATGGGGATTTAAATGTGGAGGGGCAGGTGATGAAGAGTTTCCTGTGTTGTTCATCAGCAGGAGGGGCTGATTGAACTGTGGAAGGGTCTCAAAGTTACTTTCTAGTAGTTGGGAAGACTCTAGTGGAGCAACAGGTGGAGGCGCCATGAAGCCCTCTGGAGACGGCTGACGCTGCTTCATCTGACCGCTGGGCTGAGGGGGCGGGACTTGAGCAGGTCCCATCTGAGCGTGAGGATGCGTCTTTTTCCCCTCCTTCACAGACTGGGTCTTCTTTTTCTGCGGTTTTATTGTTCCTGTAACAAAGAAAATGGAGTTTTGTTCTGTAAAGGGAGGTGCCAAACTGACAGTTAAAGAGGAACAGGAAGTGTTCTCTTTGCAGAAGCTCACCTGTTCCTTCAGCTTCACTGTCTGAGCTGGAGCCACTACTCTCTGAAGAAGAGCCAGCCTTCTTTGAAGTAGCCATGGATTCTACAGTCTTTTCAGCTATAAATATATAAAGTTCTGTTAATGGATTATCTGAAATTATATTAATAAATGTTGAATTTTGTTCAATTTTTGATCATAAATAACCCTCTTTGCTTCTGTTAATGTCTAACCTGTTGTCTTTTTCTTCTTTTTGAGGCACGTAGACACGTATCTTTCTAGTTCCCGCAGAGTAGAGGGCTTCAGTGTCTCAAAGTCGATCTCAATCTCATCTGGGTTTGAGTTCTTAAGCGAGGGCTCTCTGGATTGGATGATATGCACCACACGGCCCAGTTTGTCACCAGGAAGCTTGTTGATGTCCAGGCTTAGCTGCCTCTTTTCTTCATAAGTCATGGGTTTGCACTTTTCCCCAGTAACTAATGACCCAAGATCCTCCTCTAGGCTGGGAACTGGTTGAAGGCTGGAAGGATGATTATTTTTCATCCCCTCCTTTTTACTACAGGGAGAAAAAAACACGTTTTTCACTCATTTTTAAAACAAGATTACCTTTATTTAAGTAGAATTTCAGAAATGGATCTTAAAAAACAGAGATGGATCTTAAAGTTCCAGATGTAGACATCTAACAGAAATTGACACCGCTGCATTTCTACAAATAAACTTCTAAAAAGGAATCTTTAGGTCGGTCTTTCAGTCACTTAGAAATGTGTGATGTATTTTTCCCTAGAAAGATGACTGCAACCACTTCCTCATTCTGCTGGAAGTTCTCTTGTTTTGGCAGATGGTGTATACACAACAGCCTATGACAGCATGTTGAGTTCTGTATAAACACATTGGTCCGGACTAATCACCTTCTCCACTGTCCTCGCATTTCTGAAAGCTTGAGTGTACACCAGCTTAGAGATGCACAAAAACACATTCAAGCTCGGCCAGCTTTGACCTTCAAACTCCCTGCTCTCCACTTGGTGGTGTGCAGGTGAACATATACGACTCAAAGACAGAAATTAATGTTCTTAACAAAATTTAGCATTTTAAACTGAAATGATAAAACGTTTTTAACTCACCTTGATTTTTTCTTGGAAACGATCTCTTTGTTAATGTTAATTGTCTTTGTTTTCTTCGACAGCTGTGAAATAGGCGTAGGATCCTGGATCTCATCTACAAGACCTGGCATGCTGCCCTTTTTCTTATGCTTGTCTTTTTTCTTATCTTTCTTCTCCTTCTCTTTTCTCTTTGGTTTGCTGGCTTGTGGTTGCGACAGAGCGGCCAACTGCTCGTGGACGGCCTTCAGCTGTTTGGGGAGATGACAACAAATCTCAGCAAAGTTTCAGAAAAGAACTTGGATCCTGAAACTACTTTAAGCACGGACCTGCTCCTGAAGCTCTGCCAACCTCTGAGCTCTCTCCTCTTCAGGGTCATCTGTAGAAGACTCAGACTCTGAGGACGAGTCACTTGAGCTGTCTGAAGATGAGGCAACGTGGGCCAAAGGGGGTTGAGGTTTCATGGGAGCGGGGTGGTGAAGAGTAGGTGCGGGGACTGTAACTACAGGTTTGCTCTCAGGCTCATCTGGCATTTTAGCAAAACGCATCTCAAAAACATCCTGGAAACAAACAGGTCATAACATTTCAGAAGGTCACACAGACAAAAAATGATTAGGACACACAGTGTCAATGAAACAATGAAAGATAATCTGTTTAAAGCTAAATAAAGTTTTAAAAAATTACAATGAGGCCTTTTTTAATTAACAATCGTTCCAAAATATCAAAGAGATGAGCTTTTTGTTTTAGATTTTGTGGAGTTTTCATTATACATTAAATGGCAGAAAATAGTCATAAGCATTTTATTTAAATGATCTGACTTAAAGCTTCTGTGCTATTGTTTTCTGATTCTAGTTTACTATGTATTGAAGTGATTGTTCTGATTTGTGAAAGTTTTAGTTAAGTGATCTGAAATATTATTTTTGTAAAAACTAAATTCTTGATTTGAAAATACATTGGACTTTTTCATAATGGCTTATAAGGCGTCTTTGTCAGCATAAAAGTAAATATTTCCGCTAACCCAGAACCAAACCTTTCTCTAGCACAATGGAGGTGAGACGTAACTTTGAAGCACTATGACAAAACATTGATTTTTTTCTTCACATGAGTAAAGAAAAATGCTGCTCCTTGTGCATTTATGTTTGGATATATTTATTGCAATGATATTTGCTTTTAGGAAGAGCTTGGTGATTACCTTTATGTGTGCCACTTCCATAAGAAAAATTCATTTTGAGATGGGGATGTGAAAG
Organism: Oryzias celebensis; assembly: GCA_014656515.1. NCBI lineage: Eukaryota > Metazoa > Chordata > Actinopteri > Beloniformes > Adrianichthyidae > Oryzias > Oryzias celebensis. The sequence goes on along the minus strand of BNCR01000008.1, from coordinate 8,570,436 downwards.
TAACACATTAGCTAAATCTTTTCTGCTGAGACAAAGAGAGTTCTTTAACTTCTGAGTATTTCTGTTTTATAGAACCATCCACAAACACAACAAACTGACATCTCTTATTTGAAGTTTTAACCATTAAAGTCTCACGTTTCAGTGGATGGAATCCTGTTTATCAAACCACATTTGAGGCAAATCTGAAAATATTTGTGTTGGTTTTTGCCACAAACAGCATGTTCTAGGTGATTTGCTGAGAGTTTAGATGATGGGAGGCCAATAGATCTCCACCACTAATTTCCAGGTCACGTTTCTAAAAAGACAGTCTAGCTTTGCAGTTTTGTTATACAGTTTGGTTATTAGATTATAGAGATGAAGGATTGCGATTCACTGGAGTTTCTAATCTCAATTTCTCTCTTCATTTAGATTGTCTCAAACAAGCCCTGCTTGTCCTAAATGATCTTTACCAAAAATGTGACTTGGTGCAGCCAAAAGCATAATTGTAGTTTTTTTTTCCCCCCACATGTACTGTCATAATCTCTGCATAAATTCAGCAGCAACAACTAAAAACTTTGTACCACTGGTAGAGAAGATTTTAATTTTTTTTTATGAGCACAACACCCCATACATTCTGCTTTGCTGCTCATCCAACAACAGATCCATTTTCAGGGAAGAACAATTTCCCTTTTCTTTAAATTATCCAAACAAAACTAATGACAAAATCAAAAATCTAAATTTTGCATGGCTATGTAGAAATCAAACCCAAAGGAAAAATGAATGTATTTGATGTACCTGTAGTTTGCGTGCCATGGCTACCACCTCATGGTCTGGTGGATTGTATTTGTAGCAGTTTGAAAACATTAACCGTACGTCGGCTGCAAACTCCTGGGGATCCCGGTATTGCCTGTTCTCCAACTTGGCCTAAATGGTAAACAAGGTTTAGCTTACTTTGCACAATGCAAAAATACTATTAGTTTATATTATATCAGTTTAACTTCAGAATAAAATGCAGTTTTGGACACACCTTGATGGTGCTGAGGTCCATTGGATGCTTAATGATGTCATGATAATCATGCAAACCAAGTGCATCCACGTCAACAGGTTTGTAGAATGGCCAGGCATAGGCAGCATGCTTTTTGGAAAGCATGTCCCTCACCAGAGCAGCGCAGTAACCAAGCTGATCCTGTGGTTTGGGACTAAGACCTCCACTAGTACTACCCAGTCCTGTCCCCATGCCTATGTGATGCTGAGAGTCTGGAGCTTCCTTCTTCATTAGTTTTGTGGGTCGGGTACTTTCCCGCCTTGGTAGCGTTTTCCCAGACTTTGATTCTGCTGGTGAGGATTCATTCAGTTGGTCATTTGCTGTAGGTGTTGTCGTATCTGCTTTCCTTTTTTGGCTCTTTCTTTGCTGGTTAGCAGGAAATCCATCGACAGGAGGGAAACAACAGGAAAAGAAAACAAGTCAGTGTTTGATTAAAATGTGCTAGCTCACACTAACAGTTCAGTGCATAATTCACACTCACTTTGGTCATAGTTACAGGAGTTTGCAATATTGGAGCAGGCCCCTGGATGGATGCAGGGGGAAGAGAGGTCTGACCAGTGAGAGGCACAGAAATTATGTTAGGAAGCTGAGGAGCACAGTCCAGTTGACTCATAGAGTACGGAGCTCCGAGCAGTGGTGCGTGGCTCGGTAACGTTGAGGGCACATGGGGTGGCAGGGCTTGCAATAAAGGCTGGGGAGGTAGTGAAGGCGGGCCCTGTGCTGGTCCTCGAGACTGCGGGGGCGTTGGCAGGCTCGACAGACCTCGTGTTTGAGGGGTTGTAGATGGAGAGTCGATGATGCCCCCTGGTTTCAAGTTTTGACCTTAATGTTAAAACAATAGAATTTCATTTGGACATCTCGCAAAGGCAACAGAAAAAAATACTTGATATAGCAAAAGTTGGCACACTGCTTACCCCCATCTCTGCGGCCCCGTCCACGTCCTTTTCCTGTCATGACAACAATTTCTATTTCTTCCTGAGGCATTTCAGAAACTTTCTGGAGGAACACCTTCTCAAGGGCCTCAGCCATTAAAACTATGTCGTCTCCAGGCTGCAGGGGGAGACACAATTTTAACCAAAGTGCACTCATCTAGAACTAGCATTTTATAGCAATAGCTACTTCAGTGTATGACTTGTTACCTTGTTGTAAATATAGCAGTTGGTAAACATTGTGTTAAAGTCTTGGATACATTCTTGAGCATTCCAGTAGTAACTGTTCTCGAGTCGTCTCTTGATTGTTCCCAAGTCCATAGGAGTATGGATTATTGTATAATAGTCCTGAAACATCAAATACAAATTAGACCATATAGAAAGTAAATACACATGTCTGACAAAAAGGCTTTTATTCATTTTGTACATTAACTAGCTAATCCTGGATTTTTGTGTTTAAAATAAAATCATTCACTAAGAGTTTTCTTTGCAAAGATACAAATATCAGAGTATTCTTAAAATACTACCAAATGTTATAAATCAAAGAGTAGTAAGCGATGAGCCAATTTATGTGGACTTTCAGTATTTGTGTTCAACATTGTATCTTTTACAGCAGGTCCAAGTTTGTTTTTTTAACGGAGTTCGTAACTATTTCATGTATGTGCCAGTATGACTTATTTTTAAACAAACAAACACTGGGACCACTGATCTAGACTATCACAATCTGGGTGTCTAGGAAATCTATTAAATGCTGAGTTTTGCCTTTTATGTGGCATTTATAAGACAACTCTACTATCTAGTATCTAGTACTCCAGTGGGCACTTTGAGTAGGATTTTAAGTGCAAGTGCTCTAAAGAGTCAATGAACATACGTACTTCTAAATAATAGTGAAACTTTTAACAGTCTAAACATTATTCAAGTTTGTATATTGACAGTACTTACAGGCAGGTTAAGTTTAATTGCATCCACTGGTGCATGAAAAGGCCAGGAAAACTGGTGTTTCCACAGAGCTTTCACCACCACTTTAAGTAGGTACTGCAGCTGATTAGTCTGGCGCTTCGGCCTGTTGGGATTGATGCACTCTGGAGGTGGGGGATTGCCTCCTTGCTGGGCCTGCCCCTGGCTGCTGCCCGACATCTGTGCTGTTTCCAGGCCGTCCCCCATTCTGAAAGGTAGGGGTGTGGGTTCGGGCCCTGGAGAAGAAGCTGGAGCTGGTGCAGGAGCAGGGGCAGTGGTGTTGGCAGGACACCAGTTCAGTCTTGGCCCCGACACAGACTCCACTGACAGAGCACCGCTGATCCCATTGCACTCCTCACTGGACTCTCTGGACAGAGAAAACAGTAGCCCATCAATCACATGACAATAACCAAATCACAGACAAACTCCAGGATATGATAGAAAAGTCACTAAAAAAAAGGCAAAAATTCAGAACAAACTGTGTGAAGTGATGAAAATCCCTGATTTTAAATAATCAGGGATAATAAATAATTATTTAAATAATGTAACCACAGTAAGATTACATTATGTGGAAAAGTGGTACAATCTTTAACTTCAGAACATTTTAATGGAATGCTTTAAAATGTTGTGATGATTTCAGATCTGAGAAAAACATTTTTTTTTTACCAAGTCAGAAACATAAAGATAAATTCTAAACAATTACAAAATATCTTACCTGGAGTCAATTGAGCACATATAGTGTCAAAGTATTTTACATCGCTTTAAGGTACAGGTTTAGAGCTGCCTTACATTTTAGACATTTTTCATAGATGTTGTTGGAAAAAGTTAAGAGAGTAAATAGCAAGAACTCTCAAGTTTTTGCTGCTTAAGAAAGAAGCATAAACTTAACACCAATTTAGTTTTACAACAAAACATTGTGGAAAACAAGTTAGTCTTGTACCACTAATACAGGCAACAAATAAACAACAGATAAACATATTGTATGCATATGTGACTAATCAAAATATTGATGAGTCACTTTAAACCACATGATCTTTCTCATTCCTCAAAACACTAAAGGTCTACAGAGCTAATCAACATGTTGTTTCAATAGTGACCTAATAAAAAAAGAATCACTTTGATTTAAATACTTTTGGGTGAAAGCAAAACTTTTTAACCAATAGGATCATTTTTAGCCAATCTTAAGTCAAGAACCAGTGTCTTGTCAGGGCAAATATATTTCTTATGATAACCTTGCCCCTACGTGCAGCAGATTAGCTAATCAGGTGTGTTTTTCAATAAAAAGCTGCAAGAAGAAAGTTTGTGAAAACACTAACAGGACAGCGGCCCTTCAAGGACTCCGGTTCGACATGTGTCGGCTAAATCAGATCAGCCTTTATTGCAGGATACAAAAAACTAAACTAAAATAAACTAAAATTACCTGGTAAACAGTTGAGGTAATCCCAAAAAGATGCACGTCAAAAGTAGAATGGCAAATATTCATAACTTAAACGTTGAATGTAGGCCAATTAAAATAGAATGCATATAGTTATTTTAATTCTACCATAATTAATCTTCACAGAAGTTATTTAATAAAACAATTAATCTGAAATAAAACTGCTAACTGAAATATATTGCTTAAGTTAGCTGTTGCTCATAAAGATCTACAGTACTTTCATGTTTTTGAGGTACATTTTTTTATCTCTAATCCATGGGTACTCAATGTGATATGAATTTTAAAATGTAAGTTTGTTTTTCTTCTGAAAATAATATTTTAAAATATCCTTAATGAAAGTAAAACTAAAAAACAATACTCTTTATTCTCGCTTTGTTACTTTTAAAGACCTATTAAAAAAACTGTTTAATGTAAACATTCTTGAGTTCACAAAGTTGGAACAGGTTTCCCTGAAACTACAGATTAATCAATGCATCAATGCAAAGTGTTTCTGTGCATTTAAATATTAGAATGGTAGCTAAAACTTTCTACAGAAAGAGAAATCAAACCCCAACAAGCACATGACACCATGACAGCTTATCAACCAAAAAAACTAAATAAAAAAAAAAAAAATATATATATATATATATATATATATATGTGTGTGTGTAAACGTGTACCCGTATTTGGTCATCAGTCTCATCATATACTGCAAAGCTCTGTCCAGCAAACTAGTGGCCCTATGCGTTTATTATGTATTAACCGCCAAAACTGTGCCAAATAATGAAAAAACTCAAGTCAAACTCAAATTCATTAAAATGTAAGTAAATTTTCAGAATGCCTTTTCAAACTGTAAGAATGCAACACGAAGAAGATCTGAAGACCCCAACATAAGTCAATTTAAAATACCCCTTTCTGCTTCCCACGCCAAGCTTACATACTCAGACATGGAATAACATTTGACCTTATACATTAAAACAAGTCACTGTAGTGGAAAGTTTTCTGGGAAGCCAGTATTTTTTTGGCTAATACAATGCAATGCACATTGCACACCATGGGGATTTGACTGAGACTGAACTGTAGCAGTCGTGTTAACAGATATATATGTGGAAAACCCCATGTGGAAATGAGTCAGCTGTTCAGGAGTCCAACTCTGTTTATCTATCAAGCACAAAAAACAGCTTGCTTACTTTTCTGCCTGTTTTTTTTCTTTTGCTGCAACTCAGACACCAGTTTTACGCCAGATATTTTCCCTAACGCAAGTGGAATGCAATCTGACTCATTCCTGTGATCTGCCGTTTGCAGCTCCAAAGCAGTGGTCAACTACACCAAAGTTTGGGGTAAACAGCTTTTTACCTGATGGTTTAAAGCTTTTTAACAAAGGAAAACTATGTACAGGTGTCTAAGCTGCAACCAAAAAGTTTGGGTCTAAAAATATGCAGTTGCAAACATGAGGGGTCAAACTATATGAAGAAAAGACCAAATATTTTCTCAAATGTCAAACAGACGTGCTTTGAAATTGTTCCTGTAGTTCAAATTTGTTTGAACATCTTTTCTTACAACTGACACAATGACCAAAATAGGCTTTTCTGTTTGCTTTTTCATTGTCATTTTACAGTTTTTTTTAAACAAATGCTTCAACAAACAGTATCTTCAAGCTACTCAATAAGGTAAAACCCATTTGTCTGTAACAAAAGCTTAATGTGCTTTGTATCCTATTTGATAAAAGCATTAAATGAAAAAATTCTTAAGAGCATTTTCTTTTAGATAAATAAAAATGAAAGAAAAAAAATCATGATATTGAGTAGGGAGTGATCAAGAAAAACTGTTTTCTCCATTTACACAGCTTACAGTTTTTTTTTTTTTTTGCTGAAAACTGAAGATTATGACAAAGTATTGCCATAGATGAGATAACCTTTGTCAGGAGAGACAAAAACTTTGAAGGAATTTTCCCCAAATGTTTGTTTCCTGTAACTTGGCTAAAGCTTGCAACCAACAGTGTTTCGTTTGTACTGATTGCAAACTCAACACACGTCAGTGAGTGAGCTCAAAAGCTGACTCAAATAGACAAACCATGAGTCAAGCATCTACAGGAAGAAAAGAATCACATCCGCTCTTAATAGTTCCAACCAGTTAGAGTAAACCCAACCCTCCCGACAGACATTTCTATCGCTGCCGCACAAACACACAGTTCCACTGTTTTTTGGAGTCCTCCCATCGACATCAGTTCTCACCAGGAGGTAAGTCTGTGGCATCAGGCTTCAAATCTGGAATTCTACTATTCTCACAGAACTACTATCCAAAAGAGCATAATATACAGAACACTGAAGACTGAAGACGTACAACAAACTGAGATGAACCAAGTTAAACATGACATTGTGCTAACCACATGATGGTCTCAAGAATCATGACCGCAGGCTGTCCTCAACTTTTTTTTTCTTATAGGCTTATTGAATAAGGGTTCACATTTAATCATTCAAGTTTCATAAAATAGTTAGAACTTTAGAAGCATTATTTTGATAAAAAATCATGCAGGTGAGTCTGCTTCACTTCGCAATATTACCTTTTCACAGAGACTGAATGGGCAATCTTTTCCAGAAGGGCATCCAGTTTTTGAAAATCCAACAAATCGTTTGACTTGGCATGCATCTTGTAATCCATTCAAGAACTCCAATATAACAGAAACTAACAACAGGGGAAAACGCTCAGAGAAGTGAAAGAAAAATCACACTGAAGTTTTTGTTTCCTCAGAAAAACCCAAGATTTTTCTACGAGCTTCAGTGTATGTGCTAAAATCCCATGGAAACAGGTGAGTAATCCATGAGAGACAAAGCAGAGTTTGAGCGTAGCTGTTTCGTAAAAGAAAAAAACAGTCTGAAAATGGGATGTCCAGACAGGGAGGAAAAGCTGTCGGACCTACAGCCGGCAGGCTGTTAGCTGTGTGAACCGGTCTTCTCTCTACCCCATCCCCCTCTCAGCAGCACAACAGCCCAGTTGCCACAGGCTCTTCGTTCCATTGTGCTTCCTCTCCAGGGCCTCTCCAGATAAAGTGGACACAAGGCGCAAGCAAGAGGTAGAAGAAAAAATGAGACCAAGTTGAAAGTAGGGAGTAGATTCCAATATGGTCCTAGAGAAGAACTTTATTTTTCTAGCTCATAGTCTGGCTCTTACTCTTGCGCAGCCAAACCATCATGCAGTTACTCAACAGTAAAATATGGCTCTGCCGCTTCCTCATTCAGCAAGCCTCTGCCCACACACCCCTCCCTCCCTCCTCCCTCCTCCAGGGCTTGCTCACTACTCCCTCCTCTCCTTTCCCATCCAACTTGAGTTTCGTGCTCTGTCTGTCACACCTACAACACCCCACCCCCTTTCTGAATCCATGCTGTTATGCTCCACCCACACACTCTCCTCTTTTAAAAGTTATCCAGCATATGCCGTCCCCCACCGGTTTCAGGAGAACTCCTCTCTCTCACTCACCTTGTTATAGTGGCTCAAGCTATTCAAAACAAAAACACTTCAATTATATCGAGTGAATAGTTTCTTACAAACTAATTTTGAACCTTGAGAAAAAAAACTCAAAAACTGCATCACATTATGATTAAATCAATTTATTGAAGAAATTAGAACAGCTGCAAATATTTACATTGATAGCAATAAGCAAGAAAAAAAGAGCTAACAGGTAAAAACATAAAAAGGAAAAAAAAAATATATATATATATATTAACCCTTAAATCGTATTTCAGATCATTTTTGACCGACTTAAGTTTAGCTAAATTTTAGTTCGTTTGATCTGACTTCTCTTATTCTCCACAAATAAAATAAATTGTATTCTAACCAACTTCTTTGTATATTTTTTTGCCAGTGGAAAAAAAGATTAAATACTATAAATTCAAAATATGGCAAAAGACGTCAAAATGTATTTGAGTAAGAGTGCAAACGATGCAAACGTATGAGGGCATACCTTTGCTTACTCCTCTAATTATTTTACACATTTGTTTGGTATTGATTTATCATTTTTTTGTTCATTGTTCATCACTTTAGAGGGTTAGTTTATCAATGTTGGTGATTTTTCTGCTAAAACAACTTAGCCAGAAACTAAGAGAGAGTAGGAACCTTAGTAAAAGTATAAGTTGTGTGTGCGTGTACACTGATTTACTAGGTTTTGCAGATACAAAAACTGAAAGTGGCTGTGCAGAGGAAAACTGGAGCAAACAGAATGACTTAAATAAGAAATAAGTGTGCACTACAGACATTAAATTAATGAATTGTAAAGCAGAGCATGAGCTCAGGAAATAGGGTGCTATCTGAGCAAAAAAAAAAAAAAAACAAGACTACAGGCCTTAAAGATGGTCTGACATTTACTTTGCACAAGATGCTAGCTGTTACGATACGAGCGCTAAAGTTTTGGCCTTTGCACCGCAAACTCGACAACTGATCTGCCTATATCCGGACTGATGATAGCCGACAATGCCCTCGCAAGAGGGATCGATGATGGCGTACAGACAGTGGTGATGGCTGTCAATGTCAGCTGCCCCTGAATGCAGCAGCCTGGATGTGGAGAGGAAAAGAAGCGCCAAAGAGATGTAAACAAAGAAATGTCCGAAGTAAAAAATATGACTTTTGTAAAAAGGGGAAATAGAACTTGATTATTAAATGTTTACCAACAAATTCTTTTTTGTCGTTAACGCGTTTAGAATTTTAAAGATTGCAAAGCTGGTTATGCAAAATGCCTTCATACTCTTTACCTTAGGTTTTCCAAGGCATTCACGAGCAAATAAGATGTATTCTCAGCTTTAATGTTCCAAATATCGTTTGGGCATTTTGTTTCACTTATTCTGTCACCAAAAAACTAATTTTAAAGTTCAACAGAGCAACTTATTTTTGCTTAGTAGTACTTAATACTTGTACAGAGGTAAAATATCTTGGGCACTTTATCACTGATGTTCTAATGGATGACAAAAATATCCACAGATAGTAATGTAAGATTTATGGGGGTCCTGGTTTACAAATTTTCCATATGTTCAAATAAGATAACATCACTGCTCTTCAAGGATTTTTGTAGACCGATAAGACAAAAATGCAAAAACAGTGGCCTACAATGACAGCATGCATTGTTGCTGATTGCTGCTTGCTTTTGCAGCACCACAAATGTTTGGGGGATTTTGGCATGCATACATGCTCAGATGTCCTAAGAAACCATTTAAACTATTTAATAGGTAGACTGGGAAAGCAAACAGTTACCTTTTTATGTATGAATCCTGACTCTTTAGTTTACACTTATATTTCAACAGATAGCTTTTTAAAATGGAATTATTTTCTTGAACTATGTTTAATATACATTACATTCATTAGACTTTTTATATAGTGTATTATGTCTTTGCATTGCATTTTTTCTTTGTTTTTCTTTTATCATATCCACAATTTTATATGTAAGCAAGCTTTTATGGTATGATGCTGAGATTCACTTTTATAAGAAATCATGTTTGTTCTCTTCCATATGGATTTATTTATTCTTAATAAATATTGCTTTCTTAAGGCTTGAGTCAAGATGTGCTTCAAAGTGGTGGAATTAATAAAAAGAAAATTGTGTTCTGAAAATATGTAAGTCATAATTGATTTAGTTGTAAGTTGTTATCTGAGTTGAACATGAACAGAATAAGGACTCAGCTCTGATACATAGCCCAAACCTAAGAAAAATTAGATGTCTTGGAAGACAACAGATCACAAAAATCACAAAGATCACAAACTCTGTAAGACCATCTAAAAATATCTAGTACACATTATAATGAAATACACATAAATATAAAAAGAAAAAAAAAAACAATTTCAATCAATCAAGCTTCATCTGTGTGTACATGCCTAAATTAAATAAAATTACATAAAATTGAAAGTTCTACTCAAAAATATAAGACTATTTCTATAATATGATAATAATGTGCAGATTTAAAGATGAAATCTATGTAGTATGTTGTTGTCTGAGGTGATCTAATGTTTTCAGAAGAATCACAGTGAATTTGTGGACTATGCGCTGCACTTGTAACAATACCACCCTTTTTTGACAGCTAAAGCAAGTTCTTTGCATTACCTTTTTGTACTTAAGACAAGTTATTCAATGATAGTGAAAAAGCAATTTATAGTGAAGCCTATTTAAAGCACAAAGTACTGAATGGATAGAAAGGTACCGATAGTACATTTTAGGTCCATGACATTTTGTTTTTCCTGTGCTTTTTTTGTAACCACTTGCCTTGTTGAAAAGGGACCACTCAAAACCAGGCCAAGGATGTTGTTACCATAGCAACGAACCCAGAGAATTTAAAAAAGACATTGCTGTTTCAGAATTGTAGAGATTTTTTTTAAAATTAAGATGCCTTGTTTCAAAATGGAATTGTCGTATTTTGTGTAGTTGTTTGGCGCTAGTGGAGTCTTGTGCACATTTAGCATTATTACGCTTTGATGTTTTAACCCACCATCTGATTAACCCACACTCTTTGATATCATCTATAAATATCTGAAGATATTTGCCATATAAACAAGATCAAAACTCTGGGAGAAGATCAAATTGTTTACATTTGCAGTTTTAAGAATTTGTTATAAAGACAAAATAGGATGTAACTTTTCTGTGGTGTGTGTTCTAAGCAATTTACAAACAGAAAGGTGAATTTAGAAGCGCCTGGTGTCTACATTATACACTTGGTATGACTGCATTAGTCTGATTTCAATACCTTCATGTTTAAAAAAACAATGACAAGAAGTTTGTCATCAAGAGAAGCAGAGAGCAAGGACAGTTAATGAGCCTTGGCAACATTCTCTGACAATAGTATGAATTATACAACTCAGTATGACTGGAACTCAGTCACATTCTTAAAGCCAACAGAAAAGACTCAAAACCATTTCACTTGAAAATACGTCATTTTGAAGGGGGAAAGCACTGAACACCACAGGAATGACTGCTGACTATCGACCATCTTCAAGGAGGAAAGACCCTAATATTAGGCCACCGGGTACAGTCTGCTGCCTCGGTTTAGCAGTAGACGTGCAATGGTTGGCGTAGTCGAAATGTAACCAAAGCATGTTGTCAGAACCGTCGGAACATTAAGACAAACCCAAATTGATATAATCAGACATCTACTTTTGGCTAACCACTGAACTGACTGCATTCTTACCAACAGGCTCAGTCTGAGTGTACGCCATCATCACCGTGACGGCGTCACCGTCTCCCACAACACAAGGTACCAGACCAGCAAACAAGAAAAACGCGCTCACTGTGTGGCCATTTTATCATTTGATGGCTAGTGTGTTCCTGAAATAGTACTTTCGGTAGATGAAACAGCCAATCAAGGTCGACAAAATACTCACTGTATGTGCAGTTATTGTGTTTTTGATAGACAACTGCAAACTAGCTGTAGCTAGCAAGCTAGTTATCCAGAAAAGGCCGCCGCACTAGAGAACGGTCTCCGTGGGCATCGGGCATTTGTCCTACCGTCAATGCTTTTACTTTATTGTTACTTTGTCACCTGCGATATATTATCTTGGTGTACCCAGGCAACACAACTGGCAGAATAATGCTGGAAACAACGGCGTTTACCTGAGTTTATTAGACTGCCAGGGCGCGCGGGATCTTTCTCTCCGAGGATCCTGAACACCTCTCGATATCACGATGACGTCAAACGCAAATTCTGACTTCAGTACGCCAGCTGCGTCTGGAAAGACTACACATTTTAAGAAGATCTATGGAGTTTTATAAAATACGACCGTTCCGACATAAAAAAGAGACGTGAAAATTAATTGCAGCTTTAAATAAACAAAATATCCACCAGTATCTTGTGAGTTTGCAGCGCATTTTCCCCCGCATGTCTGTTTTTGCAATTAATTAATTAATTAAAAAAGACTCAAATGTAACTTTGTACGATGTGTTATATTTTAGGAAAAAAAAACATTAGGCTCCTCACACTGAAAGAAAGTGTAAAAAATATGTTGCTACGAAGCCTCGCCGTGGACAACGGTGGAATTTCAAGGCCGCAAAGGGAAAAAATCATAACAAAACACACGCACACACAACATATGAAACTAACTTGGAGTCTTAAAACAAATCAGGATACAATTATAACCAAACGTCGACAAGGAATAGAAGAAAAACGCACAAAGTTACAAGAAGTTCAAACCAAACAATTATTTTATTTATCTGTTTCTGCATTTGCGCATGCGTCCGAACTTGTAGGTGATTGGATCGCCAGAAACCCGGAAGTAGTCTGAAGGTCTTTGGTTATGTCAGGGTAACGTTTTACTTTTACTGCTGCGTGCGAATCCGTTTTTAAAAAATGGGTGTTAAAATAGAGGTTTTTCGAGTAAGTATTTATGTAAAACATAAACCTAAATGTATTTTTAAGAAGCCGAAATGTATAAAGAATTACATAATTCGTTTTCAGTCAGCCAGTTTCAGCAAGTTTACCTTTAGCGTTAAGCTAAAAAGGATCTGTCTGTTGTTTTTGATCAGATGATGCTGTATTTGTCTTTTCCTGTGACCATGTTTTGGATCTCAAACCAAGCAGAGTACTTTGAGGAGTATATAGTAAAGAGGAAAGTAAGTCTGTTTAATTTATTTATGTATATATATATATATATATATATATATATATATATATATATTATAAATTTAAGAATATTTTCTCGTTTAAAATAATATTTCGCCTGTATTAAAATTTTGCCCTCCCTTCTGAAATGTGTTTTTTATGGTATACAGAGGGAAATTTTCCCCCCTGACGAGGAGTTGAAGGTAAGCGTAAAATGAAGAGTATTGATGTAGTTTCTTCTGTGCAGTAAGGCAAGGCAGCTTGATCCATAACACATTTTAAACACGCAGTTGATTGCCTACTTTAGATCTCAGAGCCCTGATAAGTTTTGGTATCTAAAGTGTCTAGATCCCAAAGAATGAATTGTTTTATAAACGTTAAAATCAATTGTATGTTTATCTGGCTACCTTGGGAGAAGTAATGCACACAGTTTATTGCTTTAAATAATCAAACTCTGAAAAATTGTCAAATTTTATTAACTTATCTAGTAAGATGTGGCATTTGTCTAAGCACATTATGTTTGAAAACACAGATGAACATCACATTGGATGATCAAAAATGTTTTTTTCTTTTCTTTTTAGAGGAAAGAGCTGGAAGACTTCAAGGAACGAATGCGTGTCAGGAAGGAGCAGCGACTTTTAAAGGGTTATGCTCTTGATTCAGAGAATTGAGGATTGTAATTTATAAAAATGCTGGGTGTTTTCATAAATGTAAGGTTTCAGGGCAGTGTCTGTGTGTTAAGCTGAAAACACTTTGCTAAAGCATGGTCAAAATGGGAAAATCAACTCTGGTATCTATGTTCTTAAGGAGTTATAGGCATTTTCCAAATTCACCTAATATTAAGGATTTTTTTATTTTATATTTTTTGCAAGATTTTTTAAGTGACTCAAATTTAATTTCTTTAATGGTTTTCTGATATATTTTGCTGTCAATAAAAAGAGCTGCTTGTTCATTTCCAAATTGTGTAACAGTGTCTTGTTTTTCTTATGTGCAGTAAACTAAAATACAGAAGTTTTGTTGGACTCTTATTTTGTTATTTGTTTCATTAATTTAATACCTAATACTCAAGTAATCTAACCAGTACTAATGACATGTTTATTGTCAAAATAGGAGAACATTTGAATAAGATAGTTTGGGGTATTTTAAAAGGAGTGTATACTACCCAAAGGTCAAAACCTAAATTTTTCAGAGAGACTTCCAAGTGTCTTAGGAAGTTAAAAAACTTTATCAAATGATATCTCTTTCTAAACTCATTCATCAAATAGAAATGTGTTTTTTTTCGCAGTAAAGCACTGTTCTGCATTTGGCAGAAACCAAACACTTGACTGTCAAATGCTGCAATAAGGAATAGTTTTGAAGTCTTGTGATACTAAGTAAACCAAAAACTACTTGAAAATACTTGTGACAAACCTTGGGGCATCAGTTTGACAAAGCACAGTAGCAAGTGGTAAATATGTCAGAAGAATGATTTTAAACAAACGCAGAAAAAAGTGACTGAAAAAATACATTTTTAATAACCCACTTTCAGTTCAAGTTTTGACTTGTGTTTGTCAAAAGTGACATGAAGGCACTTTTGTTGGTATTTACAGAATAGTAGACCACAGAAACTGGTCTCTTAGGAACTAAAACATTGATAAAACCATTCAGGAAATAATTCTGTCAGGCTATTACAACATTTTTATGAGTTGTTTTTAATAACATTGCTATCATATTGTTTTGATTAATTTAAAGTAAGACAGTGCATGTGCACCTTAAATAAACATTGCAGTTCATCAATCCAAAATAGAAAACAATTTCTGGTCTATGTATTTACATGAACAAGGATGCACGATTGTGTATTTTTTTTCTTTCTTAAAGCAGTTAGAATTAGCTGACTCATTTCAAAATGAAATAAATTGATTACATCCTTACAAGTGCCATAACAGAGGACAACATGCGTGTGATGCAGCAAAAAATGATCAGGCCATCTTTACAGTCCAATGTGTGGAAACACAAAGAGATGTGACCACACAGTGTAGTATATTTCTTCTAACAATGTTCATTTTGTGTTATTTTTATGTGAAAAAGAAACAGCGGGGCGAACTTTATCAATCCAAAATGTGATTTGATAATGTTTCCTTTAGTTCTCGTTTACTTGGTTGTTTGTGCACATATTTAATTTACACTTGATTATCTAGCAAGAAATAAAAGGAATCTAGAAAACTTCACCTGCACGGTTCAGTACCCAGGTATTTATCTCTGAGTCATACTGGTTAAACGTCTGGCTAAAGATGCCCTGGGTCAATGTATGTTAGATCAGTGAATTGAATCACATGGGATTCAAAATTCTAAATGAACCAACATCAACTATGAATCGTACTGTAGTGACCAATGTTAAGTAGTTTTAACGTCGGTTGCACAAATTATGTTATGAATCAAATTGTTGTTAAAAGGAATCGTTACACCCCCTACTAAATAATTCCCTTTTTATGATAAGAGAGATGTTTTTATGTTACATATTGCCATGCAATTTGTGGAGACAACAATCCTCATCATTTCTCTTAGCTGCAATAAACACAATTCTGTTTAAAGACGGAAATTCAACGTGAAAACACATCTAAACACTTGAAAGCACACATATAAAAACGTGGGTGATTGTCAGTGGTTGACGTTAGGGGGCGATGTTGTACTTTCAAAACTTGCGCTTCAACGATAAGGAAGTGACTGACTTCCACCCTCGACCAGTCTCCTGCCAAGATGGCACCGAGTGGACTGAAAGCGGTAGTCGGAGAAAGTGAGTAACAAATTCTTTCAAATGTTTAATTTTTCAAAAGACTTCAAAAGTTTAAATGTTAGAAAGTTTGGTTGGATTTCAGTTGTTGTAATGATAAGAACTGACGAATAAGACGCACCAGTGTAGTTTTTTTTGTTGATAAACTGTGTTTCTTCCTGTTTCACCCTCCAATCTATGACACCAACGTAAACAATATTTTTAAAAAAGTTTTCACTTGTCAAATTACGATGAAGTAATTATGTCAGACGCGTTCTTTTCATGGCACCAATAGCTGGGAGGAAGTTGTCGACCGTTTTATTGTCATTTTGTAGATTACAAGTATGAGAAACTGCGACGAAATGGTCTGGCAAGATGGAAGCTAACACCTGCTAACCGATGTAAAAGGAAGTTTAGCTACTTTGCCCGAGATTAATGCAACCATCCAAAAAAGTAAAAGGTCTGAACTAGTCTTAAATATTTTTAAATGGTTGATGTCGTTTTTATTTCACTTAACGCTTTATGTGATTATTGGTTATAGTTTTACGAGAAATTACGTAATCCTTTAGAGCCTGACAAAAACATTTGCATAGCATTATAATACAACCCACCCCACTGAAAGAAATGCTGTGCTTTTTATAAAGTATTCCATCATAAATATTCGGCATATTCTATAGTTGAAGTTAATGATGGTGAAATGTGTGTGTTTATTTAATGGTTTAGTTTGGAGGCCATGCATCTGAAAATTAGTCATAGAATCTATAGATACCACTAAAGCAAACAAACACTTTTTTGTTGTTTTGTATTTCTTGCTAATTCTTATGATACAAAATAATCCAAGTAGAACCTTTTTTTTTTTTGACAAATGTGAACTAAAAATGTGTTGCTCTTTGACTGTTGCTTTGTCCCCTTAAAATCAATATACTGGATGTGGTTGACAGCAAGTCAAAATAAAGAAAGTTTTGTCAGAAAATGAGACTGTACAATAAATACTGTTACATTACAAGAATTGATGAGTTTATAAAGAATACAAATGTAAAAAACAGAGATATGTTTGCTTTTGATTAAATAATTTTAAAAATTAAAGTAAAAAATATTAAAAACTATCCCAATTATATATTTATGGATTTTGATTTTCTGTGGTCAGGATTATTAAAAAATGAAGTCAATAAAAAAATGCCACATGCTTTACTTTGCCTTATGCAACTAGATCTGTTACCTGACAGGTCATATAGTTTTAATAAGTTGTATATTCTTTTCTGCGCCTTTGCAGAAATCCTGAACGGAGTTATCAAGAGTGTAAAGAAGGACGGAGAATGGAAGGTAAAATTCATTTGAGTAGAAACATCTTTCTGTTTTGTTTTTGCTTTTCACTAACAATATGATCACGGTTTTCATTTACTGTGTTTGTTCAGGTTTTAATTGTGGATCACATTAGCATGAGGATTCTGTCCTCTTGTTGCAAGATGTCTGATATTCTTGCAGAGGGAGTGACGAGTAAGTGCACAGATAATCTGGTTTAATTAAACGTAGACTATACCATAACTTGGTTCTGATAGATTCATATTTGCTGAAAGTACTTTTTTTTTTTTTTTTTTTGTGGAATAATTTTGAACGTTGGGAAAAAAAAGTCTGAATTGTTTTCTTTTTTAAAATTTTCCAGTTGTGGAGGACATTAATAAGGGCAGGGAGCCCATCTCGAGTTTGGAAGCCATTTATTTGATTTCACCAGTGGAGAAGGTCAAATCTTTCTGATTTTCTTCCACAGCTGTAAATAATACCCCCCCCCTCTTGTTTGCAATCTTTTAAACAAACAAATATTATTTTACAGTCTGTCAAAGCTCTTATCAATGACTTCAAGGACACTGTCTTTACTTACAAAGCAGCACACATCTTCTTCACCGACGGTAAGAAATTAAAGCTTTTATAAACTAACAAGGGCAAGATGTCAAAAAGCATTTCGACAGAATAAAAACAAATGTTTTCTGACTTTTAAGCCTGTCCTGATAGCCTCTTTGATGAGATTGGAAGATCCAGAGTGGCCAAAGTTATCAAGACCCTGAAAGAAATCAATGTTGCATTCCTGCCTTATGAGTCTCAGGTAAACAATTAGCTTTACTATGCCTAAATTAATTTGGTTTTCTGTGCAATGTTTTTATTCCAAGTTTCAATCTGTAGTTTTCAATTGAAACCTTTTGTGTTGCATTGCTACTTAAAGCTCAAACATATATGGGGAAAAAATTAAATCAGGTTTTTACCAGGTATTAAAATGAAATTTCAAAATGAAACCTGAATTTTTTTTTATTCATCAGCAAACCTCTAGTTGTTATGGTGGGATTTGAGGCATTGTTTATTTAACCTTTTAATAATTTTTTTGAATATTTCACCTCAATTGCTTTAACTTTTAACTTTATGGCCAAATAAAACAACTAAATTCCTCTTTTTTGTAGGTGTTTTCTTTAGACGATCCCACTTCCTTTAAAACGTTCTATGGCTCTAAACCATATGAAAGCAAAGACAGGATGATAGAAAATATGGCTGAGCAGATTGCAACCCTGTGTGACACACTCAAAGAGTATCCTGCAATTCGATACCGCAAGTACAGACGCCTAACTTGAAACTTGTTTTACAATTATTTTGCAACTTAATTTACTTGGCAATTCAGGATGTTTTAACTATTTGTCTCAGGGGACCTGAGGAAAATGCTAAACTGGCTGAGGAGGTCAACCGGCGCCTCACTGCTCACAAAGCTGACAACCCAAGCATGGGAGAGGTAAGGAAATATGAAGAATGCCAAACAAGCAAGTTTTCTCCTTTATTCTGTGTTACTGTTGTCAAAAAATTTACATCTTTTCTCTAATACAAACTTCCCCTTTATTAGATTACACTCCTATTTATATTCTGCACTTCTTTATTTTCATACATTTTGAATTATTCTGAGTTCTGGGTTTCATTTCTTAAATATTTTTCTCTTGAACTTTCTCTTTTACCTTCACCTTTTCTGTCTTTCTTAGCTGACATTTCCTTGCTACCAAGATATCTTAACAGGCAGGTATTCCTATTTTTATTTAAATTTTCTCCTGACACAATGATCAGCATGAGGCGTTTTTACATTGTTTTATTTTCAGAAAAGTCTTAAGACTTTTAAGATGGAACCTTGAAATGACAAGGCCTCATTATAAGTCTTGGTATGCTCAGTGTTAGTCCTTTTTACGGGCAAAATAACTCTGAGATGATGATGATCTTTTGCCTTTTTTATTTGTTTTTGTTTTACAAAGGGCGCAGATAAAGCACGGTCCCAGCTACTAATCGTTGATCGCGGGTTTGATCCCATCTCTCCTGTTCTACATGAGTTGACCTTCCAAGCGATGGCTTACGACTTGCTGGATATCAAACAGGACATTTACACGTAAGTAAACTTTACCTACCTTTTTTTCCCCCTTCTTTTTTAGCAACCACTTCGGTACGTTGCATTGCTTTTGTGCTGCCTCAAAATGATTGCTTTTTCAAAATCTTTTTGTTAAGCTACCAGACAACCGGTGTGGGGAATTCAAAGGAAAGAGAAGTGCTGCTGGATGAAGATGACGAGCTCTGGGTTCAGCTCAGACATCAGCACATTGCAGATGTCACAAAGTAAGTCTGTCAAAGCTGCAACTATGTTATTTATTTCATCTGGAAAATTCCTTTGATTGTTTTCCTCTTATTTTGGGGTTAGCTCTTAAGTGTGTAAATTTCAATAAGAAACAGAAGCTTGCACTGTATTTAGATATACTCAAATTAGTTTATCTTAAAACATTTTTTGTTTGCATGACGATGGCAATTTTCTTTAAGTATTTTGTTAGCAAAAGCAAAAACTGAGTTTGTTTGGAAGGTAGCAAACAATTGTAGTTTTGTAGAAAATGATCTTGAGAACTTTGTGCAAATTATGTTGAGTAGATAGATTAATGTTTGTTTTTTATTGTTCTGATACAAATATGTTTAAATAAAATGTTAAAGGTTAAATATAAGATTAGATTGTAGTTTATTCCAGAGCCTGCAGTTGATGACTTGCTCATTTCTTATTGCTTTCAGAAAAGTGACTGAGCTTCTCCGCAGCTTTTGTGAGAGCAAAAGGATGTGCACAGACAATGTAAGACAATTTAGTGATATTTTTCTTAAATATCTTGCATTTCTTTTGGCAGCTTGACACTGATATAATAGTTTGGTTAAGAAAAAATGGAATTGTTGTTTTCAGGCCAACATTAAAGATCTTGCTCAAATGCTCAAGAAAATGCCCCAATATCAAAAGGAACTGACCATGGTAAGAAAAATGTTCCTTCTCTCAGTTTTAATCCTTGATGAAACCTTTGTAAAAAAAATTTTATGTAAAATACTATAAATCTTGAAACCTAATCTAATGTGGTCATTATCATTATTTCTTTATTTTCCAGTACTCTACTCATTTGCACCTTGCAGAAGCTTGTATGAAGACATTCAAAGCTTCTCTGGACAAAATCTGTGAGGTGGAGCAGGTTGGTATTAAATGAATCATAGAAACTGATCATCTTTGTCCATTTTTGAAGATTTTTATGAAAGGAATTTTGAATTAACAGCATTTTTAGCAAATAAGCAAAAAGAGAAGCAAGCAAACAAACATAAAAGCAAGTTTGCATTTCTATACCACGTTCTGAAATTATCATTCCTAATAACTAATATTATGAACACTCAATTATACTTGTTTTTTATTGTCTACACGATTTACATGACACAACACTATTATCTACTGACACAAAAAAACTAGTTGATCATGCATTGATCGTAAAGCATCTGTTCAGTGATCTTGTCCCAGAAGATCAGCTTTTGCATCCCTCTATGAAGCATTGAGTGTCTTAGAAAGAACGGCTTGATTCCAAGCACTCTGTAACCTTTATTTGACATTCTTATTTAAAGCTCATCTAAGCTATACTAAAATGTTGCTAGTACCGTCTGATATTTCATAATTATAATATATCATAACTGGAATGTTGCATAAGAGGCTCAGTAGCAGAATTCAACTATCATTTGTTTATAGAAATGCCAAAGAGGTTGTTATGTCATTATTTTGACCTTACAGGCATGCCATGGACATGTAAAACGTGGAAGTATTTAATCCATCCATCAGCAAAAGCTCAGTACAGTACAGAGTACTGCCAAATCCCATTGTGTTGTGTGCATAGTGCCAGACATGTCACCAGAGGTGATCTATTCTGCTGGGTTCAGTTCAGTGCTAGATGACTGAGAAGCACATGCAAAATGATGAGCTTGGCATGCATGCAGCATTATGAGATGCATGTGTTAATGGGACCTCTTTGTGTGAGTAAATCACTCAACTGCACTAATGGTTTATCAGCATGTCTGAAAGCTATCTCTTTAATCCAGCAGGCATTTCTTGGCTCCAATCAGGATTGTGTGACATGAATGGTTCTTTTTGCTGCCATTGGTTTCACTGTTTAACCATTTTGGCAGCACATATCCACTAATAAGCAAACAATGTAAAAAATGATCTCTTGGTTCTTACAAAGTACTGCTGGCTGACAAGAGCAAGGTGTTAAGTTAAGAGTTGTCAGGAAAGTTATATGGGTGTAAATGCTGAATTTTTGCAAGTTTACAGTGGCTTAGGTAAAACATTACCAATCAGTTAAAGTTTTACCCTCTGCGTTTTTATTCCAACTATGAATGTTTTGTATGTAGCAAAAAAAAAAAAAAAAAACACCCTAAAACAAAGTATTATTTGATGATTGACAGTAAAGGTTTGTCTAAAATACAGGAGACTTACTGTTTTTTAAAAGAATGAGTTACATATGGATACTTCAATTCTTTTAGTTGTTTTTTTTCTTTGAGTAGAAAAAAGTAATCTGAGAACACGTCTTGGTGCTTGTCACCTGCTCTGAGAGTGATCTGTCAGCTGACTTGATTACAACATTTTTCCAGATAGTTACTTACTAGTATGCCTTCCACAGGACCTTGCGATGGGAACTAATGCAGATGGGGAGCCTATAAAAGATCCCATGAAGAGCATTGTTCCTGTTCTCCTCAACAATGACATTGGGCCCTTTGAAAAGATCCGCATCATACTGCTGTTCATTTTCCACAAGAAGAAAGGTGGGGCTGTATTACAGATGTATTTGACAGCCACAGAGTAAACAGCAATGTAAGTTGCATTGTTAAAGCCTTGTCAGTGTTTACATTTGAATTTTTCCTCAAAGGCATTGGGGAGGAGAATCTAAACAAGTTGATCGAGCATGCAAACATCAAGAACCACAGCACCATCATCAGCAACCTCCAGAACCTTGGATGCAACATCATTGCTGGGGTAAATTTATTTGAGAGTAACTTGATTGCACTAATAAAGATTTACTACCCTAGTCATAAATCAAGTCCCTTTCTATTTTTTACCTCTGTTATGTTTGTGGTTAGGGTCGCAATTCTGGAACAACACTGTCAGCACGTAAAGAGCGAACAGAGAGTACATACCAGCTTTCAAGATGGACTCCCATTATC
The DNA here is from genome assembly GCA_014656515.1 of Oryzias celebensis. Classification (NCBI taxonomy): domain Eukaryota; kingdom Metazoa; phylum Chordata; class Actinopteri; order Beloniformes; family Adrianichthyidae; genus Oryzias; species Oryzias celebensis. The sequence continues at coordinate 8,548,274 of BNCR01000008.1, read as the reverse complement.
AAGGACGTCATGGAGGTACTGTTGGATTTAAAAGATTTATGAAATGCTTAAGCAAATAACCAGATGAGTTTTGGTTTCATTCAAAAATACATTTGTTTTTACAGGACGCTATAGAGGACAAGCTGGACAGGAAGCAGTGGCCATTTATCGCAGACCCTGCACCAATCAACACTACTCAAACTACAGTCAAGTAAGTTAATTTTAAAATTAAGTTTTAAAATGTATTTAAAAAAAGATTGCTTTTATGTGTGTTTAAAAAAAAAATTATCTGAAACCTTTTTCTTTTTGTTAATTAATAAACGTTGTAGAAACATGATCTCCAGTAGTTGGTTAACTAAATGAAAGGGCCCTTTGGTACAAAATTTCCCCATTAAAGCTTTCAATGCTCCAGCTGTGTTGGAGTTGGAGAGATTTAAAAATTAAAAGGTCATTTAAGTCATATTTACTTAGAGTTCAGCTCTGCACTTTCAAGGGAATCTCTATCCTGATGGTGGGGCTTCCACAAACTAAAGACCGCATTTTGCTCTTAATCGGCTTAATACACAATGTCTGTCAACTTCCTTTTAAGCAAAGAGCAGAATTTAAAAAAGTGTAGACATTTATAGTAAAGCTAGGATTTAACAGACTTGTGTAAATCCAGACAAAAGGGAAAAAATGTTACATTTAACCTGTGGATTATTTTTGAAAAAATATTAGCACAACACAGAAATTGTGCAACATGTCACTAATGACCACAGTGGATACCATTACTAAAACGCACAACTGTTTCTGGAAGTGATTCATTATGGAACCTCACCTCGAGCACCCTTAATTCTTCTTCTACCCTTCTAACTCTCTGCAGTAGTGCTCGTTTTGGACATTGGCACAAAAACAAATCTCCTTCGGAGTATCGCTCTGGCCCCCGACTCATTATCTTTGTGATTGGGGGCATTTCCCACTCTGAGATGCGCTCTGCTTATGAAGTCACTCGTTCTACTGATGGGAAATGGGAAGTGCTTATTGGTAAGCAGTTGCTGTCACAAGAGGGAACAAAGATCTGTCCCTTTCAGTCAAAATGAAAGGATTTTTAACATAATTCCCATTTTCTTTGACAGGATCATCTCACATCTTGACACCAAACGGCTTCCTTAACGATTTAAAGAGTCTGGACCAGGATTCCGAGTCTGATGGGAGGACCACACAATAAATAAAAGGGAGTGTGTTCTTTGATTGAACGCTGATATTCTGCTTGAAATTTCTGTGCTCCAAAGTAAATTATGAAGAGAACTTTTAAATATAACCATAGAAGGAAGCTAGTTCTATATTATTTTAGGCTCTTTTTATTGTTTGATCTAAACTGGTTTCCGTTTTCTGCTGATAGAAATTGTGTAAAGATATTTAAGTTGACATTAGTACGCTGATTACTGAACCACTATCCACTTATCCTATTTCTTGACAATGGGTTAGATTTTTTTTTTTACTTTGCAAAATCTCTAAGACATTCTTTTTATTTTTTTCAGTAGCCAAATTCTGTATCCAAGTGTTCTAAAGCCATCACTTCCCGATTTTCCAGAAGTCAGGCAAAATGTTGAGCATTATTTTCATTCATTTTTCAGTAAAGTCGATTTGAAAAACATTTATAAAAGAAGGTGTTACTTTAAGACATCCAACAGCTCTTCAAAAAACTAAGAGTCAGCATTTTAATGTCATGATGGGCACCATGACAAAAAATGAAAGAATAACAAGAAATGACACGGGATCAGATTATTTTCTGAAATGTACTTTTTGCTGCGTTAATCTCATTCTGTCAGAGTTCTGTGGTAAAAATGGCACATGTTGATTTGATGTTTAATGCAAAGAAAACTGGACCCAACAGTTAATTATTTATAGCATCAGATTATTTTTATATGAAATTGTGTAAAAATAAATAACTGTTTATTTCCCCCCTTTTTTAGAGGGTTAAATTGAAATTAAGAGCTGAGGTGAGAAGCTGCAAATATCTATTGTTAACACTTTAGACCTTTAGGAAAGATGCGATTTCTCTAAAACAGAGTCTTCCTACTTTATGGAAAGCTAGAGGATTTATGTTTTTTTTTTTCTTTTTGGAGAACTTTGCTTCGGATGTTACCTTTACATGTTTAGAATAAGGAGTCTAGTGTCAGGTATAATTAAAATACAGTAGTGGGATCAAAATGAAGATTTACATGCATCAGAAGTCTGTTTCTTTGGGTACCTTCTTGTGCACTTTCTTGAAATGTCACACCTGCTTTGATTCAAAGTAATTGAAAAGTTAAAATGAAATGCTGGAGACTTGCTTCACATGTATGTTAATATATTGTGGGGAGTTTGTGTATTGGGTGTTTTGTTTCCTCTCTTGTAAAAGATAAATAAAAATGTACTTGTTTCAAACAGGATCTGGACTGGTGTTGAACTTTTTAAAATAATTTTTCAAGTCTTTCTATGTCTTTTTGGTTTATGTCCTTTATTTGACATGCCAAGTATTGCCATTCTGAACAAACAGCTGTGTCTCTCGTCTTTTCTCCCTATTTCACCATTCTACGGTTTATTTGGCTGGACAGTTTCTAACTTGTAAATGAAAACAGGTGAAAGTAAAATACCCCAAATCACATTAATCTTCCTAAAATTGTGACGATTGCATTTATCTCAATGGTAATTTTTGACCTTTGTGTGGAGTGTTATGCCTAAAGCAAAAACATGCCATATAGTGGTCAGAGATCATTGCTGTCATGATGAGGATTATGTTTTTATCTGAAGTGACAGATGGTATTAAGACTAAAGTACTATCTTGGACTTTAACAGCAGCAGGGCAATACTCATCTCTGATCTCCGTTTAAAGCCATCTACAGTGTCATTTCAACAGACGCTCTGAATAACATCGGTTGGAGTCATTTCCTTTTTACAGCCCATTTAAATTTTTAAAAAGAATTCTTAATTCACAAGGTACTTTTAAGTAATCCTATTGCTGCTGTCTTCAATTTGGGATTTTTTGTATTTTAGTTATATATTTTTTCTTCTTATTTTTAAAGACGACATCTGGTGGAATGGACAACCCTGTTCTAAATGTAAGATGTTTTTTAAATTTGCTGTCTTGTGTAATTCATCAAATGCTCCTCTTCAAATAGTAGGCAGATTCTTTATGTCCTTTAAAAATAGAATTAGATGGTATTGCTCAAATTTAGAGGTTATAAGAATGTGATTTGTTGATTAAACATAACACTTTGTAATTAGAACAGTTGTTAAAAAATATTTGAATAACCTGAATTTCTTGTGTAAAGGGATTTTGTGGCTACATGTTCAGATTATGGGTTAAATGAATAATTGAACTCTACCTCCTTGTTTTCCCAGGAACTCAAATGTAAATATAAATGTTCTGGGCATGAGAGTTCTTGTGAACAGAGAACCTCAGATAGAAGTAAAGAGCATCTGTCGGTACCAGTCAGTCAGTTGCAGGTGCTGCCACAGCGTATACGCTCCAACTCTTTAAGGGTCTGTTTAATCCATCTGTATTATGCTCATGTTTTTAAATATCGTAAATTCACTATACTGAGGAATTTTTATGGTTCACTACTGCTAATCCTTTTTTTTTTCCCTTAAAATGCTATTTAAACAAAAAAGGAGGAATCCCCAGAGGAACAACACAAGTTTATGAATTTAATCACTCATGGCCAACGTGGGCGTATGGAGGACCAGTGTTGCAGCTTGGATCCTAGCAGAAGTGCTCCATGCTCACCTCAGCATGCAGATGGGCAGCAGGTTGAAAGTAGATATTTTTATTTATTTATTTTTTAATAAATGGCAGTATTCCTATTTATGAGTTTCTTTAACTGACTACATCATTACACAAATTCAAAATCAGATAAGCTGCATTTTAATTTTGAAAGTTTTTGTGTCTGCTTTACTTTTAGATCCTGAGAGCTTTTTTAACCTTTTGGCCCACACTCAGAGTCACCGCCTTGATGACCAGCGTGTGTCTCTTCCATCTTTACCAGGACTGCAGAATGAAAGTAACACTTCTAATGTAGACTCAAGCTACCTGTGCTATATGGTCTCAAAAGTTCAGGTTTGTATGATTCTTTAAACATTTACCAAAAAAAAAAAAGAAAAACCCAAAACATGCATCAAACTGCATACTTTCCAACACACCTTATTATGACTGTATTTTTCTACTTATTCTGTGGAAAACTGGGCTAAGAGAAATGTTGCTCCAATATAGGGTTCCAGAATGAACGATCAAAGGTGTTCCCTGCCAGAGATTCCGAAATCTACTTCAAGTCTAAATCCTACTTGTCCAACCTCCTTCATTCCAAGCTCAGACAAACAACACCTGAATGATAAAGATAAAGTGCCACCAAAACAGGTTTGACTTCTCTTTAACCCTACACATTGAATAAATATCCTCCACCTTGCAAGAGTAAGGTTGAGGTTTCCTTTCATTTGTACATACAGTATGTAGCTGTTTTAAATATATTTCTGTGTTTTATCTATTTTTTTCTGTCTAGGCTGTTTCTGCAGCTGAGCTTGAGGATTTTTTCAGTTTAGTGAGTCACTCACAAGGCAATCGATTGGATGAACAGCGATGTGTGTTAAATGTTAGCCCCAAAACAACCACAGAACACCAACCTGGTCAGAGCAAAGTTCCCCAAGGTTTGAAGCATATACATAAGTTTATTATTTTGTGTGTAGTTGTAGTACTCATATTCATTTGATTGATCTGTTTTATGATAATGAAACTTATATTTTTTCTGTTCCCCATGCCCAGACAGTGAACAATTCTTCAGCCTGCTGTCCAATGTTCAAAGCCACCGCCTTGATGACCAGCGGATATCTCTTCCTTCATTACCTGGGATACAGAATGGTGGTAGCACATCATTAACTGCTGCCGAAACTGATGCAAGCTACTTGTGTTACCTTGTTTCAAAAGTTCAGGTTGGCTCATCTTGTAGAATGGCTGATCCACATTTTGAAATGGTGTTGATTTTTCTTTGCACAACATTAACCTCCTTCCTTCTCACAGGGCGCACGGATGGATGAACAGAGATGTTCTGCACCTCAAATTCTCAAGAATCTGAGTACTCCTTCTCCTCAACGCAAAGATGTTTCATCAGAAGCAACTGGCAAACCTCTTCAGAGACAGAGGTCTGCCTCCTTTAAAAGTGACTGTTACTGGCAGGTCAGCTGAACTGTTTATTTATTTTTTGGCATGATCTCAATTCCACAATTCTTCTTTTTTAGGTCAATAAAATCCTATTTACATATTGTTTTAATGGCACATTCCTCATTATGTTACATTTTAAAAAGTGTCTCGATTGCTTCATCCCTTCGTTTGTTTTACTCATCTAGGACTTGTGTCCAGCTGAACAGGAACAGTTGTTAAAAATGCTGAAACATGCTCAGAGTGGACGCATGGAGGAACAACGGTGTTCTTTACAACCCAGCCAAAGCACCCCCATCTCACCTACATATAATGGAAAAGCTTTAAATTATGTACCAATAGGTCAGGACATCGCCTGATGTGTCAAATATGACTCATTGATTCCTACAGTGTTAGAAATAATCCTTTATTTTCTTCAACAGATAAACAGGTAGATACCTTCAGGAAAATGGCTTCTTCTAGTAAACCACGATTGGCAGATGGTGAACACATTGGTCATCCTGCTCCAGCATACATAAGAGAAAAGTCTAAAACAACAGATAATGTTAGAAACTCAAAGACTGACACCCATGTAAGTAACTCAACTTGTGAGCAGTAACTGAGATCATAGATGCTGCATTCAGTAGGGTTGGTGACACAACAATAAGACACATTTTTATGTTTTTTTTTAACTCTTAGATTTTAGATGTGATAAAGATTAAGAAACATTCTGTGCATTTTTTGTTAGTTCTGAATATATCTCTGCAATGTGTGTGACTTTTTCTTTCATTTACTAAGCAGACTTAAGATCAGTACAAATAATATATTTTATTATTTTCTTTTAAAAATTAATAGCTAAGCTAAGTTTTTTCTCTCCAGGTTTAAGGCATGATTAGTCTGACAATTATAATATTTGATCATATGTTGTAAAATGAATCAAGTTTATTTCTTGTCATTGACAGGAGAGAGAGGTAGACCAACACCCAGAGATTGCTTAACCCACTTTATACATCAAAAATAATTCACAGAAAAAAAATGTTTTCAGAACTGTACACTTTTTTTAGTTCAACCAAAGTGAGACGTTTTTTTAAAAAGTGCCTCTTAAGGACTGCAGACGATGCTCAGTAGATGATCTCACTGTGGTTTGTTTTGTTTACAGGTAAATACTTTTGTTTGAACAAGTTAAGAAAGATCTGTAATAAATGCATTATCTGAAAAAAAAAGTTCTATTGACATAAAATTTGGTGCCTTATGTTTTTTTTTTATTTGCCTCATTGCACTTTTTCCACAAGAGTAAAAAGCTTGACAGGTCAAAATACATTAAAATCATCAAATTACTATTTTAAGAAAGAAAGGTTTTTTATTAAAAAAAAAAAAGCACTGTGAATAATTTGTCCTTTTACAGGTCTCTCCACCACAAATTACTGTGGATAAAGGTACACCAGACACATCCAGAAAGTACTGTCCCAGGAGTACCTCTGAGACCCAGTTGTCTCATCCCGACTCCAGCTCTGCTTTGGCCCTGCCCAAATCTACATCATTTACCCCAGAAACAGAATTTCAACAGGATAATACTTCATCCGCACAGGTAAACTGCATGTAGTAATTCAATTTTTTTTAAAGAAGTGCTACCAAAAGAAAAAAAAACAAAGAACTAAGCAACGGTACATATTAATCTTTTTCATTAATGTTGAAGTGAAAAAAGTACAATTTCAACCATATACATTTCTAATACAAAGATTTTATTAAACTGGGCATTATGCATGCTTCTATATTGGAAATTCATGTGCATAGTTCTATGTAAGGTTGCAGAATTGCTTTTTCTTTGTTTTCCTTAATTGAGTTTAATATTTAACCTAGCAGATTAAAAGTTAAAAACAGATTTGCTTTTTTTCCTTTCTTTTTTTACAGCTGACTTTAAAAGTGTCCATGAGCATCACACCACCACCGGTAAGCTTTTCAACAACACTCCTAGAAAGTTTTCTTCTTGCCAACTTTTAAAGTCTTCTAACTCTGGTCGAATGTTCTTGTCTCCTGAAGGGACCGAATCATAACTATCAGATTCCAGAAGTTTTTCTCACTCTTGGTTCCCCAGGAGAGAGTGTAAAGATACCTTTGAGTCCAGTATTTGGCAGACCCCTGTCCCTCGACTTAAATCTCACACCAAAAAAGTCTGGTAAATCCAAGCATTGCTCTCCAAGCCGAGCAAGTCCCAGGAAAGCGCGTTCACGGCCATCATCTCTCTACCGTGAAACACCCACCAAAGGGAATCTTGTAACCTCATGCCCAAATATACAGGAACAGCTTTTGACCAGCGTCATCACTCGAAAGGATGACACTTCACTGAGTGAGAAGCTTTCTACAGCCCAGCTGCAAAAAGGAAAGGCACAGGGGAGGCAACAAGCAGCAGGGACTCCGGGGAAGGAAAAGGCTGAGCAAAAAAAGGGAAAAGGGGGTGGAAAGAAAGATAAGAAAAAATAGTTCCAATAAACAACGATGAATGTGTGCATTATCTAAAGAGACAAGGTAATATAAGTGAAACATACAAATGATTGTCTTGGTGTGAAAAATAGTATCATTTATCAGTTTATGTTGTTTTTAGTTATCCACATGTTAAAAAGCCCTAGCATCAGTTTATTTGAATTAATTTAACCGCATAGAGTTTAGAATGTGTTGCAGCTTGTTATTTAACCACGACTTTCTTTCTTCTTGCTAAAAAAAATCTACAGATCAAACAGATATTTTCTGTTTTATTATCGTTTTCATCATGTGCAACTGAAAGGATGATGATATGTAATAAAAAAACAAAATACCGAACAGGAACAGACTGAATTTCATTTGATTATTTGATTTAAATTTGGAACCAACCTCATGATGCGACGGCCTGTGATGAATGAGCGATAATTCATGTTCAGGTTTAAACCATAGCCATGATATGACTGATGATTTAACTTTGTCTTATACTAACTCATATGACATTAGGTGATTTGACTGACAAGCAGTCACGGTAGTATATACATACTGGTATATACATCTCGCCTCAAGACACATTCACACATTCAGAGGAGGGAATGAACAAAACACAGGATTTGTTTCAAGTATATTTCATTTATTCATAAGTTAGAGATGAACAGAGGGGGTTCATATTGTATGAATCCATCTCTGCTCTGTAGGATCTTGACTGTTACTCAGCAGAGTCACTTCCCTGAAAGAAAAATCCATTATTTTGTAGGGGAAGAGGTTGTGAGAGAACACGTGTTCACATCATAATTTTGAGAATTCTATGAAACAAAGTGTTTTTGCATTTTAAATCTAAATTACATGTTCTTTGCTTAAATTAAATTTGTGAAAATATCACTGAGTGAAAAGATACCTTTCCAATATCACGACTCTTGACTCTCAGCTTGTTGACTTGGGTCTCGGCGATGTCGGCACGCTCTTGAGCTTCCTCCAGTTCATGCTGGACTTTTCTAAGTCTTGTCATATGGGTATTAGCCTGCTCCTCCTATAAAATAAAGAGGGATTTAACCTTGGTTGTTAAACTAGTTGTTTTTATTTTCATTAACAAAATTCCATAAAACTGTCACTCACAGCCTCCTCAGCCTGTCTCTTATAGGCCTTTACTTTGAGCTGTAACTTATCCACCAGATCCTGGAGTCTAATTACATTTTTCTTGTCCTCCTCAGTCTACACAGATTAAAAAGTTTTTAAGTTAAATTAATCAAAAATTAAGATGGAAATTTGTAAAATGAGTTTAAATTGCCTGGTATGTGAGCTCCTTCACTCTTCTTTCATATTTGCGGACGCCTTTAACTGCATCAGCTCCACGTCTCTGCTCGGCTTCAACTTCACTCTCCAGCTCACGTACCTTTAGATTGACGATGAAGAATCAAGATTAAACACAATAAATGTGCCAACGTGTCAATAAATTAAGAAATGTGAGCTATATAACAGCTCATACCCTGGACTCCAGTTTCTGGAGCTGCTTCTTTCCACCCTTCATAGCCAGGTTCTCAGCTTCATCCAGACGGTGCTGCAGGTCCTTCACTGTGACCTCCAGGTTCTTCTTCATCCTCTCCAGATGAGCGCTGGTGTCCTGCTCCTTCTTTAGCTCCTCAGCCATCATGGCAGCCTGGAATGGATAAAATATGTCTAATTTAGTTTACACTGAAAAGAAAAAAAAGAAACCAGATATTAAACTCAAATTTGCAGTAGTTAAAAGAAAAAAGTATAATGAGAAACAATGAAAAACCTACATCAGTAATGGCCTTCTTGGCTTTCTCCTCTGCATTTCTTGCTTCCTGAACAGCATCATCCACTTCACCCTGAACCTGCACAAAGTCAGCCTCCAGCTTCTTCTTGGTGTTCAGAAGACTGGTGTTCTAAAAATAAGTGTAGATAGACTCCAGTGAGGTTTTTATAATCTCGAAGTGTGCACACTGTTTCATTTTTTTTAAAATACCAACCTGGGAGTGAAGCAGCCCGACTCGTTCACTGGCATCAACCAGCTCCTGTTCAGCCACTTTGCGTCCTCTCTCTGTCTGTTCCAGAGCAGCTCTCAGCTCCTCAATCTCAGCCAACATCAGACCATTCCTGCGCTCCACCATAGCAACCTGCTCCTTCATATCTTCTTGTCCTCTCAGAGCATCATCAAGGTGCAGTTGGGCATCCTGATGACAAAAATAGGAGGAGTTGTGAATATGATCAAACTTTTCAATAGTCCTCTTAGAAGTCTGTTACTTTGAAATAAGAAAATATTTTAATTATGTAAAGGATTTTTTAATTTAGTGATTTTAATTTAAAATCAAATTCACCTTGAGTTGTCCCTGAACATTCCTGAGTTGTTTCTGGGCCTCAGCAGCCTGCCTGTTGGCGTGGCTGAGCTGAATCTCCATCTCATTCAGGTCTCCCTCCATCTTCTTCTTGACTCTCAGGGCATCGTTTCTGCTCCTGACCTCAGCATCAAGAGTGCTCTGCATGGATTCAATCACCCTCTGGCTGTTCCTCTTGATCTGTTCCATCTCCTCGTCCTTCTCTGCCAGCTTCCTGTCAATCTCACCTTTGACCTGGTTGAGCTCAAGCTGAACTCTGAGAATCTTGGATTCTTCATGCTCTAGAGTGCCCTGAAGGAAAAGTAGTTAAAAAGCATAAAGGCCACAGTTTATTAACAATACAACTATAAAAGAATGAATAAAAGTGTAAACTTTATGCACTAGTTTATTGTATTCAAAATTCTACCTCTGCCTCCTCCAGGGCTGTCTGCAGTTCAACCTTTTCACTTTCAACTGTCTTTTTGGCTTTCTCCAACTCATGGATGCTTTTACCATTTTCACCAATCTGTTCAGTCAGGTCTGAGATCTCCTCTGTCATATTAATTCAAGAAAAGTTAGCCAAATGTATTCCTTTACAATTGGCTATAAAAGATTCTTCGTTATAAATATAGATTGTCAACATACGTTGCAGGTTCTTGTTCTCCCTCTTCATGGTCTCCAGCTGATCCAGGGCCTCCTCGTAGGAGTTCTTCATCTTGAACAGTTCTGTGCTGAGAGAGCGAGCCTCTTTTTGAGCTCCTTCAAGCTCTGCCTGGCTCTCCTCATACTTCTGCTTCCATTCTGCCAGGACCTGGAGTTTATCCATTGGTTGCAGGTTTGTTACTGAGGTAGATGAACCTTCCTATCATGTTTTCTTTGTTTCAACTTTCAGATCAACATTGTACCTTGTCAAAGTTTCTCTGTTTCTTGTCCAGGTTTGCAGCAAGAGCATTAGCTCTCTCCACATCAATCATGAGGTCCTCCACTTCACCCTGCAGCCTCTGCTTGGTCTTCTCCAAAGAGGCACACTTGGAGTTCACAGCCTCAATGGACTCCTCAGCCTCCTGCAGGCGCTGGGCAAGCTTTTTCCTGCAGCAAATAAGCATGTTGTCATTGTTTTAATACAAGTAAAATGTTTTAAATATTGATTAAATGATAAAACATTATTGACTTACTTGGACTCTTCCAGTTCTTCTGTCCGCTGGATAGCATCAGTCTCATATTTGGTTCTCCATTGAGCCACCTCACTGTTAGCTTTGGACATTCCTCTCTGCAGCTCAGCTTTGGCCTCCTGCTCCTCCTCAAACTGCTCTCTGAGCAGATCGCAGTCATGGCGGGCTGACTGGACAGCATGGGCCAAAGCGTTCTTGGCCTGTGGAAGTTACAAAATTCTTTACTAACGTGATTTAAAAAACATAAATTAGGCTGCAGGTGGCCCAGAATTTTAAAAGCCTCTATAAAGCTTGAGATTTATACAGCGTAGGAATTTTTCATGCCTTGACTTCTTCTTCGATGTGTCTCTTCAGTTCTTCAATCTGCTGAGTGAAGGCCTGTTTGCCTCTGGTCAGCTGAGAAACAAGAGCTTCTTTCTCCTCAAGCTGGCGGGAAAATTCACCTGATAATCATAAATTGAGAAGAGTTTTCATTTTTTTTACTTAAAAACCTTCAAACAGAGCTCCCTAAAGTCACTTACCATTTTCTGTTTGAAGTCTTGCCTTTTGTACATTGATATCATTCAGTTGGCGAACATTTTCATCATTTTTGGCTTTGAGCTCACTCAGCTGGTCCTCAAGAGTTCTGCACATTTTTTCCAGGTTACCCTTAAAACAAGCAACCAAAATTAGACTAAACGTTTTGGTTATATTTATCAGAGTTCTCTCAATGAGATCTGAAGATTCCCACCTTTGATTTGGCAACAGCCTCCATGTTGCTGCTGAGATCATCAATCTCCATCTTGAACTCGCTCTTCTCCTTCTCCAGCTTCTGCTTGACACGCTGCAGGTTGTCGATCTGCTCTCCCAGCTCTGCAACGCTGTCTGCCTGCTTCTTGCGGAGAGCAGCTGCAGTCGCTTCATGCTGCAGCGTTGCCTCTTCAAGATCTCTCCTCAGCTTCTGGAACTCAGCTTCACGCTTCTTGTTCATCTCAATCTGAGCAGCTGTCGCACCTCCAGCTTCTTCAAGCCTCTCACTGATCTCCTCAAGCTCCCTGGAGAGATCAGCTCTCTGCTTCTCTACTTTGGCCCGAGCAGCTCTCTCAGCCTCAATCTCCTCTTCCAGCTCTTCAATACGAGCCTAATATTAAATGTAGTTATTGTAAGAAAGAATTAGCTTAATTAATCTATTTAATAAAAAAAATGTTGATACGACTGTGGCTTTCTTTTACCTGGAGTTCCTTGATCTTCTTTTGAAGCTGTGCACCAAGAGACTGTTCATCTTCAATCTTGCTAAGAAGGTGGCTGATTTCAAAGTCCTTTCTTAAGAAAGGAAACAAAACAAACTTACTTTGTTGCATTTAAACTCTTGCACATAACTAACAAATCACAAAGTAATACTACTTACTTCTTAATCTTTTCATCTGACTGCTGCTTGTCATTTTCCAGATCCATTATGGATTCCTGGGCCAGTTTCAGATCTCCTTCCAGCTTCCTCTTGGCTCTCTCAAGATCCATACGGAGCTTCTTCTCTTGCTCCAATGAACCTTCCAGCTTTTGAAATTAAAGGTTGGCAGACATGTTAAACTGGTCAAAAAAAGAACTAAGCTGTTTATCACTTTTGGAAAAGTTTAGTATTTCCCTGTGGTTTTCCTATAAAATACGTTACCCTCAGTATCTGACCCTCAGTCAGTATTATTAATCAGCTTTAGCTTCAATTTCAGTTTACTATTATTGTATTTGATAGATTTTCTTTACTGGGAAAAAAACCACAACCATGGTAACTTGGTTCTTTCATTTGAAATACACAGTGTAAAATAATGTTTACCAGAAGAAAAAAAATATTTGAAACTGAAGTTTCTAATATTTAGGCCTGTTATGCTATGAGATGTTGTCATTGTCTTACATCATCCACTTGCTGCTCCAGCTTTGTCTTAGCTTTTGTCAGAGTGTTGACTTTGTCTTCCTCTGCCTGGAGATCATCCAGTGTTTGCTGATGGGCTTCTTGGAGGGCTTTCTTCTCCTTAGTCAGCTTGGCAATAGTTTCGTCTTGAGACGCCATTTCCTCTGTCAGGTTTTTCACCTTAGATTTTCATGAAAGATGAAATGCAATAAATTTGATATACATTGACAAATTCTAATGAGTTGATAATGTGTACATCAGCTTAACATGAACCTTGTTCTCAGTGGCATGTTTCTCCTTCTCCACTTTAGCCAGGGTGAGCTCCAAGTCATCAATGTCCTTCTTCAGTTCAGAGCATTCATCCTCCAGCTTCCTCTTCTTGGCAGTCAGCTCAGCATTGATTTCCTCTTCATCCTCCAGTCTCTCAGTCGTCTCTTTGAGTTTGGCTTCAAGCTGGATTTTGCTTTTAATGAGTCCCTCACACCTTTCCTCTGCATCGGAGAGATTCTCTGTTTCCTGTAGTTTAGAAACATTTCCACATTTCTGACATCTAATATCAAACTTATTTTGTCACATTCATTTTTGGTGCTAACTTTTAATAATATATAACAAATTAAATTATACATTTTATTTACAACCAATCTCAATTTTACTTACAGCAGCTACTTGGAGCTGCAGGTCATTCTTCTCCTGCAGCAGAGAAACCATTTTCTCCTCCAGTTCCTTCTTTTTGGTCAAAGCAGTAGCCAGGTCAGATTGCATCTTTTCGTAGTTTTCTTTCATCTGTTGCAGCTCCTTCTCAGTCTCAGCGCTCTTCAGAAGAGGTTTGATCTTAAAATAGAGTTTGAGCCATGGCCAGTTCTTCACATTCATGAAGGAACGGACGTTGTACTGGATAGTGAAGATTGCATCTCTGAAGTGCAACACGAATTAGTTAACTTTACAGTTCTTGAACAGTATTTTATTTCAAGCAGTGATTTTTGTGTAAGTTACTATTTGGGAGTCCTACCTCCTTTCCATCATTTTAACAAACTCTTTACGCATGAGGAACCCTCTGCAGAGAGCCTGAGTCATGGTCACCAGCTCTGCCAGTTTCTCATCTCTCATCTCTTCAAGTGTACCCAGCAGACCAGCTTTGAAGAACACCTGTGTTGAAATGTAAACATGGTAGATTACACTGAATAGGTATTCTCAAGAAAGAAAAAACAATTTACATAACTATTTTTATGGAAAACCTACCTTAGTGTGTCCAAACTTGTACTGAGTGTGGTCAACATCAATGGAGCCAAGCAGCTTCTCTGAAGCTTTCTTGTTGTCAATGAACTGTCCCTCAGGGATGACGCTGGCATTCAATACTTTGTATCTGTAAGTTAAATGTAAATTTATCAGCTTTTTCTTCCTAAATAATAATATTTTATGGAATTTTACATAGATTAAGCTCTTAAATAAAACCAGCTTTTACCTCTGCTTGAAGTCACCATAGAGGATCCTGCTGGGAAAACCCTTTCTGCAGATTCTGATGCCCTCCAGCACACCGTTACACCTCAGCTGGTGGATGACCAAGAAGTTCTCCATAAGACCTGGGCATTTAGAATGCATGACATTTTAAAATACAAGGCATTGCACAAGGATAGCCCTCTTTAATTGGTCTTTTAAATTTTGCAAATTGCATATTAACTTGTTTGTAGGTATCGGGGACCACAACAGACCTGGGGTCTTAGATTCATTTGGAATCAGACAACGGACAAAATGTGGATGAGTGCTTCTCAAATTGGTCATCAGCTTGCCAAGATTCTCCTGGTTAATGAAGCATACCCAGTATCAGTTGTAAAGAATATCTACAGATCTTAATTGTACCTTAATAAATAATCTTACCCTGAAAAGTGCTGACACAGTTTGGAAGGAACCACCCTTCTTCTTTCCACCACCCTTTTTGCCACCACCAGAGGCTTCTAATTTCATTTTGTTTTTGAAATACAAAACCATTAGTCTTGTACAAAATGCAACATGAGCATTATTTAATGTCCATTTATCTAGATACCAACAATGTGGAAGTTAACTTTTTTTTGCGAAATTCTTACCTTCACCTGAAGAATGGGCAGCATACAGGAAGGACAGCAATTTGTTTGAGGACTTCTGGTAGAGCTGTACCACTGAGTCGTTCAGTGGGTCCTTGTTCTTGTCCAGCCAGCCAGTGATGTTATAATCTACTGTTCCAGCATAGTGGACCAGGGAGAAGTGAGCTTCAGCTTTTCCCTTTCCAGGTTTAGGCTTCTCAAAGGCCTTGGTCTTGCCAAGATGCTGATCATGCAGCTTGTTTTTAAACGAGGTGTCTGTAGCCTTGGGGAACATGCACTCCTCTTCAAGGATGGAGAAGATACCCATTGGCTTAGAAGAAGGAACATTTCACATTAAAATAGCTGACCAAGAAGAAACTATTTTTTTAAAAGTGAGAAATAGTAATCAGATATGGTTAAATAATTAGAACTTTACAAATCCAACAGCAGGAACATTTCTGAACAAGAACGTATACCTTTTCAATAAGCTCAATGCAGGCAGCCAAGTCCATGCCAAAGTCAATGAACTCCCATTCAATGCCTTCTTTCTTGTACTCCTCTTGCTCCAGGACAAACATGTGGTGGTTGAAAAACTGTTGCAGTTTCTCATTGGTGAAGTTGATGCAGAGCTGCTCCAAGCTGTTGTACTGGAGGTTAAAAAAAGAGCTTATTTAGTTTAAAGCTAAACAGATTTGACTCCATAAAATGTATGAAAATTTAAAACTTAATTTGCTAATCACTGCAACTCACATCAAAGATCTCAAATCCAGCAATGTCCAGCACTCCAATGAAGAACTGTCTTGGCTGCTTTGTGTCCAACATCTCATTGATGCGGATGACCATCCACAAGAACATTTTCTCATAGACAGACTTGCACAGAGCCATGACGGCATTGTTGACCTAAAAGAAAGTTTACCACTATAAATAAATTACTTCAAATCAAAATTGTCATTAAAAAGAATCTCCATAAACTGTTTGAGTGAGTTACCTGCGGGACGGTCTGACCTTTGGTGACCATCTCATTTCCAACTTTGACTCTTGGGTAGCACAGAGCTTTCAGCATGTCAGCTGAGTTCAGGCCCATCAGGTAGGCGATTTTATCAGCCACTGATGAAAAGAAAAACAAATGTGTGAATGAAAAAAAAGTATATCTGACTTTATGAGATCAGTGGTATTTTGAGGATCTAACAAAGCATTATCCTCTGTGTAAAATGTAAAGTAAAATGAAATACAAACATGCTTTCCACATTGAGAACTAGTCCAAGTTTTCATACAAACATACATACATACATGTATTTATCATTAACAGTTCACTTACCCTCAGTGCCATCAGGTTCAGCCTGCTCCTCTCGTTGCTTTTGCTTAAACTTCATGTTACCATGATGCATCACAGCACCGGTCAGCTTGTAGATGCCCACTTTCTCTTCACCACTGAAACCCAAAATGTCAATTGCGGTCTGCAAAACACAGAGAAATTGTTAAATGGTTCAATGTTTAGTGATTGCAATAAAAAAAAAAGAAAACTGTAGAACAAGCATAATGTATTCGTTTTACATCAGTTGCAATGAACTCTTCCACATCATTGATGCTCTTCACAGTGATTTCACCCTGGCTGATCATTGGATAATCATAGGGGTTGGTGGTGATAAGGAGAGCCTCTGAAGGAGAGAAAATGAAATATCTGAAATGGGAACATTCTCTTATGCACATCCATTTGTGTCAACATATTTGCTTTGGGCAAAAAAATGTTTTCTGTTACTATATCAAAAAAAAAGGAACATAAAAAATTGAACATTTTTAACTAATTACATGCTAAATATATTTTTATTTTTCCAATGTCTTGTAACACACCCAGGAGTTCAGGTTTGTGGCCCGTCATCAGCTGATAGAAGATATGGTAGCTCCTCTCAGCGGACAACTGGAAGGTGACACGAGACTTCTCCAGCAGATCTGGAATTCATTGTTTGTTGAAGCAATGCAGGGCTAAAAAAAGTCTCAATGACTAGTCACATATAATACTGTTTAACTTACACGTTTCAATATCAGCTGAAGCAAGTTTGCCAGTAGAACCAAAGTGAATTCTGATAAATTTACCCTGAAAATTTGAAATATAATGTCAGACAATTTCTAAGTAACAAGGAAACAAACAATGTTTGATAACTTGTTTTTTGAAGATGACTTACAAAGCGTGAAGAGTTATCATTCCTCACAGTTTTGGCATTACCATAGGCCTCCAGCAGAGGGTTGGCTGCAATGATTTGATCTTCCAGTGAACCCTGCAGAAAGAAAAGAAATGATATTATTAAAATTATATTATTATATTTTTATTATACTATTGCAATAAGTTTTGCATTCTTCTGTACCTGCATTTTTCCTGATGATTGCTCTGCTTTCTTTGCTCCAGCCACTGCAATTGTTGCAAAGTACTGGATGACACGCTTGGTGTTGACAGTCTTTCCGGCACCAGATTCTCCACTAAGAATTTAAGACACAACCTTTATGTGGCAAAATAGTCTCACGATTTCATAGGGGCTCTTGGCACGTTGCATTATACTTACGTGATAAGGATAGACTGATTCTCACGATCTGAAATGCAAGCACACGCACAATGAATCAAACCTGTAGAAATGTATTTGTTTGTGCTGTATTCTCTGTTGTTGAATTATCTTACCAGTGAGCATGAACTGATAAGCATTATCAGAGATGGAAAAGATATGAGGGGGAGCTTCAATCCTCTTCTTCCCTCTGTATGCTACAACAACCTGAGCATCGTACACTGGAAGCCACTTGTAGGGGTTCACGACGACACAGAACAGGCCAGAGTAAGTCTGTAAAGACAGGAAAGTTATTCCTGAACCTAATGACTAACTTTAGAAACACATTAATGCTGAACGGTATTTACATTACTCTTCAATGATTTTTATGAGTTTTTTTTTCTGTCTCTCTAAGTCATTGACTTACATAGATCATCCATGATGCAAAACGCTCTTTGAGGTTGTACAGCACAGCAGGTTCATTGAGGTGGGTCATCATGGCCATGTCCTCAATTTTGTCAAACTTGGGAGGGTTCATGGGATGGATGTCATCCTCTTTCACAGTTAAAGTCTAAACAAGTTGGGATGAAAAAAAATCTTTTTAACCAGTTTTCCATGTGATGGCTGGATTGAATGCTTCACTTCAATGACATAAATTTGATTACATGTCACTTGGTAAATGAAAACTAACAGGAAATAAAAATCTAACTTTACGTACCTTCCCTGTTATTGTCTCAACAGTGGCTTTGCCACCCTCCCTTTTGATAAGTTTTCCCTTCAGATACATCTCCTCTGGCTCTGCCACAAAGTAGGCCGTTTTAGCATCAAAAGGAGCCGCCTGAGCTTCAATCCTCTCCTTTTCTGGCTTCCGGAGGTAGATGGCCGCAGGGCCATAGGCCTCCATCTCTGCGTCAGTGCTCATGGTGGCACTTGAGGTGTCTAAAAATGAGGGTTAGCAATAATTAATCTTTTTTTTGTTCACTTGCAGAAAACAAGAGACGTGTTTAAGAATATGGTTACTACAAAAATTGATGTTTACCTGTTATGCTCTCAGCAGATTATCTTATGGTGTTATGTTTTTTCCACTTTTAGAATATAAAGCACAAGCAAATAAATACATTACAATGATTTGAAAATCTTCTTTGCATCACATTTGTTTTTAGATTTCCATTGGGAACACAATTATCTTCCAAATAACATTTGAATACAGGGATACATATCTTTGCTTCTCCAAAGACTTGAAGTTGACGTATTTGCAAAAATGACTTATTCAATTTTTGCACTCACCTGAGCTGGAAGCCCACCAGTTATTCCCAGAGTGTTAAGTGCTCTCTTTTATAGAGGGAGGACTGCCTGTGAGGTAGGTGTGCCCTGCTCAATTTGGTCATGTATTCTAGTCATGTTGTCTCTAATCCTGTGACATTGACATTTGCAGTGCATATATTGCCTACTAAGCATATTTTTGGCAGTGTTCATATATGTATGTGTGTATTACTTGTATTGCAACGGAATAGTTATAAAGTATAGCATACACACATGACAATGTTTGAAAATGACTTAAAACCATAAACAATAGCATTAACACAATTAACAAGCATTTATGTTTTATCTATACTTGTGTGTGCAGATACCTATTCATGTTGTGAATAGTTTAAGTAAGAGAAAAGGCTTGTATAAAGTAGTACTTGTTAATAGTTAAATCTTTATTCTCTTTTTTTAATGTCATTGCTATGTATTTTAAGTTCACGTGTTAAATTTGAAGGTCAAATAGTACAGGGCCTTGAACAATTTGTTTAGGGCCAAGTAGATTAACTAACAAACACTTTCTGCTTTCATTCATGGTTTATCATTAACATTCATGACTGTCATGATTCAATAAAAAGGCTAACTTTATCATTCTTCTGTAATCCATGTGGAAAAAGATCAATGGACAGGAGCATTGTTCAGGCTGTGGTTTTGGAGGAGCATGTAAATGTCACTGGTGTACTGTTGCAGGCCTGGCACACACACCTCAGCTGTCTAAAACTGAGGCTGAGCACCATTCCATAAAAGCTGAGGAAGGATTGTATATCATCTTGGAATTGACTGGAAGAACAGTTGCCATCTAGTTTGGGATCAGACCAAAAATAAGTTCTGTACCAATAAACAAGATGTTGGAAGTGTCAGAAATGCATTTCTCAAAGAAAATGACTGCCTTCAAAATAGGCTTCATGAAAAAAAGATTCATAAAGAAAAGCCCAATCAGCACTACTTTACACTTGTTGGAATGAGGAAAATTTGTTTTGAAAAAGATGTAACTTGTACTTTTGTGTTTATATAAGTTAAAGCTAACTTTTGTTTGACATATGTCGTTTTTTTTTTTTTTTTACTCTTGAGACAATTGTCTCAGAGGGCAATTGTTGCTTGAGGGCTGTTGTTTGGAGTGCATTTTGTATTCTTTTTTAGAAAGAAAATAGTCCTGTCCTCACATTTACGCACAAGGTCACTGGAGGTTAAAATAAAGGACACTTTAGCATGGCTTCATTTTGAAATTAGTCTTGCATTAGTAAAGTAACTTTTTTGTGACAACCTGCCTAATATGCATTACTGTGCATTAATATATTATATATTACAACGCTTAAATTTTTTTTACAACCTTTTTAAAGGAAAATAGTCTTAAACACTTGTCACTAGTGCAATCTGCAACTGTGTTTGAGCTTTCTCAGAAATAAAAACATGTTAACTGATTCTTATTTTTTTCAGTTCTGATTGTTGTGAATGAATTGATAATGCAACATTTTTGTAACACAGTATTATGATCATGACTTGTTCCTTTTTCTTCTTTTTATTTTCCCACTGTTAACTTTCTTGCTTATGTACTTACAGGCTGTTTATTTTTCTATTTACTAGACAAATGTCAAAATCAGATTTTTTAAAATTTGAATTCCTAAAATAAGACAGTATTCTCCTAAGTTCCTTTGCAAGTGACCTTGCTGCTATTTAACAAGCCTGTTGTTAATTAGACTGTTGAATGGAACAAGAAGATGTTTTTAGAAAGCCAAGATGTGCTGGGATGCTAACAGATGGTCATGAGACCTGCTCCTTACATGGCTCCAAGGCTGTAGTTGTTTATAGCTCACAAAGCCTTCAAAGTGAAGAAAAGATGACAAACGCGTCTTGTGCGGAAGAGACTCCGAGGACTTAAGAGTGTTGGGTTTCCTTCAGGACACAGAGGAACAAATGGTGGTGTAGTTTGGTGTAGAGATGTTAAACTGTCTCAAGGCTTAGTTAAAAAAAACTATTGATTGTTTTTGTTTTAACTTAGCAAACTTTTAAACTCATCAACTGGACACTCAAAATATACACAGTTGTGTTGAAAGGACAATGGCTAAATTGTTAGATGATATAGTTTCTCTGTTGTAACATTGGAAACTTCTTTCCTGGGATCTTTCCTAAATATATCTAAGAACCCTGATGAGTAAACTGTCAGCCTCTGGGTAAAAAAAAACGTATTAAAACTATAATCCACATACACCAGGGAGAGCGTCCAGCCTGCGATCTTTAATATATTTCCTTTTTTCCATAAAGGTTTCTGGTTTGCTCATTGGTTTTCTCCATTACAATGTCTGACATTATATTATTTTCTTTTGTTTTCTTCGTAGTAGCAAAGACTTTTGTTAGCTGCAGTTGTTAAATCAAAATAATGTAACTGAAATATACTAAATATGGTTCTGATGCATAACTGAGTCAGTTTAGTCTTTTGAAGGTCAGGTGTGCCAAAATCTATTTATTGTGGACAGTGTACAATTGTTTTATTCTATTAATTCAATTGAATCAATTTTAGAGTATGTTTTATGTTTTCTTGTGTGAAAATTATAAGTCTGATGTAAATGTATTTTGATTTGATATTTGACTACTTTGTAGATGTAATTCACGTCTCCTGTAGAAACGAAGTTAATGTAAAGGCTGTGTTAATCCGTTTGTCGAAAACGTTAACAGAAATGAAAAAAAAAGAAGAGTCCAAAGCTAGGTTAAAAATATTTATTGTGTACAAATAACAGATGTTTCATATTTTATGAACACTGCTGAATGGCCCACCAGCTGATTTTCTTCTATTCTGCTTCCGACTAAAGAGAAAAGAAAAAAAAAGCGTTAATAAACAATGGTTTTGCTTTACTGGATGGCAGGTTTTCAAGAATTCAGCTGCTGGACTTCATTCCCTTTCTTTGGATATGGCTGCCTTTCAAATAAACCAGTCAACACAATGTTTACTAATGGACTCTCTTGGCAATGGGAAGAACTGGACATAAATTTAGATGGGATGAGATTCTCATAACTTTTACTGGCTCTCACATTGCTGAACTCTCTGGGCACTTAGCTAGCTCAGAGCCAACAAGTAGCCACAAGAGAGTGGCTGAATTCCTGTGATGGTTATTGGATTATGTAAATCCAATTGTAATTCCACAACACTAACTGTCTCACTATTTCAGGGGTCGGTGTCACGCCTGCGATACCCAACACAATACAAAATAGCTCGTCAATTGTTGCAACTTACTGAGATGCATTTGGAGGCTGAAAGAGACAGAATCTAAATTGAAAACACATTTTTAAAAAAGGTGTGATAAAAATTAACATATTATGTTCCATCCCCCAAGAAAGTAGTTTGACATGGTTTATTTAAAGGTCAGCCCTTGGTACTGATGCTAATATCCATGATGCACTGTCTGCGTTTGAAAAATTACCTTTCCAGTATCGCGGCTCTTGGCTCTCAGCTTGTTGACCTGGGACTCAGCAATGTCGGCACGCTCCTGAGCTTCTTCCAGTTCATGCTGGACCTTTCTGAATCTGGACATGTGGGTGTTGGCCTGCTCTTCCTAGAGGGGAAAGTTTAACTTTTTAATCTTGACAAATAATTGTTTGATCAACAAAAGAAACATGCTGTAAATAATAAATCACTCACAGCCTCCTCAGCCTGTCTTTTGTAGGCCTTGACTTTGAGCTGAAGCTTGTCCACTAAATCCTGGAGCCTGTTCATGTTTTTCTTATCCTCCTCGGTCTACACAGAGTTAAGATTTTGAAAACCTAATATCTAACAACAACAACCACAGATTATTAGTTCTTGAAGAGATTGACAGACCTGGTATGTGAGCTCCTTCATCCTCCTTTCATATTTGCGGACTCCTTTAATGGCTTCAGCTCCACGTTTCTGCTCAGCTTCTACTTCTGCCTCAAGCTCATGGACCTAAACGTAAAGGTTAAACATAAAGGTTACTGAAATTCAAAGTTAGTATATATTTTTTAAACCAAATAAAATTATTTTTATGAGGGATACAAAGTAAATACCCTAATCTCTAGTTTCTGGAGCTGCTTCTTTCCACCCTTCATAGCCAGGTTCTCAGCTTCATCCAGACGGTGCTGCAGGTCCTTCACTGTGACCTCCAGGTTCTTCTTCATCCTCTCCAGATGAGCGCTGGTGTCCTGCTCCTTCTTTAGCTCCTCAGCCATCATGGCAGCCTGAAAAATGTAATTGTCATAAAAAATGCAAAACAGCCCGAAAAATAATAAAATACATTTGCTTGGAGGTTAACTTACATCAGTAATGGCTTTCTTGGCTTTCTCTTCTGCATTTCTTGCTTCTTGAATAGCTTCTTCTACCTCACCCTGTACCTGGACAAGGTCAGACTCCAGCTTCTTCTTGGTGTTCAGAAGGCTGGTGTTCTAAAGAAATGCACGTGCAATTGTTTTAACTCTATATGTTCGGGACTTAATTTTATTCAGTTTTTAAAATTTGTCAAATACCAACCTGGGAGTGAAGCAGTGTAACACGTTCGCTGATATCAACCAGCTCCTGTTCAGCCACTTTGCGTCCTCTCTCTGTCTGTTCCAGAGCAGCTCTCAGCTCCTCAATCTCAGCCAACATCAGACCATTCCTGCGCTCCACCATAGCAACCTGCTCCTTCATATCTTCTTGTCCTCTCAGAGCATCATCAAGGTGCAGTTGGGCATCCTGATGACAAAAATAGGAGGAGGTGTGAATATGATCAAACTTTTCAATAGTCCTCTTAGAAGTCTGTTACTTTGAAATAAGAAAATATTTTAATTATGTAAAGGATTTTTTAATTTAGTGATTTTAATTTAAGATCAAATTCACCTTGAGTTGTCCCTGAACATTCCTGAGTTGTTTCTGGGCCTCAGCAGCCTGCCTGTTGGCGTGGCTGAGCTGAATCTCCATCTCATTCAGGTCTCCCTCCATCTTCTTCTTGATTCTTAGGGCATCATTTCTGCTCCTGACCTCAGCATCAAGAGTGCTCTGCATGGATTCAATCACCCTCTGGCTGTTCCTCTTGATCTGTTCCATCTCCTCGTCCTTCTCTGCCAGCTTTCTGTCAATCTCACCTTTGACCTGGTTGAGCTCAAGCTGAACTCTGAGAATCTTGGATTCTTCATGCTCTAGAGTGCCCTTAAAAAGTAAAATTATACATTAGAAAAGGAATGAAAATGAACCAAATAGATTTGAAACTATATGATTTTAGGCAGCTTCTGTTTAAAAATTCTTGAATGGACAATAAATGATTGCTACTCAAGCAAAAAAGCAAGTACTTCAGCTTCCTCCAGCGCTGTCTGGATTTCTGCTTTTTCAGTCTCCACAGACTTCTTGGCTTTCTCCAGCTCATGGATTGTCTTTCCAGTTTCACCAAGTTGTTCAGTCAGGTCTGAGATCTCCTCTAACATATATGAAGTGAAGCTTTTTTAATTGGCTAAATTAAAATCTGAAAATTTTAAAATGTGAAGTGAAGAAACCTACGCTGTAGGTTCTTGTTCTCCCTCTTCATGGTCTCCAGCTGATCCAGGGCCTCCTCGTAGGAGTTCTTCATCTTGAACAGTTCTGTGCTGAGAGAGCGAGCCTCTTTTTGAGCTCCTTCAAGCTCTGCCTGGCTCTCCTCATACTTCTGCTTCCATTCTGCCAGGACCTGGAGTTTATCCATTGGTTGCAGGTTTGTTACTGAGGTAGATGAACCTTCCTATCATGTTTTCTTTGTTTCAACTTTCAGATCAACATTGTACCTTGTCAAAGTTTCTCTGTTTCTTGTCCAGGTTTGCAGCAAGAGCATTAGCTCTCTCCACATCAATCATGAGGTCCTCCACTTCACCCTGCAGCCTCTGCTTGGTCTTCTCCAAAGAGGCACACTTGGAGTTCACAGCCTCAATGGACTCCTCAGCCTCCTGCAGGCGCTGGGCAAGCTTTTTCCTGCATTAAATAAGCATGTTATCATTGTTTTAATACAAGTAAAATGTTTTAAATATTGATAAAATAATTAAACATTATTGACTTACTTGGCCTCCTCCAGTTCTTCTGTGCGCTGGATAGCATCAGTCTCATATTTGGTTCTCCATTGAGCCACCTCACTGTTAGCTTTGGACATTCCTCTCTGCAGCTCAGCTTTGGCCTCCTGCTCCTCCTCAAACTGCTCTCTGAGCAGATCGCAGTCATGGCGGGCTGACTGGACAGCATGAGCCAAAGCGTTCTTTGCCTAAAAATTGATTTTCAGTGTAAGGATTAAAACATGTTTACTGCACATTAATACCATAATCATGCATACAGAAAGCTCCAAGAACACAATCCACAATTTCAGAGGAGATCAACAGATGACTCATTTTTTGCAAGACAGAGAGTAATTGTCAAGTTTCTTAATCAGTTTAACTTTTACAACTTTTTTTTTTTTATCAATCTGGCAATCTTGATCCGCCTGACATGGTTTCATTATTTGCTGATATGAAGGAATACATCTTTAATCAGATGTTTAGAATACATAGTTTATTTTATATTGGTTACTCTTGTCAAATTAGCAGGATCTTAATCATCATCATTAACATTACATTTCAGCCTCTGTTGAGAACCAAACATGAGACTGATGCTTTCAAGTGCACTTAGAAACTGGAGGTGCCCTAGTAAGTCAATGCAGTTCAATCAGATGCTGACTTGTCTAAAAAGAAAATACATTAGAGGTGGAGTATTTACACTGGTTTTAAAAGTTAGGCAAGCTGAAAACTAATTAAATTATTGTTGTCAGACATACCACACTTTTATAAATTGTCATTCACTGAAATATAAAATATAGATTTCCTTATCTCGCTCAAATGTGTTTGCTGGATTTTGATAATCCTGGTAATCTTTTTCAAGATACCTACCTTCACTTCCTCCTCAATGTGTCTCTTGAGCTCCTCAATTTGCTGAGAGAAGGCCTGTTTTCCCCTGGTCAGCTGGGAGACGAGAGCTTCTTTTTCCTCCAGCTGGCGTGCAATCTCACCTGGAAAAAATTATACGTGTTATAATTTTAAAATATTTTTATGTATTTCAGTCCTAATTTGATGTTAGGTCACATACCATTTTCAGTTTGAAGTCTTGCTTTTAGTGCAGTAACATCATTTAATTGGCGAACGTTTTCATCATTTTTGGCTTTGAGTTCACTCAATTGGTCTTCAAGAGTTCTGCACATTTTCTCTAAGTTGCTCTAAAACCATGACATGACAAACAAGAAAATATAATCACAATCAGCTTGGTATGCATAACTCTTTTCTTGTTCACACAGATACAAATCGGGATGATGTAAACATCTTCTTGCTATACCCTTTACATTAACTTGCCTTCACTTTCGCAATAGCTTCCATGTTGCTGCTGAGATCATCAATCTCCATCTTGAACTCGCTCTTCTCCTTCTCCAGCTTCTGCTTGACACGCTGCAGGTTGTCGATCTGCTCTCCCAGCTCTGCAACGCTGTCTGCCTGCTTCTTGCGGAGAGCAGCTGCAGTCGCTTCATGCTGCAGCGTTGACTCTTCAAGATCTCTCCTCAGCTTCTGGAACTCAGCTTCACGCTTCTTGTTCATCTCAATCTGAGCAGCTGTTGCACCTCCAGCTTCTTCAAGCCTCTCACTGATCTCCTCAAGCTCCCTGGAGAGATCAGCTCTCTGCTTCTCTACTTTGGCCCGAGCAGCTCTCTCAGCCTCAATCTCCTCTTCCAGCTCCTCAATACGAGCCTAAAATTACAGTTACAACAACAAGTTTTGTTGTTTAAGTAAATGTGTTATAATAACCTACAATAACCTAGTCAGGATTGGCTGCAACAATCATACCTGGAGTTCCTTGATCTTCTTCTGAAGCTGAGCACCGAGGGATTGTTCATCCTCAATCTTGCTTAGGAGCTGACTGATTTCAAAGTCCTTTCTGGATTTTAATAAATAATGTCTCTTTTTAATTTAAGACCACTCACATTTTGATTGTGCATTTCAACATGAATTTTTGCTTACTTCTTAATCTTTTCATCTGACTGCTGCTTGTCATTTTCCAGATCCATTATGGATTCCTGGGCCAGTTTCAGATCTCCTTCCAGCTTCCTCTTGGCTCTCTCAAGATCCATACGGAGCTTCTTCTCTTGCTCCAATGAACCTTCCAGCTTTTGAAATTAAAGGTTGGCAGACATGTTAAACTGGTCAAAAAAAGAACTAAGCTGTTTATCACCTTTGGAAAAGTTTAATATTTCCCTGTGGTATTCCTTTAAAATATGTTACCCTAGTAATCAGCTTTAGCTTCAATTTCAGTTTACTATTATTGTATTTGATAGATTTTCTTTACTGGGAAAAAAACCACAACCATGGTAACTTAATGCTTTCATTTGAAATACACAGTGTAAAATAATGTTTATCAGAAGAAAAAAAAATTTAAACTGAAGTTTCTAATATTTAGGCCTGTTATGCTATCAGATGTAGTCATTGTCTTACATCATCCACTTGCTGCTCCAGCTTTGTCTTAGCTTTTGTCAGAGTGTTGACTTTGTCTTCCTCTGCCTGGAGATCATCTAGTGTTTGCTGATGAGCTTCTTGGAGGGCTTTCTTCTCCTTGGTCAGCTTGGCAATAGTTTCATCTTGAGACGCCATTTCCTCTGTCAGGTTTTTCACCTTAGATTACCATAAAAGGTAAAATATCATATATTTTAAGAATATAAGTTTACATAATTTTAGTTTTTGATGTGTACATCAGCTTAACATGAACCTTGTTCTCAGTGGCATGTTTCTCCTTCTCCACTTTAGCCAGGGTGAGCTCCAAGTCATCAATGTCCTTCTTCAATTCAGAGCATTCATCCTCCAGCTTCCTCTTCTTGGCAGTCAGCTCAGCGTTGATTTCCTCTTCATCCTCCAGTCTCTCAGTCGTCTCTTTGAGTTTGGCCTCCATCTGGATTTTGCTCTTAATCAGTCCTTCACACCTTTCCTCAGCATCAGAGAGATTCTCAACTTCCTATGGTTACAGACAAGTGCAATACATGTTAACTACAGCAACAGTGAAAAACATTAAGACTTTATTTTCTTTTGTCAACTTGATACTTACAGCAGCTACTTGCAGCTGCAGGTCATTCGTCTCCTGTAGCAGAGAAACCATTTTCTCCTCCAGTTCTTTCTTCTTGGCCAAAGCAGTAGCCAGATCAGATTGCATTTTCTCATAGTTTTCTTTCATTTGCTGCAGCTCCTTCTCAGTCTCAGCGCTCTTCAGAAGAGGCTTGATCTTGAAGTAAAGTTTGAGCCATGGCCAGTTCTTCACATTCATGAAGGAACGGATGTTATACTGGATGGAGTAGATAGCCTCTCTGTTCACACAAATAAATTCCCATTATAAATGTATTGTAATGCTAAGGCACGTTAGCAATTTTATAAGAGAGAAATCTTCATTCTATACCTCCTCTCCATCATCTTAACAAACTCCTTCCTCATAACATATGCTCTGCAGAGAGCCTGAGTCATGGTCACCAGTGAAGCCAGTTTCTCATCTCTCATCTCCTCCAATTGACCCAATAGACCAGCTTTGAAGAACACCTGTGAAAGTAAAAGTAACAAATAGGTTAATCTAGTGCATATGGATGGTTAATAAACTTTATGTAAAATATGTTACAATAAACCTTAGTGTGTCCAAACTTGTACTGAGTGTGGTCAACATCAATGGAGCCAAGCAGCTTCTCTGAAGCTTTCTTGTTGTCAATAAACTGTCCCTCAGGGATGACGCTGGCATTCAATACTTTGTATCTGAAATGCAGACATCAGAGCTGTAGTTTTAAAAAATGGATGCCATCATTTCTTTAAATCATTAAAAAACATTCAATCTTACTGACCTCTGTTTGAAGTCACCATAGAGGATCCTGCTGGGGAAACCCTTTCTGCAGATTCTGATACCCTCCAGCACACCGTTACACCTCAGCTGGTGGATGACCAAGTGGTTCTCCATAAGACCTAAACGACGTAAAGTTTTTGCTGAAACTTTTTTTCTTTTCAATTGTTAAGAGCTCATGCTAAAAACACAAACTGTTCACCTGGAGTCTTTGTTTCATTGGGAATCAGACAACGCACAAAATGAGGATGAGTGCTTTTCAGGTTAGTCATCAGCTTGGCCAAGTTTTCCTACAGAAAGGCAAAGTTTTGTGGCTTAAGTGTTAGCAAAAGATTTTGGAATTTAAAATGTACTTTTAGCACAAAACAAGAACACAAAGCATTCATACCCTGAAGAGAGCTGACACAGTCTGGAAGGAGCCACCCTTCTTCTTACCAGCCTTCTTACCAGAGGCTTCTAATTTCAAAAGAGATTGAAATGGAAAACTTTAAAAATGTAATTAATAAACTAGATTTTCTAATAGAACTACAGAATTTATTTACTGATTCAAACAATTTAGGGTTATTCACAAAATAAAAGCAAAAACCTTCAGTTGAAGAATGGGCTGCATACAGATGGGTCAGCAGTTTGTTTGAGGACTTCTGGTAGAGTTGTACCACTGAGTCGTTCAGTGGGTCCTTGTTCTTGTCCAGCCAGCCAGTGATGTTGTAATCTACTGTTCCAGCATAGTGGACCAGAGAGAAGTGAGCTTCAGCTTTTCCCTTTCCAGGTTTAGGCTTCTCAAAGCTTTTGCTCTTGCCAAGATGCTGATCATGCAGCTTGTTCTTGAAAGTTGTATCAGAAGCCTTGGGGAACATGCACTCCTCTTCAAGGATGGAGAAGATTCCCAAAGGCTAAAGAGGACACGTTATAAGTGGTTAAAACATTTTTCAATGTAAAAAAATCTTCCTGAATTCCTAAAGCAGAGTTAGTTTTTTTTTAACTAGGCTAAATCTGTCAGTAATAAAAGTTAAGTTGCAAACATCAGTCATTGCAGGTTTTTTATGGCCTATGTTGAAGTGGATTTTGTTTATGCTGTTTATGTTATCATTTCACAGTGCTCTAAAATTATTGTTTGCAACATTAAGTTCTGGTATATTAGTTTCGTGTTTTTAATGTTTTTTAAATCTAAAAGTTGTAAAATATGTATTGAATTTTATTCAAGAGTTTTAAACTAACACATATACATTTGTACACTTTATGAAGTTTTATACCTAATACACTAGAGCAGATACCTTTTCAATAAGCTCAATGCAGGCAGCCAAGTCCATGCCAAAGTCAATGAACTCCCATTCAATGCCTTCTTTCTTGTACTCCTCTTGCTCCAGGACAAACATGTGGTGGTTGAAAAACTGTTGCAGTTTCTCATTGGTGAAGTTGATGCAGAGCTGCTCCAAGCTGTTGAACTGCAGGTTAAAAAACGAGGTTAGAACTGTATGGATGAAAGAAGGCTTTCTAGCTTGACTCGTAAATATATTTGGTTTTCTTCAATTTAATAATTTATAATAATAATAATTGATACATTTAATGGTTAAAGTGCTGTTATTTTTTTGTTCAGCTACTGCTACTCACATCAAAGATCTCAAATCCAGCAATGTCCAGCACTCCAATGAAGAACTGTCTTGGCTGCTTTGTGTCCAACATCTCATTGATGCGGATGACCATCCACAAGAACATTTTCTCATAGACAGACTTGCACAGAGCCATTACAGAGTTGTGGACCTGCAAGAAGAAGTTTTTAGGGATGAAACTTCTAAAATTATTTTGCGTTGATGTGTCCAGCATTCTTCCAGTATGTGTGTGTGTGTGTGTGTGTGTGTAAGAGAGAGTTTATGTGTCACTGAGAGGGAAAGTGCTTTGGTGTCTTGAATGAGTGATATCTGTAAGTATTTCAGTTGGGGGCTGTAGCTGCACATAGATCTACCTCTCACTAAAGCCATTGGTCCACGCAGACCAATGACCAATGATGAAAAATAACCATCATTGCCCTGTACAAGAGGATGTCTTTTGCTTGACCTAATTTAGTGATCAGCTTGCCCTCTCTGTGTATGTATTCCAACTTCTCATCCTCTTTGTTGTGGGCCTTTTTTTGAGGCACCTGAGTTTTTTGTAATTTATGTTATCTTGTGTGAATTGACTGTGAACTCCTTTGTCGTACACCATAACGTTCATTTAAGCTGCACCTGAAACACAGCTCTTTTACTTCAGAGCAGTTTTTTTGTGTTACAACTTTTTTCACCTTCAGGAACATTACAAATGTTTGCACAAAGAACTTTTTTGTGTTTGTATAAATAAATTATGGTTGTATTTACCTGTGGGACGGTCTGACCTTTGGTGACCATCTCATTTCCAACTTTGACTCTTGGGTAGCACAGAGCTTTCAGCATGTCAGCTGAGTTCAGGCCCATCAGGTAGGCGATTTTATCAGCCACTGATGGAAAGAAGAACATTAAAGACGATGCTAAAATATATCACATGTAAAAATAAAACATGTATAACATCCACAGAGAGAGTTAAACTTTTACCCTCAGTGCCGTCAGGTTCAGCCTGCTCCTCTCGCTGCTTCTGCTTAAACTTCATGTTACCATGATGTACCACAGCACCAGTCAGCTTGTAGATGTTAATCTTCTCATCACCAGTAAAACCCAAGATGTCAATGGCAGTCTGTACAGAAACAAGCTCTATTTTATGTTTCTTTTATGCATAAAAATGTGTCAGTACTAAAAACTTGTAGTACACCAGTTGCAACTTTATGTTAGCATATATTTTCTATATTTTCAGAATGGAAGCAATGAATTACATCAGTTGCAATGAACTCTTCCACATCATTGATGCTCTTGACAGTGATTTCACCCTGGCTGATCATTGGGTAGTCATAAGGGTTGGTGGTGATAAGGAGAGCCTCTGAAAGATTAACAACAGATAAATAAATAGAGAAAATCATATGTTACTTTTCTGAAATTCTTTTCTTTTTTTTTTTCGTGCATACCCAGGAGCTCAGGTTTGTGGCCCGTCATCAGCTGATAGAAGATATGGTAGCTCCTCTCAGCAGACAACTGGAAGGTGACACGAGACTTCTCCAGCAGATCTGCAATCAACCAGTTCATAGAAAATGAGTATTTCTGAAAGACAATTTCATTATAGAAATGCATATTTAGAGACTATTTACCATGCCACATGTTTGGATATTAACTTACAAGTTTCAATATCAGCTGAAGCCAGTTTTCCACTGGAGCCAAAGTGAATCCGGATGAATTTACCCTGAATAACATAATGATAAACATTACTTTCTGTAGCAAGAAAGTGACTGACATTCTCAAAACCATTAGATTTATTCAAATACTTACAAACCGGGAGGAGTTGTCATTCCTCACAGTTTTGGCATTACCATAGGCCTCCAGCAGAGGGTTGGCAGCAACAATCTGATCCTCAAGGGAGCCCTGCAAGGATACAGTATATTTTACATTTCATACATGTACAATCACATTTTGTAAAGCAATCTTAGACCAATTAAGTGACTTTACCTGCATTTTTCCAGGGACGTGCTCCTTCTTCCCACTAAGAGCAGCAATTGTTGCAAAATACTGGATGACACGCTTGGTGTTGACAGTCTTCCCTGCACCAGATTCTCCACTGGGTACACATTTTACATTTTCTATTCAGCTTCATTATCATAATATTTCTAATGATCTACCAATGATTTTTCCATTATACTCACGTAATCAGGACAGACTGGTTCTCACGATCTAAAATATGAATACACAAGTTTTACACAAGTTTTGATACAATGATGTATGATTTCTTTAATAGTAGCTCCTAAGCTCCGTATTACCTGTGAGCATGAACTGATAGGCATTGTCAGAAATGGAGAAGATGTGCGGTGGAGCTTCAATCCTCTTTTTGCCTCTGTATGCTGCTACAACAACAGAGTCATACACAGGAAGCCACTTGTAGGGATTCACGACCACGCAGAACAATCCAGAGTAGGTCTGTTAATGGAATTTGAAACAAAAAAATTGCTAAATTCAACTATTTTTTTGCATAGACAGATTAATACATCAATTAATTATTTAATGAGAAACTGACGTAAATCATCCATGATGCAAAACGGTCTTTGAGGTTATACAACACGCAAGGCTCATTGAGGTGGGTCATCATGGCCATGTCTTCAATTTTGTCAAACTTGGGAGGGTTCCTGGGGTGGATGTCATCCTCTTTCACAGTGACAGTCTGAACACAAAATAAGACTTGTGAAGTAAAAAGTGCACTTTTAAAAAACTAAAGGAAAACTGAAAACAAAAAAATACATGTCTTCCTACCTTTCCTCCATCTATCTCCACTGTGGCTTTACCTCCTTCTTTTTTGACAAGTTTACCCTTGACATAAAGCTCATCAGGATCGACCACAAAGTAAGCTGTTTTGGCATCAAATGGGGTGTTCTGGGCCTCAATCCTCTCCCTTTCTGGCTTCCGGAGGTAGATAGCCGCCGGGCCATACTGCTCCATCTCTGCGTCTGTACTCATGATGGCACTGTTGTCAGGGAGTCAAAAAGAATATTTTAGTTTTGATTAACTTGTATTTTTCTTTTGAGATTTTTCTGTTTCAGTTTAGTTGTTCATAGAAAACTATTTACCTTGCAGAGTATTATTCTAAAGAGTTGTCTGCTGTTAAAACCCTAGATGCTGCAAATGAAAAAAAAAATTACAATTTGAAAATAATAGTTTACAAGTATAAACTTAAAAAATTCAATTTTCTGTAATTCAGTAAAGCAATTTCAATACATTTGGCCACAAACTTACAAATTACAATGCAAGAATCTCATGCATAGTAGCCTGCCCCTACCTGAGTCAGATGTCTGTCAGTCAGAGCAGAGTGTGGAGCTGCTGCAGCTTTTATATTCTCAAACGTGCTTACTGAGCAGAAGTAGATTGCTTGGTTTGGTCAAGTGCAGAATGCTTGACCAAATTGAACAAATGCTTGACCATCTGTTAGACAAGAATGCAACCATACCATATGTGGAAACAGGCACAGTTCTTTTTGGACCCGGGTCATGTTCTCCAGGGGTCAAAATGTCAAAATAAATAAAACATTACTGAGTTACTCATGGGAAACTTGTTATTTTAACTGTAAAAAAGTGTCATGACATAATTTGTATAACATGCATCTTCATAGATAAAATTATACATTTTAAAGCCTAGTTAGTAGATTGCTTTATGTTGCTAAATTGTGTTCCTAAATTGTAAGTCAAATACTTGCCTCTGGAATCAAGAAAACATAACTTTATTATTCTATTGTGAACAAAGAACTTTCATTTTCTAATAAATAATTGTTCCGGACATTTACATTTAACCTCTTAAGACCCTGGCTAATATTTGAGCTAACCTTTTTCACAGTAGTCACTGAGCCCTGGTTAAGCAGAATTAACTTCTGTGTGAATATAACCCCAAATAAGATGTCCATGCAAATGATTGCCAGGTCCTAAGAGAGTAACATTAATGTAAAGCACATAATTTATAATATTAATTCAACTACATGCAGAGATTTTGTGTCTCTGTATGAATACAAGCATTTAAATGTACATACTTTTTAATAAACGCATATGTTTACAAGAATTTAGCACTACATTCAATATGGAGTCTTGATTTTGGAGAAGTTTCAAAATGTCACTGGTGTCGCATTGGCATGTAAACATTCCTCTGAGCTCTGATAGTAATTCCAGATGTTTCTCTTCCTTAATACTGTAATGATGAAAGGGGGTTGAACTCTTTGCTTTCAGCGGTAACATTAAAATTTCTGTGATTAAAAAAAAAAACCTCGAGACAATTTGTGCTCAAACTTTCAACAGTATAATTTTTTTCTTAAAATAAAACTCCTTCTTCAATTTTTTTCTGCAAGTGATCCATATAAAGGAAAACTAGGAAAAGTTCAGATTTACTTTTTTTTAAACAACTCTCCATTTATCGAGTTAAAACATGAAAAAGAAAAAGAATTAGAGACGTGTTTATTATCCTGTTATGCCACCTGTCACTGATTTTAATTTTCAAATGCTCTAAGGCTAAAAACAGTTTGGTCTATAAAAAGAAATGAGTTGCAGAGGGCAACAATGACTGGAATTCTGAAGTCCCTGAAAAAGGGACTCACTGCCAACACTGCTAACCAATTTCTTACTTTCAAACTTCCATAAAAGCTTCATTTTCAATTTCTGCAAGTCTTAACATCTCAAATTCCAATGAATATGTAGACAAGTGACATTCTTTAAAATTAACAAAAAAGAAATAGATTCTTTAATCTCCCAACTTCCTTAGGCAACAAACGAGTGTTTACCACTTAATATTTTGACTTGCTTGTTTATAGAATAAGGAAACCATCTCTTGTATCTTGTCTACAAGGCAAAATCCAGGCTTCTGAATGTGAAAAAAGAAGAAGACGAGGCTTATCTTCAAGGTTCATTTAACCTCACTGATTAAAGTGTAGCACATTTAGAGGTAAGTCAAACACACAGGCTCAGTCATTACTTTTCCTTAGAAATTCCTCCTCAGGCCTACAAACTGCTGCAAAAAAAGACAAACTAATCTGAGGAAATCTGTAGATCTAAAACAACTAGATTTACTACATATGTGATTTTATGATCTGGGTCGAAAACATTTATATAAAATACAGTCCTCTACAAAAATGTCTAGATTTACTTGGAATACAGATTAAAACAATGTTTGATTAGGGCTGTAGTGGTTAGCACTCTCGCCTCACTGTGAAAAGGTCTTGATTCGTATCCTGGCAGGGTCATTTCTGTGTGGAACATGTGTGTTCTCCCCAAGCACGTGGGGGTTTTCTCCAGGCATATAGGCTTCCTCCTACGGTTCAAAATCATCTTTCATTGTTAGATAGTGACTCTGAATTGTTCTTTTGGTGTGAATGTGACTGTAAGGGGTTGTTTGTCTCTGTTGGGACATGTGATTGACTTGCAAACCATCCACTATGTACCCTAACTAAGTCGTAAGTTTCTGGGATAGGTTCCAATAACCCACGACCAGGAAAATCGGGTTTTGAAAATGAATGGATGAAACATCTCTTGGTTAATGTTATAGATGTAAAAATAACAGCAACGATTGATTGTTAAAATGTTTACATAAATAGTTTTGAAAGCTTTAAATCAGGATTACTTAGATCATAGATTAAACAAATTTGCATAATTCACATGTTCTTTTTAACATTTTCAGGTACCAAAAACAAGGATCATGTTTCATCGATATCTAAGTAAAGTAAATGAAACTGTTGTGATACAGCTGACATGTTTTCTGGTGTAAAATAAAGTAGCCTATCCATATAAATTTCAAAATAATACACACTACTGTACTTGCCATTCTCCAGCATTGCTCAATTTTGACAAATGACAGATCTATCTACCTGTTAGAGTGTCAGTAAACTTGACAGCAAGGGTTCACCTTGAGTGCACCAGCAAGGGTGCAAATTGGAGAATGCCTGATTCTCATTTGCACCTGTTTGTATGTGTCTTAGTATGCACTGTCAGCTATTTTTGTTGGTGGCTTGGCTGTGTTCTGACAATTCACAACACTTAATTAAAATATTAACTGTCAGCTTGTTTATATTGAAAAAGATTCAGAAAATTCTCTATTTTTAGCTGTAGTGGTATCATAGGTGTGTTATTGTAAACCATATTTATCTTGAGGTTTTGAACTAATAGTGAAAAAGGAAAATAAATAGAACTGAATCTTTTGTGATCAATTAGAGATGAAAAATAACGAGAGGAACATAGATTATGACAAAATGCAAACTTTATTCACATTTTATGGAAAATCTATTTAACAGCTGTTTCATATTTCAGAAATACTGTTAAAACGTTCCATCCGGATCTTGTCTCTTATTCTGCGCTTTCAGACTGTAAAGAAAAAACATAATTATAACGAGTCACACATAAAGTTAAAATTGATTTTGATGTTATAAGATAAAGCAAAAAAAAATGGTGTACAATTAAAAATAAAAGATGATCAAATTGCAAGAAGGTGATGAATCACTTTTGCAGGGTTTGTTATGCATTTTAATCATCATTTACCTTTCCAGTATCGCGACTCTTGACTCTCAGCTTGTTGACCTGGGACTCAGCGATGTCGGCACGCTCCTGAGCTTCTTCCAGTTCATGCTGGACTTTTCTGAGCTTCGACATGTGGGTGTTGGCCTGTTCCTCCTGTATGAGATTCCAGTAACAAAGTTTTATTTGTTGTTGCTTTTCTGTCTGTCAGTGCAAAATTGTTATCTATTTAACTCACAGCTTCTTCAGCCTGTCTTTTGTAAGCCTTGACTTTGAGCTGCAGCTTGTCAACCAGATCCTGAAGCCTGGTCACATTCTTCTTGTCCTCCTCAGTCTGGGTGAATAAAACAATAAATGAACCAGATATGTACGTGATAAGTCCTTTTTTTCAGTTGTTAGATACAAAGCTAAGTACCTGATAAGTGAGCTCCTTCACTCTCCTCTCATATTTGCGAACTCCTTTGACCGCATCAGCTCCACGCTTCTGCTCGGCTTCAACTTCACTCTCCAGCTCACGTACCTGAATCAAGATAATGCTTTTTCTCTTTTTTGCTTCTAATCAAGGTACAATCCTTTCCACAGTTTATTCTACAAACATGCAAAGCACATTAATTACATACCCTGGACTCCAGTTTCTGGAGCTGCTTCTTTCCACCCTTCATAGCCAGGTTCTCAGCTTCATCCAGACGGTGCTGCAGGTCCTTCACTGTGACCTCCAGGTTCTTCTTCATCCTCTCCAGATGAGCACTGGTGTCCTGCTCCTTCTTTAGCTCCTCAGACATCATGGCAGCCTAGATTCCATGTCATTACAAATCACGAATTGAAGTGAGCATAAGCAAGACTTTTGCAAAATTATATCAGTATCTAATGAGAAACAATGAAAAACCTACATCAGTAATGGCCTTCTTGGCTTTCTCCTCTGCATTTCTTGCTTCTTGAATAGCTTCATCTACCTCACCCTGAACCTGGACAAGGTCAGACTCCAGCTTCTTCTTGGTGTTTATGAGACTGGTGTTCTGAAAATAGGAACAGGTTGTTTGTTTCATTGTATGATTTCCAAAACCCAAGTTGTGCACAGTTATACCTTTTTGTCAAATACCAACCTGGGAGTGAAGCAGCCCGACTCGTTCGCTGGCATCAACCAGCTCCTGTTCAGCCACTTTGCGTCCTCTCTCTGTCTGTTCCAGAGCAGCTCTCAGCTCCTCAATCTCAGCCATCATCAGACCATTCCTGCGCTCCACCATAGCAACCTGCTCCTTCATGTCATCCTGAGCTCTCAGAGCATCATCAAGGTGCAGTTGGGCATCCTGAAAACAATAATGGAGGTAAGTGAAACACAACTCATTCTCTATTCCATGAAGACTTTTGAATGCATGTAAAGAGTCTGAAAATTCACCTTGAGTTGTCCCTGAACATTCCTGAGTTGTTTCTGGGCCTCAGCAGCCTGCCTGTTGGCGTGGCTGAGCTGAATCTCCATCTCATTCAGGTCTCCCTCCATCTTCTTCTTGACTCTCAGGGCATCATTTCTGCTCCTGACCTCAGAATCAAGAGTGCTCTGCATGGATTCAATCACCCTCTGGCTGTTCCTCTTGATCTGTTCCATCTCCTCGTCCTTCTCTGCCAGCTTCCTGTCAATCTCACCTTTGACCTGGTTGAGCTCAAGTTGAACTCTGAGAATCTTGGATTCTTCATGCTCTAGAGTGCCCTTAAAAATTTAAGCAGACATCAAAATAAGTGTTTTTCTATAATTAAATCAGGAAATTAACCAAGATGTGTATGCTAACATTTCAATTATTGTTGTCAAATGAGCAAGTTTTACCTCAGCTTCCTCCAAAGCTGTTTGAATTTCACTCTTCTCAGTCTCCACAGTCTTTTTGGCTTTTTCAAGCTCATGGACACTCTTTCCAGTCTCACCAATCTGTTCAGTCAGGTCTGAGATCTCCTCTACAAAGACGATAAGACGATAACAAAGCCAATGGTTAATCCATGTGTTTCTAAAGCTGAAAATTCATGTTCAGATTAAGTTATTTTGATTAAAAGTACACTTATAGCCTCATTTTCATGTATGTATTCTTTAAGCAACTACACACGTTGCAGGTTCTTGTTCTCCCTCTTCATGGTCTCCAGCTGATCCAGGGCCTCCTCGTAGGAGTTCTTCATCTTGAACAGTTCTGTGCTGAGAGAGCGAGCCTCTTTTTGAGCTCCTTCAAGCTCTGCCTGGCTCTCCTCATACTTCTGCTTCCATTCTGCCAGGACCTGGAGTTTATCCATTGGTTGCAGGTTTGTTACTGAGGTAGATGAACCTTCCTATCATGTTTTCTTTGTTTCAACTTTCAGATCAACATTGTACCTTGTCAAAGTTTCTCTGTTTCTTGTCCAGGTTTGCAGCAAGAGCATTAGCTCTCTCCACATCAATCATGAGGTCCTCCACTTCACCCTGCAGCCTCTGCTTGGTCTTCTCCAAAGAGGCACACTTGGAGTTCACAGCCTCAATGGACTCCTCAGCCTCCTGCAGGCGCTGGGCAAGCTTTTTCCTGCATTAAATGAGGATGTTGTCATTATCTTCTAACTATATACATATGTGTATTTTTTAAAAAACTGATGAAATGATAAAACATTATTGACTTACTTGGACTCCTCCAGTTCTTCTGTCCGCTGGATAGCATCAGTCTCATATTTGGTTCTCCATTGAGCCACCTCACCGTTAGCCTTGGACATTCCTCTCTGCAGCTCAGCTTTGGCCTCCTGCTCCTCCTCAAACTGCTCTCTGAGCAGATCGCAGTCATGGCGGGCTGACTGGACACCATGAGCCAAAGCGTTCTTGGCCTAACAAAATCAATAAAATTAGTTGTTCGAATTTTGCCAGTCCAACTTTGTAAAAACTCACAACAAAGATTATAAACAATAGTTTAAGGTTTTCATGCCTTCACTTCCTCCTCCACAAGTCTCTTCAGTTCTTCAATCTGCTGAGTGAAGGCTTGTTTGCCTCTGGTCAGCTGAGAAACAAGAGCTTCTTTCTCTTCAAGCTGGCGAGCAAATTCCCCTTTAATTGTTAAAAAAAAGGTTAGGTTCGTTGAAACTCTCTAAAAAAACTTTTTCTGTCACAAGAGACTGACCATTCTCTGTCTGAAGTCTTGCTCTCTGAGCATTTAGGTCATTCAGTTGGCGAAGGTTTTCATCATTTTTGGTCTTGAGCTCACTCAGCTGGTCCTCAAGAGTTCTGCACATTTTCTCCAAGTTGCCCTAAAAAATATATGTTTAATTTAGAAATTGTATTTTGGATGAAGAACGTTTAAAAGGCAAAAAACCTTTGATTTGGCAACAGCCTCCATGTTGCTGCTGAGATCATCAATCTCCATCTTGAACTCGCTCTTCTCCTTCTCCAGCTTCTGCTTGACACGCTGCAGGTTGTCGATCTGCTCTCCCAGCTCTGCAACGCTGTCTGCCTGCTTCTTGCGGAGAGCAGCTGCAGTCGCTTCATGCTGCAGCGTGGACTCTTCAAGATCTCTCCTCAGCTTCTGGAACTCAGCTTCACGCTTCTTGTTCATCTCAATCTGAGCAGCTGTTGCACCTCCAGCTTCTTCAAGCCTCTCACTGATCTCCTCAAGCTCCCTGGAGAGATCAGCTCTCTGCTTCTCTATTTTGGCCCGAGCAGCTCTCTCAGTCTCAATCTCCTCTTCCAGCTCCTCAATACGGGCCTAAAATTAAAGCCCACACAAATATTGTCAAGGTGTCTTTCAAAACAGCTTTTTAACAACCTTGAGGAGAAAAGTATACTTCAAAAAGATAGTTCTCTTTTCACCTGGAGTTCCTTGATCTTTTTCTGGAGCTGAGCACCAAGGGATTGTTCATCCTCTATTTTGCTTAGAAGCTGACTGATTTCAAAGTCCTTCCTGTTCACAAAGTGATTAAAATGGATCAATAGTCACAGGTTTGAAGCATTTCTAGACGTTTATGGCTAATTTTTAAAAAGTATGATTAAAATTTTGTTACTGAAATATATACATGTTTTCTTTTTAGATGCAATCACATAATGTTGCTTAAAAGCCAAGGTTTTGTTTTCCACTGTTTGGCTAGTGTTTATGGTTGGGAATTATTTTAATTAATGAGATTAGATTATATGATATCATATAATACATGATTTTATGTTAATATTTTCTCTCTCTTTCTCTAGAAAGTTCTAAAAATACACATCTACTTGTTTTAAAATATCAAATAACGATGTTTAAACTGAAAGTAATCATCACACTTTTAAAAATCTAACATGGTATACTCAAATTTACAAACAATCATACTTTTTAATCTTTTCATCTGACTGCTGCTTGTCATTTTCCAGATCCATTATGGATTCCTGGGCCAGTTTCAGATCTCCTTCCAGCTTCCTCTTGGCTCTCTCAAGATCCATACGGAGCTTCTTCTCTTGCTCCAATGAACCTTCCAGCTTTTGAAATTAAAGGTTGGCAGACATGTTAAACTGGTCAAAAAAAGAACTAAGCTGTTTATCACCTTTGGAAAAGTTTAATATTTCCCTGTGGTATTCCTATAAAATGTGTTACCCTAGTCAGTAATATTAATCAGCTTTAGCTTCAATTTCAGTTTACTATTATTGTATTTGATAGATTTTCTTTACTGGGAAAAAAAACCACAACCATGGTAACTTGGTTCTTTCATTTGAAATACACAGTGTAAAATAATGTTTACCAGAAGAAAAAAAAAAATGAAACTGAAGTTTCTAATATTTAGGCCTGTTATGCTATCAGATGTTGTCATTGTCTTACATCATCCACTTGCTGCTCCAGCTTTGTCTTAGCTTTTGTCAGAGTGTTGACTTTGTCTTCCTCTGCCTGGAGATCATCCAGTGTTTGCTGATGAGCTTCTTGGAGGGCTTTCTTCTCCTTGGTCAGCTTGGCAATGGACTCATCTTGAGACGCCATTTCCTCTGTCAGGTTTTTTACCTTAGATTTTCATGAAAGATGAAATGCAATAAATTTGATATACATTTACAAATTCTAATGAGTTGATAATGTGTACATCAGCTTAACATGAACCTTGTTCTCAGTGGCATGTTTCTCCTTCTCCACTTTAGCCAGGGTGAGCTCCAAGTCGTCAATGTCCTTCTTCAATTCAGAGCATTCATCCTCCAGCTTCCTCTTCTTGGCAGTCAGCTCAGCATTGATTTCCTCTTCATCCTCCAGTCTCTCAGTCGTCTCTTTGAGTTTGGCCTCCATCTGGATTTTGCTTTTAATGAGTCCCTCACACCTTTCCTCTGCATCGGAGAGATTCTCAGTTTCCTGTAGTTTAAACAAATGCATCAGCTAATGATCTGCAACTTATTGTCTCTGGGAACAAAATAGGGTTTAAAACAATTTTTGTTGTTATCCATGCCCTTTTAAATGGACACAAAATAAATATTAAAGCATTTTTAATTTGGTCATTAACCATCTCAATAACATTTCAAAATATAAATAAATAAAACGAAAAACATTAAAGGAACAAGTCACTACCAGTCATGATCAAACTTTATATAATACTTATTAAAAAAGTTTCACATCACTTAAAACATTTCATCAATGCACAGAAGACAAGGTGCGTTTTTAAATCCAAGTTATACTGTATGTACATAGAACTTAAGTGAATCCTTTTCACCTTAACAACCGCAAATCTAGGAACAAAAAAAGTTTTGAGAAACTGCACATTTTACATCCTTTTCATCAGTGCTTGTTTCCTAATTTAGTAAAGCTATAGATGTCCAGTTGTTTATCTATCCGAGCCACTTAGAGATACTGTACTTTTATTTATCTACCCTTAAATGTTTTAAGTAGCTTCAGTTTAGTTTTTGCAGTAATTTGGAACTTACAGCAGCTACTTGCAGCTGCAGGTCATTCTTCTCCTGTAGCAGAGAAACCATTTTCTCCTCCAGCTCTTTCTTCTTGGCCAAAGCAGTAGCCAGGTCAGATTGCATTTTCTCATAGTTTCCTTTCATCTCCTGCAGCTCCTTCTCAGTCTCAGCGCTCTTCAGAAGAGGCTTGATCTTAAAGTACAGTTTGAGCCATGGCCAGTTCTTCACATTCATGAAGGAACGGACGTTGTACTGGATGGTGTAGATGGACTCTCTGCGCACAAATACATAATGAAAATTTTTTTACACAAAATTTTCTATTAAAAATGTATCATTTGATGTAAAACAATTCTTGATTAATTTACCTCCTCTCCATCATTTTAACAAACTCTTTCCTCATAACATATCCTCTGCAGAGAGCCTGAGTCATGGTCACCAATGAAGCCAGTTTCTCATCTCTCATCTCCTCAAGTGTACCCAGCAGACCAGCTTTGAAGAACACCTGAGATTATATTTACCAAGTGTGCAGATGAATTGCTTGTTACATTCTCAAATTAACCTGTTTTTAACAACATTTCTATAAAAGATACCTTAGTGTGTCCAAACTT
This sequence comes from Oryzias celebensis, assembly GCA_014656515.1. NCBI lineage: Eukaryota > Metazoa > Chordata > Actinopteri > Beloniformes > Adrianichthyidae > Oryzias > Oryzias celebensis. The sequence continues at coordinate 8,505,023 of BNCR01000008.1, read as the reverse complement.
GTACTGAGTGTGGTCAACATCAATGGAGCCAAGCAGCTTCTCTGATGCTTTCTTGTTGTCAATGAACTGTCCCTCAGGGATGACGCTGGCATTTAATACTTTGTATCTAAACAATAAAAACACAAAATCAATTTGTCTTGTTTTTTAATGTAAATTTAAAAAAGCAGCCATTTGAATTTGGTTAGTCTTTCATTTCTGAAGACTCTTTTTCTTCAAGAGACTTTGTCAATTATGATTTGAAAAAATTTACTAGTCACATAAATCCAGCTTTTACCTCTGCTTGAAGTCACCATAGAGGATTCTGCTGGGGAAACCCTTTCTGCAGATTCTGATGCCCTCCAGCACACCGTTACACCTCAGCTGGTGGATGACCAAGAAGTTCTCCATAAGACCTGAAAGAGAAAAAAAAATTAACAAGCTTAAAATACTGAGATCATAAAATAATATATTTAAAGATAAGTGCTGTGTTTTCTTCACCTGGAGTCTTTGATTCATTTGGAATCAAGCAACGCACAAAGTGAGGATGAGTGCTCCTCAAGTTGGTCATCAGTTTGGCCAAATTCTCCTGTGAATCCATATTATGATGTAAGAAGTCTTTCTTTTACGCCAATGCTTTGATTTGTTCCTATTAAAAATGTTTTGGAAGACATACCCTGAAAAGAGCAGACACAGTCTGGAAGGAGCCGCCCTTCTTCTTGCCACCCTTCTTGCCACCACCACCAGCAGCATCTGTTCAAAAAAACAAAGATGGCCATAACAAATGGCTGAACTGTGTTTGTGTTTTACCTTGCTTGGCAAGTAGGTTTTAAGGTAATCAGATGCAGGATTAAATTTACAAATGATTGGAGTGAAAACCTTCTATACATGTCATATGGAAATAATTGTAAATTTGGAATAAAATGGAATAGAAACTTAACTTCATAATTATATCTTCACTGATTACATTTGCATAAACAATGTGACATGCCTTTTTTTCCCTCAATAGTGTGATCAAATGAGCATAAAACTATTTTTTTTATCACCTCTGAGAAGAACTTCAATACTTAACCTTAACATCCCATTTTCATATTTTTTGAAAAAGAAAAACAAAACTTGCGTTTCAGAATTTGGACAACAGTATTTTATGTAAAGTAATTACACTTTTCTTTTGTCATCTTTTTTTCTTTTTTTTCTGGTGACTCCCATTCTTACCGTCAGCTGAGGCATGAGAAGCATAAAGAAGGGCCAGCAATTTGTTTGAGGACTTCTGGTAGAGCTGTACCACTGAGTCGTTCAGTGGGTCCTTGTTCTTGTCCAGCCAGCCAGTGATGTTATAATCTACTGTTCCAGCATAGTGGACCAGAGAGAAATGAGCTTCAGCTTTTCCTTTTGCAGGTTTAGGCTTCTCAAAGGCCTTGGTCTTGCCAAGATGCTGATCATGCAGCTTGTTTTTGAACGTTGTATCAGAAGCCTTGGGGAACATGCACTCCTCTTCAAGGATGGAGAAGATTCCCATTGGCTTTGAAGAAGGAAAATTTCACATTAAAAACCCCAAACCTTTTTGATTTGTAAATAAAATAAATGAAATAGTCCATTACCTTCTCAATAAGCTCAATGCAGGCGGCCAAGTCCATGCCAAAGTCAATGAACTCCCATTCAATGCCTTCTTTCTTGTACTCCTCTTGCTCCAGGACAAACATGGTGTGGTTGAAAAACTGTTGCAGTTTCTCATTGGTGTAGTTGATGCAGAGCTGCTCCAAGCTGTTGAACTGGAAATACATTTAGTGGTCATTTTTAATAGGTATGAACTCCAACACTTTTTCAAATCTATTCAGCTACTGCTACTCACATCAAAGATCTCAAATCCAGCAATGTCCAGCACTCCAATGAAGAACTGTCTTGGCTGCTTTGTGTCCAACATCTCATTGATGCGGATGACCATCCACAAGAACATTTTCTCATAGACAGACTTGCACAGAGCACTGACAGAATTGTTGACCTAGAAAATAAAGATTTAGTATCATTTTAATATTTCATATGTGCTTTAATTCTTGCCCACGGCCGTTACATTTTTATATTTACCTGTGGGACAGTCTGACCTTTGGTGACCATCTCATTTCCGACCTTGACTCTTGGGTAGCACAAAGCTTTCAGCATGTCAGCTGAGTTCATACCCATCAGGTAGGCGATTTTATCAGCCACTGATGGAAAGAAAAACAAATTTGTGAGTGAAAAAAAAATATATTTAACATCTGACATCATGAGAACAGTAGTAGTTTGTCAGTTACCCTCAGTGCCGTCAGGTTCAGCCTGCTCCTCTCGCTGCTTCTGCTTAAACTTCATGTTGCCATGATGCATCACAGCACCGGTCAGCTTGTAGATGCCTAACTTTTCCTCAGCATTAAAGCCCAAAATATCAATGGCAGTCTGTATTGCACATAAGACGAACCATTTATTTTTACAAAGTTTTTTTTCCCAATTTTTAAAAATATAATTTCAAAACAAGTAAAAGTATTTTTTTTTACATCAGTTGCAATGAACTCCTCAACGTCATTGATGCTCTTGACAGTGATTTCACCCTGACTGATCATTGGGAAGTCATAGGGGTTGGTGGTGATAAGGAGAGCCTCTGAAGAGCAAAACAAATGTTTATGGAGTTTTTAGATGACAGTTCACTTTCTATATCCAAGTTTTATGATGATGTACCCAGGAGCTCAGGTTTGTGGCCCGTCATCAGCTGATAGAAGATATGGTAGCTCCTCTCAGCAGACAACTGGAAGGTGACACGAGACTTCTCCAGCAGATCTGCAATCAACCAGTTCAAAGAAAATGAGTATTTCTGAAAGACAATTTCATTATAGAAATGCATATTTAGAGACTATTTACCATGCCACATGTTTGGATATTAACTTACAAGTTTCAATATCAGCTGAAGCCAGTTTTCCAGTGGAACCAAAGTGAATCCTGATGAATTTACCCTGAATAACATAATGATAAACATTACTTTCTGTAGCAAGAAAGTGACTGACATTCTCAAAACCATTAGATTTATTCAAATACTTACAAACCGGGAGGAGTTGTCATTCCTCACAGTTTTGGCATTACCATAGGCCTCCAGCAGAGGGTTGGCAGCAACAATCTGATCCTCAAGGGAGCCCTGCAAGGATACAGTATATTTAACATTTCATACATGTACAATCACATTTTGTAAAGCAATCTTAGACCAATTAAGTGACTTTACCTGCATTTTTCCGGCAACTTGCTCCTTCTTCCCACCAAGAGCAGCAATTGTTGCAAAGTACTGGATGACACGCTTGGTGTTGACAGTCTTCCCTGCACCAGATTCTCCACTGGGTACACATTTTACATTTTCTATTCAGCTTCATTATCATAATATTTCTAATGATCTACCAATGATTTTTCCATTATACTCACGTAATCAGGACAGACTGGTTCTCACGGTCTAAGCAAGAAACATCCATGGGTGAAAAAGTTTGTCCATAACATGCTTTACATTGACTTGTCATTCATTATGTTTTAGTTTAACAGTCAGGGTCACCTGTGAGCATGAACTGATAGGCATTGTCAGAGATGGAAAAGATGTGGGGTGGAGCCTCAATCCTCTTCTTTCCTCTGTATCCTTGCACACATAAAGCGTCGTATACAGGAAGCCACTTGTATGGATTCACGACCACGCAGAACAACCCAGAGTAGGTCTTTAAAGCAGAACAAACCATTGCTTTACATATATATATATTTATATATATAATGAAATGCAATTGTAAAATAAATGATAACAAAATAAATTATAACTCACGTAGATCATCCATGATGCATAACGCTCTTTGAGGTTATACAGCACAGAGGGCTCATTAAGGTGGGTCATCATGGCCATGTCCTCCATCTTATCAAACTTTGGAGGGTTTCTGGGATGGATGTCGTCCTCTTTCACAGTGACAGTCTGAGGAATAACAGTTTTAGGGATACTTTCAAAAGATCATTTCATCACAAAATCCATCAATCCATTTTCAAAACTCATTTTGGGGTCACAGGGCTGCCGGAGCCTCACCCAGCCACTCGTGGGCGAGGGCAGGGTACACCCTAGTTTGTTCCAGGGCCACAGTCACTCACCCATACACACTTAGGGACAATTTAGAGTAAACAGTTAGCTTACGACGCATGTTTTGGAAAGTGGGAGGAAGCCAGAGTCCCTGGAGAAAACCCACACATGTCCCCCCCCCCCAACGGGACTTGAAACGGGGGTTTCGCTGGCCACTGTGCCACACCGTGCAGCCCCCACATCACAACATTTCTTTCATAATAAAAAAGTGATAAGCTAAGTTGACTTGAGTGATGCATTTCAAAGTAATCTTTCTTTTTTACTTACCTTCCCTCCATCAGTCTCCACTGTGGCTTTACCCCCCTCTTTCTTGACTAGTTTACACTTGACATACATTTCATCTGCATCAACTACAAAAAAGGCCGTTTTGGCATCAAACGGTGCCGTCTGGGCCTCAATCCTCTCCCTTTCTGGCTTCCGGAGGTAGATAGCCGCCGGGCCATACTGCTCCATTTCAGCATCCGTGCTCATGATGGCACTTTTAGTGGGGCCTACAGATTATGAAAAGATATTGTCTGAGAGCTTCTTCGCAATTCAAAGCAGGAAACATCTAAATTCTGTCTGTTATAGTGTACCTCAGCAAATGGAAACCCTTGGTATGATGAGTACCGATATATCAAAACGCTGCAAAACAAAGTTAGTAGAAATTCAGTTCAAAATGTTGTTACTTTTATTTTTGCCTGAATGTTTCAGCATGTCAGCCTACATAATTGCTTAAATAGTAAACTGCAAAACAAACACTGAGAATACATTTTAATGCCAAAAAAACATGACTTAAAAAGGCTAATGTTTACACAATATGATAAAAATATATAATCTTACACATATAGAAGCACTGAAAAATCGGACAGTTTACTCCACTGACCTGTCTGAAATGCCTGTCAATTAGAGCACAAGCCCCAGGACTGCCGTTCTTATATACAGCATCTCTGCTTTATCAGCAAAAGCACCCCACTGGATTTGGTCATGAATGCTTGACACCTTGCTGCTTGATATCAAAGGAGTCAAAAATAAACAAATATTTCTGTTTCATGTTTCATACAATATAATACACTTAAGTGCAAGTTTATTTTGAGAATTTTTTATTAACACTGTAATAATATTAAAGCTTTGTACAGTTTTATTTAAATGATAGAATTTTATAGATTTCAGTTTTTGAATAATTTAACAAAAAATTCTTTGAAATTCCACATGGTCTTGATGAATCCTGATATGAAAAAGTACATGTTTCATTCATTCTTTTTAATATAAAAAGACTTTATTATTATCAATAAATGCAAACCTTTTTTCAAATCCCCCAGCAACGCCCACCCCAACATAGTGCAATGCCTTTTTTTTGTGAATCCTGATGAGAAAATTGTGTTTAAAGATTCCATTTCTATATGCTCTTAATTTTTATGCAACAGCGAAAAATAAAGTTTTAGATTGAAAGAAGGATTGGGATACCAGCGGTGTATAGTTACTGGACTTAAAAGTCCATGGCATCTGAAATAATATTCCAGTTGATGGTCTTTCCATTTGCACTGGATAAGTGTTGTATATCTCTGTGGAATGAAATTAACGCAGAATTGGCAGCTCACATCATTTCACACCAAGCAAAAGTAATAAAATAATTTATGATAGATAAAGACTAGGTAATGAACTTTGTCTTATTGTTATTTTTTGGACAGCAAAACAATTTCTAATGAGCAGACAATCTGGGAACATATCCAGAATTGTCTACGGCTGCCAAGTTTAGTGTGGACTTGGCTTTGAATTCGCTCTCTGGCAGGTAACGGTGATGGTGTTACTGTGCTCCAAAATAAATCCAGCTTTGGCAGGGAGCACTGTTTGTCATAGAGAGAACTGTTTATTTATAGGACAGATTTAGAAATGTTGTTAACACCCTAACCTAACTTTAAAGAGGCTTGTATTATGAGTTTGATGCGAATTTTTCTTTTTCGTTCATTTTTTTTTTGCTTTGTTAATGAATATAATCATTTTCCTTTGTATTTTTCCCAGAAATCTAGAATTTATGTTCCTCTTACTCTAACTCTACGGAGAAATGTCAGCATTTAAACAACAACTAAAAGGTAAAAACGACAGTTCCCCTCTTTTGCATGTGTAAACATGAAATTGAAGAACTGTCTTATAAATATTGCTGCAAAGTTTGTTTAATAAAAAAACAGAAAAAACAAACAAACAAACAAACGCGGACTAGCTTTTAACTGACTAGTAGTGTGAGAGTTTTGGTAACTAAAAGAATGCTTTACTGTTTGATCCTTTATAGCCGCAGGAAAAGACTCACTGCTAATTTCAATATGATAAATAACTGCTGGATAGCCTATATGAGTGTTTTGATGGTGTTTTCCCTTGAAATAGCACAAATTGTATCTAAGTTTGGTTCTTAAAATTCTTCTAAGTTTTTTTTTTTTCTTTTTTAAAGCTTCTTTTAAGCTTCTTTTGAGCGTTGACACTTCAAGGAGTAAAAAATGACCACATTTTTTTTATTTGTGCCTGTGCTTTTTGTTATGTTTTATTTATTTTAAATTATTTTGTTCATAAAAGTTTAAAAGGTAATTCAATTGACACAAAACCATTTCTGGGCATTTTTAGAAGAAAAACTTAGATCTTTTGAAGGAAAATCTTTCCTTTTACTTAAGCAGACATGATGCAAAAGCTAATAACGTCTTCTAAATGGGTCAGTGCTGTATAGGTGGTCACATTTGATAGTCACTCACTAACTTCTTAAAGTTTCCGGGTTGTGTTATAAATACAAGATGACGCTTGACTTCTGTGCACTTTGACCTCCAACAGGGCAAAGGGTCAAGAGGCTTACTTGCTTTCTCTTCATTGACGTCAAGCGTCCTGAAAAAGTTTCCTTGCTTAGGATTTTACAGCACTGGTCTGCATTGTGTCCCAACTTTTTTTTGCATTACAAAGTTTTTTTGCACACAAAATTCTCCAAAAACCAGGTTACATACATATAAAAATAGAGACACATTTACTTTGTGTAAATGTATACATACAATCATAGATAGAAAAATCATAATCATTGTTGTTAAAATAGGAATTAAAGCCGCAAGCGGCGTTGGATGGCCCGCAGGCGCTACCCGTCGCCCTAGCCCTGGCCTCTACACGCCACCGCCGCCCTAGCCCTGGCCTCCTCGCACCTCTGCCGCCCTAGCCCTGGCCTCTTCACACCTCCGCCGCCCTTGCCGCCCTCCTCTACGCACCACTCTTGCCCTTACCGCCCACCTCTGAGCCCCCTCCCCCAGCCCCCGCAGAGCACCATTGACCCTATATCACTTTTAGCCCAAAAAACCCCTTTATTAGCCAAATTAGCAAAAAAGGTTAGCATATAGCTAAAACGTTAGCTTAAGTCAGAATTAGCCCAAAAAACCCCATTATTAGCCAAATTAGCGAAAAAAGTTAGCATATAGCTAAAACGTTAGCTTAACTCAGAATTAGCCCAAAAAACCCCATTATTAGCCAAATTAGCGAAAAAAGTTAGCATATTGCTAAAACGTTAGCTTAACTCAGAATTAGCCCAAAAAACCCCATTATTAGCCAAATTAGCAAAAAAAGTTAGCATATTGCTAAAACGTTAGCTTAACTCAGAATTAGCCCAAAAAACCCCATTATTAGCCAAATTAGCTAAAAAAGTTAGCATACTGCTAAAACGTTAGCTTAACTCAGAATTAGCCCAAAAAGCCCCTTTTATTAGCCAAATTAGCGAAAAAAGTTAGCATATTGCTAAAACGTTAGCTTAACTCAGAATTAGCCCAAAAAACCCCATTATTAGCCAAATTAGCGAAAAAAGTTAGCATATTGCTAAAATGTTAGCTTAACTTAGAATTAGCCCAAAAAACCCCATTATTAGCCAAATTAGCTAAAAAAGTTAGCATAATGCTAAAACGTTAGCTTAACTCAGAATTAGCCCTAAAAACCCCATTATAAGCCAAATTAGCTAAAAAAGTTAGCATATTGCTAAAACGTTAGCTTAACTCAGAATTAGCCCAAAAACCCCATTATAAGTCAATGTAGTGGAAAAAGTTAGCATGTTGCTAATACATTGCCTTAACCCAGAAACTGCCCTCAAAGAACCCCATTATGCTCTATATAAGAAATTAATGGGAAAAAAAAGCACTTTTTTCAAAATGGCGGCTTTTCTGTTGGTTTAATCGCCATAGCAACCATTTTAGGTTTTGATCGCCCCGTGACACCGAACAGATAGACGTCTGTTTCAGACAAATCGGAAAACGTTAACCCTTAAAACCCCTTAGCAACGAAGGTTATTCGCTAGCCACGCCCACATTTTTAATATATTCGTATCCGGTTCTATTATATCATGTCCAGTTCTGGTCTGGGCTCAACATATTGAATTTTCACAAGAATCCATCAAAAATTGGCCGAGTATAAAGACTGCGCCACTTTTGCAAGGTTGTCACGCGCACGCCATTTAAAATCTACAACTTCTAATTCCAACATTTTGTTCGCAATTGCTTCCTCTTGATGCCCAAGTAGTTACAAGACGATCGATAAAAATTCCAAGGACGAGTTTTCGTTTGAAGCTAGTGCTAAACTATTTTTTTTTTGTATATTCAAGATGGCGGCCCCTTCCGAAGGTCAAAGGTCAACGAAACTCTACATGTCAGTGTAGACTTGCGCTAGCACCCTTTGGACGAAATTTCGTTAAGATCGTCAAAACAAAAGGTCACTTTTGATGTAGTTGAAAATCGCCAATTGTCAGATTTTGAAACAAAATGGCCGCCAAGGAGTGAGTCGGGTGGTCATCACGTAATAATTTTAAATCTTCGTTTGGATATCCCCGATAAAGTTACGTAGGTTTCGTTTGTCAATTCTAAAAAAAAAATTCCGAAAAAATCGTTTTTCGCCGAGTCAGCGCTTTTTTTTGCGTCGGTTTTTCGCTTCCCCTGGCCTCAATTTTTACATTATAGTTTTAAAAGTTACATTGCCACATTCAGCCTGGCGTACCGCACGCGTGGATATGCGTTTTGTGATATTTCGCTAAAACATGCGCAAGCTAGCTAAAACCGTGGCGGTTGCGAGCTCGCCACGCGCACGCCATTCAAATTCTACAACTTCTAATTCCAACATTTTGTCCACAGTTCCCGGCCATTGATGCTCGTGAAGTTACAAGACGATTGATGAAAATCCCTAGGACGAGTTTTCGTTTGTAGCTTGTACTAAACGTGCTTTTTTTGAAAAATTCAAGATGGCGGCCAGTTCCCGAGGTCAAAGGTCGATGAAACTTCTGTGGTGATTGAAGACTCCGGCTGGCGGGATGTGTGTGAAGTTTCGTAAAAATCGGAAGAACCAAAGTGTCGGTTTCCCATTCTGCGGAAAAACGTGAAAATCGCCAAATCTCGCACTTCGCCACAAAATGGCCGCCAAGGCGTGGGTCGTGCGGCCCCCCCATAATGATTTCAAAAGCTCTCCTGGATACCCCCGACACGTGTGTTTTGGTTTCGTGTGCGTATTTCAAAATTTTTTTTTTTGGCCCCATAAGCGATTTTCGGCCCATTCATTTTTTTTACGGTATCGCACGCCGTGATGTCATCGTCGTGGGGGGGGTTTCGTGCACTATGTCGAAAATTCATTTCACATTTTCCCCAGGTATGTGGAAATTTTGGTGAGTTTTCGGGTATGTGGCGGGGGTGAAAAATTGGCTCAAACTTGCAGAAAGAAAGAAGAATAATAATTAAAGCCGCAAGCGGCGTTGGATGGCCCGCAGGCGCTACCCGTCGCCCTAGCCCTGGCCTCTACACGCCACCACCGCCCTAGCCCTGGCCTCCTCGCACCTCCGCCGCCCTAGCCCTGGCCTCTGCACGCCTCCGCCGCCCTTGCCGCCCTCCTCTACGCACCACTCTTGCCCTTACCGCCCACCTCTGAGCCCCCTCCCCCAGCCCCTGCAGTGCACCATTGACCCTATCTCACTTTTAGCCCAAAAAACCCCTTTATTAGCCAAATTAGCGAAAAAGGTTAGCATATAGCTGAAACGTTAGCTTAACTCAGAATTAGCCCAAAAAACCCCATTATAAGCCAAATTAGCGAAAAAAGTTAGCATACTGCTAAAACGTTAGCTTAACTCAGAATTAGCCCAAAAACCCCCTTTTATTAGCCAAATTAGCGAAAAAAGTTAGCATATTGCTAAAACGTTAGCTTAACTCAGAATTAGCCCAAAAAACCCCATTATTAGCCAAATTAGCGAAAAAAGTTAGCATATTGCTAAAACGTTAGCTTAACTCAGAATTAGCCCAAAAAACCCCATTATTAGCCAAATTAGCGAAAAAAGTTAGCATACTGCTAAAACGTTAGCTTAACTTAGAATTAGCCCAAAAAACCCCATTATTAGCCAAATTAGCTAAAAAAGTTAGCATACTGCTAAAACATTAGTTTAACTCAGAATTAGCCCAAAAAGCCCCTTTTATTAACCAAATTAGCGAAAAAAGTTAGCATATTGCTAAAACGTTAGCTTAACTCAGAATTAGCCCAAAAAACCCCATTATTAGCCAAATTAGCGAAAAAAGTTAGCATATTGCTAAAACGTTAGCTTAACTCAGAATTAGCCCAAAAAACCCCATTATAAGCCAAATTAGCGAAAAAAGTTAGCATATTGCTAAAACGTTAGCTTAACTCAGAATTAGCCCAAAAAACCCCATTATAAGTCAATGTAGTGGAAAAAGTTAGCATGTTGCTAATACATTGCCTTAACCCAGAAACTGCCCTCAAAGAACCCCATTATGCTCTATATAAGAAATTAAAGGGAAAAAAAAGCACTTTTTTCAAAATGGCGGCTTTTCTGTTGGTTTAATCGCCATAGCAACCATTTTAGGTTTTGATCGCCCCGTGACACCGAACAGATAGACGTCTGTTTCAGACAAATCGGAAAACGTTAACCCTTAAAACCCCTTAGCAACGAAGGTTATTCGCTAGCCACGCCCACTTTCCTAATGTATTCGTATTCGCTCCTTTTATGTCATGTCCAGTTCTGGTCAGAGGTCAACATATTAAATTTTCACAAGAATCCGTCAAAAAATGGCCGAGTATAAAGACTGCGCCACTTTTGCGAGCTAGCTACGCGCACACCGTTTGAGATACAGAGTTACTATTGGTACCAAATTTTCACAAATTTCCTCCCGATGATGCTATTAAAGTTTGAAGAAGATCGGGAAAAAAAACCCTTGGGCTGAATTTTTCATTTAGCTAGGAGTAAAAACGATTTTTTTGAAAATTCAAGATGGCGGCCTCTTCCCAAGGTCAAACCGGAACGATACTTCTTGGGTCATCGTAGACTCGCGCTAGCTGCATGTGTGTGAAATTTCGTTTAAATTGTGACAACGAAAGGTCGGTTTTCACGTACGTAAATATCGCGGAATGTCCGATTTTGAAACAAAATGGCCGCCAAATCGTTGGTCGTGTGGCAATCACGTAATTATTTCAAAACTTCGTTTGGATATCCTCGATAAAGTTATGTTGGTTTCGTTCGTTAATTCTAAAAAAAAAATTCCGAAAAAATCGATTTTTGCCGAGTCGGCGCTTTTTTTTGCGTCGGTTTTTCGCTTCCCCTGGCCTCAATTTTAACATTAGAGTTTCAAATGTTACATTGCCACGTTCAGCTTGATGGACCGCACGCGTGGATATGCGTTTCGTGATATTTCGCTAAAACATGCGCAAGCTAGCTAAAACCGTGGCGGTTGCGAGCTCGCCACGCGCACGCCATTCATATTCTACAACTTCTAATTCCAACATTTTGTCCACAGTTCCCGGCCATTGATGCTTGTGAAGTTACAAGACGATTGATGAAAATCCCTAGGACGAGTTTTCGTTTGAATCTTGTACTAAACGTGCTTTTTTTGAAAAATTCAAGATGGCGGCCTTTTCCCGAGGTCAAAGGTCGATGAAACTTCTGTGGTGATTGTAGACTCCGGCTAGAGGGACGTGTGTGAAGTTTCGTAAAAATCGGAACAACCAAAGTGTCGGTTTCCCATATTGTGGAAAAACGTGAAAATCGCCAAATCTCGCACTTCGCCACAAAATGGCCGCCAAGGCGTGGGTCGTGCGGCCCCCCCATAATGATTTCAAAAGCTCTCCTGGATACCCCCGACGCGTGTGTTTTGGTTTCGTGTACGTATTTCAAAATTTTTTTTTTTTGCTCCTTAAACAAATTTCGGCCCATTCATTTTTTTCGCGGGATCGCACGCCGTGATGTCATCATTTTGGGGGGGGGTTTGTTCACTTCAAAAAAAATTATTTTACAATTTTCCCCAGGTTTGTGGAAATTTTGGTGAGTTTTCGGGTATGTTCAGGGGGTCAAATTTAGGCAAACAGGTGGCGTTAAAACCCGGAATAATAATAATAATAATTAAAGCCGCAAGCGGCGTTGGATGGCCCGCAGGCGCTACCCGTCGCCCTAGCCCTGGCCTCTACACGCCAGCGCCGCCCTAGCCCTGGCCTCCTCGCACCTCCGCCGCCCTAGCCCTGGCCTCTTCACGCCTCCGCCGCCCTTGCCGCCCTCCTCTACGCACCACTCTTGCCCCTACCGCCCACCTATGAGCCCCCTCCCACCGCCCCCAAAGTGCACGATTGACCCTATCACACTTTTAGCCCAAAAAACCCCATTATAAGCTAAATTAGCGAAAAAAGTTAGCATATTGCTAAAACGTTAGCTTAACTCAGAATTAGCCCAAAAAACCCCAATATTAGCCAAATTAGTGAAAAATGTTAGCATACTGCTAAAACGTTAGCTTAACTCAGAATTAGCCCAAAAACCCCTTTTATTAGCCAAATTAGCGAAAAAAGTTAGCATATTGCTAAAACGTTAGCTTAACTCAGAATTAGCCCAAAAAACCCCATTATTAGCCAAATTAGCGAAAAAAGTTAGCATATTGCTAAAACGTTAGCTTAACTCAGAATTAGCCCAAAAACCCCATTATTAGCCAAATTAGCGAAAAAAGTTAGCATATTGCTAAAACGTTAGCTTAACTCAGAATTAGCCCAAAAAACCCCACTATTAGCCAAATTAGCGAAAAAAGTTAGTATACTGCTAAAACGTTAGCTTAACTCAGAATTAGCCCAAAAACCCCCTTATTAGCCAAATTAGCGAAAAAAGTTAAAAAAAAAAAAAAAAAAAAAAAAAAAAAGCATATTGCTAAAACGTTAGCTTAACTCAGAATTAGCCAAAAAACCCATATTAGCAAAAAAAAAGAAATAAAAACTAATCAGAATTAGCCAAAAACCCCATTATTAGCCAAATTAGCGAAAAAAGTTAGCATATTGCTAAAACGTTAGCTTAACTCAGAATTAGCCCAAAAACCCCTTTATTAGCCAAATTAGCGAAAAAAGTTAGCATATTGCTAAAACGTTAGCTTAACTCAGAATTAGCCCAAAAAACCCCATTATTAGCCAAATTAGCTAAAAAAGTTAGCATATGCTAAAACGTTAGCTTAACTCAGAATTAGCCCAAAAAACCCCATTATAAGCCAAATTAGCTAAAAAAGTTAGCATATTGCTAAAACGTTAGCTTAACTCAGAATCAGCCAAAAAACCCCATTATAAGTCAATGTAGTGGAAAAAGTTAGCATGTTGCTAATACATTGCCTTAACCCAGAAACTGCACTCAAAGAACCCCATTATGCTCTATATAAGAAATGAATGGGAAAAAAAAGCACTTTTTTCAAAATGGCGGCTTTTCTGTTGGTTTAATCGCCATAGCAACCATTTTAGGTTTTGATCGCCCCGTGACACCGAACAGATAGACGTCCGTTTCAGACAAATCGGAAAACGTTAACCCTTAAAACCCCTTAGCAACGAAGGTTATTCGCTAGCCACGCCCACATTTTTAATATATTCGTATCCGGTTCTATTATATCATGTCCAGTTCTGGTCTGGGCTCAACATATTGAATTTTCACAAGAATCCATCAAAAATTGCCGAGTATAAAGACTGCGCCACTTTTGCAAGGTTGTCACGCGCACGCCATTTAAATCTACAACTTCTAATTCCAACATTTGTTTGCAATTGCTTCCTCTTGATGCCAAGTAGTTAAAAGACGATCGATAAAAATTCCAAGGACGAGTTTTCGTTTGAAGCTAGTGCTAAACTAGCTTTTTTTTGTAAATTCAAGATGGCGGCCCCTTTCGAAGGTCAAAGGTCAACGAAACTCTACATGTCAGTGTAGACTTGCGCTAGCACCCTTTGGACGAAATTTCGTTAAGATCGCCAAAACAAAAGGTCACTTTTGATGTAATTGAAAATCGCCAATTGTCAGATTTTGAAACAAAATGGCCGCCAAGGAGTGAGTCGGGTGGTCATCGCGTAATAATTTTAAATCTTCGTTTGGATATCCCGATAAAGTTGCGTAGGTTTCGTTGTCAATTCTAAAAAAAAATTCCGAAAAAATCGTTTTTCGCCGAGTCGGCGCTTTTTTTTGCGTCGGTTTTTCGCTTCCCCTGGCCTCAATTTTTACATTATAGTTTCAAAAGTTACATTGCCACGTTCAGCCTGGCGTACCGCACGCGTGGATATGCGTTTTGTGATATTTCGCTAAAACATGCGCAAGCTAGCTAAAACCGTGGCGGTTGCGAGCTCGCACGCGCACGCCATTCAAATTCTACAACTTCTAATTCCAACATTTTGTCCACAGTTCCCGGCCATTGATGCTCGTGAAGTTACAAGACGATTGATGAAAATCCCTAGGACGAGTTTTCGTTTGTAGCTTGTACTAAACGTGCTTTTTTTGAAAAATTCAAGATGGCGGCCAGTTCCCAAGGTCAAAGGTCAATGAAACTTCTGTGGTGATTGTAGACTCCGGCTGGCGGGATGTGTGTGAAGTTTCGTAAAAATCGGAACAACCAAAGTGTTGTTTTCCCATATTGTGGAAAAACGTGAAAATCGCCATATCTCGCACTTCGCCACAAAATGGCCGCAAGGCGTGGGTCGTGCGGCCCCCCTATAATGATTTCAAAAGCTCTCCTGGATACCCCCGACGCGTGTGTTTTGGTTTCGTGTGCGTATTTCAAAATTTTTTTTTTTTGCTCCTTAAACAAATTTCGGCCCATTCATTTTTTCGCGGGATCGCACGCCGTGATGTCATCATTTTGGGGGGGGTTTGTTCACTTCAAAAAAAATTATTTTACAATTTTCCCCAGGTTTGTGGAAATTTTGGTGACTTTTCGGGTATGTTCAGGGGGTCAAATTTAGGCAAACAGGTGCGTTAGAAACGGAATAATAATAATAAACAAAGCAGAAACAATATAGAAGTTTTTGCGTCTAGGATTAAGTGCGTCCTTTTGTGTATCTTGTCTTGTACTACACACTGGTCAGGTCTGTTAAAGCTTAGGCCCTTGGATTGAGGCCTTTTAAAGGGCTTTTTTGCGTTTTTTGGTGTTAAAGCAAAAACAATATGGTCCTTGCAGACAGGACCCTGCTGCTGCGGGCCATAATAATTAAAGCCGCAAGCGGCGTTGGATGGCCCGCAGGCGCTACCCGTCGCCCTAGCCCTGGCCTCTACACGCCACCGCCGCCCTAGCCCTGGCCCTCCTCGCACCTCTGCCGCCCTAGCCCTGGCCTCTTCACGCCTCCGCCGCCCTTGCCGCCCTCCTCTACGCACCACTCTTGCCCCTACCGCCACCTATGAGCCCCCTCCCACCGCCCCCAAAGTGCACGATTGACCCTATCACACTTTTAGCCCAAAAAACCCCATTATAAGCCAAATTAGCGAAAAAGTTAGCATATTGCTAAAACGTTAGCTTAACTCAGAATTAGCCCAAAAAACCCCTTATTAGCCAAATTAGCGAAAAAAGTTAGCATATTGCTAAAACGTTAGCTTAACTCAGAATTAGCCCAAAAAACCCATTATTAGCCAAATTAGCTAAAAAAGTTAGCATATGCTAAAACGTTAGCTTAACTCAGAATTAGCCCAAAAACCCCATTATTAAGCCAAATTAGCGAAAAAAGTTAGCATATTGCTAAAACGTTAGCTTAACTCAGAATTAGCCCAAAAAACCCCATTATAAGTCAATGTAGTGGAAAAAGTTAGCATGTTGCTAATACATTGCCTTAACCCAGAAACTGCCCTGAAAGAACCCATTATGCTCTATATAAGAAATTAATGGGAAAAAAAAGCACTTTTTTCAAAATGGCGGCTTTTCTGTTGGTTTAATCGCCATAGCAACCATTTTAGGTTTTGATCGCCCCGTGACACCGAACAGATAGACGTCTGTTTCAGACAAATCGAAACGTTAACCCTTAAAACCCCTTAGCAACGAAGGTTATTCGCTAGCCACGCCCACATTTTTAATATATTCGTATCCGGTTCTATTATATCATGTCCAGTTCTGGTCTGGGCTCAACATATTGAATTTTCACAAGAATCCATCAAAAATTGGCCGAGTATAAAGACTGCGCCACTTTTGCAAGGTTGCCATGCGCACGCCATTTAAAATCTACAACTTCTAATTCCAACATTTTGTTCGCAATTGCTTCCTCTTGATGCCCAAGTAGTTACAAGACGATCAATAAAATTCCAAGGACGAGTTTTCTTGAAGCTAGTGCTAAACTATTTTTTTTTGTAAATTCAAGATGGCGGCCCCTTCCGAAGGTCAAAGGTCAACGAAACTCTACATGTCAGTGTAGACTTGCGCTAGCACCCTTTGGACGAAATTTCGTTAAGATCGCCAAAACAAAAGGTCACTTTTGATGTAGTTGAAAATCGCCAATTGTCAGATTTTGAAACAAAATGGCCGCCAAGGAGTGAGTCGGGTGGTCATCGCGTAATAATTTTAAATCTTCGTTTGGATATCCCCGATAAAGTTGCGTAGGTTTCGTTTGTCAATTCTAAAAAAAAAATTCCGAAAAAATCGTTTTTCGCCGAGTCGGCGCTTTTTTTTGCGTCGGTTTTTCGCTTCCCCTGGCCTCAATTTTTACATTATAGTTTCAAAAGTTACATTGCTACGTTCAGCCTGGCGTACCGCACGCGTGGATATGCGTTTTGTGATATTTCGCTAAAACATGCGCAAGCTAGCTAAAACCGTGGCGGTTGCGAGCTCGCCACGCGCACGCCATTCAAATTCTACAACTTCTAATTCCAACATTTTGTCCACAGTTCCCGGCCATTGATGCTCGTGAAGTTACAAGACGATTGATGAAAATCCCTAGGACGAGTTTTCGTTTGTAGCTTGTACTAAACGTGCTTTTTTTGAAAAATTCAAGATGGCGGCCAGTTCCCAAGGTCAAAGGTCAATGAAACTTCTGTGGTGATTGTAGACTCCGGCTGGCGGGATGTGTGTGAAGTTTCGTAAAAATCGGAACAACCAAAGTGTCGTTTTCCCATATTCTGGAAAAACGTGAAAATCGCCAAATCTCGCACTTCGCCACAAAATGGCCGCCAAGGCGTGGGTCGTGCGGCCCCCCATAATGATTTCAAAAGCTCTCCTGGATACCCCCGACACGTGTGTTTTGGTTTCGTGTGCGTATTCAAAATTTTTTTTTTTTGCTCCTTAAACAAATTTCGGCCCATTCATTTTTTTCGCGGGATCGCACGCCGTGATGTCATCGTTGTGGGGGGGTCTGGTTCACTTTAAAAAAAATTATTTTACAATTTTCCCCAGGTTTGTGGAAATTTTGGTGAGTTTTCGGGTATGTTCAGGGGGTCAAATTTAGGCAAACAGGTGTCGTTAGAAAAGAAGATAATTAAAGCCGCAAGCGGCGTTGGATGGCCCGCAGGCGCTACCCGTCGCCCTAGCCCTGGCCTCTACACGCCACCGCCGCCCTAGCCCTGGCCTCCTCGCACCTCGGCCGCCCTAGCCCTGGCCTCTTCACGCCTCCGCCGCCCTTGCCGCCCTCCTCTACGCACCACTCTTGCCCCTACCGCCCACCTATGAGCCCCCTCCCACCGCCCCCAAAGTGCACGATTGACCCTATCACACTTTTAGCCCAAAAAACCCCATTATAAGCCAAATTAGCGAAAAAAGTTAGCATATTGCTAAAACGTTAGCTTAACTCAGAATTGGCCCAAAAAACCCCACTATTAGCCAAATTAGCGAAAAAAGTTAGCATACTGCTAAAACGTTAGCTTAACTCAGAATTAGCCCAAAAACCCCTTTTATTAGCCAAATTAGCGAAAAAGTTAGCATATTGCTAAAACGTTAGCTTAACTCAGAATTAGCCCAAAAAACCCCATTATTAGCCAAATTAGCGAAAAAAGTTAGCATATTGCTAAAACGTTAGCTTAACTCAGAATTAGCCCAAAAAACCCCATTATTAGCCAAATTAGCGAAAAAAGTTAGCATATTGCTAAAACGTTAGCTTAACTCAGAATTAGCCCAAAAAACCCCATTATTAGCCAAATTAGCGAAAAAAGTTAGCATATTGCTAAAACGTTAGCTTAACTCAGAATTAGCCCAAAAACCCCATTATTAGCCAAATTAGCGAAAAAAGTTAGCATATTGCTAAAACGTTAGCTTAACTCAGAATTAGCCCAAAAACCCCATTATTAGCCAAATTAGCGAAAAAAGTTAGCATATTGCTAAAACGTTAGCTTAACTCAGAATTAGCCCAAAAAACCCCATTATTAGCCAAATTAGCGAAAAAAGTTAGCATATTGCTAAAACGTTAGCTTAACTCAGAATTAGCCCAAAAAACCCCATTATTAGCCAAATTAGCGAAAAAGTTAGCATATTGCTAAAACGTTAGCTTAACTCAGAATTAGCCCAAAAAACCCCATTATTAGCCAAATTAGCGAAAAAAGTTAGCATATTGCTAAAACGTTAGCTTAACTCAGAATTAGCCCAAAAAACCCCATTATAAGCCAAATTAGCGAAAAAAGTTAGCATATTGCTAAAACGTTAGCTTAACTCAGAATTATTCCAAAAAACCCCATTATTAGCCAAATTAGCGAAAAAAGTTAGCATATTGCTAAAACGTTAGCTTAACTCAGAATTAGCCCAAAAAACCCCATTATTAGCCAAATTAGAAAAAAGTTAGCATATTGCTAAACGTTAGCTTAACTCAGAATTAGCCCAAAAAACCCCATTATTAGCCAAATTAGCGAAAAAAGTTAGCATATTGCTAAAACGTTAGCTTAACTCAGAATTAGCCCAAAAAACCCCATTATAAGCCAAATTAGCTAAAAAAGTTAGCATATTGCTAAAACGTTAGCTTAACTCAGAATTAGCCCAAAAAACCCCATTATAAGTCAATGTAGTGGAAAAAGTTAGCATGTTGCTAATACATTGCCTTAACCCAGAAACTGCCCTCAAAGAACCCCATTATGCTCTATATAAGAAATGAATGGGAAAAAAAAGCACTTTTTTCAAAATGGCGGCTTTTCTGTTGGTTTAATCGCCATAGCAACCATTTTAGGTTTTGATCGCCCCGTGACACCGAACAGATAGACGTCAGTTTCAGACAAATCGGAAAACGTTAACCCTTAAAACCCCTTAGCAACGAAGGTTATTCGCTAGCCACGCCCACATTTTTAATATATTCGTATCCGGTTCTATTATATCATGTCCAGTTCTGGTCTGGGCTCAACATATTGAATTTTCACAAGAATCCATCAAAAATTGGCCGAGTATAAAGACTGCGCCACTTTTGCAAGGTTGTCATGCGCACGCCATTTAAAATCTACAACTTCTAATTCCAACATTTTGTTCGCAATTGCTTCCTCTTGATGCCCAAGTAGTTACAAGACGATCGATAAAAATTCCAAGGACGAGTTTTCGTTTGAAGCTAGTGCTAAACTAGCTTTTTTTTGCAAATTCAAGATGGCGGCCCCTTCCGAAGGTCAAAGGTCAACGAAACTCTACATGTCAGTGTAGACTTGCGCTAGCACCCTTTGTACGAAATTTCGTTAAGATCGCCAAAACAAAAGGTCACTTTTGATGTAGTTGAAAATCGCCAATTGTCAGATTTTGAAACAAAATGGCCGCCAAGGAGTGAGTCGGGTGGTCATCGCGTAATAATTTTAAATCTTCGTTTGGATATCCCCGATAAAGTTGCGTAGGTTTCGTTCGTCAATTCTAAAAAAAAAATTCCGAAAAAATCGTTTTTCGCCGAGTCAGCGCTTTTTTTTGCGTCGGTTTTTCGCTTCCCCTGGCCTCAATTTTTACATTATAGTTTCAAAAGTTACATTGCCACGTTCAGCCTGGCGTACCGCACGCGTGGATATGCGTTTGTGATATTTCGCTAAAACATGCGCAAGCTAGCTAAAACCGTGGCGGTTGCGAGCTCGCCACGCGCACGCCATTCAAATTCTACAACTTCTAATTCCAACATTTTGTCCACAGTTCCCGGCCATTGATGCTGAAGTTACAAGACGATTGATGAAAATCCCTAGGACGAGTTTTCGTTTGTAGCTTGTACTAAACGTGCTTTTTTTGAAAAATTCAAGATGGCGGCCAGTTCCCAAGGTCAAAGGTCAATGAAACTTCTGTGGTGATTGTAGACTCCGGCTGGCGGATGTGTGTGAAGTTTCGTAAAAATCGGAACAACCAAAGTGTCGTTTTCCCATATTGTGGAAAAACGTGAAAATCGCCAAATCTCGCACTTCGCCACAAAATGGCCGCCAAGGCGTGGGTCGTGTGGCCCCCCATAATGATTTCAAAAGCTCTCCTGGATACCCCCGACGCGTGTGTTTTGGTTTGTGTGCGTATTTAAAAATTTTTTTTTTTGCTCCTTAAACAAATTTCGGCCCATTCATTTTTTTCGCGGGATCGCACGCCGTGATGTCATCGTTGTGGGGGCTGGTTCACTTTAAAAAAAATTATTTTACAATTTTCCCCAGGTTTGTGGAAATTTGGTGAGTTTTCGGGTATGTTCAGGGGGTCAAATTTAGGCAAACAGGTGGCGTTAAAACCCGGAATAATAATAATAAACAAAGCAGAAACAATATAGAAGTTTTTGCGTCTAGGATTAAGTGTGTCCTTTTGTGTATCTTGTCTTGTACTACACACTGGTCAGGTCTGTTAAAGCTTAGGCCCTTGGATTGAGGCCTTTTAAAGGGCTTTTCGTTTTTTGGGTTAAAGCAAAAACAATATGGTCCTTGCAGACAGGACCCTGCTGCTGCTGCCATAATAAAATTAAGCCGCAAGCGGCGTTGGATGGCCCGCAGGAGCTACCGTCGCCCTAGCCCTGGCCTCTACACGCCACCGCCGCCCTAGCCCTGGCCTCCTCACACCTCTCGCCGCCCTAGCCCTGGCTCTTCACGCCTCCGCCGCCCTTGGCCGCCCTCCTCTACGCACACTCTTGCCCCTACCGCCCACCTATGACCCCTCCACCGCCCGCCCAAAGTGACCACGATTGATATCACACTTTTAGCCCAAAAAAACCCCATTATAAGCCAAATTAGCGAAAAAAGTTAGCATATTGCTAAAACGTTAGCTTAACTCAGAATTGCCCAAAAAACCCCACTATTAGCCAATTAGCAAAAAGTTAGCATATGCTAAAACATTAGCTTAACTCAGAATTAGCCCAAAAAACCCCCTTTTATTAGCCAAATTAGCGAACAAAGTTAGCATATGCTAAATGTTAGCTTAATCAGAATTAGCCCAAAAAACCCCATTATTAGCCAAATTAGCTAAAAAGTTAGCATATTGCTAAAACGTTAGCTTAACTCAGAATTAGCCCAAAAAACCCCATTATTAGCCAAATTAGCGAAAAAAGTTAGCATATTGCTAAAACGTTAGCTTAACTCAGAATTAGCCCAAAAAACCCCATTATAGCCAAATTAGCGAAAAAAGTTAGCTAATGCTAAAACGTTAGCTTAACTCAGAATTAGCCCAAAAACCCCATTATTAGCCAAATTAGCGAAAAAAGTTAGCATATTGCTAAAACGTTTAGCTTAACTCAGAATTAGCCCAAAAAACCCCATTATTAGCCAAATTAGTGAAAAAAGTTAGCATATTGCTAAACGTTAGCTTAACTCAGAATTAGCCCAAAAAACCCATTATTAGCCAAATTAGCGAAAAAAGTTAGCATATGCTAAAACGTTAGCTTAACTCAGAATTAGCCCAAAAAACCCCATTATTAGCCAAATTAGCGAAAAAAAGTTAGCAATATTGCTAAAACGTTAGCTTACTCAGAATTAGCCCAAAAAACCCCATTATAAGCCAAATTAGCGAAAAAGTTAGCATATTGCTAAAACGTTAGCTTAACTCAGAATTATTCCAAAAAACCCCATTATTAGCCAAATTAGCGAAAAAAGTTAGCATATTGCTAAAACGTTAGCTTAACTCAGAATTAGCCCAAAAACCCCATTATTAGCCAAATTAGCAAAAAAAGTTAGCATATTGCTAAATGTTAGCTTAACTCAGAATTAGCCCAAAAAACCCCATTATTAGCCAAATTAGCGAAAAAAGTTAGCATATTGCTAAAACGTTAGCTTAACTCAGAATTAGCCCAAAAAACCCCATTATAAGCCAAATTAGCTAAAAAGTTAGCATATTGCTAAAACGTTAGCTTAACTCAGAATTAGCCCAAAAAACCCCATTATAAGTCAATGTAGTGGAAAAGTTAGCATTTGCTAATACATTGCCTTAACCCAGAAACTGCCCTCAAAGAACCCCATTATGCTCATATAAGAAATG